>CM067326.1:86652497-87963497 GCA_034376525.1 Nicotiana benthamiana
GATTCAAGCTAAGACAATTAAAACTCGAATAAAAAAAATTCTAGTCACTGGAGTAAATATATCAAAATAATCTATATTTTATTTTTGAGAAAATTCGTTTGTTACTAACCGAGCTTTATATTTGTCTAAAGATCCATCAGGATTAGATTTCTTTTTGAAAATCCATTTGCAACCAATAAGTTTTGCACCAGGAGGTAAGTCAGTTAAAATTTATGTATTATTTTTCATAATTGAATCAATTTCAACTTTTATTGCCTCTTTCCAATATTTAGTATCTGAATAAGATATAGCTTTAAAATAATTTGATGGTTCATTATCGACAAGAAAAGTTTGAAAATTATTTTCATAAGAAAAATATTCTTTCCTAGGCCTTTTGATCCTTCTAAGTTCCTCATTAGAGGTAATTTCATTATTTGTTTCAACAGGTTTATAAGAAATTTTATCAGATAATGGATAATATATTCAAAGAACTCAGCATTCTTTATCTCGATTATAGTATTGCAATCAAGCACATTACTTTTCAAAACAATAAATTTATATGCAATACTATGTTCTGCATATCCAAGTAGCATGCAATCAGCAGTTTTAGAACCTACTTTTTTCTTTTTAGGTTCAAGCAAAAGAACATTAGCAAGGCACCCTCACACTTTTAAATATTTTAATTAGGTTTATAACTCTTCCACAATTCATAAGGAGTTTTGCATGTTCTTCTATGTGGTATTCTATTTTGTAAGTGACATGCAAATAGGATAACTTCACCCCATAAATTATCAGAAGCATTGGAACTGACTAACATAGAGTTCATTATCCCTTTTAATGTTCTATTTTTCCTTTTAGCTACTCCATTTGACTCAGGTGAATAAAGCGGAGTTACTTCATGAATTATTCCATTCTTTTCACAAAAATCATTTAAAGATAAATATTCTCCACCTCTATCTAATATAATTCTCTTGATTTTTATATTAAGTTAATTTTCAACTTCAGTTTTATAAGTAATAAAAGCTTTAAATACATCATCTTTATTTCTAAGCAAATGCAACTTAGTATATCTAGACAAATCATCAATAAAAATCACATTATATCTTTTACCACATGTAGTTATAGTTTGCTTTAAATTGCCTAAATCAGTGTGAATCAAGGATAACAGTTCAATTTCTCTATTTAGAAAAAAATAAGTGTTTCTAGTATTTTTAGCTTCAGCAAATATTCACACTTGTTAATAATATTTGAGTCTAAACGAGATATTAATCCTAGCGACTGCATTTTCTTTATATACGCGACATTAATATATCCTAGTCTATCATGCCACAAAGAAATTGATTCAACCACATAAGCATAAGAAGATGCATTTTCATTTGCTAGTATCATAAATATTAAGCACAAATAAACCTGTAGACAATAAATTTGTGTCGCAAAAATAAAATTAAGACCGAAAAATATTGCAACAATCGTAGTATTTGATTTTGAATATTTGAGTGTATAATCTTTATGATTCGTTTGATTTTACTTTTCTAGTATAAATTCAAGGGCCTTTGATCTTGATCTTGAATTTGAATTTGATTTATCCACGCGGACACTTTGATTGTTGCCACGATTTTATCACGAACAAGTTATATTTAATTTAACTTCGTTCATGATCTTGAATACTTGAATTTGTTGGAAATCATGTATATCTATGATGTGTGCGCTTTGGTTGTATGAGCATGATTTTCAGGTATAGGTTTTGATGAATGACAAACAATGAAGTCAAGCGACGTCAAACAACGATATAATATGACAAACTATCAAATGGCGAGAAGCATATTGATGACGGGATTGCATAGACAAGCCAAGTCGAGCCAAAGAGTTCAAGACCGAAGACCCAAGACGTAGGTCGTTAGGTAGAACCAATGTAAGAACAACGTTTAAGTTATCTTATCTTTTGGCTCAACCTAGACATATGCACAATCCTAATGTTGTATGTCACTATTGTAATCGGGTAGGACACATTGCACCCGTTTGTTTTGCTAAACATAGAGATTTATGTGTTGATTATGGTTGTTATTATCCTAACCCCCAAGGACTCAAAAGAAGTTGGGTACCAAAAAACCTATTTTTAGGTTGTTTTGCAGGTGTGCTTGAAGACTACAATATTGTAGTGGATGCACCAAGCATGAAACCTTAATGCATTGAGGGGCAACGTCGGTTAGTTATCGTATTTTGAATAAAAATGCAAATAGTTGATATGTGCTAATAATCAACATTATTTTTGATCGATGCATGCCCTAATAAGTTCTTTTTAAATAACAATTAGTATCAATTTGGTTTATAATAAATGATTGATTCATGTTTTGATGAACTTTCTTAGTTTAAAATAACAATTGGCATTGTTGAGAAAAATGACCGTTATCTTTAGTATGCCATTTACTAATATTTGATATGATCTTGTTTATAACGATTGGTATCGTCAATGGTTTAAAATTTTTTGGTATAGTCTTTTTGCTAATGCCAAAAGGGGGAAGAATATGGGCGATATGCATGCCTTAATTGAGGGGGAATATTCAATTAAGGGGGAATTATATTGAATTGATTATATTGAATTGGTTGCATAAATTGTATGTTGAGATATAGCATGAATTTATGGGGAATTCAATTTGAATTGATTATATTGAATTGGTTGCATAAATTGTATGTTGAGATACAGCATGAATTTTGGGGGAATTCAATATGCATATCTTCCGTTGTTTGTCATTATCAAAAAGGGGGAAATTGTTGGAAATCATGTATATCTATGATGTGTGCGCTTTGGTTGTATGAGCATGATTTTCAGGTATAGGTTTTGATGAATGACAAACAATGAAGTCAAGCGTCAAACAACGATATAATATGACAAACTATCAAATGGCGAGAAGCATATTGATGACGGGATTGCATAGACAAGCCAAGTCAAGCCAAAGAGTTCAAGACCGAAGACCCAAGACGTAGGTCGTTAGGTAGAACCAATGTAAGAACAACGTTTAAGTTATCTTATCTTTTGGCTCAACATTAGGTCATCATAAATATGCATAAAATCATTTTATTAAAGTAAATCATTTTATTAAATCATATATATCATAAATATTTTTAATATACTTCAAACAAAATGATTTTAACGTTTTCATTTTTAACCAAAATGGGTTTTGAAGTAAGTTTTCAATTCTGGTATACACAGTGTATATCAATGGTATATGATCGATCCGTTGCCAAAGTTTTGAACACTGGAACAACATAATCGGTTATATGAACTACACAATCGATTATATGAAGTCAACAATCGATTGTTTACTTTTAACAATCGATTATTTTGAGACAGTGTGCAACCGAAGTTTTTAAATATCAAAACAATCGATTGTCTTTGTCCCACAATCGATTATCAGCAATCGATTGTCTCTTCACACAATCGATTATATTCTGACCGTTTCCACAGAATCCTAAATTGATTTTTGAGCCTAAAATCAGGAATCTGTTTTTTGAACGTTGGTCAGACAATCGATTGTCACCTCCAAACAATCGATTGTTGAAGCACAGAATCAGGGATTTTATTTGTCAATTAAGCAACGGTTAGCACCACTTTTTCACCTATAAAAAGAGGTCTTTTGAGCTGATTATAAACACACAACTCCTGCATATATTGATATACATATTGATCATTTTCAAGCATCATTTTAGAGCTTTTGTTGAGCCATTTGATAGACAACTTTGTGTTGTTCATAGAGCTTATTTTGTTTCTCTTTATCCACTCTATTGAGAGAGTATTTGTTGTAAAAGAGAGTTGTTTGAGAAGAACATATCTTCTCATTTGTCGGGTTTGCTAAGTACTCAAAGTCTTAGTGGTTGAAGTCTTGGGGTGAGGTATCCTCAAGCAAGTGAAGTCTTAAGGTGTGGTATCCTTGAGCAACTGTAACGGTTTGTTAAGCACCCGTAAGCTTGACGAAGATAGTGGAAATCTCGAGAGAGTCTCTCGGGGACTAGACTAGCCACGGGTTGTGGTGAACCAGGATACATCGGTGCGTTCGTTCTTTATTGCATTTAATTTCAGCACTTATTTTTCCTGCAAGTTTTTAAATTCCGCAAGTTTACGCTGTATTTTATTATAACGCTATTCACCCCCCCCCCTCTAGCGTTAAGTGTATTATCCAATTGTTAGATAAAACGCTTAACGCTAGAGGGGGGTGAATAGCGTTATAATAAAAATTAGCGTAAACTTGCGGAATTTAAAATTTGCAGGAAATAAAAAAGTGCGATAAATAAGAAAGAACACACCGAAGTATTCTGGTTCACCACAACCCGTGGCTAGTCCACTCCCCGAGAGACTCTCTCGAGATTTCCACTAACTTGTCAAGCTTCCGGGTGCTTAACAAACCTTTAGAACTTGAGGACACAAGCCTCAACACCTTTGCTCGGAGATACAACACTCCAAGACTTCTACCAAGGAAACACAAGTTCCTTCTTACAATAAGAGAATAACAATTCTCTTCAAGTGTACAATACACTAAGCACTCAAACAAGACACTCCTTAATGAGTAGAGATGAGTAAAAGAATACGCTCAAGATCACAACAACTTTGAACAATAATTTGGCTCTCAAAAACTTATGTATTGAATATAAAATAATAAGCAATAGAGTATGCAAGCTTTAGCAATTGAATGATCAGTTGTTGTGTGTTATTGTGTCCTCAAAAGACTGAATTTAAGCTGTTTTTATAGTTGAAAAACTTGGCATTACCGTTGCCTAATTGCCAATTAAGAACTGCTGATTTTACTCTGTGACAATCGATTTCAAGAATCCACAATCGATTGTTTGCCAATCGTTCCAAAAATCAATCCAAGATTTTACGCAAAACAATCGATTATCCAAGATCAACAATCGATTATTGGCAACGTTCAAAAAATCATTTCCAGATTTTACGTAAAACAATCGATTATACAAAATCAATAATCGATTATTCAGCAACATTCAAAAAATCCTTTTCAGATTTTAATTTCAACAATCGATTGTACAAAATCAACAATCGATTACCTGACGGTATTTGAAAATATTTTGGCAACGGTTAGCTATACAATCGATTATACTAAGCCAAAAATCGATTATATATCAGTCTTGAAAAATCAATTTAGACACTGTCTCGTGACAATCGATTGTTATATCTCACAATCGATTATTTAATAACTTTGAAAAAGTCTGGAAGACACTGCCTCAACACAATCGATTGTCATATGTTCACAATCGATTATTTTGTGACTTTGAAAAAATCTGATGGACACTGTCTCTTCACAATCGATTGTTATTAACTTCACAATCGATTATTTTGAGCGTTGAAAAACATTGATGGACACTGCCTCATCACAATCGATTGTCATAAGGTTCACAATCGATTGTCATGTAGGTTTGAAAAACCTGATGCTCACTGCCTTAACACAATCGATTGTCATGCAGTCTTGGCTTAACATAATCGATTATCTTAGTCCAGATTTTTGAGGCATGTTTAAAAATCATTTTGCTAAAGTAAATATGCATGATTTAAAATTATTTAGCATTAAATTAAATATGCATGATTTTGTAAAGATAATTTTACGAAAGAAGCCATGTCATGAGTCAAGTTGTCGGATCAAGATCACAGTTAAGAACGACTCATGTAAAACTATAAAACTTGGTCTTGTGCTTGAATCTCGTTATATATCAATTGTGCACTTGTACTTGAACTTCGTCATATGTCAATTTGCGCTTGTTTGTCATTCATCAAAACCTACACATATGAACACACGTTTTAGTATAATGCCTTGAGAACGTGTTTCCAACAATTTCCCCCTTTTTGATAATGGCAAACTTTAAGCGGGATATGCATATTAAGCAATTCATAATGACGATTCAAGACAAGTAAAGATATGCAACAAGTATGCAATTAGTTCCCCCTCAATATATAAATTCCCCCTCAATTTAATCTAATAACTATTGAGAGTGCATACCCGTTATCTTCCCCCTTTTGCCATTAGGAAAAAAAATGTAATAAGATGGCAAGGATTGGAAGAAAAAACTTGCTTATTTATTGAAAATAAAACGTGATTACTTAAAGAGAGTACAATAACTCAAATAATAGCAGTACAATCGATTATTGATACGAGATAATCGATTATTAGACGACAGAAACCGATTTTTTTGAAGAAGACTCGATTATTGCGCGTCATGCTTTATAATTCCCCCTACCTTTAGGGCGATACCTGCAAAAATTCGTTAGACGTCTCCGACGCTCAAGTTAGAAATCATGTATATAAAAAAAATGCAATGCATGACTTAGATCAACGTGGAGTCAAGAATCCCGAGTTCACTACGAATTCGAAGAAGGACTCTTTCTCTAAGGGCTTTGTAAAGATGTCGGCCAATTGATCTTTGGTTTCAACAAATTCGATTTCGACATCGCCCTTGAGAACGTGATCTCTTATAAAATGATGTCTAATTTCAATGTGTTTTGTTCGCGAATGAAGAACGGGGTTCTTCGTCAAGCATATGGCACTAGTATTATCACATCTAAGAGGGATATGATCAAGACTTAGGCCATAGTCCAAAAGTTGTTGTTTCATCCAAAGGATTTGAGCGCAACAACTCCCCGCGGCTACATATTCAGCCTCGGTTGTGGACAACGCAACACTTACTTGTTTCTTGCTAAACCAAGAAACGAGAGAGCTACCGAGCAAGTGACAAGTGCCACTAGTGCTCTTGCGGTCCAATTTGCATCCAGCAAAATCGGAGTCGGAGTAGCCAACGAGTTGGCATGAAAAGCCTTTGGGGTACCATAGACCCACATTTGTAGTACCAACAAGGTACTTCAAAATCCGTTTTACCGCAGTAAGGTGAGACTCTTTCGGACACAATTGATAACGGTCGCATAAGCACACGCTAAACATGATGTTCGGACGACTAGCAGTAAGATAAAGAAGAGAGCCAATCATACCTCGATACTTCTTAGTGTCGACTTCCTTACCTTTCTCATCTTTGTCTAGATGATCGGATATGCTCATGGGAGTCGCCATTGCTTTTGCATTGTTCATTTCAAATCGTTTCAGCAATTCTTTGCAATATTTGGCTTGGCAAATGAACGTACCTTCTTTCATTTGCTTTACTTGTAATCCCAAAAAGAATGTTAACTCACCCATCGTAGACATCTCAAATTCGCTTGTCATTAAATCGGAAAATTCCTTGCATAAGACATTGTTAGTAGCACCAAATATGATATCATCCACAGATATTTGAACTAATAAAATGTCATTGTTTTTATGCTTAACAAAAAGGGTGGTGTCAACTTTCCCCCTAATGAAATCATTTTCCAATAGAAATTTACTCAATCTTTATACCAAGCTCGGGGAGCTTGTTTTAAACCATAAAGAGCCTTTTTGAGTTTGAAAACATGATCGGGAGATTTAAAATCTTCAAAACCGGGGGGTTGTTCAACAAAAACTTCTTCTTGAATAACACCATTTAGAAAAGCACTTTTCACATCCATTTGATATAAATTGAAATTCATAGAAGAGGCAAATGCGAGCAATAGACGAATAGCTTCTAATCTAGCTACGGGAGCATAAGTTTCTTCATAGTCAATACCCTCTTCTTGATTATAGCCTTTTGCTACAAGCCTAGCTTTGTTTCTAGTGATTACACCATTCTCATCTAGCTTGTTTCGAAAAACCCATTTCGTACCAATTATGGTATGATTTTCGGGTCTTGGCACCAAATCCAACACGTCATTCCGTTTGAATTGGTTAAGCTCCTCTTGCATTGCCAAGGTCCAAAATTCATCCCCAATTGCTTCGGAGATGGTTGTTGGTTCAATTTGAGAAACAAAAGCAGTATGTCCTAAGGTGTTCATAAGGAAGTTTCGGGTACTTACCTTTTCTCCGACGTTGCCAATTACCTGTTCGAGAGGGTGATCTTTGATTGTCCTCCATTCGTTAGATAATACGCTTAACTCTAGAGGGGGGGGTGAATAGCGTTATAATAAAAATTAGCGTAAACTTGCGGAATTTAAAATTTGCAGGAAATAAATAAGTGCGATAAATAAGAAAGAACACACCGAAGTATTCTGGTTCACCACAACCCGTGGCTAGTCCAGTCCCCGAGAGACTCTCTCGATATTTCCACTAACTTGTCAAGCTTCCGGGTGCTTAGCAAACCTTTACAACTTGAGGACACAAGCCTCAACACCTTTGCTCGGAGATACAACACTCCAAGACTTCTACCAAGGAAACACAAGTTCCTTCTTACAATAAGAGAATAACAATTCTCTTCAACTATACAATACACTAAGCACTCAAACAAGACACTCCTTAATGAGTAGAGATGAGTAAAAGAATACGCTCAAGATCACAACAACTTTGAACAATAATTTGGCTCTCAAAAACTTATGTATTGAATATAAAATAATAAGCAATAGAGTATGCAAGCTTTAGCAATTGAATGATCAGTTGTTGTGTGTTATTGTGTCCTCAAAAGACTGAATTTAAGCTGTTTTTATAGTTGAAAAACTTGGCATTACCGTTGCCTAATTGCCAATTAAGAACTGCTGATTTTACTCTGTGACAATCGATTGTCAAGAATCTACAATCGATTGTTTGCCAATCGTTCCAAAAATCAATCCCAGATTTTACGCAAAACAATTGATTATCCAAGATCAACAATCGATTATTGGAAACGTTCAAAAAATCATTTCCAGATTTTACGTAAAACAATCGGTTATACAAAATCAATAATCGATTATTCAGCAACGTTCAAAAAATCCTTTTTAGATTTTAATTTCCACAATCGATTGTACAAAATCAACAATCGATTACCTGACGGTATTTGAAAATATTTTGGCAACGGTTAGTTATACAATCGATTATACTAAGCCAACAATCGATTATATATCAGTCTTGAAAAATCAATTTAGACACTGTCTCGTGACAATCGATTGTTATATACTCACAATCGATTATTTAATAACTTTGAAAAAGTCTGGAAGACACTGCCTCAACACAATCGATTGTCATATGTTCACAATCGATTATTTTGTGACTTTGAAAAAATCTGATGGACACTGTCTCTTCACAATCGATTGTCATTAACTTCACAATCGATTATTTTGAGCGTTGAAAAACTTTGATGGACACTGCCTCATCACAATCGATTGTCATAAGGTTCACAATCGATTTTCATGCATGTTTGAAAAACCTGATGCTCACTGCCTTAACACAATCGATTGTCATTAGTTCACAATCGATTGTCATGCAGTCTTGGCTTAACATAATCGATTATCATAAGTACATAATTGATTATCTTAGTCCAGATTTTTGAGGCATGTTTAAAAATCATTTTGACTAAAGTAAATATGCATGATTTAAAATCATTTAGCATTAAATTAAATATGCATGATTTTGTAAAAATAATTTTACGAGAGAAGCCATGTCATGAGTCAAGTTGTCGGATCAAGATCACAGTTTAGAACGACTCATGTAAAACTATAAAACTTGGTCTTGTGCTTGAATCTCGTTATATATCAATTGTGCACTTGTACTTGAACTTCGTCATATGTCAATTTGCGCTTGTTTGTCATTCATCAAAACCTACACATATGAACACACGTTTTAGTATAATGCCTTGAGAACGTGTTTCCAACAGAATTGTTCTTTGTTCTTGAGCTTGAACTTGATTTCTTGAACTTTGAACTTGAAGCTTTAAACTTGTGGAGGAATTTGCAGTGTTTGATCCACAAGCTCTTTCTTGCTTCTTGTTATAACTTCGGGTGTCCTTTCTGAGTTATGAATACTCCTATTTATAGTTGTGGGAGGGAGGAGTTATGATAAGGACACTCTTTCCAAGCAATCAAATTGAAGGGTGACATGGCCGCATTTGATTGGCCAGAACATGTCACTTGCACACGTGGTGCGATTTCATTGGCTTTTTAGTGTGACTGGGCATGCCTTGTCATTTTGACACGTGGCATGGTCCTATTGGCTCTTTTAATTCTCACTACCACCTATAATGGAAGTATCTAACTACAAACATGGGAATCGTTGAAATAGCTTTGCTTGACTTGGCGCGTCACATCATTTGACACGTGGCACCAAAGTGGCCTCTAGGAAGATGTCATCTTGGGCTTAATGAAGTGGGCTCATCACTTTAGTCCAATTAAATGGGCTAGCCCAATAATATTGGTCTTATATAATTAATTTAATTATATTAGCCCAAAATATTTATTTGGACTAATATATTTAAAATATAATTCAAATTATTTATTGAATTTGAATTCAATAAATTTTATATGCCTACAAAACCATAGTTACAATTTTTATTGCCCACAAAAATATCATTTTTGGTCAAAACGATCTCATTATTTTTAAGTGAAACCTTTACTCTAACTTTTCCTAATAACCCCACATAAATCAAATTGGTTTGGATATTAGGAACATGCAATACATCACTCAATGCTAGAGTTTTACCAGATGTGAGTTTGAGAAGAATTTTTCCTTTCCCAAGAACACGAGTTGTTTTTGAGTCACCAAGATAAATAGTTTCTTCTCCTTCCTCAACTTGGATGTAAGATAAAAAATTATTTTTGTTTGCACAAATGTGCCTAGTAGCACTAGAGTCTTTCGCTCAATCTCTCACATTGGCTATATTATTTATTCGGAAAATGACTGCCACGATTATATTATTCGCTTTAGTCAATTTAATTTTGACTTAGCGAAAATATTATTTATCCCAACTCTTCTCTTGCATTGAGGTGCATTTTTCTTGAAGGTTTTAATTTTAACATTTGATATGTAACCATTTATATTTACATACCTGTGTTTTGACATTAGTGTATGTCAAAGTTGCGAATGCAATAACGTATTTGCAACATCATGAATATCAGAGAAGATCTATGTGCTGGTCCATACTCCATTGCAAATAAGCCCATGATCCTCTAACAATGGGCGGCTGATTTTGATTTCACTGCTGAATTCCCTACTGAAATTCCACTGTGGGTCAAATTTCCTAAACTCCCTATGTCATGTTGGGGATATCCTTGAGTAGGATAGCTAGTGTACTGGGGAAGCCCATTTTTGCTGATGAGTGTATGACCAAACAGTCCAGAATTTCCTATGCGTGTATGCTCATAGAGGTGAATGTTTCAAAAGATTTTCCTAGTGATATATGGGTAATGGATCCAAATGGAAAGAAGTTTCTGCAAGAAGTGGCCTATGATTGGAAACCATCATACTGTGATAAGTGTCTTATGGTTGGACACAACTGTGTGGTGAATTCCAAACCTATCCAGCCTCTCCAAGTGAAAAACACTAAAGTGACTCAGGAATGGAGAACTAAAGCTCCAAACCAGAATGTTCAGAAGCAGCAAGAGGCCCCCCTACAGCAAACTGAGACAAGACAGAGCAGTGTAACTCAGAGAGAGCCTCATGGTCCTCCTTCAATGGTAACAGAAATGAACAAACAGGAAGACAAAGGGAAACAGGCACAATCTCCAGAATTTAACCTTACAAACTTTACTCCTCTATCTCCTATTGTGGTGAGTAATCGATTTGAAGCAATGTCTATTAGTAGGGCTAAGATTCCTCCAGATGAAGGGGGGCCTAGTAATTATCAATAAAGTGGTTAATCTGGAACATTAGGGTTGTAAATAAAAGGTATAAACAGAAGGAAGCTAGGGAATATATTAGGAGCAATAATTTTAACCTTATTGATCTGGTAGAGACAAAGGTTAAAGAGAAAAATGCATATAGGATTGCTAAGCTGTTGGTGCCTGGTTGGGGTATGCTAACAAATTAACAGGGCTCCATAAATGGTAGAATTTGGATCCTATGGGATACTCAAATGATCAGGGTCCGGTATTCAGGAGGAGGGACAATTGATTCACTGTAGAGTCAGGAACATTGCTGGAAATGCAATCTGCTATCTCACTGTGGTATATGGTTTTAATGGGATGGACCAAAGGAGATCATTGTGGAAAAAACCTACAGGACTATTCTGTTGCTATTACAGACCCTTGGCTAGTGGCAGGGGATTTCAATGATGTCCTGTATGCAAATGACAGACAATGTTGTAACCAAGTGAAGCAAGCTGAGATCCTAGACTTCACTCAATGTATATAGCAGGCTGGACTTTCTGAACTTCCCTGGCAGGGGGAGTATTTCACCTGGACAAACAAGAAAACAGGCAGGGACAGAGTTTGTAGCAGACTGGATAGAATATTTGGAAATTATGAATGGATGATTAACTGGAGTCATGAGCATACTGTATATGACTATCACTTAATCTCTGATCATAACCCTATGGTGATTACACTGGCTGGAGTTATTAGGCAAAGGAAGACTCCTTTCAGATTTTTTAAAGCATGGGCCAATCATGTAGACTTTCATCAACTGGTCAAGGAGAACTGGCACAGTAATGCTCAGTGTTCTATGAAAGCTGTGTGGATCAATCTCAAGTCACTTAAACCAGCCTTAAAATCTTTAAACACTAGAGATTTTAAGAACATTACCCAGAGAATTGATTGTAGTAGACAGGAATTGAAGGACATCCAAAACCAGATGGCACTGGCTTATACTGATCAATTGCAACTTAAAGAGAAGGAAACAGTACTGAAGTTGGAAAAGTGGTCATTGATTGAAGAAGGTATGCTACAACAGAAGTCCAGGGCAAAATGGATCCAGCTGGGGAATTCAAATAACAAATATTTCTCTGCTGTGTTGAAGGAAAGGAATCAACACAAGAGTATTACTGAACTGGTTACAGTAGGAGGGTCCAAGATTACCAATCCAGATGCTATTAAAAGGGAGGTCAATGATTTTTATAAGTCCTTAATGGGTACAGCAGCTGTCTCTCTTCCATCTATAAATCGACTGTATATGAACAATGGTCCTACGCTAACACATCAATAGAAGAAAGATCTAGTTGCTGATATCACTGAATCTGAGATTCTGGAAAGTCTAAAGGCAATTTGGTGATGACAAAGCCCCAGGAATTGATAGGTATAATGCAGTGTTTTTCAAGCAGACTTGGAGCATCACTGGCAAACATATAATTGGTGCAGTCAAGAATTTCTTCCAGACCACCAGGATGTACAACCAGTCAACTGTGCCTCCCTCACCCTGCTACCTAAAGTTCCTAATCCAACAACAGTCAAAGAGTACAGACCAATAGCTTGCTGTTCAGTGTTATACAAACTGATTTCCAAGATATTAGCCAACAGAATGCAGAAAATCATGGCTAGCATCATCTGTGATGCTCAAGCAGGATTCATCCCAGGCAGAAAGATTGAAGACAATGTTATACTGGCCCATGAATTAATCAAAAATTACTCCAGATCTCATGTAACTCCTAGATGCATGATCAAGATTGACCTGCAGAAGGCATATGATTCTGTCGAATGAATTTTCTTGCAATAGGTAATGGAGGCAATGGGATTTCCAGTCAGATTCACAAGCTGGATTATGGAATGTGTCCAAACAGTCAGCTATACAGTGATGATTAATGGGGAAACAGCTGAACCTTTTAAAGCAGCTAAAGGCCTTAGACAAGGTGATCCAATCTCCCCATTTCTCTTTGCTATAGTAATGGAGTACTTAAGCAGATCTCTGGCTGAATTGAAGAAAGACCAAGATTTTATATTCCACCCAGGCTGTAAAAAACTGTGTATCACTCATATCAGCTTTGCTGATGACCTGCTGCTGTTTGCTAAAGGTGAAAAGCAATCTGTAATTACCATGTTCAAGTACTCTCTCAATTCACTGAAGCTTCTGGGCTGAAAGCTAATCTGACCAAAAGTTCAATTTACTTTGGAGGGGTAAATACTGAAGTCCAGCAACAAATTACTGACCATCTAGGCTATGTATATGGAGATTTGCCTTTCAAATATTTGAGCATACCTTTATCTACTAAGAAGATAGATTTGATTCAGTGGAAGCCGTAGATAGGACCACTGCTAGGATCACATCTTGGACTGCCAGGAAATTGTCATCTGCTGGAAGACTTCAATTGGTCCAATCAGTGGTCTTTGGTATACAAGCTTACTGTGCTCAACTTTCCTCATACCTTCAAAAATCCTAAAGCTTATTGAAGTAGTTTGTAGAAGTTTTATATGGTCTGGTTCAGTAGGTATCACTAAGAAAGCATACATTGCCTGGGACAAAATGTGTCTGCCAAAGTGAGCTGGTGGGTTGAACCTCACAAATCTCCTGCTGTGGAATAAAGCATCTATTGCTAAGCTATGCTGGGACTTGGCTCACAAGAAAGATACTCTGTGGGTCAGATGGATTCACACAGTGTATATAAAACAGCAGCAACTGGAGACCATGTCTATACCCAAACAAGCTAGTTGGATGGTCCGAAAGATAATTGCAGCAAGTGGACTACTGCAGCAATATCAGAGTTTGCACAGGCCAGTGTGCTCTATTAGGCTACTATATCTGCTTCAGATTGGTCAACTCCCTAAAGTTACATGGAAGAACTTAACTGCTCAAAACTATGCTAGGCCTAAGGCTATTTTCAATATGTGGCTGGTACTTCAGGATAGATTACCAAACAAGGATAGGCTGCTACATTGGAGTATGAATGTGGATAGCATCTGTGTTCTGTGCCAGCAAGCTCCGGAGACCAGAGACCACCTCTTCCATAGCTGTTCCTTTGCTACTCAGCTAAGGCACCAGACACTGTCTTGGATTAGGGAATCTCACCCCAGTTTCCTGAATTGGGAACAGTTTGTTCAATGGATTGCTGGTAATGCTAAAGGAAAATCGAGTCGGGCTCACATATTCAAAATGGTTGTAGCAGAATTGTTCTATGCTCTATGGTTAGAGAGAAATGCGAGGAACTTTGAAAATGTCTTATGTACCAGTGATAAACTACTTAGGACCATTGTATATACTTGTAATATTAGAGGAACCCCCAAAATTAGGTTACAGCTTCAGCAATATCTTCTGTAAATAGAGGGATAGGTATAGCGATAGTTGATATAGAGTCTAGATATGATAGTCAGCTGTGTAGTAGCTGCACTATGGTTTTGTACTGAAATCTCTTTGGTGATTAATATAACCTTTAATTACCAAAAAAAACATCATGAATATCTGGCAGGACAGCTGGAACAGTAGCAGTAGAGACAACACCAAAATTGGTAGCACTATCAAAAAATTTCGTCGTAGTATTACTTCTCATAGTTTTTTAGATTGTAGGGAAATGGCACCAAAGATAATAACAATAGTAATAGTATTGCAATAAAATAATTTTTGAATGAAAATACACCAACTGGCTTGAGTCGTGCTGGGTACTGTCCTAAAAAATTATTTCAGCAGTGTAAAATATTTCTCCAGAATTAAACAAGCTTACCTCTATTTTATTTAAAGGATACAAAAATTAACAAAATTAAATATTATATAAATCTAGTTAGTAGAAAAAGGGAAGACCAACTAATATGTAGTGTTAATTAAATGTTATAGAAAAGAAATTGGAAGGAAGAAGTTTAAAGCCTTTTTTGTCATTTGTCAATTCTCTTGCATGCATCTTGCCATTTTTCTCTTCTAAAAGGCTTCCACATAATTTTTTTCAAGATATTATCAATAAAGGTTTAAAATATTGCCATAAATGTGACTTGAAAAGTTCTTTACAATGAAGAGAGGATGACTTCAACGCTAGAACTCCAAATTATAGCAAATCAATAGCAGTTAAAATTTGCTTGGCAGCGCAATTAGAAGATATAAATTATGCCAGTCTTGCTCAAAAGGCCGAAAATGGATGAGTGCAAAAAAAAAAAATGAAGTTGAAGTACAAGTAAAAAGTATAATGAAAACAAAACATAAGTATGTAAAATCATCTGTTTTTCAGACGAACGGAAAAGGAACACTTTGAAAGTTTTAGTTTTCTGCCGTAGGCCTTTTTTTTTAAAACTAAGACGTTTGAATTTGAATATACATCTTAATATCAAGATGTGTATTAATATTAAAAATTTGAATATTAAGATTTATTTTAAGATCTAAATACTAAATGATTAAGATTGTTTGTTGTTTTAAAACATACGAATATATAAAATTTATATTTATTTAAATATTTAAAACGTAAATTCAAATAAAATATTAATTAATCTAATATTATGTCAATAATATATATATATATACATACATATATATATACATATATATATATATATATATATATATATATACATATATATATATATATATATATATATATATATATATACATATATATATATATATATATACATATATATATATATATATATATTAAAAAATTGGTGATGGCTAACGAAGCTACTTGTGAGTGATACTTAAAGACGGTGGTTGGGGTGATTTTGATTGATGATGGTGGTTCTGGGTAGTAGCTATTGGTTATTGATAGCAATAGCGATTATGTTTGAAATTGTGATGGTGGGTGGTGATAGTTAATAATGGTGGGCGATGGTTGTGATTGTGATTGAGGAAGGTGATGGTGGGTGGTGATAGTTTATAATGGTGGACGGTGCCGGCTATAGTTATTGGTGGTGATAGGGTGGTTGGTGGTGATAGTTATGGCAGGTGAGCGTGTGGTTGTAGTTAAAGATGATGGTGAGCGGTGGTGGTAGTGGTGGCGGCTATGGTTGAAGATGAAGGTGGTGGTAGTTGATAATGGTAGGCGGTGGCGGCAGTTAGTAATGAATATGGATGATAGCATCTTAATAAAATTAAGTATTTTCTATAGATCTTAATTATACAGACATATTCAGACTCATTAAGTGATTGTAAAGTTAAAAAAATATTTAGTAATGATTAAGATCTGATTGTTTAAGATTCATAAAAAAAAAATATACTTAACATTTGAGATCTGAATAATTAAAATTTAAATTTCAATTCAGTGCAACCAAATGCATAAAAGAGAGCAAAATTTATTATAGCCACTCGGGCTAAACTTATATCGGAGGTAGCGACAAAATGATTCTCCTTTTGTTGATGAAGCACCAAAGCTTGAAGAAATTGCTTGTGATAGGATTCTTATTTGTGTTGCAGAAATACATATTTTGAGAGATAGAGGGATATTGATTCCCTCTTCGGTTCCGATTTTGTACCCTGTTCTAGTGATACCATCTCTTGGTATGGTGACTGCACAACTCTTTGTCCGGTTCAGTAGTGCCCGGTTCATTGCCTATTTTCTAATATTTTCTGATGATCTGAGAGTGTAGGGGTCCAAATTCTCCCCCGTGGCCACAAACGAGTAGCCAGTCGAATGTGACCTGAACTTGTTAAACATTCTTGGCGAAAGAAATTTAAAAATAGCTAGATTTATAATTGGTCGTTAAAAATAATTTAATTTTAAAAATAATGAAAATTTAACTATTTTTTATGTAAAGATAAATTTGAGCAAAAATACTATTCAAAACTCAAAAAATACTCCAGTATATTATACTGGAATTCCAGCATAAGTATACTTGAACTCCAGCATATTATACTGGAGTTCTAGGATAAGTATGCTGGATATGCTGGAGTTCCAGCATAAGTAAATTAGAACTCCAGCATAATATATTGGAGTTCCAGCAAGTATAGTGGTTCAGTATAATATACTGGAGTTTGGAGCATTGGTATTCCAATCTCCAGTATATAAAACTGGAACCAGCATAATATGCTAGAGTTCATACACATGTGTACCGAACTCCAGTATATTATGTTGGACCGGTCTCTATTGCAACAAAATAGTAGTTATTTTTGGTTGACTTAGTAAACGCTAGCTATTTTTGAATGACCAATTCAAAAACTGGATATATCGTGTTATTTTTATCTTATTATTGGGAGGTGGACCTATTGTTTTTGTTCATTACCGTTCTCTGATTTTTGTTTTAATAGAAATGTCATCAGCTTCTTAATTATAAACTTCTATACAAAATAGTCTATAAACGTTGGATAGATAAGGTTAAAGTAAAAGAATAATATATACACTTTTATGTATCATAAAACAATTTATACATGTTGTATAGATAAAAGTGTTTGGGATACAAAATATATATAAAATAGATTGTCATTATACAAAATATACTTTTACTATACAAAATATATGTAAAATAGACTGTTATTGTACAATTTATATACAGTATACTGTCACTGTATAGATATATATACATTAGACTGTCACTATATAAAATAAATTATCACTATACAAATAGACTATCACTATACAAAAATTATACTAAATAGACTATTACTATATAATTTATATACAATAGATTGTCACTATATAAAAATTATATAAAATATACTGTTACTATATAAAAAATATACAAAATATACAGTTACTATGCAAAAAAAAAAAAAATAGATATTTTGTATTATTGAATATAATATGTTTGGGTCGGAGAGACATTTTGTGTCAATTGAGAAAAAAATTGCTATATTGAAATAAGGGTGTTCACTGCTTGGTTCTATTCAATTTTATTATATTTTGATCTGAATTTCAGTTTCTAGAATAAAAAACATATTGAAAGGAAATATATTCAGTTTGGTTCCATTTTTCTTATTTTCAGTTCAGTTTGGGTTCAGTTTGGTAACAAGTAGCGTTCGTTCGCAGCTAATTCTGTTTGATAAAATTAAAACCTAGACGACCATTGACAGGTAATACAACAACAACAACAACAACAATAACTACCCAGTATACTCCCACCAGGTGGGGTCTGGGGAGGGTAATATGTAGGCAGTCTTACCCCTACCCAAAAGGGCAGAGAGGCTGCTTCCATGCGACCCTCGGCGCATAGGACAGAATGAAAAGCTGCATTGGAAAACAAAGACAAAATTAGTAACCAAGGCAAGACAAAACAAAATAACAAAACAAAGCATAAGTAATCCTGCAGAAATAACGTAAATGGTTATGTAAACATAAGGAACATAAATACCGTCGCAACCAAGAGGGGACCTAGGCTAAAACACTAGACATCGATGGGTAACCCTACTATCCCACACCCAACCCCGGGTGAGGCGAACGAAGGACTCTAAGAGCCCCTATCCTGCATTTTACTCTAAGAGCCATTGACAGGTAATACGTCGGTGTCAAATCTACATTGAGAAGGAAAAATAAATGAATTAATAAATAAGAGTAGATGATGCTGTACTAATATCTATATGAAGATTTTGGTTGCAAAGTCAGTAACTTCAAAAGGCTTACCTTATTGCTCACGTTAGAATAATGCAAGTTGACGTAATATTGCACCTCCAAGAATCTGATATAAGCTTGCGTGCCTCACAGTCAGGGGTGAGTTAGAGTTCTATTTACGGATTTGACGGAATTTAGTAGGTTTTGCTAATACTCTATATTTGTAGTAATAAATTTACTCAAAAGTGGCTCAAGGTTCAAGCAATTGAGGCCCTTGCTTTAGGCCCCTCAAAAATTGGGGCCTCCAAATATTGTCAGGTTTCTCTTATTTTTATGTCTAACATTTTCATTTCAAAACCGAATGTTGTAAGAAAAATTATTAATGTAACACTCCGATGGACGTTTTGACCTCGCGCCTCGTTCAACAGTCTGAGGCCATGAACAGCTTCATTTCAGGTGTTATGACTTGTATGTATGGTCGGAATTGGATTTCGGGAAGTTCATAGTTGATTTGGAAAGAAAATTCTCATTTCGGAAGCTTAAAGTTGAAAGAATTACCTAGGATTGAATAAAGTAAACGACATCGGAATCAGCATCTGAAGGTTCCAGCAAGTTCGTATGATGATTTCAGACTTGGGCATATGCCCGGATCGGGTCTTGGATGGCCTGGGGGCGTTTTGGCGCCTATTGTGGAAGTTAGTATTTTGGTAGAAATTTTATAAGTTTGGCTTGAAGTGCATTTCAGTGTTATCGATGTCCATTTGAGATTTCGAGTCTGTGAATAGCTCTGTATGGTGATTCTGGAGTTAGGAGCATGATCGGAAGTATTCGGAGGTCCATAGACTATTTTGGAGTCATTTGACTAAAGATAGAAATTTGAAGGTTTTTGAGAAGTTTGACCGGGAGTGAATTTTTTTTATATCGAGGTCGAAGTATGATTCCGAAAGTGGTAATAGGTCTGTACGTCAAATATGACTTGTCTGCAAAATTTGAAGTCAGTCGGACGTGATTTGATAGGTTTAAACATCGAAATTAGAAGTTTGAAATTTTAAAGTTCATTAAGGTTGAATCGCAGTGCGATTCATGGTTTTAGCATTTTTTGACGTGATTTGAGGCTTCGATAAGGCCTGTGTTATGTTAGGGGATTGAGGTGTATGATTGGAAGGGGTCCTAGGGGCCTCGAGTGTGTTTCGTGTAGTATTGCGCTCTTATTTGATGTCTCAACGTCGTTTTCTTTGGGAATAAAGGGGTACCACATTAAAAAAATGAGATCCAAATTCAGTTTGTAGTGAACCATTAGATCTGTATCGCAATTACGGAGCCATAACAAAAAGAATCATTGAATTTGGACATCGTATGAGGAAGTTATACTCATTTTTGTATCGGAAAAGAACTGATGTTTCTGGTATGGTCGCAATTGCGAATATATCCATCGCAATTGTTATGCTCAGTTTATAATTGCGAACTTTTTGAAACAAATGCGACCTTTTTCCAGCCCTTCTTTGTTCGCAATTGCGAAGGCTTTCTTCTCTTTTGCGAGGTTCACAATTGCGAACCTTGGATCGCAAATGCGACATCTGCAGCTTGATTTTAGCTGTGTAACTCGAGTTTTTGCTTCTATTTATCATATCTTGAACCCTACATCCACAAGTGGCTGATTTTGAGAGTGGATCTTCGTATCAAATAATTGGGTAAGTTCCTCTAAATAATTTTTAATTATATTTTGTGATTATACCTTAAATTTAACATCAAAATTCATGAGAATCTAAAGGAAAATTTGGGGTTTTAAAGAAAAACCTAGAAATTGAGATTTTTGAATTTTGACCTTGATTTTGGGCATAGAATTAAGAATAAATTATATATTTGAGTTCGTATGTTCATGGGTAAACTTTATCTTCGAAAAATTTTGGAATCCGGCCACGTAGGTCCGAGGGAAATTTTGTCAACTTTTCATTCAGGGTTAGGAATTGTTATAAATTGGACTATAATGAGTAACTGAACATATATTAATGGGTTTATATAATTATTGGCTAGTTTTGGAGTATTTTTGCATCGATTTGAGTCTTCGAAAGGGCGTGTAATGCCGGTTATGGAACTTCAGAGCGAGGTGAGTCTCCTTTCTAACCTTGTAAGATGAATTGTCCCCATAAGTGAGTTAATTAGTTATGTGCTCCTATTTGTGGGGGATACATATGCACGAGGTGGAGAGAATCCGTGCATAGTTACTATAATACTATTGTCCGAGTAGTCTAGGGCCCAAAAATATGCTATACTTGAATTATTTGTGAACTTATCGACATCTTGAATTGCTTAAATCACGTCGAATTAGTAAATAAATTTCTAAACAGATAAAATTTTATCTTTCTTAAATGGTTAAAAGAGGATTTTTTTCATTGGATAATTGCTCCATATGGACTTCTTGATTAACCGGTTGTGCGTGTTTATTTTTGGAATGGGTCGAACACCTCGGCATATTAAATAGATGAATCTATGGTTCGCGACGTTCGACCCTCAGCAGTGTATATTTTATTTTTTATTAGAGTGGGTCGCGCGCTTCGGCATAATTTCCGCATGCTTGTATTGCTGCCTTGAACTTATTAAAGTTGCTATTGCCTCTTCATGTCTTGAGAATATTTGAATAAATAATGAAAAGGAATTTTAAAAATTTCCTATTAAAGGAATAATGGTGTACTTGTTTCCTTCAATTGGATTAAAAATCATGTTTATAAAAGTTCACGTTTTAATGTATTATTGACATCATATTAGTGGACCCTTAGTAAGTTTCGAAATCGACCTCTCGTCTCTATTTATTCGAGATTAAATGGGATACTTACTGAGTACACGTTGTTGTTTTGTACTCATACTACACTTCTGTGCATTTTTGTTGCACAGGCTCATGTGTTATTAGTGGCATGTTGGGCGCAGCAGCACAGATGATTCTAGGACTAGGTGAGTAGCATTATTCGAAGCGACCCGCATCTAGTACAGTCCCATCCAATATATTGTATTTACTTTCTGTCCATTGTATTCCTGACAGATGTTGTATTTTATTTCCTTCTTAATAAATGTTCATGCACTTGTGACACTAGGTTCTAGGATGGTTTTGAAATATTTTGTATTAATTGCTTATCATTTAATTGGAGTTGAAGCTATTATCTTCTTTTATTTATTTATAAAAATTGAAGGAAAATCTTAGTTTTCAAGATTGTTAAATGATAACTTCATCCGGTAATTTGGCTGGCTTGCCTGACAGCAGTGTCCGGCGCCACCACGATCCTTAGTGGATTTTGGGTCGTGATAATATGGTATAAGAGAACTAGGTTCCTAGGTTCTCACGAGTCATGATCAAGTCTAGTAAAATCTCGCGGATCGGTATGGGACGTCTGTACTTATCTTCGGGAGGCTGTAGGACTGTTAGGAGTACTTCCCTTCTTGATTCCTTATCGTGCGATTTGATTCCTCGAGGCTTATGCCTTTGTTTCTTTTCCACTCAATCTTATGTGACGCAAACCTCTTGTTAATATTTTAGAATTGAAGAATTGGAAATGGGACTACATATGTGGTGCGGGATGTTTCTCCTGGTATAGTTTATCGGACCATTATCGTCGCTTTGTGGAATGATATCCTGTCATTTCAGCTTAGTAGGGGTACCTTTGAGGGCTTTGAGGCTAGGCACAAGTTTCCATGATATTTACGAATGATTGTTCCGCAATATTGATTTGATGGTGGGATGTTTGCCTATATGTAATGGCACTTAATGACTTAAACGGAGGTTTACTTAGTGCATGGTCTAGAGATTCAGTAATTATTTTCGCCAAGAGAAAAGCAATTGGCCTGTGAATGTCTAGATTTGGGTTGATGGAGTAGCGAGGCTTGGTACTGCAAGCATGGTGGAGTTTCCTACTATGATGAGGTTTCGTTGTCCCTATTGAATGTACTAAGTTTGTCAGTGTTATAATCTTTTACAATTCGCCTTGGGAGCAGGAAATTGTGAGATAGTATTGAAGAAGCGACTGTCAGAGATCGCGTGGTGCGGTGGTTCAGGATTGAATCGGTGTTTCTAATGTCAACAGCTTGAGAAAGATGATATCCAGAAAGGTTGAAGTCAGTAGCATTTGTGGGTCCAAGAGCTCTGAAGAAGGATTTTATTTGAGGCAACAGCTAAACAGCAAAGGAGGAGGAAGGACATGTGGGAAGCGTCAGGCGGTGTTCAAAAATTTCTAAAAAAAAGCCAGGTATATGAAGCGAAGGCTGAGTAGTTAATTAAGGAAGCAGGTTTTTCCAAAATGGGAGAGTGGCGGAGTTGCATATGGGCTTTATAGTGGGATGACCACGTATCTTAAGGAGAGTTTGGAAGGATTTGAGATAGCATGGCCTCGTACTCGGGATGAGTACGGATGGAGGGTGTTATGTGTTGAATGGATTTATTATTATTTCTAAGGTAATCAAAGATAAATTGGAAGGAGATAGATTGGATAGCCATAGTTGAATTGGCATATTGGTGGTAGTGACCAGTTCCTTCAGCGTGATCAAGTTATGCAAGTGATTTGTGACGGTGCGTGTGAGGCTTGTCAGCCGCCACAATTAGTGTTAATCAGAAAGTATTTTACAGTTATGGCCTATTATTTGTAGGCGCGACCCCGAAGTTCTATAGTGGCTTAGACCACTACTTAGAGGTTTGTATGTTCTACGGTTATGAGAATTCACCTACGTGTTGCTATGGTTCTCCTGAAGTGGGTTAAGTGGAAAGTTTTTTATGATGAAGTGCTAGCCTAATAGTGTTCCAAAGCTATAATGAAAAGCATGTTCTATCGTATGTTGGCATGTTATGTGCAGTGAGTGCTATGGAATTTGAAATAAAGATCACGGTAACAGCTCGGTGTTGACCAAAATGTCACGAGTTCGGATGAGCAGGAAAGGAGTTTTAATGTTTAAGGTAAGTTGGTATTGTCTTCAGCATCACCTGAGATCGGTGTTTTGTGAAGAAGGCTTTGCATCCTGGTTGATGATTCTTGATTGATTTTCAACGTTAGTGATGTCGGTGGTTTGGAGGTACGACCAAGTTATTTGTTATGGTAGGTTGTGGGAGTGTGTCCCACATAAAGATTGTATAAGTGTGGCAGGTAGTCACTTGATTGATTAAAGACTTAAACCAAGTATAAAGGTTGTGATAATATCGTTGATTTGAGAATATATGCCTGGAGGGCACTTAGTCTATTGAGTTGTGGACTGCGGATGATTTCTCCATCTATGATGGATTTCCTTATATGTTATGAGCAAAAAAGGGGTCATTATGGACCTTTGAAAGGTAATTAGCCAAGTTCAGTGCGACCAGAATTGGCTTGGGGTCGGTGGATGGATTCAAATGTGAATATGGGATCTATATCAGGCCAAACATGTATTTCAGTAATGCGCTCCTTATGGAGGAGTAGTCAGTGTGTTATTTCTTTGTCAGATATTTCATGTAGTGATACATTGCACCGTATGAGTTGTGGGACTACTTGAGAAATTGCTTATGTGTTGAGGATCCTCGTAGAAATGATATTATATGAGCAAAATGGCTCTTGAGATTCAGATTGTATATCGCACCCCAATTGTGCTTGAGTTTTGTAGCTTATAGCGCTATATGTTCCCTCGGGGATGGTATTATGCACTTAGCGTACTTATGATTGAAATTTGGTATTTATTGTAATGAGCAATTTAGCTTGATGTGCATCTCCTTAGGTGAGTGTTATGTATGGATCGGGTGGCACGCCTCTATGGGTATGTTATTTGGATCGGGTTGAGCGCCACAACAGTGTGATGTTCAGTATAGTTTTCTATATACTATTTTTGTAAGCATTGCTTCCTATTTTCTAATGAAAGTTCGTATTAGAGCGTGAGTTGAGTACTTCCTTCCAGATTTCATTTTCATCCTTCGTATCACGTTTGAATTGGCAGCCTATTGGCACAATGCGGCATCATATGAGGCTTTTGGTCATGTTAGGTGGCTTATTCCCTAAGCAGTTCGTACTGGGTGAGATGAGATCATTGAATTCGAGATCAGTGCAACCTGAGTATATGAAGTATGTTAAGGAGCTAAGACCATTATTTGGTTCAGAATGGGGTTTATTTGGTTCAGAATGGTGTTATAGTTCTTGCCAGGAGTAGACCTAATGAATTATTGTTTCAGTAGTGGTTATGAATTTCTACACATTTCCTCCGCTCTGACGGTACTATAAAGCTAGAGTAAGGCCTAGGTATGTCATGAGGTGCAATGGGAGCATCAGGTTCATGGAATTTTGACTAATTGATCAGAAAATGTTGTTGTGGACCTATGAGTAAAATGGTGCAAGGTGTGAATTCAGTTAAGGTATGCATTCACGTCCTGGTACTGCATGTAGTGATTGATACGATGACCGTATGTTGGAAACTGGTCGGGCATAGAATTCTGGATGAATTAGCCTCTAAGGCTTATTGGCTTTAATAAAAGAAAATATCTTCAGTATTGATCGAGCTAATGTGCTCAACTAAGTTGTGGTAGCACGGGAAGGTGCATGAGGTGTTAAACAGTGATTTTAGACTACTTCAGTGTAGTTCTCAGCACGTTCGAGGATGAACATATGTTTAAGTGGGAGAGAATGTAACGAGCCGATCGGTAGTTTTGAGCTCTAGCACGTCGTTCAGCAGCCTGAGGCCATGAGCAACTTCATTTCGGGTGTTATGACTTGTTTATACTCATCTTAGACCTTTTGGCTGTCTTTGCTATTCCACTATTCCCAAGCATCTTAGAGAAAAATTTCAACCTAGAGTTATACCTTGTGTGTTTGTAGGGTATCCCTTTGACAAGAAAGGATACAAGTTACATAATCTCCAGACTCACTCATGTTTTGTGTCTAGAGATGTTGTCTTTCATGAACATATCTTTCTATTTCTTAAATCACCCAGAAGTTCCTCCAGCTTATGTCCCTTTTCCTTTTCTGTATGCTTTGATGATTTCCTTCCTACTACTAGTCCTTCTGCTCCTATTTCCCTTACTTCCATTTCTTCCCCTCCCATTCCTACTAGTCCTATGTCTTATCCTCCTGCTCCCTCATCTGAATCACTTACTCCACACTCACAACCTTTTGTATCCCTTTCTCCTCCTCTTGTCCTTTCCCTTCCAACTCTTCCTTTGTTTATGCTCTCAGGAGGTCTTCTAGAGTTTACAAGCAACCTGAATATCTTAAAAGATATGCTTGTCAGTCTATTAGCTCTACTTCTGAACCCTCCTCTAGTCTAGTTAAGCAACATGTTTTTGAACCTTCTGCCTATTCCCAGCAACAGTTGTCCCTGAGTGGCAGGCTACTATGAGACAGGAATTTGAGGCTTTGGATACTAATAAAACCTGGGATATAGTTGAGTTACCATTTGGAAATAAACCAATTGGATGCAAATGGGTTTATAAGGTTAAATACAAAGTTAATGGTTCAATTGAAAGATATAAAGCAAGGTTAGTGGTTAGGGGTGATACCCAAGTTGAGGGAATTGATTTCCAGGAGATTTTTGCCCCTGTTGTAAAGATGTCCACCATTAAAACTCTTGTTGTTGTAGCAGTTAAGAAAAATTAGCCTATTTTCCAACTTGATGTTAATAATTCTTTCTAGCATGGTGATTTGGATGAGAAAGTTTACATGAAATTATCTCTTGGATTGTCTGTTCCTTCTACATCCTCTTCTGTCCCTCTTGTCTGTAAGCTGAAAAAGTCTCTATATGGGTTGAGATAGGCCTCCAGACGGTGGTATGCTAAGTTGTCACAAGTCTTACAGTCAAGAAGGTATACTCATACCCTAAATGATTATTCTTTATTTATAAAAGGTTCTGGAGACTCTCTTGTCATCTTGGTTGTGTATGTAGATGATATTGTACTTACTGGGACTAATTTGGAAGAATTTCTGCCTTAAAAGCCTTTCTTCATGATCAGTTTAAAATCAAGGATTTGGTTCTTCTTAATTACTTCCTTGGTATTTAGGTGTTATTTTCTTCTTCTGGGATTCTATTGCATCAAAGGAAGTTTATTCATGATCTTTTAAAAGAGTTTCATTGTGATGTCTGCTCTCCTGTTATTTCTCCCCTTGAGTTGTATGAGAAACTTAAAGCTAAAGTGGGGGATCCTTTGGCTAATCCTAAAGTTTATAGAAGCCTTGTTGGGAAGCTGAATCTTAACACATACTAGGCTTGATTTGTCTTCTGGTGTTCGGCATTTAAGCCAATTTATGCAGCACACATGTGCTCCTTATATGAAGGCTGCCCTTCACCTTTGAGATACATTAATGGTACTTCGGATTATGGTATTTTCTTCAAAAATTCTTTAGATTTTTCTCTTCAGGTATTTTGTGACAGTGATTGGGGCTCTTTACCTGATAGTAGAAGATCAGTTACAGGTTTTTGCATTTTGTTGTGTGGTAGTTTGGTCTGCTGGAAATCTAAGAAACGACCTGTGGTATCTCTTTCTTTCGCTGAAGCTGAATATCGTTCATTGAGCCTTCAGTTGATGAAGTTACATGGTTGTCCAGATTGTTGGCTGATTTACATCTTCCTGTCTATTCTTCCATTCCTGTTTTCTGTGATAACCATGCTGCATTACACATAGAAAAAAATCTAGTATTCCATAAATGGACCAAGCATATCGAGTTGGATTGTCACTTTGTCTGGAGCAAGCTCACAGATTGGTTGATCACTTTGCTTCATACCTCAAGTGCATCTCAAGCGGCTGACATCTTCACCAAATCTCTGCCTGGCAATGTTCATCACCTTCATCTTGGAAAGTTGGGTGTTGTTCCACCCTCCAACTTGAGGTGGGATGTTGGGATCATAGCTTAGAAAATAGCTTAGATTTTAGTATTAGTTAGTATGTGTAGTCCAAGTTGTATTTTGTATTTGGGCCTCAATTTGTATTTATTGTATTTGGACTTCCGGGTCCTATAAAAGGGAGCCCAACTTCTGAGCCTACAACAATATAAGAAAATAGTTTCATTTTATAATTAATGGAGTAATAAAAATAATATTTTTCTCTCTTTTCGTATCTTAGAATCCTAACTGGGTGTCTTCCAACTTTCCTTGTATCTCCGAATGTAACAATGAAAACGAACAACTTAAAGGAGACATGGGCAATGAGCTTCTACATGTAAAGAAATATATAACTTTTAACAAGCCATATATTTTTTCTAGGCCATGTCTTCCAAATTCATATTTGTACATGTTCTTTTTTTTTCTTCGTAAGCATCGGCATATTCTGTCAAACAAAAATATATCTTGTATAATTCGAATTGCACCTTTATTTTCATATTCTTTCTCATGTTATCAAGCATTTAAATAAGTAAATTGAAGAAATGAAACTCTCTCATGGATTAGTTTATTTTGAAATTAACCTTCAAGTTATCAACTTTCAGAATCAGGTTTAGTCGTTTTAATTATTTTTTTTTGTTTAAATCAGAATTTAAACATGCCAACAACAAAATATGAATAATTTTTTAATACAACCTCAAAAAGGTATTGCTAATAAATTTCTTTCAAACAATAGATAAAGTTTAATAAAAATATATAGGAAAGTGTTTTTAAAATGAACAAGTGTCCGATCTTATTGAGTTAGATGTTAATCAAATCAAATCAAAGAAAAATTTTGTATGTCAAAAAGTTTTAAAAGTTACAAATAAATAAATATAAATATTGCTTTAGGCTTCTTAAGGCCTCTTAATAAAGTTCTCTTTAGGCCACAAACATCATTGAGCTATCCATGAATTCACTTCATATGCGTAAATAATTTATCCAAAAACTCATTAGGCTGACTTTTCTAGAATCTCAGAATCCATTAACTCAAAATTTTGGATCCGTCTCTACGTGACAGTCTGCCAAATTTTTGCTATCTTTAATACTCTTCCCAGAAAAGATACAACAGAGCTCGGTGTGATCAGAACATATGGAAATTCTCAGCAATGGAAATTGGTATTTTGAAGAGAGATTTATGTTGGTAATCTTCTGAATATGTAATGGTAGCATGATCAGGATGATAAGTTTGTAAACTTATCAGTTTCAAATGGTTCAATCTATTTAGCACAATGTTGATCCCTCTGTCCAAAAAGAATGATTAAAGTGGAAATACAAAAGTTAATATGCATCTAAATATTTGGTATCAACGAAAATCAATTTCTTGTAATTTATCTTTAAATTGTTCAATTTTTAGATTTAATAAACAGAATACGACCTCAGAATATATTATTTCGAGGTACGTATGACCAAAAATAATAAGAAATTAGACGTTAGCAGCAATGCCTGCTCGGGGCATACGTTTCGGTTGTACCTCAATATTGAGTGAACTCGTTTGCACAAAATTTTACAGAGGCCCACTATATAAGAAGAGGAGATTATATGGCCATCAAATTCACTTTTGGCAACAAATTAATATCCATATATCACTCGTTAGCCAATGCCAACTAAGAGCAGCAAAACCTCAAACTAATTGAGATTAGCTATACCAATTCTCTACGAAGATTTCACATAAACAACATGGCAAATCTTTGTAGGAATTCCTAGTTCTTATCACTTGTCACAAAGAAAAATCAGCATTTTAATCTTGTTTATCCAAGCAAAAACAACCTTTTGGACATCAGTATAACCATTCTTCCATTTACATAATGAGAAACCAATAGGCATAATGCAGTGTGTAAAATACTTTATGGAACACAATGAACCCTCATCTTTCTTCTCTTCTCTTCTCTCATCTTGTCAATTAATAACCGAATATACAAGATTAGTTGGGAAAGAGGGAGAGGCATAAAATAAAGGAATAACTACCTCTGAACATCGATATAAATAATGAGATCAATTTCATAATCAGAAGGCAAAATAGGCATTATGCCCAGTTTGTACATAACAATCGCGAGTTGCACTCTCCTATCCAGAAATTCTGCAGAATGCTGAAACTGCTAAATAGATCTACCTACAAAATTGTAGACAACAGATACCTACTTTGTTCTTCTTTTCTTCTGCTTTTTATATTGTTCGTGCAGCTTCAGAGACAATGTTGTCCGAGCCAATTCCCCTCTTAGTCTTTCATTTTCAGCTATGTCATGAAGCAGCAAGTAGTGCTCAGAGAGTTTCTTTCTAACATCATTTTCATCAATTTGAGCAGTGAAATCAAGGTCACACCCAATACTAATATGCTCTAATGAGGCATTCCCTTTTTTTCTCTTGGTACTTGAGCTTTTGGGGTCACTTTTTACGATGAATGATTCCTGCTCGAGTGACAACTCCTTAAAAGCTTGTGTAGGAGATTTGTTGGACTGGTAAACCTGGTTATCGCCAGTGCTCAACATAGAAATGTTGGATGCCATTGTAGAAACAGCTGGATGGTAATGCTTTGACAAAAGGTTCAGATCCCAAAGCACTGAAGCAAGTGCACCACTAAGGTTCGGGTCAGTTGCATAAGGCTGATATTTCTGCAACAGAATAGAAGTGCCATCAGCATTTCTAGTGGTTCAACTATCTACTGAATATAAATGGTACAAGTGGGAAGGCTTTTCTCTTTTTCATGTTGAGTAATTTCAGTATGAAGCATATTTTTTGTGCCATGAGTGGCACACAGAATCAATGTCAATGAGCATATCCAGAGCTTAGCTTTTCTCTTTTTTATGTTGAGTAATTTCAGTATGAAGCATATTTTTTGCCATGCGTGGCACACGGAAACAAATGTCAATGAGCATATCCAGAGCTTCCCTAATGGAAAGGTCAGCGATACACTTTCTTCAGAAAATAAAATAATTAGTACTTTGCATGAGAATTGCGCACTCCTGAAAGTACCAGATATAAAGCTCTATAAAGTGTTCATACCACAAATAGTCAACAGATCCATGCCTTACGTTTACCATGCCTCCAGTGTCCCCTTCCCTGATCCCCCACCCAAAAGAAAGTACAGAAAAGAAGCTGGGGAACAAATCAGGGATGTCCGAAAACAGAAGGGGTGCACTTGTCTTATTTTCTTCAAGAAATATCATGTGCCTGAATGATCCATATTCAATGAAGAGAAAAGTTAAAACCACCTTATGTAACACGTCAACACTATTACTACATTGTGGGTGAAGTTAGCCTAATAATCAAGATAGCACCTTTTGACCATATAGTTAATCAGAAAGAAGATTCGGTTCTCACCGCAATGGCACCAGAGACAGAGCCACCTCCAGCATCATTTTCTAACAAGTTCTGGCATTTAACGTTCTTCTGAAGGAGATGCTTCACAGTCACCAAGGCTGCAACAGTTTGACAAATGAGAAGCATAAATCATAACATACAAAAGCTTGGTTAAGAACATACAGCAGTCTAGTAATGAGTAGCCAAATATGCTATTACCAGCCAAGGACTCTGCAGACCCAAAGCATAAAGAGAATGTAGCTAAACGTTTTATGAAAGCTGCAGCCCTTTGCATGTCATGCTGTCGATCATCACAAAGCATTATCTTGAAAGCTTCAGCTAAGATCTCGCCTTTATCCCTGCTTACGAAGAGAAATGGTTATCTTTAGAAGATGTAACCACAGACCAACAGAAATCTACAAAATCCCATTGGATTGAGAACCACCACCCCACCCGCCAAAAAAACCCACATCCCCACCCCACCCTGCGTTCTTACAATCTTCCTTCTTTCCAAGAGGACTGAAATGGGTTAAGAAAAAAGATAACCTGTGTCAAATAATTGAACTTTAGTTATTTCATAGGCACAGATTTACCTTCCTGGCCTATACTCAATTATCAGATTGTAAAGTTGGATAAAGAAATCCTGAAGATCTATATTCAGTGCGTCCAAGTTGTTTCTCATCACTTTGAAAGCAGCAATGCAACACTGGAGCCTTTCAGATACTGTCAGACATGCTGAACCATCCATGGAAGAATCACCAGAGTTGTTGCCACTTCCGGCAAGCTTCCTCAGATAATTCATAAGGTCGGACATGAAATCTAAGTCGATGAGTTGGCAAAATTTCCCAATTCCATTAAGACAAGGAGCAAGAAGTGGATGACTTCCAGGTGCCTGAGGTGAAGAACCTGCTTCTGATCTGAGTAATAATAACAGAGAAGTTACTTTTTGAGACAGCATTAAGTGAAAGGCATTAAGTGTAAAGTGTAAACACAGTGGTCACGTATAGTATAGACTGTACTGATGCAGGAGCTAATAAAGCAAAATTTAAACATAACATCCAAGATGCTTTGGATATCCAAAACCAGAATGAGTTTCTTGTGATAACAAACTCAAACTGAATTAAGACTTCAGCAACCTGCACCATAAGCACTAATTTCTGTAGATAAGTTTTATTTCAAATCAGTTAATGTAGTTCCACAAGCTGACATTATGTTGCAGCACTTGGAAAGATGTAAAACATCACCCGGTGAACGTCAGTAGCAATTTATTCAGGATTAGAACTTACATCAAATAAATCTCTGCAAGCATATCTTTATTCTGTTTAGTTATGATGGCTACCATTGATTGTAATTATGTAGTCATACAATAATTGTAACACTATAACTACAGGAATTAGGAAGCAGTGTTATCAAAGGCTCATTTAAGCTGCGCTCAAGTCCTGAAGCTCGGAAAAGCTCAGGGAGGGAGCTTCGCCTCGCTTAAGTTGCGCATCAGCCTAAGGAAAGGCATTAAGACATGCTGCCTTTTCTTACTAAAGCCCCCACTTTAAGTGCTCTTTGCGCTTACAGCCCCAACAGACCTAGAGCGCTTTTTAGAGCTTTTTGCTTTTGACAACTCTGTTAGGAAGTCATCTCCCACTCCTAGCATTAGTGGAATTAGGAATGATATAAATGAGGTAGAAGTCCCATAATCAATAGGAAGTAATACGACAAAGAGTCTCACGATATATGAGAATTGTAAACAAGATAATAGAACTACATTGCAGTATAAGCTAAGACATTGTTGAATAAATAAAAGAATTTCCTCTCTAATAGCGTAATCTTTTAAATGAGATAGTTCACATGATTTAACATGTTATCAGATCAAGGAGAGATCCCACATTCAAGTCTCAGCACCGCCCATTATCAAAGAGAATTTCCATGAGCAAGGCCCGAGAAAAAGAATCAAACATGCACATGAGAGGGCATTAAAACAAAATCAAATGAATAAAGTACTCTCTGATAGTTTGAACTTTAAAATGAGGTGGTTCACACCTTTCAAAGGTACAAATACACAAAAGGTGAGAGGCATTACTTCCATGCATTCTCAAACTTTATATGTCCCTCTCTAGCTTATTCTCTACATGGTATCAAAATTAAGAGAAAGAGTATCATAATTCTTTAGCGTTATTCACATTTCTCCTCCATAGTCTACATTCAGCTGTTCCCAAGCCTTTCAAATTTCAGTTGCCTGAGGTGTAAGTCATTAAATTCAAGTAACGTTCTCCAAAGTCTTATTTTAGTTGAGACAGAAAGCAGGTCGTCTTCCTTTTATTTAGTTCATATTGATGCCTGGCACCATAGCAGCGCCAATTTTGTAAGAGGAATTAGTATCTTAGTTGACAACTTTTCAACGGACTAGGTTATCGATGATGAAAATTTGTCGTAAATTATTTTTCATACACCAGAACTTGCTGAGTTACACAATCAATACGGAGCATCTCACAAATAGTGCCAATGCCCATGAATACTTAGCCATCCCCACTGAGCTTGGTTTAATAGATCCAGACGTTGTCTGACATTTGTTTGATTTGTAATGAGGCTCATTATTCCGCATTCTCTGACACAAACCTAACCTGTGTATTTATCTTGCGGCCCATGTTGTTATCATACTTATCACGGTGATGCCTATTTCTTTTTTTTTCTGGATAAGGTAAAAATTATCATGTGATGAATCTTACCGGGATGGCAGATTGAAACAATATTTTACTTATTTTAAACCAAGGATTTCTGCAAAATTGATATATTTCCTTTGAACCAGGGTGGTTAGTTTACTCATGGCCTTGCATTTAATAAGGGAAATAAGCTCTAGACATTATCAAGGAGACAAAGATGACTGACTCTAAGTTGGTCGCTACTCTAGTGGATCCAAATGTTGCCTCTAAAAGGACAGGGAGACCTGATCCTAGTATAGAAGACTTGTGGGTCATTTAAGTTTTGATCAGCAATCCAAACTTCTGACTTGCTTCTCATCGATGCTTGGATTCACAAGTGCAAGTCATTGGAATGTTTATGAGATATAAAAAAACGTAGTATGCAGATATAGGGATACACACGTCAGGTATACTGTTGTTGAACGGGCCAGTTATCCTTTAGATAGGATTCAACCTCTAAGTGCAGTGTTTAATTTGGACAAATCTTCATTCAAAGGAATACAAGAAACATAATGCTGTGGTACGGCCATACTGAAGCAAAATCTATCTTCGTTGGAACTTGCTGCTAGATTGGCTAAAATAGTAGCTTACTAAATTGTTGTTGCCTGAGTTGACACATGTAGTTGATATATGCCAATCTTGCATATTGACTATAATTTAGTCTTTGAAAGCAAACAAGCATATGGAAATTGATAGCCACTTTGTACATAGCATTTGAAGATACAGTTCCAACTTTTGTTAGCGAATCAACTAGGATAGTTTTGTCAAATCACTTGAAGGACCTAAAATATTGTATCAGTAGCTTGAAGCATAAGATTCGCAAGCTCCAACTCAAGGCGGCAACCGCGGCAGTGATGATTGTAATAAACTTTTTTTTGGGTAAATAATAATGTACATGCTGATTGTAATAATATAACTACATAGTTACCGAATCCCTACGTAAGAATTATTAGGAACCCACATCCAATAATTAAGGAATTAAAAATGGTGGCCCGTTTTCAATGGGATTAAGAGGTAACTACATAGTTATTGTAATCCCTACGTAAGAATTATTAGGAAGCATATCCAATAATTAAGTAATTAGAAATGATGGCCCAATTTCAATGTGATTAAGAGTCCCACAATCACCGGGTCTAGAAATTATTGTAAATATAAATACACAATGGTCAAGAAACATTAGTCTCACGCAATAACTCTTTCTTTCTTCTAACTTTTCCTATGCAGTAAAAATATTTGAATGTTTCATTCGATCATGGCCATCAACAATATGCACTTATACAGGTTCCACTGAACTCGAACTTCAATTCGATGTTAAAACCTTTACTAGAATTCACCACATTGTATGAAAGAAAAAGCAAATTATGATTTCATACCATTAATTAAATAATAGTTGTGGAAAAATAATTTAAAAGATGGTAATAACTATTTCTAGATTTGAAGGCTAAGCTGGCAAAAAGTTATATGCAGAAGATAATTCTTATTCACATACTTTAGTTACAAGCTAAATCTACATAAGTTGTGCAAAAGCGCATAATTTTGTAGAAAACCTAATAGATTGTCGTAAATTTGCAATTCAACAACTTAGACATTGATGGTGAATCAAATGCAACACATTTCGATTATAAATTCTAAACTCCAATGTTTTCTACTTCAACACAACATAACTTGTGAAAAGCAGTCTGAACTTACAAATGTTTTCTTAACATTTCATGAATGCTGAAGCATCTATTTTATCTCCCAGCCTAATTTAACGACTCAGATCTTTTTGTGCTTCAAAACAGCCATTTACATAATTTCCCGAGTTATCCATTAACCTTGTAAAGTGGAAGATTGTGCTGATTCATAATTTCAGTTGTAAAAACACTTTCTAATCTTTGATGTTTCCTCGAGTAGCCAAAACGCAATTCATGGCATCCATAACACAATCAAGGGCGTCGACACTTTTCTTAATTCCTAATTCATTACACAATCAAGGGCATCGACAGGTTTCTTAATTCCTACAGATATCAACCTTAACGACTTGATACAAACTTCCATAGCTTTCCCTTGACCCCGGACACTAATCTAGTGGTAAGAGTGCAGCACGTGATGTGTGGGTTAGGCCCGCGTCAGAGGTCCACATTCTGATGCAAACAAAAGTCTGGTATTTAAGTTGAGAAGGGTAGAGTGGCAGGCCATTATCCACCAAATTCCATACCGTGCACTACCATGCCTTGGGGATTTTTCGGTTATCAAAAAAAACTTGTGTAGCTTACCCTTTTTCCCCCATCATGGATATAGATCATAGTCTTTGTTTTCATCACCTCAAAATACAATACACAGACAACTAAAGGAAATATATCATATGAAGAATTTGCAATATAATAGAAAATGCATGACTATCTGAGAACACAAAGGGAAACCAAATATGCTAGAAAAATATCAATATCAGTAACCAAAATTAATTTGAGATCAAGGCAACACAAATGCATCTGTGAAAGCATAATAATGGCTTGGGGCTCATGAACTATTCTTGATAGAAAGAAAAGCAGAATGGCAGATGTATTCATATAACAAATAAAGATGGATTAGTAAAAAATAAAAATTTCAAAAAGTTGGAGACTGATCCACCAAAAAACTACCTGGATCTGTCTTCTTCTTTATTTTCTTTTATGAGTAAATCAATTAAAATTAGAAAGAAAATGGAAGGTGGTCTTCTTTCTTCCTCCTATTCATCTTCTTCAGATATCTCTTCTGGCTTCACAAATTCACCTTTACTGCAAATTTAATTCGTCCTCTTCTTTGTATACCATTAATGGCTAGTTATAGTTTTGCATAGAGAAAGTACATGAATGACTGGTTTGACAGTCATGTGTTCTTTTCTCTTAGGATTTCGTTTGTCTTTCTTCTTCCTTTTATATATAAAAGCTAGATAGCTCCCTGTAAAGGATCATGTGTGAGATTCTCCACTTTCCTATACACCTTTTTTTTTTAATTTTGCACCGAGTGTCCGAGTCTCTTAGAGACTCGACTAATCCCGGGGGCGCACAGGCCCTCGGCAAGGAGTTTCCCGCAAGTGCACCACGGTTAATTCAAGTTTTACCCAGTCCGATGGCCCTCATAAATTGTTTGCACCCAGTGGGTTTCGAACTTGAGATCTTGAAAGGGAGCAAACCCCAAGGCTCAAGTCAATTGCCATCAGGCCAACCCGCTCAAGTCAATTGCCACCAGGCCAACCCCTGAGGGTTTCCTATACACCTTGTATGAGGGGATTTCTCATTAAATTAATAAACTACCAACTTCATCAAAATAATAATAAACGCCAGGTAGCACTTAAAAAAGGTGGACTCGTAGTATTTCTCACAGAAGAACTAGTTATATGATGTGGTTCAAGTTCAAATCTGGTGGGTTCATGCTAAGCGAATTCATTATTTGACATGCTCCATTTATATCATCAGCAAATGAACATACCGAGGCCTTAATGCATGCTTTAGGACACAAAAGAACATCTGAAAGACAGCTGATAATACATCAGACCGAGATTTCATTTGTCTTTCTTCCTTTTTTTATATATAAAAGCTAGATAGCTCCCTGTAAAGGATCATGTTTCTGTGTGAGATTCTCCACTTTCCTATACACCTTGTATGAGGGGATTTCTCGTCAAATCAATAAACTTATCAACTTGATCAAAATAATAATAAACGCCAGGTAGCACTTAAAAAAGGTGGACTCGTAGTATTTCTCACAGAGAAACTAGTTATATGATGTGGCTCAAGTTCAAATCTGGTGGGTTCATGGTAAGCGAATTCATTATTTGACATGCTCCATTTATATCATCAGCAAAATGAACATACCGAGGCCTTAATGCATGCTTTAGGACACGAAAGAATGTCTGAAAGACGGCTGATAATACATCAGACTGCATCCTTCTCCTTTCAGTGACATCGGTAGTTAATGAAGCAGCCTTCAATTCTGCTGTGACCTGTAAAACATGAAGATGTGCAAATGAGGTTATAGTTAACAAGTCAAATACAGATTATGTTGGCAAAATAATACCTCTTCTCGTGTCTTTGACATCATCTCTTTCCGTGCTTTCTTTTTCTCGTTTGCAGCTGATTCTTTCAGCTCCTTAAGGTTCTTCCTTTTAGAATTTTTGCTTTTAAATTTATTATCAGCATCTCGAGTTTCACGCTTCCCAAGATCCTCATCAAATATCAGAGACATAAACACCTGAGCATCACAAAATCATGTCATAAGATAATAAGTTTTCCCAATGCTAAATCAAAAACTACATCTTTAAGGTTAAATGTCAACTAAAACTAAGCAAGGCTTCAAGATACTTGAATGAACATTGTTGAGAGTATTACTGTCATAACTTGACTAGCAACATTTTGAAAGATCGCCATTATCATACCAAATGTTTGACAGTCATCACATCGACATTGAAATATTCGTCCTTTTTGGCTCAATACCAGGATTTGTGCTTTAATTCAAGATGACATCATAAACAATCTACCGAAAAAGCCTAGAGCCAATGTATTGGAATTAAAGTTGCAGACCTCAATGGAATCAGGATGTAGTTGACAATCATGATCTTTAACAAGGTCTGCGATCATTTGAACAGCCTCCACAGTTGCCTCACCACCATGCTTCCCCTCATTGGTGAAAAGTGACTTAACAGTAGAACAGCAAAGTTTCCTGTCAACAAGCAGTAGATTGACAAACTTGAGAGAGCACAATTGCTAATTGAAAAAAAAAGCATCATAACCTGGAGGCCCAATTCTATTATTTGAATATTCTGTTCACAATTAGCACGCATGTGTGGAGAGAGAGGACTAGTCTACATAACAACGTAACAAGTCTCAAAACTTTGAAGTGCATGGTTTTGGTGTTTGCTTTTCCTCATGGATGCAATCTTTTGAATTTTTGAAGTACTGAACTGTATAGTAAATATCCAAGTTTTTGCCAACAGAAGCAATTTAGTAGATTTTTAAACCACATATTAACATTCAAGTTTTGGATAAGGCAAGAAGCAATATAAGACAAATATCCATACCACATTACAGATGATATAAATAGCAATACGAGCTGAACTTCCTCATCAAAGAAGTTATACAGCAAAAGTGGAAGTCAACTAATCCTGCCCATAAAGTGCAGTGTCTTAGATCCTCATCTGAAACAGCTCACATCTATGTCGCTCGGACTGTCCGAAAATGTCGCCAGGTGTGCGTCGGATCGTCCAAAAGTAATGCATTTTTGAAGGATGCGACAAGGGCGCAACAGCATTTTGGAGAGTTCTCGCAATATAGGCACACATCATAACTACTCGTATGCTAATTTTTCACTCCTTTCCAACACCTAATATTCTCATAAATGGTTTACAAAATACAAATGTATATCAAATCCTTAAATGATTCAACAAATAGTTTAAATATAGCTTAGGTCTTGCAAAAAGGTGCATTGCTATGTTTGCCCCCAAGGCATTGATTTAGTGGTAAGAGCACAGTACATGACGTGTCGGTTAGGCGCATGTTACGGGTTCGAACACTGCCCTAGACAAAAGCCCTAGTATTTAAGTGGAGAAGGGCAGAGGGAAGGGCCCATTACCCACTGCATTTTGAACCGTGGGTTACTGGCCCTCAGAGATTTCTCGGTTATCAAAAAAAAAGTGCATTTCAGTTTTATGGGGTCTCTCAATCCTCCAACTAATCAAATTGAGACCTGATTTTTAGGGGGTTTCTCAATTTTATGGGGTCTCTCAATCCTCCAAAACCTCATTGCACATTAAAGCTATGCATTTTGTTCAGCCTCACTCTTAAGCACTTCAATACCAGGCCTTCCATGAAACCGGTGCTTGTAGTTGTAGATTATTTAGCTTAATTTTGCTGCAATGACATCAGAACGGAAACCAAATATAGATGCTTGTCTTGCATCATCTATAATTCCAAAGCAACTTGATGAAGAAAATTCACATTAGACTTGTTGTGAGAACTGCAGATTTCCTGCCACTAAACAGGATTATAGGACAACTTAACAAAGGACTGACGGAGAGCATCAAATGATATAAGAAGATGGAAGTTTCATCCTTCAACCAGCTCCAAATAAAGGAAAGTGGAAAAGCTGAAGGAACCGAAAGAGCAGTAAGCATAATTACCTCGATACATCATCCTCAGAGCTTATGTTTCTTATGACAACAGCTAACAAACTGTCTCGGAAATTGAAGTGTGGAACTGCCTCGAGTAAAGTACAGATGCAGCGAACTGCAACACGTTTGTATACAGACTGCTTTTCTATAGTTATCAGCTTCTGTATATAAGCCTGTCAATACAAAAATAGTAAAAGGAGTAATCAGGAAAAATATCTGACAGAGAATATTGTCAAATGTGCAAAGACTAGAATTATATTTGATTCTGCAATCCAACAAACATGAGTTACATTTCTAAGGATGCAAGTTAAGTTTCTAAGACCTTAAAAATAAGAACAAAAAGAAAAAAGAAAAAAAATAATAAGAAGCCACATTTTATGTTACTTCAAATTCTGAATTTTTTTCATATCAGCTACTTATCTTGCTGTTACGAGATATATCAAGAAATTCTCTTGAGAAAAGTAACATTCATCCATAATAACTTAGATTATACCCATTTGAATGACCTCCTTTTCAAAGTCAAAGATTCTTAATTTTTTACTTCTATTTATTTAATAGAAGTCTTCAGTACATGAAAATACTTAACATAGCAGGTAGGTCTAGCTAGCCCTTACACTCATCAAACCTATTTACTTATTTTCAAGTGAGGGATTTACTTTAATTCTTTGTATTTAATAACCCAAAGCTAAGAAAATGTATATGATTCCTGGATAAACAATAATATATCTAGTGTTTATTCAATTAAGTACTAATAAATTGAAATACGTAAAATAATTGCTATGCAATTAGAATTCAACACCCCACTTGTGAGATTATAGTGGGCTGTCGTTGTTGTTGCAATCAGAATTCAACAATTCAACCCAACATGTGGAGGAATACATTAAGTATAACTGCAGCCCTAGCCCGTTTATCTGCATAAAGTACCTCAAGAATGCTATCATGTAACACCAGAAACAAGAACAACTCAAACATATTCCTGTTTTATTCCAAACAAAATACATTTCTATTGCCTGATTCATATTTTCCTATCCACAAAACAAAAGGTCAAAAAGTCTGTTAACAAAGTGCTCCAAAACAAAGGTGGCACTATAATTTGCAAGCAGCGAAATGGAACAAAACTTAGTGGTAAACCATGTCATGATAGTATGCGCTAGCAGCTATATTGAATTCATATGTACAATTAATTAGTATTGAGATGTTGATCCACAAATCAACCTTATATGCAGATAAGAGGGTAGATTCATAGAACCGCATTTTCTTGATAGCCTTTGAAACTTTCATCTCCTGCTCCTTTTCAGTTGGCAGCCGGATGCGATACCTGGAGCCCATATTGAAAAATAAAAGTTAATTGTTTACATAGCAAAGTTAATAAAATAATTAAAAAACTAGGAGAAGCAAACTACAAACAGCCAATGAACTGTTGCAAACTTCTCACCCAGGAATGATATCTCGGAAAACAGCCAACAAAGACTTAAGGGCAAGCACCACTATATCAGGATCACCATCTTTAGAAATCTCCAGCATCTCCTTGAGTGATTTGATGTTTAATTCAGGATCTGTAAGCAGTGCAGTTCCCAGCTCAGCTAGTCTAAACTTCTTTGTTTCATTGTCCTCTTCTGCTGTCATATCTTTTCTCACCTCGTCCTAACACCACGGATGTATAAATAAATATACTTGTATCCAAATTTAAGTGTCCTCTTTTGTTTGACTATAGTTCTACAAATTTAAGCAACCAGTATACAGTAATAACAATGTTAACCCCAGAATCCGAAGTAAACATCACTAAAATATACTTCAACAAGGCCAAAAAATGACAAATTCAATTGCAAAGTGACTTTTCAATTAACCAACCATAGAAAAGAATTATTAGCATTCAGTTTGCTATTTTTGTTGTAGTAAGTGAACCAAGAGAATTGAAGAGAGAAATAAGAAGAAAGATGTGATTCACAAGGGGCAGAGAAACAAAAGTAGTAGAAGAGGAGGTTGCTACAAGCTCGAACAATGAAAACAGCAGCAGAAAAGAGAACAACGAGAAGTCCTAGTACCTAATAGGGAAAAGCCCTATGTTTCCTCTTTTTTATCTTTTGAAATTAGATTCAAAGAATCAACCACTTCTTGCAGGTTCACCTTGCAGCTTACCATCTAAAACATATAGCTTCTTCCATGAGGCAATAACCCATCGCTTCGCATCACTTAATGTGATAAAACCTGGCTTTGCATTGCTCCATTGCTTAACGATGACTTTTAATAGTACTGGTTAATTTACTGGAGGACTAAATAAGAATGAGCTCACAGAACTTTGTTGATGCTATATATTCAAGGAGTATTGACAATACGTTTGGAACAGCCACAGACAATTGGTCATTCTAACTTTTGGGTCCGGGGAGTATTATTTTTTCAGAATAATCTGACATGGAAATGCGTAGCATAAATCACACCACAACACTTCTAACAAAGATCAGACCAATCCAAGTGCTTTAAGATTCCTCTTCCACCAAAAATTAGGAAAACATGAAGCGGTGAAGGCGTGAAGCAGGTAGTAACTCCACCATTATCAGTATAGTGGCAGTGCAACAAGGGGAACCTGAACTTCTGTCAATACCACACTCTCTATCAGATATACTCTTTTCTAAAGTTCAAGTGCTTTTTTCCCCTCTTTGCACTGTCATCTCCAATTCAAATAAAATTTAGGATATAGATCTAGCACTACAGCGTATCTTTTTGGATATCTAATGCTGCAGATAATGCACATACCAAGATTTCAGCTTGAGGTATTTTCTCAATTCCCTCTACTTCGGCTCCCTCTTTTGCCTGTTTCTTTGCCTCTTTCCTCATTTTCTTCAATTTTGCCCGCTTCTCTGCTTTAGTCAACCTCACCACACTTGCATCAGTACCACCATCTTTGTTAGGATTAGCTTCATCTTTATCTTCGCTTTCAGATTTTTGTGTAGCCTTTGGCACTGTACATTATGAAAATTAAGACGCAATTAACGGTTAGCACAGATACAAATACCAGGTGATTACATGTCTTTTCTCTTGTTTCTTTTCTAATATTATTGCTTTCCCTATTGACCGAGTCTCCTCGAAACAGCCTCTGCCCTTTTCGGGGTAGGAGTAAGGTTTGGGTGTACTCTACTCTCCCCAGACCCCACTAGTGGGATTTACTGGGTATGTTATTGTTGTTGTTGACGAATGAACAATTGATTTCAGTACCTGTCCGGTAATAAAGTTTTCCATCCAATGTTTTCACAGGAAGAGCATCCACAGGATCAACCTCTAGCCCCTGTTCCTCTGCTTCTTTATCAAGTGACCTCTTCCTTATTCGTTTTTCATACAGAGACTCGAGATCATCTTCTTTCACATCAGCAACACGAGTAACATGCCTTTCCAATTACAATAATAATATCAGTTATAAGAGGAAAAGACATCAACTTAGAAAGTTAATAGACTTGCACAAGAGAGTAAAAGGAAATAAGAAACTAAGAAAAAGAGGTTCCGTCTAAAATGTACCCCAAAGTTGTATCAGGCGTCCAAATGCGAAGGGAGTACTTAGAGATCTAACAAGAAACATAAAAGTTCCTTGATATTTTTTAAGAATCAGAACATTATTTAAGGAAAAAGAAGAAATGACTGATGCTGTTGTTATCTGATTCATCAGAAGAGAAATTCTGAACCTGAAGGATAACCACATTTAAGCCGACAGAAACAGAAAAAACAAGGACAATCACTATCACAATTTTTAAGAAACATAATGAAAGTGACTGTAACTACAGGAGTATCTGGAAGAACTTCTCAGCTATCCAGGATACTGTGAGAATATGGGCCATTGACAAGTTACCCAACTAGGATAAGACATTAAAATAGCTTAATTCAGCTATGAAGATTTTAGAAAGCTGCTCCAACTAACTGACTTCTGAACAAAGTGCCAAACTCTGGAAGCTAATGTTAATTTTGCCACCATTCAAACTTGATTTTCAATATTCAAACAAAAAAGTCTCCTGTGAGCCAAACATCATATGAGGCATAGATAGTTGAAGCTCTAGTGTACTCCATATAGCACATTAACATGTGGAAGTGTCAAATGAAACACATACACAGTACAATGCATAAGTTTCCTTTCCCTTCTAGGCATTTTAAATTCGTCCTTCCATGACTTTTCTTCTTCCTCACGAAAGTTGACATTTAATCGTAAGTGACCTTAGGGGAAAAACCACTTTGTCAAAAAGAACTAATACCAGATTTAGTTTTAAATATTAGTCTCCTGCATATAAGTAATTAAAACAGTATATTCCCCTTTGCAAGAGCTCATCTTTCCTTGCTTTCGGATATGTAAACTTTTGAGTGAACATTATCCAAGCAAAAACAACAGCTTTATACCACATTCATATCATATCCAAACTTAAACTCATTTATGCATCAATTTCCAGACAGATAAGTCAAAATTAACACATTAAACCATACCAGCCTTACAATAATACCAATTTTTACTTTTTACAGGAAAAATGAGTGATCAACAATCCTGTATGTGCATTACTTTCAGAAAAGGGTGAAAAATAAACGCATATACAAGTCAATAATTGCTTACTTATTAATTGACTTAGTATCCAGATTGGACAAGAAGCCAGTATATTCTCGATTTTCCGCAACGAAAGCCACGTCCTCATCTGATACTTCAACTGCCTCATCAGGAATTTCAGGTGGCAGCTCCGGCGGTAGCACAATCTTTTGCTTTTTCTTCCCCATTAATAATGGTCTCTGAAAGAGAAAGAAGATATATTAATATACAACTTATGAGCTTCACTAGGCGTGAATTTATTTGATTTTTTTAGAAAAAAGTACATGTTAGCAGCTGTGAGCACCCACAGCAGAACTCAAGAAAGGCTTTTGTACTTGATCAGTTAATTTTTCATAAAATTGATACATGCTAAAACGAAAATTTGAACACAGTCAGGAATTAGAGGCAGACTTGGGGTAATTATGCAGAGAGGAAGAAGAAGAACGTACGCTTTAATTTGTTTTCTTTATTTCTTTATTAAAAAGAGAGCAGAGTATGGTGCATGCAGCAAGAGAAAGGGGAGGAAGGAAGCGGCTGAGTGTGGGAATTAATTTGAGGGCTCAATCTGAATTGGATTGGACGCAGGTTTGGTTTGGGTCTAGTGTTAATTTCGGCCAGTTAAAAGGAATGTAGGCTTTCATTGAAGGTTCATCCATTAAAATAGTAGTCCAAATGGAAAAAATTGGTGGGTGTAGCCACCTTTAGGCCCTACTGTTAAGAGTTGGAAATTTTGCATAGATATAGTAAATTATATTACTCAATATGCTTAATTTTTAATATTATTATTTTTTATATATCTAATTATTATTTATGTATCATTTTAAGATTTTAATGGTATTAATTAATCTCCTAATTTTACTCAATCGTATATTCTTACTCACTCAAGTTTCTCTCTACAAATCCCCACGATTTCCTCTTCAATCACCTTCGATTTTTTTTTCTAAAACCAGCAAAACTTTATAACCCGGGGGAGTTTGGTATGGGCTTGGAAAAATTAAATGGAGTTAGCCCAAAATCTAATCATCTTCACTTCTTTTTCTTTTTCTTATTATTTTTAGAATCTTTTTTTAATTTCTCAAAAATTAAAAATAAAATCTAAACCAATTCCTAAATCAAATTATACTACCAAATTAAGTTAAGTAACTCTAAGTAACAATTATTACAATTAATTAAAAACCAAATTAAAAGAAAAACTATAAAATTTGAAACTCAAAATTAAAAAAAAATGCAAAAAATGAGTTATTTTTGTTGATTTTTCAATTTTTATGGAACACTAACCTGCTAATTAATCTAAAAAATTAAAATTAAATCCTAAATGCTAATGCAATATATTTTATATTTTTACGATTTAAACAAATTAAACATGTGCGGCAAATGCAAGCAATCAACAAAAAATGCTACGAAATTGCAAATAATGGGAAAAAATTTATTTTCTATAAAAGCAGCCCAATATAACCCTGGCCCAAACCAGCCCTTAACCCGACCCAATCTTGTTGAATCCTGGTCGTTGATCATCATTGATCAACTGTCTAGATTACCCCTTATCATAATAAACCTAATAGCCTACCCCCCCCCCCCCAAACCCTCATTCTCTTATTCACTCTCCGCCGTTACATCTCAACTCTCCCATCTTTCTCTCTAGAACGCTCCACATGTTGGGCTTATTTTCTCCCTTTTTCGATCTTCTCCCTACCGGAATCCATGGTGGTCTTGCCACCTACCAGCCTTATGGCTCCCCCTCGAACGTGTGTCATTATTTTGAGCCCTTCAAGTGAACCAGAGGCGGTTCGCTCATGTCCCATGGTTTCTCATTTAAGTTTTCGGCCATCCATGGCTGTTTAAGTAAGATCTATGACTTTCTCCGGCTAAAATCGGTAACGTTTTAAGGTTTTCTCATCTTCTCTGGGTTTCTTGAAGTCCTAACACTTAAGATTTTCTGATTTCTTTTAGATATGTCTTAGATCTATATATATTATGAGATTTTGTTGTTTTCTTTGATAGCTTTTCCGATTTTTTTTCTAAAGTAACCCTTCGTCTTCAAGACAAGGGTTTTTTAACCCCTTTTATAAATGCTTTTTCTTATGATTTTCAGCATATTTGGTGATTTCTACCATGTTTAAGCAGTTTATTTATGTTTTCCCTTTTATCGGATTCATCATGTTGAAAACCTATTTATTTTTGGTTTAATCCGGGTTTCTGAAGCTGTCTTTGCTCATCTGATGTGTATGTGTACATATTTCTCATGCATATGTGCTAGATTCTATGATTTTCTACCTCCTCGTGTTCATTAGTGTTTCTAATTTTTCTTCTCCGGCCTATATTATGTCTACTTTGTTTGATCAACAGAATTTGTGGGGATTTCTTCTAATCAGTATTATCTTTTAATTAAATCCCCCATCTCATGTGAGTTATACCTTTTTCCAGATTTCCTGCTATTGACATCTCTATTGATTTCCGACCTATAAATTATTCTATTGCCTTAATATATGATTGACTATGCTGTTGATTGATTCTTATGTTGTTTCTGTAATGAGAACCTTATGAATTTTGCCTCAATCGTTTACCCTATGCCTGCTGTGTTTTAAGCACGTCCTTATTGGTCGTAAACTAATTTCTTTCCTTATTTTGTTATCTAACTCCTTCATTAAGGGAAAGTACTTACACTAATTGGTACATAGTTTCACAATTATTGTTAAATTATGATTTTTGCCTTATTTTTACCTAGCTTTCAAACTATTATATTTACTCTCCTCTCTTTTTGCTACAGACACGAACAATAGTTCAGAATACACACACACACACATTGATACTCAAACTCTCTCTTCTTTCTCTGCTACTTATGCTAACTGCTTGTCTAGCCGGCTAAAAGCCAATGCTAGACTGTGGAAGTTTACTTACTTTACTTTCTGCACTTTGCCTCATTAATTGGTATGTTCCTAGTTCAATTATGAAACTCAGCTTTATGTGTTCCATGCCTATACATCCATGCTTATTCCTATACTAGTTATTCAATTTGATTCAATATTTGTTGTTATTAAGCATGTCTAACTTCTGCATTATGTGTACATCATATTAGACTTTACTTAGTTCTTTGACTCTTGTCCAGCATGTTCACTTAGTTCCCTTCCCTCCCTTAATTGGTATGGCCATATATTTATTTAGTCTTCTAATGCATTCATTTGGCCCTAATGGCATGCCAAATCTTGTTCAACAAAACTCTTACCTTCAACATGATCATGCTACATTTTGTTCCTATATTTTAAATGTCTGTTACCATGGTTGATTTGTTCAATAGACTCATAGTTGTTCTGTATATTTGTTGTATCAAATGTTTCCCTATTTATGTAGTTTCAAAACTATATGTTCCCATCTCTTCACCCTTTTTTTGCAAGTCTGCCTATCAAGTAAATCTGGGTATTTTATGATTAATTGTGTTGTTTGCTGAGTATGTTTTTATCAAAGAATGATTCCAAATTTGCTGCTCATATGCCTAGCATTCTTCTAAAAACTGGTAACTCCTAATATCTTTAAAAAAACTATCTCTAAACATATTCACTTCTAAATCGCTTTACTAAGTCTTTAATCACTATGTCGAGCACTCTTACCTTACTCTTAGACCACTAGATTTTTCCCCTTTTGTGTGAGCATTGCCTTGGGACCCTTGAGCTCCCTCTAGGCTTGGATATACAAAAGTTGGTCTTTCCACACAACATTTACTCTGTCTTGGCTATATAAATCTAGGTGTGAGCACTATCCAGGATCCCTTTAGGTTCTTAGTGAACTCTGACACATACAGATATAAGAAATGCTATGAAACAATCTTAGCATTTGAGGTAATTTATTACATAACTCTTGGAGGATGTCCTAATCAGGTGTTGAATGTCTGGGATTGTTTTCAGGCTCTCTATAGTGTAACTTTTATTCTTCTTTTCTACTTATTTAATTCATTTCAGTATTGGTCTCTGATAATCTATTGTAAACAAGTAATGGGGCTAGCTAGTGAAAATGGGAAGGTAGTTATATATGCTATCAACATCAATGGGTAGAAACTATCTCTTAGGTCCACATTTCCTATATGTGCATTAGAATTCATGTGTAAGATTCACTCATTCAAAGCATGACATGCATTAGATACCACGTTCTTAGGTTTACTGTTTCAGCATCTCATTTGGCATTACTTTACCAATTAGAAATCCTGATTTAGGCTAATTGCATCAACATAAAACTGTTGCTCATGCACGTCTTGAAATCATGTTGTAACTCTTTGGGCATTTAGAAATCATGACTTACGAACCTGAATCGTTATGTATTTTCATATGTGCATGTTAGATACTTTGTTTTAGGATCTTGTTCACACTTACTCGGTCACACCTAGTTAAACTACTGATACATGAAAAAAGGCATAAAATATTCTTATGTTCGATTATCCTATTTAAGTGAAACTGGTCACTGTCCATGCATGTCTTTGCAATATTTAGTACAACATGCTTTAGGTAAAATAGTTACCAAACAGTTTTAATAATTCTAGTAACTGCTGCATATTATTTTACGCTTAGACAAGCCTTAAGTAATCAACTTTAAAATTAAGCTAGAACCGTCTTTGTGATTAGTATTTAACTGTTAACATGTTAAAATTAGTAGGCAAGCCTGATTCAGACTTCTTTTCTGAGTCACATAATAAATTTGATTCCACTGTTATCACTTAGATACCATGCATAGGATCTAAATTTAGACCTTAATTGTGCATGAGTTATGATGTTTATGTGTACTATATGTGGAGGTATATTTGAGCCTTTTATTTGTCTTCCATGCTCCCCTTTAATTGAAGTCATATTTGTTTATTATGTGTCACCTTAGTGTTTTACCTTTAAACTTGAGGATCTGTCTAGAACCCCCCCCCCCCCCGCCCTTTTTATGATATCAGTCCTAAATTCCTCCGAGACTGATAAAAAGGACGGGTAATAGCATGCAATAGGGGTCGAGACCAATCCTCTCTTTAATTACCTTCACAGAGAGGGAAAGGGTAGATATGGATATGATGACCGGTACATTAACACCACGTGTAGCTTCTTCTTTGAAGTGTCATACCAGATATTGCATTGATGTGATCTATATTATAAACAAACCTAGGACACCCCCTTTACATTCACAAATATGCTTAGATTGTAATTCTTTTTAAAATCTAGTTTTTCATTAGTTTTTTTCTTACACCTATGTATTTAAACTTAAATATCCTACTATTTGAGCCCTACTTGTCTATTTTCTAAATGTACAAATTCACATAAACTGTTTGGGCCGGGAACCACACTAGTGGATCCTGAAGGGTACCTAACATCTTCTCCTTAGGATAATTTCAAGCCCTTACCCCGTCTCTAGTTACCAAACATAGTTATAAATGAACATTATAGGTTCCCTAATGCAGCTTAAATCGTTAGGTGGCAACTCTTCAAAAATGCAAACCCCATTTCCAAAGGAAAGAGTTGTTCCAATCAAAATGTCATAAACCAAATTTCGCGAGAAAAAGTGGGCATGACAACATCTAGTGTTATAAAATCATCGACACTGTATACTAGGGAAAAATGTGTTTCCTCTATGCTTGACATCGGGGTTATGCGGTATGACCACAGAATTTCTAGCAATATTTCTCTCCACTTTAACTTGGCGCTTTCCAACTTCTTTTTTATGTTTTGGATGATAGTTTTGTTTGTAGACTCGGCCTGACCATTTGCACATTGGTAGAAGGGCATTAACAGGATTCTCTTGATTTTGTGATCCATGAGGAACTGAGTTACATTGCTTCTGATGAACTGCCTCCCATTATCACGTGTTATCTCAGAGGGGATACCAAATTGGCACCTGATGTGGTCCCAGATGAAGTTAATGACTTCCTTTTCTCTTATCTTTTTGAACGTTTGCGGCTTCCAACCATTTTGAGAAATAGTTAGTCATAAATAAAATAAATTTAGCTTTATCTAGTGCCATTGTTAGCGGTCCAATGATGTCCATTCCCTATTTCATGAATGGCCACAATGACAAGACCGAATGTAGTTGTTCACCGGGTTGGTGAATCATAGTGGCAAATCTCTAGCATTTGTCGTACCTTTGAACAAATTCCTTTGTGACTTTTTCCATGTTGTCCCTGTAGTAGCCTGCCCTGATTACTTTTAGGACTAAGGAATTGGCGCCAGAGTGGTTTCTGTAAGTACCCTCGTGAATTTCTCAGAGTACATAATCTATGTCTCCTAGTCCCAGACGTACTGCTAGGGGGCCATATAAAGTTCTTCTGTACAGAATCCCGTTTTAGTCGAGCGAGAAATAGGCTGCTTTGGTTTGTAGGGCCCTTGATTACTCCGGACCCATAGGTAGTTTCCCGTCTTTCAAATAGTCAATATATTTATTTCTCCAGTCCCATGTTAGGCTAATGGAATTAATCTCGGCGTGGCCTTCCTCGAGCACGGATTTGGACAGTTGGACAACAGCCGGGAGTAGGCTACCTTCCTTAATGGATGCTCCCAGGCTTGCGAGGGTGTTTTCCTTACTGTTCTGCTCTCGAGGTATGTGGACCATGGTCCATTCTTTGAGATAGCATAATGTGACTTGGATTTTGTCCAAGTACCTTTGCATCCTATCTTTTTGGACCTCGAAGCTCCCATTTATCAGACTTACTACCAGGAGTGAATCACATTTTGCTTTAACGATCTCAGCTCCTATGCTTTTGGCCAATTCCAGGCCTCTAATCATAGCTTCATACTCGGCTTTGTTGTTAGTCAATCTTACAGTTTTTATAGATTGCCTAATTATGCCATCCATAGGCAACTTTAGGGTTATACTAAGTCCGGATCCTCTTACGTTCGAGGCACTGTCAGTGAACAGGCTCCATACCCCATAACCTATGCTCGCTTTTAACAAAAGTTCCTTTTCTACCTAAGGCACGAGGGAGGGTGAGAAGTCTGCTAGCATGTAGGACTTGATAGCCGTTCGGGGTTGATACTTGATATCACACCCCCCGAGTTCAATGGCCCATTTGGCCGGTCAGCCCGATATTTCGGGCTTATGCAATATGTTTTGGAGGGGGTATGTTGTTAAAACGCAATGGCGGCATTGAAAATAAGGTTTCAATTGTTGTGATGCGCTTATTAACGCAAAAGCTAATTTTTCTAGGTGCAGATACCCAGTTTAGGCATCCCCTAGGGTCCGACTTACGTAATAGACAGAAAATGGTGTACCTTGCTCTTCTCAAACTAGCATACCGCTTACTGCTATTTCGGATATGACCAGGCATAATTACAACATCTATCCTCTTTTGGTGTGTGGAACAAAGGCGGACTAGTTAGATACCACTTCAATTCTTCCAAGGTGCGTTAGCATTCTGGAGTCTATTCGAAGTTACTTTTCATTTTGAGTAAAGAGAAGAAATGGTGACTCATGTTTGTTGATCTTGATATGAATCCGCCCAGAGCCGATATTCGCCCTGTTAACCATTGCACGACCTTTACGTTATTTATCACCGTGATTTCTTCGATGGCCTTGATTTTGTTGGAGTTTATCTCAATTCCCCTATTTCACACCATGAAGCTTAATAATTTGCCCGAACCTACTCCGAAGGCACATTTCTCGGGATTAAGCTTCATGTTGTAACTTCTGAGGATGTCAAACGTTTCCTACAAATGAGTCAAATGGACCTCTGAGAGCAGAGGCTTAACAAGCATGTCATCAATATAAACTTCCATTGATTTTCCTATTTGATGCTCAATCATTTTATTAACTAGGCATTGGTATGTAGCCCCTACGTATTTCAACCCGAAGGTCATTACATTGTAACAGTAGGTACGAAACTTCCTGATGAACGAAATCTTTTCCCTATTCTCGAGGTTTATCTAGGTCTAGTTATACCCCGAGTAGGTGCCGCGAAAGATGAGGGTCTCGTGGCTGGCCGTGGCATCGATCAGACGATCAATGTTAGGTAATGGGAACGAATCCTTAGGGCATGCCTTATTTTAGTCTTTATAATCTACGCACATTCTTAACTTATTTCTGTTTTGGGCACTACCACTACATTGGTCAACCATTCAGGATATTTACCTCTCTGATGGACCCTATTATAAAGAGTTTTGTTACCTTATCTTTGATAAATGCTTGTTTTACTTCGGACTGGGGCATTCTTTTTTTGCTTCACTGATTTGAATCTGGGGTCAACACTTAGTCGATAGGTGGTTATTTCCGGTGGGTTTCCTGTCATGTCTAAGTGGGACCAAGCGAAACATTTATATTATTGATAAGGAATTGAATCAAATTTTTCTTGAGTTTTGGGGTTAATCCCGTTCCCAAGTATACCTTCCGATCTGGGTGATGTTCGATTAAAACATCTTGCTCCCGACTCTTTGGGGGCAACAGAAGTTCAAGGGGCGAGGAAATCTTCTACATCGCCCTCGAGGGTGTGTATTCTTCCTGATTCGTCCAAGGTAGAGTTCCTAGGATCCGACACTCCCCAGAAAACCGTAGGCATTTTTTTCGTTGCATGTTGTTCTCCATATACTGTCATCATACCGTCCTTTGTTGGGAATTTTATCATCTGGAGTAGATTTGCCGGTCCGTCATCATGCTGTGTATCCACGGTCTTCCAAGCAGCGTGTTGTACCTTATGTCACCGCCGATAATGTGGAAATTAGTGTCTTGGACCGTATCGGACATGTCAATTGGGAGGCCGATCTCTTCTTTCATTACAAATGCGTCATTATGCGGTTGCATTACAGTCTCGAAATATTCCTCGCATAATGCAAAGGTATTTTCGGTCATGCGATCTCAGATCAACCCTTCTGTTGCAGCAGATTCTTTTATCCATCTTGTCACGGATCCTTGGGGAATGTCGGTCCCCCCAATGATCATATTGACGACTTGCTGAGGAATCTCTCTTTTCTCCCATGTCGGATTTCTCTGAGTTTCCCGCTGAATCATTTGATGTGTGCTCTTGCTAATGCATGGACCCACACTAACATATTGGGCATTGCACGAGGTCACACCCTCGAGAATCAGTTCATACGTACTCTTAGGGTTCTATGATTGCACACCTATACTGGGAATAACCATATCGCCCTTTCCATAGCCTTTGAGGCTGTTATTTTCAAGTGCATTTACTGGTTAAGGCATCTTGACCTGAAATTAAAGATAGCTTGGAGAAGAAAAGTGTGAAATATAACTAGCGTTATGCAGTTAAATTAGAAAGAAAATAATTACTATTATTTTTAGTCTCATGGTGGGCGCTAAATTATTTACCACGAAAATGCTAATAACAATTAAATTTAATTATGTGGTTCTAAAAATACGTGATTTATTTTTATACTAATTTTTATATAATAGATTCTTAGTAAAAGATTAGAAGGCAAGAGTATAGCTTAAAAACGATATGATAGTGAAACCAAATGGCTGGAGATCGGGGCCTCAAACTGTCGTGTATGTGGCCTCAAGGTCGAGTTGGATGGCCGGCTTGGAGCAATCGGGGGTGGTCAAAGGGTGACTAACAATTACGATAAGATTAATGACAACTCTTTATGACCAATACTAAGCAATAAATGAAGAAAAATAAGTAGAACACAATGAATTTAAGCAATAAATGGAAGTAATGGGATCAAGAGAATGTGTTAGAGAGCAGAGAAATATTCTTGTCTATTTAGTATTGAGCATCAGATGGCCTAAAGATGACAAGGATCCCCTTTATATATGAAGGAGTACCCAAATATAGTACAAAAGTATTTATTACAAAATAAGATAGCTGGCACAACTACCTAGTAATCTGGCATAGACTAGTACTATTCTTGCAGGTGACGCCATTTCCGACCACATTCCTAGGGAACTTCATGTTTGTCTCTCGATAACCATATATTCATGATGCGCCAAGGTCGAGCATAAAGAGCCATTGAGGTCGAAGCCTCGAGCTGCGTCAGCGAATCTTCTGTGCTTCTTTGAGGCTAATGAAGAGACACAATGACTATGAAATCGGGCCTTCCGATCTAGCATACATATACAGTAACTAAAGACTAAAGACATTTTATAGTAGCTTGAAATAAATACATATGTTATTAGTAGCTAACTCCCCATATTAAATATCAAGGCTCATGTAGGTTGTAGAGCCAATCCATATTGACATCTCTACATATAATTTCTAGTTTTGCCCCTCTTTTTATGATTTTGCAAGAAAATATAAAAATTATGATACAAGTTATAAATGTACTAAAGTTGGATGCAGATTACAAATGACTCCATACGGTAAGCAATACTAGAGAACTCCCTAAAATCGTCCAAAAATATTGAAAAAAATTAGTCAGAAAACTAAAAAAATTGACCTCGACCAACTTTAATCCATTAAAATTAGATTGGTCGGTAATAAATTACGGCTGAAGTCGGTTGCAATTTTTAACTGATTTCGATTGATCAATAAAATTTCACAAATGACCAAAAAAGAAAATATTTTTTGAAAAAACTGTGTGAAGCCGGTCAGTATTATTAACTAAGCAATTAAAAAAATACATCATTTGAGAATTGAATCGAGGTTTGTACTTCGGCATGAAATTATTATACCACTAGACCATTGGTACATTTTTGTTTAGTGCTTTGTTATTATTTTATTTGTACTCTTTAATTGTATTTTGGCGCGAAATAATCGATCGATTTTGGTCGTTTTTATTAAAAATATAAAATTTGACGGAAGTCGGTTAGTTTAAAATGGCCGATTGAAATAACCAACCGGTTTCGATCGATTTTTTAAATATTAATTTTTATTTATTTTACATAAAAATATAATCAAAGTTTGTCGATTTCTTAAAAATAAATTTTACCGGACGCCAAAATAATTTTCTGCATTTTTATGCAAACAAAGACCCGTCTGCAATCGATGGATTTTGTAAAAAATATTAAAAATAAAATATTTAAAAAAATTAACCAACTTCGATCAATTTTTGGCTCGAATTTTGATACACCGCAGTCAGTTTTGACTGAAATTTTAGTAGCGAAGGGTACAGAATAAAAACCATCTTCAATGAAGGTTCCACCTTTACCTAGTTACGCATTCTAGCAATAGCTATTCATACATTGTACTTTTTATGATAAATTATTTTTCCTGCTATTTATGTATCAGCGATACTCCCTCCGGTACTATTTATTGTCATTCTTGTTAAATGGCTTTTCCAAAATATTTATCATTTAAAAATATCACATAGAATTAATTATTTTATTCAATTTATGCTTACTATTCTAATGAATACTCTGGAAAGAAATAAACGATTGAGAGTTCAAAGTATAAATAGATGATAATTTAATCAAGGATCTCTTACGATTAACTTGGGAAATGAGGTCACAAACTGCAATAGAATTTTATGGCTATTTTGAGTAAATTAACTATAATTTTAAGTCATGACTATTTAAAAATTTTATCTTAATGAATAAACCTTTTGGTAGAGTATTTTAGTGGGGCTGTGACACATTTATCCACAAAAATAAAATTATTTATCTTGTTTATTCATTTATTTTTTTTGTCCATAAACTAATTATATTTCCTATCCATAATAGTTTTTGTGGGAAAATTTTCTTTATTCTCCAATTCTTTTTTATTTCAATGCTTCTTTTCTTTTCTTTTCTTTTCTTCTTTTATGTTTTTTCTTTTCTCCTTTTGTTTTTTCTCGTTTTCTTTTTTTTCTTTTTTCCTTTTTTAATTTTATTTAACTTTTTATATTCTTTTTCTCTTCATAATCTAATTTTATTTACTGTTTTTATTATTTTTTATGATTCTTTTTTTATATTATTACTAAAAAAATTAAATTGTGTACCAATTAAATATAGCTAATACAATTAAAAAATACTAAGTAACATATGATACCAGTAGAGTATATAGCTATACCAACAAGGAACAACTGTACTGAAAGAGTTAAAAGAAATTAATTCATTTATTGAACTGAAATAATATCAGTTGTCAATAAAAATTTCAAAAATTCTAAAAGTATATAATTTTAAGAGTATACCATTACATTATATAGCATATATATATATAGCATATATATATATATATATATATATATATATATATATATATATTGCATTTTCAATTTGGCCCCTCATGTTGGGTAAAAGCTTAAAGCAAATTGAAAGGGAAAAGGCAAGTGAATTTACTGGTAATAAGTATACTATTATAGTATATTGTATACTATTAGAATATACTATAACATTATGTAGCATACTATAATAGTATATTGTTACTGTATAACTATATACTCCTATAATATATTGTATACTGTAGCGATATACTGTTAGGTAATTGTGTTCTTTTTTGATTATTACAATATACCATTGCAGTATATTGGAACTATAATATTATACTGTTACAGTATAACTACATACTCTTATAGCATATTATATAACAATATACTATTGAATAGCTATATTTATTTTTCGAATTTTAACTAAAATTTCTAACTCAATCACCTGTGGTCAACTCCCCGCTATCAAAATTTTCCTCCCCTCGAATTCCAGCCGCAACCTGCAAACAAAAAACGTTAGTGGGAACAAAAGAGAAAAGGGAAAGGAACATTGATACACCTACTGAATTCTAATTATTTTGTCAATCCTTGATTAAGTAATAGTACTACTATTTCCTCTTTCGGACCAGGAAAAAAAAACATATTTATGGGCAATGTGAAGTGTAAATACCATATAACCTCCTTAACCTTTAATGGCCAGAAAATAATATTCTCTTCACCTTTTGAATGAGAATGATAACCCCTTTAATTAATGGAGTAACAACAAAAATTGATCTATTCTTCCAATGAACTAGTTCTTGAATAGCGCCGTGTATTTTAATGTTGAAAACTTGTTTGCAACGCTAAAACCACAAAGACTTGAAATTATTTCAATTTTCAATGTGAACGAATGGAAGAATAAAGCAAATCAGTACCTCAGCTCTTAGTCGCATAAAGTATAGACAGACTTTAGCGAAATTGTATAGTAGTTTTTTTCATTGAAGAATTAGTGCCGCAATCGATGTCCATAAGAATTGATTTGCCGTTGCTAGTGACTAGCAGCTGTTGGAATTAGTGGGAAAATTGTTTGGACCACATAGGTAGGAATAATAAATAATTTGAACATGAGCATTAAAGAATAAATAGTTTAAAATTAAATGATATAAATTTGTTATGAAATAGAAGATTCTTACACTTCTATTTAAGGTGAATGTCTTTAATGTACTTAATTAGAGAGATTTTAGAGTCCTATTATTGGTAGCAAGATCTTCCTCCTCCCTATAAATAGAGGTGCTCTCTACCATTGTAATACACCCCTCTCAACTCAATAAGAAGAACTCTCTCTACTCTTCTCTCTATTGCTATTGTTCTTGTTCTATTGTTCTTGTCTTTTGCTTTAGTTTATAACACGTTATCAGCACGAGTCTCTAACCAATTGAAATTTTCGATTGTATTAACTTTTGTTTGTGTAGGGTTTTGCTTCAAAGAAAGAATGAAGAAAGAAGGAAAAAAAAAAAAAAAGAGGCGGCAGAATGGTGTAATGCAGCCCTTAATAAAAATAAAAGAAGCCTCCCTATTGAGTTTGAAAGTGGCTTTGAAATCAATTAGAGAAGGCAGACTTCAACCCGTTAATTGGATGTCCGGTGATTTCTACGAAAATAGACAACTCTTAAAGGTAAGTAATTTACTTTTCCCTTTCAAATTGGTGGAATTCTATAATTTGATTTTATATACAAATATAGACAACAAAGTTTGATTATAACTCTAATGGTGTTTGTGAGAAATTATAACCACACGAAGTGGTAAAATCTCTATGTCCTGCCATGATTAAATTCATGTATGATTGTGGACGTGACAAAGAATTCCGTCCCATTGAATTTGCTCCATTCCCTTTAGAGAATGTGGAAGCAGTATATGATAAGTCTGAAAGAAGACTAATTACCATGAAGGTATCAATGAATGTGGACGTGACAAAGAATTCCGTCCAATTGAATTTGCTCCATTCCCTTTAGAGAATGTGGTAGCAGCTTGTGTAAAGCACATGATTTTGATCCATTCCCTGAAGTGAATGTGATAATTGTAATAGAGCCCGTAAGTATGAACACGCTCTTGATGTAATTGTGTCATATGACAAGAAAGTTCGTTGCCCTCGAAATTTCGGGCAAGAACTATATGACATGGGTGTTGGATGATGAAATCCACTTAGATGCTATGGGTCTTGGAGACGCCATTAAATACAGAAATAATGCATCCACCCAAAACTATACGAAGGCCTTGATTTACTTGCGCCATCACCTTAATGAAGGTTTGAAACTATACGAAGGCCTTGATTTACTTGCGCCATCACCTTGATGAAAGTTTGAAGATTGAATATCTCAACATCAAGGATTCACCCATCTTGTGGAAAGGCTTAAAGAAGAGAGATGACAACCTGAAGTTGGTCACTCTGCCACAAGCACGATACGATAAGAATCCAAAAGCAAATAGTTTATAAACTATATATTATCGTTGCGGTGAAAACGGGCACTGGTCTAAGTCTTGCCGTATACCATAAAATTTGGTTGACCTTTATTAAGCATCTCGAAAGAGTAAACGCCCTGAAACGAATTTTGTCTCTGACGACAACTTTGACATCACCCACTTTGATGTGGCAGACTTCTTTGAGTAACCCGAGGGGAAAATAGACCACCTAATCGGCGATGGGACCATGATGAAAGAAGATGGAGTTATTTGATTTTGTTCTACTTATTTGTATTAGTTAGTGAATAATCTAATAGTCATTAGTATTAGCTCGTATTAGCTAGTTCATGATGCAATGTTAGCAGTAGTTCTTTAGAATATCTTCAATATGCTCAAATATCAATAAAACTTTTATTTTCCAGTGGGGGTAATCGACTAGCCTGAAAAACTAGTCGATTATCAACTATTTTCGCATTAAAGTTGAAAAACAATTGATCAACAATCGATTGTCTTTGGCTAACAATCGATTGTCTTGAAACAGTTCTGGAATTTTTCAAAAATAGCCAACAATCGATTGTCTTGAAACAGTGAGGTCTGGAATTTTTCAAAAATCACCCACAATCGATTGTCTATATCTAACAATCGATTGTCGTTAGGCAGTGTAATCTGGAACTTTTCAAAAATCATCCACAATCGATTGTCTATGTTTAACAATCGATTGTCTTAAACAGTGTGATCTGAAGTTTTTCAAAAATAACAAATAATCGATTGTGTATGTCTAACAATCGATTGTCTATGTTCAAACAATCGATTGTGTGTATTTGATAATCGATTGTCTTATGAAAAACGCTGAAATTTTCAAACTGCAAAGGAATTGATTATGGATAACATATCTGATTTTGTTAGCCAACTGTTAGTAGCAGATTTTGAAGATATTATGTGACACAAAAGAATTGAACTTGTTTATTCCTATGTTCGTGTATTTCTTTTGTATGTTAAACTATGGGATAGCAAATATGGATATCTCACAAAGCGAACTTGGACCAACGTCCAATTGTAAAAGTATTTGCCTAGTTGATTCATGTACTACACATACAATACTCAAAGAAAAGAAGAGTAATTGTGTAAGGCAAACATTACTACAATCTATGGAAGTAGTAAATTGATTGAAGGCTCCGGAAGAGCAATTGTAACTCTGCCCAAAGGCATGACGTTAATCATAGAGAATGCAATGTTCTCCCCCAAGTCTAAGAAGGACTTGTTGAATTTTAAAGATATCATTCAAAATGGATATCATATTGAGACAATAGATGAGAATAATCTTGAATTCTTCATGAAAACGAGGCTGCCCATTTCGGTTTGGGTTCACGCCATTTTGAATGCAACAATGCTAGTTTGTCGGCTGCCCGCTTCGACTTGGGTTCACGCCATTTTGCATGCAACAATACTAGTTTGTCGGCTGCCCACTTCGGTTTGGGGTCACGCCATTTTGCATGAAGCAATGCTAGTTCGTCGGCTGCCCACTTCGGTTTGGGGTCACGCCATGTTGTATGCAGCAATGCTAGTTCGTCTCTGACTGACGAATTGACACAAATATTCCCCATTGCAATTGGTTTTGGGTCATGAACCCAATATATCCCATTTAAGAAGCTTTGGATGCGCAGTATATGTGCCTGTAGCACCGCCATCCCGCATCAAAATGGGTTTGCAAAGGAGGTTAGGAATATATGTTGAGTTTGACGCGTCCTCCATTATTCGCTACCTCGAAACATTGACAGGAGATTTGTTCACTGCACTATTTGCAGACTGTCAATTGGATGAGACACTTTTCCCAAAATTAGGGGGAGAAGTTGGTGAAACCAAACGGGAAATTTTGTGGAAAAATGCATCATTATCTCATCTTGATCCACATACCTCTATTTGAAAGAAAGAGGTACAAAAGATTATCCATTTGCAAAGAATAGCAAATCAAATGCCTGACGCATTTACGGACTTGAAGAGGATAACGAAATCACACATTCACGCGGGAAAATGTTCCGATCCGTATTGAAGTCCCTATTGGACAAATATCTAGTGTCATATCCAATGAGTCAAATGCATGCCAGAAGCGTGGCAGACCATTAGGTTCCAAAGATCGAAATCCTAGAAAGAGGAAAAAGAACGATCTAAATGACACTATGAAGGAATCACATGAGGACGCTCATGATTTGATTAATTCCGAGATTCACGAAGAATCTATTGAGCCTGAGACTCTTGAAAATACGGAATGCAAGAATGTGAGGATCTCGAACCTCAGTCTGTGGTAGTACAAAATTAATTGAGAGCTCTCGAAGAGCCAATTATTACTATGTTGGAGAAACACAATTGAGTATTGTGCTGTAGTAAGTCTCAAAGAAACTTATTCAGTTTCCAAAAGTACACGCGAAGGCGATTGATGATATTGAGACTATAAATAAAGGAAGGCTTTGATTCTCCTATTACTACAACTTGTAGCGGGGTAATTTGTATATGAAAAGCTACCCGCTTTGTTCTCCAGTTTGTACTACACAAACGAAAGAATGCCACAATAAAGTGGATATCTATTGGTATAAAACCCATGTCATAATAAACCCGAAGTTTATTGATAAGTGCACATGTCATGGTGTAAATTTGAAGTTTACCAATATTGATAATTTATTCAGTTGGCATTCATGTTAGCCATCTCATTTTAAGTATGATGTGCAAATTCACATAGGTGAATATTAAAGAACTAGAAAGTTCTTTACGAATACTCTTGTATCACTTGTTCTCATTAATGAACTGACCAACTAAAGAGTTCGGGTTGAAGCCCTAAATTCTGGAAATATCAAAGGTGAATATGGGCCCATTCACCTGCCATGTATACCACATATGATGCATCTATGATATGGTTACATGCGCCATTGTTATTAACCCGCAGCCTGGCAGTGCTTGCGAGGTAAATCGCTCAGTAATCTAACTTCGAGCATAGTTTCCAGATTCTCTACTCAAGACAGTTCATCTTGATAAGTTGGTTTATATCAAAGTTGGTTTAGCAAGATAATTATTGAGTGCTTCCACTTAATAGCTAAACTGTTCCTTATGAGAACGAAGTTGTGTATATCAGTTTGATATAAGTTGTATACGAGAGTATATTCTCCCCTCACAAGTGGTTCAAGGTCAGGAACCAAATAATTTCATCTTATTATTAAGGTGCTGTGTATATTGACATAATGCACAAAGATGATTTTCCAAAGTTGAGGAAACATGTTAGCTTTACTAACATGAGGGGGAGACATGATAAACACTTGAGAAAGTGTTACATGGGATGAATTTTCATTTGTATATGTATATCCCCGAATATCATGATATGAACCTGTAGTTCATAAAAAGGGAAATGCAATTGCAACATATTGCAAAGCATGCTATACGCATTTGCTGACTCAAAGAAAGTAACTAAATGGAAGAGATACAATTCAAGAAGAATTGATTCCATATGAAAGACATGTAGTTTTGAACCTATAGTTCAAATGCTTGAAAGATAAAAGTCAAAGGTATGTATAGTCAGTTTTCGATATCTTATTTGTTTAGTATCACTAATGAAAGCTTGATATGCAGCTAAAGTTTATTATATGGCTTATATGACTTAACTTGAAAGATTTAAGTTGCTTGAAGCATATGCAATTCGTGGTCCTGAAGTACCACATCCTAAGTGCAATTTGTGTACATATGTATCTTGCTATAACTATAAGCATGATGGCATTGAGAATGCATCTATGGAGATATTGAAGAGTTATTCCACGACAATATATGAAGATGTTCATATCTATGAAGAATGATGATTTAAAGGTACGGAATATTTATTCAAGTCAATATGGTTGATTTGGCAAATCTCTACCAAAGATCGTTTTGAAGATGATGCACAAGATTGGAATGCAAATGCTCAAGGATATAAATTGATGTACTCATTAGGGGGAGTCAATGCGCGTTGCACTCTTTTTCCCTTACAAGGTTTTGTCCCACTGGGTTTTCCTTGCAAGGTTTTTAACGAGGCAACCAATAGGCGCATATTCAAACATGTGTACTCTTTCCTTACTTTAATTTTTCCCATTGGGTTTTGTTTTAAGGTTTTAACGAGGCACATCATTGAATAGACATTCAAGGGGGAGTGTTATGAAATAGAAGATTCTTACACTTCTATTTAAGGTGAATGTCTTTAATGTACTTAATTAGAGAGATTTTAGAGTCCTATTATTGGTAGCAAGATCTTCCTCCTCCCTATAAATAGAGGTGCTCTCTACCATTGTAATACACCCCTCTCAACTCAATAAGAAGAACTCTCTCTACTCTTCTCTCTATTGCTATTGTTCTTGTTCTATTGTTCTTGTCTTTTGCTTTAGTTTATAACAAAATTGAAATTTTCTAAATTTTAAAGACAGACATATTTTATCATGGGTTGCGCAATATTGAGGATTGGTTGGGCCGCTAATTCTCCATTCCTCTTTATTTGAGTCATTTTAGTTCATTCCCCATTTCTCTTTGTTGAGCCATCTTAATGAGCCGTACATTTATTCATATTTGTTACAAAATTTAGCTCATAATAATAATATAAAATAAGAAAATAGATAATAATATAGGGAGCAAGAGAGAAGAAATTTTATTTCTTTCATGTATTACAAAACAACTCATCATCTTCTACTTATAGTACTAATTAGAGGTATAGAAAAAGATTCCATAAATATGCCATTAAGCATTTGAGATCATGGAGACAAATCATGAGAGAGATTATGGGAGTATGAGAGTTAATCATATGTATTGGTGTAGTGGAAGTTATGGAGATAATGTAAAAGAGTAGTGGGTGTTATTCATTTAGAAGTTATAGACATCAACCACAATCTAATATTTCACAACGCTCCCTCTTGGATGTCAAGAGATAATGTGTGTCGCTAAAATCTTAATAGAAAAAATTCAGTGGGAAAAAAATCTTAGTGAAGAAAATATAGTACACATATCTTATAATACGCATTGTCTGCTGCCTCATTAAAAGCCTTGCTAGGACAAAACTTATGCAAATAAAAAAAGAGTATAGTGCGTAGTCTACCCATGATGAAAACATCACTTTACTACTTGAAGATAATGCATTTCAATCTTATTTTTCAACTTCTCAAATATTGTGATTGGCAATGCCTTAGTGAACAGATTAGCCAAATTTTCACATGAACGAATTTGTTGAATATCAATTTCACCGCTCGGTGAAGATTATGTCTAATAAGAACTTTGATGAAATATATGCTTTATTCTTTCTCCTTCAATATATCCTTCTTTCAGTTGAGATAAGAAATTATGATTGTCTTCACTATTACTGGAATCTTCCATCCGAAGAAAAGCCACACAACAATTGTGTGTTGAGTTATTTGCTTTATCAGTCCTAGCATATTGGCATGACTTGATAACTATCAACAATTAACTGTCTTATAAAACAATAATATGGCAGTACTTCTACGTACAAATAATTGGCCGACGAACAACTTCAAAAAATGCCTGCATTTGCATAACTAGCAAAGCCTTGATAATATTTATTAGAATAAATAAATCTATACCAAGAATTCCTTTTACAATATAATAATACAAATAGTATTCCAATATTTTCATATAGGACTATATCTCACTAGCATAATTTTATACTCAATATACATAGTGTACCAACTGCAATAGACACAAAAATAAATCATGTATGCCATGATTTCTCTAATCCACATAATGGTTTGTTAAACCTTTCTTTAATAAATATCTTGAAACCTTGCTATACTTCAAAACAATTTAAATCCTTCAAGGATTTTCATTATACGCATATCAAATATATTGTAAGATCAAACTTGAAATGATTATATCTACCACAAGAGAACATATCTCCATATAGTAAATGCTAGGATACAAATCTTCTTGTGCTACAAGTCGTCTTTATATCTATCGACTTGATTTTTTTATTTAACCTTTTGCACAAAAATATATTTATACATCCACTTGCTTTATACTTTCAGGTTTTAGGACTATCTGTTCAACTTCACGTGTATCATGTCAAGTCAATTTTCATTGTATACTTTTCATTTGGCCAATTATTTATCTATCTAAATTTCATGACATATTTGAGCTCAAGATCCTGATCAATATCAATAATATTGAGTGCCACATTATATCAATAACATCATCGACGATCATTTTACGCCGGTTCCATCATCAATCAATAAAGACATACTTATCGAATATTTATTATTTTCAAGTACTTGAGCCTCTCCCATGAGGTCTTATAAAGCGTCATGTCATGGTGCTCTAATAAAGCACTTGACTCTTTATTATGACCATCTTTATCATTTGGTCCTCTCCACCTTTAACTAGATTTATCTTTGTAACCGATTAGTCTTACGCTTGATGCGTGCCATAGACTCTGTATATCATGAACTTTATTCCATTTGGAGCATTAGCAACTGAAATATGAAATTTATCTTTGGGTCAGCAAATGCGCCTGGCATTATTTTGCAAATGAATTATCGCATGAACTTCAAGTTCATATTTTCTTGTACGAGGATCTAGGTGTACTCATATTAATTCATTCCATGTATTACTTTTTCAGCAACCCATTTTCTTCGTCTAATATTGGGATTACCAACACATATCCCGACCTTATTTGGGGACACATCTTTGTCCATTGTGGTGGAAAAAATAAATCGTATAGCACATCCATATCTCTAGATAGAAATTATTTGGTTCCTGACCCTGAACTAATAGTGATAGGGATAATTTATCATAACTTGTTGGCAAGATGCGTACAAGTACTATTGTATCTTAAATAATACACCTCTTACAAAAATTCTATTTGAGAATTTTGTTCTCATAACCAATGGTTTAGCTTAATTTGAGGCATACAATTTTAGCTAAATCAACTTGGATTTAAACCTACATTATCAACATAAATTATCATAATTAATATTCTGGAAATGTGCTCTAATAATTTGAGCAAGTAATCTTGCAAACTTCAAGATATCAAGGGATGCGTCTATTAAAATCATATAATAGTAAACGGTCCACATGGCAGGTGATTGAGCCCATATATATTTATCACATTTTATTCGTTCCAGAAAACAAGTTATTTAATCCTAATCATAACTGGTATATCATGAGAAAAAGTAGCAAAAGATAATTTTTGAAGACTTCTATTTCTTCAATATATGTTAATGTGAATTCTCAAGTAATTTTTACATCATAATTTAACCGGAATCGCCACCTAGTCATGCCAATGACACGACCCCAGTTCGACTAGGTAAGCCAAACAAATTACAAAAAAAAAACAACACAATAAAACTAGCCAAAAAAATAAGAAACAACAAAATGAATCGTTTAAGATGCCGCTCGCATATACAGTACAACTCTCAAACTAAGCAATATTTTCCAAAGCCCGAAAATCCATGAATCACAAGCTACGAAAAATGATAAAATGATCTAACTTTGGAATGTCTAACTCAAGAGAAACTATAGAAGGGCTATCACTACAAGATAGAATGGAAAGGGACTCCTCGATCTGTGGACGAGGTAGATATACCTCAAACTCTCTGGAGAATCGCCTCATCTCAAGGGTAGTAGCATTGAGTTGAAGTACCTAGATCTGCACACAAAAATCATGTGCAGGAAAGGGCATGAGTACACCACAACAGTACCCAGTAAGTGCCAAGCCTAACCTCAATCGAGTAGTGACGGGGAAGTCCAGGACCCTATTGATTATAGCTGAAAAACGAGGAAAAATAGTATAGAATATGACAATATAATTAAAATCTAATAGTATGAAGTAACACATGGTAATAAGAATAACAACAAATACAACAAGGGAAAATATCACAGAAAGAATATAGCTCAACACAGAGGTAGCAACCGGGGATCTACCAGAATACCGTCCCGTAGCCCCCAAATGTAAATATCCAGCAAAACGAGGATTTAATAGGATATCGTCCCGTAGCCCCTAAATTTAAATGTCTAGTGGATCTGCCGGTTTCCGTCTCGTAGTCCAACTCATACTGCACCGAGTATCTACTGAAATCCTGATCCGTAGTCCCCAAATATAAATACTCGGTATTGGTCGAGTCCACCGGGTGCAGTCCCGTAGTTCCAATTTAATGTGCAGGGGGATCTACCAGAATGTCAACCAATAGTCCCAAATAAATAGGCAAGGGGTATCTACCAGGATATCACCCTTAGTCCCAAAGTAAATACACAACAGCAACACGAAGAATATTCAATTTAAACCAATTTCATACCAAGGTAAAACATGTATTTCTAACCTAGCATGCTACGCATAATTTAAATAAAACAGTTCGAGCAAGTACAACAATTAAGTCAATTAGACATGCTTCCCTAAGCTAACGATATGCTTAAATTACAAGTAGTATAAATAGGGAAGAAAACACAATATATAGTTACTTAAAGAAAACAAAATTTTCAATAATTAAAATATGTACGCACTTTTCACCTCACATATAAGGAATTTCAAATATCAAGAATACTAAATCCTAAGGGGAGTTCCCCCACACAAGGTTAGGCAAGCCACTTACCTCGAACCGGCTCAAAATCAACCCAAAATCACGCTCTTGCCACGAGTACTTAAATCCAAATGACTCAAATATATTCAAATTAATTTCATAATGTAAGTATGACTTTAAGCAACTGATTCCACCAACTAATTCTAAGCTACGACGCGAAATTAGGAAAAATGACCAAAACGACCCCTAGTGTAACGCCCCGACCGGTCGTTTTGAGCTCTAATGCTCCATTCAGCAGTTTGAGGCCACGACCAGCTTCATTTGAGGTGTTATGACTTGTACGCATGGTCGGAATCAAATCTCGGGAAGTTCAAGGTTGATTTGGAAAGAGAATTCTCATTTCGAAAGCTTTAAGTTAAAAGAATTAACTAAGAATGGATATTAGAGTAAACGAACTCGGAATCATGATCTTAAGGTTCAAGTAGGTTTGTATGATGATTTCGTACTTGAGCATATGCCTGGTTCGGTTTTGGATACTCCGGGAGCATTTTGGCGCCTATTGCGGAAGTTAGCATTTTGGAAGAAATTTTATAAGTTTTGCTTGTAGAGAATTTCAGTGTTACCGATGCATGTTTGGGATTCTTAGTCTGTGAATAGCTTTGTATGGTGATTTTGAAGTTGGGAGCGCAATCGGAAGTGAATTCGAAGGCCCGTGGGTCATTTTGGAGTCATTTGGCTAAAGATTGAAATTTGAAGGTTTTTGTGAAGTTTGACAAGAATTGGACTTTTTGATATCGGGGTTGGAATTCAATTCGGAAGTGGTAGTAGGTCCTAAATTTCAAATATCACTTGTGTGCAAAATTTGAAGTCAATCGGATGTAATTTGATAGATTTCGTCATTGAGAGTAGAAGTTTAAAGTTCATAAAGCTTGAATTGGAGAATGATTCATGATTTTAGCATTGTGTGGTATGGTTTGAGGCCTCGAGCATGTCTGTATTATGTTATGAAGTGGGTTGGTATGATTGGACGGGATTCCGGGGGGCATCGGGTGTCTTTCGGGTTGTATCGCACACTTATTTGATGTTTCAACGTCGTTCCTTTGGACATAAAGGGGTACCATATTAATCAAATGAGCTCCAAATTAAGGTTTTAATGAACCATTTAGATCCGTATTATAATTATGGAGCCATATAAAAAAGAATCATCGAATTTAGATATCGTATGAGGGAGTTAAGCTCATTTCAGTGCCGGAAAATTGTTGGTTGCTGTCATAATTACAGACGCAGTCATTTGACCGGAGATGCGGTCATTTTTTTGCGCAGATGCGGGATCACAGATGCGGTCATTCTTTTCGTAGACGCGGGATCGCAGATGCGGAAACTGCTGGAGGCAGTGAGGTTCTTTTAAAAATCAAAGTTTGGCTCATTTTTACTTTATTTCTTCCATAGGAGCCAATTTTGGAGCAACTTTGGAGCGTCATTTTCATCACCAAGCATGTGGTAAATGACTTCAAATGGTTTTGAGTTAAATATAAGGTTTATATATAGATGTAGACATGAAATTGGTAGAAAACTTGGGGTTTGAGGAAGACCTAGAAAATTAGTAATTTTGGAATTTTGACCACAATTTTGGGTATGGAATTATGAGAAAATCATATACTTGGATTCTGGGCGCGTGGGCCCGAGGGCGTTTTTGTCAACTTTTCGATTAGGGGTTAGGAATTTCTATAAATTAGATTGTCATAAATAATTAAGTCTATATTAGTGGATTTGCATAATTATTGGTTAGATTTAGAGCATATTGCATCAATTAGATTCTTCGGAAGGGTGTGGAATGCTGGTTATGGATCTTCGAAGTGAGGTGAGTATCCTTTCTAACCTTGTAAGGGGGAATGGTCCCCATAGGTGAATTAATTAGTTATGTGCTCCTATTGTGGGGGCTACATACATACGAGGTGATGAGAGTCCTTAGCTAGCTACTATTATATTTAAGTTTGGGTAGTCTAGGACCCAAAAACATGCTATACTTGGATTATTTGTAATCTTATTAATAACTTGCATTGCTTAAACCACGTCGAATTAATAAATACATTCACAAATGGATTTAACTTCTTTTCTTAAATCGTTAAAAGAGAAAGTGGAATTTTTTTGAATAATTATTTCCCAATAAATTCTTAATTTGCTATTTGAGCATATATTTTATGTATACCTGCATCACATATATGATTCGCGAGTAGGGTGATTGTTTATTTTATGTGCCTGCGTCGCATGTATGATTCGCGAGCAGGGTGGTTGTATATTGTATGTTGACTGCATCGCATGGATAGTTCGCGAGCAGAGTAATAGATGCATCAATAGTTCGAGCCATTCGGCCCTCGGTAGTGTGAAGTTTACTTTTATGTTAGATCGGGCCGTACGTCCCTCAGCGATTATTTGTGCATGCTGGATTTTGATGCCTTGAGCTTATTAAAGTTGTTATTGCCTCTTTATGGTTTGAAAGTATTTGGATAAATAATGAAAGGAAGATTTTTTTTTTTTGAAATTTCCTATAAACAAATTAATTGTTTACTCTTTCCCTTCTATTGGATTCAAACCATGTTTATAGAAATTCACGATTTAATATATTATTGACATCATTATTGGACAACTAGTAAGTGTCGAAGTCGACCATCTCGTCTCTACTTCTTCGAGATTAAACGAGATACTCATTGAGTACACGTTGTTTTCGTACTCATACTACACTTCTGTGCATTTTTGTTGCACAGGCTTATGCATGGCTAGTGACTTATTAGTATAGGTCATGATTGACATGGAGACTAGGTGGGCTGTATTTACTCGAGGCGACCCGCAACTAGTATAGTCTCTCTCAGGATCCTATTTACTTTTCTGTCCAATTGTATTCCGGACATTTGTTGTGCTTTATTCATTTTCTTTTTATTTTATTCTTAGAAATTGCTCATGTACTTGTGACGCCGGACTCTGGGATGGTTCGAAGCATTTTATATTAATTTCTTATCATTTAATTTTAATTGAAGCGATTATTATTTTTATTTATAAAAATGGAGGAAAATCATAGATTTCAAGAGTATTAAAACGAGAAATTAATTAAGTAGTTTTGTTGGCTTGCTTGACAGTGGTGTTTGGTGCCACCACGACCCTTAGTGGAGTTTGGGTCATGACAACATCGTATCAGAGCACTAGGTTCCTAGGGTCTAACGAGTCATGAACAAGTCTAGTAGAGTCTCGCGGATCAGTACGGAGACGTCTTTGCTTATCCTCGAAAGGCTGCATGATTGTTCGGAGTACTTCCCTTCTTGATTCTTTATTGTGCGATTTTATTCCTCGAGGCTTATGCCCTTGTTTTCTTCCCACTCTATCTTACACGACACGATCTTCTTGTTATGAATCGAGAATTGAGGAATTGTATTGGTACTACAAATGCAGTGCGTGTGTTTCTCCCTAGGTGGTTATTGGAGCTATTTTCGTCGTCTTGTGGAAACATATTCTATTGTTACAGCCCAATAGCGGTACTTCTAAGGGCTCTAAGGCTAGGCACAAGTTTCCATGATTCTTATGAGCGATTATTCCATGGTATTGATATGATGGTAGGATTTTTGTCTATGTGTAGAGGTAGTGAATGATTTTAAGGGAGGTACATTAAGTGTCTGATCTCAAGATTTGATATTTTATTCCCGGAAAGGGGAAGACAATCGGGCTAAGAATGTTCAGATGTAGCTTGAAGGGGTAACAAGACTTGGTATTTGCGACCGTGGTGGAATTTTCATCTACAATGTAGTGTCATCATCCTCGATTGAATGTGTTTAGTTCGTCGGTGTTATGGTTTTTTGCGACTCGCCTTGGGGTAAGGGATTGTAAAATAATATTGGAAAACTGACTGTTACATGTCGCGGGGTGCAGTGGTTCAGATTGAATCGGTGTTTGTAATGTTGACTACTCGAGAATGATGATCTTCAGAATGGTTTAAAAGTTAGTAGCGACTCGTGGGTTCAAGTGCTACAAAGATGGATTTCATTTAACGCAACAGCTGAGCAACAAAGGACGAGGAAAGACATTTGGGAAGTGTCAGGCGGTGGCTTAAATTTCTAGAAGGTCAAGTTTAAGAAGCAAAGGTCGAGTAGTCGATTAAAGGAAGGAGTTCTGCCAAAGTGGGAGAGTGGCGGAGTTACATATGGGAATTTTGGTAACATGACTATGCACTTTAAGGAGAGTTTCGAATGATTTGGGAATTTTGAAGATTTGTGATTGGGGCCTATGAGTTTAATTTGAAGTATGTGCCATTATGCGACATGAGATTTAATACAACGGGAAGTTCAGGGTTGATTTGGAAAGAGAATTCTTATTTCGAAAGCTTTAAGTTGAAAGAATAAAATAAGATTGGATTATAATAAACAATCTCGGAATAAGAATTTGAAGGTTCCAGCAGGTTTGTATGATGGTTTAGGACTTGGGCGTATGCACGGTTCAGGTTTTAGATAACCCGGGAGCGTTTTGGCGCATATTGTGGAAGTTAGCATTTTGGAAGAAATTTTATATGTTTGGTTTTTAGAGAATTTCCATGTTATCGATGCCCGTTTTGGATTCCGACTCCGTGAATAGCTCAGTATGGTAATTTTGAAGTTGGGAGTGCGATCGGAAGTGAATTCGAAGGTTCGTTGGCCATTTTGGAATCATTTGGCTAAAGATAGAAATTTGAAGGTTTTTGAGAAGCTTGAACGGAAGACTTTTTGATATAGGTGTCGGAATCCGATTTTGGATGTGGTAGTAGGTCCGGAATGTCAAATATGACTTGTGTGCAAAATTTCAAGTCAATCTGACGTGATTTGATAGGTTTCGGCATCATGAGTAGATGTTTGAAGTTCTAAAGTTCATAAAGCTTGAATTGGAGGTTAATTCATGTTTTTAGAATTGTTTGGTATAATTTGAGGCCTCGAGCAGGTCCATATTATGTTATGAAGTGGGTTGGTATGATTGGACGGGAATCCGGGGGGCCTCGGGTGTGTTTCGGGTTGTATCGCACTCTTATTTGATGTTTCATCATTATTATGTTATTTTCATGTTGGGAAATTGCTGGTTGCTGCCATAACTGCAGATGCGATCATTTGTCTGCAGATGCGGGACCACAGATGCAGGACCGCATATGCGGTCATTTTTTTGTAGATGCAAAAATAACTGGAGGCAGTGGGGTTGTTTTAAAAATCGAAGTTTGGCTCATTTTCACTTTATTTCTTCCATGGGAGCAGATTTTGGAGTAACTCTGGAATGTCATTTTCATCACTAAGCATAAGGTAAATGATTTCTACTGGTTTTCTGTTAAATACAAGGTTTATATATGGATTTAGACATGAAATTTGTAGAAAACTTGGGGTTTGAGGAAGACCTAGAAAATTAGTAATTTAGAATTTTGACCACGATTTTGTGTATGGAATAAAGAGAAAATCATATATTTGAGTTCGTGATTTCATGGGTAAACTTTATCTTCAAAAATTTTGGATTTCGGGCACATAGGCCTGAGGGAATTTTCATCAACTTTTTGATTAGCGGTTAAGAATTTCTATAAATTAGATTGTAATGAATAGTTGAGCCTATACTAATGGATTTGAGTAATCATTGGCTCGCTTTGGAACATTTTGCATCAATTAGAGTCTTTGGAAGGGCGTGGAATGCCGGTTATGGTTCTTCGGAGCGATGTGAGTCTCCTTTCTAACATTGTACGAGGGAATTGTCCCCATAGGTGAATTAATTATTTATGTGCTCCTATTGTGGGGGACTACGTACCCACAAGGTAATGAGAGTCCGCACGTAGCTACTATTATGTTTAAGTCTGGGTAGTTTAGGACCCAAAAGCAAGCTATACTTGGAATATTTGTAATCCTATTGATAGCTAGCATTGCTTAAACCACGTCGAATTAAAAAATACGTTCATAAAAGGATTTGAATTCTTTTCTTAAATCGTTAAAAGAGAAAGTGGCATTTATTTGACTAATTATTTCCCGATAAATTCTTAATTTTCTATTTGAGTATGTATTTAATGTGTACATGCTTTGCATATATGATTCGCGAGCAGGGTGATTGTCTATTTCATGTGTACATGCGTCGCATGTATGATTCGAGAGCAGGGTTATTCTTTATTTTATGTTGACCGCGTCGTGTGGATAGTTCGCGAGCAGGGTAATAGATGCATTTATGGTTCAAGTCGTTCGACCATCAGCATTGCGTAGTTTACTTTTATGTTGGATCGGGCCGTACGTCCCACGGTGATTATTTGTGTATGCTGGATTTGTTACCTTGAGCTTATTAAAGCTGTTATTGCCTCTTTATGGTTTGAAAGTATTTGGATAAATAATGAAAAGAAGATTTTTTTTTTGAAATTTCCTATAAACAAATTAATTGTTTACTCGTTTCCTTCTATTAGATTAAAATCATGTTTATAGAAATCCACGACTTAATGTATTATTGACATCATTATTGGACAACTAGCAAGTGGCGAAGTCGACCATCCCGTCTCTACTTCTTCGAGGTTAGACGGGATACTCATTGAGTCACGTTGTTTTCGTACTCATACTATACTTCTGTGCATTTTTGTTGCACAGGTTTATGCATGGCTAGAGACTTATTGGCATAGTGTCATGATTGGATGCTAGGTGAGCTGTATTTAATCGAGGCGACTCACAGCTAATATAGTCTCTATCAGGATCCTTTTTACATTTTTGTCCAATTTTATTCCGTACATCTGTTGTGCTTTATTCATTTTCTTTTTATTTTATTCTTAGAAATTGCTCATGTACTTGTGACATAGGGCTCTCGGATGGTTTGAATCATTTTATATTAATTGCTTATCATTTAATTTGAATTGAAGCGGTTATTTTTTATTTATAAAAATGGAGGAAGATCATAGATTTCAAGAGTATTAAAACGAGAAATTAATTAAGTAGTTTTGTTAGCTTTCCTGATAGTGGTGTCCGACGCCACCACGACACGTAGCGGAGTTTGGGTCGTGACAATATGGTGTCAGAGCACTAAGTTCCTAGGGTTTCACGTGTCATGATCAAGTGTTGTAGAGTCTCGTGGATCATTACAGAGACGTATGTCCTTATCTTCGGAAGGATGTAGGAGTGTTAGGAGCACTTCCTTTCTTGATTCCTTATCGTTCAATTTGATTCCTCAAGGCTTATGCCTTTCTTTCCTTCCTACTCAATCTTACACGACGCGAACCACTTGTTATGAATCCAGAATTGAGGAATTATATTGGTACTACGAATGTGGTGCGGGTGTTTCTCCCTGCGTGGTTATTGGAGCTATTATCGTTGCCTTGTGGAAGGATATTCTATTGTTTCAACCCAGTGGCGGTACTTTTGAGGGCTTTGAGGCTAGGCACAAGTTTCCATGATGCTTATGAGCGATTATTCCGCGGTATTGATGTGATGGTAGGATGTTTGTGTACATGTAGAGGTAGTGAATGATTTGAAGGGAGGCTTACTCAGTATCTGATCTGGATATTTGTTATTTTATTCCTGGAAAGGGAAGACAATCTGGCTAAGAATGTTCAGATGCGGCTTGAAGGGGTAACAAGACTTGGTATTTGCGAGTGTGGTGGAATTTTTATCTGCATTGTAGTGTCATTGTCCTCGATTGTAGGTGTTAAGTTCGTCAGTCTGCGATTCACCCTAAGGTAAGGGATGGTAAATAATATTGGAAAAATGACTGTTAAATGTTGCAGGGTGCGGTGGTTCAGATCGAATGGCTGTTTCTAATGTTGAAAGCTCAAGAATGATGATCTTCAGAAAGGTCTAAAAGTTAGTAGCGACTCGTGGGTACAAGTGGTGCAAAGATGGATTTCGTTTAAGGCAACAACTGAGCAGCAAAGGATGTGGGAAGTGTGGGAAGTGTCAGGCGGTGGCTAAAATTTCTAGAAGGCCAAGTATAAGAAGCAAAGGTTGAGTAGTCGATTAAAGGGATGAGTTCTGCCAAAGTGGGAGAATGGCGGAGTTACATATGGGAATTGTGGTAGCATGACTACGCACTTTAAGGAAAGTTTGGAATGATTTAGGAATTTGGGAGATTTGTGATTGGGGTCTAAGAATTTAATTTGAAGTATGTGCCATTATGCAATATGAGATTTAATATTACGGGAAGGAGCTGCTTGAATGAAGAAGGATACAACATAGCTTCGAATTAGAAGGTTGTTACCACACATTTAAGTGATGTCCACGAGGGAGGAATGGACTTATGCAGCTAGAGAGTGAGCTAAGACTTAGGAAGGGTTACTGATGTCGTAGTGATTGTACCCCATGCAGCTTCTGCAAAGAATTCTATTTGCTATTCAGCAAAGAGATCGGTTGTGCAAATGTGTTGGATGATTCAGAATATATAAAGGGGGTTCTACAAAAAGATTTTTAGAATTTTGGCTGTTGATTGCTTATGGTTGTGTCAATAAGGGATTAAGAATCCTGGCGAATTCCAGAGTTGTGTAATGAATGGCTTCAAGCCAAGTGGGAGAGTCCCACCGCCTATGATTGAGTTGTATAATTATCTTCTTGTGAGGTTTTGGGTTATCGACATATTGGTAAGTTATTTAGCAACGAGAAAAAAACATAAGTGGTAATTTGAGCAAAGGGATTTTTAAAGGTATACTATGGTTGGCCTTGCTGGCTCATGTTTAGACTTGGGGAGTAATTCTATCGAGTGTTCCGTCAAGAGGGTATGCTTGTGCTAGAAGAATCATGGAGTTGATTATATTCGGGCCAACTTAGAGCGGGCGGCTCTCGATAACGGTCCTAATGGATTCAAAGGGGTAGGGTGTGGTGCCTAATGATTTCGAGCCTATAAGTACAGTTAAGAATCATGCTTGTAGCAGCCTATGAGAAGGTGCCCTAAATGTTCTATGATATTTTGACTTGCGGCGTAGCATTGAGAAGTACAGATTGATTTGTGGGATTTTAGGAGGTATGGTCTTATGGTTCAAGGTCACTCAGGACGAGTGCAGATGGAGTGTGTTAAGTGTTGAATGGGGTTATTACTGTTTCTATGGCAATCAAGGATAAATTGGAAGAGATAGATTGGTTAGCCATAGGTGAATTGGCGTATTGGTGATAGTGATCAGTTCCTTAGTGTGATCAACTCATGTAAGTGGTTTGTGATGGTGTGTGTGAGGCTTGTCGGCTGTCATAATTGATGTTATTCAAAAGCATTCTCCTGTTATAGCTTGTTATGCAGAGGCAGATTGTGAAAGGGATATGGTGTCTTAGACCACTACTTAAAGGTTTGCATATTCTACAGGTATGAGGCTTCACCTGCATGTTGCTATGGTTCTCCTAAAGTGAGTGAAATGGAAAGTTTTATATGATGAAGTGTTACCCTAATAGTGGTTCCGAAACTATGATGAAAATCGTGTTCTATCATATGTTGGCATGTTAGGCGCAATGAGTTGTATGGAATTTGAGGTAAAGATCAAGGTAACAACTCGGTGTGGACAAGGATGTCACGAGCTCGGATGAGCATGAAAGGAGTTCTAGTGTTTAAGGTAAGTTGGTATTATTTTCAGCGTCACCTAAGATCGGTATTTTGTAAGGAAGGCTTTGCATCATGGTCAATGATTCTTGATCTCTTTTCAGCGTTAGTACGGCCGGTGGTTTGGAGGTATGACCTAGTTATTTGTTGTGGTAGATTGGAGGAGTTTTTCTCACAGGAAGGTTGTATAATTAAGGTGGGTAGTCACTTGATTGATTAATGACTTAAACCAAGTATAGAGGTTGTGATAATATCAATGATTTGAGAATATATGCCTGGAGGGAACTCCGTCTATTGAGTTGTGGACTGCAGATGATTTCTCCAATTATGATAGGTGGTATTATGTGTTATGAGCGGAAGAGGAGTTATTATGGACTTTAAAAGGTAATTAGCCTAGTTCAGGGCAATAAGAATAGGCTTGAGGTCGGTGGATGTATTCAAATGTGAATATGGGCTCTGTATCAAGCCAAACGTGTTCGTTTTAGTAATGCGCTCCTTTTGGAGGAGTAGTCAGGGTGTTATTTTGTTGTCAGATATTTCATGTAGTGATACATTGCGCCATGCGAGTTGTGAGACAGCTTGAGAAATTGTTTATGTGTCGAGTGTTCGTGTAGAAATGGTATTACCTGAGCAAATGACTCTTGAGATCCGGATCATTATCGCACCTCAGTTGTGCTTGAGTTTTGTAGCTTATGGCACTATATGTTTCCCCGAGGATGATATTATGCACTTAGCTTGCTCGTGACCGATATTCAGTATTTTGTTGTAATAAGCAATCTAGCTCGGTGTTCATCTCATTATGTGAGTTCTATGTGTGGATTGGGTGGCACACCAGCATGGTTATGTTATTTGGATCGAGTGGCATGCCGCCATGGCTATATTGTGTGGATCGGGTTGAGCGCCGTAACAGTGTGATGTTCAGTACAGTTCCCCATATATGCTTTATGTATTCGATTTCCTATTTTGTAAGGAAAACTCATATTAGCTCTGTGCCCACATCCCATGTATGATTCGTGAGCGGGGTGTTTGTTAAATTATATTTACCACGTTGCATGTGTGATTCGCAAGGGATGTAATTGAATTTCCTTCTCAAAATTTGCTTTCCCTGGTATCGTGTTCGGTATGGTAGCCTATTGGCACATTGTAGCATCATATGAGACTTTTGGTCATGTCAGGGAGGCTTATTGTCTGAGCAGTTCGTACTAGGTGAGATGAGATCATTTGGAGTTAGGATCAGTAGATTCTGATTACATGAAGTATATTAGGTATCAAAGACCATTATTTGGTTCAGAATGAGGTAGTGGTTCTTGTTATATAGACCCAATGATTTATTGATTCAGTAGTTTGTTATGAATTTATACATACCTCATCCGTTGTGTTGGTAGAGTAAGAGTTAGAGCAAGATATATGAATGTCATGAGGAACAATGGGAGCAACAAGATCATGGAATTTCGACTAATAGGGACAGAGAATGTTATTGTGGTCTTGTGAGTAAAACGGTGAAAGGTGTGAATTTAGCAAATGTATGCAGTCATGTTCTGGTGCATCGTGTGGTGATTGATACAGTGTCTGTATGTTGGAAACAGGCTTGGCAGAGAATTTCTAATGTTGGAATTGGGCTCTACGACTTAGTTTCTTGAATAAAAAGGGAATATCTTTAGAATTGATCGAGCTAATATGCTCAACTGAGTTGTGGTAGCATGGGAAGGTGCATGAGATGTTAAACAATGATTTCAGGATACTTCCGTGTAGTTCTCAGCACGTTCGAGGACCAACGTATGTTTAAGTAGGAGAGAATGTAACGACCCAACCAGTCTTTTTGAGCTCTAGTGCGCCATTCGGCAGTCTGAGGCCATGAGAAGCTTTATTTCACGTGTTATAACTTGTACGCATGGTCGGAATTGAATTTCGCGAAGTTCAGGTTGATTTTTGAAGAAAATTCTCATTTCTGAAGCTTTAAGTTGAAAGAATTAACTAAGATTCGATTTTAGAGTAAATGACCTCGGAATCAGGATCTGAAGGTTCCAGCAGATTCGTATGATGATTTCGGACTTGGGCATATGCCCGGTTTGGGTTTTGGATAACCTAGGAGCATTTTGGCGCCTATTGTGGAAGTTAGCATTTTGGAAGAAATTTCATAAGTTTGGCTTGTAGTGCATTTTAGTGTTATTGATGCCTTTTTGGAATTTCGAGTCTGTGAATAGCTCCGTATGGTACTTTTGAAGTTGGGAGCGCGATCAGAAGTAAATCCAGAGGTCCGTAGGCCATTTTAGAGTCATTTGGCTAAAGATAGAAATTTGAAGATTTTTGAGAAGTTTGACCTAGAGTGAATTTTTTGATGTCGGGGTCAGAATCTGATTCTGCAAGTGTTAGTAGGTCCGAAATATCAAATAAAATTTGAAGTAAATCGGACGTGATTTGATAGGTTTTGGCATTGAGGGTAGAAGTTTGAAGTTCTAATGTTCATAAAGCTTGAATTGGAGGTTGATTCATGATTTTAGCATTGTTTTGTATGATTTGAGGCCTCTAGCAGGTCCGTATTATGTTTTTAAGTGGATTGGTATGATTGGAGGGGATCCCGGGGTGCCTAGGGTGTGTTTCGGGTTGTATCGCGCTCTTATTTCATGTTTCAACGTCGTTTCTTTGGACATAAATGTGTACCATATTAAGAAAATAATCTCCAAATTAAGTTTTTATTGAACCATTAGATCCATATAGATGGAGCCATAGCAAAAAGAATCATCGAATTTGGACATTGTATGAGGAAGTTATGCTCATTCCCGTGTCGGGAAATTGTTGGTTACTATCATAACCGCAAATGCGGTCCTTTGTCCGCAGATGCGGTCATTTTTTTCCGCAGATGCAGGACCACATATGCGGTCATTCTTCCGTAGATGCGGGACCACATATGCGGTTATTTTTGCAGATCCAGAAACTGTTGGAGGCAGTGTGGTTCTTTTAAAAATCGAAGTTTGGCTCATTTTCACTTTATTTCTTCCATGGGAGCCGATTTTACAGCAACTTTGGAATATTATTTTCATCACAAGGCATGAGGTAAATGATTTCTACTGGTTTTGAATTAAATACAAGGTTTATATATGGATTTAGACATGAAATTTGTAGAAAACTTGGGGTTTGAGGAAGACCTAGAAAATTAGTAATTTGGAATTTTGACCACGATTATAGGTATGGAATTAAGAGAAAATCTTTTAGTTCGTGAGTTCATGGATAAACTTTATCTTAAAAAAATTTAGATTCCGGGCGCGTGGGCTCGATGGCGTTTTCGTCAAATTTTCGATTATGGGTTAGGAATTTTTATAAATTAGGTTGTAATGAATAATTGAGCCTATATTAATGGTTTTGCGTAATCATTGGCTAGTTTGGAGAATTTTGCATCAATTAGAGTCTTCGGAAGGGCGTGAAATGCTGGTTATGGATCTTCGGAGCGAGATGTGTCTTCTTTCTAACCTTGTAAGAGGGAATTGTCCTCCATAGGTGAATTAATTTTTTATGTGCTCATATTCCTGGGGGCTACGTATGCACGACATGACGAGAGTCCGCGAGTAGCTATATTATTTTTAAGTCTAGCTAGTCTACGACCTAAATGCATGCTATACTTTGATTATTTGTAATCATATTGATAGCTCGCATTGCTTAAACCACGTCGAATTAATAAATACATTTACAAAAGGATGTGACTTCTTTTCTTAATTTGTTAAAAGAGAAAGTGGCTTTTATTTGAATAATTATTCCCCGATAAATTCTTAACCTACTATTTGAGAATGTATTTTATGTATACCTGCGTCTCATGTATGATTCGTGAGCAGGGTCATTATTTATTTTATGTATACCTGCATCATATGTATGATTCGTGGGCAGGGTGATTGTGTATTTTTTGTTGACCGCGTTGCATGGATAGTTCGCGAGCAGGGTAATAGATGCATCTATGGTTCGAGCTGTTCGACCCTTATCGGTGCACAGTTTACTTTTATGTTGTATCGCGCCGTACATCCCACGATGATTATTTGCGAATGCTGGATTTGTTGCCTTGAGCTTATTAAAGTTATCTTTATTGTTTGAAAGTATTTGGATAAATAATGAAAACAAGATTTTTTTTTTGAAATTTCCTATAAACGAATTAATTGTTCACTCGTTTCGTTCTGTTGAATTAAAACCATATTTATAGAGATCCACGATTTAATGTATTATTTACATCATTATTGGACCACTAGTAAGTATCGAAGTCGACCGTCCCGTCTCTACTTCTTCGAGATTAGACGGGATACTCATTGAGTACATGTTATTTTTTTACACATACTACACTTCTGTGCATTTTTGTTGCACAGGTTTATGCATGACTAGTGACTTATTGGCATAGCGTCATGGTTGACATGGAGACTAGGTGAGCTGTATTTTCTCGAGGCGACCCGCAGCTAGTATAATCTCTCTCATGATTCGATTTACTTTTCTGTCCAATTGTATTCTGGACAGCTATTGTACTTTATTATTTTTTTATTTTATTCTTAGAAATTGCTCATGTACTTGTGACACTGGGCACTGGGATGGTTTGAAGCATTTTGTATTAATTGCTTATTATTTAATTTGAATTAAAGCGGTTATTCTTTTATTTATAAAAATGGAGGAAAATCATAGATTTTAAGAGTATTAAAACGAGAAATTAATTAAGTAGTTTGGTTGGCTTGCCTGACAGCGGTGTCCGGCGCCACTACGAGCCTTAGTGGAGTTTGGGTCGTAAGACCTGAGCCCACCTCAGAATCGGGTAAAATTTATAAATTCAAAATTCTCATACTCTCACGAGTTCATTTATACAAAAATTATTCCAATCCGACATCGAAATCTATATGAAAATCCAAAATATAGGCCTAAGAACTTTTCTCCACTTTTCCTTAATTTTCCATCCCAAATACAAAATTAAATGACAAAACTAAGATTAGATTATAGGAATACCACTTGAAAGAGATTAGGAATCGTTACCCACTGATTTTCTATTCAAAATCCTCCAAAAATTACCTTAGCCCGAGCTCAAAATTGATTTTCTATCTTTTGGTTTCAATCCCTCGAAATATATGCTTTTGCGGCCATAGAACCACACGTGCGGTCTCGCTTCTGTGGAACTAATGTCGCATCTGCGACAATTCATTAACAACAGTTTCCGCACCTACGACAACTTTTAGCAGATGCGGTGCCACTTCTATGATAAAGCGTCCGCTTCTGCGGCTCCGCACATGCGGGCCCAACTGCAGGTGTGGTTATGATAGAAGATCAATAGCTTCAGATGCTTCAAGCAACTCCCAATTCTTTCGACAACCTTCCGATATCATCCTGAGGCGTCTGGGACCTCAATCAAAAATACGAACAAGTCCTATACCACTATTCGAACTTGTACCAACCTTCGGAATACTCAAAAGAACATCGAATCATCAAAACACCCTCGGATTCATGGCTAAGGATTTCAAAACTTCAAATTTCCGCTTTTGATAAAAAATTCTATCAAACCTCATTCAAATTACCTGAAGTTTTTGCACACACATCCCAAATGATACAAGGGACTCATTCCAACTTTCGGAATTCTATTCCGACTCCGATATCTAAAAAACATAATCCGAACACGTCACTAAGCCCAAAATCACCCAACGGAGTTAACAAAATTGAAGGAATTCCATTCCGAGCCCATCTTTACACTCCTCCCACTACGGTCAAAATTCTAAAGCTTAAACTCTCTTTTAGGGACTAAGTGTTCCAAAACACTCGAAAAATCAAAATAATTCCTCTCGGTAACTCACAATAGCAAAAACAAACGCAAGAAAAACAGTTAATCGGAGATCTGGGTGTTAATTCTAAAAATGACAGGCTAGGTCGTTACATCCAACTAATAATTGTTTCAGTGAACCTCTAATTTACTTGTGACATGTGACATGTGATTCTATCATGATGCTTATACATGTGTAATACAAATAGAAGAAAATTTTTAAAACCTTTCATATTTATCCGATCTGATTATAGTAGTATGAAGATATTCAATCTTCCTTTCATTTATTGTCTCAATATGGCAACCACTTTGGCTATTATAGTTGAAACTCAAAAGGTTTCTTTTGAGATTTACTATAATTTCAATATCATGAACAATTTTATTCATCTGGATAGCAATAAATTATTTCTTCGGAGCTCTTAAATGATTTTGTACTACAAAATATTTTAACAGAGAGGGATATTGCAGTTATGGGGATTCCTCCTACCACCGAAACACCATCCATATGGTGAATGATCTTTTATAGAGAAAATCATACCACAACAATTGTCATGGTCAAAATCACCATAAGTAAAGTTATTTATTTCTTTAAATTTGCCTTAATAACTTCTTTTAAGGCATGACAAAATATTTTTGGAGTACCTTATGTACGCGACCAATGACATATTCATGTAACCACACAGTAATGTTCATTATCTTTCTTTCGCACAAATCTTCCGTAGATGTGAGTTGTAGTATTTTGTTCAATCATACATAAGCACATTCTTACGCATAATTTGTATCACATATATTTCCATATTCACTTTCATGAATGAGTCTAAATTGATAATACTTATCAGAAGTCGCATTATTTCAAAAAATGGACAATAATCGTCTGAACGTGTTTCATATTTATAGGCCAAATTGATACACATTTCCTTCACCTTTGAAGGATTATATTGAGAACCTTATTGTTCTCCTTTTATACAATTACCATAATGATGACTATTATTATTTTAATTTTTGACACTCCTACGTTCATTGGTCAACCACTTATCTTTATTTAGACTTATTATATACCGCTATCATATTCACTTTAAAAATGGAGCAAATCATGCAGGACAAACTTCATGTTCTTTTCATGAAAAATATATTATTTTTCTTTTGTCATCACTATATTTTCAGTATGGTGTATTAGACTCAACCCAATATTTTACCCATATAAAAACATATTAGGCCATAACGTGTTCTGACTAATTAAATCCAATATCTTATTATTATGGTGCATAAAACTAGAACCCGATGCCTTACTGTCATAGTGAACTGTACTTGAGGTGCACTATGATATAAACAAGCTACTACCTTTGACAAGGTCATATCTACAATTCACTCAAGTGTAAATGTTATTCCTTAAATTTACGCTCGATCAAGCATGATTTTCAACCGTACATATAGCAAGAAAAATCAATATGTGACTGCATCAAACAAAATGCCCAAAAGCCTGTTGTATTTACATTAGTTAGTCATGTTCTAATAATTAGTAGTATATTGAAGAACGGAAACTGCGTGTTAGATAAAACATATACATAATTTAAAGCAAGTCCCTAATTAAAATTTTCTTCTATCTTCATTGTGTTCTCTTGATAAGAACTTCAGTAAATCAAAAGAAAAATAATTTAGTGCAACATACGTCAATTTTAATTTTGACAAAGAACCAAAATTAGTATGTATTACTAATGGTTTCCCAGCGACTTTAATAATTTCTTCTCACTATGGATATTATGATTCAAGAAACATTGTAACCAAAATTACTAAGTATGTATTACATGGTATCTAGTTTGTGTGCAAATTAGAGATTAGGATAAAGAAATATAGAGAGTCGAAATCAAAACATATGGTGTCAACTTCTAGCCTATAAAGATCATTATAAACATTTTGGTAAGATGAAGATTACATCCTTAAATTTATAGGGATAAAACCTAAACAGGCTTGTTATCGAGACAGTGTTATACTAAAAATCATTGCGAGATTACCGTACTAATTACTACATAGAAAGTAGATTATACACCTAGTAAAAGAAAACCGGCTAAGACACCACCATAATTATCTACACATATTCTCCAAGAGTAAACCACTTTTTAACTCATTCTTTTCGCCTTAGGTAATCAAATAAAAATTCAAAGATTTAAATTTTAACCATGGAAAAGTTAGATATCTTAGTCTTAGACGGTTTCCATTTCCTAATAGCGTGTCTTTAATGTAAAATTAAAACACTAAAAGAATATAACAACTGAAGACAGTAACATACCTCACACTTACCTAAGAACATTTGTGTCATGTTGATATCACTAATCGTGTAATACCACTAAGCCTTCCTAGAAAGGCCTATAACCCCCATCCCGCAATTGAGAAATATATTTTCAGTTGGTTAAAGCATCGTGCTGATAACATATTACGAAATTTAGTTTAAAGTAATAATATAAAATAAGAAAATAAGTAAGAATATATGGAGCAAGAGAGAATATATTTTTATTTATTTCATGTATTCAAATATATTACAAAATAATTTATCATCCTCTATTTAAAGTACTACATAAAGGTATACCAAAAGAATTTCATAAATAGCAACTAAGAATTTGAGATCATGGAGGAAGATCATAGGAGAGATTAGGGAGGTATGCGAGTTACAATCATATATATTGGAATAGTGGAAGTTATAAAGTTAATCAAAAAAATAATGAGTGTTATTCATTTAGAAGTTATGGACATCCACCATAATCTAATATTTCATAACAATATTGTTTAATTTGTAGTTTTTAATTTGTAGTTTTCTTTCACATTTTGACTCTAAGAATTTGCACCATTGTTCCTTTTGCGGGCTAGTGTTTAACTTTTGTCTTTATCTTTATTATACTAATTTAAGATTAAGCCACGTAACATTTTAAAGCAAGAATAATATCTTGTGAAGTATAAGTAGTGAAATTATAAAACTTTAACAAAGTTTAAGTCGAATAATGCACGAAGGTCTTTAGTGAAATGTCGTTCGTCTTTTTATATTTTAAATGAAACTAAGACAAAGATCGAGAAGACGAAGAAATTCATGCTCGAGGTTTTGACCTCTCCAATGAGATAGCTCAAGCAAAGGTGCTTGAAATTAACAGAGCTCACCTGGAAAAAATAATAATTTATGTTATTTTCCTAATAATAAGAATAATCATTTAATAATTTCCTTATATTTAAAAATAATCATTTAATTATTTTCAAAACTACAAATGTAACGTGTCTGAGACCTAAATAAAATAGGAGAATGAAAATATATTCATTGAGCATCAACATAATAATTGATTTACTAATGACAAGAAAAATTGAAGGATACAAACTTTCATCAAGCACTCGGGCAATCCTAACTTTCCTTTTCCAACTAAACATGTCAATAATCTTGTATTCAGGTAAAATTGGGATATAGCATGCCCCGATTTCCTGATGAAGAAAACAAAAGAAGGGCATGGATGCACGAGACTGAAATCGAGACCAAGAATCTTTTGTATTGAGACCCACAAAAGTAGAATGATGTGTTCGTCACCGAGCGTGATAAAAACATGCTCTCCGGGCCTAGAACGAGTTGTAAAACCTCGAGAAACAAAGGAAACGATTTATGAGATGGATAAAGGGCTGTGATATTCGCGCCTGACCAGATACCATGGTGTAAATCTCACTTACTGTCGGTTACATATCAGTAATTAAAGATAAAGGAAGGTTTTTACCATTTTAGACTTATAATAGGGTTGAAACTCTCCTACTATATAAAGAGGAGATTTTTTCTCTTGAAAGGCACATTGTAACACGCAAATCAAGGCAATACAAATTTATTTTTTGCTTTCTAGCTATTGCAAAAGTTCTTACTTAACTGTTTGTTCTTTGTCCGATTTTGGATCGCACCAAGGATCTGATCGAGGGTGAATTACTATTCAACTAAGGATCGGGCTAGGCTATAATATTACAACTGGTTTAATTTTTTTTTTTTTTGTATTTATGTTGAATCAATCTATATATCCTTGAAATCACGTACAAATTTATTGTTATCCGACTAAAGCGTTAATAGTTTTTTGCCCATCGTAGGGCTAAGGATAATATTGTAACGACCCGGCCAGTCGTCTCATGAATAATCGCTCTGTTTCCCCATTTTTGTTTCTTATTATTTTGCTTATCCGTGTATAGAGGTATTGGGTTAGTCGGATCGATTCCGGAATGATTTTTGGTAAGGTTTGAGGCACTTAGCCTCTTTTGAAAAAGTTTAAGTTAGAAAGGTTAACCGGATATTGACTTATGTGTTAGAGGACTCGAATGTGAGTTTTGATGGTTCAGTTAGCTTCCAGAGTTGATTTATGACTTAGGATTGTGATCGGAATGGGTTTTTGAGGTTTGGAGTAGTTTTAGGCTTGAATTGGCGAAGTTGATAATTTGGCGATTTCTGATTGGTAGGCGAGATTTTGATATAGGGTTCAAAATGAAAATTTGAGAGTTAAAGTAGCTTTATGGTGTCATTTAGGATGTGTATGCAAAGTTTTAGGTTATTCGGACATGGTTTGTTGGGTTTTTGATCAAATGCGGAATTCGAAAGATTTTAGAAATTTAGGCTTGAATCCGAGGTGTTTTGGTTGAATTGATGTTGTTTGAAGTGTCTTGATGATTGGAACAAGTTTGAATGAGGTATTGGAATATGTTTGTGCTTTTGGTTGAGGTCCCGGGGGATGGTTAACGGAGGAGTTGAGATGTTATTTCAGCTATTGAAGTTTGCTGCTTTTGGTGTTTTCGCACCTGCGGTTTAGGGATCACAGGTTCGACGCTACATACGCGATGGAATGGCCGCAGAAGCGGATTATAAGGATTTGTCAGTGACTGCAGAAGCGGTAAGGATGGCCTTATCTTCGGAGCCACAAACGCGGAAGGCATATCACAGATGCTACTTTTGGGCTATTAGTGATTTCCGCCGAAACGAATGGTTTAATCACAAACGCGGTACCGCAGATGTAGGTTTTGGACTGCATATGTGGGTGTTCCTGGGCAGAATGTGTATAAGTCTTCCTTCGCGATGTTTGAAGGTTTTCACAATTTTTAAATATGGATTCGGGAGCTTTGGACGATTTTGAAGAGAAAAATCAAGGAGATTTGGCTAAGGTAAGGATTTTTGACCTAAAACAAACTTCTATGGTAGTATTCCAGGGATTAAGGTTGTAACTAAAGGAATTAAAGGGTTAAAATGAAGGATTAGAGCTTGAGTTTGAGAGGCCTTTGATGAAGTATTTAAGGGGTCATTTGGACTCTGATTTTTGTATTCTTTATATGCATAGACTAGTGGGGGAGATGAGGAAGCTTTTGGTGTAAAAATTTCTGAATTTCGAGATATGGGGTGGGGGGTCAGGTTTTGGTATTTCGGGATTTGTGCTCTTTATTGATTCTTTTTTGCTTTGGCTTTGTTCCCTTAGAGTATTTGACGTCCTCGTTCTGATTTTCGATAGATTCGACGCATGTGGAGGCCGATTCGAGAGGCGAAGGCATCGCGAGCTAGAGATTTAGCTGGTTCGAGATGAGTAATGATTGTAAATGATGTTTTGAGGGTTTATTATCCCGGATTGCACATCGTAGTGCTATATTGAGATGAGGCACACGTTGGATGATGGGCATGGGTTCGTGAACAACTTGGGGTTGGGACTTGGTCCGTCCCGATTGATGATTTTATCGAGTATTTGATTGAAAACTATTTGTTGTCATCATTTATTGAGTTGAATGCTATATTTGGGCTTCATGCCGACTATTTGAACCATTCGGGGCTTTTATTTCATATTTCCTCACTTTTTGACTATTTACTTGAACTCAATCATTTATTTTCTACTGTTTTACTACTCAGTCATTTTTGTTCAGTTTTGAGACTTAAATGATATTTTCAATGATGTTTGGGCTGAGAAACACTATTTTACTATTGCCCGAGGGGCTTGTGATAATTTTTGATTGAGTAAGGTTGAGGGCATGTATTGTGAGGAAACACTGACACTTATTTGAGACCGAGGGTTTGAGATATGTACGCCATGAGGTGGCTTGATTGATATGAGGTTGATGACATAGTTTTGATGCCACGAGATGGCTTGTTATTGTGGTTGGGCCGTCACAGGCCCCTCCAGGAGTCTGCACACCCCCAGTGAGTGAGGGTACCTTTTGTGATGTGATGTTGAGCTTAAGGGGTTGGAAATGTTGTGAAATATTGCCCAAGGGGCGGATTCGTTGATATTGTGCTCAAAGGGCGAACTTCTAATTGTTTACATTTCCTAAATTATCTGTTAGTTACCTGTTTAGTTTTTAGAAAGGATTTTATTTGGTTTATCACTGGTTTACTGCTTTTAAATGAATTTACTGCCTCATGATAGAATGCCTTGTGCCTTCCGTGTATTCTTACTTTTAGTTGTTATTTACATTTGTTACTCACTGGGTTAGAGTATTCACTTTACTCCCTACACCTTATGTGTAGGTTCAGGCATAGCTAGTTCCGCTCCCGAGTGTAGATTCCTCCAGCTTCACGCGGGTTTTTTGGAGATTACGAGGTAGCTGTTGACGTTCGCAGCCCCATGTCTCTACTCCTCTGTTACTTCTATTCCTTTCATACATTTGTATTTGTTTATGGATTCGTAGCGGAATTTTATTCTGACTTATAGATGCTCATGGCTAGTGACATCCCCGGTTAGGGATGTGTATGGGTGTTCTTCCACGTATTTATGCTATTATCGGTTATTTTGAATTTATTCTTATCATATTTAGACTATTTTTAAATGCTTATCTTTTAAAAATTAGAAAATAGAAAGTGTTAGTTGGCCTTGTCTTTACGAGAGGTGCCGTCACGACCGAGTTCGGGGTTAGGGTTGTGACAAGTTGGTATCAGGGCCTAGGTAACACAGGTCTCAAGAGTCATGAGCAGATTTAGTAGAGTCTTGCGAATCGGTACGGAGGTGTCTGTATTTATCCTCGAGACACTGTAGAACCTTAAGGAAAAACTTCATATTCTTGAATTTCTTATCGTGCAAATTTGTTGATCCGAGTAGTAAACTTCTATCATTCTATTCTCTCATAGATGGTGAGGGCACGCGCTACCGTATAGGGTGGACGACCACCAGTGCCACCAGCCGCAGCCACTCGAGGCCTAGGACGTAGTCGTGGTCATGGTAGAGGCAGAGCAGCGAGGGCAGCAATTGTAGATCCACCAACTGCCCCAGTTCAAGATCAGGTCCCAACTGTGGACGCTGCAGCACCAGCTGTGCCCATTGTGATTCCGGGTCTTTAGAAGGCCTTGGCTTAGATATTATTAGTTTGCACTGGCCTAGCTCAGGCGGTTTTATCCACTACAGCCGCATCTACTTGCTAGGTCGGGGGGGGGGGTGGTGTAGTCCGACTCTCACTGCTCGCACACCTGAGCAGGTCATGTAGGGACTTCAGACACCAGGGGCACATCTCGCCTAGTCGGTTGTAGTTGTAATTGCTCAGGACTATGTAGTTCCTGCTATGCCAGAGGACGAGCAATATAGATTGGAGAGTTTTGGCAGGCTTCAGCCTTCAACTTTCAGTGACGTAGAGGGCGAGGATGCCTAGAGCTATCTGGACAAGTGTCAGAGGATTCTTTGTACCACAGGTGTTTTGGAGACCAGCAGGGCCACTTTCACTACCTATTAGTTTTCAGGACCTGTTTTAACTTGGTGGGAGGATATTGAAAGGCGTAGGCCTGTTGGTGCAGCACCCTTAGCTGGCAGTAGTTCTATGTTCTTTTTCTGGAGAAGTATGTGCCATATTCTTGCAGAGAGGAGCTGCGCATGCAGTTTGTGTGTTTGCATAAGGGGAGATGACCGTGTCACAGTATGAGTTGAGAATTTTTGAGTTTGCTCATCATGCCATCTGGTTGGTTCCGACAGATCGAGAGAGGATTAGGAGATTTGTTAATGGTCTTACTTATCAGCTCCCTATTCTTATGAGCAGGGAGAAGGTGCTATATTCGAGGAGGTTATGGATATTGCCCGTGAGATCGAGTCTGTTCGTTTCCAGGAGCAAGAGGAGAGGGAAGCCAAGGGGTATCGAGGATCTAGTAGTTACAGTGGTACTCCTTCGAGGGGCCAGTTTCAGCATGGTAGAGGCCATTTATTTAGGCTTGCTCAGCGAGCACACCCAAGTTATCATGGGGCGTCATCGGGTGATGGTTCTAATAGTTCACATAAGGGCTAGTCATCAGTTAGTTCCTTTCCACCTTAGAGTTCATCCCGTGCTTCCTCAGTTTAGGGTTCTTCTATGCCGAGCGCATCTACTAGTCACTCTGGTATGAGGGGTTCCCTTTAGTCCCCTACTCCAGCACCTGGGAGTTGTTATGAGTGTGGTGAGAATGGGTCACATATGGAGGAAGTGTCCTCATCGTGTTGCTAGTTAATCCCAACATAGGGGTCAATCATCGGTTTCAGCACCAGTTTCTCCACCACCTCCCGCCCAACCATCTAGGGGTGGAGGTCAGTCAGCCAGGGGTCTCCCCGAGAGGGAGGCCGATCAGGGGGCGGTCAGACTCGTTTCTATGCTCTCCCAGATTGACCCAATGCTATTGCTTCAGACACTATTATCACAAGTATTGTTTCAGTCTGCCACAGAGATGCCTCTATATATTTGATCCCGGATCCACCTTTTCTTATGTGTCATCATACTTTGCTCGTTATTTAGGTATTCCCCGTGAGTTTCTTGCTTAACCTGTTTATGTATCTATCCTCGTGGGCGATACTGTTATTGTAGACCATGTGTACCGGTCGTGTGTGGTGACTATTTGGGGTCTTGATACCCGAATTGATATTTTATTATTGAGTATGGTGGATTTAGATATCATTCTTTGCATGGATTAGCTATCTCCATATCGCGCTATTCTGGGCTGTCATGCTAAGATAGTCATATTGGCTATACCGGGTGCGCCATGGATCGAGTGGCGAGGTATGACTGATTATTTTCCTAGTTTAGTGATCTCTTTCTTGAAGGCCAAGCTTATGGTTGCGAAGGGTTGTATTTCGTATCTTGCCTTTGTAAGCGATGTCGGAGCTGAGGCTCCCAGTATTGATGGTGTTCAAGTTGTGAGGGATTTTCCTGATGTATTTCCTGCAGACTTGCCGGGCATGCCACCAGACATGGATATTGATTTTGGTAATGATCTGGTGCGGGGCATCCATCCCATTTCTATTCTGCCGTATCCTATGGAACCAACAGAGTTGAAGGAGTTGAAAGAGCAGCTTCAGGAACTCCTTGATAAGGGGTTCATTCGGCCTATTGTGTCACATTAGGGTGCGCCAGTTCTATTTGTGAAGAAGAAGGATGGCACTATGAGAATTTGCATTGATTATAGGCAATTGAATAAGGTAATAATTAAGAACAAGTATCCTTTGCCCCGTATTGATGATTTACTCGACCAGCTTCAGTAAGCGATGGTGTTCTCCAAGATTGATCTCTGTTATGGTTATCACCAGCTGAAGATCAGGGATTCACATATTCTTAAGACGACATTCAGGACCAGATATGGCCATTATGAGTTCCTGGTAATATCTTTTGTGCTGACCAATACCCCAGCAACGTTCATGCATTTGATGAACATCGTGTTCTGGCCTTATCTTGACTCGTTTGTCATAGTCATTGATGATTTCTGGTATATCCCTATAGCCAGTAGGAGCGCGCGGAGCATTTGAGGGTTGTGTTGCAAAGATTGAATGAGAAGAAGCTTTATTCAAAGTTATCTAAGTGTGAGTTTTTGCTCGGTTCAATGGCATTCTTGGGACACGTGGTGTCCAGTGAGGATATTCATGTTGACCCAAAGAAGATAAAGGCGGTTTTGAGTTGGCCCAGACCATCCTTAGCTACAAAGATTCACAGGTTTCTTGGTTTGGCAGGCTATTATTGTCAGTTTGTTCAGGGATTCTCATCTACTGCATCACTCTTTACCAAGTTGACTCAAAAGGGTGCTTCATTTTTATGGTTGGACAAGTGTGAGGAGAGCTTTTAGAAGCTCAAGATAGCTTTTACCATAGCTCCAGTATTGGTGTTATCATCAACTTCAGGTTCATATACCGTGTATTGTGATGCTTCGAGTGTAGGGATTGGTTGTGTGTTGATGTAGGAGGGTCCCCGTTCATGAATTAGAGTTGGTTGCCATAGTTCACACATTCAAGATTTGGAGGCATTACTTATATGGGGTATCCTGTGAGGTGTTCCTTGATCACACAATTTTCAGCATTTGTTCAAGCGAAAGGATCTTAATCTGAGGCAGTGGAGATGGTAGGAGTTGCTTAAGGATTATGATATCACTATATTGTACCATCCGGGCAAGGTCAATGTGCTAGCTGATGCTTTGAAGCGAAAGGCAGTGAGTATGGGGAGTTTGGCATATATTCCAGTTGTGGAGAGACATCTTGCAGTTAATTTTCAGGCTTTGCCTAATCGGTTCGTGAGTTTTGATATTTCGGAGCCTAGTCGGGTATTGGCTTGTGTAGTGTCACACCTCCTTTTTTACACGGCTACCCCGAAGGATAAAAACGTACAAGGGAGTTTTTCCAATTAAAGTGACATTATTCGAGATGTTATTATTTATTTATTTAGAGTCGCCACTTGGGATAGGTTTGACTTTTGGTGTCCCAAGTCATCGATTTATTTAGAATCCAAAATCAAGAAAATTTTTTGACTACCCAAATGGAGTCTGCGAACAAGAAATTTTAAGTAAGGAATTCTGTTGACCCGAGGGAAGGTGTTAGGCACCCTCGGATCCCGTTGTTCTAGCACGGTCGCTTATACTATTATAACTGGCTAAAATTCTGATTTTTACACATGTTCATCATAAAGTGCAATTTTAAATTATTTTTATATCGATTTTAATACTTTTACGAAATATTGGCAATGGCGTTAAAACACGTCGCGAACCATGTCGCATAAATGCGCGCACAGTTTTTGGCAGATTTCAACTCCATTGAGATTTAACTTTGGGTCAGATAAATGCGCACCTGTGCTTATGGAGATACAATTATTAAAGATGCGCCTAAAAGCGACTAACGTGTTATTATCTTTGCGGGAAGCCATGAAATTCGTTAAACGACACGTCCTGGGTCTCTAAATATTTTAATATAAGCATTTCACGAGGGCCACACAATTTATGGGTGCCGTTTGGCGCGACACAGCTCGTTTTCATTTTTTAAAAGGCCATTCCTATAACAAACTACTACTTTTCCATAAAATGTGTCTCTAATAAGGATCAATTAATCGGTAGTACATTATTTAGACGGTTCAAATCTACAATTCAATCTTTCAAAAGTACCCAAACCCCAGCCCATGGGAGGGAGTTGGGGCTTCAGCTTATTTCGAAGACTCTCGAGCAATTGGACTCAACTGCCGGTCCACAAAAGAGGCGAGTTGCTTGGACTCATTGAAGAAGGATCCAAGCAATGATCTTGGAAATGTCACCAAATAGACCATCCGACCTTTAATTAACTTAGTCTACTTAAATTCACCAATATATAGCATATCTGGACATTAACTAACTACTTAATAGTCGTTTTCGCAGTAACATATATGTTCAACATGAGCTGAAGCATTGAACTGTTTCAAAAATGAAATATACTATCTTTTCCTACACGAATCAAATTTTTATAACCTGCTATCAAACTTTACAAGAGATGATAATTTTTTCATTAAGTGCTAATTTAAACCAACAACTCACTTCAAATCCACTTTTTAGCTAAATGTGACTGGACCGTCTGAATTAATTACAACAACGACTGAACTTACTACTAACTACTGCATATACTGAGAATATCAGTATAAATGTCCTATTATACAAAATATTGTCTTAACTTTGATAAGATTAATAGTACTAGAAGCTGATTCAAATTGATAAATTAAATGGTAACAACAATCTATAACAAACAACAGTGTACATAGTCCTATTTTAACATGAAATATAAATAACTACAAAAGGAAAACCACACTGCCAGGATAAAATCACAAGAGGCTAAAGAAGCTTTTGGCTTCAAATCTCTTTAAGTTGCACCATTCATTAGACTCAATATTACAACCTTTGGGAAAGGGAAATACCTAGCAATCAAAATACAAATGGGAGCAAGGAACCAACATCAGTTTTCAGTGATCAACAGCAAAGTTATAAGCAACACAACTGTAATATTCAACTTGATAACCAGATCCAACCAGATATAAACCACACACAGCCTTTAAATTCCCTTAAATGACTTGAAACTAACGCAGGAACTCCAGAAATTAAACCCAGATTAAATGATGCAAAATCCAGAAACAAAACAAAACTAGCCCCTGAAACCAGCTAGACTTCCAATGGAACAGTACATTTTGAATTTCTGTTGGTGTTTCAAGCTCTAAGTGCACAGATTTTGAAGGAAAGCTCTTAAATATTCAAACTAAGTAATATTTATTTTTTGATTTTTTCTGCTTTGGGTTAGGTTATAATTTCAGGAATTGGAGGATTGTTTTTTTTTAACTATTGCTGGAAATTTTCAGAGATTTTCAGACTGTCTAACCTTTTTTTGAATGAATTGGGGTGCCCCTTTATTGCCAAAGGCTAGGGCAACCCCTTTATCTAATTTTAACTACTAGTCTTTCTTTCAATTTTCAGATTTTTCCTACTTGGTCCTTCATTTCCTGACTTGTTTCCCAAGTTACTGCACTAAAACTACTGCATTTTATACTAAAGTCCACTTCTAGATAGATCTAAAGAATTATAGCCTTGTTTCCTACTTATAGACTACCTATAGTACCCTTGTTTTATCTTAAAATTACTTGAACCAAATAAAACCCTATATTACCCTTTTAATGTACTAGAATTACTATTTTACTAAGCTAAGTGTTAAACTAATTACTGCTAACTAAAGCTATAACCAAAACATAACCAAATCTAAACCACTAATCGGAAAACTGAATTGAAATTATGAGACTAATGACCCATTAACTAACAGTACTACAAGCTAACATGAATTAAAACAAAAGAATGAAATTAGGACATACCGAAAGAAACATGTACAGCTACATCAACATGCAATCCTATTGTGAAATCTAACTCTAGTTCATACCAATAGCAAAACCAAATCAGACCATAAAAATAATTATAACTCTAAATAGAATCCAACATAAAAAGACTGAGGCAAAATTGGAATTAAATAAGACGAATGCATAATAAGGGCTTTCATATCTAAACATAGGCAAAATTTCTAACTAAACTAAATAAAAGAAAATCAAATAGAAATGTAATAACCAGGATCGTTTGCAAAAAATAAACTAACTTAGTGATGAATATAACATAATAAACAAAAATCAGGAATCAAACCTAAAGGAACTAACTACTCGAATAACTCAAACAAAAAATAAACAGGATAATATTTTGAATTTAAGCAAACAACCAGGGATAATGCAACGCCCAATTACTAAACAGAAAAAAAAACAATAAAGGTGAACTTACTGATTGAGTCTTCAACTTGGCTTGGCTGGATTCAATTTGAATCTCTAAACGAGTTACATGTTTGTTTTTTGTCAAAACAAACATGAAATTCCATTTTAAAACTCAAGTGGCTTTAAAAAAATCGTCTTAGAATTAGGTCAAATCTCAGATTTAGAATTTGAAGAGCTTGGGGGTTGTTTGAAGGAAAAGGGGCTCATTTTTGGGTAGAGGAGGCCAATGGGAGTATGGGGTGTTAATTTGGAAGCCATGGAGCAGACCCCGCCATGGACGGCGGAGCAGCCGCTCCTTTTAAAGAAGATTCGACGAGATTGACTATGTTTTGAGGGGTGAGTTTAGGGGGATTAGAAAGAGGAGAACATGAGGATTAAGGGGTATAAATTTGGGTGGATTTGGGGTTATGCCGCAGACGGCGGCGGGCAATGGGGATACACTGGGGATGTGGTGGTGTTATACCGGAGAATTTTAGGGTTGGGTTTGGATAAGGTACGGTGTCTTTTGGTAAGGGGGTGTTATACGAAACATATATAGTCTAACACATCCCGCATATCGACTGTTCGATCAAGCTTGATCAACGACTCAGATTGCTTTGGCGTAAACGACGTCGTTTTGGACCTGGTGCTTTTGGACCGGGCAGGGACGTTGGGTTTGGGTAAACTTTGGTGGGTCTGGTGGTTTTGGGCTAAATTTTATGATTAAAACTGGCCCAAATGATGATCCTTTACAAAAGACCCATATTTATGCATTTATTCTCTTTTCATATTTTTGTTATATTTTCAGATTTTTAGTAATAAAAACAAAAATAAAGCAAAGCATATTTAACTTCTACAAAATAGACTAAATAAAATCCTAAATTCTAAATTTTAAAAAGGGAACAAATGTAAGAATAACCAATTTTTTTTATTTTTTGTGTTTTCAATATTAATTAACTAATAACCCAAAAGAAAAAATATAAAATTAAGTCGTAAATGCAAACATGCCATTTTTATATTTTTATGAATTATATTAATTAAAACGTGCAACATGCAAATAAATAAAAAATTATGCAATTAATTCTAAAAAATTTAAATAGTAAAAAGGAAAAATACAAATAAACACAAAATCATGTAGTTAATTCCTACAATTCAAATAATAAAAGAAAAAAATGCAAATAAATACAACATCACTCAAATAAATCCTATAAATACAAATAATAAAAGGAAAAAAATACAAATAAACACAAAATCACGCAAATAAATCCTAAAATTCAAATAATAAAAGAAAAGAAATTCTAATTTAATGAATTTTATAGGAACATTTCGAGCGAGGCAAAAATCAAGCGCTCACAGCTGCCCCTCTTTGCTCGGAGTCACGAAGGATTTTTGGGCAAAGATAAATGAGCAACTGAGAGATTTTTGCCTGCTTTGCATTCCACGAGAAGCATTTTGAAAACTATCTAACCGAACCCTGCTTCAAAAGTTTCCTGCATATCTTTGGCTATAAAGGAATCATGTCAGTGTAGTTCTGGTATGTTTGGTGGTTGGGACAATGATGAGTTGTGATTTCACTGCTGATGATGCTGCTATTGCCTGTTGACCCCCTTATTGCACCAAAAGGAAATCAAAACTAAGCTAGCTATGCTTATCAACTATGAGTTACAAGATTCCTATCTTTAATCCTTTTTAAAGCTTTATCTTGGGTATTAGCTAGAGTCGACGCGGACTCCGATCTGAATCTTGATGCTCGTAAGCTGTAGGTTCCGGTTCTTTCTTCAGCATTGAAATCAGCCGGGACATGTACGACTTGTGGCTTTGAGTCAAATTTGGACAATCCACATCTTTCTTTTTTACCATTCTGGATTTATTTCCTTTTGTTCTTTTCCTTTGTCCTGGATTGAGATTCACTCTTCCGGTCATCTCAAATCCTGTGCCCTGAGGTAAAACCCATTCGGCCATTAAAACCAACAAACGAACAAAATTTTCTGCCCCAGTTTTCACTAGGAAAATTTGTGAGTTATTTCTAGCACAAATTTGAACTATTTCTATTGAAAACAATAAAATCAGGATTATGTATTTTTGGAAAGATTGCCAGGTTATGCTGGCAAATGGCCGGGTTATGCCGGCATAAGAAACGGGTCCCTGCTGGGGATAAGAGGAGAGTCCGCGGGTTATGTCTGGCTACGAATAAAAAGTCCCTGCTGAGGAAGAGGAAGAAAATCCACGGGTTATGTTGGGACATATGAGAAAGATTTCTGGGTTATGCCAGGGAGATCCGCGGGTTATGCCAGGATCGGAAGAAAAAAAGGGCTCCTAGGTTATGCAGGGGGTCCGCGGGTTATGCCAGGATTTGAAGAAGGAAATCCTGGGTTATGCCAGGGGAATCTGTGGCTTATGCCGAGATTCAAAAATAAAAGACTCCTAGGTTATGCTAGGGAAATCTGCGGGTTATGCCGGGATTTGAAAGAAGACTCCTAGGTTATGCTAGGAGGATCCGGGTAATGACGGGATTTGAAAGAATACTCCTAGGTTATGATAGGGGGATCCGCGGGTTCATGCCGAGATTGAAAAAGAAAAGACTCCTAGGTTATGCTAGGGGATCCGCGGGTTATGCCGGGATTTGAAAGAAGACTCATAGGTTATGCTACGGGGATCCACGGGTTATGCCGGGATTGAAAAAGAAAAGACTCCTAGGTTATGCTACGGGGATCTACGGGTTATGCCAGGATTTGAAAGAAGACTCCTAAGTTATGCTAGTGGGATCCGCGGGTTATGTCGGGATTGAAAAAGAAAAGAGTCCTAGGTTACGCTAGGGGATCCGCGGGTTATGCCGGGATTTGAAAGAAGACTCCTAAGTTCTGGTAGGGGGTCCGCGAGTTATGCCGGGATTGAAAAGGAAAAAACTCTTGGGTTATGCCAGGGAAATCCGTAGGTTATGCCGGGATTTGAAAGAAGGAAATCCTGGGTTATGCTATGGGAATCCGTGGGTTATGCCGGGATTGAAAGAAGACTCCTAGGTTATGCTAGGGGGGTCCGCGGGTTATGCCGGGATTGAAAGAAAGCTCTCCCGGGTTGTTCCAGGGAATTTCGCGGGTTATGACGGGATTTGAAAGAAGGAAATCCTGGGTTATGCCAGGGGAATCCGCGGGTTATGCCGGGATTGAAAAGAAAATACTCATGTTGAGGAAGAAGAGAGAAAGACCCTCAGGTTATGTTGGGGAATGGTGGGGAATGAAATAAAAGGAAGTCTCTCAAGTTATGCTGGGGATAGAGAGAAAAGAAAAACCCTTGGGTTATGCTAGGGATGAAAGGAAATTGGTCCTCAGGTTATGCTGTGGAATGAAGGAAAAGAAGGTCCCTCATGTTATGCTGGGGATGGACAAAAGAAAGGTCCCTCAGGTTATGCTGGGGATGGAGAGAGGAGCCCTCGGGTTATGCCGGGGAATGAAGGAAAGGAATCCTCAATTTATGCTGGGGAGAACGAAGTATGATCCTCAGGTTACGCCGGGGAGGTCCACAGGTTATGCTGGGGAGAACATAGTACGATCCTCGGGTTATGCCGAAGAGGTCGATATGTTATGCTGGGGAGAGCTAGAGGATGTGGTCCTAGATTTGGGGAAGGAGTCGGGGATCAGAGTCCTATGATATCAGGGTTTGCGACCCTCCCTTTTTCTTTTCTTTTATAAAAACTGCTGGAAAAGATGTAAAAAGAACTTCCATTTTATTGATCATTGGTGCAAGGCTATTCTTAGCTCTTGTGCATTTCCTTTGGTTGCGTTTGGTGTTTATCCGATTGCTTTGGATTACGCATGTTTCAAATTTTCAAACAAAACACGATTTGTTAGTTTGAAATAGTGGCTGGTATTGTTGCTTTTATTTGCTTGATCCCGGCCTCATTCCTGACTTTGCTTTGTAGGTTAGTCAGGAGACCTCATCTTTCAAATTTGTTTCGCCTTTATAAGCCCTTGGTTATGATTTCTTTGCCCTGATTTCCAATTCAGGGCTTGCCTTTTGAAACTTTTGTGGAGACAATTAGCCCACTCGGGCTTAACCTTTCCAATCTTCATTTGCCTTTGTGGGCATTTAACTTTAATTTTCTTTCTTTCAACCTTTCTGATTTTGAAGCGTCAACCATCATGGCCAGCCGGGATTGGCTAGATGCGTCCGCTGAGACTGGGTATTTTCTTTGGTTCTTGCCAGGAGAGCCATGTGAGACTGGTCTTACCACCTTTTCTTGCGGAATAGTCTTGAAATCAAAGTTAAGCCGAAAGGGATTCGGGGAAACAAAAAAAGCAATCATATGGATTTACAGAGAAGTGTCCCTTTCGGGGAAAAATGGGAAGGACTTATCTAGGGGTGCATGCCGACTTCAAATGGACATGACATGTTTCTTGGGCTGGATGCCCGACCCATACCCATTTCCTGCTTCTTGTGACCCATATTTCAATCTTTCAAAACCATGGAAACTTGCTCGGGCTTTGATGGTGATATTTCTTCTTTTTGGCCGACGGCGCCCTTTGCGGGTTTAATCCAACCGACCTCTCTCATTTCTCTTCTCCCATCACCCGATAGTGCTCTTTTACGAGTTTTCACTAAGCATATCTCTCATTTTATTTTCTCTACTCACCATCGCCTTATGGTGCCCGAAGGTTTTCACCGATAAGACTCTTTCATTTTATTTCTCTCAATTCGAATTGTGCCAAATTCCAACAATGGTGTTTGTCGTGTCCTTGACTTTGCAGTATATCGGAAGGACTTGGGCCGGGTTCTTGGGTATTGGAAATTGGATGGAAACTTAAAACTTTGGAACCATTCTGGCGGGTTCATGGCCGAACCATTACATCAACTGCCCCAGTTTCATTTTTAGGGAATTGGGGTTTTATTTTGATATGACTGAACCTCAGGGAGAGGCTGCCTACGTAACCTTTCGGAATCAAGTCAGATGTAGTTTAGGAAGTGTTCCCTAAACTAATTTGTTTTGTTGTTTCTTCTTTTTCTTTTTTTTCATTCTTTTTTTTTCTTTTCTTTTCTTTTTTTCTTTTTTTGTTTTTTTCTTTTTGAATAGCACTTCCGAGTTCCAAAGAGGGTGATCAAAGAAACATAACTGGCTCAAAAGGGTTTTGCGAAGGATTGATAGTAATAGGATAGCGGGAATGAAAAGCCTTAGTCACTTCAACCAGCTTGAATCATTGCTGTAGGGAGTTCAAACATATTACCTTTTTACCGCATCCTTCACTGCTGTTTCGGGATCGTCTCCTTCGACGTCACCCAGGTACAATGCTCCTATGGGCAGTATCTTTCTGATAATGTATGGACCTTTCCAGTTCGGAGCAAACATTCCCTTAGCTTCCTGATGGTGAGGGAGAATATGGCTCAATACAAGCCGTCCGACTTCGAAATTCCTGGGGTGCACTTTCTTGCTGTAAGCGCGGGCCATTCTTTGTTGGTACAACTGCCCCTGGCAAACCGTGGCCATTCCTTTTTTGTCAATTAATGACAACTACTCCAAGCGAGTCTTAACCCACTCAATATCCTCAATTTTAGCTTCGATAATTATTCGGAGTGAAGGGATTTCTACCTCTACGGGTATAACAGCTTCAATCCCATAGACCAATAAATATGGAGTTGCCCCTACCGATGTGCGCACTGTGATGCGATATCCAAGCAATGCAAAAGGCAGCTTTTCATTCCATTGTGAGCTTTAAATCATTTTTCTCAAAATCTTCTCGATGTTCTTGTTAGCTGCTTCGACGGTGCTATTGGCTTTGGGCCGGTAAGGAGTGGACTTTCTATGTGTTATCTTGAATCGTTAACATATTTCGTCCATCTGGCAACTATTCAGATTGGCATCATTGTCTGTAATGATGGTTGCAGGAATACCGAAGCGGCAAATGATGTTGGAATGCACATAGTCTACCACAACTTTCTTGGTGACGGACTTAAGTCTGATGGCTTCGACCCACTTTGTAATGTAGTCGATAGCAACCAATATGAATCTATGTCCATTTGATGCTTTTGGTTCAATGGGCCAAATAATGTCCATGGCCCAGGCAGCGAATGGACAGGGTGCTGACATAGGATGCAACTCGGTTGGCGGTGCATGAATCAAATCACCGTTCACCTGACATTGATGACATTTCCGAACAAAGCTGACGCAATCATTTCCATTCTAACACCTTTCAAGTTGTCTCAAAACCTGGTGCGGGGCATAAGGCTGGATACTACTAAGACCCATCAGAAGGAAATAAGGTTTCGTTTCCGGCATGTATATGATCTCATCCACAGATAACAATCCCAGCATCCACAGTGAGGGACTGAAAGTAGGTTGTCCATATTGGTGCTCCTAGGGGCAAACTGAGCCCTTCAATTCTGGTGTAAAACTCTTCTATGCACGTTTTCTCTGTGGACACATAGCTCATAAACTGGGGACGATGGCGTAGATGCTAGGTCATCTACATTTGCAATAATAGATTGTACCTTCAAAGAAATCTTTCCCGGCCTTGCAAGCTGTGAGAGCGCAAAAGATCTAAGCTACCATCATAGGTGCGAGTGTGCACTTGGCTTGGGTGCGTAGAGTGCTGACAAACATCTATCTTTATGTTGATGTTCCTGTCTTTCCTTGGAAACACCAGAAGTCCCATAAAAGCCACCATAAAGGCAACGGGTCTATGTTCTTCCCATTTGACACAGTTTCCCTTGCTGCAGATTTTGTTTCTGGATTGTTGAACCCCTCTATGTGACCATATCTGGTATATAGGAATGAAAAAGCGCAAAACTCTTATGCCAGATTTGAGTCATGTACCACTCTGCTTATTTTCAGTGTATCTAGGAATTTGTGCACCGTTATAACTCTTGGAGCAACCAAATACTTGTGTCTCAAAGGAAGCTCAGCATTTCTGATGTATCCCGCTATCTCTTCTAACGTTGGGGTAAGTTCAAAATATGAGAAATGGAATATATTATGCGCCGGGTCCCAGCACGTGACCAACGCTCTTATGATGTCTCCTCGTGGTACAATCTCCAATAGCCCGGGAAGGCCCCCCAAATACTTCTTTATCTCATCTTGCCTTTCTCTACCTAGATCATTCCACCACAATTGCAGCTCCAAAGGGATTTTGCTTACATATGAAAAAGGTTTGGTTTGAATTGTGCTCATCCTGCACATTTATTAAGGTGAATTAGTGACTTATGACTTTATTCCTGTTTGACTTCAAAAATCAAAAGTTTTTCTTTTATGAAATTTATTTTCTAAAACCAGAAGCCCAGCTTTTTGAATACGGCCTTTTAGCACTTCTGGAGAAAGTTTTTAAGGTTGTGCCCGCTAGACGGCCAAAAAAGTACAATAAAGACCCAAAGGTGTCCGTTTGTGAAAAATTAGCCTTCCGGCGTCCCTTTCGGGAACATTCAGCTATTCTTGACAATAACAGTGTCACCTGATTTATTTAGGACAACAAATAAAATTTTGAAATTTTTTTTCTTTGTTTTGGCTATTTGAAAAAAGGGAGGTTGGACCCAATGGAGGTTGCCTACGTATCCCACACTTGGTTAGAATCAAACCCGCGTAGTTCGGGCAAAACATTTTGTCAAAACAAAAAATTTGTTGAAAATACTCTTTGCTTTTTTTTTCTTCCCTTTTTCTTTATTTTTTTTTCAAAAATTCGGCAGCATTTTGGTGCTATATGAGCGTTGGTTTTACAAACGGTTAATCTCAGTCAACCCTAGTACCACTTAGTTTCTCAATTTTTTTCTCCTTATTCACAAGCAAGCCAACATGCGAATCCAAAGCAAATAAATCCGCAAGTAGCACGTAATATGCATTAGGATGATCTTTTTATTTTGGTTTACCTGTCCTAGATGGACCCAACCCATGTGTTGAGTCCCCTAAATCAAATGCACGTGATGCAAACACATGTTCCTACTAGGTATCCGACATGAGGTTTTTTTGTGCTTAGTTCAAAACCTGGGTATTTGTTCTAGATTGTGTACCCGAGAGGACAACTCGAGTCGAGGAGTGGGCTACGTACCGGGGACCCGCAAGATTGTCTGGCTTAGTAACTTGTCCAAGCCTATTTCTTATTTTAAGGTATGCCACTAACAGAATAGGGAGTCTCGACCAGCGAGCACATCCCCGAAGATAAAGAGAGAAGGGTTTCGTAAAAATTTATATACAATTCATTCAATATCGAAGTGGTAAAGAATTTGGCACTTATCATGGAACATGTAGGAAAATCAGAAAAGACAAAGATACAGTTATTCTAAGCTCGAATTCTTGAACCCTGAACCAGAGATTCTAGGTTCTCCGTCCCTAGCAGAGTCGCCCGAGCTGTCACACCTCCTTTTTTACACGGCTACCCCGAAAGAGAAAAATGTATAAGGGAGTTTTTCCAATTAAAGTTACATTATTCGAGATGGGATTATTTATTTATTTAGAGTCTCCACTTTTTGGATTTTGGTGTCCCAAGTCACAGGTTTATTTAGAATCCCAAATCAAGGAAATTGTTCGACTGCCCAAATGGAGTCTGCCAACCAGAAATTCTATGTAAGGAATTCTGTTGACCCGAGGTAAGGTGTATGACACCCTTAGATCCCGTGGTTCTAGCACGATCGCTTAAACTATTATAACTAGCTAAATTTCTAATTTTTACACATGTTCATCTTAAAGTGCAATTTTTAATTATTTTTATACCGCTTTCAATATTTTTAAGGAATATTGGCAATGTCGTTAAAACTCATCGCGAACCACGTCGCATAAATGTGCACGCAGTTTTTGGCAAATTTTAACTCCATTGAGATTTGGATTTGGGTCACATAAATGCGCACCCGTACTTAAGGAGATAAAATTATTAAAGACGCGCCTAAAAGCGACTAATGTATTATTATCTTTGCGGGAAGCCGTGAAATTCATTAAACGGCGCATTCTGGATCTCTAAATATTTTAATATAAGCATTTCACGAGGGCCACACAATTTATGGGTCCCGTTTGGCGTGGCACACCTTAGTTTTAGTTTTTAAAAGTCCATTCCTAAAACAAACTACTATTTTTCTATAAAATGTGTCAATAATAAGGCTCACTTAATCGGTAGTACATTATTTGGAGGGTTCAAATCTACAATTTAATCTTTAAAAATACCCAAACCCCAGCCCATGGGAGGGAGTTGGGGCTTCAGCTTATTTCGAAGACACTCGAGCAATTGGGCTCAGCTGCCGGCCCAGAAAAGAGGCGAGTTGCATGGACTCATTGAAGAAGGATCCAAGCAATGATCTTGGAAATGTCATCAAATAGACCAATGGACCTTTAATTAACTTAGTCTACTTAAATTCACCAATGTATAGCATATCTGGACATTAACGAACTACTTAATAGTAGTTTTCGCATTAACATATATGGCCAACATGAGCTGAAGCATTGAACTGTTTCAAAGATGAAATATACTATTTTTTCACACATGGATCAAATTTTCATAACCTGCTATCAAACTTTATGAGAGAGGATAATTTTCCAGTAAGAGCTAATTTAAACCAATAGCTTACTTCAAATCCACTTTTTAGCTAAATGTGACTGGCCCGTCTAAATCAATTACAACAACGACTGAACTTACTACTAACTAATGCACATACTGAGAATATCAGTCCAAATGACCTATTATACAAAATATTATCTTAACTATGATAAACATAATAGTACTAAAAGGTGATTAAAATTGATAAATTAAATGGTAACAACAATCCACAGCAAACAACAGTTCATCTAGTCCTATTTTAACATGAAGTTTAAATAACTACATAAAGGAAACCACACTGCGAGGATAAAATCATAGGAAGCTAAAGCAGCTTTTGGCTTCAAATCTCTTTAAGTTCCACCATTCATTAGACTAAATATTACAACCTTTGGGAAAGGTAAATACCTGAAAATCAAAATACAAAAGGGAGTAAGGAACCATCAATAGTTTTCAGTGATCAGCAGCAAAGTTATAAGAAACATAGCAGTAATATTAAGCTTGATAACCAGATCCAACCAGAATAAATACCACACAGCCTTTAAATGACTTGAAACTAGCCCAGGAACTACAGAAATAACCAAACCCAGATTAAATGATGCAAAATCCAAAAACAAAGCAAAACTACTCCCTGAAAGTAGCTGGACTTCCATTGGAACAGTACATTTTGAATTTTTGTTGGTTTTTAATGCTCCAAGTGCCCAAATTTTTAAGAAAAGCTCTTAAATATTCAAACTAACTAACATTTATTTTTGATTTTTTTGCTTTGGATTACGTTAGAATTGTAGGAATTGGAGGATTGTTCTTTTTTTAACTATGGCTGGAAATTTTCAGAAATTTTCAAACTGTCTAACATTTTTTTTGATTGAATTGGGTGCCCTATTATAGCAAAAGGCTAGGGCAACCCCTTTATTTTATTTTAACTTCTAGTCCTTCTTTCAGTTTTCAGATTTTTCCCACTTGGTCCTTCATTTTCTGACTTGTTTCCCAAGTTACTGCACTAAAACTACTGTATTTTAGACTAAAGTCCCCTTCTAGAATTCCAAGAGCTTGGGTGTTGTTCGAAGGAAACGAGACTCATTTTTTGGGTAGAGGAGGCCAAGGGAAGTATGAGGCGTTAATTTTGAAGCCATTAGAGCCGTGGACGGCAGAGCAGCCGCTCCTTTGAAAGAAGATTCGATGAGTTTGGCTGGTTTTGAGGGGTGATTTTAGGGGGGTTGGTAAGAGGAGAACATGGGGATTAAGTGGTGTAAATTTGGGTGGATTTGGGGTTACGCCGGCGGCGGCGGCGGGCGGTGGGGATACGGTGGGGATGTGGTGGTGTTAAACCGGAGAATTTTAGGGTTAGGTTTTGACAGGGTACGACGTCTTTTGGTGTGTGTCTGTATGGGGGGGGGGGTGATATGTGACACTTATATAGTGTAACACCCCCTGCATCTCGACCGTTTGATCAAGCTTGATCAACGGCTTAGGTTGCTTTGACATAGACGACGTTGTTTTGGACCTGGTGCTTTTGGACTGGGCAAGGACGTTGGGGTTGGGTCAAATTTTGTGGGTCTGGTGGTTTTGGGCTAAATTTTATGACTAAAAGTGGCTCAAATCATGGTCCTTAACAAAAGACCCATATTTATGTATTTATTCTCTTTTTATATTTTTCTTATATTTTCAGATTCTTAGTAATAAAAATAAAAATAAATCAAAGCATATTAAACTTCTACAAAATAGACTAAATAAAATCCTAAATTCTAAACTTTAAAAAGAAAATTGAACAAATGTAACAATAACCAATTTTGTTTTATTTTTCTTGTTTTCAATATTAATTAACTAATAACCCAAAAGAAAAAAATGTAAAATTAAGTCCTAAATGTAAACATGTTATTTTTATTTTTTTATGAATTATGTTAATTAAAATGTGCAACAAGAAAATAAACACAAAATTATGCAATTAATACTAAAAAATTTTAATAATAAAAAGAAAAATACAAATAAACACAAAATCACATAGTTAATTCCTAAAATTCAAATAATAAAAGGGAAAAATGCAAATAAACACAAAATCACGCAAATAAACCCTAAAATTTCAAATAATAAAAGGGAAAAATGCAAATAAACACAAAATCACGCAAATAAATCCTAAAAATTCAAATAATACAAGAAAATCCTAATTTAATAAATTTTATAGGAACATTTCGAGCGAGGCAAAAATCACGTGCTGACGTGGAGTTTATTGGTCTTCCTAATTTAATTACATCAGAGAGCGCAAATATGATGATCCACATTTGCTTTACTTTTGGGACAAAGTTCAGATATGATCATTGGCGATGATATGGTGTTGAGGATGCAGGGCAGATTTCTATGCCATTGTAGATGGGCTTCAGGAGTTGATTCTGGACGAGGTCCATAACTCGGGAAATTTTATTTATCTGAGTGCCGCGAAAATGTATCAGGATTTGAGGCAGCACTACTGGTGGAGGATAATGAAAAAAGTCATTGTGGGATTTGTAGCACAGTATCTCAATTATCGGTAGGTAAAATATGAGCATCAGAGACCGGGTGGCTTGCTTCAGCAGATAGTTATTCCCAAATAGAAGTGGGAGAGAATTACTGTGGACTTTGTTGTTGGAGTTCAACGGACTCTGAAGAAGTTTGATGCTATTTTGGTGATCGTGTATCTGCTGACCAAGTCCGTGCACTTCATTCCTCTGTGGACTACTTATTCTTTAGAGTGGTTAGCAGAGAACTATATTAAGGATATTGTTAGTTTGCATGGTGCCCCAGTTTCTTTCGTTTCAGATAGGGGCACTAAGTTTACCTCATAGTTTTTGAGGTCGGTGTAGCGAGAATTGGGTACTCATGTTGAGTTGAGCATAACCTTTCACCCTTTGACGGACATGCAGCCCGAGCGCACTATTCAGATATTGGAGGACATGTTGCAGGCTTGTATCATTAATTTCTGAGGGTCATAAGATAAGTTTCTACAAACTGAGTATTCAGATGGCTCCATATGATGCTTTTTATTGGAGGCGGTGCAGATCCCAGTTGGTTGGTTCGAGCCCGACGAGGCTAGGCTATTGGCGGCTGACTTGGTGCAGGATGCTTTGGAGAAGGTGAAGGTGATTCAGGAGAGGCTTCGTACATCGTAGTGGAGGCAAAAGAGTTACGCTGATAGGAAGGGTCGAGATGTGTCCTACATGGTTGGCGAGAAGTTACTGTTGAAGGTTTCACCCATAAAGGGTGTTATGAGATTTGGGAAGAAAAGGAATTTGAGTCCTTAGTTTGTTCGGCCTTTTGAGGTGCTTCGGAGGATTGGGGAGGTTGCTTATGAGCTTGATTTGCCACCCGACTTGTCAAGTGTGCATCCGGTGTTCCATGTTTCTATGCTCCGAAAGTATATACGAGATCCGTCTCATGTTTTGGATTTCAACACGGTTCAGTTGGAAGGTTACTTGACTTAGGATGTAGGGCCAATAACTATTTTGGAGCTTCATGTTCGGAAGTTGAGATCAAAAGATATAGCTTCAGTAAAGCTGCAGTGGAGAGGTCGGTCCATGGAGGAAGCTACCTGGGAGTCCGAGCGAGAGATGCGGAGATGATATCCTTACCTATTTGAGGCTTCAGGTATATTTCTTGACTCATTGGAGGATGAATGTTTATTTAAGTTGGGGAGGATGTGACAACCCAACTAGTCATCTCATGAATTACCTCTCTGTTTCCCCTATTTCTACTACTTATTGTTTTACTTATCCGTATATTGAGGTATCAGGCTTTTCGGATTGAATCCGAAATGATTTTTTGTAAGGTTTGAGGCACTTAGCCTCTTTTGAGGAAGTTTAAGCCGGAAAAGTCAACCGGATGTTGACTTATATGTTAGAGCGGTCGGATGTGAGTTCTGATGTTTCGTTTAGTTTCGGGAGGTGATTTATGACTTAGGAGTGTGATTGGAATGGGTTTTGGAGTAGTTTTAGGCATGAATTAGTGAAGTTGGTAATTTGGAAATTTTTGATTGGTGTGAGATTTTGATATTATGGTCGAAATGAGATTTTGAGAGTTATAGTAGGTTCATGGTGTCATTTGGGATGTTTGTGTAAAATTTCAGGTTATTCGGACGTGGTTTAGTTCACGCATTGAAGATTTGGAGGTGTTACGTGTATGACATATTCTTTGAGGTGTTCACTGATCATCGAAGTTTTCAACATATGTTCAAGCAAAAGGATCTTAATCTGAGGTAGCAGAGATGGTTAGATTTGCTTAAGGATTATGATATCACTATATTGTACCATTCGGGAAAGGCAAATTTGAGCCGAAAGACAGTGCGTATGGGAAGTTTGGCATATATTTCAGTTTGGGAGAGACCTCTTGTAGTTGATGTTCAGTATTTGGCCAATTGGTTCGTGAGGCTGGATATTTAGGAGCCCAGTCGGGTACTGGCTTGTGTAGTTTCTCGGTCTTCCTCATATGACCGCATTAGAGAGCGACAATATGATAATTTGCATTTGCTTGTCCTTAGGGACAGAGTTCAGCATAATGATGCTAGAGATGTGGCCATTTTTAATGATGGGGTGTTGAGGATGTAGATGGGCTTAGGGAGTTGATTCTAGAGGAGGCCCATAGCTCGTGGTATTCCATTCATCCGGGTGTCGCCAAGATGTATTAGGATTTGAGGCAACACTAATGGTGGAGGAGAATGAATAAACTCATTGTGGGATTTGTAGCTCGTTGACTCAATTGTCAACAGGTAAAGTATGAGCATCAAAGACTGGGTGGCTTGCTTCAGCAGACTTTGAAGATCACTATGGACTTTGTTGTTGTACTTCCACGGACTTTGAAGAAGTTTGATGCTATTTGGGTGATTGTGGATGAGCTGACCTCACTTCATTCCTGTATGTACTACTTATTCTTCAGAGCGGTTGGCAGAGATCTATATCCGAGAGGTTGTTTGTTTGCATGGTGTCCCAGTTTCAATCATTTCAGATAGAGGCACTTGTTTACCTTGCAGTTTTGGAGGTAAGTGTAGCGAGAGTTGGGTACTCAGGTTGAGTTGAGCTAAACTTTTCACCCTTAAACGGACAGGCAGTTCGAGCACACTATTAATATATTGGAGGACATGTTGCGTGCTTGTGTAATTGATTTTGGAGGGTCATGGGATTAGTTTCTACCGCTTGCGGAGTTTTCTTATAACAATAGCTACCAATCGAGTATTCTAGCTCCATATGAGGCTTTGTATGGAAGGCGGTGCAGATCCCTGGTTAGTTGGTTTGAGCCCGGCGAGGTTGGGCTATTGGGGACTAATTTGGTGTAGGATGCTTTGGAGAAGGTGAAGGTGATTCAGGAGAGGCTTCGTACAACAGAGTCGAGGTAAAAGGGTTACGTTGATAGCAAGGGTCAAGATGTATCCTACATGGTTGGCGAGAAGGTGTAGTTGAAGGTTTCACTGGTGAAGCGTATTATGAGATTTGGTAAGAAAGGAAATTGAGTCCTCGGTTCATTGGGACTTTTGAGGTGCTTCGAAGGATTGGGGAGATGGCTTGTGAGCTTGCTTTTGCCACCCTGCTTGTCGAGTGTGCATCCAGTTTTATATGTTTCTATGCTCTGGAAGTATATATGAGATCCATCTCATGTTCTGGATTTCAGCATGGTTCAGTTATAGGGTGACTTGACTTATGATGTGGAGCCAACTGCTATTTTGGAGCTTCAGGTTTGGAAGTTGAGATCAAAAGATATAGCTTCAGAGAAGGTGTGTTGTAGAGGTCGTCCCATGGAGGAGGCTACATGAGAGACCGAGCGGGAGATGCGGAGCAGATATCCTCACCTGTTTGAGGCTTCAGGTATATTTCTGTACTTTTTAGAGGACGAATGTTTATTTAAGTTGGGGAGGATGTGACGACCCGGCCAGTTGTCTCATGAATTATTGCACCGTTTCCCATATTTCTGCTTCTTATTATTTTCCTTATCCGTTTTTTCAGGTATCGGGTTGGTAGGATTGAATCCGGAATGTTTTTTTGTAAGGTTTGAGGCACTTAGCCTCTTTTGAGGAAGTTTAAGTTGGCAAAGTCAACCCGATATTGACTTATGTGTTAGAGGGCTCGGATGCGAATTTTTGATGGTTCGGTTATCTTCAGGAGGTAATTTATCACTTAGGAGTGTGATCTCAATGGGTTTTAGAGGTTTGCAGTAGTTTATGGCTTGAATTGGCAAAGTTTATAATTTTGAAATTTTCGGTTGGTAGGCGAGATTTTGATATAGGTGCTGGAATGGAATTTAAAGATTTGCAGTAGATTTATTGTGTCATTTGGTGTGTGTGTGCAAAATTTCAAGTATTCGGACGTGGTTTGGTTGGGTTTGTGATCAAAAGAGAAATTCACAAGATTTTAGAAATTTAGGCTTGAATCCGAGGTGTTTTGGTTGGTTTGAAGTTATCTGAAGAGTCTTGATGATTGGAACAAGTTTGAATGAGCTAGGATATGTTTGTTCTTTTGGTTGAGGTTCTGAGGGCCTCGGGTTGATTTCAGATGGCTAACGGAGGAGTTAAGATGCTATTGCAACTGCTGAAGTTTGCAGCTTCTGGTGTTTTGGCACCTGTGGTTTGGGGACCGCAGGTGTGGTACTGCATATGTGATGGAATAGCCGCAGAAGCGGATTATGAGGATTTGTCAGTGACCATAGAAGCGGTAAGTATGCTCGCATCTGTGGAGCCGCAGGTGTGGAAAACGTATTGTAGATGCGACTTTTGAGCTGTTAGTGATCTCCACAGAAGCAGATGATTTAACTGCAAATGCAGTATCGCAGAAGCGGGTTTTGGACCGCAGATGTGTCCGTGGGCAGAATGTATATAAGTCTTCCTTCGCGTTTTTTGAAGGTTTTCACCATTTTTAAACACGGATTCGGGAGGTTTGGGCGATTTTCAAGAGAGAAATCATGAAGACTTCGTTAAGGTAAGGATACTGGACCTAAAATACACTTCTATGGTTGTATTTCATGGATTAAGGCTGTAATTAATGGAATTAAATGGTTAATAATGGAGGATTAGGGCTTGAGTTTAAGAGGCCTTTAATGGAGGATTTGAGGGGTCATTTGGACTCCGATTTTAGTGTTTTTTATATGCATAGAATCGTGGGGAGATAAAGAATCTATTGATGTACAAATTTTTTAATTTTTAGGTGTGGGATCGAGGGTCGGGTTTTGGTAATTTCTGGATTTGTGCCCTTTATTGATTGTTTTCGCTTGGGCTTTGTTCACTTCGTGTATTTTGACATCCTCGTTTTGATTTTGGATAGATTCGACGGGTGTGGAGGCCGATTCAAGGGGCAAAGGCGTTGCGATCTAGGGATTTAGCTAGTTCGAGGTGAGTAATGATTGTAAATGATGTTTTGAGGGTTTGAAACCCTAGATTGCACATCGTGGTGCTATATTGAGGTGAGGCACACGCTGGATGACGGGTGTGGGGTCATGCACTATTAGGGGTTGGGACTTGGTCCATCCTGCTTGGTAATTTTACTGCGTATTTGATTCAAAACTATTTGCTTTCATCATTTATTGGGGTGGTTGCCATATTTGGGCGTCGTTCCAACTATTTGAACCCTTCAGATCTTTTATTTGATATTTCCTTACTGTTTGGCATATTACTTGAACTCAGTCATGTCATTTTCCGCTGTTTTACTACTCATCCATTTTTGGTCATTTTGGAGACTTAAATGATATATTAAATGATGTTTGGGCAGAGAAACGTTATTTTACTATTTCCCGAGGGGCGTGTAATAATTTTTGACTTAGTAAGAACGAGGACCTGTGTTGTGAGGAAACACTGACACTGATTTAAGCCCGAGGGACTGAGATATGTATGCCACGAGGTGGCTTGATTAATATGAGGCAGAGGGCCTAGTTTTGATACCGCGAGATGGCTTGTTATTGCGCTTGGGCCGTAAGGGGCCCCTCCAGGAGTCTGCACACACCCAGTGAGCTTGCATACCCATTGTGATGTGAGATTGAGCCCAAGGGGCTGGAAATGTTCTGACATATTACCCGAGGGGTAGATTTGTTGATAATGTGTCCGAGGGGCGAGCTTCTAATTGTTTACCTTACCTAAATTATCTATTAGTTACCTGTTTATTTTTTAGAAAGGATTTCACAAAGTTTATCATTGGTTTACTTCTTCTAAATGAATTTACTGCCCATTATAGAATACTTTGTGCCTTCCGTGTATTCTTACTTTCAGTTGTTATTTACATTTGACACTTACTTTACTCCCTGCACCCTGTGTGTAGATTTTGCCATAGCTGGTTCCACTCCCGAGTGCTGATTCTTCCATCTTCAGTCAGGTTTTTGGAGATTACGAGGTAGCTATTGACGTTTGCAGCCCAATGTCTCTATTCCTCTATTACTTCTTTTCCTTTTAGACAATTTTATTAGTTAATGGATTTGTAGCGGGATTTTATTTTGACTTGTAGGTGTTCATGACTAGTAACAACCCGGTGAGGGTTGTGTATGGGTGTTCTTCCGTGTTTTTATGCTATTATGGATCATTTTTCTATTTATTCTTATCATGTTTAGATTGTTTTTAAATGCTTATCTATTACAAATTGGAAAATGGAAAGTGTCGGCTGGTCTTGTCTTCACGAGAGGCGCCATCACGACCAGGTTTGGGGTTAGGGTCGTGACAAATATTGGTGATTTGATACGAATCTCTATAACATATCCTATTTTACGCTTGTTCTTTAATGTCCTAATTTTAGGTTAGCCCAGAAATGTCATTCTCAGTCCGCCAACTTCAACATTGATGCTGAGTGTTTCCGTCATGGAGAAAGTAATAATCTGATACCTAGCAATGGGTGTCTGATCATGCCCAATTATGCCTTATAAAAGATAGAGCATTCATTGCAAATATAATTCGGTGTACATGTCTGGAGTCGAATCATCAGGGAACAAACCTATCTATTACAACTATTAGTAATGCTAGTGCAATCTCAAACAATTGCCGGATGCAAGATCTTTATCTATAAATATTTGAATTTGTTTAATTAGAGTAAAATGATATTAAAACTAACAAAAATTCCAAATTAAAGATAATTCAATGGCAGAGAGAGATCTAGAGTATTGATTTCCCTAATTGCTAAATAAATTATTATCCTTTTCTATAATCTTACTGTAAAACTCAACGAGGATTATGAGCTATTGGTTACCAAAATTACTTTCGATTAATTACGATAATTTACTGGAGCATTATCTCGAAATACTCTAGCTAATAATTTATGCAGCTCTGAATTATCTCACAAAAGTTTCGTTATTTCTAACCCCACTTTTAAATTCAAGTAATGAATCTCTTCAATTACTTAAAAGTTGTGTTGTTCAACAACAATCTAACCTAGTATTCTTTCTCAAGAAACATAAGGCGATTAGATGATTAATCATGGGCTCATTCAACTAATCACCACACAAAACATAGTTGAACAATCATATAATAAATCCGGTTTGATTATAACAAAACTGAGTTAAAACTTCATCTATGAATTGGTTCCATCAACCCAAGAATCAGCTATGCATGATTCTTTTCACAATCACAACAACAAAATTCATGATCAATGATCAACACAAAAGGAAGAAAGAAAGATAGAACTCAATGCCGAATTTTCCTCCTTGCCTCTAGCCTCTTCCTTCCTTCAACAAAACTATAAAAACCTTGATATTCTCTATTTGGGTGACATGGGCTTCTTATATGATAAGGAGAGGTGCCCTCAAACTTACAAAATTACCCCTGGAAATAAGGTTCAACGAGTTGACGAGTGCGGCTGCACTTGGACCACGCATATCACGTTCTATTCTTCCTGGACTAGTGCGGCTGGAGCCCGCCCGTGCTCATGAGGTTCATCTATTTTATACTTTCCTCATTCTTCTTTTACCCGCATTCACCTCCGAGTGGCTTTCCTTGCTCCAATTTAGCTCCGAAAGCTATTCAATGTCCTTATAATCAACACTTGCTCCTGGAAAGCACAAAATTCATAATTAGAGCAATTTGTTACCATTTAACATTCACAAAGAAATAAAGCATAGCTATGTTGATGCATAAATGGTTTCTAAACTATGAGAATATATCCTATTACCAACACCCCACACTTAAATCATTGCTCGTCCCAGAGCAACAAAATCGCACTCTATATGCCTAATCATCACTAGGTCACTTCCCTACTCCTTATACCAAGAATAATTCACATAGATAGACTACCTTAGCATAACTTCCTAACCACAAGAGTGGACTCTCTCTCTAGCGTAATGTCCCTAACCAGCTTTCATACTCTCAGTTAGTGGTTTAGACTTACCTTCTCTTCATGAATTACGTGCCTACTCACACAAAAGAGACTTGTGTCATGGTCATTATAATTTTCACACTGAGAAATCCAAATACCTAAGATTTCACTCACCCTTAGAAATAAATTCTTGTGCCACGAACTACGCACCATAGACTTTCCCGTGGTGTTAATACTCAACTAATCGACCCCATATGGTCTAGAATCAAATAGGACTTTATTTGGTTGTAATGTCAGCTACGGGATAGGTAGGATACATATGGGCATAGTGACTACGTCTCCCTAAGCACTTCAATACATTTTTCTCTTTTTATCCCATACCTTTGTCAAACCTTCGTTCCACTTTTACATCATTGAGTTAAACCCCCTACTTGTTTAAGCACACTTACATCAAGAGTCACCACTAAGCAACGAAAGTATTTTTTTTCCTATTCAAGTCACTCTTAATTTGTTTGTTTCAATACAGTGCTCCTTTTTTCCGTATTTCGTTCGCTCTAGTCAAAATCCCAACCAATCACCCGACACTTTAAATTTTCCATATTCATTGCAATTCAAGTTCTTATAGGAGTTGATAGGGTTCGAAAAGATAAACAATTCACAACTTGGGTAAGGCTTGTAGTGTAATTGCCAAAGAAGCAGGATTACATGCTCAAAGGGGTTAACTAGGATATACACAATCAGGTGGGTGAAAACATACATAGATATGTTCACCAAGAAAAAATCTATATCACTTGCTAGACCAATTAAGAGTAGCATTTTGCTTCTACACACATAGGGCAGGTTCTAGGCATTGAATGTTAGCATAGAATACACAAAGTCTCACTCACGCATGGCACATGAGTTAATTCAGTTAGGACCATCAGACACTCTGCTCAAGGTGCTTAAGCCAACTCAAGAACACATTTTAAGGCTTTATTGCTAGACTCAACTAATGAGCCTAAGTGTCATATTAAAGCAATCTCTATTCTTCTTCGCCCAAATATTCCTAAACTAGAAAAAAAACTAACTACACCCCTTTCAAATGGAAACCCTTGGAAAAGAACCGTGGTTTAAAGAAAAACCAAGGAGGAGTTGATACACTACCTAAAAGGAGAAAATCTTGTTTTTTGTTTGACCTAAGTCCCTCAAGAGTTCCGTCGAGAAGTGTCCATCTTCGGGCCAAGTCCAAGTTAATTAACAGCAACAAAAACTACCAAACAAATCTATAAACTTGTAAACAACAACAATCATCCCCCGCACCACACTTATAGATATTCCATGTCCCCATGTCAAAGAAATTATAGTATAGTAAGGTAAGGCGATTTCCCTAGTACATCAGTCTTTGATTGGAGACAGTGCCAAGGTCAAGGTGACACACCCAACCCAAAGCACGCAGCCGACCCATGATTTTCTTTTCCAATTTAGCATTCTGGGTTGCCAAAAAGTCAACTCGCATCCCTAAGCCCGCAACTGTGGTACGCATCCCTGCATCTCCTGCTCTAAGGCTGCTAACCGGATAACTCGATCGACCCTAGATGGTCCTGAAGCTTCTGCAGCCTGCTTATGGGTGGGCGACTTGGCTCTTACTTCCTCCTGCTCATCCTCTCCCTCCTCAAATGCATTTGACTCATCACTATCATCACCACCAGGTTCCAGAGGTTCCTTCCTAGTAGTCACCTTATTTGCTCGAAACTTTGCATCTCTCGGCACTTTTTCATCGACACTCAAATTTTCCGGCACCCGGGTTGCCCGGCAAAGCCTAGTGACTAGGGAAGGGAAGAAGAAACCATAACTCTTCATTGGAAATAATTTAAACATATCCTTGTGAATAATCTTGGCCACGTCAAAGTTGTGACCATTTATAAAACACTAAATCTGTGTAGCTCGAGGGGCATTCACTTCCATGGTGTTTGAGGATGGAAGCAGTCAGTTTTTGATGACATACAACCAACAATTCCCTTCAAAGGTGAGTGCCGCAGAATGGAACTTATGCCAAATTTCATCCACACAATTTCTTTGCCAGGTAACCATATGGTTTCAAAGAATATTTGAACTGGGTGTTTTTTCTACAGTAGGCTTCATAGTAGTCTTCCATCTCCGCCACAGGTATGGGTAGCTGATATATTCTCTGAATACCCTCAATAGAGGCATCCACAGCCTTCTTACACACTGTGACTATACCGTTCACATTTTCTTTAATGTTCGCATAGAACTCGAGTACAACCATCAAATTCCCATCATCCGATTTTTCAAAGAAAATTTCTAGTCCAAGCCTGACCAGCTCATTGTACAAGTTGGGGAAGTCATATTGGAGAAATTCTATATCTATGACCCTCTTCGGCATTGGTTTTTTTGGGTGCCTTATCAATAAAATGGTCCTGAGCTGCAGTGGGGACGAACCTATTACTATCATAAGGACAAGCAGGAGCTGAAGCGCGTGCTCTAGAGGGTTCAGCTTGGCCACTGGATGAAGAGCCAATGGTTCAGCATTTCCTTGAAGGTGCCATAGTACCCGAAATCAAGAACATCATCAGCGAAACACAAGAGATGTGAACCAAAGGCAGTTGCTCAGACTTTATTCGCCCAATTGGTCATAATTAACATTAACAATGCACTGAGGCATTTTAGCAAACACTTTATATGCACCATTTACCGGAGTCCCCAATCAACAAATTTATAAGCCAATAACCACCAAAATTGCCCTAATGTCACCCACATATGTTAAGAGATAAATTTACAACAACCTCAACAAATCCACTAGCATACAAGAGCACACTACAAAAAAACAATATCTACTAAATAAAAGAAAAAAAGCTATAACTTCACCAAGAACACAACTATTCCCAAAAACAAAACCTTACCTGATGGGAGTGCAGTTAGAAGGTGTGAGGTGATAGTTATAGGAGAAAATAGGGTTGATTGGTTATGCTGGGATCATGAATTTAGGAGTATTAGGGCTGGGGTTCTTTGGGGGAAAAGAGGGGAGGTGTGTTTTGATTTATGAGTGAGAGCTTAGGTTTGGGCATGAGTAGAATAGAAGAGGGAGAATGATGTAGCACTGCTCTGAACGGTCCTAAATGGTCCTGACCTTCGAGACTTCAACTTACCCGGGAACAACCTCAATCATAAGTTATATAGCAATATTACTTCTCCAGGTTTGAAGTTTCGATTCAAGATGTGATTGTCATGCATCAGTTTAATCCTTTCTTTATATATTTTTGCACTCTCAAATTCCTGGAACCGGAATTCCTCAAGCCCACGTAACCCGTTAACTATGTTAGTGCACACTGTCTTTGACTCAACACATCAAAGAAACTCTTTTTATTACTTTGGTCGTTATGGGACCCAAACTCACACATCCTCAACTCTCTCTAAGCAAACCTCATCTTTAGGATAGTAGCACTAAGAACTAGGTTAATAGAAATACACTCATCTCTGTCAAGGAAAAGTCACAAGTCCGGCTCTAAGTACTATATGCTTTATGCTTATGCGAGTTACCTATAATGTAAACTTCATTCAACTCAAGATCATATAGGGATTTGTGGAGATATAAAGAAGGCTTTTAGTTCAGGGTAAGAAATTTTAGGTCTAAGTAGGTTCCATCTTCCATTTAGCACTTCTTTTGCTTCATGTAGCACACATTCACTTTTTAAGTCATTTCACTTCTCTCTAAGGGGTTAGAGAGACACACTGTTGCTATTTCTTGTTCATTTCAAATCTCTTTCTACTTTCTCAACTCTCTCAACTTTGTACACCTTTCATTCTTTACTTTTATTGAATCCCTTCATTCTTTTTGTCTTTTTGATTTTTTCCTTTTCTTCATTTTGTACCTTTTTACCACTTTGTTGCAATCCTCGTCTCCCCTCCAAAATTATGCTTTTGCTATGTACTAAGGAAAATTTGGGTGCCAAAAGAGGGTATATTTAGAAAGGGTACAGGCTCGTATCGTGGTTCTTGAAAGAAAAAGGTATTTGGCTCAAAAAGGTTGACTAGTACTTTATCATTGGTGGGCTACGGAAGTGTTCAAGATATCATTCGGATTGAGGAGAGCCTATAATCACGTCTCAAGTCAAATTACACTTAGGATCTTTCCTAGACAAATGGCTAAGGAAATGGACTTGCAATTCAAATTCTCACCACTCAAGCTGTGGAATAGCTAATGACACGGAGTCGGGGCCCATAACAATCTTAGCTAAGATTTGAGCAACACAACAGTCCCGAAAAACCACTTGATGATTATCGGCCAATACAAGAGTCTCAAGGTCACATCTTTTACCATCCTATACACAACGATTTGTTTATCACCATAGGATCAAAGGCAAATGTGTTAGGCCTAAGTGAAGCTTTGCTTGAGGCATCTTTACAAACTAACTACTAAAAAGCAAAAAGAAAACAAAATCAAATCCTTAAGAAGGTTGTCATGCCATCCATCATCGGTAAGAGCCACCTGGTTCACACAAGTTCAACCTTTGGAAAGAACCGTATCATTAAGAAAACCAAAGGCTTATTTCAGAAACTCAAAATAAGAAGCTATGAAAATAAAATAAAAAACTAAGAAAGGAAAAATGTAAAAAGTAAAATGAATATGTACAAGAGGGGATTTATATACAATAGGGAGAAATAATATGTACATAAGAACATAACTTTATATACAAACCCAAAGTAAAAAGTATGAAACGTGCAATGAAATGATAAAATTATACACATACCAAAGATAAAAAGAAAGAAAGCATAAAATATTGTCATATATACAATCATCCAAATATCCAAATAAGGATACCCTCTTAAGTGAAAGCTGGCATTATCTTCAATGCCAACTAACCAAAATACGCACAAAAACAGAGAAGAGAGGAAAAAGGAACTCCCTATGGAACCTCCATCTGCATCAGATCCTAAGTCTGGGTCTCTAGGTCATCTATATGCTCAGGAACCTGTACATGGCTTTTTGTGATCTGTGGCTCTGTTGGGACCTGCGCCTAGACTTGGCTGAGTCCTGGTGCTGGCTAGAGGAACCTTTCCACGGGTCTTCCAACTGTATGACCGCACCATCAGAATAGGGAAGCACCCTCTTCCTCTTGGGTGGCCTCTCGGACTCTTGTTCTGGATGGGGGGGGGGGGGGGCACTACTGGCACCGGGTCATACAATAACATATCTAAAGGCAGGTGATCTACCTTCAACCTCTCTATATCGACCCTTAGCTTCTTCATAGACTATTTTGAAGCCCGAGTCTTCCTTATTTTCTTTGCCTCCTAGCAAGCTCCTTTAATGCCTTTCCATGTGAATCTACAACATTCATAATCAATTTCTGGTTCTGAAGGATCTTCTTCTGGTTGTCCAGAAGCTCCTTGAGAGTGTCCTACACGAACTGCGAGACCTGTGTTTGAGGATGTGCTGACTGGACTGCCACCATTATAAATAATACAGACTACTTTGAAGTAGTTGATTACATCTAGTTATTGATGCTGGTGAGGATATGGCTCAGCAGGTGGGCTGTCAATGGGCATGTAGTGGAGGAGGGGATCTCTGGATCTGTAGAAGTGGATGATCCTGGGGCCATATCAGCTGAGGTGGAAGGAGGTCGAGTAGGATCCACTACCACTATTAGCTCTTCAGACTAGCCAGTAGAAGTAGTGGATTTTCCCTTAAAGTGCTTGCCTTTAGGGTTTTCATCATCATGTAGGTTGTACCATGAGAATGGTGCCTTCGCCTACACTTTCATATCAAACTTTCACTTCTGCCCAGATATGTCCTCCAGGTACATGGTCAGGAAGTTGTGGAAGGGGTAAGATTGTAACCTTCGGTCACTACCTGTGTAATAACCCAGAACATCACATTCCCGATGTGTAATAACCCAGAACATCACATTCCCAATGTTAATCGGGTACCCTGCAATGATTGATACCACCAATATAGCCCGGTGAAGAGGGAGTGAGTTGTCATAGGTGGTGGGGTGTAGCCTGCTACACACAAATGTTTCTCATCCCTTAAACTCAAAGTTTAAAGTTCTTCTCAAGATCTTTACTCCCACAGTCAACCAATCTGAGGTGGTACCTACGAGTTCAAAGTACTCTGCAAACCAAGGACGAGCTTCCTCACCAAATTTCATCTTCATAAAATACAATGACTCATCCTCCTCTGGGAAGCCCAGGTAATAATTTATGGTCTTTCCATCAAATTTCACCTTCAAGTTCCGCACTTTAGTGACTATGGTACCCTTTTTGATGTGGGCCACATTTGTGTAGAACTCTTTCAGCAAGTGCTCATTGGCCTCCTCCACGTGCCCTATGAAATAATCACATCCAGTTCTCTCCCGAAACTGCCTAAACACATTGGGGTTGTGAGGCAAAAGGTCCCCATGATGATTTTACGCTAAGGTATCAATTGTCTATCAGGCCACAATTCTCTGAACATGTGGTAGGCGACCTCGCACACAAACCGGTCCTCCCATGCCTCTGGGTTTCTGGTCCTCTCTACCCTTCCTACTTAGGGCTCACCCCTTCTATTTCTTCCCTTTCTTCTACTATTGGACCTTCTCTAGATAGTGAAGCTGTAGGAGAGGTAGAATATTTATTGCCACTGCCTTTAGTTGAGCCCTCAGATGACTTGGAAGATATACACACTGATGCTTAGGCAGTGGGAGAGCCTGGAGGTGTATCCCTCAACCCGTTCCTCTCCGACAAGTTAGGAACATACTCTGGCACGGAGTCTAATGATACCTCCTGGGAAGGCTCATATTCACTCCCAGATCAATCAATAGCTCTATCAAAAGGTTTGAGAAGCCTCCTGGTGTTGTTGATGTTTTGCCGGGCTATGAGAGTCAATCTTATCATGCCACATCCCCTACCCCGAGAGGACTCTCCTTTGCATTTATGTTTATCACTTCCGCCTTATGATTTTACCATTATTTGCAAGCAACATTCAGTTTTGCTTTGTTAGTATCAATAGAATCATAAAGTTTAGGATTAGAAAAAAATTGTTGTAGATAATAAAACAAAATTATATAATGCGGACCGCACAAAATGAGGTGCGGCCATAAAGAGGCTATCACGGACCACACAAAATTCATTGCGGTCCACAAAAAGGTCGGGTTTAGACTACCCACTATTTGAATCTATGCATCATGGACCGTACAAAATGCATTAGGGTAAACATTGAGGCACCACAGACCACACAAAATCCATTGCGGCTGCAGTCCTCAATTGTCAGCATTCAAAACTTAGTCCACAGACCGTACAAAATCCACTGCGGTCCGCGGTGAGTGCCCTGTAGCAACACTAACCTAGGGTTCATATTTTGTCCATTTTAGTTCTAATTTTTACCTATTAATGATTCCCTAAGTTCAGCCTCAGTGTTGTACCTACTTATGCCTAATTAAAACAGGATTAACTAACCTATGCTACTAAATTAAAAGAAAAATGGGAAAGGAATGAAGAAGGAACTAAGAAAATATTTTTTAAAGAAAAATTGTAAAACTGAGAAAGAGTTAAGATTAGCAGAAATGAGATGCAATGATTATTAAACGAGACTAAGCAGTTAATTTCGTGCTATTCAGAGAGATGAACAATACTTTTTAAGCTTTTAGTAAAGATCGAAAAAGTTTGAAATGAGGGCCTCAGGTCCTATTTATAGAAAAATAGGACATAGGGCCCATCTTACCTACCCACTGCAGACCGCACAAAATGCCATCACGGTCTGGTGCTCAAAACCATGAAGCACCGGGAGATTGTCCACTACGGACGGTAAGAAATCTAGTGCGGCCGCAGTGGACCATCGTGGACCGCACAAAATGCAATACGACCACGGTGAAAAACTTCAGAGACTCTATGCTTTTGAAAAATCACTCTATGGTCTGCATTGATTTCTTGCCCATGCACATAGGCCTTTGAGGCCGCACAAAATGAGTACGGTCTATATTGCAAACTTCAGAGACTCAGCATTTTTCAACTTGGTCCTCCATTGTATCAACACAATCCTAGAACATCTCACAACCAGTCAGCCCAAAAAGAAATCCTACCCTACAAAGAAAATTCAAAGAAAAAAAGAAAGAAAGACATATGGGTTGCCTCTCAAGAAGTGCCTAATTTAACATCACAACACGACGCAGTTTACCATCAAATTACTTTAGATGAAGAAGTGCCATCACGTGGCTGTCATCAATCTTGCCAAGTTAGTGCTTCACCCTGTGCCCATTTACTCTGAAAACCTCCCCATTTTTCTTATTCAGGTCAAGTGCACCAAACAGAGTCACAAACACCACTTCAAAAAGGCCACTCCATTTTGACTTAAGCTTTCCTGGAAACAGACGTAACCGAGAGTTGAACAAGAGAACCAAATCACCCACTTTCAACTCCTTTCCATGAGAATATTCATTATGAAGGTATTTCTTCTTTTCCATGTACAAGGACAAACCAGAGTATGCATGGAATCATAATTCATCGAGTTCATTAAGCTACTCCACACGAAGATTTTCTGCCACATCGCATTAAAGATTCAGCTTTCTCAAATCCCACATTGCCTGTACTCTAACTCAACCGGTAGGTAGCATGCTTTCCCAAACATCAATCGGTATGTAGACATACCAATTGGAGTCTTGTAAGTAATCCTATAAGCCCATAGGGCATCATCCAAATTCTTTGACCAACCGGTCCTATTTGCATTGACCGTCTTTGACAATATACTCTTGATTTCCCTATTTGAGACTTCAACTTGGCCACTCGCTTGAGGATGATAAGGAGTAGAGATTTTGTAGTTGACACCATACTCTGCAAGCAAAGTGTCAAAAGCTCTATTACAAAAATGAGACTCCCCATCACTTATAATTGCACGACGAGTGCCAAACCTCGTAAACATTCTCTTCCCGAGAGCCTTATTGTTGGGTAAAGCCATGACTTCAACCCGCTTTGAAACATAGTCAACCGCTATAAGACTATCTGTGTTCCCACACGAGTTAACAAATGGGCCCATAAAATCAATACCAGTTTGTCACAACCCAAACTGGAGGGCCATGACTAGCACTCGGCCATACTTGCCACGCACCAACATGCATTTTACCTAACCTTCTTTATTATGTGTTAGGGCCAACGAGATGAATATAAATGGTATCCATGGATCACGGACAACCAACGATAAAAGATGATGGCATAATCATACATAACATGGGGTGACCAGACAATCAAGAAACTATATATAAGGTATGAGCTACCACTATACCATGAAAGACTATATAATAAAACAAGCCGACAAGGCATACCAAACTATACATGAGCCGACACTTGTCTATGAGCCTCTAAAGTAACATAAGTTCTACAACACAGTCGGAACAGAGCCCGACATACCCATAATGTCTATAACAAAAATGCATACCAAGACCACGGCAATGCCGGAATGCACCTGCCAATCTATGAGGACCTGCAGCACGACATGCAGCGTCCACAAACCAAAGGAAGACCATACAAATAAAGTACTGAGTATGCAAGGCAGAGAACAATAAATACGAACAATAATGTAAGCAGGGATATAAAATATACAACCTGTAACATCTGAATACCTCTGAGGGCTACTGACATGAAATGCATGATAAATATGTATAAATACATAAACTGTTAAAACATATGCCTCTATGGACATCATCATCAACATATCGTACGCGGCTGTAATAGGCTCGGTAAAAAAATGTACCCGACCATCATAAGGCTCTGTATAATCATACCCGGCCATGTGGAGCTCGGTAAAACCCAACTGATAAGAGGTTGCACAATAGGTGTCGTACCCGGCTGACTATAGCGCGGCTCGGTAGAGTAAAATATATATATATATATATATATATATATATATATATATATATATATATATATATATATATATATATATATATATATATAATATGCATGCTCGACTCATGGAAACACGTTCTAGATCTTTTGGAGTGATGTTTGATCGGTATCCTCTATACACGTTATTAGACTAACTCTTCACTATGAACCTTATAAGAATCAAGAAGTACCAACAAAATTGATAACATAAGAATAAGAGAAGCAACATCACATCAATCGTTCCATAAGAGGGGAAATATTGTAAGTACTGCTAGCTTCTAAGAGTAGAGTATCTTTGGAAGCTCGTTCATTACATTATGTACGACCGGAATCATGAAAAAAAAGGAAAGGGATAGCCTCACATACCTTGTATATACTGTCCCAATCTCAAGCTATGCAATTGTCACAACTACTTAGTCTACAATAAGAGAAACGATAATATCGTTATCATTTAAGCGTCATAACTATTATGTATCGATCACAACCTATTTTACGATGAAACGAACAACACCGCCCCTATATATATGAATTCACACAATTCAAAACAATCACCAAACATACAAAACAACATCAATAATAAACATATTGAGCCTCCCAAAACCGTCCACGCACAATCTAATTACTTCATACATACGACGACCACCGTAGTCGTGTCAAACGACCCGAAAATGTTACGAATAACTATAAGCCCGCAACCCTACATATACATGGTGTTTCTCCACACTCTTCCACCTCAAACACTCCACAAAACAGTAGTAAAACACGCAGCCCAACAGCAACACAAAACAATCCAAAAAACAGTCCGCCACAAGTGAATAACTCGAACTCACGGCTTCCGATCACCATCCGTGAGTTCTTAGATGTATAGAACTAATTACCATGAGTTCACAGAAGAAAAAATGTATGCAATAGTGCAGTAAAATTACCCTACTCGCTGGATAACTCAGTCCTTCCCTTGGTTCTTCAAACTCTTGATTTTAACTTTAATTAGAACTTGAAAGAGAGGGAAAATCAATTAGCGTTTGTTTGCGATTTTTGGGAGGAGGTTTGCAGGGGTTTAGGTCTGATTATTTTTGAGTTATATTGAGGGTTATATTTCAGGAGATAACCCTTTAAATGGGCTCAATAGCCAACCCAAAATTTCCCTTTTTTGGGCTATCATTTTAACAAGTAGGTGACACACCTACTTGTCACCTAGCAGCTTGTGCAGTCTCAAAAAAGTACCTATATCTCTCTACTCCGATGTTGTAATTATAGACGGTTTAATGCGTTGGAAACTAGAAATATAGATATTAATTTTTGTGGGTATATAACCCTGTAATTCCAAGTTTATTGGGATAAAATCTTGATGACATTTGACCTAAAGTTTAAGCAAAACCATGAACCTAAGTTGCGACAACTTTTGTCGACTTTTATTTTATAACTCGTTTGAGTTCAAGACTATGAAACGGATATTATATGATTCAAATAACTTAAAACATGACCTGTTGAGTGTATTAAGAACCTATAGGTTTACCCCAAAAATACGAGTTACAACATCCTTGATTCGTTTAACTTCTAATACTTGTTAATCACCTTTATACACCCTTGTATCACTTAAGATCAATAGGATTAACTTCTTATCATCTAAAGGATAATTCCTTCTTGGATTTATGTTAACTTACGTATGGCATGAAATAATGCGTTTGGATATGGGTTGTAACCCCCTCCCCCCTTAGGATCATTTGTCCTCGAATATAAGGGCTTATGGCGAGTCGATATCATCATGGGTTCCAATGAAAAATGGTCACTAGAAAAAATTGAAAGCAGTTAAGCCCAACGTATGGCCTCACAAGGCTACATTAAGCATTATGTAAATGTACATTATTTGCATATCACCATTTTTTATTAAGGAAGAGTATTTTCAAGTTATTGCTTACCTCATAAAGTTGTTTCACCTTTCCAATGTAACCTGCGTTCCACCAACATCCTTGTTATCATAATTCTGGAATAGGTAAGGGTATTTAGACTTCATATCTTATTTTTCTTCCCATGTCATTTCTTCCATATTCTTGTTCCTCCACAATACTTTAACGGAAGCTACATCTTTTGTTCTCAGCTTGCGGACTTGTCGATCTAATATAGCCACTAGCACTTCTTCATATGTTAAATCCTCTGTAACTTGTACATCTTTGATAGGGACAACTCAAGAAGGGTCTCCAATGCATTTTCTCAACATAGATACATGAAATACCAGGTGGACAATTTCCAATTTGGATGGCAATTCCAACTCATAAGAAACTTGTCCAATTCGTTGAAGAATTTTATACGTACTGATATACCTTAGACTCATCTTACCGTTCTTCCCAAAATGTATAATACCCTTCATTGGTGAGATCCTCAGGAAAACCCAATCACCAACCTAAAACTTGGCACGACGTCGGACATCGAAATAAGAATTTTTCCTACTTTGTGCAATCCTCAATCGTTCCTGTATCACCTTCAACGTCTCAATGGTTTGGTGAATAAAATATGGCCCATATAATTCTGTTTCACAGACTTCGAACCATCCAACTGGTGATCTACATCTTCTCCCGTATAGTGCCTCATGTGGGGACATTTTAATAAAGGAATGGTAGCTATTATTGTAGGCAAATTCTATGAGTGGAAGATGGTCATCACAATTCCCCTTAAAATCTAGAACACATGCTCGTAGCATATCTTCCAGTGTCTGAATGGTACGTTCAGCCTGTCCGTCAGTTTGCGGATGAAATGCAGTGCTGAGATTCACTTGTGTGCCTAAACCCCTCTAAAAAGACCTCCAAAAATTAGCCTAAATTGAGCTTCTCGGTCTGATATAATCGATACCGACACACCATGAAGCCTAACAATTTCCTTGATATACAACTTCGCATAATCTTCAGCCGCATATTGTCTTAACTAGCAGAAAATGGGAACATTTTGTAAGCCAATCAAACATCACCCAAATGGAATCAAACTTATGTTAAGAGCGATGTAATCCAATGACGAAGTCCATATTAATCACATCCTATTTCCAGGTCGGAATCTTTATATTCTGAAGCAATCCATCGGGTTTTTGATGTTCTATTACTTGTTGACAATTGGGACACTGGGCTACAAATTCCTCAATAGACTTCTTCATGTTATCCTACCAATACTGCTCCTTTACATCATGATACATCTTTGTCTATCCGGGATGGATAGAATATCGAGATTGATGAATCTCATTCATAATCTTTTCTCGCAACCCTGCCACATTAGGCACATATAATCGGCCTTGGAATCTCAGTGCCCCATCTCCTCCGATCTCAAAAGTCGTAATTTTACACTGCTGAATGCTCTTTCTCAATCGTACTAAGATAGGATTTTCAAATTGTCGTGCTTTTACCTCGGCTACCAAAGATGATTCGGATGTATTATGTACAGTAACACCTCCATCATCAGAGTCTAATAATATGATTCTCATATTGGCTAGCTGATGAAGCTCTTTAGTCAACCCCCATCTACCCGACTCAATGTGTAATGAGCTTCCCATTGACTTACGGCTGAGAGAATCTGCCACAATATTGGCTTTACCAGGATGATACAATATCTCGACGTTGTAGTCATTCAGTAATTCAAGCCACTTACGCTGCCTAAAATTCAACTCTTCTGCTTGAAGAAGTATTGTAAACTCTTAAGATCTGTGTAGATGTCAACATGGATGCCGGATAAGTAGTGCCGCCATATCTTCAAAGCATATATTACTGTAGCCGATTCTAAATTATGGGTCGGGTAATTCTTTTCATGCTTCTTCAATTTTCTTGATGCATAAGCAATCACCTTTCCACGTTGCATCAATACGCACCCCAAACCTATGCCTGAGGCATCACAATATACTACATATCCTTCTGTTCCTTCAAGGAGAGTGAGCACTGGTGCGGATGTCAATCGATTCTTCAGCTCCTGAAAACTACGTTCACTAGTGTCAGACTACTGGAACTTGGTAGCTTTTTGTGTTAACTTATTCAATGGTGTTGATATGTAGGAAAACCCTTCTAGAAATCGCCGATAATATCCTGCTAGCCCTAGGAAGCTGCAGACTTCTGATGGTATTGTAGGTCTCGGCCAATTCTTTACTGCATCGATCTTCTGAGTGTCGACACTGATACTGTCGTCAGATATCACATGGCCAAGGAATGCTGCTGAGTTCAGCCAGAATTCACATTTGGAGAGCTTAGCATATAACTTACGATCCCGAAGCGTCTGTAATACTATCCGCAAGTGGACCGCATGTTCCGCCTTTGAACGAGAATACACTATAATGTCATCTATGAATACAATCACGAACACATCAAAATAGGGCCTGAATACTGTATTCATGAGATCCATAAAAGCTGCTAGGGCATTTGTTAGCCTGAACGACATCACCAAGAACTCAAAGTACCAATGTCTAGTCCGGAAGGTCGTCTTTGGAATATACTTCTCCTTAACCCTCACCTGATGATACCCTGAATGTAAGTCAATTTTGGAGAAGTACTTGGCATCCTGGAGTTGGTCAAACAAGTCATCAATTCTTGGAAGTGGATACTTGTTTTTTATACTAAACTTATTCAATTGTCGATAGTCGATACACATCCGTAACGACCTGTCTTTCTTCCGCACGAATAGAACTGGCGCACCCTCAGGTGAAGTGCTAGGCCTAATGAGGCCCTTATCCAGCAAGTCATTCAACTGCACCTTCAACTCTCGCAACTCTGTGGGGGCCATTCTGTATAGAGGGATAGAGATCAGTTGATTGTCAGGAAACACATCAATGCTAAACTCAATCTCCCTTTCAGGAGGAAGGCCTGGGAGTTCATCTGGGAAAACATCAGGAAATCCATTGACCACAGGGACTGATTGTAGAGTAGGAGGCTTCGCCTCCACATCCCTAACGCGAACGAGATGATAAATGTAACCTTTTGAGATCATTTTCCTTGCCTTAAGATAGGAAATAAACCTACCTTTCGGTGTAGCAATGTTCGTATTCCATTCAATGACGGGTTCACTAGGAAATTGAAACCTAACAATCTTCGTACGAAAATCAACATTTGCATAGCATGAGGACAACCAGTCCATCCCCATTATCACATCGAAATCTACCATTTCTAACTCAAATAAATTTGCCGAGCTTTGACGACTAAAAATCATCACAATGCAACCTTTATGTACTTTTCTAGCAATCGCACGATCTTCTATTGGAGTAGATACCGCAAGGGGTTTACTTATCAATTCAGGTTCTTCGCCAAACTTATTAGCCACAAAGGGTGTAACATATGATAATGTGGATCCCAGATCAATAAGCACGTATACGTCATAAGAAAACACAGACAATATACGTGTAATAACATCTGGAGATGACTCGAGATCCTGTCGACCTACTGCATAGGTTCGACGTTGAGAACCTCTCGAACTTGGCCCTGCACCTCTACCTCTACCACGACCTGTTGACTGCTGAAAACCCTGTGCTAGAGGTCGAACTGATGAGGAAGAATCAGACACAAATCCTGTCGGCTGAGCCAGACCATCACCTCCTCTATTAGATCAATCCCGCATCACATGTCCAGGTTGTCCTCAAGAATAACACGCATCAGAAACTCGACGGTACAGTCCAAAGTGGGCCTTACCGCACTGATCATGACGTGGTGTTGGGGGTCTCTCTGACTAGTATCCCTGTAATGTTACGAGCTAGATGCCCGCAAACTCTAACCTAGACCAAAGTAGGATCGATCATATCGAGGCCTTTGAAGCTATGGAGGAGCACTAGCTATAGATGGCAATTGTGCACTTGCCGAGGGTCGACGATGTGCCTATAAATGCATCTATTTAAACTTCCGAGACATTCGGCCCATTCCAAAATAAAACACACACAGACAGTCAATCAAGTAGTAAACAAGGAACAATTATCCATAGAAAAGCTAATTCTCTTTTAAAGATTTTTCAAAATGAAGATTAATCTTTTGTGGAAATTCATTTACTAACTCTTGGTGGTTTAAGCGATTTAAATGTCGATAATTTACAAATTAATCCAAGTATACCATGCTTTTGGGTCCTAGACTATCCGGATAATAGCATAATAGTAGCTACACACTGACTCTCGTCACCTCGTGCGTACGTAGCCCCCACAATTAGGAGCACATAACCAATTATTTCACCTATGGGGACAATTCCCTCTTACAAGGTTAGAAAGGAGACTCACCTCGCTCCGAAGATCCATAACCAACATTCCACGCCTTTCCGAAAAACTCGAATCGATGCAACAACGCTCCAAAACTAGCCAATAATTATGTAAACCCATTAATATATGCTAAGGTACGCATTATAATCCAGTTTATAACAATGCCTAGTCCCGATTGAAAAGTTAACAAAAATGCCCTGGGGCCCACGTACCCAGAATCCGAAATTTTTTGAAGATAAAGATTACCCATAGCCTCACGAACTCAAATATATGATTTTCATTAAATTCCATACCCAAAATCGTGGTCAAATTCCAAGAATACTGATTTTCTAGGTTTCCCTCAACCCCAAGTTTTCTACAGTTTTTCAAGTCTTAATCCATATATAAACCTTGTATACACTCAAAACTAGTAAAAATCACTTACCTCGTTCTTGGTGATGACAATGGCACTCTAATGTTGCTCCAAAATCAGCTCCCATGAAAGAAATGAAGTGAAAAATGAGTCAACTTGAATTTTAAAAGAACACTGCCTAGGCGACCCTTCTATGCGATCACAAACAAAGCCCCATGATCGTATGGGCCAACTCTTCTTCCTCCATAATTCCTTCTATGCGTTCACATGCAAGCCCCTGCATTCGCACAGACCAACCATATCATAGCCTTCAAATGCACTTATGGGATCACATCACCAGCCATGCGATCGTATAAGCCCTTCTTCGCGATCGCATTGCACTTCTTGCGATCGCACAGGCCAAATTCCATATCCCTCTCTTTTGCTCTATGCGATTGTAGACCTTCTCACGCGATCACATAGAGTAAAAACCTGCAGCATTTATACCAGAAAACCAACAGCTTTCACAAGGCGAAAATCGATCCATTGAGCATCCGAAAGGCGCTCGATTCCTGGGACCTTACCCAAACCTACCAACCAGTCCTAAAACACATTAAGGACTTGCTTGAGGCCTCAAATTATATCAATCAATGCTAAAACCATGAGTTACACCCCAGTTCTAGCTTTATGAACTTTAGAACTTCCAACTTCTACTTTCAATGCTTAAACCTATCAAATCACGTCCGATTGACCTCAAATTTTGCACACAAGTCATATTTGATATTGCGGACCTTCTCCAGCTTTGGGAATTGGATTCCGACCGCGATATAAAAAAATTGACTTCCAATAAAACTTCTCAAAAACCTTCAAATTTCTATCTTTAGCCAAATGACTCCAAAATGACCTAGCGATCTCCGAATTCACTTCCGATCGCACTCCCAACTCCAAAATCACAATACGGAGTTGCTCCTTGACCCAGAATCCCAAACGGACATCGATATCACCAAAATGCAATTCAACCCAAACTTATGAAATTTCTTTTAAAATATTACTTTCCACAATAGGCGCCAAAATGCTCCCGGGTCGTCCAGAACACAATCCAGGCATATTCCCAAGTTCGAAATTATCATACGAATCTGCTGGAACCTTTAGATCCCGATTCCAAGGTCGTTTACTCAAAATTCTAAATAGTGAATTCTTTTAACTTTAAGTTTTAGAAAGGAGAATTATCTTTCAAAATGAACTTTTAACTTCCCGAAACATAATTCTGACCACGCGTAAAAGTCATAATACCTGAAATGAAGCTTTTCATGGCCTCAGACTGCTGAACGACGTGCTAGAGCTCAAAACGACCAGTTGGGTCATTACATTCTCTCCCACTTAAACATATGTTCATCCTTGAACATGCTGAGAACTACACTGAAGTAGTCTAAAACCATTATTTACCATTTCATGCCCCTTCTCGTGCTACCACAACTTAGTTGAGCACATCAGCTCCATCATCTCTTAAGATATTCCCTTTAATTCAAACAAATAAGCCTTAGAGCCTAATTCCAACATGCCGAAGATCACCATACCAATCACTACATGTTGTACCCAAACATGGTTGCATAACTTTGTTGAATTCCCACCTAGCATCACTTTACTCACCGAACCACAACACTATTTTTCTAATCAACTTAGTCAAAATTCAACGAATATGATGCTTCTATTGCACCCCATGACATATACAGGTCTTACTATAACTCTTACAATGCCGCCACAATGGAAGAGATGTACAAAAATTCATAATCAACTGCCGAGTCAACCAAACATTGAGTCTATACTTCTGACTAGAACATTACCTCATTTTGAACCAAACAATGATCTTTGCTCCTTAATATATTTCACATAATCAGATTATACTAATCCTAAATCCAACAATCTCGTCTCACCCAGAATGAACTGCTCAGGTAATTAGCAACCCCGACATGACCAAAAGTCTCATATGATGCCACAATGTGCCAATAAGATACCAATTAGAATGCAATACAAAAAGGAAAATGAACTCTGAGAAGGAATTTGAATTACCCCTCCCACGAATCATACATGCGACGCAGGTAACATACTAAACAGACACCCCGCTCGCGAATCATACAAGCGACGCAGTCTCACAGCTAATACGAGCTTTCCTCAGAAGATAGGAAACGAAACACATAAGGAACTGTACTGAACATCACGTTGCGACGCGTAACCTAATCCAAACAGCATACCCATTGTGGTGTGCCACACGATCCACACATACAAATCTCATAAGGAGATATACATCAAGCTAAATTTCTCATTACAACAAAATACCGAATATCGGTCAGAAAGACACTAGGTGCATAATAGCATCTCTGAGGGAAACATTCAACACTATAGGCTGAAAAACTCAAGCACAACGGAGGTGCGATACATGATCTGAATCTTGTGAACCATCCTGCTCGTAAAATATCATCGCCACGCGGAACCTCTACACAGAAGAAATTACCAAGCCATCTCACAAATCATACGATGCAATACATCATTACCTGGAATGGTTGACAACAAAATAACACCCCTACTACTCCTCCTTAAGGAGTGCTTTGCTGGAATGAAAACAAACGGCCTGACATAGAGCCCATGTTCATATTTAAATCCATTTACCGACCTCAAGTCAATCCTGATCGTATCAAACTAAGACAATAACCTTTCAAAGGTCCATACTCACCCATTTTTTCCATAAACACATAAGCACCACCATCATAACCAAACAAACCTCCATAGTCCATAACCCAATAAACCGAGTGCCCTCTAGGCAGAAATTCTCAAATTAATGATATTACAACAATCCTCATACTTGGTTTAAATCTTAAATCAATCAAATTACGGCATGTCACGCTTATAAAATCTTCCTGTGGGACATGCTCCCATAACCTTCCAAAAAACATAACAGGTCCATTTATCCAACCCACCAGTCGCACTAACGTTGAAAAGCGATCAAAAATTCCTTAACCAGGATGCAAGGCCTGTCTTACAAAACACCAATCTCAGGTGACGGTGAAGACAATACCAACTTACCTTAAGCATCAAAACTCGTTTTCTGCTCATCCAAGCTCGTGACATCCTTGTCAACACCGGACCGCAACCTTGATTCTCACCTTTAAGTTCCATACCACTAACCGCACTTCACATGCCAATATATGATAGAACATGCTTTTCATCATAGCTTCCGAACCACTATTAGGCTAACACTTCATCATGTAAAAGCTTTTCACTTAACTCGCTTCAGGAGAACCATAGCAACGCACGGGTAAATTCTCACAGCCGTAGAATATGCAAATCTCTACGTAGTGGTATAAACCACCATTGCCCTTCCGGGATCCACCTCCACATAATATGCCACAACGGTAGAATACTTTCTGAATAACACTAACTTCGACATCTGACAAGCCTCACAAGCACCGTCACAATTCACTAGCATAACTTGTTCACGCTGAAAGAACTTATCATTACTAGCAACATGCCAATTCGACTATGGCTAACAATTCTCTCTCCTTCCAATTTGTCCTTGATTTCCATAAAAACAATGATAACCCCATTCAACACTTAGCACACTCCATTCGCACTCTTCCCGAGTGACCCTGAATCACGAGACCATGTTGTCTCAAATACTACGAACCATTTCATACCTCCCAATTTCCACATCGCAAGTCAAATGATCATAGAACATTTTGTGTCTCTTCTCATAGGCTGTTATCAATCTTGATTCTTAATCTTACCTATAGGCTCAAAACCATTAGGCATCACACTTTATCTTTTGAATTCACTATGGTCGTTGCTGAGAGCCACCCGCTATGACTTGGCCTCGAATATAATCAACTTCATGAATACCCTCTCGAGGAAACAAGTGGAAGAATCACTTCCCTTGAAACCCGTATCTATACAAGGCATAAACCTGGAATCCTTCCCCAAATCTGAACATGAGCCAACAAGGCCAACTATAGCACCCTTTAACAATTCCTCTGCTCAAATCACCACTTATGTTCATTTCCCGTAGTTGAGATAACCCCCTAATATGGTAACAACTAGAAAACCTCGCAAGTGGTTAACCATGCAACCCAATCATAAGCGGTGGGACTCTCCCACTGAGCTTGAAACCACTATTACACAACTCTGGAACTCACACGGATTCCTTATATCTTATTGACATAACCTTGTGCAATCAACCGCCTAAATTCTTTGATTCTTTTTGTAAAACCCTTTTTTTATACTATGAATCATCAACCACATTCGTGTGACCGATCCCTTCGCTGTATAACCATTAGAATTCTTCGCAGAAGCCTCGCCAAGTACATAGGGAATAACCCACCTATGGAAATCACTTTCCGACATCCTCCAATGCTGCTGCATAGGGTACAATCTCCATGAAATCAATAACCCATCCTGAGTCTGAGCTAATCCCTCTAGCCACATAAGTAATTTCACCCCTCATGGACATCAATTAAGTGTGCGGCAGCATCCTACCCATTAAAAGTTACGTTGTATCCTTCTTCATTTCAATCATCTCCTTTCCTTATACTAAGTCTCCTACTGTATAGTAGCCCATGCTTTAGGTTAAATCTGTAGACCCCCAATCACCAATCACTAATATTCTCAAATCCCTCCGAACTCTCCTTAAGGTATGTGGTCATCCTAATACAAATCCCATATACAGCTTTGCCACTCTCCAACTTTGGGTAAACCCACTTCCTCAATCAACCACTCGACCTTCGCTTCAAATACCTGGCCTTTTAGAAATGTTTTTTAACACCGCCTGACGCTTCCCACATGTCCTTCCTCGTTATTTATTGTTCAGCTACTACCTTAAATAAAATCTATCTTCGTAGCATTTGTACCCACCATCGCTACTAATTTTAAACCTTTTTGAAGATCATCTTTCTCGAGCCGTCAACATTAGAAACATCGATTCGATCTGAACCACCGCCCCTTGCAACATTCACTGTTGTCTTTTCAATATTATTTTACAATGCCTTCTCCCAAGGTGAATTGTAGGAAACCATAACACCGACAAACTTAACACATACAACCGAGGATGATGACACTACATGGCAGATAAAAATTCCACCATGCTTGCAAATACAAAGTCTGTTACCCCCTCAACCCGCATCTCAACATTCTTAGCTCAATTGCCTTCCCCTTTCCGGGAATAAAATATCAGATCTCTACATCAAGCACTGAGTAAACCTCCTTTCAAATCATTCAGTACCTCGCCACGTAGGAAGACATCCTACCATCATCTCAATACTGCGAATAATCGTTCATAATTATCACAAAAACTAGTGCCTAACCTTAGAGCTCTCAAAAGTACCGCTACTGAGACGAAACAATAGAATATCTTTCTACAAGGCGACGGTAATAGCTCAAATAACCTTACAGGGAGAAACACCCGCACCACCTTCATAGTGTCATTACAATTATTCAATTCTCAATTTATAACAACCACTGCACGTAGCATAATAATGAGTAGGAAGGAAACAAAGGCATGAGCCTCACGGGAAGTCAAGTCGCACGATAAGGAATCAAGAAGGGAAGTACTCCTAACAGTCCTACAGCCTCCCGAGGATAAGTATAGACATCTCCATACGGATCCGCGAGACTCTATTAGACTTTCTCATGACTCGTGAGACCCTAGTAACCTAGTGCTCTGATACTATATTATCACGACCCAAAATCCACTAAGGGTCGCGATGGTGCCGGACACTACTGTCAGCAAGCCAACAAAATTACTTGATGAAGTTCTCATTTTTGACAATCTTGAAAACTAAGATTTTCCTTCCATTTTTCATAAAAAAAAGATAACTTTCAAATTAAATAATAAGCAATTAGTATAAAATATTTTAAACCATCCTAGAATCCGGTGTCATAAGTGCATGTGCATCTACTGATAAGGAAATAAAATACAATATATGTCTGGAATACAGTGGACAAGAAGTAAATATAATATACTGGAAGGGACTACACAAGCTACAGGCCGTCTCGAATAATGCAACTCACCTAGTCCCAGAATCATCCGTGCTGCTATGCCTAGTAGGTGCTAGAGTTACACATACCTGTGCAACAAAAATGTAGAAGTGTAGTATGAGTACGAAAAACAGTGTGTAATCAATGAGTATCCCGCCTAATCTCGAAGAAGTAGAGACGAGATGATCAACTTCAACACTTACTAGTGGTCCAATAATAATATCAATAATACATTAAATCGTAAATTTCTACAAACATGTTTTTTTACCAAATAGAAGGAAACAGGTAAACAATTATTCCCTTTATAGGAAACTTCCAGATTTTTCTCCTTTTTATTATTATCCAAATATTCTCAAGCCATGAAGAGGCAATAACAACTTAAATAAATTCAAGGCAGTAATACAAGCATGCACATATTATGCCGAGGCGGCGGCCCGTCCCAACAGAAATAAATTGTGCACTCGCCGAGGGTCGACAGTGCGCCTATAGATGCATCTATTTAATCTGCCGAGGCGTTCGGCCCGTTCCAAATTAAAACACACACAGACAGTCAATCAAGTAGTCAACAAGGAACAATTATCCATAGAAAAGCTAATTCTCTTTTAAAGATTTTTGAAAATGAAGTTTAATCTTTTGTGGAAATTTATTTACGAACTCGAGGTGGTTTAAACAATTCAAATGTTGATAAGCTTACCATTAATCCAAGCATAGCATGCTTTTGGATCCTAGACTATTCGGATAATAGTATAATAGTAGCTATGCGTGGACTCTCGTCACCTCGTGCGTACGTAACCCCTTAATTAGGAGCACATAATTAACTATTTCACCTACAGGGACAATTTCCTCTTACAAGGTTAGAAAGGAGACTCACCTTACTCCGAAGATCCACAACCGGCATTCAACGCCTTTTTGAATACTCGAATCAATGCAACAACGCTCCAAAACTAGCCAATAATTATGTAAACCCATTAATATATGCTAAGGAACTCATTATAATCCACTTTATAACAATTCCTAGCCCCGATCGAAAAGTTGACTAAAATAGGGCTCACGTGCCCGGAATCTAACATTTTTTGAAGATAAAGATTACCCATAGCCCACAAACTCAAATATATGTTTTTCTCTAAATTCCATACCCAAAATCGTGGTCAAATTCCAAGAATACTAATTTTTTATGTTTCCCTCAAACCCCAAATTTTCTACAATTGTTCAAGGCTATATCCATATATAAACGTTATATATACTCAAAACTAGTAGAAAACACTTACCTCATGATTGGTGATGAAAATGGCACTCCAAAGTTGCTCCAAAATCGGCTCCCATGGAAGAAATAAAGTGAAAAATGAGCCAACCGGAATTTAAAAGAACACTACCAAGGCAACCCTTCTATGGGATCCAAAACAAAGCCCCGCGATCGCATGGGTCAACTCTACTACCTCCATAATTCCTTCTGTGACTTCACATGCAAGCCCCCGCATTCGGACAGACCAACCGCATCACAGCCTTCAAACGTACAATGTGCGATCGCATCACCAGCTCTACGATCGCATAAGCCCCATCCTTCCTTCTTCGCGATTGCATTGCACTTCTTGCGATCGCGTAGGCCAAATTACAGCTCCCTCACTTTTGCACTATGCGATCGCACACCTTCTTATGCGATCGCATAGAATAAAACCTGCTGCACTTATACCAGCAAACCAGAAGCCCTCACTAGGCGAAAATGGATTGTTGAGCATCCAAAATGCGCTCGAGGCTCTCGAGACCTCAACCAAACCTACCAACCAGTCCTAAAACACAGTACGACTTTCTTGAGGCCTCAAATTATATCAAAAAATGCTAATACCATGAATTACACCCCCAATTCTAGTTGTATGAAATTTAGAACTTCCAACTTCTATTTTCGATGCTCAAACCTATCAAATCACGTCCAATTGACCTCAAATTTTGCACACAAGTAATATTTGACATTACAGGCCTACACCAGCTTTTGGAATCGGATTTCGATCTTGATATCAAAAAGTCCACTTCCGATCAAACTTCTCAAACACTTTCAAGTTTCGATCTTTAGCCAAATGGCTCCTAAATGACTTATGGACCTCCGAATTCACTTCCAATCGTTCTCCCAACTCCAGAATCACAATACGGAACTTCTCCCAAACGAGGAATACCAAACGGACATTGATATCACTGAAATGCACTTCAACCCAAACTTATTAAATTTCTTTCAAAATTCTACTTTGCACGATAGACACCAAAATTCTCCCGGGTCGTCCAAAACCCAATCCGGGCATACCCTCAAGTTTGAAATCATCATATGTTTCTGGAACCTTCAGATCCCGATCTCAAGGTTGTTTACTCAAAATTCTAATCCTAGTTATTTCTTTTAACTTTAAGCTTTTAAAATGAGAATCCTCTTTCCAAATTAACTCGAAACTTCCCGAAACTTAATTCTGACCACGCGTATAAGTCATAATACCTGAAATAAAGTTATTCATGGTGTCACACTGTTGAACGATGTGCTAGAGATCAAAAAGGCCGGTCGGGTCGTTACATATGCAATACATTACGTAAGGGGCAGGCAGTTACTATAGAGATAGGATGACACTGAAAATAAGCCCTTAATTTCCTAAATGCCATAATTAATTTTAGTGAAAGTTTTTCTAAATGAGGATGTCGAGTCTCAGAATCTAATAAAGACGTGCTAAATTGGATATTATTTACCTTGGTCCTCTTGAACTAATACGGCACTTACCGCTACTTCTGAAATCCAAGGTAGATGAGTAATTTTCCCCATCTTTTGGTTTTGCTAGAAATGGTGGATTTGACAAGTATGCTTTCAAATTTTTATGAACTTATTGACATTCTTCACACCAATCAAATTAATTTTTCTTTTTAGGGCTGAAAAGAACTTGCAGCACTTTTCTGATGACATGGAAATAAACCTTCCCAAAGCTGCTAAATATGATGACACGCCAAATGCACATTTCTCAGGATTTAACTTTATGTTAAATTTGTGAAAAATCTGAAATGTATCAGATAAGTGTTGAATATGATCCCTTTCTTGTTGTGATTTTACCAGCATATCATCTAAATACACATCCATGATTTTTCCTAGGTTTTCTTGAAACATTTTGATCACTAGACTTTGGTATATGGCCCCAGCATTCTTTAGGCCGAATGCATTACTTTTTAACACTAACTCCCCATGTCTGTTAGAAACAAAGTTTTTTATTCATCTAGAAAATCCATTTTAATCTGATTATATCATGAACAGGCATCTGAAAAACTTAATAATTCATGTCCTGTTGTAGCATCAATTAGTTGATCTATTTGTGGTAATGGTAAAGAATCTTTAGGGCAAGCTTTATTTAGATAAGTATAATCTACACAAAATCGTCACTTACAATACTACTACAGTATTAGCCAACCAATCTGTATACTTTACCTCACGGGTGGACCCGATTTCTAAAAGCTTTTGCACCTCATCTTGAATCATCTGATTCTTGAAGGAGTCTTGTTTCATTTTCTTTATTTGACATATGGGAATGATGGATCTTCATTTAATTTGTTGGTCATTACCTCCGTTGGGATGCCTGTCATATCTGAATGGGACCAAGCAAACGCATCTACTTTAGCCTTTAATAACTCAATCAACTTACATTTAATCTTTAGGCTGAGGCTTTTCCCAATGTAGACTTTTCTGTCCGGCCAATGTACAAATAGTACCACAACTTCTAATTCCTCAATTTTGGTTTTGATATTTTCATTTTCTTCTAGTTCTTGAATAGTATCAGGCCTCGAGTCTACATCTATTTGCCCGTCATCAGTTGAGTCTAGTATTGTTGAATCCTCAACCGAATTCTATGATTGCTATTTTTGCTCACCTTTTGCCTTGAATATGCCAATGATTTAATTCTTTGAGAAACTTGTTGGTCACCGCGAATTTTCCATATTCCCCATTGTGAAGGGAACTTGATAACTTGATGTAAAGTAGATGGAAAATAATCCATTACGTGAATCCATGTTCTGTCGGGAATCATACTGTATGACATATCCATTTCTACTTCATGAAATTTGGTGTATTTGACTACTCCTTCTGCGTATGTGGTGAGTATTATCTCCCTTTTTGTTACAACGCTCGAGTAATCAAAACAAGATAAGGTGTGTGCCTTGGGTATCAACTTATCATTGGCTTGCATCTCGTTTACCACTCTCAATAGAATGACATTCACAGAACTACCTAGGTCAACCAAAACTCATTTTACATTAGAATCATATACAAGTAAAGATATTACCAGTGCATCATTATGCAGGTCAGTATTATACTATCTTCTTCCAAAACCTGTTGAACTCGCTTCCCGTGGGTGACCGTAATTTTTGACACTTTCTTTGTTGTTGTATATGTGACGCCATTGATCTCCTCCCTTTCACTTATGACATTAACCATCCTTTTTGGTGAAGGAGGTTTTGGCGGCTCCTACCTATTCTTCATATATGCTTGCTTTCCCTTTTCACTAAAAAATTCACTTAGGAACCCTTGTTTTAATAAATTCTCTACTTCACCTTGTAACAATCTGCAATTTGATATTTTGTGACCGTGATCATTGTGATACTCGCACCAAAAATCAAGATTTCTCCTTTTTGAGTTTGATCTCATTTCTTTTCTCCATTGTACCTTGCCTCCCATGCTTTTTAAAAATAGCCATCAACTTGGATGTGCTAACATTAAAACTGTAGCTGTCGATTTTTGCTTTCGAGTTTCTGTCATCGTCTCGTGTATCTCGCATGTTTCTTTATTTTCCTAAACTTGATGATGAACCCGACTCTCTATCTCTTGATCAAGGATCATACCTTGGGCTTTCATGTTTTCAATACTAATCCCTTCCCACTGGTCCTATATAAGGTTCATACCTGCTTTTACCAGACCTTTTTCCAGTTTCAGCTCATCTTGAACTCCTATTTTCATCTTTCTAGAACTGAATGATTGTTGTATCTGTTATAAACATAATTCAAAGTTGTTGCTGGAAATTCTAATAAGCTTTATTTGACTCTCCTTGTGGCTTCCGAGTCTTTTTATTTAGATTAGTGGCAAAAGGCGATAGTCGCCTAGTTATTACGGACACGTGGCAACATCATCTTTTCACACTAGAATCTGTCTATGAATTCCATAAGAAGCTCCATCTCTTGATCATTTTGAAGTTATCATTCATTTTTCAATATTTTGAGCTCCCGAGTGTCCTTTGATAGCTGAAATTGCAAGCTCTACAAAATAATCAATATAATTTTCAGGTAAAAGAGAATACCATGTCAATGCTCCTTTCTTGAGTGTTTCTCCAAATTTTTTGACCAATAGTAATTCAATTTCTTTCTTGTTCAAATCGTTGCCCTTTAAACCAGTTGTGAATGCAGTTACGTGATCCCGTGGATCAGTTATTACATCGTATTTCAGAATATTAGGCATCTTGAATTTCTTTGGAATTGGTAAGGGAGCGGCACTTGGCTTCCAAGGTTGTCGAGAGTACTTGTCTATATCTATCCCCTTGATTACAAGTGGCACTCCAGTTATCTATTCTATGTGATCGCTCTGGTCATTGAGTTGTTTCAGCACAATTAATACTAAACTTTATAAATCAAAACTAACTACGTTACCTGCCCATCGATCACGAGATTTGCTGGGAGTTCCACCACTACCTAAGTTAACGAGTCCTGAGCGAGGATTTTCTAAGGTTTTGTTGTTTGGAGTAGGTTTTGGTAGTACAGTCGGCAACTGGTTAGCAAAACCTAAAGAGCATTGCTGACCTGTTGAGTGATAAATTTTTTCGAAGTTTCATCAATAACCTGATCATTCTCAAACTTCTCGTTCATATTTGATTCAGATCTGTCATGAGACCCTTCTCGAGATTGTCGAGGAGAGTTTTATTGTAAGGAGGCTGTAGTTCCACCACCTTGTTGATTCTCATGATTTTCCTGATTTTCTTGGTATTGTAAATTGTGTTGGTTGTTGTTGTTAACATTTGACGTGATTTTTTTGACAAAAAAGTTGATTTAAAAAGTAAAAGATTATCAGATCCAGGTAACGGAACTAATTTGTTCAAACAAAAAATAGGAATTTCGGTCAAAGCATAATTTTAAAAGAACTCGGGTTACTGATAACCAAATAAAAAAATTATTACATAAAAAGAGAAGAAAAATTGGACTGAGAAGATGTTGAGTAAGCAATTTAAGGCAATGTAAATAAGTATGTTCTAATAATAATCAGTGTGTCCAATAAAAATGTTATTTCTCTTTTTTTATAGCTATTTCTAAATACTACGTTTTTCCTCTCATAAAGAGCCATCATGAGCAATTAATGTCATTAATGAAACGTTATAATTGACAATCGTTATTGTTTTGTGAAGATTCTATAATGCTCTGTATCATTTATGCTCATTAATTGCAGATATTACGTAATTGTACTTTTTGCTGTCTTGATTCATTCCATCGATGTCTCTTCAAATTTTTAAGAGATCCGAGTAACCATTTATTGTTGCTTGATTAAACCTTTGCTCGTATGTAATATGACTCACGTCTCTTTGCATACTCTTTGTCAACTGTCACTTATTAATCCACGTGTCTTGAAATGTCAGCCACACAATTAATTCTAAATGTTAACTTAATTTTCCCTAATATAGCTAACTTTCAAAATACTTCGATACTTCATTAAAAGATAAACCAAAAAGCCTTTATAAAATAGAATTTTCATAAAAACAAGAGCAAAACTCAAAATAAAATGCGGAAAGATAGCCCTAATAATCGGGGTCTCACTAAGTCATGAGCATCTAAACATAACCGGTCCGAAAATAACACGACTAGCATAGTCTGGAATCTAAAATACAACTAAAGGAAAGATAGAGATGAAAAAAGTAAAGCTATGAACGCCAGGCACGTACCTCGCTATCTCTAATAACCAGCAATAACTCATGGATCTACACACGAGGCGTAGGGAGTAACGTGAGTACACGAACTCGGTAAGTAACAGAAATAAATAAGTAATTGAGAAGCAGTAACAAGCTATACAAATATCGTTCATCTCATAAAGTTCAGTAAAGAATAGGTATGCTTTCAATCCAGAAGTTTAAGTCAAATCAATTTGTTTAAGTCAAGTTCAAGTAAATCCATATAAATTATCTTTCAATAGTTCTCAAAACAAGGATGTAAGGCAACCGTATGCATCAGTAACGAAATAACATACTTCCTCTCGGCAATGATCACTCAGTCCTCCCAATAACTCCAACCTCACAATCACTCATTCTTAAAATTGCTCAGCACTCGGCAGTTGCACACAGTAGGTACCTACACTCACTGGGGGTGTATGCAAACTCTTGAGGGCCTCCTTCAGCCTACGCTCTATATCAAGCCAATCATGGAAGAATCAATGAAACATGTTACAGTATGCAGCCCGATCCTATTAATATCCTCATAATCAGGCCCTCGGCCTGTCTCAGTCATCAATCTCTCCAGTCTCTCCGGCTCTCATAAATCAGGAAATATCGGCCCAACAGCAATAACATGAGGCATCAAAAAAGAATAATAGAGACTTAGACATGATATGCTAGTAAGACCTGCGACTACGTACAAATAGCATTTAGCAGGAAATTCAACATGTAAAGCAAGCTCTGTGGGACCCAACAGTACCAACACCTAGCCTAAACATGGTTTTTAATATGATTTATAGTCAATTTCTATAATACATAGAGAGCATATAACTAACAACAAATTCTTTAATGATAATAGGCTATATAGTTGTTATTTACGCCATAATTGCCCATGCTTTGTTGTTGTTTTGTAATGTGAGTTGCCAATAAAATGCTTTAATTGATGCAATTTGGTGTCACATGGAATACAAGATGTGAGGAAGCAAAATGAAGTGTTCAGGGGCAATAACATGAATAAATCACCCACTCAAGAAGCACCCGTATGCAAAAGAGCAAATGAGAGACGTAAAGCGGAAAGACGAACAACCTTCAGTGGATCCCGCAGTCACGCCGCAGTCGGCGCCGCAGTTTGGGACAGAATCGCCCTCGTTCGGGCCGCGGTCGGCGCCGTGGTAGCACATGCCTAGTTCAGAATGTGAGGGGTCAAAGTGTAAATTCGGGAAAGCTTTAGTATAACCCTTATAATATGTAGGAAACTTGCCCTAAAAAAGGGGAGGAAGAAAAAAGCTTGCTTTTGAGATTGGTTGGGAAGAGAAACAGGTGTGAGAGATCAGTAAAAACATCATTGTTCTTATTCTATTTTATTTTTCTTGCAGTTTACAATTATGAATCTTTTTGTAGTTTATTTCCTCATTGTTATGAGTAGCTAAATACCTTATCTAAGGTTTTGGTGGAACCCGTTGGGAACGACTTGGTTGTTTTATTAATATAGATGGATTTTGTTGTTAATCTGTATTTGTTCATCCATGTTTTGATTGTGGAGATTTGAAAGGGCCCTCAACTATCTGTTCCTATTTATTATGTATCTACTTGAGAGAGAGTGCATATTTAGGTGATTGTATCAACAACACCACTGCCGGAGTATAGACGAGAGTCATAACCGAGGGTTTAGAGGTTGGACTAGAGATAATGATACCTCGGGTGCAATCTAAGTGAACTGTATTGTGAATCTAGCTAGCGTAGCTTGAGAGAGCGCGTCTAGTAAATTGTCATAAATACTTGAGAAAGATTTATGATAGCTGGAGCGTTCATGATTGATAGAAACAATTAAATCATAGTTATGAGACATATACAACCAAGGAAATTGGCAACGTGGGAAACCAGTACCTTAGACTTTATTCCAACTGTTTACAAATCAAGTTTAGTTAATTTCTACAGTTAATTATTTTCGATCTTTTGTCATTAGAAAAATCATTACTTGAGAATCAAAAAAGTTTGGAAAATAGATTGTGTGAATGTAGTAAATTTGACAATAGTAATTGATAGGTTAGTTCCATGTGGTTCGACTCTAGGTATAAATACTCATATTATATTTGCAATGCCCACGTCATATTTTGTGAGACTCAGTTGAGCATGATCAATTTTAGGCATTGTTGCCGGGGAACTAAAGGTGTTATCAATTACAACTCAAAGAAGTAACAAAACTTCTAAAAGTTGTCAGTTTTCTCTATACCCAATCTTTTCATTGAAATTCTAACATGTTTAATCTTGTGGAAAGAAGGTGTATGCCTAGAAATTCTTCGAGGACTGAAGAACTACTAGAAGGATTTTCAGACCCCGAGAAAGCATTCAAGGCATTGAACCGTGCCAACAGAAGACTTAAACAACCTCAACAAACACACCAACTCGAATTTGACATGGGTGACATAGACAATGCTAACGGAAACATCAAGAATGAGCCAACGGTCTTAAATGTCAGAGGAGTGGCACCTCTTGTGCCCGAAGCTGCACTTTATGACTGGGCACAACATATAGCTGACAATCTGGCCACTGCCATAGTTGTGCCTGCAATTCAAGGAGAGACATTCCAGATCACCAACAACATGATGCATCTGCTGCAGAATCAGGGATTGTTCTCCGGGTCACATCTTGAAGACCCGCAACAACACTTGAAGAACATTTTTGTCAATTTGTATGACCTAAAGGCAACCAAATGCAACTCCGTAAGCTATCAAACTGTTATTGTTCCCATTCTCAGTAACAGGGGTAGCTGAAACTTGGCTAAATTCACTGAATATCAACTCTATTACCACTTGGGAAGAATTAGTCAAGCAATTCCTAAATAAGTTCTATCCACATAACAAGACTGCACAACAGATTGATGATGTATTCCAGTATAAGCAGCATTCCACAAAGTCCTTCCAAGAAACTTGGGAAAGATTCAAAGGGATGCTAGTAAAGTATCCTCATCATGGCATTCCAGACCAGATGCTCGGTCAGAGATTCTACATAGGTCTAGCTGACAACTTGAAAGCAAATGTGTATGCTCCAGCTGGAGGTGCGTTCTTAAGCAAAACATTCACCGAGTGCAAAAGTATTCTTTGTAAGATGTCACAAAATACGTGGTGGATGACTAGAGGTCCAACAAAAGCACCCATAGTGCACTCAGTTCCGCTTGATCCCAAAAATTCACAGGAAGAGAACATGGCCACACTCATGACCCAAATGAGCTAATTGACAAAGAATATTGATGAGATGGGTACAAAACAGGTGAATATCATTGATACAATGAATGGAGGACTATGTACACCATGTATTAATAAGTCATATGTGTGTACATGGAGTAGAGAAGGTGCACATCAAGGGGCACGGGAAGATATTATTTATGTCAACAACTATGCGAGGTTAGAGACAAGGAGCACATCAGTGGAGATTGCAGCAAAATCAGCAGTACTGGCCAAATATGCAGCAGCCTGGGGGTATGCACCCTCAAAACCACATAGTGCAAGTATCTTATCAGAAACCACAGGGTTATTCACAGCAAAATTAACAGCAATTAGCTTATCAACCATCCCCTTAGCAGTACGATAAAAACATGGTGGAAATCACGGGTATGCTTCAGCAACCCATTGGGTCAAATAATAAAGTGTAGGAGAAATTGGCAGTACATGATTTAATTATAAAAAATATTGAAACGCAGTTGGGTCAGCTGTCTTTCGCTTTGAACAACTGTCCTTTGGGAACATTACCTGCAGATAGAAACATAAACCTGAAGGAGCAAAACCCAAATTAGCTGATGGCAGTCAGTCTCCGAAATGGTAGAGATTTAGATAGAGAGAAGGAATTCGCACAAGCCAACAAGAATACTACACCAGCCCTTCTAGTTCAATTAGTGGTAGAAGAACCAACAGAACTTATTGGAGTGGTGGTTGAGCAGAGCTACGAAGCAAAAGGCAAGAAAAAGGAGAACGAGCAAGTTGTAGAACAGGTGGCACCTCTTGTGCCAGAAAACTCTAATAGAGAGAAGCCAGCAAGCAATGCACAAAGGGTGATACACGCACCCTTCGCTCAGAGACTGGTCAAACAACAGAAGGCAGACCAATACAAAAAGTTCATGGAAATGCTGTGTCAAATTCAGTTGAATACTCCCCGGATGGATGCCTTGAGAGAGATACCCGGTTATTCCAAGATGATGAAAGATCTAATGTCACGGAAGTTTGATTTTCAATATCTATCCACTGTAACTCTAACACAGACCCGCAGTGCAGTGGTGGCAAAACCGATGGCTGAAAAGATGTATGATCCAGGTAGCTTCACTATCCCATGCACAATTGAAAGCTATGACTTTGCAAAGGCATTGTGTGACTTGGGAGCCAACATAAATATGATACCGCGACCAATGTACACTAAATTGGGCATCGGCAGAGCTAGACCAACTTCTATGCTTCTACAGCTGGTTGATCGCACTGTGAAAAGACCAACTGGTATTATTGATGATGTGCTAGTGCAAGTGGGGAAGTTCATGTTCCGTGCAGACTTTGTGATTCTAGATTGTCAAGTAGATAGGGAGATACCCCTAATTTTAGGGAGACCATATTTTGCCACTGGGAGAGCACTGATAGACTGTGAGACTAGGGAACTGAAAATGAGATTAAACGATGAAGAAGTCATATTCAATGTTCAAAAATCAATAAGGAGACCCAGTGAATATGCTAATTGCTCTCTAGTGGAGGCAGTGGATGTAATCTTGCAAGAAGATGATAGGACCCGAACTGTGAAAGATCCATTAGATGCATGTCTGATGAATTTAGAAGAAATGGATGTTGAAGGGTTAACTGAATGGGTTATGGCACTTGGAGGCTGAGGGATTTGGTCAAGGGAACCTCAGTTCAAGTCCCTTGAGCTGGAAAAAAGGGCCATCACTCTAGCAAAGCCATCAATAGAGGAACCACCCAATTTGGAGCTGAAGCCACTCCCAGATCACCTCAGGTATGTATTCTTAGGCCCTGACTCGATCTTGCATGTTATTATAACATCCTTTTTGCTAGATGTGCAGGTGGAACGCCTTTTACAGGTACTGCAGGATAACAAGACTGCCATTGGTTGGACCATGGCAGACAAAAAGGGCATCGGCCCAGCCTTTTGTATGCATAAGATTCTCCTGAATGAGGGGCACAGACCCTCCAGGGAACATCCGCGAAGGATGAACCCTAATATGAAAGAGGTTGCAAAGAAAGAGGTGATCAAATGGTTAGATGCGGGAATCATATTCCCCCATCTCTGATAGTAACTGGGTCAGCCTTGTCCAATTTTTTCCGAAAAAAGGGGGAATGACTGTTCTGAAAAATGACAATAATGAGTAGATTTCAACTCTTACAATCACAGGGTGGCAAATATGCATGGATTACCGAAAATTGAACACCGTCACCCGAAAGGACCACTTTCCCTTGCCTTTCATTGACAAAATATTGGACAGGCTGGCTAGAAGATCACAAATCTGTTTGGACGGATATTCGGGGTACAATCAGATATCAATTACCCCCAAAGATAATGAGAATTCATCATTCACATGTTTGTATGGCATCTTTTCCTTTCGGAGAATGCCCTTTGGACTTTGCAATGCACCATCTACTTTTCAATGATGCAGGCTAGCCATTTTCACAGATATGGTGGAGGACATTATGGAAGTCTTTATGGATGATTTCTCCGTGGTGGGAGATTCATTCGAAGACTGTCTTCACAACTTAAGACGGGTACTCAAAATATGTGTGGAGACAAACTTAGTGCTAAACTGGGAGAATTATCACTTTATGGTACAAGAAAGGATAGTACTAGGACATCGAGTGTCTAGAAAAGGAATTGAGGTTGACTATGCTAAGGTTGACGGGATTGAGAAGTTTCCACCGCCCACTTCAGTCAAGGTGGTGAGAAGTTTCCTTGGTCACGTCGGATTCTACCGGCGTTTAATAAAAGATTTTTCCAAAATTACTAACCTATTATGCAAACTCCTTGAAAAGGATCACCCCTTTGTTTTTTCTAATGATTGCAGGTTGGCATTTGATGAACCAACGAAGAAGTTGATAACTGCCCCCATCATTGTTGCTTCCGATTGGGAGCAACCATTTGAGCTTATGTGTCATGCCAGTGACTATGCTATATGAGCAGTATTGGGGCAGCGAAAAGATAAGCTAATGCACCTGATTTACTCCGCAAGCAGAATGCTAAGTGGTGCACAACTCAACTACATAGTGGCGGAGAAGAAGATGTTGGCAGTTGTGTTTGCTTTTGACAAGTTCCGATCATATATGATTGGTTCCAAGGTAATTGTGTATATTGACCATGCAGCTCTCAGGTAACTAATTCAGAAAAAAGTGTCTAAGCCGCGCCTGATTCATTAGTGCTGCTGTTGCAAGAATTCGACCTCGAAATTCATGACCGTAAGGGCACACAAAATCAAGTCGCTGATCATTTATCACGACTTGAAGGAGCGAAAAAATCAGTCGAGGTCGAAGAGATTCTGGAAACCTTTCCATACGAGCAGCTGCTCGCAGCTAGTTTTGAAGATGCGCCATGGTATGCAGATTTTGCAAACTACCTGGCTTGCGCTATTGTTCCCTATGACCTTTCGTCTATCCAAAAGAAAAATTCTTTCGTGATTGCCGCATCTATTATTGCGATAAACCTCATTTTTTTTGAATATGTGTTGCTAATATTATCCGGAGGTGTGCCCCCAAGATAGAACAATCTTCGATTTTGCAAGCTTGTCATGCATCAACTTGTGGAGGACATTTATGGAGGGGTCAGAACAACTGCGAAAGTTCTAGAGGCCGGATTCTTTTGGCCAACTATGTTTAGAGATGCCCACCTATGGGGAAAAGGCTGCAATGAATGCCAAAGGACGGGAAACATTTCCCGTTGCCATGAGATGCCAATGAAACCAATTCAATAAGTAGAGGTATTTGATGTGTGGGGGATTGACTTCATGGGTCCCTTCATCATCTCATTTGGCAATAAGTACATCCTTGTTGCAGTAGAATACGTGTCTGAATGGGTAGAGGTTGCAGCGTTGCCCACAAATGATGCAAGAGTGGTGGTTGGATTTCTGAAAAAGAACATATTCACCCGGTTTGGGACACCAAGAATGATCATCATTGATGGAGGCACTTACTTATGAAATAGAGCCTTCGAGAAATTACTAAGTATGATGTACGCCACAAGGTGGCTACTCCGTACCATCCACAGACTAGTGGGCATGTTGAAGTGTCCAACAAGGAGATAAAGAGTGTACTAACGAAGACTGTGAATACCACACGGCAAAGAAGCTTGATGATGCAATATAAGCCTATAAAACTGCATTCAAAACACCAAGAGGTATGTCACCATACAAGTTGGTTTTTGGGAAGGCCTGTCACCTACCGGTGGAGCTAGAACATCGATCTTGGTAGGCACTAAAGCAACTGAACATGGATCCTGAAACAACCGGATAAAATTGACTGACAGAGTTGCATGATCTGGAGGAATTTAGATACTAAGCCTTTGAAAGGACGAGGCTCTACAAGGAAATAATGAAGAAGATGCATGACGAGCACATCGTAGACAGAGACTTTAAACCCGGTGACAAGGTATTATTGTATAATTCACAGTTAAAGTCCCGATGGTTAGGGCCATTTAGAGTGGTGCAAATGTTTTCAAGTGGAGCAATTGAGATTGAGTCAAGAAATTGGGACAAACAAGTTCTCAGTCAATGGCCAAAGGTTGAAACATTACATTGGAATAGCAAAAGAAAAAGGGGACATAGTGGTGACAAATTTCAAAGAACCCCCGTACGTGAATGAGGATTAAGGTCTCAACTACTTGCATCGTGCCGAGACGTTAAATCAGGAACTGCATTGGAGGCAACCCACGAATTTGTTGTAAGTGTAATATGTACTTCATGTTTCGAAGAAAAAAAAAACAACGCCCTCCGCGACTGCGGCGAGGACCGCGGCTCGACCGCAGGACCTTATGCCCCAAACCGCGGTGCGCACCGCAGACGCGACCGTGGTCGGGCACCAGGTCTAAATTTTTTATTTTTTTCATTTTTTTGTGTTTTATTATCGTTCTTCTACCTCTTGTAATTTTAACATAACAAAACCAAAAACCCCTCCCCTTCTAAACATAACACACGAATCGTTCCCCCTAAAAATGCTCAAATCTCCCACTAAACCTTAACTCCCCACCCTCCATACTCATCTTCTCCATCCTCTTTTCTCATACGACCCATTATCTTCTCCCCCAAAGGTTTGATTCTAACCCCCCTTCTCTTTTCTTTCTATTTTGTTATGTTGTACGCTAATATATGTGTTCTAATGTAAGTGTATTGCTAGATTTTTGTTCTTATTTAGTTTTTCTTCTTAGTTAGAGAGTAATTTTGCTTTGAGCATATGTTTGGTGAAGGACTGTATTTTCAATGTTTGGACTAGTGTTGTTGGGGGGTTATGGCTTTGAGCAAATTATGGGTGCATGGGTGAGTGAATACTTGAAGTGGGGATGTTGTTCTTGATTCCCTTCGGCAATGAATATAAAAGAATAATGCCTTGCACACAATGTGTTTGACAAATTGCTTCAATGGGGATATAAGGAGAGGTTGTGACATGGGTGTGCTCAAGTGTGAGTAGCCACCTAGAGTCATCATTCGAGGTTTAAACTAATACGCATTTCTCCGTTTTGACAGGTCATATGAGTTTTTCACATAAGAGACGGAACACCGGGTCCTCTGCTAGTGTCCCAGGAGGCTCCTCACGAGCCAGGGACCGAACTAGTGTACCAGAATATGATAGTACTCAGTTCATCTCTAAGAAAGCTGAGACGAGGTAGAATAAACAACTTACCAAGAAGTTACTCCATGAGGTTAATATTGATCAGCATGTTTTGATAAGGGAGTGCCCCTCTATGTTTGTGGAGCTACAAAGATGTCAGCTGGACATCTTCCTTGAGACTCCCGAGGAAGCTAATATTCCGTTAGTGCGGGAGTTCTACGCAAACCTTGCAGAATATGAGGACAGGGTGGTTACAGTGCGCAACACCTGGGTTAATGCATCTTCAGGGGTAGTCCGCAAGGTGTATCATCTCTCCGTTTTCACGGGTACCAATCACTACCTCATAGCAAGTCGCCCGGAGGTCGATTGGGACAGACTTCTGGAGGTCATAGGTATACCTGCCAAACAACCCAATAGGTGGCACAACCGATGACTTTGCATTCTAAGTCTCTTTTTTGGGAGGCTAAACGTTGGCTCACTATCATCAACAGTCGGTTGTTACCTTCTAGCAATACCACCAATGTCAAAGGGCCACGGGCTACTATGATATACTGCTTAATGACTCACCAAGGGTTTGATGTCACCCGAGTCCTCTCTAATGAAATGTTCATCCGATCGCCCGAATTAATCAAAGGCCACTACTTCCCTTCACTTGTCACCCATCTATGCTGCCTGGATAATGTTCCCGAGAACTGTCGAATTGATGGGAAGTTACCAATAAAAACCATGTTTCGGGCAAGCAAAATTGGGCAAGAGGTACGTGCGCCGGTACGTCACAATGATGACTCGTCTGAGTCTGAGGATGATGATGATGCAGAGGATGCTAATGAGATCACCGCCCCTCCAAGAGGGGACGAGGTAGGATCATCACAATCATGCCAAAGCAGTCGCCTGGATGATTTGGAGCAGCGGATGATGGGACTGCATACCTCCGTTACTAACTTGGTGACTCACATTGATGTTGTGGCTGACCAACATTTGAAGTCGAAAAAGAAGTTCATGGGCTGGTTATGAGCTCTGGGTCATGCTTGCAGCGTAAACCCAGACACAGTTTCGGATCAGGAGTGACCATTCAGGGAAGTTCCTTTACCTCACTGATTTTTATATTGTTAAGCCATGGGGACATGTCTTATTTTTAAGTGTGGGGTGGGGGGAATTTCGCTATATGTTGTACTTGTGAATATTATTTGTTTTTTTTTTCTTGGTTTTTGTTTTGTGTTTTATGTTAGTTGTTTAGGAATGGAGTAGAAATTATTGTGATTTAGGAAATTAAAAATAGAAGCGACTTGTCCCGATGATGGATCTCTGTCGGCGGGTTCTTGAGGGACTAAGTCGAAAGAAAACAAAATTTGGAAATATAAAGTCTCTTCCTAATGACGGACTCATTAGACAATTTTCTTGAGGGAAGCTAGTCTACAGAAAACACCAAAAAGATTTTTCAAATTTTTAGGTAGTGTAGTAACTCCCCCTTAATTTTTCTTTGGGCCAAGATTCTTTTCCAAGGGTTTAGCTTGAACTGGGTGCAGTTAGATATTTTTAGGTTAGGATTAATGGGGGAAGAGCTAAAAATTCGAAGAAGGAAAACTCGTTGCCTTCTTACACTTGAACACGATAGACGCTAGAGTATAGCGCTTAGCTTCAAGGGTTGAATCTTGTTTGAGTGCTTTAAAAATTGTGTGTTCTACCTAACTTGAACACTCGAAAGAGAATGTCTTGATAAACTAATCCAGAGTGAATCATGTGTCAGGTGAGTGTGACTATTACTTGTATTCCATGCTGTACATTTGATGCCTAGAACTTGCCCTGTGCGTTTGCAAGGTGAAATAGTAGCTTCATTCAGTTTTAGAAGAGATATAGGCATTTTTTGTTGATCTAGACATGAAAAGTGAAACCACCTGAATGCATTACATCTCAGTTAACCCCGTTGAGCCTATAAGCCTGTTTGTTTGGACACCACAATGTGAACCGTATCTAATTGTTTGAATTTTGCCTCCCTCTCACTAAGTACTAGAATGGTATTGAGAATATGCAAAGACAAAAGTGTGGGGTGGTGGTTGGTTTTTGAAGTGGAACTATGGAAATAGAGAAAAGGTATGTATATATATATATATATATATGTATGTATATAGAGAAAAGGTATGTATATGTATATATATACATACATACCGAGCTTTATAAGGCCAAACATTTATTTTATTTATTATATTGAGAAAGTTGAGTCAATATTAGCAGGTAAGTATATCTTCAGATTATCTTTGACTTCCAACTACATACTCTGTACATTATTTCATACTGACGTCCCTTTTTTGTGGCTGCTACATTTCATGATGTAGGTTCAGATAGACAGACGGGTAGACCTCCTCATTAAGTATTCAACTTGATCCGTAAGCTCCATGCCTTTTGGAGTCACTGGGTCTAGATCTTTATGTATATCTTATGTGTATATGTATATATATTATGAGTAGGTCAGGGAGCTGTTTCGATCATAATATATCTCTCAAAAGAGGCTTGTAAACATATCATGTCCGCTAGTGTAATATGTTGGGCTTGTAGGTCTTATATGTATGTTTGGTTGGTTTATCAGCTGCATTAATTATGATGGTCTTGTCAGCCCATCTTTATATTAATATTTATTTGGCGTTCATAGTTGTCTTGCAATGTGTCCGATGTCCAATGTATGACATCATATGTTCAGAGTTCTTTAGTTGCAAGTTGGTACACAAGGATAGGTGAGGCACTGGGTGCTAGTCTTCCCCCAGGCCCAGGGAGTGACAAAAGTGATAGCAGAGCAGTTCTATCCTGGGGAGTTTACAAGTCGTATCTAGTAAAGTTTTGTTTATGAGTGTGTTATGCACCACAGTTATAAGCAGATGGCTACAAGGCATTTAAAACTGTCACTCTTTCTTCTTACTTTAAATTGTATGGTAGAACTCACTTATAAGGATTCAAGCTCGAGGTTGATCAGCCGATTCCCTGTTTCAAGCATAGATCCTAGCCGAAATTGGTCAGTTATAATCACTGTCCCAGAGGACGCCTATATTCTTTCTGTATCTATCGGGGTAGGTAGCAACCTCTAGTTCTTGGAAAACGAAGAAGATCAAGCAAAAATAAGTAAGATAGATGCACCTTGCTTGTTAAATAATGTAACGACTCGACCGGTGGTTTTGAGCATTTACACTTTGCTTGCTTGTTTGAATGCATGATTAGCTCCGTATGATGTATCATGATTTATGTGAATTGTTGGTTTTGTTTTTCAGGTTATTTTTGAATTGATTTGGAAGAATGATTTTCAACTAGAAACTTTAAATCTAAAAGGGTTGACCAAGTTCTAACTTTTTAGTATTTGACCACAGATTAAATTTCTCATGGTTCCGTTAGTTTTGTTAGGTGATTTTGGACTTAGGAACATGTCTGGATCGTGATGTGGGGATCCATAGTAGAATTTGTCTTGAAATGGCGAAAGTTGGAACTTTGAAAAGTTTGACCAAGAGTGGACTCTTTGATATTGGGGTCAGATTCCAATTCCAGAAGTTTGAGCATGTCCCTAAAGTCAAATGTGACTTGTGTGCAAAATTTGAGGTTAATCGGACGTGAGGTTTTGAAATCAGTTATTAAAGTTTGAACTTTCAAAGTTCATTGATTCCGAATTAAGGTGCGATTCATCATTTTGATATTTTTATGTGTGTTTTGAGGCCTTGAGTAGGCCTGTGCTATGTTATGGGACTTGTTGGTATGTTTGGACGAGGTCACAAGGAGTTTGAGCGCGTTTCAGATTTATTTTGGATCAATTCCTTCATATTTCCGCTGTTGTCTTCTGCTGGTTTTCTGGTGTCTGAATCCTTCATTACATTGGCGTGGAAAGAGTCATGAATGCTTAGTGTAATTTGATGGCTGTGGCATTATCTTCATCATGTTCGTGAATATTGGTTCGCATTTGCAAAGAGTTAGAGCTAGCCTCCTTATCATTCGCATGTGAGAGATCCCGTTCGTAGATTTGAGCTTGAAGCTGGAGCTGGAGGATCTTTCTTTATCGCGTTTGCGAGGCTCGTGTTGCGTTCATGTAGTTTTCTCCAGTGTGTATCGTGTTTGCGAGGCTTGTGCCGCAAACGTGTAGAGCATTTTGGTGGTTGATAATTTTTGTTCATCGCGAAACTGGTGGTTATCCTGCATTCCCAAAATAAGATGCCTGCGCAGAAGTATAAAATACTCTATATCTAGGTTTTCAGCCATTTTCACATTTTTGGAGCTATAGAGCTCGGGTCGAGGCGATTCTTGAAGCAAGTTTCACCATATGAATTGGGGTTAGTGTTCTACACTCAGTTTTGGCTTAACATTTTGTAATATGAATTTTGAGTTTTGAACATTGAATTGGAGTCAGAATTGAGTGAAACTAGTATGGATGGACTCGTAAATGAATGGATTATCAATTTTTTTTGAGTTTTGTTGGGTTTCAAGGTGCAGGCCTCGATGTCATTTCTTGCTAGATTTGGGATTTCATTAAAGATTCGATATTTATCATTTGGAACTATTTCCCTGGGCTTCATTTGATGTATTTGAGTGACTTTTGGATAGTTTGGAGCCGCTCGGAGGTCACTACGTGCGCGATGGCATTTTGGAGAATTGCTTAGCATGCTCGGTATTGGAATTGGAATTTTCAAGGTAAGTAACTCTTCTAAACTTAGTGTTAAGGGCATGAATACCCAAATGTCGTGTTATGTGATTGATTATGAGGTTACACACATGCTAGGTGACGGGCGTGTGGGCGTCACCTGGTGTGTTTTTACTCTATTGTTTTCATGGCATTGTATAGTGGCCGAATTCTTGTTGATATATGTGTTTTCACCATGTGATAAAGTAACTGAGCTATCAATCATGTTAGATATCATGTTTAGGATTTATGCTGATATTGTTAGGACCCATAGCCACCGTTGTTTGTTCTCCCTCAAAGATAATAACACGCTAGTCGCTTTAGGCGCCTTATTAAATCATCTTACCTTCCTAAGTGCGGGTGCACATTTATGCGACCCAAATCTAAATCACAATGAAGTTGAAATATGTCAAATATCGCGGGTGCATTTATCTGACGTGGTTCAAGACATGTTTCAGCGACGTTGCAATTCTCTTTAAAAACAATAAGAAAAGTGGTTAAAAGATTCAAAATGCACATAGGTTCATAATTGTTTAAAGTAAGATAGCTTAAGCCAAGTATAACAGTTGAGTGACCGTGCTAGAACCACGGAACCCGAGAATGCCTACCACCTTCGCCCGAGTTAACAGAATTCCTTACTCGGATTTCTGGTTCATGGACTGTTAAATAGAGTCAAATCTTCCTCGATTCTAGATTTAAACTGGTGTACACCATTAATTATCCCAAGTTGCGACTCTGAAATCTCTAAAGTAAATGAATCCCGTTTCAATTGTCCTTTAATTGTAAAAACTCCCTTATCTACGCCCTTCGAGGGGTTGCAGTAGCCAAAACGAGGTGTGGAGGTATGATGATGTCCATACCTACCTTCGAGAGGCTACAGGGCATTTAGGATATACTTTCTATCTTTCTTTCCTTATCGTGTGACATTGATTCAGCTTGAATCATAACTCATTGAATTTTTTCTATACATTCGTATGCACACATGAGCGCTCGGTATCAACTCTGCATCACCGGCTTTTGCTTCTCTGGATGAGGTGCGAGATATAATTTCAATATGCTGATGTTGGGCCAGTCTGGAGAACTTGAGGCTGGGTTTCACTGTAGCTTGAGAAAAAAGGTGTTGATTGTGAGAGCACGTGCTTTTCGACTTATATGTTCGGTAGTGTCCCTTTGAGTGAAATTTGTGACTAGATGAGTGGTTAGATCATTATATGATGAGTATGATGTGACTATGGGTGTGTTCAGATAAATTAGATTTGACGAAAAGAGTTTGATTGAGATGTAAATTGGGTTCTTGATTTGCATATAGTCTCGAATTATGGGTGTGTTAAAGGATATTTTCATGTTGTTTAGTTGAGGAGTAAAGTAGATTTTCAGGTAGTGATATGAGTTTAGACTTAGGAAAATTAAGTGACTACGTAATAGTTATGACTGTGGAAGGGTTTAAAGAGATGTTTGGTTGAAGCAAAGCAGGTGGATTACCTCATGCGGGTGTCTTGAGGTTTGTGTGATCCCTATGTTGTTTTTTAGCGAGTATCATTTACCGGTGAATTATATGTATTGCACTTGGAGTTTGGATCATTTATGAGATTTGGCTTGACTATTACAAGAGAGAATTTGATATTTGCAGATGATTTGAGATAATAAATAGTTTGTGTTTCATGAGCCTATGGAGGATATAGTGGAATCTCACTACGGTATTTTGGCAGTAATAGAGCATGGGCATCATGAGTTATTGTGTGTTTTAATCTATGGCTTTGAGCCAAGTGGGGGAGTTTGATATCGACGAGTTGATTGCACGATTATGTGTTGTATTTGTTTCAGTTTGAGGTATAATTGTGAATAAGTGACGTTCTTCAAAGGCTGAGATCGAATAAAGGAATTTATGGATACGGGTTGTATTATGCTTTATGAGGATATAGGAAACATGGAATAATTGAGTTGTTATGCATAAATTATGTAGTGTGCATGAAGTGGGGCTTCACTCGGTTGCTTAGAGGTGTGGATTACTTCTCAGGGTGTTGGTGTGCTAATGGGGCACGGTCATTCAGTCTCTTTGGCCCGTTTAGTTGAAATTTAAGCAGAGTGGAAGACAATTGTAAAATGTCCTAATGCATTCGAGATTTAAATATAGCAATTGGAAACTTTCCAGATTTGTATATGGCTAGGTTCGGGGATTTTATTATTAGATGATGTCGAGACTCATAGTATTTCTATATCATTATGTATTCCACATTTAGTATTAGGAAGGTAAGATGAATAACTTTAAATTCACAGAATGTCTTTTCAAAGTAGGTATCTCAGTTATGGTACTTTTAGGGGTTCTTAAGAAGGGATACAATGGTTTTATGATCCTTAGGGTGGTGTGTCTTTTTGCTAAAGTTCATGGAGCAAGTTTTGGTTAAGTTTAATAGTGTTCTAGCAAGGGAAGGTATTAATTTGAAGGCAATTCAGGAGTAACTCTGAGAATTAGGACAAGTTGGTAATAGGATGGACCTGCACATTAATGGATATAATTGGTTCTTTGGGCACTTATGATGCGGCTAGTCTCTATAGATATTTCTTGGCAATGCTCCCGGGTTTTGGCAACCAGCGTGGCTTGGTGAAGTTAGATAGATTCGGTTCTGAAAGCTTTGTTTTGAGAAAATGGGCTTTGAAGAGTTCTCAATGGTTTCTGCCACGGTTCGATGGGTATGTTTCCTACTGGCGTGAGGACCATGTGGTGTATAGTGATTTTCTCCATGATGGGATCAAATGGAAAGTTCTTGGCTAATTGAGCAAGAAGTTTCTTATGACTCTGAGTGGATTACGAAATTCTTTCTTTTCTTTATATGATGGCATAATATATGCGGTATGTTTTGTTGGATCGAGATTTGCATGTGTAAGGTAATGATTCATTTTTGAAATGAAGGTCATAAATTCTTAGTCAGCTTGGACGCTCTTAGATGACTAGATAAATGATATTACTATTAGATATTGCTTGATAAGGGTGTAAGTTTTACAAGGGGCTTTGTGTTTTGATTTATGGATACTTCATTGGTATTGCGGCACTCTCCTGGTTGATCAACTGTTGATGACCAAATTTCACTATATGGCACATAAGCATTATAGAAGTGTTCCTCGTAGGATGATCGCCTATTAGAGAAATACTAGACATTCAGGCAGTGGAGTTGAGATCAGATATGGTGATTTATGTGTTCTATGGATTTGGAGACTGGAAGTTCTCATGAGTAGATTGTTTCATGCTTGTGGACCGCGAAAATGTGGCTAAAGCTAGTCAGAGGATGGTATGTGTTATGGTTCGGTCATTGTGGATCTTCGGAGAGTTATTCATTTATCTGTGGGTGACTAGAGCTGATTTGGAGGTCCATTGGAAGGCCCAAATTGGATGTGTATTCTACACCGAGCCGAATTGGTTGGATCAATAGTGCTATTCTTAAGAGATGTGCTATTCGGTTAGAATTGATTTCATTCATATAGGATATGTTCCATGTGTTACTCTTCCATGCTATGATGGGTTGTGATTCATTGGTTATATGCTCATATGTGCGGTTCTATTTGGGCTTTGTAGCAGAATTTGAGCCATATGAGTATTTGGGTACTGCACGAGTGAGTGCGCATTGGCTATGTTTTTTTTCAGATTTTGGTATCATGTTATTTGCTCTATGTGGTTATAGTAAAGAACTTTGGATGCTTGATGTCGAGTTTTGCATGGTTATTAATTTTGAGCAAGGTGGCTCGAGGTATATAATATTGAGCAGTGTTTGGATGGGGTCACACATTGCAAAGAAGTTATGTTTAAATATGATACTTTGTGTTAGATTAATGTGTTTTGGTTCTATGATGTGTGCTCGGATCTTAGCATTGTGTTGTGATGGTACTTGTTAAGCTGGCGGGATAGTTCTCTCATCTGAGTCATTCTCCATGATTAACTACATTTGGAATGTTGCTAATTGGTGCACGGTTTGCACGAGTGGAGGTTTTAGATTTTATTGGGGTTATATTTGGAAGGATAATATGGAAAGTCGACTTGGAAATCTACCGTGGTTCTTGTTGGAGGAGATGGAGCTCCACGACCTGTTGATATGGTGAATGGCTATGAGTTCTACGTGGTTCTGCATCATTGGCAGTGTATGAAGGTGTTATAATGAGACTTTATTTGATAAAATATTTATTACCGGCATTGCATTGTTTTGACCAGCTACTGTACTTAGAAATTATTGCAATGTGCATTTGACTTATGAGGTATATCATGCGGTTGTGTCTTGGATTATGGTTATGGCATAGTTTGCAGGATTCATATCTTATAAGAAGCTTTGGATGTTGGAAATGGGATTCTAAGGCTTGTGGGCTTGGTTGAATTGAGAAAATTTCAGTTATATAGTGTTATCGGACATATATTGGATAGGGTGACATAAGTTCACCTCCGGAAATGTTCATGGTAAGGTTATAATGCGATTTGATAGCATTGAGAACAACTCTGGGCATGTTCGAAAACGAACGTATGTTTAAGTGGGGGAAGATGTAACGACCCGACCGGTAGTTTTGAGTATTTACACATTGCTTACTTGATTGAGGGCATGAGTAGCTCCGTATGATGTATTATGACTAATGTGAATCGTCGGTTTTGGTTTTCAGGTTATTCCAAATTGATTTGGAAGAATGATTCTCAACTAGAAGATTTAAATTTGAAAGGTTTGACCATGTTTTGACATTTTAGTATTTGACCTCAGATTGGATTTTTAATGATTTCGTTAGCTCCATTGGATGATTTTGGACTTAGGCGTGCGTCGGATAGTGATTTGGTGGTCTGTAGTAGAATTTGGCTTGAAATGGAGAAAGTTGGAATTTATGAAAGTTCAACCGGGAGTGGGCTTTCTAATATCAGGGTCGGATTATGAGTTCGAAAGTTGGAGCAGGTCCGTAATGTCAAATTTAATTTGTGTGAAATATTTGAGGTCAACTGGATGTGATTTGATAGGTTTCGGCCTCGATTATGAAAGTTTGAAGTTTCAAAGTTTATTGATTTTGAATTGAGGTGCGATCCGTCGTCTCAATGTTGTTATGATTTATTTGAGGCCTCAAGTGGGTTTGTTTTATGTTATGGTACTTGTTGGTATATTTTTATGGGGTCCCAAAGGATTCAGGATTGTTTTAGATTGATTTCGAATCATTTTCCTTCATGTTTCCACTGATGTGTTCTACTGGTCTTCTGGTGTCTAAGTCCATCATCATGTTCGTGTGGTAAGAGTCGCGAACGCGTGGTGTATTTTGATGGAAGTTGCATTTTCTTCATCACGTTTGTGAATATTGGTCAGCATTCGCGAATAGTTGGGGCTAGTCTCCTTCGCATTCACGTATGGGAGATCGCATTTGCTAATTGTTGAGCTAGGATCTATTGCTGGAGTTGGAGGATCTTTCTTCATCGCGTTCGTGACGCTAGTACCGCGTTCATGTAGTTTTGTCTCCACTGTAAATCGCGTACGTAAGGCTTTTGTAGCGAACGCGTAGACCATTTTGGTTGCTATAATTTTTGTTCATCACGAATGCGATAGTTATATTGTGTTCGCTAAAGAGGATGTTTGGGTAGAAGTAAAAAGTAATTTATTTCAAGGGTTTCGGCCATTCTCACATTTTTGGAGCTATGGAGCTCTGATCAAGGCGATTCTTGAAGCAATTTTCACCATATTAATTAGGGTATGTATTCTCTACTCGGTTTAAATTCCATGATTCTATCTACAATCTAAGCTTTTGGTTGATGATTTTAAGGAGAAAACTAAGGGTTTGGCTAAAGTTTCATAATATGAATTTTGAGTTTTTTACATCGAATTGGAGTCTGAATTGAGTGAAACTAGTATGGTTGGAATCATAATTGAATGGGTTATCAGATTTGTGAGTTTTGTCGGGTTCTGAGGAGCGGGCCCAGATGTTATTTTTGGTTGGATTTGGGATTTGATATAGGATTCGATCTTTATAATTTGGAATTATTTCCTTGGGCTTTATTTTATGTATTGGAATTGCTTTTGGCTAGTTTTAAGCCGTTCAGAGGTCACTAAGCGTGTGATGCTTTTCTTGGATCACTGCTTAGCTTGCTCGGTATTGGAATTCACTTGTTCGAGGTGAGTAACACTTTTAAACATAGTGTTGAGTATATGAAACCCCGAACAATTGTGCTATGTGATTGATGATGAGGTGACGCACATGTTAGGTGACGGGCATGTAAGCGTACACCCGGTAAATTGTGACTCTTTTGTTTTCACGGCACTGTATAGTGGCCCTATTCTTTTTGATATATGTGTTTTCACCATGTGATATAGTAACTGAGTTGTCAATCATGCTAGATATCATGTTTAGGCATTATGCTGATATTGTTGGGACCCATAGTGGTCATTTCTTCCTATCATCTCAGTGACTCATTGATATTTCGTTCTCAGTCGTATTCATGCATTCATATCATATCTGAGTCTTAGTTGTCACTTATTGATACATCATATCATTGTTCGGGGTTAGTTTTCATGACATTTTGAGCTAGTGGTTGAGGCTGGAGAGGTTGATGACTGAGTGAGGTCGTGACCCTGATTATGTGACAATTATGGGATTGGGCTGCACGCCGCATCGGTTATATTGATGATTATGATAGCATTTGGGCTAAAGGAGCCCCTACGAGGTCTGTAACACATACCCAGTGAGAGCGGATGATATTATGGAGGGATAGATTTCCCTGGACATGGATTTGTCCAAAGTACTTAACACCTGGAGATAGATTTCTCCATAGGATTGGATTGCCCTTTTTTCCTCAGTTCTGGGTGACTTATAGTCAGTATTTTATATGTTTTGGGATGGATTTCCCTTGTCCGTATGGTCCATATACATTACCAAGTGGTTGAGCATGATGAGTGAAAAGTGTAAGATAGTGAGATGAGACAGTGAGATTGAGTACTTTAAGACTGTGAGTGCATGATTCATCTGTGAGATACATGGCATTGGCATGAACACATGACATACAAGCATAGGTGCATTTTCCTCGTGCAGCATGGTATATCACATCATTCATGACTTTTTTACACACATTGATATATGGGCATAGAGAGGTATTCCACACTTGCTATATGGAAAGAAAACGAAACATCTAATTCATTGTGGAAAGATTTTTTGAAAAAAAAAATACATTATTCAAACTATCACATATTTTATGACAACTTCGGAAGGATTTATGTTTTCACTGATACTATTGAAAGGTGGAACTATTTTTCGATAACTGTGAAAAAGCTGAGCATTTTTATCTATGAGGTACTTTCTTAGTTATATGTTCTACGTTGTCATGAACTGCTATTGGTTATTGGCGTTGGACCCAACCTATGTTCCAGCTCGTAGCTGCTTTCAACCTAAGGTTAGGTTTGTTACTTACTCAGCACATGTGTTCAGTTGTACTGATACTACATTTCTGCACATTGCGTGCAGATGTTGGATGCAATTGTAGTTGTTCTTGATGGTTGCCAGATTTGAAAATGTACCTGCGTTCCCGTTGTAGCTGCCTCTTGTACATGGTAGCCTTAGATTTATAAATACTCTGTTTATGTTATTTTCAAACAGAATATGTATTTAGATCATATAAGCTTTGTAAATTATATTCTTGGGAGCACATGATTTGTACTACTAGTCCTTGGGGAAAGTATAAGATTCAAAAAAATTCCTTTTGTTAATTTTCTTGTTAATATTATTGGAAATTTAAAAAATTATTAGGTTGCTTACCTAGAGGGTTGGGTTAGGTGTCATCATGAGTGATTTTGGGTCATGACAAACGAGTCTCAACAGGCACTTAGCCGAGTAAGGTGTTATTGCAATATTTCATCTTTAAATTTGAGCATTGACAATTCTAATGCCTTTTCCCTTTTACAACTTTGAAGGCTTTGATACTCCACCACGATACCTTTCTCCTCAATCGAGCATATCTTAGCCAAATCTTGACCAAGTTCTATGAGCTTGCTGAGAACAAGGATATACAAGCTTCTCAGCGAGCGATAAGAACCAATAATCGAGAATCTTTGGGCTGAGTTGGATGCGGTCCAGAAAGAACATGTCGTCTGGTAAAACAAGTAAAGATAGTTGAAGTTACTAATGACGAGTTAGGCATGGGGACTAACGGTCACAACCCGCAGGTCTAACAGAAGCTTGATTGAATCGACCAACGTCGAGCCGATAAGGACGAAGTCATGGCCAAGGCCGAAGAGTGGAAGGGAAAAATGGACTATTTGGCTTCAGAAAATGAGACTACGTGGGAGCAGCTAGCCTTGGTGGAGGTCCAACTTCAAGATGCAGCGGCACAGTCCAAAAACATCAAATACCTCCAGTCCCAACTAGGCTCAATTATCGTTGAACAAGATGCCCTCCACAAGGAGATTAAAGGAACCAAGTCAGTGATAGAAATAACCAGGGCCAATGCTGAAGAGATGGTGGCCCAATACAAAGATGATAATGAGGTAGCCCAGGACCGCCTGAAATTCAGTGTAGAGTACGTGAAGTGGCAATCTTAAAGAGAGGCTCTTGAGGAGGTCATGCCTCGGGTTTCGACCTGTTAGCCAAGATTAGAAATGCTATGAGGCTCAAGGTCGAGGCCAAGAAGTTTTCCAATACCGAGGCCGAGGGAAGCACTGAGGGCTCCGACGAATTCGAGGATAGAGAAAAGCCTGATAGCCATAGTGATGAGGCGGTCTTTGACGAGGATCAGGCTTAGGTGCCTTGTTGATTGTTCTTTGTTTTTGTATTTTTATATACAAGGCTTTTTTTCATTTTTCCCTTTGGCGACTTTCAAGTTTGTTCCTTTCGATTTTTCTTTACAATTTGCAAATATTTCAAATGCCTTAGCACGTAGTAATAAGGTCTTGTTCGTAGGTTCAAACAAGGCTTGTTCTCGATGTAATTTTTCTTAAAACTCAAGGAGGCTCGGTATGACAGGAAGTTTTCGCCACACTTAGTAGTTTTTAGCTTAGAATTTTTCCGAGGGTATCCTTTGAATCGACTTTTGATTTTGAAGTCCCTTATGTTTTGGTTACGGGTTTTCGACGTCCCTGAGCCATTTTTAAGATGATGTAGCCTTTTAATTTTGGATATTTCCCAATAGGATTATACCCTAGGCTTCGATACTTGAGCTATCGGGGAATGGCCATGACGACAGTCCCCGAATGGGATGGCCGTAGCCCTTAAAGTTCAAGCACTTCCTATTAGGTTTTTATGCCCTCGAGTTTCACAACCCAAGTTTTCCGAGTTTGCCTTGGATTAAAGTCCCCGAATGGGGGTGATCTCTTTGATCCGAATAGAGGTGGCACTTGAGCTTGATGTCTTTAAAGAACAAAATGTAATAGTTTTTAAGAGAGAGGGCTCGAGTACTCTTGACATGATCCTAGACTCATGTTTATCACCAGTCTCTAATTCTAAGTTAGCATGATCCACTGTTTCCTCGTAAAAAACCTTGCCAAAAAACCCATTTGGGACAAAATCGATTCAAGGGGAAAAAGTGTGCAACACGTGCTTTCAAGCCTAAAACTTGTATCATTCCTTAGTTGTTGCCTGCAAGCATTAGTCCGATTCGTAATATATGTAAAGGAAAGAATTAATGGGGCCACACCTTAGTAGTAGTAACATTTTAAATGGGTTACTTTCTAGTTGTTCGGTAGTCGCTCACCGTTCAACACTTCAAGTTTGTATGATCCTTTGCTGGTGATCTCAATAATTCGATATGGACCTTCCTAATTCGGTCCCATCTTCCCTTTGTTCGGGTTCTGGGTGTTCTGTGTCTCCTTTCTTAACACAAAGTTCCTGACATTGAAGTGTTACAGGTTGGCTCTTCGATTTTAATACCTTTCGATCAGTCGCTTTTGGGCGGCCAACGGGGCAAAGGCGGCCTCACACCTCTCGTCCAATAGTTCTAGGGTCGTACTCAGAGCCTTGTTCTTTGACTCTTCGGTCACATATCACAACATGAGACTTGGTTCTACTGCTTCAATCAGTATTAGAGCTTTGGTGCCATAGACCAAAGAGAATGCGGTGACACCATTACTAGATTTTGAGGTTGTATGGTACGGCAACAGGAGTTTTGGCAAAATTTCCTTCAATTTCCCTTGGCATCAGTCAACCTCTTCATAATGTTTTAGAGTATGGTTTTGCTTGTAGATTCCACCTGACCGTTCCTACTAGGGTGTAGGGTGTTGAGAGGATCTTTTTGATCTTTCTCCCTAACTTTCTCAAATGTCTAGGCTTCCATCCACTTTGAAAATAGTCAACCATAAATAAAATAAATTGAGCCTTACCGATTGCCCACGATAGGCGACCGACGATGTTCATTCCCCACTTCATGAATAGCAAAGGTGATAGAGTTGAATTTAATTTCTCCTCGGGATTATATATCATCGATACATGCCTCTGACATCCAATACATTTTTGTATGAACTCCCTCGCGTCTTTTTCCATGTTAATCCAGTAGTAGCCGACTCTAATTACCTTACAAACCAATGATTCTGCACTCGAATGATTCCCGCAGATGACTTCATGAATTTCTCTCAAAACATATTCAGTATCTCGTGGTCCAAGACATATATTGAGTGGGCCAACGAACATTTTTCTAAATAGGGTGTTGTCTTCGGACAAGTTATACCTAGCCGCCTTTATACATATAGCTCTCAATTCTTTAGGATCTGAGAGTAGCTTCCCGGTCTTTAGGTAATCTATATACTTGTTTCTCCAATCCCAAGTTAATCTTGTAGAGTTTATCTTAGCGTGGCCTTCTTCCACTACCCTTCATGAGTTGAACTCATTGTCATCAACAGACGATCCCAAGTTAGCAAGAGTATCTGCATCGCTATTTTGGTCCTGACCTACACGTTGTGAAGTCCACTCTTTGAACCAATGTAGCATTACATGTAGTATATCCATGTACCTTCGCATTCATTCTGTCACGACCCGAGTTCTCCCTCTATGAACATGTCGTGATGGCACCTAGTTCCTAAAACTAGGTAAGCCTAACAATGCCGAAACTAATATAACGGGTGGAATCATTTGATTAAATTAAGCAGCAACTAGAAGAAAAACGGTATATAAGTTCCACTTGGTATATACAAACCCAAAAAAAATAAACAAAAGCGGAAGTCTACAACTAAATCCCAAAACCCAAAAATTCACGGGAAACACAGGCTAAAGGAAAATACTGTAATGCTCTAATCTCCAGAATGTATACATCAAAACATTATGATAGAGTCTAAACGCTACAGATAGAATAAGGAAGGAAACTCTTCGGTCTGCGGACACTGCAGAAATACCTCGAGTCTCCACTAGATCTATTTGCCTGGAAGATAGTGCACCTCAGATGAAGTACCTGGATTTGTACATGAAAAACATGCGCAGAAGAGACGTGAGTACACCATAGCGGTACTTAGTAAGTTCCAAGTCTAACCTCGGTTTGATAGTGATGAGGAAGGTCAAGGCCCTACCGAGATAAATATAAATCATGGTAAGATGAAGAAAGCAATATAAATAAAGTCTAAAGTGAGAATCTAAATAGGATAAATAAGGGAATCGGCAATAGGAAAATGGGACAAAGCAATATAAGGAACACTACTTACAACAGGAAATAATAACCTGGGATCTCTTGGTAACCCGAGGATCTCTTGGTATCCTCATTATATTCACTAGGGATCTCTGGGTATCCCGACGATCTTTTGGTATCCTCATTTATATTCACTAGGGATCTCCTGGTATCCCGAGGATCTCTTGGTATCCTCATTATATTCACTAGGGATCTCTTGGTATCTCGGGGATCTCTTGGTATCCTTATTATATTCACTAGGGATCTCTTGGTATCCCGAGGATCTCTTGGTATCCTCATTATATCACTAGGGATCTCTTGGTATCTCGATGATCTCTTGGTATCTTCATTATATTCGCTAAGGATCTCTTGGTATCCTCATTATATTCGCTAAGGATCTCTTGGTATCCCGAGGATCTCTTGGTTTCCTCATTATATTCGCTAAGGATCTCTTGGTATCCCGAGGATCTCTTGGTATCCTCATTATATTAACTAGGGATCTCTTGGTATCCGAGGATCTCTTGGTATCCTCATTATATTCGCTAGGAATCTCTTGGTATCCTGAGGATCTCTTGGTATCCTCACTATATTCACTAGGGATCTCTTGATATCCCGAGGATCTCTTGGTATCCTCATTATATTCACTAGGGATCTCTTGGTATCCTTAGGATCTCTTTGTATCCTAATTATATTCACTAGGGATCCTTGGTATCCTCATTATATTCGCTAGAGATCTCTTGGTATCCCGAGGATATTATGGTATCCTCATTATAAAGTGCAGGGGGATCTACCGGGAGTCCAACCCGTAGTCCCAATTTAAAAACACACAATAGCAACCCAACCATTTAGAAAGATACTAACTAAGGACAAGAAATAGGAAATACTAACCAGACATACTACGCGGAGTAAAATTAAGACAGTTTAAACTCTTAGGCAGGCAAGCCAAATGAACCCGCTTCTCTAAACTAGCATAGAATAAAGTCACACTTTAAAATGAATAGGTAAGCAAGAAAACTCATTTTAAATACTTCAAGTAAAAACGGATTTTCCAACAATTTGCTCAAGTACGCGCTCGTCACCTCACGTACGATGCATTCAATTAATAAAAATCATATCCTAAGGGGAAGGTCCCCCACACAAGGTTAGACAAGCCAGTTACCAATCGTTTTGAAGAATAAGTATTGCTTAGAAAATGGCCTCTTAGGTTTTGGGTTTTTGAAAAGTGAGAAATAACTGAAAAATCCCATACATTTATACTCTCTAAACCTCCAGTGCGTGTCGCGTGGGGATGACTGCGACCATGCAGCTCATGCCACAGACTGTGCTAAAGCGGCCACGGCCACGCTAGTGGAGCTAAAAGTTGCAGGTCCTTTGAAAGTTGCAGCACGGAACGCGCGAAGTTGACCGCAAAGGCATGGCTCACAGCGCGAACCCCCGCAAAGGCAGCCGCAGCCGCACTAGAGGAACTGAAGGCTGCGGGTTCTCTGAAGCTGGCAGCAGAGACCACATGAGGACGATCGCTACCGCACAGCTCATTCTGTGGATTGTGCGATCACGATCGCTGCCCCGTGCTAGAATCTCCATCTTGAACCTGACCTTCAATATCTGACGTTTTAAGTCTACAACCTCCCGGAACCTATTCGAAACTCACCCCAGCCCTTGAAATCCAAACCAAATATACACACCACTTTAAAAACATCTTACGGACTTGGTTGTGCGATCAAATCACCAAAATAACATCATATAAATCGGATCGAGCCTCAAAACTCATGATTTTTTCATAATTTTTCATAAGAAATAAAATTCCCATTTCGGGTCTAAAACGCGGCCAATGACGTCTGTTTTTAACTAAACTTTACTGAAAGTGCTCCAATCATATATAAGACTTGTACTGGGCACCGAAACCAAAATACGAGCACGATACCTAGTCTTCTAATCAAACTTCGTTTCCATTTTCTTTAATTATTTCTAGAAAATAATTTCACATAAAACTTCATTTTCTCGGACTTGAGACCTCTAATTCGATTCCAGGCATACGCTCAAGTCCCATATTTTCCTATGGACCCTCCAGGACCGTCAAATTAGGGGTTCGAGTCCGTTTAACCAAAACGTTGACCGAAGTCAAATTTGTTCAATTTAATATCAAAATTTAGCATTTGTTTCCTCACAGAATCCATAGCTAAGCTTTCCGGCAACGCGTCGGGACTGCACATGCAAATCGAGGCAACCTGAGAGGATATTTTATGGCCTCAAAAGTATAGAATGGAAAATAAATAAGTGATGACCCTATTGGGTCGTCACACGTTCATCTTTGACTTCGATCATCCCATTGACTTGGTCTACCATAAGGAGGCAAGCGCACATAACTTTAATCACCTCAGCCCCCAAGTTTTTAGCCAGTTCGAGACCTGCAATCATAGCCTCATACTCGGCCTCATTGGTAGTCAATTTTACAGTCATAATAGATTTTTGAGTACATTACCTGTCGGTGGATTCAACACGATTCCATGTCCGAAACCCTTTACGTTTGGGGCACCATCCGTAAAGAGGGTCCAGATTCTTGTCCCCCGAGTTAAACAACAATTCCATTTTAAACTCGGTATTGGGCAGGCGTGATATCGGCCACAAAGTCTGCCAAACGTTGAAATTTAAAGGTCGTTCGAGGTTGATTTCTGATATCATACCCGCAGATCTCCACGGGCCACTTGGCCAACCATCCCGAGAGCTCGGGTTTATGCATTATGTGTCTCAATAGGTATGTAGTTATAACACATATGGGATAGCATTGAAAATATGGTTTTAACTTCCTCGAGGCACTTAGAAAAGTGATCTTCAATTTTTCTAGGTGAGGATACCTAGTTTCAGCCTCGCCTATAGTCCAGCTAACATAATAGATGGGAAATTGTGTACATTCCTCTTCTAAGACCAGGACTCCACTTACCGCTATTCCGGATACTGCTAAGTACATGTACAGTTATTCTTCTACCGTTAGAGTATAAAGCAAAGGCGGGCTCGAAAGGTACCAGTTGAGTTCTTCCAAGGCTTGTTGGCATTGCGGGGTCCATGAGAAGTTATTCTTGTTCTTCAAAAATTGGAAGAACCGATGGCACTTGTCGGAGGACTTCGGGATGAATCAAACTAAGAAGGATATCCGCTCAGTTAACCTTTGAACTACCTTTACATTGTCCACCATGGTGACGTCCTCTATGGCCTTGATTTTATTAGGATTAACCTCGATTTCCCCAGTTAGACACCATAGATCCGAGAAATTTCCCGAACTCAACTCGAAATGTGCATTTCTCTGGCTTCAGCTTCATATTGTATTTCTTCAATATGTTGAAGGTTCCTTCCAAATGTTTCAAATGGTCCATTGCTCGCAGGGACTTAAATAACATATTGTCAATGTAAACCTCCATTGATTTTCCTATTTGTTTTTTGAACATCTGATTTATTAGGCACTGGTAAGTGGAACCGACAATTTTTAGTCTGAATGGAATTACTTTATAGTAGTAGGTGATGTACTTAGTAGCCCGGGTCCATCCAAATTTTGTTGTATCCAGAAAAGGCCTTGAAAAAACTAATGATCTTGTGGTCGGACGTCACATCGATCATACGATCAATGTTGGGCAAAAGGAAAGAGTCCTTGGGACATGATTTATTCAAGCTTTTGTAGTCCACACACATTCTTAATTTATTCTCCTTATTAGGGACTACCACTATGTTTGTTAACCAATCCAGGTACTTAACCTCCCGAATGGACCCTATTTTAAGGAGTTTAGATGCCTCATCTTTGATGAATGCATGCTTAAATTCAGACTGCGGTCTCATTTTCTGTTTGACTGGGTGGAACTTTGGATCCAGGCTCAGCTTGTGAGTAGTTATTTCAAGCGGGATCCCTTTCACATCATGGTGGGACCAAGCGAAACAATCTATGTTAGCTATAAGGAATTTAATGAGTTTTTTACTAATCTCAGCACTTAATTCCTTGCCCAGGTATACGTTATGATCGGGCATGTGCTTAATCAATATGACTTTCTCCAATTCTTCGACCATTGATTTGGGGGCGTCGGAATTATCATGGACTATGAAAGACCAAGGAACTTCGTAGTCGTCGTCCTCAGCTATCCTCTGCTTCTCCAGTTAGGTCGAGGTCGGTTTTGAGGATTGCTATTTGGTTTCTCGCTTGGAGATCGAACTTGGATATTTTGGTATTGAATGTGAGGAAATTGGGACCACCTCATCGATTGTGAACATCTCCTTCGTTGTCGCTTCCTCTCCGTAAATTGTTTTATCCCTCGGGGTGTCAGGAATTTCAATACCTAGTGCAGTGTCAAGGTCATTGCTATCGTGCTGTGAATCTACGACCTTTTGAATAGAGCATCGTATCTCGTACCTCCTTCGATTATGAAGAATGTTATTTCCTGAATGGTTCTAGCGACATTTAGCGATAGTGTTATTTCCCCTTTAATGGTATCACATGCCATATTGAATCCACTTAGAACTCGACTACAGGCACAATTTGGTCTTGTAGACCAAGCTGTCCTATGACTCTCAATCTGATGATATTGGCTGAGCTACCTGGATCAATTAACACACGCATAACTCGAGATTTATTTATGAGTAACAGATATTACTAGTGCATCAATATGTGATTGCAATATGCCTTCATCATCCTCGTCGTTGAAGGATATGGTTCCTTCTGGATGTAATCTCGAGTCCATTTTTCCCTAGTAATGGATACTTTGGTGAATTTTAACATCGTCCCCTAGGGGACGTCTAATCCACTGATGATAATGTTAATGACATACTGAGGTTTCTCCTATTCGATCTGCTTATTGGAGTCCATATTACTGAAATGATTTTTGGCTCAATCGCTTGGGAACTCGTGGAGATGTTTGTTATTGAATAACCAAGCTACTTCCTTTCTCGTCTGTCAACAGTCTTTTGTTCTATGGACGTGAGTGCCATGATACTTACACATTAGGTTGGGGTCCCTTTGGGTAGGATCGAACTGTAAAGGTTGAGGGAACTTGGTGTCTTTGATGCGTCCGATAAAAGATACGATGGCAGCAACATTGATTTTGAAGTTGTACTCCAATAACCTCGGTTATTCCTTAGGTCTGATGGGTCTATCAAAACCGTTCTTGCTCATGAGCCCCCAATTATTATGACCACACTCACTCCTTCTCTTACTCCACACAGGGTTGCACCCCGACTTTGTTGCCTCTTTGGTCTCTGTTGTATGGTTTATACCGATATCTATTTGATCTTGGTTCACGATCAATATCTCTTTTGGATTGGTCACTAGTTCTGACGAGATAAACAGATCTGTAAGGGGCCCCAAGCTGATCATCTAGTACCCTGATTGTTTACTAGTACCGGTTATGGACGTCAGGCCAAGTTACCGCCATGTATTCTATCAGGTTTTTCTTCAACTGCTGTAAAGACAACAAACTTCAAGCATTGAGCCCTTGGATGAATGCCAAACGGTCCATATTATCCATGATCGGAGGCAGGCCCATTCGTTCCATTTGAAACTAGGATATGAATTCCATGAGCATCTCGTTATCTATCTCTTTTACTTTAAAAAGGTCCAACTTCCTAGTCTCGACCTTGATGGCTCTGACATGTGCTTTCACAAAAGAATCTGCAAGCATAACTAATGAATTAATAGAAATAGTTGGTAAGTTGTCATACCATATCATAGCTCCCTTTGACAAAGTTTTCCCGAACTTTTTCAATATGACGGACTCGATCTCATCATCCTCCAAGTCGTTCCCTTTGATGGCGCACGTGTAGAAGGTCACATGCTTATTTGTGTCAGTTTTTTTATTGTACTTAGGGATCTTGAGCATGCGAAACTTCTTTGGGATTGGCTTCAGAGCTGCGCACGGAGGAAAAGTTTTTTCTGAAAAAACTTCTTGGAATCCAGGCCTTTTAGTATTGGTGCGCTCTTGGAATTTGATCAACCATAGAGTTGTAGGTTTCAAGCCATATTTTTAGTTTCTCGAGCAACTTTATGATCTTTGGGTTAGTCCCGGGCTTAGTTTCACTCGGCCTCTCCATGATTGATTCCTTTCTGCAAAAGATTTCCCATGACGGCTCAGGCTCAACTCTGCTGGAGTGCATCTTTGGTTCTACAGCCGGGCTATCGCTTCCTGTTAAGCCTGTAGCATTTTGAAGATCATCCGCCAGTTGATCCTGTTAACTTCACCGTCGTGTGTATTTTGGGCCACCGATCGAACTCCCCCAGGGACGCTGTTTTCAGGATCAACATATAAATTCAACTTAATTTCCACGTGTGAGATAGTATCGATAAGGTCTATGGCTAGGACTCCGTTGGGATCAATAGGAGGTACCTCGTTGCAGCGTACTGATCACGCACAACTTTAGTCCTTAAAAGGATAAGCGGTCGATACAAATATAATCAGGTCTAAAAGTCCAGAGTCGAATACCACAGAGAAATAAGGCTTAGCTATATTTCTTTAATATCACTAAGAAGGCAAGTTTAAATAGTTTTGTAAATTATAAATATTGAGATTTATATTTCTAACTAATTAACTAGCAAATATTACAAAGCGGTCAAATTATCAACTAACGAGACAAAGGGTTGGAGACTAAATTGATGAGATCTAGAGTTAAGATCCCCCCAATTGTCGGAATCCTTACAGCTATGTTCCATACAAATTTTTCGATGTATTCTCTACTAATCTTGAGCACTTTAGGTTCCGTAATTCTCTCTCGGATAACTACAACAAATTACTAGACAAATTCTCTCGAACTAAGCTAGGTTGATTTATCTAACCGCTCATTATGACCACGTCAAGCCTTTGTTATTTTTAAACCTGCCTTTAAACCCACTGCATTGATTTCTCATATACTATAATTCATAACCAATAATGAAAATAGGAAGAAGAAAGTGAAAAACGCGTGGAAAAATTCTCCGCTTGCTCCCAATGTGTTCTGTCCTCCTTAAGTCGAATCTAAAAACAAGCTTTTTTTTACTTGGCCGAGTTTGTTGATTTTATATAGGGTTAGGATAAGTTTTCCACGCTTTACACTTTACCCCCTAGACTTTCTCGGCCTTCTCAAAATCGACTGCGGTCGCGGGCCAAACACGCTTGTTTTACACTATTCTGTTTTGCGCCTTTTTCACCGCGTTACAGCCGTGGCTCTACCACGATAGCAGCGGACTGTTGCCCAATTTTTCTTCATCTTTTCTTTCTATTTTCATCCTGGCTCTTCTCGATTGGTCTTTTATCTATATATTTGACCCCAATATACTCTATATCCTCCTCCTAACTCGTAGTAGCTCTTGCTAAGCATAAAGACCTCAATTAGAATATTTTGTTATCATTTAGCACTTTAAACGTGAATTAAATATGGATAACTTAGAGCATAAATAGCATCTACATTGTATAATATAGGCTACTATCAACACCCCGCACTTAAACTATTGCTCGTCCAAGAGCAATCAAACTACACTTATATATAGACACGACCTTTTTAAACAATTCTCCTGAAGCGTCACACTAAGAATACTTGAAATAGACTAAGCAAAAAATCATAACATCTTAACCTCAAGATTTCAAGTACCACACATTATTCATTCACCCACTTACTCTAACATAGAGCTCACTGAAATTATCTCTCCTTCATGAATCAAGTGCCCTCACACAACTAAAAAGAGTTGTTCCACACAATAAAATTTAAGAACACTTAGGAACTCAAGATAGAAAGAATTCACTCACTCTCAGAAAATAACATTCATTTGCCACAAACATACACCATAGGCTTGCCCGTAGTGTGCTACTCTACCAATCGAGCTCATTCAGTCTAGTATCAAGTAAGACTTTATTTGGTTGTAATGTAGGATGCGGAACAGGTAGGATGCATTTAAAAATAAGAGTGACTACACCTCCCTAAGCACTTTAATACATATACTTTAACATTCAAACCCCATACTTTTGTCAAACCAAACTCCACCTTCACCTCAATGTATATTACCCTATACTTCTTTAAGCACATCTATATCAAAAGCCACCACTTATCAAGGAATATTTATTTCACAATAATATGACTTTTTTTTATTTCTTTTTAAATTCAAGTAGCTCTTACTTTTTCAAAAAACGGTGCACCTTTCTCCTTATTTCATTAGTTCCATTCAAAAGACAAACCAACCACCCAACACTATAACTTTTACACAGTTCATAACAATTCAAGTGCTCATGGGAGGTTTAAAGGTTCAAATGGATGATTAATTCAAATAAATAGGTACGGCTTGTAATGTGGTTGCCAAAGAAATAATTATAGGCTCGAAGGGGTTAACTACATTACATAACAATTAGGCGGGTAAAATATATATATGGCTCAATAAAGAAACGCCTATATCACTTTTCAAGACTTAACAAAACTATTATTTCGTTTTGCAGACATTGAAGGCAAGTTATAGGCATCAAATGCAATTTTCACAGAATAACACCCAAACCTCACATTACTCACTCACGATTGGTTTCATCAAGACATTCTAGTCAAAGCACTTAAACAAGTTAAGATCATACAATTTAATGTACTTATACAACAGTCAAAAGCTGAGCCTAAGCATCACAACAAGCACTTACCATTCTCAAGGCATGAAAAAGTTAAGAGATATTGCTACAATTCAATTCATCTCACATTAGCTCCTACTCCTAAAGAAAAATAAAACTAATTATACTCGGTTCAAACAAAACCCTTGGAAAAGAACCGCGACACAAAGAAAAACCAAAGGGTAATTGCTACACTACCTAACACCAGAAAATATATTTGTCTTTTTTCTTTAGACTTAAATCACTCAAGAAAATTATCAAATTGATCCATCCTTGGGAAAAGTCCAAACTTTTTTTTCCATTTTTAAAAATAAAAAAAATTCAACTAAACTAACAGTACTATAGCTTAGAAAGTTATACAGACAATCTCCTCACACCATACTTAAAATTGTGTATTGTCTCTAATGCACACCACAACTAATAAAAGGGTAAAAGAGATTCCTTGGCAGGCCAAAGCCCGAAGCACTAACAACTCATGTGGTACTCAAACTTCTCGCAAGCTTAGTCCTCGTACGGGTACCTCATACTTAGTTCCAACTATTTGATTTGTTGTTGCATCCTTCCAATAGCTTTGCTTTCCATTTTCCTACAAGATCAATAATTGACACTACAAAAATAATACAATTAAAAACATAAAATTTAAAAAATCAATAAAGTTGGGTTGCCTCCCAACAAGCACTTGATTTAACGCCGCGGCACGACATGAATCACTTTTTGTCTCCACCTCGAGCTTATGAATTGAACCCCAAGTTTAGCTTCAAGCTATTGATTATGCTCTTGGAGCGGTGGAATGAATCTAAATGTCCTACGGAAATAATGTAGTATTCTGTACTCCTTGGCCTTTGTATGAGGTATGTAATCCTGACTTTCTAGTAAGAAGAATTCAAAAATATATGCATCTTGTTCCTCATTCCTTGACTCTTCAATTGGTTCGGATGACTCTATTTCCATATCACCATCCAAATACAATGTAAAAAAAATTCTTAGAGTGTGGACCAATGCGCTAACACACATGAACTTCAGGACTTTCAGTATCCTCAACGTCAATGATACAGAGTCAACAAAATTTATATCCTCAATTTCCTTGGCTGACTCTAGTCTTACTTCTTCAACATCTCCATCCTCAAATTCTAGTTGGTTAGATTGTTCGTTTTCTACTCTTACCTCCTCCATTTGCACCTCAATTTCAGCATCTAATTCATGCTCTTCTTTGCTACTATATTGTTGAGCATTATCTACCTCAACTAGTTGACTCACTTGTGCCTCCAAGTTGCGAATAGTAGCATCTTGACTTTATATGTGCAGTTATTTTTTATTATTTTGTTCCACAAGGCACCTTACCATATCCTTGATCTCTTTCAGGTCATTATCCCTGGGTTCTTTGTTCCTATTAGCTTCACAAGAAAAAGAAGAATCATCAAAGTAAGGGGTTGGGGGAAGATAAGAAATATAGGCACACCCATATAAGTGACCATCTTGACCACCACATATACCACATACATTTCCCACATAAGATTGAGTTAGTGCACATAACTCACTCTCAAGAATATTTTGATTATTTTTCCATAGGTGGTATTCTTCACAATATGCATAAGGAGGATTAAAAGTAGAATTACCAATATCCAAACTCCCATAATTCCAAAATGCCATGTTTCTCAGATTAACAAGTAAAACAAAAATATATAAAAGTCAAATACAACAAAACAAAAATAAAAGTTCAAACTTGCAACCGAGAAATATGTACACCTATAGCTACACTTTTAGTTTCCCGGAAACGGCGCCTAAATTTGATCAGGCAACTATAGTCCTAAAAGGGATAAGCGATTGTTGCAAATATAATCCGATCTAAAAGATCGGAATCTAATCACACAGAGAACTAAGATTAGCTATATTTGTTTAATATCACTAAACAGACAAGTTTGAACAACTTTCTAAATTATAAAGATTGAGATTTATATTTCTAACTAATTAACTAACAAATACTACAAAGCGGATAAAATTATCAACTAACAAGACAAAGGGTTGGAGACTAAATTAAGGAGGTCTAGAGTTATGATTTTTTCAATTGTCAGAATCCTTACATCTATGTTCTTTACAATTTTTCCGATGTATTCTATACTAATTGTGAGCACTTTAGGTTCCGTAATTCTCTCTCAGATAACTACAACAATTTACTAGACATATTATCTCGAACAAAGCTAGGTTGATTTATCTAACCGCTCATTATGACCACGTCAAGGCTTTGTTATTTCTAAACCTGCCTTTAAATCCACCGTATTGATTTCTCACATATGTTAGGAGTGACGTTTTTCAACAACTACCTAAGTATGTACTATCTCTCGAGCACTACACACTATATAGGCACAAGAAATTGATGATCATTCAATCAACAGCAACAAACACGTAGTTGAACAAGTAAAGAAATCCAACAACACAATTATATAAATACATAACAAGTATTTATCCTACAAAAGGTTCTATCAAAATCCTAAAAAACGAATTAGCTATCCATAATAGTATGCAAAAATACAATACTAGAATTCAAAACCAATAATGAAAATAGAAAGAAGAAAGTGAAAATGCGTGGAAACATTCACTGCCTTGCTCCCAATGTGTTCTTTCCTCCTTAGGTCGAATCTAAAACAAGCTTCTTTGTTTTACTTTGGCGAGTTTGTTGATTTTATATAGGGTTAGGATACGTTTTCCACGCTTTACACTTTATCCCTAGACTTTCTCGGCCTTCTCCAAATCGGATGCGGTCGCGGGCCAATCCCGGTCATTTTAGACTATTCTGTTTTGCGCCTTTTTTCACCGCGTTCCAGTCGTGGGTCTACCGCGGTCGCGGTGGACTGTTGCCCAATTTTTCTTCACCTTTTCTTGCTCATTTTCGTGCGAGCTCTTCTCGATTGGTCTTGAATCTACATATTTGACCCAAAAATACTCTATATCCTCCTCCTAACTCGAGGTAGCTCCTGCAAAGCATAAAACTTCAATTAGAGTTCTTTGTTGTTATTTAACACTTAAAACATCAATAAAATATGATTAAATTAGAGCATAAATAGCATCTACATCGCATAATATAGTCTACTATCAGGTACCATGTTGTTGTTCTTGCCATGATGATAGGAGTCTTCATCCAGGTTTAGAGGAGCAGATTGGGAGTTTGACATTTTAAATTTTGACCTGAAATTAAACACTTCAAAGAACAAGCGTAAAATAGGGTGTGTCATGGAAATTTGTATTAAATTGCTACTTATCTTTAGCTCACTGGTTGGCGCCAAAATTTTTACCCTCAGAAATGGAACAATTAAATTTTTAAGTTAATATAAGGGTACGCATATTAATTCGATATTAAATTGCTTTAAAGTAAATAAATAAAGATATATTAAATTCAAACCACGTGAGGAGGAGGATTCTAGCTTCAATGAAATACCCAACCCTCATCCGGACTTAAAATGACCAACACTGATGAACAAGAATAATAACAAAGAAAATAATAGTATATTGCATAGGTATGCATGTCTTAAAGTATGTTAAATAAATAACCGACTCCCCTTTATATAGTAGGGGAGTTTTACCCTAAGTACAATTCTATAGAAGGTAAGAAATCTTCTATTTAACTAATCAACAGTTCTCTATCGATGCATGCCGAGTTCTACGCCGTGGTATCGCGGATAACACGGCCTTATGTTGGTCGTTCTTGGTTGCCCGATAACGTTCTCCGAAGTATTTTGAGATTGAGACCGATCCTGGATTATGACCCTTATAGTCTCGAGGGTGTGTGTCATGCCCCCGGACTCTGACTCGACGAGACCCTTGCCTCAATTTCGCTTCCTTGTCATCATATTTCTAGCTCGATTTATCTTATCGGAAGTCGGGGTGTACCATGAGCTCAGTTTTGCCCGTATAGAGTTAGACTACAATTTGTGATAAAATTTTAGTATGATTAAGCATTAAAATTATTAGACGTTAACAGTCATCAATAGCATAAACAAAGTGTGATAATTGTTCCTCATTCTTTCTAACACGTAGTTTAAGAATTCTTTTTATTTTTCACCCTTACTGTGTGCAGTCATTTGTAATCTGCATCCAATTTTAGTTTTTGAATAACTTATACTCTAATTTTCTTATTTCTTGCAAAATCATATAAAGGGACAAAACTAGAAATTATATGTATCTAAGTACCACAAATATTGTGGACTCGAGGCAAATCTTAAAATTGTATGTATTTTTAATTAAACCATCTGTATACATGTTAAGACAAACATCGTTGACTAGAGGCAAATTTAGAATCTGAAGATAACAAGTATACGATTTAATATACGTACATAGGAATGTGAGTGTGTATATATATATATTAAAAATTTAAAAGATTTTCTTTAAATGGTCTGTAAACACACGCATAGTTCCATTTTGAGTCACTATGTTTGATTCGTCCTTAAATATGGATATGGATATTTATCATGTCAAGTTAATTATAAATATCTTCTTAAAAAGATTTTCTAACCATCTTAGACATATAAATATTTTATTTGACTCAGATGCTAAGCTGTTATAATTAATTTCATTCCATTTGTTTTCTCTTCACTAATATAATAAAATATTGACAGATTTACTAAAAGATAAATTTGAATTTCGAGCACTATATATAAGATCCGTCTGTTCGTTCAATTTTGTACTTAGTTATAAGCTCCTCTAAATGATTGTATGTGAAGTTATAGTTCTTTGATTTTTTCTCTAATTTCTTTGATACCGCAATGTAAGAACCTTCCTCACTACTCACTCGTTTTTTTATTTATTTAATGTTTGAACATTATTATGTATACTAGGATTTATGAAGGCCTGAGAATCATTCAGATCTCAATTGATTAATTATATTTATCTTCTTCTTTTAAATTATTTACAATATCCCTTTGTTGTTTTGAATAGTTTAAGTATCAAGATTTTTTTAAAATAATTAATACTAGCTATCACTACATAAGTATCACCACCAGACACTTTCACAAGCATTTAGATTGTGATTCATCATACACACGATTTTACAACATAATCTAAAATGAGATTTTTCTGACATTATTTTTAGAATATAATATTTAATTATTATTTAGTTTTAATTATTTAGAGATAATATCTGACATTTTGTCATTTGCCTAATTTAGGTCCCAAAGCAATGATAATTCGGAAAGTGACTCACTACAAAAAAAAAAACTCAATTACCAACAAAAAAAAATGTTGATAAATTGATCAAATTGGTTGGTATTTTGACTTACTAACCGATTACCAACGGAAATTGGCCTGTTGCTAAAAGGCTCGATGGTAAATTTTACCAACCAGATTGAATTGGTTGGCAAACTTACCAACTTTAAATTCGTTAGTAAACACCAAATAAATATGTTGGCAAATTTTGAATCTTGAGTCCAAGATTTTCGTTGGTAAATTTACTAACAAAAATTCAGTTGGAAGTTCGTTAGTAAATTTACTAACATATAGAAATTGAGTTAGTAAAATTGGTTTTTGATTATTTAAATTGTGTTTGTAATTGGTTGGTAAATATAGTAACAAGAAAATTTCCATTAGTACTATGTTAGCAACTATACTAATGGATACCAATTTGGTTGGTAAATCCGATAGTATAATTTTAAAAATACATTGGCAATCAGTTGGTAATTTTGTCTATAGAAAAGTTCTATTTAGTAAATTGTAGGCAATTTACAAACAAATTTCAAAATCATTAACAAATATGGTTATAATAATTGTATTAATATTCATCTAAAGCTTTAAAAGATCCCAAAAAAACGAAAACAAAATAAAAAACATACTAAAACTTTATAAATAATAATATCTATCATGAAGTTGAAAGCAGAATCCAAGATGTGTCTAACATAAAAGAAGCTAACATAAATCTAAATGTGACTCGTGTCATTTGGCGACGAGTCGTGTCTACGAGAAGGCGGTGTAGGTAAGCCACCTATGAGGACCGATAGACGGTTTTGGAGTAGTTGATCAACTTGCTCGCGCACCTCTTGCTGCATTTCTTGTCTCATTTCTTCACGCATTTCTTCTCTCATTTCTTGTCTAATCTCTTCTCTGATCTCAGATCTCATCTCATGCTTCATCTCTTCCTTAATTTCTTGCAAACGATGTCCTACACATTCACTCACCCGTGTATTGAAGTCTAGATCTTGAGGTGGAGATATCGAGCTGGAGGAAGCACCAACATGCCCATAGAAAGGAGTTTGAGAACCAAGACCATAAATGCGCGTCTTCTTAACACCAACTTCCTCCAAATATATTTGTGAGAAATCAACTTCAGGAGGCTCACCGGACCCATCTTCAGGCTGAGACGCAGATAGAATTTTAGACATTATGGCGTCCTAGACAAAAAAAAAAAGATATAAGCTCTATAATAATAACTTTGACAGAGAAAACAGCAAGAACACAGTCATAAAATGTAACAAAACTGAACAGTGGCGCAGGACATGCTGGGTAAATTAAGAGGTCACGCTAGAGATTTTTTGAATGCAAAAAATGCAAGTCGTCGAATGGAAGAGGATCTACCTAGTAGAGCAGCTGCTCCTATTCTGTCAGAATCACAAATGCAAATAACGAAAGCCAAAGAAAAAGCTGTCCAAGCAGGTAATAAGCATAAAAATGGAGTGTGGAAGATTGTTGTTAGAGATAATGCAGCTGCTTCAAAAGATGCTCATGAAGCTGAGTCAAGTTGTGAATATGATCGATCAGCAAAAGAGGTTGTGAATATCCTGGGCAAAGGAGGTTGTGAAACTGATTCTCATGAAGCTGATATTGATGGTCATTCAGCAAAGGAGGTTGTGAATATGATCGATCGACCACACATTACTGTTGTATCGTCTGTCATAGCTGGAGTTACGGAAAGCATTAACTTATCAGCTGATCTTGCAAATATTTCAGCAAAGGAAATGCCTGCAGATGTCTATTGTCAACAAACTGAGAATGTTGAAGCTGCCAAAAATAAAATTTCTGTCACAAATGATGATGCTGCAGAATTTTTATTAGGAACATCTCAAGTTGTTATCCGAGCTGATCAACAACTGTCAACAGTTGAATCATCTAAAGTTGTTAAGAATAGTACTCTGTTGGGGGAATCAGGTTGTGAGGACAGGGGAAATTTGAATGCGATTAGTGCAAGTCGACGAATTGAAAACAGTCAACAAATTGAGAAGGGAGATACTGCCAATGCTGCAGAAATTGTTTCAGGGACATTTCAATCAGTTCCTCGAGTTGACCATCTTGCTGATCAACTTGAATCGGTTAGGAAATCTGTTCAGATGTCTAATGCAACTGCTAAATCAATTCAACGGTGTGGAAGAGGGAACGAAGGCTCTACTGTTATATTGGTGCAGCAAGCCAACAAGTTGGTAAGTTCAAATCCAACATTTTCAGTCACAATGCCTAATTCAAATGAAGATGAGGAAGCTATAACTGATGCTACACATAACAATGAGCCTCTATCTGATCGAGGCCATAAGAATGCTCAGACTGATGCTTCTAAAACAGCCTGCTCAAAAGACAAATTTGCAACTGATAGGGCGAAAAAATCCATGTCTTCTGTTTCTTTAAAGCCAATAAGCATGAAAGAATTTGAACTCTCAATTGCAAACAGCTCATGTGATATAGGCTCAGTGTCAGGTACCAAATGTGACCACTCGCAGCAGCAGTTGTATGATCAAACTGGACAATGCTTCAGTGGCAAGGCCAATTTTGTGAATAAGCAAAACAGTGACAACATTCCAACTGCATTTGGTTCAGCTTGGTTTTCAAAGCATAATGGCTGGAATAAATCAATGCAGTCCAGTATTCAAGCTGTGAGTGATGGTGTGCATGACACTGGACAAATTGCCATTTCTGAATCAGATGGACAGAACCATTTCGATGACCAACAAATTGCAAGAACTTCTGATTCATCGAAGACCAAAACAGAGAAAACTGTCCAGAAAAACAATAACCAGATAGTAACATCATCCTCTAAAACAGTTCTTGTGATGGAAAAGATGGAAAATCTTAATGGAAACAAGATTGGAGGAGTGATTAAGAAGGTGAACAGTATTACACCCATGTCAATTTCAAGTGCATACAGCGGGGAAGATATCATCGACAATGAAGATATTTCAAGCTTTGAAGAAACGAGTAAACACGTAATTATATCTACCATGAAAGAATCGGTCATAAAATCAAAACTCTGGGATCAAAGACCTTTCGATGATGACGAGAGTTGGGACGAAGGCTCTGGTGGAGGGTCGTCTACAGAAGAAGAGAATCAACAGGAGGGTTATAGCTCAGGAGAGGAAAGTGATACCACGACCAAACCATCTGCTCATCCGAGTCAAGTTAAAAGGAACGGAATCTCAAAACCAGTAGCTTCAGCTAGTATTTTGAACCCAAACAAGACTGCAACAGCATATCCTCTGATGGACCCACAAACAAGTATCACACAAAAAGAACAAGAACAGAATGTTATCATCTCCTCTGCTGACAAATCAACTACTGAATACGGATAAAAGAATTGCATTTTTTCGGAAAACAAGGCGATAACAGTATCGCATCAGTCCCTTGGAATGTTCATATCCTCAGAGCAAGCTCCTATCCAAAATGAAACGGAAGGAAGGCACATATATGAAGAAGGAGAAGAAGAGGATATTCTAACGCAATGCCGAATAAATGCTACAAGGCGGGGGGATTTATCTCCAATGCACAGTAATCCTAATAAAAAGAATCACCGAAGGGAAAGAAGTTGGGACGACAGATCGGTTGAACACGCAGTAGTAAGAAAGCTCCCAATGAGAATGGCAAAGCAAAAACACGCAGTAGCAAGTAAAAGGTGGTATATATAACCTGTAGTTGGGACCCTTAGACAGAATATTGAAGATTCGCAAAATCAGAAGAATGCTTTCCATTGGAAAATAACATTCAATTATCATCAATTCTTTGACTCTTAAGTAACATCTTGCATGCTTTGTGCTAATCCTATAAATTGTGACGATGACTACTATAGATATATATGTTAAAATTAAATGGCCATCGCAATCAAAGTAGCAAACGTCACAGAAAAAATGGGAGAAGTAACTTACGTAGGTGCTCTTAGATTTCTGGTCCACAAACTCCTTGTTCGCCTTGACATGTGTCTTCTTCAGAAGCTCATGTGGATGAGCTGGTCTTCCCAGTTCTTTAGCCTAGAATTGAAAACCACGTTCACTATATTAATACATAATCACTAGCTTTGGAGATATTATAACTAGGCTAATAAAAAAGGAATATACCATTTGTCTTGCATGTTCTCGGTGACTTCTGGAGCCTCCTGTGTGGCGCGAGGGACCAAAACCTTCACCACCTTTTTCACTTAGCCGATTCCTTGAGCATTGTGCAGACTTGGCTTTAAAAGCCTCAGTCTCCCAGTGAGGCTTCCAGCTGTCCCAAATAGATACTGGAATAGTTTTGCGCTTCTTCTCACAACTTCTTGCTTCAGATAACATACCCTTGTATCGTTCTGCACATTTGCTCATAAACTTATCCTTTATGGAAGCTTCATTTGCAGCGTCCCACTGAAATCGTTTCTGTTTGAGAACATCAAATGAAAATAACACAAGATATTGATAATAACAACAAAAACAACTTATACCGAGTATAGTAAATCCCTTGCTCAAGAAAGATAAAGGAACTCCAAATATTATTGATCTTATAATGCTATAACTTTACCTTAAACTCTTCCCAATAGAAGTCTTTTGTCTCTGGTGTAATAGACTTCCAATTATGTCCTTCAGGATCCAGTTTCTCCTTGAAGATTTTTGTGACAGACCGAGCGACGTCATTGCCCGGGTCCAGTTGGCTAAAGTAAATAAGAAATGAATTATGTTGTTACTCTATTCCATTTAAGCCTTTCATATTCTTTCAAGAAGCATTTGAGATGCACTAATGCATACCAGATAAGCAAGAAACAAAATATTAAAAAATATAAACAAGTGACACTGTTACTCTTACCCTCCAGGGACGATTGTAATTGGGATACGGTTACCGCCAATTGTGTTGGACGAACTTGCTGATCGGATTTCATCTGCAGGTGTACCAAGATCAGAAGAAGAAGATGGTAAGGATCTGCTTAGAGTTGCATCCAAATGTGGTGTTTCTGTAACTGGAGGTTCAGGTGACTGATCAGCTTCGGGTGACTGATCAGATGTGGGACTCAACATCTCACGAGATCTCGGTGTGTTTGAATTCCTATTTTCAGCATATCTACGTGCTCCACCTCCCCTAGGTGCCATATCTGCGATTCCAAAGCCAGATGCAGATGAACAAATAACATATTTAATGAATCATGGTCAAATCTAATTGGATACAATAATTGATATATTATTCCAAGAGTTATTAAATGATATATTACTCCAAGAACAAAATGCTTTGAAAAAATAAGGCATACAAGTATTAATCTAGAGATGGCAGATTCAAAAGACAAACATCTAAAAATGAACAAATTTACTTTATAAAGTATTTCAAAAGACAAACTTACTTAAGTTAAAAAAAACAAGAACCCATAAAATCTGAAATCCAGGAACTTTTTCTTAAAAACTAAAAACTAAAAATAAATTATATACTATGTTTCATTCATTCAGACTCTATATTTGAAGAGATTGAAGCACTTTGACTCTATTCACTGTCATTTTCATCATATAGCTCTTCATTCTCATTATCCTCATCCTTATCTTCATCTTCGTCCGATCCAAATTCAACATGAAGTTCTACCTCATCATCTAAATCATCATCCTCGTCTCTTATGTTTATGAATCCACCATTTGGATCATTAAGGAGAATAATGTCATCGTTAGGTACCACATCAAATGTTAAACCAACTTCCTCAGATTGAAATGGCTCAACACCATCTGTCGGATTTGACTGTGAAGATGATGGAGGCATGTCCACCAAACCCCGTGCTTTTACTTTGCACACAGCCCACCACTCACTCTTATCACGTCGTAAGCTAGGATAAGTTGTATAATACACTTGAGCCGCTTGCATTGCCAAAACAAATGGTTCATACTTCTTTAACTTCTTTTCATGGTTGATATCCACAAGTTTATATTGTGGGTGAATCTTCATTCCTGCCTTTGGTGTGGGATCAAACCACTCGCACTTAAATAAAACAGTTCTCTTTATATACTCACTACCCTTGTACTCCAATTCAAGGATATCAGTTAGCACGCCATAGTAGTCACTATCATCTGCACTATAATTAGTTCCTTTTATGCATACACCGCTGTTGTTAGATGATCTAGAAGAACTTCGGCTTTTAGTGTGAAATTTAAAGCCGTTGACTGTATAACCAGTCCATGGTTGTGCTTTTCGACATGGACCTTCTGCAAGGGCTTTGATGAACTGATTATCTATATGGACGCGTGCCTATAAAAGAAAAATAATTAGAGTTTCTTATAAGTGAGGTAAGTATAAGTGGAAGGATATTGTACAAGTACTCACATATGTTTTAAACCATGATGCAAATTCTTCATCAAGTTTCTTATCCACTTCCTTCTCCGTAATTTGTAGGAAATTTTGACGAAGGGAGTCAATAAAAATCCTTTGAATCACATCCAAGAAAATATTTTATTAAGGTTTTGATGATTTTGTTAATCTACAAATGAAAACAAAAGCTTGAAGTCTTACTCGATATATGGGTGTACTTCTGGGCAATTTAATAAAACATAAATATGAGCTGCATCAAGTTCTTCTTCAGTCATATATCTTGGTTTACATCTCCCAAATGCTTTACCTGGATAGGTAAATATAGAAAGATTACCATCGCGCTCATCTTTTTCCCTTGTACCACCATCATAATTCCGTGGAACTTTTCTATGCCTTGTGTAAACATGAGGTTCAAAGTAGTGTGAACAAAACGATGAAGCTTCCTCAACTAAATACGCGTTGCATATCGATCCTTCAACTTGTGCCTTATTTCGAACATTATTTTTCAATTTCCGAAGGTTCCTGGAAATAACACATAAGCTCAAATAACAAATCTGAATTAAAAGAGTTCCTGGGAGCAGAAGATTACAATAAACTACTGCTACATCTTCTGTAGTAGCAGATGACTGTATGCAGAATAAAAAAATTGAGCAGCACTTTCTGGTACATAACAGTAAGATTCATTTCAGTACATTATGGAGAATACAGAGCTTAGTTAGTTCTTCACAGTATAGAATTCATTAGTTACAATACTCATGTTACTCCTGTTTCTTTATGTCATTCAAAACAAGTTAATGAATCTGTTGCTGAGGATATCTCAAAACCAACAAATGATCTATCAATCTGCAACAATCTTATTAGCACTGTTCCATCGAAGTTGTTAGATGAGAATGAGGATGATGCTGATTGTAATCCTTCAGATGTAAGGGATTATCATCACGCTCTTAATGAAGGTAATCAAGATGAGTATGTCAAAGACAAGAAGGATCCACGTGATGAAGGAATCAATGGGGATGATGAGAAAGCTAATTTTTCAGCTGAGATTTCTGCCTCAATAATTAAAGATGTGTCTGCTTAAGGACAAATGATCGAGAGGAAGAAGCAAAGCAGTTAGATGAAGTTTTTCAGGCGCGAGCTAATGATGCTTTGATGGAAAAAAAATCCTCTGGAAAAAACACTCAAAAACAGCTGCAGCATTCTCCAGTTCAGATATCGAGCTCAACTGGTCTATTTGATCATAACCAATTCACTGCTCGGAATGTGATTAATAATCAATCTGAATTGGATGTGAAGGAGAAGGTGGACGATGATGGTCTGGACTCAAATCCAATTTCCATCGATGCAGACTCTAAAGATTCTACTGATCAATTGGATAATGCAGTTCAAAGCAGCAATGTACCAATGCAGATGGAATGCTCAGCTGCTCAAATTGAATTAGAGCACACAGAATCAAATGGCCAAGTGAAGTTAGTTAAAGAAAGGAAGAAAACTGACAGTAACAAGGAGGATTCAGATGTTGTGGAGTTAAGTCCAAATTTTGAAGATGCTGAACATCATGAGCTTTATAAACAGAAGGATTTGGCTAATCAGTGCAGTCATTCTCCAGTTCAGATATCGAGCTCAACTGGTCTATTTGATCATAACCAATTCAATGCTCGGAATTTGATTAATAATCAATCTGAATTGGATGTGAAGGAGAAGGTGGACGATGATGGTCTGGACTCAAATCCAATTTCCATCGATGCAGACACTGTAGATTCTACTGATCAGTTGGATAATGCAGTTCAAAACAGCAATGTACCAATGCAGATGGAATGCTCAGCTGCTAAAATTGAATTAGAGCACACAAAATCAAATGGCCAAGTATCAGCTGATCAATACTCTATGGGTAAACCACGGGAAAATGATTGCAAAAAAGATGCAATAAAGGTCAATACTGTTACATTGAATAACAGGAATTCAAACAAGTCTCCAGAAAGAACCACAATTTTAGAAGATCAATACTGCAATACATTGCCTAAAAATGCAGCATCCTCGTTGAATCAAAACAGGCAGATTGTGAAGACATATCAAATTATTGAGAAAGTAAAAGGTAGTATATACAAGTATTAACATCAACTATAAAGATACAACTATAAACAGCAACTACAAAGATACAACTATAAATAGAAACTATAAAGATACAAGCAGAAAGATGAAATTTTACCTCTCAAATGGGTACATCCATCGATATTGCACCGGACCTGCTATCATTGCTTCGTAAGCAAGATGTACGGCGAGATGCTCCATTGAATCAAAGAAGCTGGGAGGGAATATACGCTCCAATTTACAAAGAATTTCAGATATTTCTTGTTGAAGTCTAACCATATCCTCTTCCCGAATTGTTGTTGAAGTGAGATCCCTAAAGAAAAGGCTCATCTCAGCAAGTGGTTCCCAAACTTTTTGTGGTAATAGCTCACGAAACGCGATAGGGACCAATCTTTGCATGAATACATGACAATCGTGGCTTTTCATACCAAACAGTTTATGTTTTTTCATGTCCACACACCTTCCCATATTTGAGACATATCCATCTGGAAATTTCAGATTCTCCACCCATTCACACAACACTTTTTTCGACTTCTTGTCTAGTGTATAACAAGCTTTCGGATATTCGTCACCAACAGTATGTAATTCAGGGCGTCGGCAGAACTCTTTCAAGTCTTCTCTAGATTTGGCATTATCTTTTGTTTTACCATCTACGTCCAGCACTGTGTTGAACACATTCTCGAAAAAGTTTTTTTCTATGTGCATAACATCTAGATTGTGTCGGATCAGATTTGTACTCCAATACGGCAAATCCCAAAATATGCTTCTTTTCTTCCAACCCGAAAACTTACTAATTTTGCCATTAACAATATCAGCCCCAAGCTCTGTCACCTTTTTCAACCCCAATTCATTTATCTCCTTCAATATATCATCACCTGACCGTATCGGGGGAGGATGCGTTCGGACCACTTTATTTTTTCTAAATGATATTCTGTTATTTCTGTATGGATGATCCAGTGGTAGGAACTTACGATGATTGTCAAACCATGACTGTTTGCCACCTTTAGTCAAAGTAAAAGAATCTGTATTCTCCATACAATATGGACATGCTAGCTTACCCGCAGTACCCCATCCAGACAACATCGAATATGCAGGAAAATCACTAACTGTCCACATCAAAGCAGCTCGCATGTTAAAATTTTGCTTTTTGGAGATATCATATGTGTCCACACCTGTACTCCACAATTGTTTTAGTTCTGCAATCAAAGGCTGCAAGAAAACATCAAGCTTTTGCTTAGGGTTATTCGGTCCAGGAACTATAACCGACAAAAATAAATAGGACTCTTTCATACACATCCAAGGCGGCAAGTTGTATGGTGTCACAACTATTGGCCAAGATGAATATTGTTGACCTGTTTGTCCAAATGGTTGAAAACCATCTGTGCATAGCCCTAATCTGACATTACGACTTTCTGCTGCATAAGATGGATGCATCTTATCAAAGTGTTTCCATGCGGGCGCATCTGAACAGTGACGCATCACATTTTCCTCAACTTCATGCTCGGCATGCCATCGCATATGTGCAGCAGTCATGTCGGAAGCATATAACCGTTGTAATCGTGGAGTGAGGGGAAAATAGTACATATGTTTGAAAGGTACAAGATTTCTCTTTGAACTCGATATTTGCCTAGTAGGCTTGTACCTGGGATGGCGACAAAACTTGCAATGGTTGAGTTCGCTGTCTTCTCCCCAATAAATCATACAGGCATTTACACAACTGTGGATTTTTTCTACTGGCATGTTCATTCCCTGCATTAACTTCTTAGTTTCATAGAAATTATTTGGCATTAAGTTATCCGGAGGAATCATCTCATTCACATATTGACAAATATCATCAAAACATCTATCAGATAGATGGTGTTCAGAATTGATGTGCAATAAGCGTGCAACAGCTGACAATTGAGAATGTGTTTCACAGCCAGGCCACACCTCTTGATTTGCAGAATCTACCAGATCATAAAATTTCTGCGCAACAGGATTCGGTAATTCATCCCTATCAATCGGATCAAATGAGGGGCCAGCGGCGTCAAGGACCATTCTGTGGTATGAAGTAGGTGATCCAGGCTCATCAATTGCACCCACATTTACGGATTTTGTATTCATAGACTGATCCCAATTTCGCATCTCTTCATGTTGATTTATATTTCTCGTAACCTTATTTTCTCCATGCAAGTACCATATATGATATCCAGGTACAAAGCCATCGCGCAATAAATGCTCGTGGACAGTAAGAACATCTTTAAAATTTCTATTGTGACACTTTTTTCGGTTACATGGGCACCTTAGTCTCTTACCATCCCTCCCTTCACGATGATTTTTTGCAAACTCGATAAATTGCTCAACACCCCTTATGAATTCGGGATTATACAAACCTCTCGTTAGCCTTTTGTACATCCACTCGCGATTTGAAGTCATTTTTCTGACAAACTTTCTTTCCTGATAATGTAAAAGTATTACAGTAGCATTTATTGATTACAAAAAATCTTTGGACAATAAAAAAGAGTACTAATAATCAAATTAGGTCTAAAATCCCCGTATATTGAGCAAGAGCTTTCAAATATTTAGCAAAAAACTGGCAGAATAAAAGTTCAAACAGGGCGTCGGCAGAGATAGTTACATACCATAGCAAAGGACTAAAAAACAATCAAGTGAAGCTCACAAGCATATCAATTCATATCGACAATATACTGAAAAAATAAGATTGATAAAAAAAAACACTCGCCACTTAGCCGAGTGGGTTGTGGAATTGAGAAGAATCCAAATAATAGCTTGTGAGAGACTTACCACTTTGCCGAATCTATTTTGCAATTGATCAGAAGAATCCAACTGATATCTTGTGATGAGAGGCTGCTTGAGATAATCTTTCAGTTGGGAAAAAAAATGGACGAACTTGCTGATCGTGGCTGGAACTGTCGGAGTCGTCGTGAAACTGAATGGAAAAAAAACGCGGGGTTTTTTCAGAAACAGAGGAACTGGTTTGGCGGCTTTTTTTTGTTTAACATATCTTCTTTTTTTGTTTGTTTAATTTTTCTTCTTTTTTGCGCCAGTTCTTCTTCTTCTTGTTTAATTTCTTTTCTTTTTTGTTTAATTTCTTCTTCTTTTTTGTTTAATTTCTCTTCTTTTTTATTTTATTTCTTCTTATTTTTTGTTCAATTTCTTCTTCTTTTTATTTAATTCTCCCGCATTCCATTTTTTTTGGGAGTATTTTAGTTATTTTATTTTATTAGACTCTTCTACTATATTAATCAGTCACATGGCATATATAAGAGTCTTTGGTTATTAAATTATCATATAAAATAATAAATTTTAATTGCACCAAACTATATATGTGTATAAAAAATTAAAAAATAATTGCATTCATGTTTAAATTACAAAATATAAACTAAGTCCACAAATAACTTACAGCTTGTTTGGATAGTTGTACCTATTGTATTGTATCGTATTGTTACATTAAATACAATATTTTTTATTGTTACTAAACTTGTATCTTATCGTATCGTTAAATATGTCGTTACATAACGACGAAATGTGCCACTTTATATAACGATCGATTTGGTGTGGTCGCGTCGTTACCTTATATTTTTCTCTCAATTTCACCCTTCATTATTATTAAATAATTTTATTTTATCATTTACCCTACCTTTTACAATCAACTTCTTTTAATATTTTTTCTCTAATTTATAATATAACCAATTTATTTGATTATTCTTGAGATATTGTTGATCTTGGGTAAAGTTTTATTAATTTTGTTTTCAAAAAACACTTCCCGTTGGAGGAAATATCTTCATGTTTTTTTATGAGCAATATATTTTTTCATATAGGCATGTGAAATTAATAAGAATTAGTAAATCTTTTATTTCATTGAGTATATTTGTTAATTAGAATATTATTTTCTACTTGTAAAAGTTTTTCGTAGTATAGTTATTACAAAATTAGTCAAAAAATCAATATCGAGCCAATTATCTCAAGGTATTTACTGAATCCACTGTAAAGTGAAAATTCATCCAAGTTGAAGAGAATAGGAGGAATGAAGTGGAAAATTATTTAATTAAGTACATATCATTTATTTGTTATAGCTCAACACCCCTTATGAATTCAGGATTATACAAACCTCTCGTTAACCTTCTGTATATCCACTCGCGATTTAAAGTCATTTTTCAAACAAACTTTCTTTCCTGATAATGTAAAGGATTACAGTAGCATTATTGATTTCTAAACATCGTCAGATAGTAGTACAAAAAGAGTACTAATAATCAAATTAGGCCTCAAATCTCAATTATAATGAGCAAAAGCTTTCAACATATATCTACAATACACTGGATAAATTAGATTGATAGAAAATACTTACCACTTACCCGCCGAATATTGAATTGTGGAATTGCGAATATTCCAAACGATAACTTGTGAGAGACTGTTGTGAGATTATCTATCAGTTGGGAAGATAATGGAAAGGATTAGCCATACTGTGATCGTGGGTACAGAGAAGAAGCTAAAATGGCGCCAGTTCTCTGTAATTTTAGGAGAGTGGGGATGGTAGGCGGTACCCTCTATGCGCACCTGAAATTTGTGTAATTGGGGGTAATTAATTAGGCGGTACACTCGATGTAATTTTCTTTGAGAATTATTACTTTAATTTGGTGTTTCATTAATTATATATATATATATATATATACACATATATATATATATATATATATATATATATATATATATATATATATATATATATATATATGGATATATATATGGTGGCAAAATATTTTTTTTCCTTACTCTTATTTTCTGTCTTTTAATTTGTTTGCGTAGACTTATTTAAAAAATCTTAATTGTTAGAAATTTAAAATCCATAAAATCTTCAAATATTAATTTGAGTTTCGTAATTTTATTTTTGATTCTTAATAAAACTATGTTAATACTAACTAATCACATGAATTATACATGTATCGTTTGGTTATTATATTATCATACAAAATAATAAATTTTAATTGCACCAAACTATATGTATAAAATAATAAAATTTTAATTGCACTCATATTTTAATTATTAAATATAAACTAGGTCCAAACATAATTTATAACTAATTACTTAATGTTCGAATATGCAATGAAATTATTTCTAATTAATATTAGAACGAGTATTATTATCCACGCCGATATGCGCGTACACTGACCATGTCAAATATTAGAGTTGTTTAGAATTATACAAAAGGTCCAGACTTGCTGTCGACAGAATCCTCACTGAAGAATGCTACAGAATTTTCAATGACAAACTCGACTACTGCTCATCTTTGTAAAGACTATTACAATTTTGCACAGAAGTCAAATGAAAATGCTGCATTAACTGTTGCCACTAATCAATCTACTGTCAAGCTAAAGAGGCTCATTCAATGCCAAAGTTTGATATAACACAACTGACTAAATATATTGTTTCATCAAAGTACATTGTTCCATGTGATCAATTCTTCATATACAACTACTGATGCTATATCTAATGCTGCCTTAGCTCAACCAAATTCTGCTTTACAGTCTGCTGATAATCGACAACACACAAGAGAATATGGACAATGGTCATCGATGGCCAACAAATAAGTAACACCAAAATCCAACAATAAAACTCAGATTGCAGGAAAGTGTTGCGCAAATTTGAAAAGGGAGCAGGAAAATAGACTTAAACAACGTTTCCATTTTGAAAATCATCGAGTAGAAAGAGTAATCAAGGATGCAATTCAAACTCCAGTTTTTTAAAACACTATAGTTGGAAAATTAAAGATCAAGTGGGAGGCTCCTGATTTCATTCCAAGTAAGCCTCCTTGTCGCACATGTATTCACTTCCTAGATACACCACCAAACAATGTGGTCGACCACATTGGAACAAGTAAGTCAGGTGCTATTTTGATGAAAATTGCAACATGGGCAGACAAGAAATCAAATGTTAATTAGGCAAATTCCAATGAGAGCGGTCAAACAAAAGCAGGCTGCTACAAATACGTCATCGAAATCCAACCGTTCAAAAAATAAAAGATGATTTTTGAATACCTTTTGAACAAAGTGGAGGACATAGAAGTACAACTTCAACATTATACAAGTTTGGAAAATAAGGGACAACAATCAATTGGGTACTATACATTTTACTCTACGACTTCATTAGTATCCTCAATTGTAATCTCATCACATAGTATGTTATAAACTCTGTGATGATCATAAAATATTTAGTCATGTCAAGTTCTTATTTTATGCATGCTTGTTAATAAGTGAGGTTGTCAAACCTCAATTAATAGGATTAGTACGGTAAGGATAGCCCGGTTTCAATACCGGTCTACTGTCCCTTATTTGAACTTTTCCTATTTGTTGTAATGTTATTTTCAATTATTAATAAAAAACTAGCCCTAGGCTCTTGCCTAGTGGATTAAAAAAAAAGATCTATTAATAAAATTTTCCAACCGATTAAGTATTAGTTGGCAAGTTTACTAACAGATACCAATCGGTTGGTAATTTACAAACGCATTTTAAATTAGTTGGTAAAATTAGCAACAAAATCTTTCTGTTGGTAAATAATTGGTTGGTAATTCGTTACTAATCTGTTAATAAATAATAATTCATTTTTTACGACATATTTAACAACGGATATGTACTCCGTTGGTAATATTACCAACGAAAAATATTTGTTGGTAATATTTGAGTTGGTAATCCATTAGTACGCAGTTGCTATATTAGCCGCCTATTTTTCCCGCCATATTTACCAACTGAATTATTTAGTTAGTAACATTTTGGTTGGCAATTCGTTAGAAATCTGTTACTAAATTATGAAAAATAAATTAGTTACCATTTGGTTAGCAATTTGTTGCTAATACACCAACAAATTCGGGGCGTTGGTAAAATCCGTAAGCAATTGGAGTTTTTTTTGTAGTGACTATGAGGAGGCTTCAGAAATTCTTGATCAGTTTGGCTCCCAAAGCTTCACAGCTATGTTACAGGAAGCTTCAATGCCGTGCAGGTAAATATTTATCTGCTTTTTTGTGTAAATAAATTTGTTAACACGATCAAACATATTTGTTTAAAAAATACTTGCATTAAATCCTGTATCTAATACGTGAAGGTCTCAATTGTTTGGAGTTGCAAATAAGTGCAAAGAAAGAATGACCTAATCAAAAAGTTTTTCGCCTAATCCAAAAGCTTAAAATATTATAGAAAGCCAGAATTGTTTAGTTATATTCTATGGTTTATTCATGCCCTTTTTTTCTGCTTATATCTTCTCGAAAAAATTAGCCCTCCCATTTGGAAACTACATGAACATTGTCAAATTCACGATCATGATAATGAATTTGCGATTAATCAAAAATACATGAATCAGTTATATATATGTGGACCCTCTCCACTCACCTTTTTATTATTAATACATATCCTTCACTTTTTCTGTGTAAGAGTACGTATATCTCACCCCTAATTAATTTTTTAGTTATTTAACCACTTTATTTTAAAATTTTAGTTTCAATAGATTTGTATATGTAAATAATTTAAAACAGGAAAGTAATATGTTACTAATTTTTTGATTTTGATGGAAACTACAGAGAAGTTCATGTTAAGCAAGAACATAGACAGCGCGATACAGATTATCCACGAGCGAACAGGTAAAGTTTGCCATTTTGGATTAGAAAAGCTTTTGAAAAATATTTTCAAAACTTTAAAATAAACTTATTTGTTTTGAAACAATATATTTTATGGATATAAAAACACAATTCTGATATAGATTCACATAAAAACTAAGATGCATTTTTGTATTTTCTCGAAAAGTAATGCAAACATACTACATACGTTTCTCCAATATTTTTGTCAATACATTTTGCATAAACTAAACCAAAATAAAATTCAAGCATACTTAAAGATTTTTTATATTAATTATAAAATGAGTTGTAATGGTACCATAAAATAAAGTTAAAATTAAAATCATGAATTCAATTTGTAACGCATGCAAATAAAATAACCCAATTGTGAAAATTATTATTATTATTAATATTATTATTATTATTATTAATATTATTATTATTATTATTATTATTATTATTATTATTATTATTATTATTTTTTAGTTTAACATTAGTTTCCATTGATATCAACAAATGTACAAGGGAGTGTTCTTTTGTGGTAGTATAGACTAACTACCACTCTATACACAAACTATTAACTGCTATTACAATTCAAATACTAACTAAGGATAGTGATTAAGTTGTCGCAGCCCCTTTAACCATTTCTTGCATTTCCTGCCCCGTGCATGAATAAGAATTGCAATCTCTCGGCATACAAGGTTTTCATCAAAAGTTTTCTCCTCAAATCTGATAGTATTTCTGCATCTCCAAATCAGCGACACTGTGGTGACAAAGGCAGTGGCTACCACAGCCTTTTTAAACACTTTACTTCTGGCATTGCAACATATCCATGTCAATTCATCCTTCCAGCATCCTATATTTCTGTTGCATCCCAACCAACAACAAACTCTATACCAAATCTTACTTGTAACTGGACAAGTAAAGTATAGATGATCAAACTCTTCAACATTCTGTTGGCAGAATACATATTTTTCTTCTACACTTATGCCAAATTTTAGTAGTCTGTCGACTGTTGGCAGTCGACCATGAGCAGCCATCCATGCAGTAAACTTATGTCTAGGCAAGACATTAGTTGTAGCCATTAAGTTCTTCCACTCCACCTTAGGAATTGCTGGAAGTAAAGAGTGGTATAGAGAGTGTATTTGAAATTTTCCAGCTTTACACAAACCTGATAGTCTGAACAAAAGATCCCCTTGTAAATTGTTGTCAGCCAAAACAGGAGTCCTGCACTATATTATTTTCCTGATTACCCATGAAGCATTTTTTGGATTAGCCATTGTCTCAATGTCATCACTTTTTATGTAATAAAAGTGAATCCATTTGATCCATAGGCAATCCTTTTTTCTTGCTAAATCCCATAGCAGTTTAGAAATAGCAGCTTTGTTCCAAGTCTGAATGTCAATGAGATTTAATCCTCCAGCAGTGACAGGTCTATATATTTTATCCCAAGCTATCAATGATCTTCTGGACACTGTTCCATTGCCAGTCCACAGGAATGATCTGCATATAGCTTCAATTGCTTTCACCACCTTCTTAGGCAAGATAAAAATCTGAGACCAATAGGTTTGGACCCCAAATAATACTGATTTGATAAGTTGACACCTGCCTGCATAAGACAAGAATTTGGCAGATCAACATGTAATCCTATCAGTGATTTTCTCAATCAGTGGCAAATAGTGATGTATATTCAACTTCCTTGAGTGTAGTGGAATGCCCAAGTACTTGAATGGAAGATGCCCTTCACAGAACCCCAAAGCCTCTAGAATAACCTCTCTTTCATTCTGAGAAATGCCAGCAAAATATACAGCACTCTTAGACTTATTAGCAGAAAGTCCAGATGCTGCAGAGAATGTTAAGAATGCATCATGCAGTAATTGAATAGAAGTTATATCAGCTCTACGAAATAACAACAAGTCATCTGCAAAGCAAATATGGGAGCACTTTAGTTTCCTGCATCTAGGATGAAAGTTAAAGTCTCCATTCTTATGCAACTGAGTTAAAGTTCTGTTAAGATATTCCATAGCAATAACAAATAGGTAAGGAGACATGGGGTCTCCTTGCCTAATACCCCTTCTGGCTTGAAAAAGTTTGATGAGTCCCCCATTAATCACTAAAGAATAAGTCACAGATGAAATACAAGCCATAGTCCAATCCACAAACTTTGCAGGAAATCCAAGATCAACCAACATCTGTTTAAGGAATCTCCATTCAAGGGTATCATAAGCCTTCCTTAAGTCCACCTTTAGTACACACCTAGGTGATATACCTTTCCTGCCATAACCCTTGAAAAGCTCATGACTGAGCAAAACATTATCTATAATACTCCTCCCCTCAATGAATGCTGACTGACCTTTCCCAATGATGTTATCAATGACAGCTTTCAATCTTCTGGTAATGACTTTAGAAATAATCTTGTATAGGGTAGTACAGCAAGCAATAGGCCTAAAGGCCTTCACTGTTTTAGGAGTTTTAACCTTGGGAACAAGAGCAATAGCAGTAGTGTTAATCATGTGTGGCATATGGCAAGTAGAGAAGAACTCCTTAGTGGCAACATAATCATCACTCTTGACTGTCTCCCAGTTTTTAGTGAAAAATTCCACAGGAAATCCATCAACACCTGGAGCTTTGTCATTTGGCATATCATTAATAGCATCAGCAGTCTCCTCCATAGTAACCTCCCTAATAAGAGCTCTTTGTTGATCAAATGTAAGACAAGTTCCTTCTTTAACAATAGCAGAATTTAGACATGGTAATTCAACAGGCCTATCTCCCATCAGAGTCTTAAACACTTCAATAAATTCATGCTCTACAGCCACAGGATCTGTAAGCTTAACACCTGTTTCAGTATATATAGAAGTAATATTGCTCTGGCTGGATCTTATTTTCCACTATGCATGAAAATATTTGGTGTTAGCATCACCACAATCAATCCAGCTAGCCTTTGATTTCTGTCTCAAGACTTGTTCCTCTACATTACTCCACTTCTCTATGTCAAGAAGAGCTTCTTTCTCTTCATTGAATAATTGTACTGAACTAGGATTTATCAATAGCTGGCTTTGAATAATATCCAATTGTTCCCTTGCATGAATCAACTTTTGTTGATAAAAAGCCATATGCCTATTGATTCCTTTTAGCTGCTGCTTCAACTCCTTAAGTTTGTGCCATATCTGTTGCAATGATGTCCCTTCTCCTACTTGATTCCATACCTGCTGTAAAATAGTATCGAATTGGGGCTCCTCCATAACAGCATAATAAAGTCTGAAAGGTTTAGGATGCAGTAGCCTTTGCCTTCCAAACTTAATGAAAATAGGAGTATGGTTAGAGACTTAGTGGTTCAAGAAATCTGCTTCCACATGACTGTACTGTTGTAACCACTGATAGTTTCCAATTGCCCAATCAATCTTACTATATACCTGTTTATTGGTCCATGAATACTTCCAACCTTTTGATCTGATAGGAGAAAGTTGCAGATCATACATCAGCTCCTTGAAGTCCTTTACCTCTGCATCTGTTACAGGTGATCCAATTCTGTCTTCAGAGGATAAGACAGCATTGAAATCACCACTTAACAACCATACATCCTGGCTTGGAATGGATAGCCCTCTCAGATCACTCCAAAGTTGCTTCCTAAGTGTGACTGTATTGTAATCATATATGACACTCAGCTGGAACCTGATTGTTGTAGCTGTATCTTCAACAATACAATGAATAAACTGCTCAGTGGTACACATAATATGAACTTGTATATGTGGTTTCCAAACTAACCATATTCTGCCATTAGCTGCTTTGAGATAGTTGTGGTGAAACTTCCATCCTTTAGCAACTTTATTAATAATACCCTGGGCTTTTGGTTCTTTGACTCTAGTCTCAGTACAACCTAGAATATCAACCTTATTCTTAAGCAAAAAGTTTTTTAATTCTTTCTGCTTATGGGCTTTATTAAGCCCTCTAATATTCCATGTAACAACAATCATGAAATACTAGATGGCAGACATAAAGAAGGGCCAGGATCCTGCTGCTGGCCTTTCCTACCTTCATCCAGTATTCCATCATTAACCATCTCTCCTATTTGTTCCAGCATTGTTCCCTCTTGTCTCCCATGATCACTGTCCATAGCTCCAATGCTAGCAACCATATCTGTACCAATAGGAATCCGCTGCATAGTATCAACAGGTTGATCATCAATCACTGTACTCATATTAGCATTTACTTCATCAACCAATGATACTGGATTAGGCTCAATATGCATTGGCAGGTTAGGAATTGCTGTTGTATTCATATCATCCTTAGCTAGAGTGTTATTGGTGACAATGTTTCCTTTTGGGATCCATTCCTGTCTTGATTTCTTGCTTCTCAACTTGTTTCTATTCACCTTATTATGATCTACCTGCTCTTGGTCTTTTCCATTATGACTGTTATACCAACAGTCAATTGAATTGTGTCCAAACTTCAAGCAGTGATTGCAAAATTCTGGTTTCCAATCATATTCAATATCTTGGACTTTCAAACCAAAAGGAGTCTCAATTTCAATTTCCTCAGGTAGAGAAAATGCAGCATCCACTTCAACCAGTACTCTCGCAAAGGAAATTTTCTCAAAATGAGCTGTAACTTTGTCAGTATACAGAGGTTTGCCAACAGTACTTGCTAGTTTACTGAGTATTTCAGGGGACCAGTACCCCAAAGGCAATCCAGGAAATTTCACCCAAATAGGAATAGTGCTAAGAATACCATTTTGCATAGAGAAATCCACATCCCGAGGTTTCAAAATCATAGGCTTGTTCCTATATGAGTAAGGACCAAATTGTAGCACTTGGTTCATATCCTCAGCAGTACTAAATCGAAACACACACTAACCATCTCTATGCATTAGAATTTGCGGTTTAGCCACAAAATTCCACACATGCAAAATAAAATTCTCCATGGCTTTCTCATTAGGGTTGTCACCGATGACATAGCCAATAAGAGAAGTATTCCAGTATTCAGATTGAGGTTTCAGCTCATCGATATTGATTTTAACAATCTTCCTCCCATCCTTATCAATCGGTGGAACAAATGTTAAAACCTTGCCCATATTATGTTTACCTCTTACAATCTCAGCCATGGTAGGAGGTGGCTGTTCAGCAACAGCAATATCTGAGAATTGAAGCTTCCTCACTGCTAGACTATCACGATCTGCATCAATCATCTTCAATTGAGGCTCAGCATGTGCAATTTCCTCTGCATACAAAGTTTTTTTGGACTGAAATTTTTCTGGCAAAAAGTTGCCAAAAGTCTGTGGTTCGAGTTCCTTTGTTACCCCTGGAGCTGGAGTAACAATCTGTGGTGGAGAAGGAAGAGGTTGCCGCCGACGACGCGCCATAATCAACGGAAAAGCTTCGTGCTAACGTGCGCTATCAAGCGCACTGTTCCATTGCTCTTAACGTGCGCCGAGAGCTTTCCAATTCTTGTTCACAACTTCAGCTTTCGTGTTTGTCTTATTATTATTATTATTAGAACAACAACAATAACAGTAATACTCCCTCAGGTCAACAATAAGTGATCAATTTGTTTTTGGCACGCTCATAAAGAAAATACTAGATTCTATACAAAAATATCTTGTATGACTAAACTATCTTAGTTAAATATTTAATGTGAGGAATAAGAAAATATTTTAGGAATATATACATAAGGGTAATTTTATAAAAATAATTTGAATTCTTTCTTGATTATATAAATGGACACTTATTTTAGAGCAAAATAAAAAAGCAAATCGGTCACTTATTATGGACCAACTTACTCAAATGTCCCAAATAAATCTCAACTTACCAAACTTTAGCCATTGATCATAGACATACCAAAACTAGCCAACAAAAAATAAAAAACCAAATAATAAGGTTCTTTCTCTCAAAGAATCACATGCAAACAATCTTCCATATTTTTAAGTGTGATTAGCAACACTAGATACAAGACGCAAATGAAATTTTATGGATGAGGTAGCAAATAAGGTGATGAAATACAAAAATTATATACAATATTCCATAAATCTAAATAAAAAGGATTTTTTAATGGGTATAATTGAAATTTATTGAAAATATATAGATAAGTCAATAGAAAAAATTTGAGAAAGATTGGAGGTGATTTGAACTGGTTTTATATCAAAATTCGTAATTAAATTGAGTTCAAAAAAGTATTCGGCGGGACATGAATCAAACATGTAATATGCATGTATCTCACACACAGGTATATATGGATATACATGTGAGACACATTAGATACAAATATGATACATATGTGATACACAAATGATACATAGTGTGGTACACATATTATTTTTTTCATGTTCAGTTTTTACCGAATTTTCAATTCAAACCACCTCAAAACATCACCAGATCATTCCAAAACTGTGATTCAAGCTCATTAAGTTGTGCCCAATCTATTCTAACATCACCCACTCAAAACAAAGCAAAGTTTTGATTTTTTTTTATAAATAAATATAGATGGTAATTTTTCCAATTGGCCAAATTTTATAATGAACTACCTATAAATGAATATAGATGGTAATTTTCCCAATATTTACTTGAAATGTAGGCCTATTAGCAACGGGCTATATGATCCAAGCTATGCTGCTAAAGGTGAACCAGTGGATCCTCACTTGCGTATGCTGAAGCAGAATCCAAACTTTTGTAAGTTACACTCTGTTTTTAGTTCTTTTTTAATCCTAGAAAATGTAAATTAAACGGAAAAATACAGTGTTTTGTAATTTTAACTATTTTTTTATGTGTACCCCTTAATTTGCAGGCAACCCTAACGTGGGACAAGACAAAGTGATGATTAATAGGAATGAATAATGAATTGTGAGAGGGCAGAAGATCGTCACTTTGCAGTGCAAGAATATTGAAGTGGAAGCTATTATATCACAATTGAAGAATGATATGTCGCAGAAATTATTCTGATTTGTTCTTCTATTATCGATATTTTTTTTCTTCCATAAGAGAACTATTGAAAAACCACATTTCTTTGTACCCCATTTTTTTTTCCCTTAGTACCCTTTTCAATTCCGTAAGAGAAAACTATTTTTTGTTAGTACCCTTTTTCAATTCCATTTAAGTTTAGCTTTTGCGATTTTTGTTGTCAATTTTATGTTATCATAAAACCACATGTTTTTATAAAACTCTTCAAGTTCAATACGATATTATGTTTCTTATCCAACATTGTTGTTAATTATGCTTTACTTTATAGCACTAGACTTGGCTCCGAGATGGATACAAAGGCTTTTACAATTTTCCATATTATCTGAAATTGAATTTTGGATGACTTAAGGTGCATATAACTTGAAGGGTTTTAATTTTGGCTCGTCATCTCTAGGTTCTAGCTAGATAAGTAAACAAGTCGATACACCGATGTTTATTTCTAAATCTATCATTACTATACCATATCAACAATCAAAACTATAATTTAGTTCTAGCTGTTTACCTTGAAAACAAATAACAATTAATATACGATTAAAGAATATGTGGCTTAATTTAACACATATTATCAAAAAACAGTAAATAATAGAATTGAAATAGAATGAAACGATCAAACCGAATTGACATAGTAATTAAGCCTCAAATTTAACTTAGGTGACAATGGCTAGCCTCGATTGAGCCTTGGAGATAGAGCTCCGATTCACAAAAATGGATAAACATCTAAAGAATACTTAAAACAATTGCAGAGAGCCAAAATGATAATTACTTCCATAATATACGTGCCAAAACAATGTCAAACAATAAAGGCTTTTTATATATTAAAGGAGTTTTAACCCTAATACAAGTCTAAATAAGATAAAATTTCTTGTCTTTTTTCTCTCCCACGAAAACACGATCTACATCCGCGCCGTAATATCCGGCTGATGGTGGATATTTCAGCTCTTTGTTTGTCTTCTTCAACCATATTTTCCTTTATCCTTGAATCTTCATATTGCTTGGGATGTAGTCTCTCTAGGTTTAGTCATGCTCAATACCCGACGTATCTTTTGTCCGCTCCTAGTTTCGATCTGTTGGAACCTTTGATTTAACTGGAGCCAGCAATGAGTGATGTTGTTCCTCACTTCTCAACGGGAAATCAGAGGTAACTATATCCCCTATTTTTCCCGTTTACAAATAGTCCCCTCACTTGAGGGAGAGTAGATTATAGGAGCGATCAGAAGTGACTAATTGACCCTGGTTCCTTCTACCGCACACCATGAGCAATTTGACGAACTGACATATCCCATCACTCTCATTACTTCGGTTGATCACCTATGGTAGTTAATGAATTCAAAACTCATGCACTTATTACTCTTTTCCTGTAAAAGCTTCGATTTTCTATTTCATTTTTTTGCTTTCTGATTTCAAACTTCCTGAAGTTACCCTCGAGTTTTTAATCCGTTTATCGATCCTTCAAATCTTCATAACGTGTTCTTAATATCTTCGCATCTTCATAGTTCATCTTTAAACCTTCATACCTCACCTTTAAATCTTCATACTATATCTTCAAATCTTCAGATCAAATCTTCAATTATTCATATTCTGAGATAAAAATAGCGAAGACTTCAAAATCTGTACCCCGAGAAACCACTCCGACAACTTCTTCCTCAGCCACCGGCATCGAGGCAGTGCTCTCAGTAGTAGCCTTGGGACCTCCTCTTACATATTCTATCCCTGGTGTTGCTCTATAGATAATGACTTTAACGTTGAGAAAGCCTCCACACAAGGGAATCGGGATGAGGACGCGTGAACATACATTTTCTTTATTAAAGAGAAAAGGCTTGAGGTTCTCCAAGAGGGCTGTAAGTGGGAAGGCTAAAAAATAGTGTTCCAAGTCCGGACGAGGACATCACGATGCACATGGAAGGATACTTAAGTGTTTATACATATCCTTTCACTTTGATCATGTTGATATGGTGGTTCCTGAGTTTTGCAAGAGGTACGAAATTGCCTCGGGCAAGTTCACTCATCCTTTTGGAGGATCATATCTCTTCTCCGTCCTTTCACGAACAATATGTACGATCCTAAGTACATGATCGATCACTTACTCCAAATTTACAGCCCCAATCTTCCGAGGAGGGTTAATGAAACTGCACGTCGGGCAAAGAAGGCCCCCTTCTATTGCATAGAAGAAGACTAGGATTGAGTTTGGCAGGGTAGGTTTATTGAGATAAAGACCGAGGACCTTATTCCTCCTGAATTCATGTCGTTCCTTGAAAAGTGGAACTCGACTAGTAATTTTACTTCCTCTTAACTTGCCAAAGTCCTTTCTTGTATATACTTTTCATTCTTATGACAAATTTCATTTGATATACAGTTGTCCCCTGAGTCTCCAACATGCTCCTGCATTTTAGGGATTGGGTCGAGGGTATTTCAAGAAGCTAATCTATTCCGATCATGTGTGGCATAAGCTTTCAAAGAGTGAGTGGGAGGTTCATTCTTACGGTGAGTGCTTCGAGTTTGTATGAACCTTTGTTAGTAAGTCCAATGCATCGGTCAACCTCTTTTTTAGGTTTTAAAGTATGGTCTTGTTTGTTGATTCTGCCTTTCCGTTTATACTAGGGTGATAGGGTGTTGATAAGATCTTTTTAATATTGTGATTTTCAAAAAAATAAAATTTACCTTGCTGCCAATGAATTGCTTCCCATTATCATGCATTATGTCGTCCAGTATCCTGAATTTGTATACTATAACATCCCAAATGAAGTAAATGACTTCCTTTTCCTATACTCTCTCAAACTCTTAGGATTCGACCCATTTAGAAAAATAATCACTCATAAATAGTATGAAATTGTCTTACCAGGTTCCCGCAGTAGGGGACGGACAATGTCCATACCCCATTTAATAAACGGCAATGGGGACAAGATTGAATGAAAAAGTTCTCCCGGTTGATGGATCATCAATCCGTGTCTTTGGCAGGCGTCGCATCCTTGTACAAAGTCTTTTGTATCTTTCTCCATTTTGATCTAGTAATAGTCGTCCCTGATTAATTTTCGAACCAAAGATTCAGCCTCTGAATGGTTTCTGCAAGTGCCTTCGTGAACTTCTCTCATTGCATATTCGGTATCCCCGGCCCCAAGCATAGGGCCACTGGGCCATCAAATGTCCTCCTGAACAAAGTCTTTTTGGATAAGCTAAACCTGGAGGTGTTCGTATGCAGAGCTCTCAATTCTTTAGGATTCGAGGGCAATTTTCTGGTATTCAAGAAATCTATGTATTTGTTCTTCCAACCCAGGTTAAACTTGTTGAGTTTATTTTGGCATGGCCTTCTTATGCCACCAATTTCATGAGTTGTACGACTATTCCTGAACTGAATTCATCATCATCAACCGATAATCCCAAGTTAGTTAGACCAACAGCCTCGCTATTTTGATCTCGGGGCACGTGTTGTAGGGTCCATTCCTTCAATTGATCCACCATTACCTGAGACTTATCTAAATGACTTCCATTCATTCCTCTTTTACTTCTAATTCCCCATTGATTTGATTTATCAAAAGGGAGGAATCACACTTAGCCTAGACCACCTCGGCCTCAAGGCTTTTAGCCTATTTGAGACTTTAAATCATGGCCTCGTACTCGGCCTTATTATTATTCAATTTCATAATTGTAATAGATTGCCTATCTATGTTACCCGTATGTGGCTTTAGTATGATGCCGATCCCGGACCCTTTTATGCTCAAAGCACCGTCCATAAAGAGGGTCCAAAATTTTGAGGTAATCCCCAAGGTTAACAACAATTCCATTTTGACTTCGAGTATTAAGGATGGCATAAAATCGGCCACGAAGTCTGCCAATATTTATGATTTAATGGCAGTTCAGGTTCGATACTCAATATTGTACCTGCTAATTTTGACTGCTCATTTGACCAATCGGATCGAGAGCTCCATTTTGCGCATGATGTTCCTCAGTGGTTAGGAGGTTACAACACATACGGGGTGGTATTGGAAGTATGGTTTTAACTTTCTGGAGGAGCTTAGCGAAGCGAGTGCCAATGTTTCCTGGTAAAGATATCTTGTTTCGGCCTCGCCTAGAGTTCTACTAACATAGTAAATAGGAAATCGCGTACTTTCCTCTTCCCATACCAAGACTCCACTTACTGCCACCTCGGATACCGCCAAGTAAAGGTATGGTCTCATCCACTTTCGAAGTATGGAGTAGAGGTGGACTCGAAAGGTATCAGTTGAGTTCTTCCAAAGCTTGTTGGCAATCCAGGGTCCAAGAAAATTTATTCTTCTAATTCAATTGTAAGAAGAACGGATGTCTTCTATTGTAGGACGCTATAATCATCTTCTTCATCGACTCTTCACCCTTACGATCCTACCAAGACCGGCATCGGTGATAGCTATTTAACTTCAGCCTTTTTGATCACTTTAATATAGATACGGCGGGTATCGAGAGTACTTCATCGAGTGTAAAAATCTACTTTTACAGCCGTCTACTCTCTGTATACTGTCTTGATCCCTCTTGGTGTAGGGAACTTCAATGCTTGAGAAATGTTGAAGGTACCGCCCTCATATTGTGAACCCATGGTCTTTTGAATAGAGAATTATATCTCATATCCCCTTCAATTACATTGAAGTTTATTTCTTGGATGGTCCTGACGGTGTTCGCCGGTAGGGTTATCTCCCCTCTAGTGGTTTCTCATGCCATGTTAAATATGTTCAACACCCGAACTGGCCGTACTATTTAGTCTTGTAAACCCAGCTTCTCTGTGACCCTCGATCTAATGATATTAGCCAAGTTACCTGGACTAATAAACACACTCTTAACTCGACATTTATTTATAAGTACATATATTACTAGTGCATCATTATAAGGTTGTACAATGACTTCGGCATCCTCGTCGTTCAACGAAGTGGTTCCCTCTAGGATATAATCTCGAGTTCGTTTTTCCCTTATAACGGACACTTCAGTGCGTTTTATCATTGATCCCTGGGGCACATAGACCCCTCTAATGATCAGGTTGATGACGTGCTTAGGTTCTTCTTGTTCGGTCTGTTTGTTGGAGTCAGTGTTCCTGAAGTGATGTTTGGCTCAATCACTCAGAAATTCTCGAAGATGCCCGTTATTGAATAATCGGGAAACTTCTTTTCTTAATTGCCAGTAGTCCTCGGTCATGTGGCCATGAGTTCCATGATACTTACACATCAAATTAGGGTCTCTGTAGGTAGGGTCGGACTGCAATGGTCGAGGCCACTTAGTATCCTTGATGCGCTCGATGGCAGATACGATACTGGCAGCAAGGACAATGAAATTATATTTCGATAACATTATATTGGTGCCTCTCTGGCCCTGAGTGGCCTATCAAAACCATTTTTGCTTATCAGTCCCCGACTACTATGGCCTTGATCGCTCCTCTTCTTATTCCTCGTAGGGTGACGCCCAGATCTGTTACCCTTTTTATCTCCGCTATACGGTTGGTACTGATCTTTGCTCGGTCTTGGCTCATGATCGATGACTTTCCTAGACCTGTTGTTATTGGTTCTGATGGGATAAACAGACCCAGATGGAGCCCTGAGCTGATCGTCCTTGACTCTGAGTTTTTATTGGTACCTGTCGTAGACATCGTCCCAAGTTACCATCAAGTACTCTACCAAATTTTATTTTAGCTTCTGTGATGCCAAGGAGCTTTGGGAGTTAATTCCTTGAGTAAATGCCTGAACTACCCAATCATCTACAACCGGAGGCAAGTCCATGTGTTCCATTTGGAACCTTGAAACGAACTCCTAGAGTATTTCGTTATCTCTTTCTTATACGTTGAAAAGATTTGATTTTCTGGTCTCGACCTTGATGGTCCTCGCATGATTTTTCACAAAAGTTTTTGCAAGCATAAAAAATGAATCAATAGAATTTGGGGGTAAGTTGTGATACCACACAATTGCTCCTTTTGACAGAGTTTCTCCGAACTTCTTCAGCAAAACCGACTCGATTTCGTCATCTTCCAAGTCGTTCCCCTTGATGGCATACGTGTCGGAGGTCTTCGAAATATCGGGCATATAAAACTTCTTCGAAATTGGCTTCGGTGTCGCACTTGAAGGAAAAGGATTTTGGACAAATTTCTTGGAGTCCAGGCCCTTCAAAACTGGATTACAATTAAATTTATACACGGTTTTAAGAATAGGTGGATTGATTCAATACCAACGATCAATAACGTCACATAAGCAAATTAAAGGTAAATTAAGTATCCAGACCAGTTATGAAGTTAGGGACGGGCTTGGGTCTGAGCTCAACAATTATGCTGCCATTGATTCGGAGCCAAATATATATATGAAGAGCAATGAACAAAAATAAGAACCTCTGAATAGCTTAAAAGCATAGAAAATAAGTCTATATTGCCTTGATATATGTGTTACAATGTGTTTCTTGAATAAAAATCACTCCTCTAATATAGTAGTAGAGTTTCATCCCTAGTATAACTCTAAGAAATGTTAAAAAATCTTATTTGTTGTTAATCACGGATCTACTGCCGATACGGGCCGAAATCCATGCCATAATATCCGGGTAAACATAGATATCACGGCCTTTCGTTAGTCGTGTGCAACCGTTTGGTAATGCTTTCCAAAGTCTTGGAGCTCAAATCGGATTCAGGGGTGGCGTCGTCTCGATGGCTCCGGTGGTAAGCGCTTTGCTTGGACCCTAGTACGAGAGGTTCCTAGCTCCGATTCCATGTAGTTATGTCCTTGTTTCTTTTGACCATTCAGAAAATTGAGGTACTCATTAGCCCCGATTTTACCTGTATACCATATATACATACCTTAAATTTTGAGTTGATCGTGGTAATTAATTAGCACAGTTTGATGTAAACATCGTTGCACATACTAATTGCTCAACGGCAGTGTCTTCAATTAGCTAGTTACACACATATAAGATTTATATCTAGCTCTTCTCCAATACTATGCGTGAATTAACCTAAACGAAGGTCCGATGATCTCCTGTACAAGTTGTGAGAACCAATATGTTTTTAAACTTTCAATATTTGAAAAATAAAATCGAAATTCCTCTTATTGACCGATCATGACTCTTTCCAAATCGACATTCTAGATCTCACCGTTCTTTTTGTAACCGACAATATATGTTTCCCGACAGAATTGACTTTTCTTTTATGAGTTCCTTCAAAATTTTAATACAATCCCAGAGTTAAAAGAATGACAAAGATATATCCGAAATAGACTATTAATGTGTAATATATATATATATATATATATACTTTATACCTAGTCGATTTTTTCTTAATAAAATACACTTATGATAGTTCTTTAATATCATATATGAAGTCTGGGATGGATAATATGGACGCAGATTTTATCCTTACCTTATAAAAATAAAGAGACTGTTTCCGATAGATTATCGACTCTATCTAGGAAAAATCTATTAGGAATAGAAGGGAAAAAGTAAATAGAAGACATGCACTAATATAATATTATAGCTACATAATGGAGCAAGCATTTGGATTTTCATCACTAAACATGAGAGTATATTGTTCTTCCACTGGATTCAAGTGAGCAATAGCTGGATCATTAGTGGCTCTAACAAAATTTGGAGGAGCCTTCTTGTCATAAACTCCAGCTATATAAGGATGTGCCACCAGACTATATGGCACATATGGCCACAGTTCACACTTCTTTCCAGTAGCTTGTGCTGCTTTCAACACTTTCTTAGGTTCCACAAATCCTGTTACACTTGCTTTCTGTAGCTTTAAATCCACATCCACTGATTTTGCGCCTATCCATGTCAAGAAAACCACATTAATTTAATTACATCTCTTAAAAGAGTTAGAAAGAATAGATAAGTCACATTGTTTTTTTATATGATAAATATTTTCTTTCGATACTGTTGGGAACATTGATAACCTCCTTATATTCTAAAGGATTTAAGTTATATATTCTAAAGATCTCTTTTACCCTATCAGGAAATTATATATGATAGCAGAGTAGTTACGTTAATGTTGTTATAAAATTAACATAGCATGTTAGTGAAAATAATTCTTTTTCATATAAAATAAAATAGGTAGGAGGGTGAGAGGAAGTAGATAAAGAAATTCTTTAGAAAATTGCAGTACCTTTGAGTCGGGAGAGAGCGTTCTTGACTTTACGAGCACAACCTTCACAGTCCATTCTAATCTTGACAACAACAGTAGTGATCTGCTTCTTTTTCTTGTGTTTCTTAACGCTGTTAAGTACTTCAGATAAGTATTTCAACGTCCCTGCAACTCCCATTTTGGCCTTAACTAAGGAAGTTAAGATATATGAGGATAAAGTTTATAACTTTCTGGTGGATTGCAAGAAAAGAGGATACCCTAATTATTAAAACAGCAATAATAACTACCCAGTATACTCTCATAGAGTGGGATCTGGAGAAGGTAATATGTAAACGGATGTTATCCCTATCCGAAAGGACTTCTAATCGATATACCTTAATTATTATGTTTGAGAAATATATGAGAGAAGACAAGGCGACAGGTGACAAGATGAAAGAGCGTTTAGTTCTTTGACTTTAAGTGTTGGTGAATGATTTGGAAGTTGAAACTGGTCACAATTGTTATATATAGAGAGTATGGGGAAACTAAAGAATAAATATCAAGAAATAAATTATAAAAAATTGCTAACTAATTATTTGTAGGAGTAGTGGGGTAACCCAGAAACTGCAAGAAGCTTCTGTTTTTCACTTAAAAGGATATTGTTTATAGACCACAAATGTACATTTAATGGGTGGCCTCGTAATCAGTATAAGATCTTGTTGCTTGATTGACAACATTATTTATACTCCCCCTATGATGGGTAATCCTTGATTGAAAGTTAGAAATGTGTAGTCCTAAAGCTTTTAAGCTACAAGAAATTTATCAAAATCAATAGCGGTCGTTCGACGGTTGAGTAATACATCGGCCGAAATACCAAACGAAGACGGTCTATTTTTAAAAATATTTAATTTTTAATTCTTTAATGAAATAAATCAATTTTAGTCGATTTCTTTTATGCAAAAATATAAGAAAATATTTTTGCGTCCCGTAAAATTTATTTTTTTTAAAATCGACCAACTTTGATATGTTTTTTATATAAATAAGTTATTCAAAAATTGACCGAAATTGGTCGATTATTTCGGCCGATCATTTTCAAAAAACTGACCTATTTTTGTCGATAATTTTATTTTTTAATAAAATCGACCGATATCAGTCGGTTATTTTCGCGCAAAAATAAAATTAAAGTGCATAAATGAAATAAAAAACAGTCTTAAAACGAAATACATCAATGATCTACTGGTAGAATAGTATATGCCATAGTATAAGACCCTGGTTCAATTCTCAGATGGTGCATTTTTTAATTACATAATTAAAAATAGAGAACGACGTCAGTCGGTTTTTTGAAAAAAAATTCTTTCCTGGAATTTAATTGACCGATCAATTCTCTATCGATCATACGATTACTGACCACCACGGATGTTCGATTTTTGTCAATTACTAATCGATATCGATCGACTTTGGCAGTCGATTTTTTCGCCTTGTTTAGTAGTGATCCCATTTTATGTGATACATTTTAATTAGTACATAATTAAGAAAAAAGAATCTATTTTAAAATATCATGCTAAATAACTCATAGATAATTGTATAATTACAAATCATCATAATAATAATAATAAAATAAAAAAGTCAAAGTTAAATTACTTTTTGAACAAGAAAATTTTTATTCTTTTTGGAATGAAATGAAAAAGAAAATACATCACATAAATTGAGAAAGGGAGTATATGATAGGGGCAGTCAATTTGTTGCTAAAGATGTAGCATAGTTGCCATGCCACACGAACAATTATTTCAATGAAATATTTTTGTCTCATTAAGTTTATAGTATGCTACTATTATTTTCGGATTAAATTATCTTTATTTGGATTACGATTCCTTTAAACACTTTGAAATACTACCATTTATAGTTTCTTCAAATAAACTTTATTTCACAAATTAAGATATAACTGAATTTACACTAGAAATAATTAAACGTTTGGATTATTATACTGCAAATACATAATTTATTTAAACGGAAGACAAACCATACATATTATCTCTAGATTTTTAAAGCGAACGAGTACAAGAATACTTAACTTTTACCTAATAATTATTTATATCACTGGACTTTATTAGTTAATCCTCTTTAGAAGGGTACCTAGAAATCTTTGCATACATCATCGTACCAAAATGGTTTATTTTGTAATCAGATCTTGTCTCAATAAAGAATATAGTGTTTATAACTTGGGTTACACAAAAAGTGAAAGAATAAAGTAAAGTTTTGACATTCATGGTTATAGATAGGGACCTCTGCAAAGATTGAACCAAAATGTTTGTGTCATTGATAGGGGCGAGGGCGGTAGGGTCGGATGAACCCAGTAATTTTTAATTACATTATATCTTTGTATTAAAAAAGTCATTAGATATATATAAATGTTTCGTTGCGAATATAGTTACAAAATGAGCTATAGTTAGTTTGGTAATATGACGAGGAAGTCCCAAGATACGGCACAATTAAGCTGAGAACAAGCAAATAAATAACACAATCTAACATTGACTAAGCGTGCAAGTTTAAGACCAAACGGAGTAATAAATTAAAATAATTTAGTGACTAGGCATTCCTGCGTGTTTCATATCTACAGAACCTTAAAATTGTTTAATTTTAGGAAACCTACCACAGCTTCCCCACTGTTTAAGGAACATAAGAAGAAATAATTGACTGGCCGTTAATAACATATAGCTTTCTTGCTGGGACCAACGACTAGAAAAAGAACAGAGCTTGACCTTCAAATATTGACAAGAAACGGCACCGCCCAAGGAAGATAACTTTTTTATTGACATTAACTTTCTGGGACCAAAAGTGGATAATATTACTTTAGTCTTTATTCCAAAAATAAATAAAAAATTGAATGCAGGAAAGTGGATGAAGAAGGAAAAAGATGTCGAATTGAGTTGCAATCCCAATCTGTCAATAACATGCAGTAGACTAGTAGTAATTACTACAACTAATTAGAGGAAGACTTGTCTAGTACTTTATACCCTCTTGGCCTCTTGCGTTTTAATTTAGCACTATTTGATGAGATATGGATGTAATACAGTAAGATAACTTGCCTGTTCTATTATTGGTAATGAAATAAAGATTGAAGCAATAAAATGTTAATTTGACAGACAAAATAACACAACGAAATATAGCAATTTAGATTATTAGAATAATTAGGAACGACGACATTCGAGACAACATGTGGAAACGATGAAGGTCAAAAATTAAGATTGTAAGTTATTAGATAGTCGAGCGTTCTTCTTTTCAGTCATGTACTAATAATAGTCTCGTAGTTCTATATCTTAGATTTTTATTACTACCTCTTGTTTCTTTTGCTTTTATTTTCCAAGTATCTTGATTGTTGCTATTGATTTTCTTTTCATTGCTTCTTTATTACTGCATTTCTTTTTATTAATATGGATTTTTTTATTTCCTTGAGCCGAGGATCTATCAGAAGCAGTCTCTCTACCTTCATAAGATAGGAATAAAGTCTTCGTACTTGAGGAACTACACTGGGATTTGATGAGATCTAGACTCAAAGTTATTAGAAATGGAGAAATGAGCAGAAGAAGAGCAGAGGAGAAAGAAAGCAACTGCTTCTCATAGCTACAGCGATAACTTACCTAATTGACTAATGGAAAGGCACTATACTTTTTATACTAACAACTAACCTCTAACTACTCAACTTACTTAACTTATATAGACGTGTACAACTAGCAATCTTCTAACAATTCAACACCCCTCCTCAAGTTTTTGGTTGAAATATATCCTTCAATCTCATCTTAGACATCTAGTACTCGTGTTGCACTCTTTCCAAGCTTTTAGTTAAGAGATCAGCATATTGCTCTTTAGTAGGTACATGATATGTTTTGACCAAATTTTGTACTATTTTTTTCCGAACAAAATGACAATCAATATCAATATGTTTTGTTCTTTCATGAAAGATAAGATTGGCTACAATTTGTAGCAGCCTTGCTATCACAATTGAGGATAATTGGCACGTCAAGCTTCATTCCTAACTACTTGAAAAGCCCTATGAGCCAAGTTAACTATACCACTACTAAGGCCATACTTCAGAACTTTGCCTCAACAAAACTTCTTTCTATTGTTTCTTGTTTTTATTTTTTTTACTTCTTGAATGTAAGTACTTATACAAACTTTACCAAGTAGCCAGTAACCGATCTCTTGGCCTGCAGGCATCCTCCCAAATTTGAATCACAAAATGCCTCTTTCCTGAGCTTTCATATGAGACTAGAAGCCCCAGACCTGCTGCACCTTCGATATACCTCACAACCCTAAAGCAGCTTTCATATGTGACTGCTTAGGTTTGTGCATGAACTGACTCAGAACATGTACCACATAAACAATATCAACCCTAGTCATAGTGAGATATAGTATCCTCACTATCAACCTTTGATATTGTTCAGCATCTGCAAGTATCTTGTCTGATGTACCAGAGGAAGACTTACCATTAACAAACTCATCATAGTCTGCAAAGCTAAGTTTTACATGTGTCTCCAATGGGGTGCTAACTAGTTTTGCATCATTGAGTCTCATTTTTGTAATTAGCTTTAATGCATACTTCCTTTGGCTCATTACAATTCCTTTAGCTGATCTAGAAAACTCTATTCCAGGAAAGAACTTGAGTTCTCTCAAGTCTTTCATCTTGAACTTGTGTTGTAAATCATCCTTCTCTAAAAGATCAAATCTTGATAGCTTCATTTGACCTACAGGTCATCAACATATACCAGTACTATTACCAACTCAGACTTCACTTTCTTTGAGAAAACATAATAATCAAAGTGATTTTGAGAGAAGCCAAGTTGTAGTAGAGCATCTTTGGGTTTTCTTGTTCCATTGCTAGGTGCCTGCTTGAGTCCATACAAGAAATGATGAAGTTTTTAGACACTGTATCTTTCCCACCCCACCCCACCCCGCTAGCAAATCCTTGAGGAACCTCCATGTATACCTCTTCAACAAAATATCCTTGGAGGAAAGTATAATACACATCAATTTGAAAAATGTTCCAATGCTTTGGCGCAGTATTACTAGAATGGATCTAACTATGATCATTCTGGCTATAGGAGAGAAGGTCTCAGTGCAGTCCAACCCCTTTTATTGACTATAGTCTTTGGCTAAAAGCCTTGCCTTGTACCTCTCCACTTTTCCAGATAAAGTATACTTGACATTGATCACCCATTTACAGCCAATAGGTGTCTTCTCTAGAGGCAGGTTAACTACGGACAATGTGTGATTGCCTTCCAAAGCTACAATCTTCTCTTGCCAATGAAATCAAGATCAAGCAAATGCTATAGAAAATATTGATTGCTCAAAATTGAGTAAACCCTAGCTTTTGGGAGTCGAAACAATCAGATAGACGACAAAGTGGAAGAATCGATTCGATCATTCAAGTCGGATAGCATTTATCTACGCTAGAATCCGACCTACACGAACTTCTTAGATGAGTAAATCAGCAGAGAATTGAGGAAGAAGAATCTAGAGATGGAGTCATGAAGCACAGATCATTGACACTCGCTCTGATACCATGATGAGATCTAAATTAGAAGCTATTAGAAATGGAGAAATAAGCAGAAGAAGAGCAGACATAACCGACTAATGGAAAGGCATTGTACATTTTATACTAACAACTTAACCAACTAACCTCTAACTACTCCGTTTTCTTAACTTATACAGTTGTGTATACTGTCAATCTATCTAATCATTCACAAGATTTTTTCGTTGTTATTATTGTTGTTGTATGTTGTAGATTTAAAAGTTGTGACTATAACATAAAATAAAGTTATTAGTAAAGTAGGGTATGTTTCGAAATAGGACAAAAGTCATACGAATTAAAATGCATGTCGGGGTTATCACTCGTACGTGGTGTTAGAAAAATTAGCACCATTAATACTACATTCCACGACACAATCCTAATGTCATTTTCATGTGGCACTGAATAATAGAATTATTTCTTCTCCTACCCCAGGATAATAATTATTGATTACAAGCTTGCTCAATTGTCATTTGTCAACCTCGCTAGGAATTATCTACTTTAGACTCTTCCAAAACAGCTTTTTTGTAAATGAAAATCTGAACCATGAATTCTATATCTTGAATGAATATATCTGAATTGTAGAAAACCGATTCCAATCATTCACACTGATAAACTGTAAAAGCTTAGTCAAACTTGAAAAACCCAACTTACACTTATACACCTATATTCCATTGTGTAATGTGTAATCAACGTGTATATTGAAAAGACCAACCAAACTTTGCGAAGGAGATTAGAATCGTAACCTAATCATCTTCACTCCACTCTGCACTAATTAGGAGCAAATTATCCGCCCCTACCATGCACTAAGAGCGAGCAACCTTCTAATTCTACCAAAGGTCATTCATTCTTTTCTTTCAAACTTTTCGAAAAGCAAAAACTCCTAACCCGACAAACCTAGAAATATGCTACATACTTACAAATGGAAGGGGGACGCGAACACTGTTGAGGGAAAACACCAAGATATTACTAAAAGTTAACTAAGGAATTCAAATGTTGCTCAACACTTGGACACAAAGCCATCCACATGCAGCAGTTGATTATTGTCCCAGCTTATCCTCGCGATTCCCTAGAGCAGAAAGGATATACTGAATATTACTGATCGATTCCCTTTATGTAAACTAAAATTTCTCAAAAGCTCAAGAGGCAACTCATGAAATTGTCTTTCGGGATATACTGTTTTGCGTTTTGCGTGCGTATATTTTTTTGTTTCTTTGACAGAAAACACTTTTACACAAATGCAGCCACAATGGGAATAAATGGAAGAAACCAAAAGTATCCATGTTTCGAAATCCATGATTCTTAGTCTTTGGTTAAAAGAGCCCCCTCGCTACGTCAAAGATTATACCGAAATAAAAACACACATGCGAAATCAAGGTCAAAAGTAAGCAAAGATAGCTACTTAACACAAATCAACCAGAAAACAGAAAGGTCCTTGCATTTCCACTAAAGCTGCAATAAGCACAGGCAAATAATCATTATAAGTTATGGTCAATATCTAGGGCCATTATCAAGTAGACAAAAGGCTGCGCAAGTTAGACCAAGTTAATAATGCTTAATGAGCATGATTACAATATAGACAATAGTTTTCTCTAGAAAGTGAAAAAGAATTATCTAGGTATCAGTTTGTCTTATTATTTGGGTACGATGGCTAGGCTTTTGAGCTTTCTTTGTAGTCTTTGGCAGAAAGAAGCCGTACTTACTCGTTTAGCCATAAATTTTACCAAAATAAAATTTATTTTCAAAATTCATATTTGACCATAAATTTTACTCACTGGCAAAATCCCAAAATCACCCTAATTGCTGATTTTTGGCCAAAATTCCTAAACTTGGAAATTATATTCAAGTTATTCCAAAATAAATTTGAAAAATATATTTTGAAAACGTATATCCAAACACATTTTCATCTTCAAACCAAACTTTACCCAAATCAAAATTTTTAAAATAAATTTCAAATTTATGACCAAACTCGCTTAATACTTTTACAAGTGTAAGGTCCTAAATTCTGTATATGCAACATCTCGCATCATATTTCAGTTCGGCGGAACCGGCACCAGAACCATCCAGATCAATGATCTTCCCAGTCCTCCCACCTCGTGTAACTTGTGTACAAGGTACATTCGTAGAAGAAAAAAAACTACTTAGCTAGTTGGGAATGATAGATTCAAATTCCTGCCACTTACATCGATTAGATTATAAAAGATCCTCGTCGTGAATTCTAGCAACTCAAATCACTACTTTATGTTTCATACACTGTCCTGCCCATGCATCCTGGAGGAAATCATCACAATGAATACCAACGAATAAAATGATACTAAAATGACCTAGAAAGAGCAACAGATCTGAGGAAAGACCAAAACCAATGAAATTAATTGACTAGAATACATGATCTGCGAGAGAAGGGTCTGATTGAAGAAATGAGAATTTACATATAAGCACATAATTACAAATGTTATATCAGATAAGGTAACCACACAACCAATGAAAGTAGAAGAGAACTCATAGCGCAATGCAGGCATGAAACAGCATGGAGTGATGCTGCAGATGGTTTGCCGGCAATGGCAGGTGCAACTGCATGTCCACCAGGGCTTCTTTGTTGCTCATTTGTTGGCAATGGATTTGAGGCTAAACCACTCGGAGGTGGTGCTGTTGGTACCTTTGCACTCCCCTCTATGTCTTGACCTGAGATTCAAAAGATGGATTTGTGAAGAAGAGATGGCGCAAAAGATGGATTTGTGAAGAAGAGATGGCGCAGGGATAGGGGGAGAGAGAAACACTTCAATTGATTATTGCATGATACAAATACTTCTCAGAAGTGACTTTTGATTTTTATTTTTTATTCTCCTTTCAAGACTCACTTGTAGGAAAACCATCCTAGACCAAGAGGCAACTAATAACCATTATTATGTTTATTACTGCTATTTCACTATGATTTGTATGATTTTTGTGGTTAATATGCCAACCAATAACTCAGTAGACCAGGAAATAGAAGGTATATATTTAGTGAAAATCTAATAGAGTTCAAGTAAGATTAGCCTGCCGATACAAGTTGAATTGCGTAAAAGGTGTTCCACCATAAATTTGCTCAAAGAGCAAAAACAAGTGCCATCTTCAGGATAATATACATAAATTATACCATGTGTTCAACCTTAAAGCCTAAACAGAATCATCAAAGAAATCCAATCAAATCTTTATCTCGCATATATCCCAAAATTCCTCTTTCATCTACGTTCTTTTTTTTTTCTTTTGATAAGGCTCTTTCTACCTTCTTTTTTTTTTTTTTTTTGGTGGGGGTTTTTGGGGGGTGGTTTGAGGGGGGGGGGGGGGGGGTTCAGTAAACTCTTCCATCCTTTCCCTTTCAATACAGCCAAAAAAACCCAAAACTACTTCGAAAAATTAGTCTAAATATGCAAAATGAGCTTACACTTGGAGTGAGACCAACCCAACTTCATGTTTTGCCAATCAAACACCATTCGATATCCCTCCATAAGGTTTTCTGCACAGCATAACTCAAATGTAATTGCATAGTCCATCCAAACCTTAAACAACATGAATGTGCACCTTAAAACGAGTTTAAAATCATATAATCCACTTACGTCCAATGATACCAATCATTCCCTCAATAGGTAGGATACCTACACAATAAAAGTTATCCTGCACAAAATACCTTCTATGAGAAACCATCACTATAAAAACTACAGAACAAAGTACACATGAGAGGGAACAATGAACATGCAAATCCAGTTTCCGAGGAAATCAGTCACACAATGGGATACCTATAGAGAAATCACACTTGTTTTATCGTAAAGGAATTGGAAATATCTTGTTTAAGCATGCAAAGGCAGCAGGGTAACATGTATGTTCACAGCAGTAAAACTAAAACCAATGTAAACTAAGTACAGGGGCATTTAGCCATCATTTCATCTTTGCACGTAGAGAGCATTCGCTCCTGAACATAGATGTTTGCAGAACAACATACAACTGCAATAACTAGTGAATGGAAACTATTTACAGAACCAAAATGACCTTGTAGCCAGTAGCCACTATGACAACACTAATAGAAATCTTTAGAACTAATTTCAAAGGGAGATATGATGAGGACTTACAAGCAGAATGGCTACAAAAAAACTTCTTTGAGGGATTGGAGTTCTATAGGAAATCTATTGCAATTTTATATGGTTAATTTACACAAATTTACACAGTTCCAGCAGAAATTTTCTTAAATATTGGGCTGTCATGGTTCCTATCTGTTCACCATGACTGACTACTCATAACAAAACTGTGGATCCTTTCTTGCAGTGACTTGTTCTCCTTAAGTTATATGCTTCAAGCATCTCTACCAAAAGTTACTTGGTGAAGAGCTGGATTCAATTCACAATTGCTTAGATCTTATTAGAAATTTTCACATGCTATTAACAGTATCTGGTATCAAACAACTATTTTAACGCTCTAAAATGAACCTGTGCCAGTTTGACACCAACCACAAAAGGAAAGAAATACTCAAAATTGACAGATAAGGGTAAAAAAGTAGTTTAATAGTATTAATTCCATGACAGCAGTTCTGGTAAAAATCCAGATCAAGACCTAATTTTGTTTCTGTCTTTTGAGTGCACTAACTTTTTCCTCGCAAACTCAGAGAGTATGCATGCATAAGCATCACATGTTAGCAACTCATTTAAGTAAAATCTTAGAGCCACATCTTCCACCCCTCAAAGAAGATCGATTTGCAGGCCTGACCTGATCACTGGAGATGGTAAACACAGGATTCTGAATTACAAAGCTCTGGTTAGCAGCTAACACAAGTTTCATGCTAGGAATGTTTGGTAAACCTCGTGAACTGCATAAAAAGAGAAGGATATAACCTACAAGTAGATAAAACTAAAACCAGCATCTTCCAGAAAGCAGACTTTACCTAGCCTTATAGCAGTAAGGAAAATCTTCTGTAGGTAACCTTGTAGCATTTATTTGCTCGTCAAACTAGATGAAAAGAAACAGGAAATAACTCAGGTAAAACAAAAAACTGATTGTGTGTTCTAAAACTAAGCAGAGTAGTAACTTGTGAAACCATGAGGAAACATGGAACAAGGGCAAGAGAAAAATGACACTTGTACCTCAGTTACTACTTCTGTAAAGATTTCGGAAGGGAGATAAGTGAAGGAAGACCCACTATCAACTAAGGCTTGAAATCCGCTTTGCTTTAGACAGGTACCCCCAAAACAATAACGTTGGACTTCAACAACATAGGTATTGCTGGTAGAATTTACAATTAGGAACATAAGATAACTTTGCAAAAGAAGTTGTTTGGCTAGCAAGCTAAACATAGCACAAAAGGATAGAGGAGATACATACTAATTCCCATCCAAAGATACAAATGAACTTAGTCTCTGATTTTCAGGCCCTTGATCACCAAAGAAAATTGTGCCAGAATTAGTCTTGTCAAAACACAATGAGAACGAATGTGGAACAAATCCAGACTTTGCCAGAAAACTTGGAACAGAAATTTCTCCTGGCCCTAATCCCATCACCCCATCTGGAGCAGCTCCATTCAAATAACTGCCACTTTGTTTGCTACCACACCTGCAATTAGATAATAGGAAAAAGAAAAGCATATTCATCAACCAACTGGTAAATACTGTAACTTGACAGCTAGCAGCTTGACCACTAATCAAATAGACAAAATTAAACAGTTAGCTCAGAAAGTTTCAAGGTTCAAGGGCCAAATCTTCTCTGTGGAGAATCCCTTGCTACACTTTGCTACGGAACCTACAAATTCACTCGTAAAGAACTCATAAAATAGGTCTCTCAACGTCACAAATCTGTTAATCTGGTGTTACTTGCAAGAATGTAGAACTGGGAAAATAAAAATTGAATAAGCATACCCAATAACGATAGAAGCTAGCACAGAACCTTGATGTTCACGACCACCAACTGAAGTCAAATGCAATTTGTCCTCAAAAAGAAAACCCGAACTTGATGTATTTTCAGAATAATAGTTAACAGTGTAAGGGCATCGTTCCTTTGGACTCTGGCAGTTAGGACCCAGTTCACATAATCGATGGCTGCAAGATAGATGCTTGCTAGTGTTTGATCGTGCTGGGCTATACTCGTTCAGATCTTTATCCTGCACAATAGATGCCCCAAATACAAGGGAGCACCTGCCAATCAATCATTGGAGAATTAACTGCTAAAACTGTTCCCAAGAGAGATACACTGTCACTTCTAAGTGCTTCATTGATAAGGCGTTAATTAATTCAACTGTATTAGGAAATCAAGACAAAGTTCATAAGGAAAAAGACATGATACAAGACAAAATATTCAAGAAGAAATATTCATTTCACAAAGAAGAAAAATGGAGAAGCCACAAAGGGAACTTAAACTTTGAACCATTCACCACAGGAAAAAAAGTACAACGAAATGATAACAAAAAATTGCATATGTTACTTCAACAAAATGTTCCAGTGCATTCCTCAGATTGAGTTTCAAAAGATACCCAAGAATTTTTATTTTTTTTCTATAAGGAGAAGATACCCAAGAAAAAGTGAAAATGACTCGTCTACTTGTTCAGCACGAAATGAACCAGCAAAAGAAGTACATGCCCAGATCAGTACAAGATTGTGAGATACAGGAAATAAATTACTACACCTTGAATCCTCCTTATCTTAAAGTAAAACTGTGTTACTTTAACAGAAAAAGGTTAACAGTGGAGCAATAAAAGCTGTGAAATTCAACAAAATCCAAAATTATTAAATCTTTACTGGTTGGCATATCTTTAAAAGAAAACATATTTCTTTCGGAATGAAAAAGTTGAGGTTTCAAAAATAATATATCACGATATAGCGGTAACTTAGAAGTTACTGCAACAGCTTGGACCTTGAGGCTGCACAAAGCATCAAGTGCATGAGTAATTTTAACTTGGACAGAAAAATTGCGGGGCGTCAAAAAATGTTGCAAGACGGTTATACTTTTATAAATCTTTCTTCAGGCTAACTACATCAAATTAAATTGAGGACGTTATAATATTTAGTGGTCCCACTATAAGTGAAGATGACTTTCGTGGAATTGCATTGATAGTAGTTTCAGAACTACAACGTATATTTTGAAATAAAAGAAAGGTCAAATATTACCAGTAAGGATAAACAGTCAAACGCAGAATTTAGTTGGGCACCCTACCAACATTGAGTAGTAGCTTGAAGACAATGGAGCACATTGTACACAATCACAAGGGACCCAGAGCAGATCGCTTCCAGCATCCAAAGCGACAAGAAATGATGCATTTGGCGTCCCTATGTCAATCCACGCATAATGCAGCCTGAATGATAGTAATCCAGAACAATCAAGAGACTTAATTAGATCACTACAAAAAGTTTCATGCTATATACAGTAGTTCCACTTTTCTTCTTGTTTCCCTTTTTCCTTTTGCCTGATATTATTATGTATATTTGAATTGTCAAGGTTTTTGAGTTTTTGGTTGAGCATACATGCTAATATTATACAGAACTTAGCGATTTACTTTCCACGTAGCTTTTTCTTATTCCATCATATAGTGGCTGTGAATTTTTAAGACTCCTGAAATAAGAGCCAACTATAACAATAAAAGGGAACTGAAATCTGTTAAGATTTCTAAGGCCGAATGACTATAAGGCTTGACACTTATGAAAAAGACTGAGGATAGAAGAAAAAACAGATGACCAATTTGTGCCATTTCAATACTACAACCACAGGCAATCAAGAAGAGTATTCATTCAAGGTGGCAACTACACCAGGATATAAAACCTTCCAAAAGGACCACAACTAATTGCTCAGTTGGAAAAAACATTCCATGGTTTGCTTTCAGCAATAAGTTCACACTGATCCGATTTCGTGAATTGCATTCGAATTGTGCTCTTAAGCACTAAAATGACTCCTCGAGACTATATCAGTAACCCTTATAAAGCAAAAGGTTAAAACAGAAAATAATCAGAACTTTACACTCTTCACAGATTAAGAGTAAAAAATCTCCAATTTAACCTGCTAAAAAGTAAACACCAAAACAAAAACAAAAACAAAACTGAACTTGATTTCAGTATACGTATCATTCATAACGCAAAATAATTGACTCCATAGATGCAACAGGAAATACCCAAAAAGAAAAAACACACTCAAAATCCGTTACAACATTAAGCTTCATTATTTTGAAAGTGCATTTTAAGCTTCAATTTTAAGAAATCTCGTAAACTGATAGTATTTAACAGAGATACTTTCTGAAATAGTATATATTACCAGTAGTAGTAGTAGTAGTAGTAGTAGTACTAACCAACTCAAGTCGTTGCCGTAGAAATGAGTTTTGCTTCCTTCAGAAGGAAACAAGAGTTGCTTCTGCGAGCCAAGCTTTAACCTCTGGCGCTTCAAATCATTGCTAAGAAGCAACCTCATGTGCTCCACACTTTCGCGCTTCGGATACGTCACGCTCTTCCCTTTAGATGCCCAAAACGACATCGCTTCGTCCGAGTAGCCGTGAATCAACCTCGACGAGAAGGTTCCGCCAGCGGAGAGCTCAACGGAGAGCATCAACGCCGCCGTCAGTACAAAAGCCGTGAAACGAATCTCCATTGGAAGGAAATTGGAAGAATCAAAACCCTAGAGATTGTTAGTAGTAGGTGATAAAGTAGAGTGAAGAGAATCCGAGGCTTTTTCTTTCTATTTTCTAAGGCATAGACAGTTGGAAACTGAGAGCCATTGCTGAGGCCTGAGAGTTAACTGGGACTATTGGAGTGTTCACTGTTCATTGGAGAAACTTATATCGCTACTCCAGATATTACTTTTCTTTATTCTTTTCTTTTCTGACAAGCTCCCATCTTTAATATATCAGTTCTGTCTGACTACTTTTTACTTCGTACTCCCTTTCTATCGAGTTAAACGAGGTAGTTTGGCACGAGCTTAAGAAGGTTTGAAAAAAAACTAAAGCTTGTTATTAAAAATTAGATGGATAAAATAAAAAATTTAAAGTTTAATTATTTTTAAATTTAAAAATTTATTATTTATTCTGAAATATACTGAAAAAAAAAATCTCAAAGAGAAAAATTTACTTTGAAATTGCCCAATTTTCTGTAGAGTAATGAATTAGATTAGAGAGTATTTGGGTAGGCTTTTACCGGATCAAATCAGCTTTTAAGTCTTTATTAGTTTTTTTAGTATTTGGTAAAGTTAAATAGTACTACTTAAAATAATTTAAAAATTTGTTTAAAACAAGTCAAAAACAAAAAAGTAACCTTAACTTTTTATTTTTTGGCTTAAAAGTTATTGCTGATGAAAAATAATTTTTTTAAGCAAATCCAAACGGGTTTGAATCTAAAAAGTTATTTACGAATATTTAAATAATTTTGTTGATCGAGAAAATATATCTAAAATAAGTTCATAATAGTGGCACAAAGAAATGAGATACTTCTAAGTTTACAACAACAACAACAACAACAACAACAACTACCCAGTATACTCCCACCAGGTGGGGTCTGGGGAGGATAATATGTAGGCAGTCTTACCCCTACCCAAAAGGGCAGAGAGGCTGCTTCCATGCGACCCTCGGCGCATAGGACAGAATGAAAAGCTGCATTGGAAAACAAAGACAAAATTAGTAACCAAGGCAAGACAGAACAAAATAACAAAACAAAGCATAAGTAATCCTGCAGAAATAACGTAAATGGTTATGTAAACATAAGGAACATAAATACCGTCGCAACCAAGAGGGGACCTAGGCTAAAACACTAGACATCGATGGGTAACCCTACTATCCCACACCCAACCCCGGGTGAGGCGAACGAAGGACTCTAAGAGCCCCTATCCTGCAACCCTGATTCTAGACCTCCAGACTCCCCTATCGAGGGTCATGTCCTCGGTAACCTGCATTTTAGTCATGTCCTGCCTAATCACCTCTCCCCAATGCTTCTTAGGCCTCCCTCTACCCCGCCGACCACCAGCAATCTCCAGCCACTCGCAGCTCCTCACCGGGGCATCGGGACCCCTCCTCCGTACATGCCCGAACCACCTCAGCCTCGCTTCCCGCATCTTCTCGTCCACTGGGGCCACCTCTACCTTCTGTCGAATAACTTCATTCCTAATCTTATCCAGCCTGGTGTGCCCACACATCCACCTAAGCATCCTCATCTCAGCAACCTTCATTCTCTGGATATGGGAGTTCTTCACGGGCCAGCACTCTGCCCCGTACAACATCGCAGGTCTAACCACGGCTCTGTAGAATTTCCCTTTGAGTTTGTGTGGGATTTTCTTGTCACACAGGACCCCAGAAGCAAGCCTACACTTCGACCACCCTGCTCCTATCCGATGGGTGACGTCCCCGTCAATCTCTCCGTCCCCCTGAATTCTAAGTTTGTTGATAGAAAAGGTAAGACTTTTCTTTTTTTGGTTTAAAAGACTACATTCTATTAATTAACGATGAAATATAGGGAGCATCTGCAAAGACGCAGTTATACAAAAAGTTAGAACAACATTACAATTGTTGTTAGTAGGTGGATGATGAGCGTCATGTTAAGTGACTGCTCTATTAAAAAACAGTGTTTGTGTATAGTTACTAGTGGAAGCTATATCAATACAAAAAGCTACTTGTGATCCTGTTGCTGTAGGAATATGCCCAAGTCTTTGGCACCCCCGTTTGTCTTCAAGAAGATCTTCTCGTAGAAAATTTGGTGGAGTTGGCAAAAAGGTGAGACTGTTGTCCATCAATTCCGTTCCAAAATGTATTGGTTTGTCAGCTATTGTGGTTAGTTCCTTGTAAATGTGGACTATGCCCGTATTATTCGGTGTCAGGATCAAGGATCAAGGATCGAGGATCAAGGATCGAGGATCAAGGATCGAGGATCAAGGATCGAGGATCAAGGATCTCTAATCTTTAAGCAAGTGTGAGTGCGTTATGGATGTACTATTATGGTAATTACCTCTTTTGTGTCTATGAATTTGTAATTGTCACTATTCAAAGGGTACTCACCTGTTTCCTAGTCACTTTCGTACTTCTGAGACATTGAAAATCTCATTTTTAGTTGTCTCGATTTGCGTGTGCAGTCCGGACGCGTAGCCGGAAAGCTTGGATATGAATTATGTGAGAAAATTATTAAATCTTGATATTTAATTGATTAAGTTTGACTTCGGTCAATATTTTGGACAAATGGACCCGGACCTGTGATTTGACGGTCCCGGAGGATCCGCATGAAAATATTAGACTTGGATGTATGTCTGGAATCGAATTCCGAGGTCCCAAGACCGAGAAATGAATTTTTGTTAGAAATTATTTTCTGGAAATAATCAAGGAAATTGGAAATGAGATTTGATTAAAAGACTATGGTATCGAGCTCGTATTTTGGTTCCGACGCCCGATACGAGTCTTATATATGGTTTACGTGCTTTCTGTAAAGTTTTGGTGAATTGAGACGTCGGTTGACATATTTTTGACGTAAAACACTAAACTTGATGTTTTATGAAAATTGGAAGGAAATCATGGGTCTTGAGGCCTAATTTGATGTTTATGATGTTGTTTTGGTGATTTGATCACATGGACAAGTTCGTACGATATTTTTGAGGTTGTGTGTATTTTCGGTTTGGAGCCCCGAGGGCTCGGGTGAATTTTGAGTACGTTCCGGAGGTCTTAAACTTAAAATAGTAGGTGTTGCAGGTTCAAGAGAATTGCAGGCTCCAGCATGCTCGCGGTCGCCTTAGCACGGTCCGTGGTGGAAGCTGCGCGATCGCGGTCGTCTATGCACGGTCGGCGTAGCTAACTTCAGAGAGCCAGCAATTTTCAGGTTTGCCAGCGTAGCCGCATTCCCCTCTCCTGCGATCTGCACTAGAGGATTCAGAGAGTGTATGCTGTTCAATTCTTAAGTTCGGCCGCATTTCTTTTTTGCACGGTCCGCGCTGGGGACTTCAGAGGGTATAAATGCACGGGAATTTCAGATATTTTTCACTTTTCAAAAACTCAAAACATAAGAGGCGATTTCCCAAACGATTCTTCTTCTTCAAAACGATTGGTAAGTGATTTCTAACTAGTTTTCTTCACTCCTTATCATCTTTTGACATAATTTCAACTTCAAATCAATGATTTTAACGGGAAAATTTGGTTATGTTGGGTAGAACCTAGGTTTTGCTAAAATTGGGGATTTGGACCTCAATTTGAGGTCCAATTTCAAAACAAATTATATATTCGGGCTCGTGGAGGAATGGGTGATATGAATTTGGTCCGAACCTCATGTTGTGACCAAGCAGGCCTAGGGAATTTTTGGAATTTTGGAAAGAAATCTTGGGAATCTATAATTAGACATGGGGTTTGATTTGTTTAGCACATATTGATATTATGAAGACATTATTGTACAAATTTGATTGAGTTGGAGCCGAATTCAAGAGGGAAGGCGTTCGGCTGTGGAAGTTGAGGTACGTGTTTGGTTTAACCCTATCTTGACGGAATCGGAGTTGAGTCATATTTGTTATATGGTAATTGATCGAGTACGATGTATAGGCATGGTGACGAGTATCTATACATTGGTGTCTAGCATGACTATGAGTCCTTATTCTGCGAATACTTTGATTTTGTTATACCTTCCATGATTAATTGATGATTTCTATATATTGTAAAGAGTATGTGAAATGAATTGTGATCCTCAAACTCCGTGGAGCGTTGGCTCGAGTTGAATTACAAATTGTGACGGTATATGAGATAAGTGAATCTTTGGAGCATTGGCTTGAATGATAATGTGAACTATGAGTTGAAAGTGAAAGAAAGAGAAAGAGTTATTGATCTATTCACTTGCTGAGACATTGTTGATTATTGAATAATTTTCTTTGCGGGGATAATATTGATTATTGAACATTTTCCCTTGCTGGGACTTGAGATTATTGATGTTGTACCCTTACCGGGATTTCCATTATTGTTTTATTATTCCCTTGCCATTGTTGTGATTGTTGATTGAGTAAGGAAGAGTGTTAAAGCACGAAGGGTGATGTCGTGCATTGTTTGATTATTGTGAGGAAAGAGAGTAAAGCACGAAGGGTGATGCTGTGTCGCACGATGTACCATTCTGTACAAATTATTTGATTATCGTGAGGAAAGATAGTAAAACACGAAGGGTGATGCCGTGCTGCAAGATGTACCATTCTATGCTGATACTATTGATTATATGTGATGAATGAGAGTAAAAGCACGAAGGGTGATACCGTGAATATTTTATTATATCATTGCTTGGTGAGTATGAGAGTAAAAGCACGAAGGGTGATGCCGTACATTTGTTGCAGTTTTCTATGATTTCTTATTATTTTTAGTTTAAGTACATTTAGTTGTCTCTTTCCACTATCACTGTGATTCTTTAGGTTGACATTTCCCTTTGTTGTGTTGCTTATTACTATTGAGTCAAGGTATATATGTGCTACGTAGTCTTGAATTTATGCCATAATTGCTATATGTTTATGTGACTTAATAGCTACTTGACATCCGACACATTAAATACTAATTTTCAAATTGCTCCTTAAAGCACATAGTAAATTGCTACTTGTCATTATTTATTTTTTGCAGCCAATCATAATTATTGTGCAGTTGTGTCTTATGAATTCGTATTAATTGTTTTGTTTATTAGAGTAAATTTCATTTGCAAGAACTGTTGATATATTGAGAAATGGGAGCGGGTGGTATGCCTACCACGAGTGATATTGAAATGGGAGTGGGTGGTACGCTTACCACTAGATATTGAGAAATGGGATCGGGTTGCACGCCGGCAACAGGATGAATTGAATATGAAAGTTGCCTTTCCTTTTCATTTATTGCTAGAAGTTAAACTGTAGATGTACGTGCTAGTATACATGATATTTTATTTCTGTTTGTTGCCCCCTGAAGCATGCTCCCTTTCCCAACTTAAATTGTTATTTTCTTGCTACTTCTCCGTTGTATTTGTATATATTTGAATAGGTTTTGTCTGGAGTCTGGCACTAGCCTCGTCACTACTTTGTCGGGGTTAGGCTAGACACTTACAAGCACATGGGGTCGGTTGTGCTAATACTACACTCCGTGTTATTTTGCACAAATTCAGGTTCTGGGTAGTAGCAGAAGCATTAGTGTGGGGGTAGACCTTCAGTCCAGTGAGACCCAACGTAGCCTTGACGGCGTCTGTAGGCCCGGCGTCTCCCTTATCCTCTTTTTTAGTCTGTTATTTCATTATGTCGAGACAAACAACTTATATTCTCTTTTTCAGATGTTTGTATATAGTATTCTTAGCAGTTCGTGAGTATTGTGACTCCAGTCTTAGGTTCTGCTTAAGTTTAATTCTTCCACATTTCTATTCAATTTTTCTTTAATTTAAGACTTCCGCTTATTTAGTTAAATCAATTGCTTTTATTTTGATGCTGATAATTATTAAAAATGAAAAGGTTATTAATGAAAAAGTAATTAATGTTTTGCTTGCCTAGCTCCCAATAGTAGGCTCCATCACGACTCCCCAGGGTGTGAAATCCGGGTCGTGACAAGTTGGTATCAGAGCACTAGGTTACATACGTCTCACAACTCACGGACAAACTTAGTAGAGTCTGAGGGATCGGTACAGAAACGTCTGTATTTATCCCCAGAGGCTACAGAGTTAGGAAAAAGTTTCACATATGTTTTTTCCTGTCATGCGGTTTTGTTCCTCAAAGTTAATTGAGTTTCTACTCTTGTCCTTTTGTGAATGGTGAGGTCATGTACAATTTCTTCAACTGAGCAGCAACACAGACCAGTAGTAGATCAGCTTCGTCTTCGAATACCTTGAGGAGGTAGAGGTGCCAGAGGCGGAGGTAAAGTTATTAGAGGTAGAGGTAGATATGCTAGAGGTGGAGGTAAAGGTATTAGAGGTGGAGGTGCAGGTATTGTTCTGGTATGTGGTAGAGAAGCTTCGATTTTATTCTGCACCATATCGGGTCATGTCCAGTGATTCTTTGAGTGCCTTATTTATGTGTCTACGCCGGTGGCTGATTCTATTGTGGTGGGTTGCGCCTATTGTTCACGTACAGTGGTTATTGGAGGTTTTGAGACTCGTGTAGATTTTCTTCTTTTAGACGTGTTGGTTTTGATGTTATATTGGGGATGGACAGATTACCACTTTACCATGCTACCTTGGACTGTTATGCCAAGATGGTGACTTTAGCTTTACTGGGTATACCTCGTTTAGAGTGGAGAGGCACTCCTGGTCATTCCACCCGCAGTGTTATCTCATATATGACGGCACAACGTATGGTCGATGAGGGGTGTTTGGCTTATTTGGCTTATGTTCGGGATTCTCGTGTTAAGGTTCCCTCTATCGATTATGTGCCTGTTGTTTGCGAGTTCCTAGATATTTTTCCTTCAGACCTACCGTGTATGCCACCCGAAATGGATATAGATTTCTGCATTTATCTGGTTCCGGGCGCTTAGCCCATTTTTATCTCGCCATATCGTATGGCCCCGAGAGTTGAAAGAGTTAAAAGATCAGTTGTAGGACCTGTTGGAGAAGGGTTTCATTAGACCAGTGTCTCACCTTGGGGTGCGCCAGTGTTATTTGTAAAAAAGAAGGATGGGTCAATGAGAATATGTATTGGTTATCGACAATTGGATAAGGTAATGATCAAGAATAAGTATCCATTGCCGAGGATCGATCAGTTTCTGGGTGCTAGGGTATTTTCCAAGATTGGCTTACGATCTGGCTACCATCAGTTGAGGATAAGAGCATCCGATGTTCCTAAGACAGCTTTCCGCACTCGGTACGGGCATTAGGAGTTCGTGGTTATGTCATTCAGGTTGACCAATGCCCCAGCATCTTTCATGGACTTGATGAACCGAGTCTTCAAGACTTATTTAGATTCATTCGTGATAGTGTTCAGTAATAATATATTGATATATTCTCGCAGCCAGGAGGAGCACAAGCAGTACGTTAGAGGGGTTCTTTAGACTCTGAGGGATAGTCAGTTATATGTTAAGTTCTCGACGTGTGAATTCTGGTGCAGCTCAGTTGCATTTCTGGGTCATGTTGTATCAACAAAGGGTATTCAGGTGGACCTAAAGAAGATTGATGCAGTCAAGAACTGGCCTAGACCGGCATCAGCTACAGAGATTCAGAGTTTCTTGGGGTTGGAAGGGTACTATCATCTCGTAGAGGAGTTTTTATCTATTGCAGTCCGATGACCAGATTGACCCAGAAGGGTGCCCAGTTTAGATGATCAGACGAGTGTGAGGCGAGCTTTCATAAGCTCAAGATAGCTCTGACTACGGCACTAGTATTGGTTTCACAGGGCCTTACACAGTTTATTGTGATGCTTTCCATATTGGGCCTTGTGCAATGTTGATGCATGATGGCAGAGTCAGTACCTATGCTTCGAGGAAGTTGAAGATTCATGAGAAGAACTATCCATTACATGATTTGGATTTGGTATCTATTGTTCACGTGCATAAGATTTGGAGGAATTATCTGTATGGCGTGGCATGCAGGGTGTTCACTGATCACAAGAGCCTTTAGTATTTGTTCAAGCAAAAGGAATTAAACTTGAGGCAGAGGAGGTGGTTGGAGTTGTTGAAGGATTATGATGTTACCATTTTATACACCCAGGGAAGGCCAACGTGGTGGCCTACGCGTTGAGTAGGAAGTTAACCAGCATGGGCAGTATTGCTTATATTTCGGTCAGCCATAGACCGCTTGCTTTGGATGTTCAAGCTTTGGTCAATCGATTTGTGAGGTTGGATATTTCTGAGCCTGGCAGAGTGTTAGCTTGCACGGTTGCTCGTTCTTCATTATTGGAGCGTATCTGTGATTGGCAGTTTGATGATCCATATTTGTATGTCCTTAGAGATACGGTTCAAAGTGGAGGTGTCATGCAGGTGACCTTAGGTGATGATGGTATTTTGAGATTGCAGGGGAGAGTTTGCGTGCCTAATGTTGATGGGATTCAAGAGTTGATCTTAGTAGAGGCACATGGTTCTCGGTATTCCATTCATCCGGGCGCCGCGAAGATGTATCAGGATCTGAGGTAGCATTACTGGTGGCATAGAGTGAAAAAGGATATTTGTTACATCCCATGTTTTCGTACGTGAGAGTACGTCGTAAGCCAATTGGTGTAAGCTCAGAAATGAGATTATTTTTTAAAGTACATAATGTAAGTTTCATCTTGTTATCTTGGAGGTCACAAATCTTTAGTATCATGAATAACAAGTACCAAGAGGGCTGGAAATCTTAGACACTAAAAGATTAAAAGAAAATAAGTTTCGTCGAAAGTCGACAAGTGTGAAATGTTATAACATGTACTTTGGGGTGATACTAGGGTTCTTATAATGATAAGGAGGTTTTTCCATGAGTTATTTTAGTTGTATTATATTCATTTTCTACATTTAGAAGTCAAGCAAGTTGTGGAACAAGAGTTGGCAAAGGTCATCACAAGTTACATTCATAAATTTGCTAAAATTTAGGTCAAATGTAGATGAACTTTTCTCCCAATATACTTGGAATCAAGGGATGGTATACATAACAAATTGAAGATCTATGAGTCAAGTTTCTAACACATTATGGTTCATCAATACGACATCGGAGTAAAAAGATATTCGCGTTTTTGCGAGACTGCACAAGCAGCTCCAAATGGGACCCACTCAGGCGGTGGTCGACCTGCTTCACTTTATAAATGATTTGGACGCCTATTTTTCACTTATTTTCAAATCAACTTCGTCTCCAAACTTCTCCTAACCCTTCAAAACAGATTCCACAAGGGATTGAAGTGGTTCCAAAGTGATTACACCATATTTCAACATCAAAACCTAGTCCTAGTGAAGAACAAAATCTCTTTGAGGTTGTGTTGTCATTGAGCATTGTTGTGGCTGTATTTGGATTACAAGTTTTTGCTGGTGTCTAAGGTGAGTATAAAAATCCTATTAATTGTTCTTAAGCTTTCTTGTATGTAGGTTAAGTTGTTAGGATGATAAACTACAAGATAATACTTGGATTAGCTTAAGTCACTTCTATGGTGTTGCATTGCTATTGAGGGTTATTGTAAGCTGAATATAACTTGGATTTCGACTTGACGTTACTGTAGGAGGTAGGTATATTGTGTTATAACATGTTCCTAAGCTTTTATTGATGTTGATTAAGTTAAATGGATGGAGTAGACATGAACTAGTGAATAAAGTTACTAATTGAAGATAGTTGGAGTTGTGGATTGTTTCCTTTGTTATAAATATATAATATAAGGATGGAATCATTGATGAATGACTTTATTATGATGTTAATGGTAGTTGTAAGTTAATGAAAGAAGTCTATAAGGGGTATATGGGTTATACAGATTCGAGTTGGAGCTTGCCGTCGTGAAGTAGTTATGCCTTGTTGTTGTTATATAGTGTCTTGTTATTGACATTTATATGTTAATGGATTTCTCTGGTTGTTTTTGTTGGTATATGATATTGGTTGAGTTCCTTGTTACAAGGGAGATGCTGCCCAAATTTACATAAACAAGCTACTAGCTTAAGTTTTAGACTTAGCCTTTGCTCAACACTGATTTTGAATATCCTTATGCTATGATAGATCGAGATGACTTGTTTAAAGATTCGCTTGGAAGGTATTAAGGACTCAGCATGTTTAAGGTATGTTAAGGCACTTAATTCTTTCTTTTGGCATGGTCTAACGTGACATGAACATAAACGGTACAGTAATTCATAACGGAGCTACTCCTAGAAACTATGGTTGTCCATGTTGTTCTTTCCTTAGAAAGTTATTCTAAACAAGTGTTTATGATCCTTAAATCCTACTAAGGTTCATATTTATGCTAGGGATGTCCATGATGTTCTTAGGGCATTCTAAAAGGTTTAGATCTTGATTCCATGAGTCGATCATAAATTATACATACATACATATATATATATATATATATATACATACATATATATATATATATATATATACATACATATATATATATATATATGTATCTATTTTACTCTACCGAGCCGCGCTATAGTCGTTCGGGTACGACACCGATTGTGCAACCAATGATCAGTTGGATTTATCGAGCTCCACGTGGTCGGGTACGATTCTACCGATCCTTATGATGGCCGAGTACGTCTTTACCGAGTCCTATATAAGATCGGGTACGATATGATGATGATGATGCCCGCAGAGGCAAATGTATTTAAAAGTTTATGTATATATATGTATTATGCATTTTATATCAGTATCCCCAAGAGGCACTCAGATGTTATAGGTTGTATCTCCTCTATCTCTCTTCATATTACTGCTCATGTTTATGCCTTTATACCTTACATACTCAGTACTTTATTTGTACTGACACCCCTTTTGTTTGGGGACGTTGCGTTTCATGCCTGCAGGCCCCGATTGATAGGTTGAGAGTCCTCCTCTTGGGCTATCAGCTCAGTGAAGGTGTTGGTGCACTCCACTTTTTCCGGAGTTGCCTATTTGGTCAGTATGCTTTGGATAGGTATTGATTGGTATGGCGGGGCCCTGTCTCGACCTTTACGATTTTATGTACTCTTAGAGGCTTGTAGACAGATGTCAGGTGTATGGATACTTGTATGGCCTTCTCGGCCTATGTTTTGAGTTACAAAAGGTTATGTCAGCCTTATTGGCCCGTATGTCACATATATACATTTTTATATCAAGTTGGGTCTTCATATGTGAGTATCCCCTTTTTTATTTTTTTATTCCTGTTATCTCATGATGGGTTTTCGGGCTCATTTACCCATAGTATAATAAGAAATATATGTTACGTTGGTAGTCGGTTGAGTAAGGTACTGCTGCCCGTCGCGGCCCTTCAGTTTGGGTCGTGACAAAAGTGGTATCAGAGCGGTTTTGTCCTTGGGAGTCTACAAGCCGTGTCTAGTAGAATCTTGTTTATGGGTTTGTTGTGCACCACACTTATAAGTAGGGGGCTACAGGGCATTTAGGTATGTCACTCTTTCTTCTTACTCTAGATCGTGTAGTAGAGCTCAGTTCTAAGAATTCAAAATCCTAAATTTGTCTTTTGTCATAATACAATGATACTTACATCCACAAAGACCATTGGTAAGAGATTGCATGTCGATATGGAAGAGTTATGTCAGATGAACTCGATTTCACATCATGCTTATGATGAGTAGATATGAGGTCTTCAGTAGATAATGTGTGGACAAAGATGTGTAAGCTTCTTAAAATGAAGCCTTAAGGAAATGATATCTATTCACGAATATGGTGAAAAGCTATGAGGGATTCAGAAGCTAGATACAAGTTTCAACAAGTAAAAGAAGGAAAGTGAAGAGGGGTACGAGGCACCCAGTTAACGAAGATTATCAATAATTTCAAATCAGGCTGAGAAATATAAGCATTTTGGTACTTTCATCAATGACAGGGGTACGTAAAATTGAACACACCCATCTCCGTTATATTCTATGGAAGCTAACAGATATTATATAAGAGAAAGATGGGATATTAGGATCAAATTGGAGTTAGAATAACCCAAAAAATTTATGGATGGGTTGTTATCATTAAGTAATGTTTCCGAAGGATGGTGCAAATGTAATAATAGATCTCCTTGTAAGACACCCAGATGGTGGACTCTAGAGTAGTACAATCAGATATGAATACTAAAATATTCAAAAATTTTAATAGTAGGCAGTGGGATCCTAGAAGGGACAAATACTAACCTTAGTATGACTATAGCCTCGAGTAAAAAAAAGGAATATTAGGCATTCCAAAGAGCATTGTGAGATGAAGCTAGAGGAGCTAAAAAGGAAAGAACATTTTGTTGAAGTTTTTAGAATAAAGTGATAGACAAAAAAAATGTTATTAGAAGAATAAGAAGAAAGTAAATGAAGCATCATGAGTTAGATGTGATATATGGGTGATAAAAGTAAATCAAAATATGATACGATGATATAGTCTATAGTCAAGTGAAGGAAAATACACGAGGTGACAAGCCTTGAGGCAATATTAGAATAAATCCAGAGGAAAGGTTAGACCCCAGAGTAACAAAAATCAGTATGGGCTGGTGAACAAGATAAAATCAAACATGAATTAGGGACCGGGGGACTTGATAATAGTCGACATCCTGAGAATTTCAAAGATCGTGCTCCAACAATAATAGAATAGACAACAAACAAATAATATTTAAAGGCCATTTACGAAGTCTTTTACCTAAAGCAAGCACTCTGAACAGAGTTAATCTTAAGGGACTAAGTGTGCCAGTTACAGTAGGTGTCACATTCGTGCGTAAGAAATTTAGTTATCCCTGGTACAGAAGGTTAGCATAAGGTGATTAAGGTTTATTGATAATGTGAAAAGACGTCAAAAATGAAGAGGTAAAACAACTATTGGTGATCGCCATAGTACAAAATCTTAGTACTCCCGTAAATGGGGGGAATATGGTGTGATATGGTATTAAGTTGGAGTTAAGCGGTTCCAATAACTATAGAATGGTAAAGGAAGAATGGGTTAAAAAGGAGAAAGGCATGATGTGGCCTTTATTCAGTTCCTACATATATGTTGCGACTCCACAACATTATACAAGCACGACTCCGGGGAGAGGCAGTAAAAGTTTCTGGCCAGGATGTTTTTTGATACATAAGTGTGAATGTACACTTGATACATCAGGAGCCAGTGCTGAGAGATAAGTTAAGACAAAGGGTATATCCAAAGAGAGATTATGCAGAATATATATATATATATATATATATATATATATATATATATATATATATATATATATATATATATGAGATGGATTAATGAGTAATTAGTAATTGATTCAAGAAGAGCCCAGTTATGGCTAGATAAGAGGTCATAGAGAAATCAATAGATCATGCAAGATAAATGTAGTGAACCGCAACATAGTAAATTCAGTCTCGCACATGCGAGATCACAATCATTTAAAAAAAAAGTAGATAGGATTTGAGGTGGTTAAAGGTACCGTTTTTAAATATTATAATAATAAGAGAGAGTTCCACTAAGGAGGCAATAAAAATTTGAGCTTAGAAGTAACCCTACGAGCACAAAGGTACAAAGTTATGTAACTAAGGATTTTTATAGGCGAGTAAGAATAACAAAAAATTCCTTTGGATGTACGATATAACAAGCTCACAACTTTATAAGAGCCATAAGGTCTAACTAAGTACTACAACGAAAGACTAGTTGAGGAAATAAGGAAGAAGGTTTTAACCTAAGCATAGTGAGCTAAAGAGTTAATGATCTCGTAACAATAGTATCACTACAATATCGTATACACTCCATAAGAAAGTGGCACCTATCATGGCTAATAATGGAAAGAAAAAAAGTCATTAAAGGTGATGTTTGAGATCATATGAGGTACGGGAAATTACAGTACTCATGGGCAATAAGACAAGCCAAGTATTCATGGAACAAGTGATTGAACGACCAGAAAAAGTAATTGCTTACATTTAAGGAAAAATGAGAAGGCATGAAAGGATATTTATGGTGCTAGCAAGTTAAAGGAAGGTTGCCAGTAGTATAAATAGATAGGTGTAGGTCGTAAGGTAAAGTATTGTAGAGCAACAAGGTTTTAGGTAGATATGTGTAAGGATATGAAAAGGTGAGTGAGGAGGTGACGAGAATATGTACGTCCTGGAGATTAAACCCATCAAAACAAGAGAGTTGATGGCATCCGTAAGTTATTGAAAGCTTGGTACAACCTGAATGAACTCAAAGGAGTCTATGACTAGGTGCATCTAAAAGAGATGGAATGCTGCCCTAGCAGTAAAATAAGGGTAAAATTGTGATAAATAAGAGGATGATTCTTAGGCCTTTGATTGAGTAACGATTTAACGAGCAAGGGATTTCATTTAAAAGAGATGAGATTTTTTCATTATTGTTAAGATGAACAATAATGAGGAAGCACTAAGGGACTTAGATTTATACATATAGGATAAGCAGCGAGAGAGTAACCCGGAGTTGGATAGCAAACCTTGGTAATAATTAATCGAAGTAAGTTTTATGGTATAATATAACCTACCTAGATGTAGTAAATCCATAAGGATAGATACACAAGGCTATGAAACAAGAGATAGAAATAGTCTTAAGTTCAATAAAGTACCAAGCGAAAGACATTAGTACACCTTTAGATGCCTAGAGGGGCAACTTGTCATAATTCTGTATATGTTCATAAACTAAGGCTTAGAGATTGGCTAAAAGATGAAGGAAAAGGGGAAGGATAGTTGCTAGGCTCTCATACAAGGCCACAGTCGTACATACTGCATGACATAAACTAGCAAATATTATGATATTAGAAGAATTCCAACCACATGCATGGCGTGAGAAAGAGGCCTAAAGGGGAGAATGACCAAGCATTTGAATTTATTCACAAAGCAATTGCTTAGATGGCAAGGTGCGCACTAAAGTATTCGTAAGAGATATAGTATATGAAACTAATAAGAACATCAGTCAACATTCGAGGATGAATGTTCCAAAGAGGGGGATGATGTTACATCCCCATGTTTTCGTACGTGAGAGTACGTCGTAAGCCACTTGATATTGTTAGATAATACGCTTAACGCTAGAGGGGGGGTGAATAGCGTTATAATAGAAATTAGCGTAAACTTGCGGAATTTAAAAATTGCAGGAAGTAAATAAGTGCGATAAATAATAAAATACGCACCGATGTATTCTGGTTCACAACAACACGTGGCTAGTCCAGTCCTCGAGAGACTCTCTCGAGATTTTCCACTAACTTGTCAAGCTTACGGGTGCTCAACAAACCTTTACAACTTAAGGACACACGCCTTAACACTTTTGCTCGGAGATACAACACTCCAAGACTTCAACCAAGGAAACACAAGTTCCTTACAACAAGAGAATCACAATTCTCTTACAAGTGTACAAAACACTAAACACTCAAACAATACACTCCTTAATGAGTAGATATGAGTAAAAGAAGTAAGCTCAAGATCACAACAACTATGGACAAGACTTTGGCTCTCAAAAGCTTTATGAAATGAATATAAAATGATAAACAATAGTATGCAAGCTTATTGCAATAGAATGATCAGTTGTTGTATGTTATTGTGTTTAAAACACTGAAATGAAGCTGTATTTATAGTTGAAAAACTTGGCATTACTGTTGCCTAATTGCCTATTAAGAGTTGCTGATCTTACTGTGTGACAATCGATTGTCAAGAAGTCACAATCGATTGTTTGCCCATCGTTCCAGAAATCAATCCCAGATTTTACGCTTAACAATCGATTGTCCAAGATCAACAATCGATTATTCGTAACGTTCAAAAAATCACTTTCAGATTTTACGCAAAACAATCGATTATACAAAATCAATAATCGATTATTCAGCAACGTTCAAAAAATCCTTTCTAGATTTTAATTTCAACAATCGATTGTACAAAATCGACAATCGATTATTCAGCAACGTTCAAAAAATCTTTTCCAGATTTTAATTTCAACAATTGATTGTACAAAATCAACAATCGATTACCTGACGGCATTTGAAAACTTTACGACAATGGTCAGCTTCACAATCGATTGTGCAATGTTAACAATCGATTATTTATCAGACTTTGGAAATCATTTTAGACACTGCCTCGTGACAATCGATTATTATATACTCACAATCGATTATTTAATAACTTTGAAAAAGTCTGGAAGACACTGCCTCAACACAATCGATTGTCATATGTTCACAATCGATTATTTTGTGACTTTGAAAAGTCTGATGGACACTGTCTCTTCACAATCGATTGTCATTAGCTTCACAATCGATTATTCTGAGTTTTGAAAAACTTTGATGTACACTGCCTCATCAAAGTCGATTGTCATAAGGTTCACAATCGATTGTCATGCAGGTTTGAAAAACCTGATGCTCACTGCCTTAACACAATCGATTGTCATTTAGTTCACAATCGATTGTCATGCAGTCTTGGCTTAACATAATCGATTTTCATAAGTACATAATCGATTATCTTAGTCCAGATTTTAGAGGCATGTTTAAAAATCATTTTGACTAAAGTAAGTATGCATGATTTAAAATCATTTAGCATTAAATTAAATATGCATGATTTTGTAAAAAGTAATTTTACGAGAGAAGCTATGTCATGAGTCAAGTTGTCGGATCAAGATCACAATTAAGAACGACTCATTTAAACTATAAAACTTTGTATTGTGCTTGAATCTCGTAATCCACCAATTGTGCGCTTGTACTTGAACTTCGTCATATATCAATTTGCGCTTGTTTGTCATTCATCAAAACCTACACATAAGAACACACGTTTTAGTATAAAGCCTTGAGAACGTGTTTCCAACAATTTCCCCCTTTTTGATAATGGCAAACTTTAAGCGGGATATGCAACTTAAACAATTTATAATGACGATTCAAGACAAGTAAAGATATGCAATAAGTATGCGATTAGTTCCCCCTCAATATGTGCATACCCGTTATCTTCCCCCTTTTGCCATTAGCAAAAATAATATAAGAAGATGCCAAAGATGTAAATAAAACTTGTTTATTTATTGGAAATAAAACGTGATTATTTAAAGAGAGTACAATAACTCAAGTAATAGCAGAACAATCGATTATTGATACGAGATAATCGATTATTAGACGACAGAAACCGATTTTTCTGAAGAAGACTCGATTGTTGCGCGTCATGCTTTATAATTCCCCCTACCTTTAGGGCGATACCTGCAAAAATTCGTTAGACGTCTCCGACGCTCAAGTTAGAAATCATGTAAATTAAAAAGATACAATGCATGACTTAGATCAACGTGGAGTCAAAGATCCCGAGTTCACTACGAATTCGGAAGAAGGACTCTTTCTCTAAGGGCTTTGTAAAGATGTCGGCCAATTGATCTTTGGTTTCAACAAATTCGATTGCGACATCGCCCTTGAGAACGTGATATCTTATGAAATGATGTCTAATTTCAATGTGTTTTGTTCGCGAATGAAGAACGGGGTTCTTCGTCAAGCATATGGCACTAGTATTATCACATCTAAGAGGGATATGATCAAGACTTAGGCCATAGTCCAAGAGTTGTTGTTTCATCCAGAGGATTTGAGCGCAACAACTCCCCGCGGCTACATATTCAGCCTCGGTTGTAGACAATGCAACACTTACTTGTTTCTTGCTAAACCAAGAAACGAGAGAGCTACCGAGCAAATGGCAAGTGTCACTAGTGCTCTTGCGGTCCAATTTGCATCCAGCAAAATCGGAGTCGGAATAGCCGACGAGTTGGCATGAAGATCCTTTGGGGTACCATAGACCCACATTTGTAGTACCAACAAGGTACTTCAAAATCCATTTTACCGCAGTAAGGTGAGACTCCTTCGGACACGATTGATAACGGGCGCATAAGCACACGCTAAACATGATGTCCGGACGACTAGCAGTAAGATAGAGAAGTGAGCCAATCATACCTCGATACTTCTTAGTGTCGACTTCCTTACCTTTCTCATCTTTGTCTAGATGATCGGATGTGCTCATGGGAGTCGCCATTGCTTTTGCATTGTTCATTTCAAATCGTTTCAGCAATTCTTTGCAATATTTGGCTTGGCAAATGAACGTACCTTCTTTCATTTGCTTTACTTGTAATCCCAAAAAGAATGTTAACTCACCCATCATAGACATCTCAAATTCGCTTGTCATTAAATCGGAAAATTCCTTGCATAAGACATTGTTAGTAGCACCAAATACGATATCATCCACATATATTTGAACTAATAAAATATCATTGTTTTTATGCTTAACAAAAAGGGTGGTGTCAACTTTCCCCCTAATGAAATCATTTTCCAATAGAAATTTACTCAATCTTTCATACCAAGCTCGGGGAGCTTGTTTTAAACCATAGAGAGCCATTTTGAGTTTGAAAACATGATCGGGAGATTTAAAATCTTCAAAACCGGGGGGTTGTTCAACATAAACTTCTTCTTGAATAACACCATTTAGAAAAGCACTTTTCACATCCATTTGATATAAATTGAAATTCATAGAAGAGGCAAAAGCGAGCAATAGACGAATAGCTTCTAATCTAGCTACGGGAGCATATGTTTCTTCATACTCAATACCCTCTTCTTGATTATAGCCTTTTGCTACAAGCCTAGCTTTGTTTCTAGTGATTACACCATTTTCATCTAGTTTGTTTCAAAAAACCCATTTCGTACCAATTATGGTATGATTTTCAGGTCTTGGCACCAAATCCCAAACGTCATTCCGTTTGAATTGATTAAGCTCCTCTTGCATTGCCAAGGTCCAAAATTCATCCCCAATTGCTTCGGAGATGGTTGTTGGTTCAATTTGAGACACAAAAGCAGTATGTCCTAAGGTGTTCTTAAGGGAGTTTCGGGTACTTACCTTTTCTCCGATGTCGCCAATTACCTGTTCGAGAGGGTGATCTTTGATTGTCCTCCACTCGTTAGGCGTTTTCGTTTCATTCTCCAATTGTGGCGCTTCCTCCGTTGGTTGTTTCAAAATTTCGTCTTGATTTTCCTTAGGCGTTTCCTCTTGTATTTTGTCTTTCAAGCTATCTAAAATACCTGCAAGATCAAAACCGGAATCCTTTCTCGCCAAGCGAGCATTATTTTCGGAAAATACAACATGAGGGGATTCCTCCACAGTTTCGGTTCTTTTATTAAAAACCCTATATGCTTTGCTACGTGAAGAATAACCAATGAAAATTCCCTCATCGGACTTAGCATCAAATTTTCCCAATTGATCTTTGCCATTGTTATGAATAAAACATTTGCAACCGAATACTCTAAAATGGGAGATATTTAGTTTCCTTCCCCTATAGAGTTCATAGGGAGTTTTCATGAGTATAGGCCTTATGACTACTCTATTTAAGACGTAGCATGCGGTACTCACGGCATCCGCCCAAAAATGTTTGGGAATCTTGGCCTCTTCGAGCATGGTTCTAGCCATCTCTTCAAGACACCTATTTTTCCTTTCCACCACCCCATTTTGTTGTGGTTTACGTGGAGCGGAAAAGGTATGCTCGATACCGAGTTCGTCACAAAAGTCCGCAAAGAGATTGTGATCAAACTCTCCCCCATGATCACTTCTAATTGAAGTGACGGTTGTTTCCTTTTCGTTTTGAATACGCTTAAGAAAATATTTAAAATTCTGAAAAGCATCACTTTTATTGGCAAGAAATAAAGTCCAAGTAAATCTAGAGTAATCATCAACAATCACAAAAGCATAACGATTTCTTCCTAGACTTTCAATGCGAGATGGTCCAAATAAATCCATGTGAAGCAATTGCAATGGTCTAGAAGTTGAAACAGTATTTTTGGATTTGAAAGATGCTTTTGTTTGCTTTTCTTTTTGACATGAATCACAAATAGAGTCATTTTCAAATTTTAAATTGGGAAGACCAATAACTAAGTTTTGAGAAATCAATTTGTTCAAAAGATGCATGTTGATATGATCTACTCTACGATGCCATAACCAAGTATCATCCTCTTTACTCATAAGACAATCAACATATTCGGGTGAGGAATTAGCAAGATCAACCATACAAATATTATCCACTCTAAAACCACGAAGGATAATTTTAAAATCACTACGTCTAAACACTAAGCATTCATCCGAATCAAATAGGGCAAGATTTCCCTTGTCACACAATTGACTTATGCTCAAGAGATTATGCTTTAAACCTTTCACAAGTAATATATGCTTAATAGAGGAATTTTCATCCTTACCGACCGATCCGATGCCAATAATCTTTCCTTTATTGTTATCCCCAAAAATCACACTTCCTCCTTCTTTGTGTTCTAGTTGAAGGAATTTGGATTCGTCTCCCGTCATATGTTTGGAGCATCCACTATCAAGGTACCATAGTACGCTTGATCCCTTCAAACATATCTACAAAACAAATTAATGCGTCTTAGGTACCCATGCCATTTTGGGTCCTTGAGGGTTAGGCATATTATAATGATGCGATTGAGTGATATGTCTATGTCGTGTAAAACATGCAGGAGCAATATGACCAATGCGTCTACAATAATGACAAGTCACGTTGGGGTTATGCATCCTTCTAGGTTCATAGTAACTTGATGGACGAAAATGATTTACTCTATTTTCATTATGACTATTGCGCATTTTATGAGAACCATTTCTCCTACTATTAGTTCTAAAATGAGCAGCATTTCTAGAGTAATGGTTATGTCTAGATGTTCTAAAAGACTCAAAACTCCTTCTAGTGTTTGGCCTAGAATATGCATCATTTCTAGGGTAGTCATTTCTAGGTAGTAAGTCATTTCTAGGTCTTCTAACATGTTCAACATTTGGTCTAGCATGCATATTTGTTCTAGGATTGCTATTTCTAGGATAAGCATTTGTTTTATTAATCCTAGGTTGAGCCTTAGATGGTTGGGGTTTGGCTTCAACCTTTTCTTTAGGCTCATTCTTAAAGCCTATGCCATGCTTGGTTGATTTCAAATTAACAAGGACCTTATTCAAATTTTTGTGGGAAGAATTAAACTTATCTAAGGTACCTTTAAGTCTATCTACCTCATTTTCAAGATGCATGCAAGAAGAACAATTTTTAATAGAACTTTCGGGCTTGTCAGCGCTTTTTTTTTTCCGAAAAACTTGTTTTCCTCTTTCAGCTTCTCATTTTCTAAAACCTGTTTTTCTAAATCCTTTTCTTTCAAAGAAAGCTGTTTTTGAAAATCTTTTTCTTTTAGAGAAGCATTTTCTTTTATGCTCTTGACAATTTTTGAAGCCTTAATAAATTCAGTATATAGCTCATCAAAAGCAGTTCGCATTTCTTCAAGAGTAAAGAAGTTTTTAGAAGAGATTTGATATACCTCATCTTGCTTGTCTTCTTGCGCCATAAGACAAAGGTTTGCGGCTTCGTCTTCTTCTTCTTCGCTTGACTCATCTCCGGAGTCTCCTCCCCAAGAAATGTATGCACTTTGCTTCTTAAAAGGTTTATTCTCCTTTTTGATGTTTGGGCAATTTGATTTGATGTGCCCGGTTTCACCGCATTCATAGCACTTTATTTGTTCGCCTTGCTTTTTGCCCTTTCGTTCATACTCCTTTCGCATGAACTTTTGAAATCTTTTGATAACGAGTCCAAACTCGTTGTCTCCGTCCTCATCAACTTGAGGTTGGCTTGTGCTTGCCTTAAGCGCTATTCTTTGCCTCATTTGATCATCAACAAGAGGGTTAAGTATAGTAGACTCATAAGTCTTAAGGTTACCTCTTAATGCGTCGATGGTGACATTTGTGACGCCCATGGATTCTTGGATTGCGTCGGCCTTTGATCGCCATGCCGGAGTGAGACTTCTAAGAATTTTTCGAACAAGTTCTCTATCCGTGAATGTCTTCTTGAGAGCATGTAGATCATTTACGATTATTGAAAATCGTTCAAACATTTCATCCACCTTTTCACCTTCCTTCATGTGAAATAATTCATAAGCATGGGTTAGGAAATCAATTTTGGCTTCCCTTACCTTGTCCGTACCTTCGTACGTAATTTCCAGCTTGTCCCACATTTCCTTCGCCGTTGTGCAACATGATATTTTCCTGTAATCGTCAGCATTTACAGCACAATATAATAAATTAATTGCGTAAGCATTATTTTGCACCTTTCGGATATCATCCGCGTCATATTCTTCTTCGGACGTGGGAACCCATTCGGTTTCAACCTTTTTGGTTGGAATTTGATTTCCCTTCGTTATCACCTTCCAAAGAAGAAAATTGTTTGCTTGAACGAAGATTTTCATCCTCTCCTTCCAGTACGTATAGTTTGTACCGTTGAATAGAGGTGGTCGTGTGGAGCATTGTCCTTCATCAATTCCTGCAAAAGAGTCACGAGTAGAAGCCATGGATGGTTCTCTCAAACTGTTAAGTCTTCAGAGAGTTGGGCTCTGATACCAATTGTTAGATAATACGCTTAATGCTATAGGGGGGGGGGGGGTGAATAGCGTTATAATAGAAATTAGCGTAAACTTGCGGAAATTAAAAATTGCAGGAAGTAAATAAGTGCGATAAATAATAAAGTACGCACCGATGTATTCTGGTTCACCACAACACGTGGCTAGTCCAGTCCCCGAGAGACTCTCTCTCGAGATTTTCCACTAACTTGTCAAGCTTACGGGTGCTCAACAAACCTTTACAACTTAAGGACACACGCCTTAACACTTTTGCTCGGAGATACAACACTCCAAGACTTCAACCAAGGAAACACAAGTTCCTTACAACAAGAGAATCACAATTCTCTTACAAGTGTACAAAACACTAAACACTCAAACAATACACTCCTTAATGAGTAGATATGAGTAAAAGATGTAAGCTCAAGATCACAACAACTATGGACAAGACTTTGGCTCTCAAAAGCTTTATGAAATGAATATAAAATGATAAACAATAGTATGCAAGCTTATAGCAATAGAATGATCAGTTGTTGTATGTTATTGTGTTTAAAACACTGAAATGAAGCTGTATTTATAGTTGAAAAACTTGGCATTACCGTTGCCTAATTGCCAATTAAGAGTTGCTGATCTTACTGTGTGACAATCGATTGTCAAGAAGTCACAATCGATTGTTTGCCAATCGTTCCAGAAATCAATCCCAGATTTTACGCTTAACAATCGATTGTCCAAGATCAACAATCGATTATTGGTAACGTTCAAAAAATCATTTTCAGATTTTACGCAAAACAATCGATTATACAAAATCAATAATCGATTATTCAGCAACGTTCAAAAAATCCTTTCCATATTTTAATTTCAACAATCGATTGTACAAAATCGACAATCGATTATTCAGCAACGTTCAAAACATCTTTTCCAGATTTTAATTTCAACAATCGATTGTACAAAATCAACAATCGATTACCTGACGATATTTGAAAACTTTACGACAACGGTCAGCTTCACAATCAATTGTGCAATGTTAACAATCGATTATTTATCAGACTTTGGAAATCATTTTAGACACTGCCTCGTGACAATCGATTGTTATATACTCACAATCGATTATTTATAACTTTGAAAAAGTCTGGAAGACACTGCCTCAACACAATCGATTGTCATATGTTCACAATCGATTATTTTGTGACTTTGAAAAGTCTGATGGACACTGTCTCTTCACAATCGATTATCATTAGCTTCACAATTGATTATTCTGAGTTTTGAAAAACTTTGATGTACACTGCCTCATCACAATCGATTGTCATAAGGTTCACAATCGATTGTCATGCAGGTTTGAAAAACCTGATGCTCACTGCCTTAACACAATCGATTGTCATTTAGTTCACAATCGATTGTCATGTAGTCTTGGCTTAACATAATCGATTTTCATAAGTACATAATCGATTATCTTAGTCCAGATTTTAGAGGCACGTTTAAAAATCATTTTGACTAAAGTAAATATGCATGATTTAAAATCATTTAGCATTAAATTAAATATGCATGATTTTGTAAAAACTAATTTTACGAGAGAAGCCATGTCACGAGTCAAGTTGTTGGATCAAGATCACAATTAAGAACGACTCATTTAAACTATATAACTTTGTATTGTGCTTGAATCTCGTAATCCACCAATTGTGCGCTTGTGCTTGAACTTCGTCATATATCAATTTGCGCTTGTTTGTCATTCATCAAAACCTACACATAAGAACACACGTTTTAGTATAAAGCTTTGAGAACGTGTTTCCAACAGATATAAGCTCAAAAATGAGATCATCTTTTAAAGTACATAATGTAAGTTTCATTTGTTATCTTGGAGATCACAAATCTTTAATATCATGAATAACAAGTACCAAGAGGGTTGGAAATCTTAAACGCTAACGAATAGAAGAAAATAAGCTTCATCAAAAGTTGACAAGTTTGGAATGTTATAACATGTACTTTGGGATGATACTAGGGTTATTAAAATGATAAGTAGTTTGTTCCATGAGTTATTTAGACGTATGATATTCATTTTATACATTTTGAAGGCAAGCAAGTTGTGGAACAAGATTTGGCAAAGGTCATCACAAGTTACATTCATAAATCTGCTAAACTTTAGGTCAAACGCAGATGCACTTTTCTCCCAATATTCTTGGAATCAAGGGATGATCTACATACCGAAGTGAAGGTCTATTAGTTTAGCTTCTAAAAAATTAAACCGTTCATAAATACAACATCGGAGTAAAAAGATATTCGTGTTTTTGCGAGAGTGCGCAAACAGTTTCAAATGGGACCTATTTAGGCGGTGGTCGACCTACTTCACTTTATAAACGAATTGGACACCTATTTTTCACTTTTTTTCAACTCAACTTCGTCTCCAAGCTTCTACTAACCCTTCAAAACAGATTCCACAAGGGTTTGAAGTGATTCCAAAGTGATTACATCATATTTCAATATCAAAACCTAGTCCTAGTGAAGAACAACACCTCTTTGAGGTTGCGTTGAAATTGAGGATTGTTGTGGGCTGTATTTGGATGAAATTACAAGTTTTTTGGGTTGTATTTGGATAAAATTACAAGTTTTTACTGCTGTATAAGGTGAGTATAATAGCCTATTAATTGCGCTTAAGCTTTCTTGTATGTTGGTTAAGTTTTTAGGATGATAGACTACAAGATAATACTTGGATTAGCTTAAGTCACTTCTATGGTGTTGCATTGCTATTGAGGGTTATTGTAAACTGAATATAACTTGGATTTCGACTTGATGTTACTGTAGAAGGTAGTATATTGTGTTCTTACATGTGCCTAAGGTTATATTGATGTTGATTAAGTTAAATGGATGGAGTAGACATGAACTAGTGAATAAAGTTACTAATTGAAGATAGTTGGAGTTGTGTATTGTTTCCTTTGTTATAAATATATATTATAAGGATGGAATAATTGATGAATGACTTTATTATGATGTTAATGGTACTTGTAAGTTAATGTAAGAAGTCTATAAGGGGTATATGGGTTATACAGATTCCAGTTGGAGCTTGCCGTCGTGAAGTAGATGTGACTTTGTTATATAGTGTCTTGTTATTGACATTTATATGTTAATGGATTTCTCTGGCTGTTGTTGTTGGTATACGATATTGGTTGAGGCCCTTGTTACAAGTGAGATGCTGCCCAAATGTACATAAACAAGCTACTAGCTTAAGTTTTAGACTTAGACTTTTCTCAACACTGATTTTGAATATCCTTATGCTATGATAGATCGAGTTGACTTGTTTGAAGAGTCGCTTGGAAGGTATTAAGGACTCAACATGTTTAAGGTATGTTGAGGCACTTACTTCTTTCTTTTGGCATGATCTGAAGTGACATGAACATAAACGGTACACTAATTCATAATGAATCTACTCCTAGAAACTATGGTTGTCCATGCTGTTCTTTCCTTAGAAAGTTATTCTAAACAAGTGTTTATGATCCTTAAATCCTACAAAGGTTCATATTTATGCTAGGGATGTCCATAATGTTCTTAGGTCACTCCAAAAGGTTTAGAACTTGATTCCATGAGTCGAGCATGCATTATAGATATGTATCTATTTTACTCTACCGAGCCGCGCTATAGTCGTCCGGGTACGACACCTATTGTCCAACCACTAATAAGTTTGGTTAAACGAACTCCATGTAACTGGGTACGATTTTACTGAGTCCTCTATAAGGCCGGGTATGATATGATGATGATGATGCCCACAGAGGCAAATGTTTTTAAAAGTTTATGTATATATATATATGTATTATGCATTTTATATAAGTAGCCCCCAGAGTTACTGAGATGTTACATGTTGTATCTTCTCTATCTCTCTTTGCATTACTGCTCTTGTTTATGCTTTCCTGCCTTACATACTCAGTACTTTATTCAGACTGACGCCTTTTTGCTTGGGGATGCTGCGTTTAATGCCCGAAGGACCCGATTGATAGGTTGACAGTCCTCCTTTTGGGCTATCAGCTCAGCGAAGGTGTTGGCGCACTCCACTTATGCCAGAGTTGCCTATTTGGTCAGTATGATTTGGCTAAGTATTAATTGGTATGGCGAGGAACTGTCCCGACCTTTATGATTTTATGTACTCTTATAGGCTTATTGATAAATGTCAGGTGTATGGATACTTGTATGGCCTTGTCGGTCTATGTTTTGAGTTAGAAAATGTTATGTCGGCCTTATAGGCCCGTATGTCACATATATATGTTTTATATCATGTTGGGTCTTCATATGTTGATTATCCCTTATTTTTCTTATTCTTGTTACTCATGATGGGTTTTCGGGCTCACTTACCATTATAGTATGATAAGAAAGATATGTTACGTTGGTACTTGGTCGAGTAAGGCACTGGGTGCCCGTCGTGGCCTTTCGGTTTGGGTCGTGACAATATTGTAGCATATATGGCTCATTGTTTGAACAATCAGCAGGTTAAGTATGAGCATCAGAAGCCTGGTGGTTTGTTTCAAAGGATTGAGCTTCCCGAGTGGAAGTGGGAGAGGATCACCATGGATTTTGTTACTAGACTTCCATTGACCCAGAAGAGGTTCGATGCAGTTTGTGTCATTGTTGATAGGCTGGCCAATTAAACATTTTGTTCCTATGGCAGTCTCATATTCATCTAATAAACTAGCTGAGATTTATATCTGGAAGATTGTTCGCCTTCATGGTGTGCCGGTATCTATCATTTCGGACATGGGTATGCAGTTTACCTAACTTTTCTGTAAAGCAGTTTTATTAGAGTTGGGAACCCGGATGGAGTTGACTACAACATTTCATCCCCAGATAGACGGAGTTTACCTACAACAAAAGCTACTAGTCCAGCATTCAGATGGCTCCTTTTGAGGCCTTACATGGTAGGCAGTGTCAGTCATCAGTTGGATGGTTTGAGCCAGGAGAGGCTCGGTTGTTGAGTTCAGATTTGGTTCAAGAGGCCTTGGACAAGGTCAAGATCATTCAGGATAGGCTTCGTTTGGATCAGTCTAGGAAAAAGCGTTATGCAGACCTCAATTTTTGTGATGTGGCATTTATGGTTAATGAGTGGGTATTGCTCCGAGTGTCACCTGTGAAGGACGTGATAAGATTTCGGAAAAGGGCAAGCTTAGCCCAAGGTTCGTTGGCCCGTTTGAGATTCTTGATCGAGTGGGAGAGGTGGCTTATAGACTTGCATTATCGCCTAGCTTATTAGCCATGCATCTAATTTTTCATGTATCCATATTTCGGAGGTATCACTGCGATCCATCCCACGTGTTAGACTTCATTACTGTCCAGTTGGATAAAGACTTTTCTTATGAGGAGGAGCCGGTAGCTATTCTATACCACCAGGTTCGTCATTTGAGATCCAAGATCTTTCCTTCTATTTGTGTTCAGTGGAGAGGTCAGCCTCCTTAGGCATCGACCTGGGAGTCCGAGTCTGATATGCGATGCCGTTATCCCCATCTTTTCCCTGACTTAGGTACTTCTTTCCTTTGTCCGTTCAAGGACGAACGGTTATTTTAGAGGTGGAGAATGTGATGACCCAAAGGGTCCTCACCTGTTTTCTAGTCACTCATGTGCTTCCGGGCCCTGAAAATCTCATTTTTAGTTGCCTTGATTTGCGTGCACAGTCCAGACGCGTAGCCGGAAAGCATAGACATGAATTCTATGAGAAAAAGGTTATTTCTTGATATATAATTGATTAAGTTTGACTTCGATCAATATTTTTAAAAAATAGAGCCGGACCTGTGATTTGACGGACCCGGAGGGTCCATAGGAAAATATAGGACTTGGGTGTATACACGAAATCAAATTTTGAGGTCCCAAGCCCGAGAAATAAATTATTGTGAGAAATTATTTTCTGGAAATAATCAAGGAAATTGAAAATGAGATTTGATTAAAAGACTATGGTATCGGGCTCGTATTTTGGTTCTAACGCTCGGTACGAGTCTTATATATGGTTTACGCGCTTTCTGCAAAGTTTGGGTGACTTCGGATGTCGGTTGACGTGTTTTGGACTTAAAACTCTAAACTTGATGTCTTATGAAAATTGGAAGGACATCATGGGTCTTGAGGAATAATTTGATGTTTATGATGTTGTTTTGGCGATTTAATCACACGGATAAGTTCGTAGGATATTTTTGAGGTTGTGTGTATGTTTGGTTTGGAGCCCTGAGGGCTCGAGTGAATTTTGAGTAGGTTCCGGAAGGTCTTAGACTTAAAATACCAGGTGTTGCAGGTTCCAGAGAATTACAGGCTCCAGCGCGCCCGCGGTCGTCTTAGCGCGGTCTACGATGGAAGCTGCGGGGTGGCGGTCATCCATGTGCGGTCCGCGTAGCTAACTTCAGAGAACCAACATTTTCCAGGTTTGACAGCACGACCGCGTTCCCCTTTTGTTTGGTCCGCGCTAGAGGATTCAGAGATTGTATGTTGTTCACTTCTTTAGTGCGGAATCGTTCCTTTTTGTGCGGTCCGCGTTGGGGAATTCAGAGGGTATAAATGCACGGGAATTTCAGATGTTTTTCACTTTTCAAAAGCCCAAAACATAAGAGGCGATTTCCTAAGCGATTATTCTTCTTCAAAACAATTCATAAGTGATTTCTAACTTATTTTCTTCACTCCTTAACATCTTTTAACATAATTTCAACTTCAAATCAAAGATTTTAATGGGAAAATTTGGGTATGTTGGGTAGAACCTAGGTTTTGCTAAATATGGGGATATAGACCTAAATTTGAGGTCCGATTTCAAAACGAATTATATATTCGGGCTCGTGGGGAAATGGATGATCTGAATTTGGTCCGAACCTCGTGTTGTGACCAAGCGGGCCCGGGGTCAATTTTTGGATTTTTGGAAAGAAAGCTTGGGAATCTATAATTAGACATTGGGTTTGATTTATTTAGCAGATATTGATATTATGAAGTCATTATTGTGTAGATTTGATTGAGTTAGAGCCAAAATTCAAGAGGGAAGGTGGTTGTTGTGATTGATTCGGCCGTGGAAGTTGAGGTAAGTGTTTGGTTTAACCCTAGCTTGAGGGAATAGGAGTTGAGTCATATTTGTTATGTGATAATTGATAGAGTACTATTTATAGGCATGTTGACGAGTATCTATACATTGGTATGTAGCATGACCGTGAGTCCTTATTCTGCGAATACTTTGGTTTTGTTGTACCTTCCATGATTAATTGATGATTTCTATATGTTATAAAGAGTAAGCAAAAGGAATTGTGATCCTCAAACTTCATGGAGCGTTGGCTCGAGTTGAATTATAAATTGTGAGGGTTTATGAGATAAGTAAATCTTTGGAGTATTGGCTCGAGTGATAATGTGAACTATGAGATGAAAGTGAAAGAAAGAGTAAGAGTTATATATATATTCCCTTACCGGGACGTTGTTGATTATTGAATAATTTCCCTTGTTGGGATGTTGTTGATTATTGAATATTTTCCCTTGCCAGGACTTGAGATTATTGATGTTTTACCCTTACTGGGTTTTAATTGTTTGTTTGTGTTCCCTTGCCGGGATTTCCATTATTGTTTTATTATTCTCCCCAGACCCCACTAGTAGGATTTTACAGCATCGTTGTTGTTGTTGTTGTAAGTTATTTCCAGAATGTTTTTATTTTTATTTTTATAAAGTAATCAAGGAAAAAATCGCTATTTAAAGGCTAGCCCCGTCTATTTCAATTTTTGCCCTATTTGAACCCCTAATTTGAAACCAATTTTTAAATCCAATTACCGTGACCCAAATCCCGTTCAAACCGACCAAAACATGTTTCCTACCTAGCCTCTCAAATCTCAACTGTTGATCTCCCAGATCAACGGTCATTATTTTCCTTACCATTCTAAACCTCGAACTATCCCAAACCCTAATCATTTTCATTTGTCGCCACCTTTGAATCCCCCCTTTCTCCTAATTCTCTCTCAATCTCCTCTCAAACCCTAGCCGCCTCCCTCAGCTTCCACCCTAAAATCATCCAAACCAATGGCTTCCAAAGGCATTGGAAGCCTGTATCTATCTTTCTTGGCTTCTATGTGTTTGAGTACTATGGTTTCAAGACCAGACCTTGAGGAAGCTTGGCCTAGACCTCTACCGATCCCAGTTCTTATGGCTGTCTCCGGTCATCTTTGACCTTGCTCCAGCTAGCGTTGGCTATTCAAGTCTGACTATTGACTTCTCCTGCTTAGATCGACTATTGTCCAAGCCTTTGTCACCATCTGGGTTTCTACTGAAACCCTAATCTTTGAGGTTCTTTTGATTTCTTTTATATCTATTTAGATCCGTGTTTGCTATAGACTTTTAAACATTTTCCCCAAAGTTTCTTCTAAAACTTTACCCCCAAATCCCCTTATCTTTTTCCGATTTAGGGTTTTGTTAAATTATTTTGAAGTTTTCTCTGATTTTTGCTACATGTTCTACTGTGTTTCCCTATGTCGTTCTTCTACCTAAGTTGTATGTTGAGGTCCTTGACCATTTTGGAATTTCTGAATCTATTTCTTTTAGTATTTCTGTCTAATTTACCTGTTTTTCATCTATATAATCGATTGATGGTGAAAACCCTAAAATTTGGCGTTCATTCGATTCTGAGACTATTTGCTATGTGATTTACTTGTTAGTCATGCTCTGAATTCAACTGGTTTCAAAACCCTAATTTCTTTGCGCCTATTTGAGTTTCTGAGTTTGCTTCATCTGTTGCTCAACTGATAATTTAAAAAAACTAGTTTCTTTAAGTTTTTAAAATTATTTGCTAGTATTTGCTCGATTTATTTGCTTATCATCTTTAAAACTTGACTATGCTTGAAACCCTAAAAGGTTTTCTCATCTGATGACTATTGACTCTTTTTACCTGCTACTGTGCTTCCTTCACTTTTGATTCCGTGCAACTACTCGACTTTGCATACTACTGTACTTCGATTGGATCTTTTCTACTCATAAGTCCTAGCTTATTCCTGCTACTACTATATGCATATGTTGTTTCTTTTTCCAAGGGGTTGGCCTTGCATGTCTAATACTGTTATTCGTCCTATTTATATGTTAAGGTGCAAAATCATGACCATTTCTTTACTGATTCTGAACCCTTCAATATTTTGATTGATTGCCAAATGGTTTTTTTGATGAACCCTTTGGTCTGTTCAAAAATTGATTGATACGTTTCCTTCAATTTCTGCAATATTTTACCTTGAATCCTTTTCCAAATTAAGCATATATTCTGCACCTAGACTCAATTGTATATTCTATATTTTACTACCCCTTTATATGGCAAGAATCAATTTGTCTCAAATTGATTTCTTTCCTTAATTAGCCTGATTAGTATTCGTTTGAGCAATACTTCCTTGATTGATGGGAAGTACTTGTGATAATTGATTTTGATTGCGATTATTTCCATTTTTGTGTTAAGTCTTTGCTTATTTCTACTCGTTTTCAAAACTATAAATACCCACATTCTCTTCTTTCAAATACACATGAGCACTCTTAGTTTCTAAACTCACACTCACACTCGAAAAATATACTTTCGTTTTAATTGTACTGCAGCATACCTTCAAAGTCCTGTTACCTGCTTTTACCATATTTTGCTTCTCTAAATTGGTATGTTCTGATTAAGATTTCAGCATCACAACAATGTGCTTACTTAATGCTTTTACCTTTTTGTCTGCCTACTGCTGGTGTTTAGTTCAGTACTTATTTTAGAAGGCTATAACCTGTTCAGAATTTATTATGAATCCCCCCTCCCGTAATATGTTCGATGTTTTGGTTTGTTTGAAGCGTGAAAGTACTGAATATTGGCCATGACTAGAGCTTGATCTCTGGGTCCTAACCTCTATGTTTCTCTGCAATTGTGTGTTCTAGTAGTCTTATAGGCATGCCATCATCTTCTATTGTTGTGCATGCCCAAAGGTTACTTTTGCCTAAGCATAGGCTCTTTGCAACTCTCCAACCCTATTAAACCCCCTTCATATGAAATTATCAACTTGTTTGTGGCTGTTTACCCCTCTTTTATTCCCTCAAAACTCTGTGTCTTCACTTGCACTCTCTCTTATACTTAAGTTCTACTCCCTTTTGTAAGCCTTGCCTTAGGACCCATTGAGCTCCCTCTGAACTTGGACGCTCGAGGGATGACCCTTCGACACTGCACTTTTTCCTATTCTGGTGATACAATTTGGGTGTGAGCACTGCCTGAAGTCCTATTGAGACTCTTAGGAAACTCTAACACACTCAAATTGGAGAAAGGCTTTGGATCGGTGGTCTTTGAGTTGGTCTATCTCATAATTCAAACAGGAAGTCAAGAATCTGGCTTTTTATGGTTTTAATTATTTTTTTTGTATTTTTTGATGTATTTGTTATTCTGGTTTGTAATAATTTATAATGAATACTTGGGGTACGCTAGTGAAATAGGGTTGGGGTAACTATGCATGTAAAAGGTAGAAAGCATGCCTATAGGACTGTTCTAATTTTGCATATTCAACTACATATAGAAACCATGCCTATAGAACTGTTCTAATCCTACATATTCAACTACATATAGGAACCATACCTATAGGACTGATCTAATTCTGCATATTCCAAACTCCACCTAGAAACCATACCCATAAGAATGTTTTAACTCAAACTGCATTTAGATAGCATGTTTATAGGTTTAAAAACAAGCTCTGCATTGGATACCATGTTTAAGGTTTCAAATAAGTCTGTATTTAGATACCATGTCTATAAGGTTCTTTGAATTTCGACACCATCACTATAAGGTTTTAAAAATCAGCAACGTGTAGAAAACACGCCTATAGGAATTTCTAAATGAATCTGATTCACTTCATTCAATGTTAGACGTAAAATCAACAATAGTATATAGTATCACCTGCAGAACAAGTAATCAATTGGTTCAATTCTGCATCTCTATCCCATCACCTTTAAATTCAGTAGATAACATGTCTGTAGGATCCTGTCTGAACACTTAGGCAATCCTTAGAGTAATAATTGAAAACTGAATCTATTTCTATTAATCATTACAACCAGCAGGCATGCCTGATTTGGGCGTCTTATCTGAATTATGTAGAATAAACCAATCTACTTCAACATTTAAACTCCCTTATCTTTAATTTTAAATCAGACATAAGCAGTATGTGCAAGAAATGCTATTATGTTCTTTTCTGTTCAAGGAGCTATAATTGAGCCTTATATGTTTATATGTCTCCCCAAATATGCAGTATGTGTTTTTGTATGTCGCCTTAGAATTTTACCTTTAAAACCCCAAATAAGCCTAATATCCCTCCTTCTAGGATTAGTAGTCCTAAGTGTCTCCCGGATTGATAGGAACAAGATGAGTAATAGCATGTAATAAGTAATCGAGACCAATCTGCGTTTTCAATACCTTGACGGGACGGGAAGGGTAGATATGGATATGATGGCCACGCGATAATGTCACATGTAGCCCCTCATTGAGGAGTAATTATCGAAAATTGTGTGAGGTGATCCATATTTTTAATAAACGTAGGACCCCCTTTCCTTTATTCTTTACTCTTTTAGCATTGTAACTCTTTATTTTAAAAATTAGCCTTTCTAATTTCAAACCTTGTTTACTTTCAAACTATTATGTGTTGAAATCCCCTCTTATTTGAGTCTTATTTGTTTATATATGTTAACTGTACCCAAATTCACAATAATTATATGGTCGGGAACCACACTAGTGGATTCTGAGGGGTGACTATACATTTCCCTTAGAATAATTTCAAGCCCTTACCCTATCTCTGGTTGTGCAGATCAAACTCTTTTTGTGTCCAAATGCCCCCCAATCATTAGGTGAAAACTCTTCAAATTCAAACTCAGTTCCCAAAAGGAACGAGTTGTCCCTATAATATCATAACCCTATTTCTGCAGAGGAAAAAGGGGCATGACAAAGTGTAGACGCCAGATCCAATCGTGAATGTTTGAAAAGTGATTGGAGTGTGTGTGTGCTTTGTTGAATGAATTAACTGTGAACTGATAGTAAGGCCCCAAATTATGCTATCTGGACAAGGGGAATCGAAAGGCATACAAGCACTAGTCCTTTTTCCCTAATGGTTGGTGGTAGCTCAAAGGAGATGGCTGAGGATTGATTATTGGTAGTAAAGAGTGCCTCTTTGATTTTTAATTGGTCCTCATTATATTGTAAAGGCCCCTCAATTAGTGTGCGAATACTCAGGTTTGGAATTGTCAATCCAAAATTTTATGTGTGACATGCCAAACTAGCCCTTTTTGACACGCCTGCCATCCAGTTGTAATGTGCTTCCACAGTGTTGAAGTTCTTACCGATGGCCTTTTGTTGTTGGTTATATATTTAGATAAAAGGATCGAAGCCCAAAGGTTTGAGGGTTATGGAATAAGTTCTATGGTGTACTTGCAACTTGCAAGTAAGCATAATTTTTTTTCCTTGAGTTTTTGGATTCATAGCCCCCTTTGTTCTTTTGAGTTAGTTACGTTATCCCATTTTAATAAATAAAGTCTTTTTTTGGGATGTTGTACCCCCAAAGAAATTTCTTTTAAAAGAATTATAACAGAATGATTATATAATTAGGGAGAGCTGTGAATTATATTATATGATTAGGGATGGAATTAAGAGTTACTTTTATAAGAGTGGTACGCCTCGCTAGTGAAATATTATTTATTTTTCATTCTGCTAGTCTGATTTGAAATTGTTGATAAGAAATTGAAAATCTCACTTGTGGTTTTGCATTAAAGATTGGTATCCTAAATATTTTTCAAAAAATTTAACTTCCACCATGTTAAACAGTTAAAGGATTTGAGGACATGTTTTATTGGCGGGTTTTACATATTTTAAGAAGAAATTTTTCATTCCTCAAAATTAATTTTTTGGTCTGAAATTTGAGAAAATTTGTCAAGTTGGTCAATAATGGTATGAATATTAGTGGTAGTATTTTTGGAGGTTAATATAATATCGTCTGCGAAGAACAAGTGAGATATAAATAGGGGCTTGGGGTTTAGAGATATTGGCTTCCAGTGATTATAATCGATAGCCATGTTAATGTTGCGTGAAAGCATCTCCAGGCACATTATAAAGAGATAGGGGGAGAGGGGGTCTCCCTGCTTAAAACCCCTGGTGGGGTGAAGTAATGGGTTAGTGTGCCATTTATAAGTATCACTATTATTGGTGCGGATACACACGACATGATGAGAGTAATTAAATGTGTAGGAAAGTTCAAATAGGTGAGAGTTTGACAGATAAAAGTCTATTTCAATCTATCAAAAGTTTTTTCAAGGTAAATTTTTAAAAGTATATTAGAGCATTTTGATTTAGTTTTACGAAAGTGGTGACGCAATTCTTGCATTATGATTGCATTGTCTATAGCTCTATGATTTTTCTGAAAAGCAGAGTAGAGTGAATAATGTTATCGAGTAAAGGTTTAATAAAATTAACTATAATTTTTGTAATGGCCTTCTATAGGGTATTATATAAACTAATTGGTCTAAAATAGGAAATTGTGGATGCGTTTTTAATCTTAGGGATTAATCAAATATATGTTTTATTTAATATTTGAGAAATGCGTCCAATTTGAAAAATGTCTTTGTAGAATTGGAGTACGTAATGTTTAATTTGAGACCAATATTTTTGGAAGAATAGGGGTGAAATCAGTCTGGGCCTGGCGATTTTAATTCTTGAAAGGAGTAAATTTCCTCTATGATTTCTTTGTCAGTTACTGGTGTTACTTGAGGTGTAGCTTTTTCCTGGGGAATAGTATTAAAAATCGATATTGGGTGCTTATATTTAGACATAGTATGAGACATGGTGTATAATTTTCGGTATTAGTCCATTACTAGATTTCTTAGTTGCTCATGATCTGTAATCAAGTTATCCATTTGTTCTTTTAGAGCGATTATGCGATTGCGTCACCGTCTTTTTAAGGTAGATAAATGGAAGAAGCTAGTATTTACAATGTCATCATTTAGCCAGTGACGTGCTCCATCTTAAGAGTTGATTTTTATTCATTTTTTAAAATTATATTCACAAATAGTTTATATTGTTTCGTTTATGTTATTTTATACTTACATATGAGGAGCATTATGAAAGATAATTAGATGATCAATTTAGCTTTGAAATATTTCATGTTGTTTTTAAAGGATATGAAATTTATAACTAATAATTTTGAAAGTTCTATAGTATACTATTAATGTTATTTAGTTTTTCAATAAACAAATATATATATGTTATCCCACAAAACAAGTCAAAATTACCTTGCAATGATAAACAATTATTATTTTTAGATAATCTTGTACACTTTTTAAGTAAAAATGATAGGTTATGTGTATCCATGTTATGTTTTGATAATCTAACAAACTTATTGTTAAGAACCAGATAAGGAATATATTATACATCCTCGAGTACTTAAGATCAACAAGTCTCCAGTTCGGGATGTAGTTCAACTCTTCATAGTCAAAGGAACAACAGAGTGAATAGATGGCCACCAGTCCCTTTGGTGACTTTACAAGTCAATTCCCTACCACTGTAAAGTTGTTTCCTGCACACGCAACAGTACAAAAACAATGTTATAGTCAATTTTATGGATAATGCCCTTTACCTAACTTGCTTGCATTATTCAAATGATGTCACAAATGAATTATTAAAATCAAGCAAAAGTAAAAACAAAACACTTGCATGTTCAAGAATCCATCAAGCATTCTCTCAAGTAATCAATCTGGCAAGCGATTCTCAAGGGCAACAAGAACAAAGAACAATATAACAATGGATCAGTTCCCTGTATTGAGTCATTACATGTCCTTAGTTGTATTGCACCTTCGTTAAATTACTTTACTTGTAATTCTTACTTAGATTAGTTAAAAGCATTATGTAGGACACTTTTGTAAATCATTTACCTTTGTGTGTTGTGTCTTGGCTAGAATTTGTCGAGTTGTAAACCTTTGTAATAGAGTTATTACAAAATAGCTCGTAATAGAGTTGTTACAAGTTTGTAAGGGACTAAGAGTTTAATTCCTAGATTACAATAGGTTGTAATCTTGATTTTTCTCAGTAGTGAAGTTGAAATCCTACAAGGATAGGTCGCCGTTTTTAATCGCGTGAGCTGGGAGTTTTCCACGTAAACTCAGTGTGCGTGTATTCTGTGAGAACTAATAGAGAACTTGGTTCTATATAGTTTTGGGGACCCTTAGTTTCTATAAATTGGTATCAGAGCAGGTTCTTTCTATTAGGCTAACACCTCGAAAGGATCTTTGTGGCTGTTCCGCAAGACTTTAAAGAAGGTCAATCTACCTATAGAATACCAAGATTCAATAGCCGATACTATAAATGATGGAAGACAAGGATGCATGACTTCATCATGGATGAAGACTCAGAGCTCTGGGATATTATTTGTGATGAACCCTTTATTCCTACGAAGACCATTGGAGGCCCCGCAGTGATAGTTCCTACAAAAAAAAAGGAATAGAATGATGCTGACCGCAAGGCTATAGAAAAGAACTGTCGAGCAAAGAAAATCCTCGTATCACGTATGTGGTATTGGACCAGATGAGTACAACAGGATTTCAGCATGTCAATCTGCTAAGGAGATCAAGAAAGATCTCCATACAACTCATGAAGAGACAACACAAGTAAAACAGTCGACGATTGACATGCTAACCACATAGTACGAGCATTTCAAAAATGAAGGATGATAAGTCTATTCAAGATATGTACACACGCTTCACATCTATCATCAATGAGCTTCACTCTCTGGGAGAAATTATCTCATAGAACAAACTTGTTAGGAAGATACTTAGTGTATTATCTGGTTCCTGAGAAAGCAAAGTAAATGATATCACAGAGGTAAGGGATCTGTAGAGGCTGACCATTGATGAACTTATTGGCAATCTAAAGACCTATGAAATGAAGAAGAAGAAGAAGAAGGATAATAAGAGAATAGAGTCCAAAAGGGAGAAAACCCTGGTCCTCAATACGGACAACAATGACTCGGGTGGTGAGGATGGTGATATGTCTTATTTAAAAAAAATATTTCAGAAAATGATTCACAAAAATGGAGGTATTCCAAAAAAGGGGTAGCTCCAACAAGCCAAAAAGTTATGACCTATGTCATAAGTGCGGTAAGCCAGGACACTTCATCAAGGATTTTCCACTCCTCAAGAAATATTAGTACAGACACAAAACAGATAAAGTATCTAAGAGGAACCCGATTCTTGATAAACTATTCAAGAAAAAAGATGTCGCTGACAATGTTGTTAAACAAGCTCTTGCTGCATGGGAAGACTCTTCCAGCGAATCTGAAGAAGATGATGATCAAGGTGATAGCTCCACAATGGTAGTGGAAATTGAAGCAGCCAAGTATGACTCTATCTTTGCCCTAATGGAAAAATCTGACGATGATGATGAGGTAAACTTTCAAGATGTTCAAAGAAATCCGAAGTCTTATTCTTTGTAAAAACTTATGTCTTTGGAAATTTTTTTAATTGATGTTTATCATAGTCTTATAAATATTATGATGCATTAACTGTGGAACTAGGAGAAGTAGAACATGAGAGAGATGATCTAGTTGTCGTTGTGGCCGATTTAAAAGAAATCGTTGAGAGTTTAAAGAAGGAAAAAGATGCCTTAAATAAACAAATTGCAAACATAGAACATGAGAGAGATGATCCAGTAATTGTTGTGGTCGATCAAAAAGAGATCATTGAGTGTGTTAAAAAGGAGAAAGAAGTTTTAACTGTGAAGGTTGCTAACATTGAGCATGAGAGAGATGACCTATAAGTAGTGATTGTAGACCTAAAAGAAACAATTGAGGAACTAAAAGGAGAAGGTAGGCATGGGATTCGTCAATAGGGAAAGGAAGTTGCGAATAAAACACATCTTAAGCTTGAAGTTAAGGTAAAATCATTGAAATCTAGTCTGAGTGCTGAACTCGAGAAAAACAAACAACTTCTCTAGATCTCGGTAGAGTTAAAAGTGATCTTCAAAAAGCACTCAAGTGGACCCGCTCCTCTTATGATATCACTTCCATGTATACGAACAATGGGAGAAACAGGCAGGGAATTAGGTTCCAAAGGAGAAATGACTCCCTACAACCCTCATAGAAAGTGTGTTACTGTACCTAATAACTAGCTCTGTACTCACTGTGGTAACATTGGATATTTTAAAGAAACATGTAAGGCCAGATTTCAGTCTCAACAGAAAAATAAAGTTTTCGCTAAAAAGTTGACTACTGCTAGAGAACATGATCCCTCATATAAAAAAAGTGTGATGCTTTCTTGGACTAAAAAATCCCCTATTCACCCTTTTCCTCATTACAAGGGGCCCAACCTTGTTTGGGTTCTACGTCTAACCTTTGATTTTCTTATACAAGGAGCAGCGAATTGGAGCAACTAATAATGGTACATGGATAGTGGGTGCTCGACGCACATGACTAGATGTACAAATGATTTCCTTTCACTAAAGGCCCTGCATGAGGGAGTGTATCCTTTGATGAGGGAGTGTATCCTTTGGAAATGGCAAGAAGGGATACATTCTAGTAGTTGGAACGATTGGGAAGTTTCTCTCTCACTAAATTGAAAATGTGTACTATGTAACAGGTTGAAGTACAACTTGCTGCGTGTTTTCCAAATCTGTGACAAGGGAAACAAAGTGGAATTGGTATCAAAGATATGCATAGTCATTAATCTTGTGACTGGTGAAGCGGTGTTAGTGGAAAAAAGATACAAAAATATCTATGTTGCTGACTTTGAGTCCTTTCAAAATAGGGATCTCAGTTTCCTGAGTGTTGTGATGATGATTCTGAACTATAGAACAAAAGGCTAGGTCATGCAAGTTTTACATTGCTTAACTAATTGGTCAAGAAGGACTTCTTTCTTGGCCTGCCCAAGTCAAGTTTCAAGGATCAAAGGTGTGTGATGCATGTCAGATTCTTTTTCAAGCCCAAAAGAAAGTTTGTACCTCAAGGCCACTTGATCTCCTCCATATGGATCTTTGTGGACCTATGTGGGTGCCATGCAGAGGAGGAAAGAAGTACATCTTCGTTATAGTAGATGACTATTCCAGATCCACTTGGACTCTATTTCTTAGAACCAAGGATGAAACCTTTCAAGTGTTTGTGGAATTTGTGAAGAATATATAGGTAAAGATGAGCCATAATGTAGTATGTATCAGGTCTGACCATTTGACAAAATTTGACAATGCCAAATTCGACGAATTCTGTGCTGAAAAGGGCATCACTCACAATTTCTCATCTCTATGAACACATCAACAAAATGGTGTTGTTGAGAGGAAGAATAGGACTCTTGACGACATAGCAAGAACAATGTTGATTGACAGTGGCATTGCAAAAGGTTTCTGGGTAGAAGCCATCAACACTGCATACTACTTGGTAAACAGGTGCATGATTAGGTCCTTTCAGAACAAAACCCCATATGAAAAACTGAACGGAAGGAAGCCCAAGCTGACATTTTAAGGACATTTGGCTGTAAATGTTTTGCTCTCAATAATCGCCGGGAAGAACTTAGAAAATTTGATGCCAAAAGCGATGAAGAAATCTTTCTAGGATATTCATCACAAAGCAAAGCCTACAATTTATGAAATAAAAGAACTCAATATGTTGAGGAAATTATACATGTGATCTTTCATGAATCTCACCACTCATGTGGAAAGGATTCACATAATAAAAGTGATCAAGACGGAGAATAGTCAACTGTCCCTGGTGAAGTTATTGACAGGGCAAATGGAAAGGCTGATATGATGGGCCATGTTGAGGAATCAAATAAGGATGTTGCAACAATATCTCCAACTGATGGAGAGGAACCTAGTCCCTCAATCACAATAGCAGAAGCTGAGAATAGATTTGTTGATGCTATCCAAGAAACCCCATATGCTGAGATGAGAAGCAACCGAGGATCACAGTCAAAAATACCTGGACCTTCTCACAATGAGATTCCCGTGTCTAACTCGAAGCACAAAATTTCATACCCTCTTGAAAACGTAATAACTCCTCTTTATTCAAGAATTTAAACCAGATCAAAAACAAGAAACTTACTTTCCTTCTCAGCCTTTCTCTCTCAAATTGAGCCTACAAATATCAAGAAAGCATTAAAAGATAAAGACTGCATTACAGCTATGCAAGAAGAACTCCATCAATTTGAGAGAAATAGTATATGGCACCTGGTTCCACAACCTGCTGACTGAACCGTTATAGGAACCAGGTGGGTATTCAAAAACAAACTTGATGAGTTTGGAAACATAGCAAGGAACAAGTCAAGGCTAGTAGTTCAAGGCTACAATCAAGAAGAAGGTATTGACTATGATGAAACTTTTTCTCTAGCTACTCGAATGGAGGCCATCAAAATCCTTATTGCCTTTGCATCTCATATGGAATTCAAATTGTTTCAAATGGATATCAAAAGAGCATTTCAAAATGGTTTACTAAAGGAAGAAATCTTCGTCAAGAAACCACTTGGATTTTGGGATCATGACCATCCTAAGCATGTCTTTAAACTTAACAAGGCATTATATGGGCTAATACAAGCTCATCGCGCTTGGTATGAAAAGTTATCAAATTTTCTTCTAGAAAATGGCTTTATAAGATGAAAAATTGACAACACACTTTTTCTGAATAAACGAGGGAGGAACCTACTTTGCAAGTCTATGTTGATTATATCATTTTTGGAGCAACGAATAATTCTCTGTATGACAAATTTGCAAAACGTGGAGTGAGTTTGAAATGAGAATGACGGGGGAATTGAATTTCTTCTTGGGATTACAAGTGAATTAAACTCCTAAAGGGACAATGATAAGTTAGAAGAAGTACATCAAGGAGCTGCTGAAGAGATTTGACATGGAAGGATCAAAAGTCATTAATACTCCCATTTCCACAATCACTCGTCTATATATGGATGAACCCCATTTCTTTGTGAATGAGACCAGATATTATTTTTAGTGTGGGACTTTATACCAGGTTTCAATCTAATACAAAGACCTATCAGGAATGCACCAACTATATGACATAATTGAATAACAATAGTATACACATTTGTTCACTTGTGACATTCCTAAGTTTATGAGGCAGAGATGCGCAGTTTCTATGCTGACTTCATCACAATTGAGGATGATAACATTTTCCTAAAAGTGAATGGTGTTGATTTCATGATGGATACCCCTATTCTGGGAATTATTTAGGGTATGCCTACTAATGGTATGCCTTATTTTGAGGGAACCTGCTCTTCAAACTTCAGAAATTCCATCTTGAAGGATGAAGTAGTCCAGCAAGGGTTAACAGGTACACAAGAAGACCCTTCTTCCAGTGTACCAACTGCTATTTGAATTGGTGAACAAGGTCCTGCTCCCACGTGCAGAAAGACGATCCATTACGTCTCGAGCAGACCTCATTCTTATGGAAGCAATAGATGGCTACACCACTATAAACCTGTCTGGTCTTTTGATAGAACACAATGAAGAAGGTGGCAGAGTTCAAGGATGGTAATCATGGGTTTCCTTACGGGTTCCTCCTCACTAATGTTTTAGAATATTTAAAAGTCCCTTTGGGAAAAGCTAAGGTGGGAACTCACAAGCAAACTTTCTCCAAGACCACCGTAGAAGAATGTGAGTGGCTTGATAGGATTAGAGAGGTTAGAAGTACTTCTACTATATCTCAACTGATAAACACTAAAAATAGTGCAACTATAAGGAAGCTGAAGGCAAGAAATGTCATTCTCGAAAGTCAGCTCTATCATGTTCAGGAGGCACCTTGTTCCAACAGCTCTCAAAGCACAGAGGTTGCCCGTCTGTCAAAGGAAAATGCTGACCTCAGGAAACAGGTTGGGGACTCAAAGGAGAGATTTCTCAATGAGCAGGTGTCAACTAATGCTCAAATGGAAATCCTTCTTAGAACCCTTATCTCTTCATCTAGGCATTCCCCTTTTAGTGCTCCCTAAAAAGTGTTCCCTTCCCAGTGTCAATATTTCTAGTGTCTGTTCTCTATGTTAATCTTAGTGATGTTTGTGACTGGTTCTATTTTGTTGTTATTATTTTGTCGATGTTTGGTAATAATGGAACTGCTCCCAGTTTAATTTCCAAAAATTAATGAAAGTTTCGTCCTTTTGCTGTGTATGTTTTGCCCTCTTGCTCTATTTTAGTCATGATTTTGTGCACACATGTGGCATGAGTTAATCAAGCCAGACTTCTTTTTGCTTATTGCTTACTACTAATCTTTTCATGATAGCAAAACGGGAAAAAATAATTAAGGGGGAACAAGATGGGGAACAAATTTATGGGAGAATACATTGAATGCGATTGTCACTGTGGTTCTTAAGGGGAACTTCAATTATAAGTTTGTCATCATCAAGAAGGGAAAAATTGATAGGCTGTATGTATCCCTGTTATGTTTTGATGATCTAACAAACTTATTGTTAAGAACCAGATAAGGAAGCTGTTACACATCCTCAAGTATGTAAGATCAACAAGTCTCCACTTGAGAATATGGTTCAACTTTCAGAGTCAAAGGAACAACAGATGGAACAAATGGCCACCGGTTCCCTTGGTGACTGTACAAGTCAACTCCCCAACCATAGTTAAGTTACTGCCTGCACACGCAACAATACAAAAATAGTGCAACAATCAACTTTATAGAGAATGCCCTTTATCTAATTGTTTGCATCATTCAAGTGATGTCACAAATGAATTATTAACATCAGAAAAAGGTAAACCAAAACACTTGCATATTCAAGAATCCATCAAACATTTTCTCATGTAATCAATCTAGCAAGTGATTCTCAATGGCATTAAGAGCAGAGAACAACATAACAATGGACCAGTTCCCTATATTGAGTCATTACATGTCCTTAATTGTGTTGCCCCTTTGTTAAAGTACTTTACTTGTAATTCCTACTTAGCTTAGTTAGAAGCATTGTGTAGCAAACCTTTGTAATCATAGACCTTTATAATCATAAACCTTTGTAATCATAAACGTTTTTGTTTGTGTTTTGACTAGAGTTAGTCGAGTTGTACACCTTTGTAATAGAGTTACTATAAAGTTGCTTGTAATAGAGTTGTTACAAGTTAGTGAGAGATTAAGAGCTTAATTCCTATGTTACAATACGTTGTAATTTGAAGTTTGCTCAGCAGTGAAGTTGAATCCTACAAGGGTAGGTTATATTTTTTAATCCCGTGAGCTGGGAGTCCTAGTAAAACTCAATTGTGTCATTTACTTACTATAGTGTACGTGTGTTTTGGAAAAATTAATAAAAAATTAATTTTCTATATAGTTTGATGGACCCTTAATTTCTATTAAAAAAAAGTAGTATAAACTTTTATCCCTTTTTGTATTTGTTACAAAAGGAAAAATATTTCCAGCTCAAATTGATGTCTCACCATTAAGCATATTCGTTTTCGTTCTTCAATTGGCTGAATGTTAGTACTATTATTTTTTTAATCGGGTGTCTTTTACGTTTTCCTTTTACTTACACTTAAATTAACGGGGCTTTAGATTAGCAAAAGCGCTATGAGGGTTCAAGCTAACGCGTGGCTGTGTGGGTGATTGGACGGTGCGCCACAGGCAATTATCGATAAAATGGTGGTCATTTTCATGCTATCAGAGGCGATCACATAAAAACATAAACTTTGAGGCTCAATAGCTAAATACATGGCAATTGAATCATAAGTCGAGATCATAAAGAGCATACCGCGAGTAGGAAGTGGAATTAATACAATGGATTCAAAAGCATCAAACCTCTCTTGTTCGAAAGAATTGAAACACATCGAAATGGTACCAACCGTACTTAATAATAGAAGGATTTGGCAGAAATATGTAAAATTGAAATACAGAGTAGGATTCATCCGTGTGGTGAATGAAAGAACATTCATCGAATGAGTTGACGCTAAACCTCCTGCTCTTTAAGAGAGTCAAGGCTGTATGCATTACTGGATTAATTCGAATTAATAGTAATATAAACTAGGGTCCACGTAGACTATTCAGAGGAGGTATGCTAATCAATGATCTACTGATGTAGCTAGTGTTACTGAAGCTTTTGCTAGATATGCTATTGACTTAACTGGCTCTAAACCCTCCCACCGGATAAAGGAATGGAAGGCGAGAAGATCGAGGTCGCGTGTCCTATGGAGAGCGCATTACGCGTTATTAAAAGCATACTCCAAAACAGATTATCCTAATCAATTGGTTGTACGCTTTGGGGTTTTTTACTAATTCGACAGTTAAGACTTCAGCCAATGCCGGATATATTTTCTTTTCTTTTCTTTTATTCCTTATAATAACTAACATGAGAGCAAAAATCCAAAGGAACAGCAGTAAAAACACTTGGCTATCTGAATTCGAACAGATAGAATTATATGGCAGGATTTTCTTTCCAACTTTTATAAAGTTATTTTTATAATGAATGTGAAATATAATAATTAAATTTATACATTTCATGAGCACTTATAACTGCATCCCCTTCCAAGCTACTGCGGTTGAGCTTCCTATTAAAAGAGAAATAAATGCTTACACCTATATATGTGCTTTCCTATTTTTTTTGAAAATTTTTATTTTGTGTTTCATGCGACTGACGCTAGTTATATAAGATATTTTTTTTGCCTCGTAATTTTTTGGACCCAGATTTTTATGAATCCAAAAGTGTAAGATTGGGGTCCACAAATTTATGAAAGAAAAAGGAGTCTCACACAACTAATGTCAGTTGTATGAGACACACAATAAAACTTCTCCTAAACAACCCAATTGGTGTGATCCAACTTTGCCATACTAGTGAAAAGGCATAAATGATCCTCTAACTAATTAGCCTATATTTTCCCTTTCAAAACACAAAATTAAATTCCAAGTATTGAAGTATGCGAAAATTAAATAGTGGGAGATGAGGAGTCTTGTGCATTATATTTGTATTTATGTGTACTTTATACAAATTATACGTTTTTTAATTTTTAACAAATTATTTTATTTTCTTGCTTTCTTAAAAACAAATTTGGTATACGATTTTGTATACTTCTTCCTTACCAACCCCTAAACCAGCAGACACTTTCCTCCTTGCCAATCCCTAAATTGGTGGACACTTTCTCCTTCTCTAAAAATGAATTCAAACCAAGAAAATTTGGCGGTGCAACATAATATGAATCCAAATGATCATAACCTAAATACAACAACCATGAATATCAACCAAGATAATGGATTTGATCGAGTTAGGGACGACTTGTATAGATCTTTAGGAATAGCATCGAATGATAGGTTGTTGAATGAATACAAATGGGACGATGTTGATTCTTATGGCAGTTTCAACAATGCTGTGCACTTAGATGATGATGAAGCCGATGGAGAATATCAAAGAGAAGCTAACGATAATGAGGAGAAAGTTTTAGGAAATGAGTTAGAGTTATGTGATGTTGATCGGCAAATGGAGAATAAATAAATTCATTGAAGAGGATGTAGTTGTAGGTCCAATCTCTGGAATGTGATTTAGGTATAAAGATACTTTGTTTACATTCTACAAAGAACATGCATGACTGATAGGATTCTCCGTCATCAAAAAAAATTTCAGTCAGAAGGGTGGTGATGGTACCAGGTATATAATCCACTGTTGTGATAGGGATAGGATTCACAAAATTAAATTTACCACTAAGAATAACAATTGTAAATCTAGGGTAGCTGTTGTTTTGGATGATTCTGGTTGTTGACACATCTCTAAGATCGTTCATGATCACAATCATGATTTGCTCCTATCAATATCGCGCCTGATGGCTGGACATAGGTCTGTTTGTGATTCTCTGAAGAGGGATCTTGTAGCTCATGATCGATCTGGCATTAGACCTTCCAAGAATATTAAACTTGCTGAGATTCAACATGGTGGACCGCAAAAATTAGGTTGCACTCCCTAAGGATTATAGAAATTATATTTTGAAGAGTAGAATTTTTGAAATGCAAGAAGGGGACGCACAATCGCTGCTAAACGTTTTTCATGAAATCTAGGTAAATGATTGAGAGTTTTTTTATTCAATCAACGTTGATAATATTGGGAGGTAGTGAAATGTGCCATGGATGCATTCACACTGCAAGGTAGAGTATGAGCAATTTCATGATGCGATATGCCTTGATATGACATACCTTGTGAATCGATATAATATGTCATGTGCTTCATTTGTTGACATCAATCACAATAGTCCATCTTACTAGGATGTGCTCTCATGTCTCATGAAGATAGTGATAGTTGTAAATTAATTTTTAGAACATGGCTTAATTCCATGGGTAATGTTCATCCAGATGCAATCAAAACTGATCAGTGTCAAAGTATTAAGGTAGCCATTGTTGAATTAAGGCCAAATACACTACATATGTATTGTATTTGGCATATATTCCCATAGTTGCCTCTTTACTTAAGTGATGTTTGTCATTCTAAAATTGCACGTGGAGAATTTAAATCCATGGTACTTGATAACATTACTGTTGAAGTTTTTGAGACAAAATGGACATAATAGATTGCAAGGTATAATTTGCATACAAGGAATTAGTTCAACAAGCATTACTCTGAGAAGGAAAAATGAGTTCATGTGTACCTTGATGTGTATTTTTGGGCTGATATGCTATCTACGCCAAAGAAGTGAGGGGATGAATGCGTTCTTTGATGAATATATTACTTGTCAAAGCACTCTTAGGATGTTTGTTCACTAGTATGAGTTAGCAATAGGAGCTAAGCCGGAATACAGGTCAAAGGGCTTTCAAATTGTATGTGAGTCAGTGTTCAAGTGGGAGGAGCAAGCAATTCAGTGTTATAAGCATACAATTTATGAATTTTATAAGACACGACTAAGGAAATTGTATCATTGTAAATTCAGCAGTCCCGGTGATCATCTAGTTGTCCTCGGTTTTGAGAAATTTATTGTTAATGATTATTCAGTTATAAAAAATGATGAAAATAAAGTTGAGTACACTGCTTAATATATACCTATTAGCGATTATTTTAGTTATAGCTGCAAATGGTTCGAGTCTAGAGGGATACTTTGTTTCCATATACTCAAGATCTTATCAAACAAAAAAATTAACAAAATTGATGAAAGGTATATACTGACAAGGTGGAGAAGCGATGTTATCAGGCCACACATGAATCGGCTCCATCAAGTTGATGACCCAAATATGACTCCTGAGTATAAGACATACATGAGCATGTTGAAGAATTTTGATATGGCTTGTGATATAGTACTGGCCACTAGCATGAAGGTTCAATATGTTAAGCATAATTTGAAGAATATGGTGCATGATCTTCAAAATTGGGATTAAAAAATGATTGTGAAAAACCAAGACCATGATGACTTAGATGAAATTGAAGACACAACTCTACGAAATCCCCAGTACACCAATTCACCTGGCATGCTGCGTTTGAATCGGTATAGAGGAAGAATTGAATATTACTTTACAAGTTCACAATCACGTGGTGTATTTGGAGCTAGTAATAACGCAAGAACATGTGTTAGATGTGGTGGAAGGATTAATGTCAATCATGGTGGTAGAGGTACCGGTAGAAGTGGTGGACATAGGGGTAGGGGTAATGGGCAAGGTAGAGGTACAAACATTGAGCATGATGGTTCCCTTGGTGTGAATAAGGTATAATTTTGTGACTATATTTGGTTTATTACTTAAACATATCATATTTTCTAATAGTGTTTGTTTGATTTTAATTGCAGCAAATTGACAGTACACATCGCAATCAAGCTTGTTTGATCTCAATACCGAACTAGACTTGGAAATAAAATTAAGAATATTGCTAAAACTTGGAGTTCTTGTTGAAACACGTTCTCAAGTTGCTAAAACTAAACGTGTGTTCATTTCTGTAGGTTTTGATAAATGACAAACCGACGCGCATGGAACATTGACATATGCCAAAGTCCAAGAACATGAGAAACAAAGAGCAAGATCAAGAATAACAACAAAGTTATAAATGAGTCACTTTATAGTGTGATCTTGATCCGACAACTTATTCAAGTCTTGGCTTCTCTCGTAAAATCATTTTCATGCATTGTTGATTTAAACCAAAATGATTTCCAAACATTTTCATTTTAGCCAAAATAATTTTCAAACATGTTTTTCAAATCTGGACATAAATAATCGATTATGTATTTCTTATAATGGATTATGTTAAGACAGTGTTAACCGAAATTTTCAAGACAGCAATATAATCGATTATGTCTTGCTTATAATCGATTATGTTAAGACAGTGTTAACCGAAATTTTTCAAGACAGCAATATAATCGATTATGTCTCATTTGTAATCGATTATGTTAAGACAGTGTAAAACCGGATTTTCAAAACAACAAAATAATCGATTATATGAGATAGCATAATCGATTATTCACTGACCGTTGCCAAAACATTTTTAAAATGATGAAATATAACCGATTATACACAAGGCAATAATCGATTATGCTTGCACAAAATCTGCATCCGATTTTTGAATGTTAACAGATAAATGCAACTTGAATAATCGATTATTCTGCTTAAAATCCGCATATGATTTTTGAACGATCTGCAGATAATCGATTATGCAGATCATATAATCGATTATGCAAGCACAAAATCAGCAATTAGTGATTGGCAATTAAGCAACAGCCTTGGTGACTTTGAGCACTATAAATACACCTCTAATTCACGTTTTTAAACACAACAACTGATTATAATTCTTGCATAAAGCTTACACACTCTTCTCTCATCATTTCATATCTATTTCATAACTTTTGAGAGCCAAATTCTTGAATAAGTTGTTGTGTTCTTGAGCGTATTGTTTTTACTCATATCTACTCTATTAAGAGAGTCTTGTCTTGAGTGCTAAGTGTTGGTACACACTTGAAGGGATATTATAATCCCTTGTTGTAAGAAGGAAAGGTAGTTCCTTGGTTTGAAGTCTTGAGGTGCGGTATCCTCGAGCAGGTTGAAGTCTTGTAGAGTGTATATCTACGAGCAAGTGTAACTGTTTGTTAGGCACCCGTAAGCTTAATGAAGTTAGTGTAAAACTCGAGAGAGTCTCTCGGGGACTGGACTAACCACACGTTGGTCAACCAGGATAAATTCGGTGTGTTCTCTTCATACTATTTTAATTACTGCACTTACGTTATTCCTGCAATTTTAATTCCGCAAATTTACATTGATTTTTATTAAAACGCTATTCACCCCCCCTCTAGCGTTAAGCGTATATTCTAACAGTTCTCAGTTGGCCTAATTACATTATTGTTTTATTTGGTCTAGAACTTTTTTATTTTGAAGAAATTTTGCTTGTTTTGTATAAAGCGTAGCTATCTTCATAGGTATTGTTTTGTGATTCTATTGAATAATTTGGCTAATAAGAGTACTCAATAATATTTATTACTGATAAGAGTTCATGTTCACCTAGATTCACAAATTAGTTTCAACAGCCAAAAAAAAGCTACAATAGTAAATATAAGCACATATATTTATATTTGTGTATAAAAACTAGTCAACTATAACACTCAACAAAGAGAGGTATTTGTAATATTGAATACAGCGACTAATAAATTATTGTTTTTTTTATCAACTCACTTATAAAACTATTTCTATTATTGAATCCAACCAGAATTGCCCATAGACCCGCTAGTTGATCAAATCTCCAATTTCTTTCCCATTTACACTCACACACTCCCATTCGAATCCTGACCTTAACATTGTTCTTTCCCATTTGTTCTCATCCGAAGAGTTTAGAGGTGGTTGAATTGTATTTAATATTTTGGTCTCCAATACTTTGATTCACTAATTAATAAAATTTTTCATTATTCGTGTTGACTTTTCCAATCCTCTATGGCCAAATTATATTAAGATTTTCAAGAGTTTTTTTTAATGTTTTTTGGGTACATTACATTTGAAAGAAGATGAGGAGGTATAATTTCCAGTCTTCTTCCCAGTAGCTTAGGTTTTAGTCGTATTTCAGGAGGTTTTGGTCATTTATGTTTTAGTCATCTGATGAGGAGGTGTAAATTTTTTCTTATACTAAATGAATAAAATAATTTTCATAAACATGAAAAAACAATAATAAGAAAAATTCACATACAATAATTCAACTATCCTTTAATAAGTATAACAATAATACAAGAAAAAATAATAGACAATATTATAAGAAAATTATATTAATCCATGAATATTTTAATGATAAGGGTTGAACACAGACGTACATGAAAAATCTAAGAATTAGATGTTCCTATCCTAGCACTTCAACAGCAAATATTACTGCACTTGATGTAGGCTCTACAAGCTCAAATAGAAGAACACTCTCTTTCTTCAGTTTGTTGTCGACAACAAATTGTTTTCACCCGTTAACGAGTCTCTTTCGAACAACACCTGTTAGAGTCACATTTCACTCTTTCCCATTATATCATAGTAATATCTTAGCCGTACTAGGAGGAAGATATTAACATATACTCTCTGAAAGGTACAACACAAGCGTAATGAAAAGATATGGTAAAAATCATTTCATGAAAGAAATTATATATCGGCTGCTGAATATATATATATATATATATATATATATAGACATTAAATATAACGATAAAGAGCAACATGAAATTAATATTAAATAAATTGAATTATATAATTCCTACGAATAATTAGTGGTCGATAAGTATGACCTTAATGAACGAATTTATAGATCGGCCACTAATATATATATATATATATATATATATATATATATATATATATATATATATATATATAACTCTAAAGAGCAACCAAAAGAAATCAACCTTAAAACAATTGAATTATATAGTTGGTACGAATAATTAGTGGCCGATACGTATGATTTTAATGAACGAAATTATATATCGGCTGCTAAATATATATATATATATATATATATATATATATATATATATAGACGTTAAATATAACTAAAAGAGAAACAAAATGAAATTAACATTAAAGCAATTGAATTATATAGTTGCTACGAATAATTAGTATGCAGATATATATGATCTTAATGAACGAAATTTGTCACGACCCTAACCCCGAATCTGGTTGTGATGGCGCCTCTCGTGAAGTCAAGGCCATCCAAATGAACCAAATACTCAATTTAAATAGTTAAATAGCATGATTATAGTGTAAACATGATTTAATAACACGAAATAGCAAAAATACAGATCACAAAGTACGGAAAGCCAACCCAACACAGCCCTAACTGGAGTATCACAAGTCATGACCATCTAAGGACCCTGAAACAAGTCTGCTAAATCCAATAACTAGTACAAATGTTTGAAAAGAATAGGGATGATAAGATAATAGAGACATGGAGCTGCGGACACCAACAACTACCTCGTAGTCCTCAAATACCGCATGGGACAGGAAGAATTAGCACTCAGGAGCGGAACCAGTGACGCCTGAATCTGTACAAATAGTGTAGGGAGTAATGTAAGTACTCCGACCTTGTTAGTATAAGAAATCACATAAAGCACAAGGCACTCTATAATGAAGTAGTAAAACGTCATTTGAAAACAGTAAATCAATGTAAAAATCAAGTAAGATCTCTTTTCACAGGTAAAATATGTAAATAATGTAAAGAAAACAGATAGAAGTTAGCCTATTAGGCTCAGTATCCACAAATTCGCTCCTCCGGCAAAATCTCAGAACAGTACCAACCCCTTAGGTACAATCTCAGAAAAATACCAGCCCGTCGGGCTCAATCTTAGTTTACAATTGGTATCCGCACTCACTGGGAGTGTACTGACTCCGGGAGGGGCCCCTTATGGCCCTAGCGCAATCGCAAGCCACCTCCTAGTATCAAATCTAAGCCCTTGGCCTCATATCAATCAAGCTACCTCGTGGAGTATATGTTACTCAGGCCCTCAGCTTCAAATCAGTATCAGTGTATCCTTACAACTAGGCCATCAGCCTTTCTCAGTCCAAAAATCATCACAAGCCCTCAGACATTTGTAAAACAACATTCCTCAGCCCAAAACATCATAGAATATCATTTAAATATCAAAGCTGAGTAGTAAAATATTGAAAAATAACATGACTGAGTTCAAGTAATAAGTCCAAAACAGTAATAAAATCCCCGAATGGTTCAAATAGTTGGCACGAAACCCGAATATGGCAATCAACCCAAATTATAATAATAACAAAAAAGTTTCAGTCAAATACGTAGTAAAATCATCAAACGGGATGGACCAAGTCACAATCCCCCATAGTGCGCGACTCCACGCTCTCCATCAAGCGCTTTCTCACCTCAATATAGCACTATGATATGCAATCCGGGGTTTCAAACCCTCAGAGCATCATTTACAATCATTACTCACCTTGAACCAGCTAAATCTCTAGCTCGCGACGCCTTTGCCGCTTGAATCGGCCTCCACGCATGTCAAATCTATCAAAAATCAAAACAAATACGTCACAATATGTAAAGGACCAAAGCCCAAGCAAAATAATCGAAGAATACCAAATATCCCCAAATTAGCAAAACCTGAGCCCCGGACCCATTTCTCGAAACTCATAATTTTTTACATAAATGAGTTCCTTATCTCTCCACGAGTTCATACATACCAAATGTTCTCAATCCAACCCCAATTGGTCCTCCAAATCCCCAAATCAAAGTTTCAAGCCTTAATCCCTTCATTTTAGCTTAGGTTTTCATGATTTTCTAGGTAGATTTCACAATAGAATCGAGGATTTAGCTCAAAAATCTTACCTCAAGTCGTTTCTCTTTGAATCCTTCTTAATCTCCTTCAACAAGATCTCAAAATGCTCAACAATGGGTGAAAATAGACCCAAAATCGTGGATGAAATGAATTATAACATTCTGTCCAGGTATGACTCCCCTTCTTCGCGAACGTGGTCAACCTCTCACGTTCGCGAAGCACAAATTAGCGTTGACCAATTTTTCCTCTTCACGAGCGCGATATTCTAGACATGAATGCGATCCCAATTCCTCTTATACTATCGCTGCGGAAACCCTCATGCGAACACGTTGAATAAATAACCTTGGACCATCAAATCCAGATTCCTCTTTGTGATCATGTATACCTACTCGTGAACGTATTGAACTCCCTTCACAAAACTTCACAAACGGGACTTGGACTCTCATGAACGCGTAGATTAAAAAACCTGGCCCTTCGCGAACTCGAGGGCCAAAATACCTGCAACTACTGGAACTCATTTGCTGCAATTTCTCAAACTCCAAAATGGTCCGATTGACCACCCGAAACTCACCCGAGGTCCCAGAACCTCAACCAATGCCACCTAAAGATCCTAAAACCTTATTCAAACTTGTTCAGATCATCAAAACACTTCAAAGAACATCAAATTACCCAAAACACATCGAATTCAAGCCTAAGTTTCTAAAATCTTCCGAATACGCTTTCAATCAAAAACCCAACCAAACCACATATGAATAACCTGAAATTTTGCGCACACATCCCAAATGACACAATGAAGCTACTACAGATCTCGCATTCCATTCCGGCCCTTATATCAAAATCTCACCTACCAACCGAATATCGCCAACATATCAACTTCGCCAATTCAAGCCTAATTCTACTTCGAAACTCCAAAACCCATTCCGATCACACTCATAAGTCATATATTACCTCCCGAATCTAAACGAACCATCGGAACTCACATCTGATACCTCTAACACATAAGTCAACATCTGGTTGACTTTTCCAACTTAAACCTTTTTAAAAAGAGACTAAGTGAATCATTTCTTTACAAATCTCTCCAAACTCAACTAATCAACCCGATCACATAAAACAAAAATAATGAAGCATAAATAAGCAAAAAATGGGGGGAAACAGCGCGGTAACTCATGAGACGACTGGCCGGGTCATCACATCCTCCCCAACTTAAACAAACGTTCATCCTCGAACGAGTCAAGAAATGTACCTGAAGCCTCAAACATGCGAGGATATCTGCTCCGCATCTCTCACTCGGTCTCTGAGGTAGCCTCCTCCACAGGCCGACCCCTCCACTGCACCTTCACTAAAGCTATATCCTTTGACCTTAATTTCTGAACCCGATGACCTAAACAACTACTAGCTCCACATCATAAGTCAAATCATCCTCCAACTGAACCATGTTGAAATCCAAAAACCTTCAACAGAACCTTCTTGCCAATTGTAAGACACATCTCGAACCTTCCTATCAACATAGCTCTTTTGCCTTGACTGTGCTGTACGAAGTCTCTCCTGAATTACATTCACTTTATTTGTTGCATCCTGAACCAAATCTGTCCCCAATAGGCTAGCCTCACGGGGCACGAACCATCCAACTGGAGATCTACACCGTCTGCCATACAAAGCCTCATATGGAGCTATTTGAATACTCATTTGGTAACTGTTTTTATAAGCAAACTCTGCGAGTGGTAGAAACTGATCCCATGACCCTCCGAAGTCAATAACACAAGCATGCAACATGTCCTCCAATATCTGAATAGTACACCTTGAACTGCCGGTCTATCTGAGGATGAAAAGTTGTGCTCAACTGCACCTGGGTACCCAACTCTCACTGAATAGACTTCCAAAACTGGGAAGTAAACTGGGTTCCCTGATATGAAATGATGGAAACTGGGATACTCTATAACCGAACAATCTCCGGAATATATATCTCTGCCAACAGCTGTGAAGAATAAGTAGTGCAAATAGGAATGAAGCGCGTAGACTTGGTCAGCCTATCCACAATCACCTAAATAGCATTGAACTTCTTCAAAGTCCAAGGAAGTCCAACAATGAAATCCATAGTGATCCTCTCCCACTTCCACTCAGGAATAACCATCTGCTGAAGCAAGCCACCCAATCTCTTATTGTCATATTTCACCTACTGAAACTTGAGACACTGATCTACAAACCCCACAATGTCTTTCTTCATTCTCCGCCACCAGCAATGCTGCCTAAGATCCTGATACATCTTCACGGCTCCATGATGAATAGAATATCATGAGCTATGGGCCTTCTCAGGAATAAACTCCCGAAGCCTATCCAGATTAGACACATAAATCTGTCCTTGCATCCTCAACTCTACATTATCACCAATGGTCAAATCTTTAGCATCATCATGCTGAACTCTGTCCCTAAGGACAAGCAAATACGGATCATCGTACTAGTACTCTCTGATGTGATCATATAAACAAGATCGAGATACCATAAAAGCCAATACCCGACCGGGCTCAGAAATACCCAACCTTGTGAACCGATTGGCTAAGGCCTGAACATCAACCGCAAGAGTTCTCTCCCTAACTAGAATATATGCCAAACTCTCCATACTCACTGCCTTTCGGCTCAAGGCATTAGCCACCACATTGGCCTTTCCTAGATGGTATAATATAGTGATATCATAATCCTTACGCGACTCGAACGATCTCCGATGTCTCAAATTGAGATCATTTTGCTTGAAGAAATGTTGAAGATTGTGTTGATCATTGAATGCCTCACAAGACATTCCATAAAAGCAATCCTCCAAATCTTCAATGCGTGAACTATGGCAGCCAACTCCAAATCATGAACGGAGTAGTTCTTCTCTTGGGGCTTCAACTGTCGAGAAGCATATGCAATAACTCTGCCCTCCTGCCTCAACACACAACAAATCCCTACTCTTGAAGCATAATAATTCATTGTGTACGAACCTAATGCTGATGGCAAAACCAACACTGGAGTTGTGGTCAAAGCTATCTTGAGCTTCTGAAAGCTTTCCTCACACTCGTCCAACCATACAAATGAAGCACCCTTTTAAGTCAACTTGGTCAAGGGAGGTGTAATAGATGACAATGCCTAAATAAACAGGCGATAATAGCCTGCCAAACAAAGAAAACTATGAATCTCTGTAGCTGAGGATGATTTTGACCAACTTTGCACTACCTCTATCTTCTTTGAATCAAGCTGAATACCCTTGCTAGACACCACGTGTCCCAAGAATGCCACTAATCTGAGCCAAAATTCGCATTTGGAGAACTTTGCTTAAAGCTTCTCCTCCCTCAATATCTGCAACATAGCCCTTAAATGCTCCGCGTACTCCTCCTGACTACGCGAATATACCAGGATATCATTAGTGAAAACTATAACAAATGAGTCAAGATAAGGCCGGAACACGTTATTCATCAAATGCATGAATGCTTCTAGGGCATTGGTTAGCATGAAAGACATAACTAGGAACTCATAACGACTATATCTGGTCATGAAGGTTGTCTTAAGAATATCTGAATCCCTGATCTTCAACTGGTGGTAACCTGAACGAAGATCAATATTGGCGAATATCCTCGCTTCTTGAAGCTAGTCGAATAAATGATCAATGTGAGGCAAGGGATACTCATTCTTAATTGTAACCTTGTTCAATTGCCAATAATCAATGCATATTCTCCTTGTGGCATCCTTCTTCTTCACAAACAGAACCGGCGCACCCAAAGGTGACACACTAGGCCGAATGAACCCCTTATCCAGGAGTTCCTGAAGCTACTCCTTTAACTCCTTCAACTCTACTGGTGCCATACGATACAGTAGAATAGAAATAAGCTGAGTGCCCGGCACCACGTCAATACCAAAATCAATATCCCTATCCGGTGGTATACCCGACAGGTCTACAGGAAAAACATAAGGGAAGTCCCTCACAAGTGGAACGGAATCAATACTGGGAGCCTCGGTTCCAACATCCTCACAAGAAAGATACAAGAGACAACCCTTCCTAGCCATACGCTGGGCTTTCAAGAAAGAGATCACATTACTAGGAACATAATCAGTCACACCACGCCACTCGATATGCGGCAAACCCGTATAGCCAAAGTGACTGTCTTAGCATGACAGTCTAGAAAAGAACGACGCGAAGATAACCAATACATGCCCAAAATTATATCGAAATTAACCATACTTAGTAATAAAAGATCAACTTGGCTCTTCAGACCCCCAATAGTCAACGCACATGACCGGTACACACGGTCTACAATGACAACATCGCCCACTAGAGTAGATACATGAACATGTAAAGCAAGAATCTCACGGGGTGTACCCAAATAATGAGTAAAGTATGATGACACATAAGAAAAGGTGGATCCATGATCAAATAATACATAAGCATCTCTATGGCAGACTTAAATAATACCTAAAATAACAACATTAGAGGAAATAACATTGGACCTGCTTGGGATAGCATAGAAACGGGCCTGACTGCCCCCTGATCGACCTCCCCCTCTAGGGAGACCCCTGGCTCACTGACCTCTACCCCTAGCTGGCTGATCGAATTCTGGCAAAGTAACTCGCGCTGAAGCCGAAGGCTGACCCCTCTGGTGGGATGAACTAGACTCACGAAGAGGACACTACCTCTACATGTGGCCCATCTCGCCACACTTATTATAACTCCTGGGTGCTGGAGAAGGGGACTGAAGGGAACCCCTCACACCAGAGTGACTAGAGGATGTGCCTGGCGCAAAAGAATTTTCAACTGACGAAGCACGGGAAGAACTCTGAGCTGGAAGGGCAGTAAGTGATGACTGGCCTGCTGAGATCCATGATCCAAAGATGCCCCATGATAGCCTGGGCAAGCTGACTGAGCAAGCCTAAATGAAAGGCCTCTATCATGCTGAAACTGGCCCCTCGAAGGAGTACTATTATAACTGCCCAATCCTCGAGGCCTCTTGGTCTATCGCTCCTGTCGGGGAACTGACTCAATCTCATAAGAAATATCACTCACCTCCTCGAACGAAGAACAAGATACCCTTTCTTAGTTCATAATAATAAGTAGATGGTGAGTAAGACCATCAATAAATCTCCCGATCCTCTCTCAATTTGTCAGAGCCAACCAGATGGCATGATATGCCAACTCACAAAACCTCGACTCGTAATGTGACACAGTCATCTCCCTCTATTGCAACTACTCAAACTGTCAACGCAGCTCCTCTTTGTGGGACGGCAGCACATACTTCTCCATAAAGAGAACGGAGAACTGTTGTCAAGTAAGGGGCGCTGCACCAACATGCTTACGCCTCTTATACGCCTCCCACCAAATGATGGAAGCCCCAGAAAATTGAATGGTGGTAAATGCCACACCACTAGTCTCAAGAATCCTTGCTATACAAAGTATCCGCTGGCACTTATCTAAGAAACCCTTGGCATCCTCGCCCTCTACACCATTAAATGTTGGAGGCTGGAGTCTACCAAACCTCTCAAGCCAACGCTGCTCATCATCCGGCATCACTGATACTACAAACTCCTAGGCTGGTGCAATCGGCTGGGCTGGAGGTGCCCTGAGCGTCTGAAGTCCATGCACAACCTGATCAGGTGTGCGAGCAACGTGGGTCTGAATCACTCCCCCGGTCTTTGAAGTAGCTGCAGCTCTAGTAGCTAAAACCGCCTAAGCTAAAACGGTACACACTGACAAGATTTACGCTAAAGCCTCATGAAGTCCTGGAATCACAATAGGAACAGTTGGTGCATGAACGGGTGCTGCTAGAGCATCCATAGCTGGAGCCTGATCCTAAGCTAGGGCAGCCGGTTGATCTACAGGTGCTGCCCTCGCTGCTCTACATCTGCCACAACCATGACCACTTCCACGGCCTTTGGTGGCCTCAACTGGTGGCACCGGTGGTCGTCCACCTCATCCAGTAGCTCGTTTCCTCATCATATGTGAGAGAATAGAATAACAGAAGTTTAGTACTCAGACCAACGAGTTCGCATGACAAGAATTTCAAGAATAGGAAGTTTTTCCTAAAGATTCTGCAGTCTCTCAAGGAAAAATACAGACGTCTCCCATACCAATCCGCTAGACTCTACTAAACCTGCTCATGACTCGTAAGACATGTGTAACCTAGGCTCAGATACCAACTAGTCAGGACCCTAACCCCGAGCCCGGTCGTGATGGCGCCTCTCGTGAAGACAAGGCCAGCCAAATGAACCAAATCATTAATTTAAATAGTTAAATAGCATGATAACAGTCTAAACATGATTTAGTAATATGAAATAGCAAAAATATAGATAACAAAATACGGAAAGCCAACCCGACACAGCCCTAATCGGGGCGTCACAAGTCATGAGCATCTAAGGACTCTGATACAAGTATGCTAAATCCAATAACTAGTACAAATGTTTGAAAAGCATAGGGACGATAAGATAATATAGATACAAGGCTGCAGACACCAACAACTACCACGTAGTCTCCGAATACCGCCTGGGACTGGAATAATCAACACTCATGAGTGGAGCTAGCGATGCCTGAATCTGCACATACGGTGCAGGGAGTAATGTGAGTACTCCGAACCAATGAGTAATAAATATAAATAATGACTGAAGATAATAAATCATATAAAGCACAAGGTATTCTATAATAAAGCAATAAAACGTTATTTGAAAATAATAAATCAGTGTAAAAATCTAGTAAGATCTCCTCTTACAGGTAAAACAGTTAAAAAATGTAAAGAAAACAGATTGAAGTTTCCCCTCGGGCTCAGTATCCACAAATTCGCCTCTCGGGCAATATCTCAGAAAAAGTACCAACCCCTCAGGCTCAATCTCAGAACAATACTAGCTCCGTGGACTCAATCTCACTTCACAATAGGTACGCACTCTCATTGGGGGTGTACAGACTCCGGAAGGGACCCCTTACGGCCCAAGCGTAATCACAAGCCACCTCGTGGCATCAAATCTAGGCCCTCGGCCTCATATCAATCAAGCCACTTCGCGGCGTATATGTAACTCAGACCCTCGGCCTCGAATCAGTATCTATGTATCCTCACAACTAGGACCTCAACCTTTTTCAGTCTGAAAATCATCAGAAGCCCCTCGAGCATTTGTAAAACATCATTTCTCGCCCCAAAACATCATTTAAAATATACTTTAAGTCTCAAAATTGAGTAAAAATAGTTGAGTCGTGAAACAGTAAAAAATAACATGACTGAGTTCAATTAATAAGTCCAAAACAGTGAGGAAATAGTGATAAAAATCCCCAAAGGATTCAAATAGTTGGCACGAAGCCCAAATATGGCTATCAGCCCAAATCATAATGATAACACATAGGTTTTAGTCAAATACGCGGTAAAATCATCAAACAGGACGGACCAAGTCACAATCCTCAATAGTGGTGACCCCACACTCTCCATCAAGTGTGTCTCACCTCAATATAGCACTACCATGTGCAATTCGGGGTTTCAAACCCACAAAGCATCATTTACAATCATTACTCAACTCGAAACGACTAAATCTCTAGCTCGCAACGCCTTTGCCCCTCGAATCATCCTCCACAAACGTCGAATCAATCCAAAATCAGAACGAATACGTCACAATATGTTAAGCGAACAAAGCCCAAGAAAAAACAATCGAAAAATACCAAAAATTCTGAAATTAGCAAAACTCGAGCCCTGTCCCACTTCTTGAAACTCAGAAATTTGTACATCAACGGGTTCCTTATCTCCCCACAATTTCATATATATCAAAAAGTTCTCAAATCCGACCCCAATTGGTCCTCCAAATCCCCAAATCAATATCCCAAAATTCCAAGCCCTAGTCCCTCCACTTTGGATTAGGTTTTCATGATTTTCTAGGTAGATTTCACAATAGAACCAAGTATTAAGCTCGAAAATCTTACCTCAAGTCATTTCTATTTGAGTCCATCTTTAATCTCCTTCAACAAGGTCACAAAATTCTCAACAATGGTGGAAAAAGACCCAAAATTGCAGGTGAAATGAATTATAACATTCTGCCCAAGTTTGACTACCTTTTCTTCGCGAACGCGGTCAACCTCTCACGTTTTGCGAAGCACAAATTTGCATTGACCAAATTTTCCTCTTCTAGAACGCGACATTCCAGACGCAAACGTGATACCCATTCCCTTTATACCTTTCTGAATGCGGAAACCTTCACATGAACGCATTTAATAAATCACCTTGGACCATCAGACCTACCTTTTCGCGATTGCATATACCTACTCTCAGACGTGCTGAACTCCCTTCACAAGCCTTGGTGAATGCGGCTTGGACTCTGGCGAACACGTAGCTTCCAAAACCCGGCCCTTCGTGAACGCGAAGGCCAAAATACCTGCAACTGCTGGAACTCATTTTCTGCAATTTCTCAATCTCCAAAATGGTCCGATTGGCCACCCAAAAGTCACCCGAGGCCCCTAGGACCTCAAACAAAGTAACCAATATATCCTAAAACCTTATTCAACCTTGTTCCAATTATCAAAACATCTCAAACAATATCAAATTACTCAAACACATCGAATTCAAGCCTAAGTTTCTAAAATATTCCGAAATACGCTTTCGATGAAAAACCCAACCAAACCACGCCTGAATTACTTGAAATTTTGCGCACACTTCCAAATGACATAACAAAGTTACTACAACTCTTGGAATTCTATTCCGATCCTTATGTCAAATATCCCCTACCAACCGGAAATCGCCAAAATATCAACTTCGCCATTTAAACCTAATTCTACTCCGAAACTCCAAAACACATTCCGATCATACTCCTGAGTCATAAATACCCCGTCAAAGCTAACCGAATCATTGAAACTTACATCCGAGTCCTCTAACACATAAGCCAACATCCGATTGATTCTTTCAACTTAAACCTTCTTAAAAGAGACTAAGTATCTCATTTCTAGCAAAATCCTCTCCGAACTCAAACTAATGAACTCGATCGCAATAAACACGGGTAATGAAGCATAAAGAAGCAGAAATGAAAAAAACGGAGCAATAACTCATCAGACGAATGGTCCAGATCATCACAAAATATTTATTTGGTAATTATATGTGATATTTATCTTAAATAAATTATTTTATTTATATATTTAAATTATGGGCACAACTGTAATACCGTCCATCTTATATTAACGTTATTCACAAATCTAAATGTGTGTGTGTGTGTGTGTGTATATATATATATATATATATATATATATATATATATATATATAGAGTTATGCATATACATATACACACACAACTTTTACACAAATCCTAGAAACCAACCATGGACCTCTCTCCCAGCGCTACCAAATGATCCCCATACGACTACTCCTCTGATGAAAGCGAGGAAGATAAAAATCCATCATTTGAAGTGCTCATGAAGGATTCATACATCAAGTAAGATTATATGGTAAAATAATTTTTTTTAAATTCTGTTTTTAAATGCTTGTATTTTTCGATTTGGTTTTGTAAAAGAATCAAAAACGGAATAGGTGATGTTTCAATTTGATTTTTGAAGAGGGGAAGAAACGAAATAGGCTATTTTTCGATTTAGTTTTGGAAAAGAGGCAGAAAGGAAATAGGGATGTGTTTCCATTTGGTCTTGGAAAAAAATCAGTTTAAAGTAAAACAGATCTGGTTTTAATAAAATTTCAAACAAACATATTTGTAATTTTTTTTATTTCTAAAATTTCCCATAAACCTGGAGTATTTACTTCAAAAAGATAGTTCTCAATTGAGGGGTAAAGGCTATCCTCCAAAAAAAAAAAAAAAACAGATTGTTCATCTTTTTAAAGATATATATGTGTATTCAGATTTTGTTTTGGAAAAAATAATTCTCAAACAATTCTTTTTTTTTTGTTTGCAGCATGTTCCAAAATAATTTTACGACCACATTCCTAAATCACATAGCAAAACGATTATTCAATATGCTGGCAAGGCATGGTTTATTGCAATTAACATCGGTGAACAAGATGGCTTAAAGATGATTGAAAATATTTCGGTGATGGCTCATGACATCAAGTTTGGTTGTTTAATTAAATTTGAGTTAGTCGAAAGTACAAAATTATATGTTGTCTTCAAAGTGCAAGTGAAAAGACAAGGAACTCTCGAAGATCCAGTTGACCTTTGTTAGCTTTTATTTAATTTTATCTAGTTATATAATATGTAAAGTTATCAAATTTCTATTTTGTTAAAATTAGTATCATTTCAGTATATAGTTGGAATATAGTCTTCATTCAATACATTATTCTACTACCTTAACTACAAACACACTAACTATATGGTTGGCATGTGAATAGTCTTCAATTCAAAAAAGGATTGGTATTGTTAATAAATAGAATTTAATATCTGCACGAGAATTCAAAAATTATAGTTATCAATACAATTTTGGTAACCAAAATAATAAATACAATTCAACTAACACCATTAATTCCGACAATTCAAACAAAACCAGATAGCGTGGTCAAAAATAGGTTATTTTTTCACTGACATAAAAATTAATATTCAATACATAGAGATAACATGACCAAAAATAGGTTATTTTTTGACTGACAGAAAAATTAACATTCATTACACCTTTCAAACAAAAACTAGATAGCATGGACAAAAATATGATTTTTTAACTGATAGGAGAATTAACATTCAATATACCCTTTTTGGTGTTTGATATATATTTTTGGACCGGCTTGGACCCTACATGTATGGTCACCTAAATCCTAAAGACCTAATAAAACTCACATACTCAAACCCTAAACTATGGATGCCTCTCCCTCAACCAAACGAGCCCTAGTTTACTCTTCTACTAGTAGTAATATCGAAGAAGTGATTTCTCCAAATTTTAAAGTGATTATGACTGATTCATGCATTGACTACAACAATCTGACCAAGCATCAGTATTGTATAATTTTTTTGTTTAATCTTTATATTTACCAAAAACTTAATAGTATTATTTTTTTCTTTATTTTTTCTGTATATTCCAAGAAAAATACGCAAGTATCTTCCTCCAACATTAGAACACACGTATTTTTACCATCATGATAAAGAGTGAAATGTAATTATGAGCGTCGATGATCAAAAAAGGTTCACTGTAGGTTGGATACTTTTTGTGCTGGGGAATTTTATCAAGTGAGGTTTCGTCGTCACATTTACGTTGGTTGATGTTTAACCACAACATGCTATCTTCAATGTTAATGTGAATAAGACGAAATTTGTATTAATCTGTTTTTTAGTTGGTACTAGGATGTGTTCGTTTTAAATTCAAACCTTTAGTCATGGTTGTTGTACTTTTTTTTGTTAAAATGTGAGTGTTATAAAATTTCAATCTTTATATTACTAGAATTTGTTTTAATTATTTATCATTCAAAAATCCTAAATTCATTGATTAGTGATTATGTATTGGAAGAGTAAATGCACCATATGAAGTATAGTATGTATTAATGTATAGTATCATTCTCTCATATACTCAAATACTAAAATCCTAAAAATACACTCTCCTACAAACACTAACTATGGACGCCTCTTACTCTACCAAATGATCCCTAACTTACTCTTCTACTAGTGAGGATAAAGAACAGAATTCTCCAACTTTTGAAGTGGTTATGACTGATTCATACATCAGCTACGACGATCAGGGTATGCGTCAATGTTGTATATATATATTTTGTGTATAAACTTTATATTTTTCGAAAACATACTAAAATTATTTTTTTCCAGTATAGTTCAAGAAAAATCTACAAGCATCTTCCTCCAACAGTTAAAATCGCGCTTCTTCATTATAGTGGATGAGTTGTTTGTATATATGAGTATCGGTGATCGAAGAAGGTTCAAAGAAGGCTGAAAACTTTTTGTTTTGGATAATTATGTTAAGAAAGATTTCGTCATCGAATTTACGTTGGTGGATGTTTCATCACTTTATGTTGAATTCAATATTGAAGTGAATGGAGAAGGAAGGAACTCAGGAGTAATCCGGTTGAAATTGATTAGTTTTTAGGATATGTTTTATATTTTTCTATCCTTTTATTATCCTTATCCTTTTATTGTTCATTTTGTTATGCTGCTCGTGCTTTTGATTTGATATTACAATTTTCATTTCATTCGTTTGAAATCAATTTCAAAACATTTTTTGTTTTTATTTGTTTAAAATGAATTCTTCAAGAATGCTTATGATGTTGTAACAACATATTTTCAACTGGTGGAGAATAAATTTGTAGACTTAATATTCTACCTATACACTACTAAAGCGGTTGAGAATAACAAATACTTTATTGAGAAGCTAAATAGTTGGCATGAGAAGCTCAATATAACCTACCAATAAGATTTTTTTTGGAATGGAGAAGAGCAATTTTTTGTGATTTTACAAGAAATTTTCATTAGAATATTTTAAATGTATAATTTATAAATTATTATCTTAGTTTTTGTATCAGATAAGCAAACATTGTCATATAAAATGAAGAAAATTTAAAGTGAAAGAACCAGGGATTCATAAAAAGGGATTAAAAAAAAATATATTAGGATGTCATACCTAATGTAATATCGGCTAATTTTATTTACAAAAATTAAGCAAATGAAAAAAAAAGAATCATTTGATAATTTTTTATTTCTACAAAACTAATTCCTGCTCTCCAATATTTTATTTTCCTTTATTGATTGTAGTATTTTAATGCACCCTACTTCAAATATTATGTGTTTAAGTTATTATTCTTAAGAACTAATCCACCTTTGTATAAGTCCTCATTAAATATTAGTTTGATCTTAAAGCAAATTTCGAATGCTAATAAGTTCGATATATTTACTGAAAAAAAATATCCCAATAGAAATTTAGTAAAAATATTTACATGAAAAAAAGGTACTGGAAAACATTATCCAACTGGATATTCTCACGGTTGGATGAAGAGCTCATGAAAAGAATTTTGGGTAAACTAAATGAATGCATTAAAGAATTTAAAGTCTTTTTCGAGAAGTGTAAAGAGTTCATTGATGATTGTGATTCAAATTTTAAGATACAAACCCTAACCTTAATCCTAGAAATATTCAAACATTATGCTATAAATACAACTCTGTACAATATTAATCTCATTCATTCAAATTATCTTTTTAATTCAAATTTCTCTGAAAATAACAATTGAAAGAATCCCTACTAAGAAAATTATCGGTGAACCTCTACATGGTTCACCCGTCAACCATAGCGTCCTGTACCAGGATGTTAGTAACAATTTGAAGAACTTGATGACTGAGACAAACTTGTTGATGCTATATCTGGCAAGGAAAATCGCAGCAGACTATGTTAAACGTCTTCTCATTGACTCTTACACTCTCAGTTCCTGTCACGACATGCTTGAGGAACTTCTAGCCGAGCAAGATGAAGAACCTGATACTCATGTGATTTTAATAAGTAGTGATACTGAAGTCGCTTCCAAGATTTCAAATCGGCTAACCAAAAGAGTAAAGAGTAATAGTTTGTATTTTTTTGAATTTGTTTTGTGATGCATTCTATGTTATTAGCATGGTATACAAAAGTATTTTTCAAATATTATTTGAAATATGTTGAAAATTATCAATTAATTAATATAAATGATTATTTAGTATTTCTTCTTCTTCATATACTTTTGATTCCTTTTTGGGCTATTTGATTTAATATATATTTGCTTCCTTTAATCCCCGGTTTCAAATATTATGGAACCAAAAGAAATACCCTTTTTTAGGTAAAAATGTGGTTACTTTGCATATGTAAAACAATATAAAAATTATCACTCTAATATTAAAAGAAGAAATTAAGGAAGAATAGCTATAACAGTAATAGTGACATAGTGTAGGTGAAATGTCTATTTCACTAAATTAAGAAAAAATGAAGGCATATCTCAGAAAACCAAAACAACAAAAGATGCATAATTAAGCTTTACTATGAACTATGTAGATCTCAACATATGTATATCTCAAAGAATTTAACTAGTTTCAAAAACTTTAATTCATAAAATTAGAACGAACATAAAATTTCTACAAGTAACAAGTTGGAACTATATGCATGTAATTAAATATTATTTGGTTTTATTAATTATTACATAGTTTATTTACAAAAATAGACTAAAATATATCAGAAAATTAAATAACACAAAGTCCAATTTTAATTCTAGTGAAACTAAAATAATATTATCCTAAAGTATCACATAAGCTGATCGCTGCAAATATTTAATATATAAATATTTTTATTATTATATTTTTGAAGTCTACATAATTTATAAACCACATATTAACCGGACAAAGATAACATTAAAAGTTAAACATGATCGAAATGCTAAAGAAGTCACAAAATTCAAACTTCATAGATTGTGACTGACCCAAAGGGCCATCACTTGCTTTTAATTGAATTTTATATCTCCAAGGCCTTAAAAATTTCATTTAGAGTTGTCTCGATTTACGTGCGTAGTTTGAGCATGTACCCAAAAAGCTTAAATATGAAAAATAATGAAAATGATAAGTTTTGATTATAATATGAGTTAATTTTACTTTGGTCAATATTTAAGGTAAATGGATCCGGAACTATTATTCGACGGTCCCAGAGGATTAGTAAGAAAATATGGGACATGGTCGTATGCCCGGAATCGAATTCCGAGGTTCCAAATCAGAGAAATAAATTTTTGAAAGAAATTGTTTTATGAAATTCTCTAAGAAAATTTGAAATAAAATTTTATTAGAACATGTTAGTATCCTGCCCGTATTTTGGTCCCGATATAGGCCTTATATATGTTTAAGACGTTTATGAGAAACTTGGTGAAAAATAAACGTCGTTAGACGTGATAAAGTTTGAAAGAATTCATAGATTCTGAGGTTTAATCCGATGTTTATGATGTTATTTTGGTAATTTGATCGTGCGGGTAAGTACGTTGGATGTTTTTGAGGTTGTGTGTATATTTGATTTAGAGCCCCGAGGTCTGAGGTGAGTTCTGGATAGGCCACAGGTGAATTTTTAGACTTTGAAAATTTTTCGGTATTTCTGATCTGCAGGCTTCGCATTTGCAAAGCTAGTCTCGCAAATGCGAGCCTTGCATCGCAAATGCGAGCCTTGCATCGCAAATGCGAGCCTTGCATCGCAAATGCGAGAAGGGGACTGTGCAGGCCTTGTCGCAAATACGACCAAGTGGTTCAAAAATGCGAATAAGGGCTAGTCGCAAATATGAGTATTTTGGTCGCAATTGCAAAAGTCCGGGATTTTCAAAATGTTCACAAATGCAAACAATACTTCACAATTCCCACATCAGCAGGTCGAGGTTCACAATTGCGAATCTCGGTTCGTATTTCCCGTAACTGAGACCTGCATTTTTCTATAGTTAGTGATTGCTGCCAACCCCACACTATTAAATAGTAGCAAGAGAAGGTCGCAATAGCTTTTACCCGACTTTGGGTGGGGATCGAATCCATAGAGACCTAGGAGTGGAGTTAAGTATCTATCTAGCTTAGAATTGTTAGTGTGTTCTTAATAGGTCTTCTTATCATATTTTTTGTTTTCAATTATAAACTACTATAATCAAACTACTAATTGAAATTAGATTATTCTACAAGATAATTGCTAAAGTTATATCTAATGGTTTAAGAAGACACTAGGGTGGTGACTTTCACCTAGGTAGCTAATTAATGGGTAATTGCTTCTAAGGCATGCTTGACGTGACTGGGAAGATATGTTATAACCGTTGCACGATTTTACCCACTCTCACACCTCTCGGTAAAGAGAGTGATTTTGCTCAATTGACTTTCTCAAGACCAAATGGGTCGGCAAATTTGCTCAAGCAACTAGGGTTCAAGTAGGGTAGTTGCTTTCTCGAGGTTTAAACCTTTAATTAGGACTATCAATTCTCTTGAGTCCATCCCAATTCCTTGTTCGGTCACTTTTGGAGACTTAGGTTCTATGTATCAAGAAGAGCCAAGTCAGTTAAGCACAAACCAGTGTTTGCAACCACCAATTCATAAATTAAATCATAAAATTGACCTAAGTAACAAATACCCATAGTAAATCTAGCCTTAAATTGCGGTACCCATCAATTACCCACATTAAGGTTGAACCACAACCCTAGATAATGGATTTAGCTACTCACGCTTGAACAAGAAAATAGAGAAATAGATGAAGAACATGACATATTAATCAATTACTCAAATACAATACAAGAATATATAATTAAAACCAAGCATTGATGCCAAAAATGGCTACAAATCAAGTTCCCACGAGTGCAGCTATGTTATCGAGTTCACAACTTACCTAAAAATGATAAAATGTTCTATTTATACTAAGCTGAAAAAATAGATAAAAATACCCCTGCGGGGTCAGTACGGGCCGCACAAAATGGACCGCAGCTTCACTAGGCTCTAGACGTCAAAATCTGGGCTTTCTGAACTTGGGCCGCACAGACCACAAAAAGCGACCGTGGCTACGGAGGTCTCTAATGTGGTCCACAAAAGAATGACCGCAAATCGTGCAGCTTGACCTATGGCAAATTTCATCTCTCTGAATCTCTCTTCCGTGGACCATAGAAAATGGTAGTGTGATTGCGGAGCCTTTATCACAGACCGTCCAATGTGTACTGTGGCCGCGTTTCCTGAAGTGTGATTTTTCCATCTCTCTGAATCTACCTATTGCGGACCGCACAAAGTCAAATGCGGCCGTACTATGCCTTTTTGCTCTCAGTTTGCCTTGTCTTTGATACTTGAGCAGGTTTCGCTCCCTTTGAGCCGATCTTTGACGTTTCGTCACTTTGTTGATCAAACCTGCAATCAAGTAGACATATGACCATTTTGGGACTATATTGCAATAATTTATAACCAAAGATTAAGAAAGAAGGACCACATAACATGGCCAAATCCTTAGTTATCAACTCTCCCAAACTTAAGCTTTTGCTTGTCCTCAAGCAAACAAAATAAGACCCACTCCTTAAGGGAAAATTCAAGTATTTTCAGCTATCCTAAGGTAACCTCAACAAGCATCAATTGGAACTAATAATTACCCTCAATACAAATGAATCATTAGCAACATTTAAACTAAAAGAACCTACGGATCATGTGTGACACAAGAGCATCAAGAGTTGACTCATTACATCAAAGAGCTGTCTCAATTACTTTGGTTATTGTGGAATCCAAACTCACCCATCCTCATTTTTTCCCAAGCAAACCTCACCTTTTTAGAGTATTGGCACACGAATCGAGGTTAATGGGATTTTACTCATCTCTCTCTAGAAAAGATCACAAGTCCGGCTCTAAGTACCATATGCTTTTCCCTTATGTAAGTATCTACTAATGTAAGCTTCATTCAACTCACGATCATATAGAGCTTTTGTGGAGTCATTGTGAAGGCTTTTGGGTTAGGTATGACATGTTTTTTGGTTCAAGTGGATTCAATCTTCCCTTAAACACTTTTTTTTGATTCATTAGGCACAACTCACTTGACTCTTAAGTCATTTCACTTCTTTCTAAAGGGTTAGAGAGACATTTTTTTCCACACCTTTTGCTTTTCTTGAATCCCCCCTTTTTCACTTTGGGCTTTCTTTTTTACTTTTTCTTTTTTTTCATTGCCTTGCTTTTCTTCACTTTGTACCTTTTGACACTATGTTCCCTTTCCCGTCTCTCCCCACAAACGTAGGCTTTATCCATTGCTCACGGAAAGATCAGGTGCCAAGAGAGGGTATATTTTAGAATGAGTGTAGGCTTATAGCATTGGTTCTTGAAAAAAAAAGGTTTTAGGCTCAAAAGGGTTAACTAGGAATTATATCATTGGTAGGCTATGGAAATGTTCAATTATCACTTGGATCATGGAGAGCCTACAATCACCTCTCAAGCCAAATTTCACTTAAGATTTTGCCTTAATACATATTCAGGGCAAGTTATAGACCATTGGCTCCAAACTTGGACTCACAATTCGATTTCTCACCATACACGCTAAAGGATGGCTAAAGATATGGAGTCAGGGGACCACAACAACCTTAGACACGATTGAGCATACAATTGTCCCAACGGACCATACAATGATTGTTGGTCAATACAAAAGTCTCATGGTCACGACTTTCACTATCTTAAACACAATATTTTGCCTTTGACCATGGGATCAAAGGCAACTGTGCTAGGCCTAAGTGAAGCTTTGTTGAGGTACCCTTAACTACAAACTCCCAAAAACAAAGAAAAACAAAAATGGACTCAATTCCTTAAGAAGGTCTTCACGCCATCCGTCATTGTGAAGAGCCGCCCGGTTCACACAATACTTCACCTTTGGAAAGAATCGTGGCATTAAGTAAACTAAAGGATTATTGAAAGCACCAAGAAACAAAAAGCTACGAGCCTACATAAGAAGCTAAAGACGAAATTGTTTTAAGAAAATAGAAAATAGAATGAATATATATAATAGGGGATTTGAATATACAACGGGGATGAATATATACAATAGTGTTACCTTATATGCGGACCAAAGAGAAGATAAAAAGTATGATAAAAGTAAATAAATGTAAAGTTATATACAAACCAATAGAAAATTAAACAAAAGTATAAACTAAATATGTACATACAATCATCCAAATATAAAATGTAGGGCGCATCCCCTCAAATAAAAGTTGGCATTGTCCCCAATGCCAATTTAACAAAAAAGTACCAAAAATGTAAGAAGAGAAAGGATATAAGGACTCCCTAGTACGTATCCGACTGCATGGGATCATCAATGGTCCCAGGGTCCTTTATATGTGCAAGACCCTTAGACTGGTTCCCGGTCTCCTGCTGGTCAGCTGCTGGGACTGGGGCCTTGGACTGAATGGGCTGAATATCAAGAATATCCTGTAGCTGACGGGAGGAAGCCTCCATTGGGTCCGCCAACTGGATGATCGCATCATTTGCATTGGGAGCTTCTGCTTATTCTTTGGAAGCCTTTGTTCCTGCTCATGTTGTTGCACTGCTACTGTAGCTAGATCCTCATATAGAAAATCTAGAGGCAGATGGTCGGCCTTGAGCTTGTCCACATCCACTCTGAGCTCCTTTAAAGACTCCTTGGAAGCCCGCGTTTTGCGCAGCTTGTGCTCCCTGGCAAGCCCCTTAAGAGCCTTGCCACGTGAATCCACTGCCTTAGCCAAGACAGCCTGAGAATCAAGGATCTTCTTTTGGTTGGCAAGAATCTCCTTAAGTGAATCCTCTACAGACTAGGGCACCTGTACTGGCTGTGGTGTCGATTGAGCTGCAGTGGTGGAGGTCAATGCAGACAACTTGGACAAAGCAGTTGCCATCCAGTTGTTCAAGCTATGACGTGTCTGGCTCAGCAGGTAGGCAGTGATAGGATGGGCTCGGGATGTTGGAATCATCGAGCCAGCTGAAGTAGAGGGACAAGTAGTAGTGGAGGGTCCGGGAGGCAAGTCAGCTACTGTGGAGGCAGGCTCAGTATAAGGTTCTAGCGCAATCGGCTCTTCAGATCGGCCAGTTGGGGCAGAGGCAGGCGACTTGTAATTCTTGTCCTTGGGGATTTCTGGCCCCTTCAAACTGTACCATGAATATGGAGCCACAGGTTTGACCTTGACATCAAAGGGTCTCTTCTCCACCTTCAAGTCCTGGAAATACATAGCGAGGGTATTGGGAAATGGGTAGTTCTGGTCATGCTCAACTCCAACTATAAAAATAATACGGGACATTACATAGCCAATGTTAATAGGATATCCCGCCATAATAGATTCGATAAGAACAACCCGGGCAAGTGGAAGAGTCTGGTCATGGGTAGTGGGGTCAAGTTTGTTGCACACAAAAGTCAACCACCCCTAGCCTCAAAGTTAAGAGTCCTCTGAAGTATTTTGACCCCTGCTTGCAACCACTCTAGAATAGTACCCGGGATTGTCAGTTATGAAGCTAACTACGGACGAACCTCCTCGCCCATTGAAAATTTTTCATTGTAGAAAGACTCATCTTCTTCATTGAAGCCTGGGTATTCAGTTAGCGCCTTCCTGGTAAACACCACACTTTTTTTATGCACCGTGGTCACTTTGGTGCCCTTCAAGACATAGACAACATTGCTATCAAATTCCTTGACAATGTGCTCATTTGCCTTCACAAAATCATCCATAAAGTTCTCCCAGCTCACTCGAGCTCAAAATTGTCAATGTGCACTGGGTTGTAGGGGTATCAGGTCTCGGTCAATGAAACTCCTCTCAAGCATCAGATTTTGTGACGGTTACCATTCCCTAAACTTGTGGAACGCCACTTGGCTTGCGAATCTATCTTCCCAAGCAGCAGGATTTCTAGTCCAGTCAACACCCCCAACATGAGGCACACCATGCCCAGGTGCCTCCTCTTCTCCTTGTACCTCTTCTTCACCTTCGTCTGCACTTTCCCCAGATAGTGAAGCTGTGGGGAGGTGAAGTTTTCACCGCTACCGGCTGCTGAGACCTCAAACATCTCAAAATGTATACGATCTGGAGCTTGGGCAAGGGGTGAAGGAGGTAGAGTATCATCAGTCAATCTCATCCTTTCGGGCCAGTGAGGAATCTGTGTAGAAATTTAATCTGAGGAAACCTCCTGAGATGGCTCGTACTCACTCCCCGATCTGTCAGCTATCTTGTCAGCACCTTTATAAACTTTCTAGTCCTTTTTATGCTCTCCCTAACTTAGGGAGTAAGTTTTATCATCTTTTGCTTTCAGCTCCGAGAGGATTCACCTCGACCGGGTTGTTTTGCTCCTCTACCTATTTGTTTGATCATTGTCTGCAAGCAAAATAATCTAGCTTTGTTAGTATCAGTAGAGGGAGTGAATTAATTATGGAAAATGAATTACGAAAGAGAAGCCCAAAAGTTACAGAAATTATTGTAGACACAGTGCACCGTGGCCCGCACTAAAAGGAATGTGGCCACACTGGAGGCACTGTGGACCATACAAAGCCACCACGGTCCGCATTGAGGTAGGGTCTTGAAAACCGCATCTGTGAATCTCTCCACCGCGGCTCGCACAAAGTGGTAGCGCGGCTGCGATGGGCCAGAGCTGACCGCACAAAGTGCAACACGGCCGCGCTGGGCGAGAGGTCAACTTTCAAAAACATAAGCACTGCGGTCTGCACAAGAAAGTACCGTAGAATATATCAGAGCACCGAGGATCTCAAAAGCACCACGGACCGCGCAAAAGCGACCGCGATCCGTGGAGGGTGCTTAATTCAGGCACTAAGTTAGGGTTTGCATTTTTTTTCAAGTTTGTTCAAGTTTTTACCTAGAGCTTGTCCCTACTCAATTTACCCAATGAATAATACTCCTCAGGCATACAAAAATTAATAGTTGCATTCACCTAAGATAACAAATAGAGAAAAATGGGAAGAAGAAGCTATGTGCTACTGGACATGAAAATAAGATTATATTATAAAATTAAATAAAGAAAAATAAGTGAAATGTTACCAGATTTGGAGATGGAATGCAAGTAATCAATCAAAGAAAGGATTTACATGAAAATAGACGATAAACATTAGATTTTAGGTCTCTAAGAGTCAATTTTGAGAAAAGGGTAACAGGAACCCCTTGTGGTCTATTCATAGAAAAACGTGTGGGACACATTCTTACCTACTAGTGCGGCTGCACAAAATGGACCGCAGAATGCATTGGGTTTGTTCAGAAGAAGTCTGAGAAGGCAACCTCTATTGTCCACACAAAACAGATTGCGACTCCGCAGGTCCACCGTAGACCACGCCAAATGTAGTGCGGCCGTGGTGGCAAACTTTAAAGATTGTTCAATTTTTTCAAAATATTTTGCACTGCATCAACACAATTCCTGCAACATCTCACAACCAATTAGTTTTAGAAATCAAACTTACATTACAAAGAAATTAAAGAAAACAAGAAGAAAAGGACTTGGGTTGCCTCCTAAGAAGCGCATGATTTAACATCGCGACACGTCACATGTTACAATCACATCCCTATATATCAAGAAGCTCCACCACGTGGCTATCATCAAGCTTTCCAAGAAGCAATGAAAGTCACACCCATCCAGTCAGCCAAGCATCTGATCAATGAATGGCCAGGGTTAATGATCCTTGCGGGTCACTTTGTTCAATTTTTCATAGTTCATGCAAATCAACCAACCTGTGACTATTCTTGTAGGAATCAATTCATTTTGAGAATTTGTCAATATTAGCATGCCTCCCCTCTTCAGTGCACACTGCACCGGAGAAGTCCAAGAGCTATTAGAAAAATAATAGACCGCCCCAGCATCCAAACACTTGATAACCTCTATTTTTACCACTTCTTGCAGCATCTCATGTAAACTTCCTTGATGCACCACGAAAGGCATTTCATCATCCTCAAAGGTAATTTCATGAGTTTCTCGGTTTGCAAGATCCAAAGACAATTTATTGGGCTCACAAGAATCCGTAACATGTAAAGCATCTATGTACTCCAATATGCTTGCATCATCATTGACATCCATATTTAATTGCACGGCCTCAATAAGATCCTCCACGTTGATCATAGCACTGGTATCATCCACAATCAGAGCTGTGACAAGGTCTATAAATGAGAACACCTCAGTGCTTTTAGTTGCTTCATGGATTTGCAAACAGGGAAGACGACCTTTTAATCACCCACTTGGAAAGTGAGCTCACCCGTTTCAACGTCAATCAATGCCTTCCCCGTTGCAAGGAAAGGACTACCTAAAATAATCGGAACTTCACAGTCTACTTCATAACCCAAAATGAAAAAGTTTCGACAAAATGAATTTGTCCATGCCGACAAGCACATTGTCAACAATTCCCAAGGGTCGCTTCATTGATTGATTCGCAATTTGAAGTCTCATTGAAGTTTGTCTAGGTTTCCCAATACCTAAATTCTTGAAAATCGAGTACGACATCAAAATTGATACTAGCCCTTTTGTCACATAAAGCTCTGGAAAAGTCCGCACTTCCAATAGTACAAGGGATAGTAAAAGCACCGGGATCCTCTAGCTTCGGGTCCATTGAATTCACAATAGCACCCACTTGGTGAGTTTTCGTTATAGTTTCACAATCCATAGACCGCTTCTTTGTAACCAACTCCTTCATGAATTTTGCATAGCCCGACATTTGTTCAAGTGACTCCACTAAAGGCACATTTATGGACAAACGCTTCATCATATCAATAAGTTTCTTAAATTTACTACCGTTTCTTTGCTTTGCCAGCCTTTGAGGATATGGTGGAGGTGGCCTAGGAAAGTGTGCCTTGGCTTTTGGCACAACCGGCTCAGGTATATTAATCACGTATTTCCTAGATGGGTTCACATCATCTAGAGTTTCTATCTCAGCTTCATCTATGTCAATCCTCACATCATTATTCACATTTTCTTCAACCACTTCATCAACAATTAAAGGTCCTTTATTATCTCGCAACTCAACATCATCATCTACAACATGCTTTTCTCTTGAGGTATTCACATCACCGCCTCTCCCACTTCTTGTTGTAACTGCCATCACATGATTGTGGTTCCCGCCCTTCGGGTTTGCTACCGTGTCACTAGGTAGAGCACCCTTGGGGCGAATGTTCAAAGCTTGAGAGATTTAGCCTAATTGTACCTTCAAATTCCGGATGGAGATATTGTGTGAAGCCAATTGAGCAGAATCTTGGTTGTTTTTCATCATTTGTTCGAACAAGCTTTCATTTCTACCCACATCACTTCCGAAAGAACTAGGACTTGAGAATGGAAATGGGGTGGATTGCTCGTTGGTACATTAGGGGACCTTGAAAGCCTTGCCCCGGTTGCCTTGGTTCCCATTGTTTTTCCACCCGCCTTGATTGTTGTTGTTGCTCCAATTATTGTAATTTCCATTCCAACTGCCTTGGTTACCCCAATTGTTGTTGTGGTTGTTGTTTTTCCAATTGCTACTACCTTGTAGTTGATTGCCCCAATTTCCTTAGGGTCGTTATTGTTGGTTCGAAGAGTTGCCTCTATTGACTTGATAGTTGTTAACATATTGAACCTCCTCGCTTTTGTCATCATAACACTTATTTGAAAAACCATCATCATTATTGTTATATTGTCACAATTCCCTTGAGATTTTTGTCCTCTTTGTCTTTTCTTAAGCATATTGACACCTTCCATGGTGTTGACTTGGCGTGGATTTTGGACTTGTTGTAATTGTGCCTTAGCTAATTGAATCAAAGTGGTTGTCAACTCTACTATAGCTTTCCAATGGTCATGTAAATCCTTATGCAGGTGAATAACGGTATGGTCACCTTGAGGAACGTTAGCTCTACTTTGCCATGCGGAGAATGTTTCCACCATCTCATCAAGAACGACACAAGCTTCATCATAAGTCAACTTCATCAAAATACCCCCGGCCTATTGATTCACTATGCATTGATTTGTAGTATTGATACCCCGGTAAAAAGTTTATTGTAACATATTCTCTGTAATGTCATTATTGGGGCATTCCTTTACCATCATTCTATATCTCTCTCCCAAATTTCATGCAAAGGTTCCGTTAGCTCTTGCGTGAAGGCTAAGATTTCATCCCAAAGTGCCACCATATGACTTGGTGAGAAGAACTTGCCAATGAATTTATCCACCAACTTATCCCAGTTGTTATAGAGTGGTTGGGGAGAATGGGAAAAGTCTCAATCTCAGAGCATTCTCGGATACATTCGTCTTATTGCTCCCCCAGCATGTATGCACGAACCCCTTGAGATGCTTGTAGGCATTTTGATTGGAGGCGCCCGTGAAATACCCACATTGCTCGAGCAAGGTAAACATCACATTGGTTATTTGAAAGTTCCCCGCCAGGATTTGGGGAAGGAAAATATCACTCGCATACCCTTGATTCGGAAATATTCTGGGAGCCACTCTTAGAGGTGGTGGATGAGGGTCTAGAATATTATCATTTGGAATAGCATCTGCATCGACATTCCGGCCTCTCCATTGTGCTTGAGGTGGTAGAGGCACCTCATCTTGCTCAAGATCATCTACCTCCTCCCCCACAATCACATTTCCAGGAGGGTCATTAGTATTTAAAGCCATTTGGTACCTAAATAATTGACACGAACAAATAATAAAAAAAGAAGAAAACAAGAACAACACACAAAACTAACTAAATAGATAGCTAAAAGAGTAGCAAGAGAGGGTCGCAATAGCTTTTACCCGACTTTGGGTCGGGATCGAATCCACAGAGAGCTAGGACTGGAGTTAAGTATCAATCAAGCTTAGAATTGTGAGTGTGTTCTTAGTTGGTCTTCTTATCATTTTTTGGGTTTTCAATTATAAAATACTATTATCAAAAAACTAATTGAAACTAGATTATGCTAGGAGATAATTACTAAAGTTATATCTAATGGTTTAAAAAGGCACTAGGGTGGTGACTTTCTTCTAGGGGCTAATTAACGGGTAATTGCTTCTAAGGCATGCTTGACGTGATTGGGAAGATATGCTATAACAGTTACATGATTTTACCCACTTTCACACCTCTCGGAACAGAGAGTAATTTGGCCGAATTGACTTTCTCAACACCAAATGGGTAGGCAAATTTTCTCAAGAAACTAGGGTTCAAGTCAGGTAGTTACTTTCTCGAGGTTTAACCATATAATTTGGACTATCAATTCTCTTGAGTCCATCCCAATTCCTTGTTGGGTCAATTTTAGAGACTTAGCTTCTCTTTTTCAAGAAGAACCAAGTCAGCTAAGCACAAACCAGTGTTTGCAACCACCAATTCATAAATTAAACCATAAAATTGACCCAAATAACAAACACCCACGGTCATTCTAGCCATAAATTGCAACACACATCAATTACCCACACTAGGGTTGAGCCACAATTTAGCTACTCACGCTTGAACAAGAAAATAGAGAAATAGATGAAGAACAAGACATAATAAGTAATTACTAAAATATAATATAAGAATCTATTGTAAAACCAAACTAAGATGCCAAAAATGGCTACAAATGAAGTTCCCACGAGTTCAACTATGTTATGGAGTTCACAGCTTACCTAAAAATGGCAAAATGTTCTATTTATATTAAACTTAAAAAACTGGAGAAAAGTACCCATACGGGGTTAGTGCGGGCCGCACAAAATGGACCGCAGCCGCACTAGGCTCTTGGATTTCAAAATCTGGGCTCTTTAAACTTGGGCTCTGCGGACCGCACAAAAACGACTGCGGTTGCGAAGGTCTCTAATGTGGTCCGCATAAGTATGACCACGTACCGTGCAGCTTGAACCATTGCATATTTAACTCTCAGAATCTCTCTTTCGCGGATCGCACAAAATAGTAGTGCGGTCGCTGAGCCTTTACCATGGACGCACAATGTGTACTGCGGCTGCGTTGCCTGAAGCTTGGTTTTTTCATCTCTCTGAGTCTATCTAGTGCGGACCGCACAAAGTCAAATGCGGTCGCACGGGGCCTTTTTTTCCCTAAGTTTGCCTTGTCTTTGATACTTCTGCAAGTTTCACTCCCTTTGGGTCGATCTTTATTTCGTCACTTTTGCGATCAAACCTGCAATCAAGCACACTATGAGCCTTTTGGGACTATTTCTTAATAATTTATAACCAAAGCGTAATCAAGAAGGAGCATAGAACATGAGCAAATCCCTAGTTATCACTTAGCCGATTTTAAGTCATTTTACATATCTTTTTCAAAACACAACTTCTTTGGGCGATATTCCAAGAGCAATTCTTCTCCCAAATCAATTGTAAGTTAATTTTTACTCATTTATTCGAATCATTAACATCTTTTAACATGATTTCAACCTAACATCAAAGATTTTTGTGGGAGAAATTAGGTGTTTTGGGTAGAACGTAGGTTTTTCAAAAATTGGGGATTTGGATGTTAATTTGAGGTTTGATTTCAAAATAAATTATATATTTGAGTTCATGGGGGAACAGGTAATCGGGTTTTGGTTTGAACCTCGGGTTTTTATCACATCGACTTGGAGGTGATTTTTGACTTTTTGTGTAAAACTTTGGAAAACTATTTTCATGCATTGAGGTTGATTCATTTAGCGTTTATTGATGTAATTAAGTAAATCGTGATTAAATATGAACAAATTTGCGGTGGAATCAAGGAAAAAAGCTATAATTGAGACTTGAGTGGTGTTTAAGGCAATAGCTTGAGGGATTATGAGTTGTGTCCTATTTTCTAATTGTTTCTTGTGGAGTGTGACGTATGGGCATGGTGACGAGTATCTATACGTTGGTGTCGAGCATGCTGTGTGTCCTAAATTGATAATTGTTGTGATATTAAATGGTTCTACGGATGCTGTAATTGATAATTATCGATATTGTCCAAGGACTTAGCTTATTTTTGTGGAATTATTTATGACTGAGTATTTGTATTAATTGAGGTTAGTAGAAGCTGAGTTAGGATTGGTTATAGCTGATTCTACCTTGCCGGGACGTTTGTTTTGATACTATTGTTCCATTGCCGGTAAGTTATTATATTATTTTGTTCCCCTGCCAGGAAATTGTTATATTGTTTGTTCCCTTATCGGGATGTCCTTATGATTTTGTATTGGGTTGAAATGGGAAAGGTGGTACGCCTACCACGAGATGTAGTAAAATGGGAGTGGGTGGTACGCCTACTACGAGATTTAATGAAATGGGAGCAGGTGGTACCTACCATGAGATTTAATTAAATGGAAGCGGGTGGTACGCCTATCACGATATGTAATGAAATGGGAGTGCATGATACGCCTACCACCAGGTTTAATAATATAGGAGCGAGTGGTATGCCTACCACAATATGTAATGAAATGGGAGCAGGTGGTACGCCTACCACGAGATATGATGAAATGGGAGGGATGGTACGCCTACCATGATATATAATGCAATAGGTTCGGGTTGCACGCCTAAAAAAAGATGAGTATTGAAAGTGAAATTCTACCTTTATTTCCTTATCCATGTTAGAGTTAAATTGTTGATTTCCTTATTTTTCTCTTGAGGTTTTGTATTATCTGCGATCCCTAAAGCATGATCCTCTCCCAAGCTTTATCTTATTTATTTCAATCTATTTTTGCGTTATATATGTATATAGCCTCACAAGTTTACCTGGAGTCTGGTCCTAGCCTCTTCACTACCTTGCTGGGTTTAGGCCAGGCACTTACATGAAATGGGGGTCGGTTGTGCTGATACTACACTCTGCACTGTGTGCAGATCTCGGAGCAGCATTTGATCATCAGTAGTAGATCGAGAGATATCCTTTAGTCCGAGACTCCGAGGTAGCCCTGCTAGCATCCGCAGGCATGACGTCTCTTCTATTAGTTTTTATGTTCTGTGGTCATTTATACTCGAGACAGACTATGTTAATTTCTTTCAAACACTTATTTTAAGTAATCCTAGATAGTCCGTGGATTTTATGACACTAGGTTCTTGTTAGAGGCATGTGTTGGCCTTCAGGATGTTTTGGTTTTATATCCCATTTAAGACTTACGCTAAATTCATATTTTGTTGTTATTTAGTTGTTTATATCCTGTTAATTTAATTGGTTGAAAATGGATTAAAAAACGAAAGTGGATTTAAGGATTCTATGTTTGTGGCTTCCCTAGCTTGTACGAGTAAGCGCCATCATGATTCTCGAGGGTGAAAAATTCGGGTCGTTACAAGTTGGTAAAATAGTTCTAGGTTACGTAGGTCTCAGAATTCACGGACAATCTTAGTAAAGTCTCAGGGATCAGCATAGAGACATCTGTATTTATCCCCCAAAGGCAATAGAGTTAGGAAAATTTCACATTTGTTCCTTCTCATCATGCGGTTTAGTTTCTCAATACTAACTGAATTTCTACTCTGTTATTTCGCAGATGGCAAGAAAACGTGCTTCCTCATCTATCGGTCAGTAGTCCAAGACCTCAGTAGCTCACACGAGGGGTAGAGGGCAAGGCCAAGGCCGTGCTAGAGGCCGAGGTAGGGGCAGATCTTAGCCTAGGACATCAACACATGTAGCGAAGCCTCAGGTTGATTTTGGTGACGCAGTTCAACCCCGAGCAGTTCTGGTGGGCCCAACTCATGTCCTAGAGGGGTTTAGTTTCACCCTAGTCCTTCAGGATGCTCTGGTCTGTCTAGTGAGCCTTATATAGAGTGACACCAGGGTAGGTTTACTTCCTGTAGCACCAGCCGTCTCTCAGGCTGGAGTAGGAGCCCAAACTCCTTCTACTCGTACTCTGGAGCAGGTAGCTCCCCATATTCAGACTCCTTCAGTTTAACTAGTTAGAGCAACTCAGCCAGGCATGGTAGCCCAAGCACGTGATGGAGCAGCTATGTCTGCTGATGATTTGTGGAGATTGGACAGGTTCACCAAGCTCTTCACTACTACCTTTAGTGGTGCATCTACTGAGGATCCCCAGGATTATCTGGACAGCTACAACGAGGTTCTTTGGAACATGGGTATTGTTGAGACCAATGGGGTTGATTTCGCTACATTTTTCTTGTATGGATCCTCCAAGACTTAGTGGAGGGATTATTGCTTAGCTAAACTAGGAAGATTGCCAGCCTTGACCTTGGAGCAGTTCATGCAACTATTCTTTGGAGAAGTTTCTCCCTATTACACAACGAGAGGCCTATCAGAGGCAGTTCAAGCGTTTCCAGCCGGGATCCATGAGAGTGACCTAGTACGAAACCAGATTCATTAATTTGGCTCGCTATGCTCTTATTATTCTTCCAATTGAGAGGGAGAGAGTGAGACGGTTTATTGATGGAATCATTTAGCCGATTCGTCTCCAGATGGCTAAAGATAGTGGGAGCGAGATATCCTTCCATAGGGTAGCAATGTGGCACGGAGAGTTGAGATGGTTCTATCACAGGGGGTGGTCATGGAACAGACAAGAGGCCCCGTCATTCAGGCAAATTTAGTGGTACCTCGTCTGGAGGTAGAGATTCATATGGTAGAGGCCATCTTCCTAGGCCCTTTCAGTTAGCTCTTCAGGTTTCTAACGGTGCTTCAGGGAGCCGTGGTCCTCAGATGCAGCATTCTGATCAGCAGTCCTTCAGTGCGCCACCAGCTCCTATCAGTGCACCACCACTTCAGAGTTTCTAAGGTCACCAGCCCTAGTAGTCTAGAGCTTGATTTACTTGTGGTAACATGAGGCATATTGCTAGATATTACCCTCATGCACTAGGTAACTCTCAGCTTCAAAGTTCCCGTTCTATAGTTCAGGCTCTAGTTGTTATATAGACCACCCAGCCAACTAGAGGTGGGGGTAGAGGTGCTAGAGGTGGAGACAGAGGTCCTAGAGATGGAGCTCAAATAACTAGAGGTGGAGGCCAGCCAGCAGCAGGTCGTCCCAGGGACGTAGTTTGGGGTGGTGAGGACCAGCCCCGATGTTATGCTCTTCCAACCAGTCCCGAGGCTGAGGCTTCAGATGTAGTTATCACAGGTACTGTTCTATTTTGTGATAGAGGTGCTTCGGTGTTATTTGATCTAGGGTCTATATACTCGTATGTGCCCTCTTATTTCACACCGTCTGGCTATGACCAGTGATTCATTGAGTGCCCATGATTATGAGTCTACACCAGTGGGTGATTATATTGTGGTAGATTGAGTCCATCATTCTTGTATAGTTGTGATTTAGGGCTTTGAGACTTGTCTGGATTTATTGCTTCTAGACATGGTCGATTTCGATGTTATATTGGGGATGGACTGGTTATCACCTTACCACACTATCTTGGACTGTCATGCCAAGACTGTGACGTTAGATTTACTGGGTATGCCTCGTTTAGAGTGGAGAGGGAATCTTGGTCATTCTACTCACGGTGTTATCTAGTATGTGAAGGCTCGGCGTATGGTCGAGAAGGTGTAATTGGCCTAGTTGGCATATATTCATGATTCTAGTGCTGAGGTCTCCTCTATTAACTTTTGTGCATGTTGTTCGTGAGTTTCGTGATGTTTTCCCTTTAGACCTGCCAGGTATACCACCTGACAGGGATATTAACTTTTGCATTGATGTGGCTCCGGGCACCCAGCCCATTTCAATTCTGCCATATCGTATGGCCCCGCCTGAGTTGAAAGAGTTAAAGGAATAGTTGCAAGACTTGCTTAAGAGGGGTTTTATTAGACCAAGTGTATCACCTTGGGGTGTGAAAACATTGTTTTTTAAGAAGAAGGATGGGTTAATGAGAATGTGTATTGATTACCGGCAGTTGACAAGGTGAAAATCAAGAATAAATATCCGCTACCAAGGATTGATGATTTGTTTGATCATTTTCAGGGTGCCAAGGTACCTTGAAAGATTGACTTGAGATCTGGCTACCATCAGTTGAGGATTAGGGCATCTAATGTCCCTAAGACAGCTTTCCGCACTCGGTACAGGCATTATGAGTTTTTGGTCATGTCATTTGGTTTGACAAATGCCCTTGTAGCTTTTATTGATTTGATGAACCGAGTGTTCCGGCCTCATTTGGATTCGTTTGTGGTAGTCTTCATTGATGATATATTGATATATTCTGCAACCAGGAGGAGCACGAGCATCACCTTAGAGTGGTTCTTCAGATTCTAAGGGATAGTCAGTTATATGCTAAGTTCTCGAAGTGTGAGTTCTGGTTTAGTTCAATTGCATTTTTGGGTCATGTTGTATCAGCAAAGGGTATTCAGGTTGATCTGAAGAAGATTGAGGCAGTTAAGAACTGGCATAGACCAGTGTCAACTATAGAGATTCGGAGCTTCTTAGGATTGGCAGTCTACAATCATCAGTTCGTTGAGGGGTTTTCATCTATTGCAGCCCTGATGACCAGGTTGACCCAGAAGGGTGCCCAATTCAGATGGTCGGATAAGTGCAGGCGAGTTTTTAAAGGCTCAATACCACTCTAACTACAACATTGGTGTTGGTTTTGCCTACAGGTTCAGGGCCTTTACAATGTATTGTGATGCTTCCCGTATTGGTCCTGGTGCAGTGTGTATGCAAGATGGAAGGTCATTACATATTGCTTCGCAGTAGTTGAAGATTCATGAGAAGAACTATCCGGTTCATGATTTGGAGTTGGCAGACATATTTCATGCATTGAAGATTTGGAGGCATTATATGTATGGCGTGGCGTGTGAGTTATTCACGGATCACAGGAGTCTTCAACATTTGTTCAAGCAAAAGGAGTTGAATTTGAGGTAGAGGAGGTGGTTGGAGTTGTTGAAAGACTATGATATCACCATTTTGTATCATCGGGGAAAGGCCAATGTGGTGGCCGATGCTTTGAGTGTAAAGTCGGCCAGTATGGGCAGTCTTGCCTATGTTTTAATCGGTGAGAGACTGTTTGCTTTGTATGTTCAGGCTTTAGCCAATTGGTTCGTATGACTGGATATTTCTAAGCCTAGTCGTGTGTTAGCTTGCACGGTCGCTTGTTCTTCATTATTGGAGCATTTCCGTGACCGAAAGTATGATGATCCCTATTTGTGTGTCCTTAGAGACACGGTGCAGTGTGGAGGTGCCAAACAAGTTACCTTAGATGATGATAGAGTTTTGAGATTGCAGGGTTGAGTTTGTGTGCCTAATGTGGATGTGATATGGGAGTTGATGTTAGGGGAGAGCCATAGCTCCCGGTATTCTATTCATCCAGGCGGCGCAAAGATGTATCGAGATATGTGGCAACATTTTTGGTGGCGGAGAATGAAGAAGGATGTCGTAGCATATGGGCTCGTTGTTTGAATTGTCAGCATGTCAAGTACGAGCATCGGAAGCCTGGTAGTTTATTTCAGAGGATTGAGCTTCCTGAGTAGAACTAGGAGCGAATCACTATCATCTTTGTTACTGGACATTTGCTGACTTGGAAGAAGTTAGACACAGTATGGCTCATTGTTGATAGGCTGACCATGTCAGCACATTTCATTCCTATGGCAGTCTCATATTCTTCTGAAAGGTTAGTTGAGATCTATATTCGGGAATTTGTTTGTCGTCATGGTGTGCCCTTATCTATCTTTTCGGAACGGGGTACGCAGTTACCTCGTGCTTCTAGAGAACCGTACAGCAAGAGTTGGGCACACGTGTTGAGTTGAGCACAATATTTCATCCCCAGACAGACGGTCAGTCCGAGCGGACTATTTAGATTTCAGAGGATATGCTCCAAGCTTGTTTTATTGACTTTGGAGATTTGTGGGATCAGCTTTTTCCTACAACAACATCTACTAGTCGAGTATCCAGATGGCTCCTTTTAAGGCTTTATTTGGTAGGCGGTGTCGATCTCTGGTTTGATGGTTGGAGGTGGGGGAGTCTTGGTTGTTGGGTGCGGATCTGGTTTAGGAGGCCTTGGAAAAGGTTAAGATCATTTAGGATAGGGCCCGTACAGTTCAGTCCAGGAAAATGAGTTATGCAAAACACAAGGTCCGAGATGTGGATTTCATGGTCGGTGAGCAGGTATTGCTTCAAGTGTCGCCTATGAAGGGCGTGATGAGATTCGGGAAGAAGGGCAAGCTTAGCCCTTGGTTCATTGGTCCATTTGAGGTTCTTGATCGGGTGGGAGAGGTGGCTTATTGACTTACGTTGCCCCCGAGCTTAACAGCCGTGCATACAATGTTTCATGTGTCCATGCTTCACAATTATCACAGCGATCCATCCCGTGTGTTAGATTTCAGCACTGTCCAGTTTGACAAGGACTTGTCTCGTGAGCAAGAGCTGGTAGCTATTCTAGACCGGCATGTTTGTCAGTTGAGATTAAAGAGTTTTCCTTCTGCTCGTGTTCGGTGAATAGGTAGCCTCTTAAGGCATCAGCCTAGGAGCTCGAGTCTGGTATGCTGAGCCGTTATCCCCATCTTTTTCCCTACTCAGGTACTTCTTTCTTATGTTCGTTCGAGGACAAACGATTGTTTTAGAGGTGGAGAATGTGATGACCCAAAGGGTTATCATTTTATTTTAATTGAATTCTATGTCTCCCAGGCCTTAAAAACATCATTTAGAGTTTCCTGATTTGTGTGCACAGTCCGGGCGCGTAGTCGGAAAGCTTAAATATGAAAAAATGTGAAAAATGATAAGGTTTGATTATAATATAAGTTAATTTCACTTAGGTCAATATTTTGGTTAATTGGACCCGGACCCGTGGTTCGACAATCCTAGAGGGTTCGTAGGGAAATATGGGACTTGGGCGTATGCCCAGAATAGAATTTTGAGGTCACAAGCTCGAGAAATGAATTTTTGAAAGAAATTATATTATGAAATTGTCTAAGGAAATTTGAAATGAAATTTTATTAGAACTTGTTAGTATCGGGCTTGTATTTTTGTTCTGGCATCCGGTATAGACCTTATATATGATTTAAGACGTATTTGTGAAATTTGGTGAAAAACAGACGATGTTGACGTGATTCGGGCCTAAATTGGAAATTTTGATGTTTTATGAAGTTTGAAAGAATTCATGGATCTTGAGGTTTAATCCGATGGTTACGATATTATTTTGGCGATTTGATCGCGCGAGTAAGTCCGTATGATGTTTTTGAGATTGTGTGTATATTTGGTTTAGAGCCCCGAGGGTTCGAGTGAGTTTTGGATAGGCCACGGGTGCATTTTTTGACTTTGAAAAATTTCTGGTATTTCTGATCTGAAGGCTTTGCATTTGTGAAACCAGACTCGCAAATTGGAGCTTGCAAATGCAAACCTTTCATCTCAAATGCGAGATGGGGACTCTGCAGGCCTGATCGTAAATACGACCAAGTGGTTTGCAAATGCGAATAAGGATCAGTCACAAATGCGACAATTTTGATCGTAATTGCGGATGTCAGGGTTCACAATTGCGAACCCCTGTTCGCATCGCATAACTGAGACCTGCATTTTTCTATACTTAGCCGTTGTAAGTCATTTTTCACATCTTTTTTCAAGACACAACTCCTTTCGGTGTTTTTCCAAGAACAAGTCTTCTCCCAAATCGATTGTAAGTTATTTTTTACTCATACCCTTCAATCATTAACATCTTTTAACATGATTTCAATCTAAAATCAAAGATTTTCATGGGAAAAATTGGGTGTTTTTGGTAGAACGTAGGTTTTTCTAAAATTAGGGATTTGGTCCTCAATTTGATGTCCGATTTCAAAACAAATTATACATTTGAGTTCGTGGGGGAATGGGTGATCGGGTTTTGGTTTGAACCTCGGGTTTTGACCACGTAGGTCCGGGGGCAATTTTTGACTTTTTGGACAAAATTTTGGAAAACTCATTTTCATGCATTGGGGTTGATTCATTTAGCGTGTTTTGATGTAACTAAGTAATTTTTGATTAGATACGAATTAAATTGTGATGGAATCAAGGGAAAAAGCTATAATTGAGACTTGAGTTATCTTGAAGGCATCGAGGTAAGTGTCCGGTCTAAACTTAGCTTGAGGGATTAGGAGTTGTGCCCTATTTGCTAATTGTTTCTTGTTGAGTGCGACGTATAGACATGGTGACGGGTATCTATACGTTGGTATCGAGTATGACTGTGATTCCTAAATTGATAATAGTTGTGATCTTAAATGGTTCTATGGATGCTTTAATTGATAAGTATCGATATTGTGCAAGGACTTAGCTTATTTTCGTGGAATTTATTTATGACTGAATATTGGTATTAATTGAGCTGAGTAGATGTTGAGTTAGGATTGGTTATAGCTTATTCTCCCGTGCAGGGATGTTTGTTTCGATATTGTTATTCCCTTTTCGGGAAGTTATTTTATTATTTTGTTCCCTTGCCGGAAAATTGTTATAATGTTTGTTCCCTTGCCGGGATGTACTTGTGATTTTGTATAGGCTTAAAATGGGAGCGGGTGGTACGCGTACATCGAGATGTAGTAAAATGGGAGCGCGTGGTACACCTACCACGAGATTTAATGAAATGGGAGCGGGGGGTATGCCTACCATGAGATTTAATAAAATGGAAGTGAGTGGTACGCCTACCACGAGATTTAATAAAATGGGAGTAGGTGGTACGCCTACCATGAGATTTAATAAAATGGGAGTAGGTCGTATGCATACCACGAGATTTAATGATATGGGAGAAGATGGTACGCCTACCACGAGATGTAATGAAATGGGAGCGGGTGGTACGCCTACCACGAGATATGATGAAATGGGAGAGGGTGGTACGCCTTCCACTAGATATAATAAAATGGGATCGGGTTTCACGCATGCAACAAGATGAGTATTGAACGTGAAATTCTGCCTTTATTTCCCTTATCCGTGTTAGAGATAAATTGTTGATTTCTTATTATTCTGTTGAGGTTCTGTATTATCTTCTATCCCCAAAGCACGATCCCCTCTCCAAATTTATCTTGTTTATTTCAGTCTATTTTCCCGTTGTGTATATGTAGAACTGCACATATTTATCTGGAGTCTGGTCCTAGCCTCGTCACTACCTCGCCGGGGTTAGGCCAGACACTTACCAGGAAATAGGGTCAGTGGTGCTGATACTACACTCTACACTGTGTGCAGATCCCAGAGTAGCGTTTGGTCATCATCAGTAGAGCGGGAGCTATCCTTCAGTCCGAGACTCCGAGGTAGCCCTGCTAGCGTCCGCAGGCTCGGTGTCTCTTCTATCAGTTTTTATGTTATGTGGTCATTTTGTACTCGAGACAGACTATGTTCTTTTCTTTCAAACACTTATTAGTAGTAATCCTAGACGGCCTGTGATGTTATGGCACCAAGTTCTGGTTAGAAGCATGTGTTGGCATTCAGGATGTTTTGGTTTTATATTCCATTTTATACTTCCGATAAATTCATATTCTGATGTTATTTAATTATATATATCCTGTTAATTTAATTGGTTAAAAAGGAAATTAAAAAACGAAAAAGTTTATAAGGATTCTAAGTTCATGGCTTGCCTAGCTTCTATAAGTAGGCGCCATCATGATGCTCGAGGGGGGAAATCCGAATCGTGTCATCGATAATGAACTAATAAAGAAATTAAACATAAAATAGTCATGCCCAACTTCATTACAACACTTGATATTCAAAAGTAAAAACAAAGTCATCAACTCTTGCACACCAATGAAAATAATTTCTTAACTTTTACTGAATTTAAAATTTTATAGTTTTGATATTAATTTTATTGACCACTCGATTATCCCCGTAAATGCACAACATCTTCTTGCACTTTTAACTTTTACTGATATAAAGTAAATATGCCGTAACAATTGGAGAAGAGTAAATTTCTAATAAGTTGTATCACTTGAATTTGACACTTGATTCCGACATGATTATTTTTACATCTCAACTACTAAATTATCCATTGGACAATAACTGAACACTGAATTGTTAAATTGGGTGCTGCTCACATAGGTTTTCCCTTGTTATGTTGCCCGTGTTATATAGCGAGAAAATCATAAAAAAGTGCTTTTGAGTTTGACCTATACTGCTGCTGGGGTTTACATAGGTGCACTTTTGGATATTATATACCCTTGTTAAATCATTTTCTCTCGAGACTTTATAATGGACTTTTTCACTTTAATAATAACTTTTATTGAGTGTGGAATATTGAAGAAAGGTCCAATCATGGAGATGCTAAAGGAGTTTCTCCCATGCCCACCAAGGATCCTATGAGCAAATAATAATGATTAATGTTGTGATATTATTTAACTGGTCAAAAAGTGCATGGACCCTGTAATTCCATTACATTCAACATCAACATGGAATTGTAATACAAAGTGCTGTATGGGTGATGCTTGTTCTTGAAAATGAAAAGAAAAAGAAATCCTTTCGTATCCTTATAACTCAAATAAGATAACTTTCACATAATTCAAAAGATAACTCGAGACTAGAAGGGCAAAGTGTTTCCCTCCACCTCCCGACCCGAGCCAAAAGGAAGGTCGAAGTATAGTCACAAGCGGACAATAACTCAAGTTAAATTTATCTTTTACGGATAATTCTTTCGATGATTTGATTATAGCTTAGAAGTTGCTAAGACAGAAAATTTATTTAGTAAATGCTTGAACTTGACATATATTTGATTCTGTTTTAGTACGATGCGTCATTTATTGATAGCAAATAATTATACTCCACGGCTCTTCTATTTTGGATTAGAAGAATTTTAAAGACATGTATTATTAGCAGTAGATGAAAAGGCTACAACTTCAACATCAAGTATAAAGTCACATTCTTTCATTTAAGGTATATTTGGTACGAAGGAAAAATATTTTTATAAAAATTATGTGATATTATCACTTATTTTTTCTTGTTTAGTTGGTAAGTGAAATTTTTTTTTTGGAAAATATTTTTTAATATTTGTTGGAGAATAAACAATATTTTGTTATGCTACTCTCTTCACTCCATTTCCCCAAGTCCTTATATTTTCTTGCTCCCCCTCCCCCCTCCTCATCAAATACTCAACATTTTCAAAACTCTATTTTTTTCAACAATTTAAATAGAGTTTTGGAAAATAATTTTCGTTCTTTTGATAGGAAAAATATTTTTTTACAATTAAAAAAAATATATTCATGAGAAAATATTTCTAAAATATTTAATCTAATCAAACATGAAAAAAATAAAAAATATTTTCCATGGTACCCAACACACCATTAAGTCTCATTTCCCTTGTGAAGAAATCAAGTGCTGAGGGTTCAGATGGTGTTCACTTGCTCCCATATTACTTTATAGAGAGGGTACTCATTGTGTGGTAAAAGTTAAAACTCCATATGGCTGGATCGTGCAGTAATTCGTCTCCTCTTTGAGACAAGAGGGGTTGCTCTGATGGTAAGCAACCCCCACTTCCAACCGAGAGGTTGTGAGTTCGAGTCTCCCCAAGAACAATATGAGAAGTTCTTGGAGGAGAGGATGCCGGAGGTCTATTTGGAAACGACCTCTCTACCCCAGGGTAGAGGTAAGGTCTGCATACATACTACCCTCGCCAGACCCCACTATGTGGGATTGTACTGAGTTGTTGTTGTTGATGTCGGATCTAACCCATTTAAGCCATGTCGCTGTGAATGATGCTGAGCCCGAGGGTCTCCTTTGTACCCATTGCTAAAAATAAGGTCGGATCGGCTTTTCAGAACCCTCGCTTATATTTTGATTATGTTAAGAAACTTTTTGATAAAATAGCTTTGCTGTTAATATTTTGAAGTTGCTGCCAAAACTTCAAAACGCTACCAGAATTTTCCTATATGAAAAACTCTGACGATTACATCTTTTTTGGCAAATCTCGTGATCAGCATATAAAAAAATTTGGCGATTGCCATGGCTTATGACAAACTTGGTGATCATCATATGAACATTCCAGTGATTGATACGTTTTGCGGCAAATCCCAATAATTACATACTTAAACAAAAATTGCAATTATAAGGAGCGCTTCTCATAATTCCGGGAAAGACTATTTTCTCAAGACTTCTATTATCGGGGGAAAAAAAAATCGAATTATCCTATTTTATCATTCCCTCTGTCTTATGTCTTCGTAAAGTTTTCATGTGGCACTTAATTTTGTGTCACTCATTGAATCTGTATCTATTTTTTAAAAAACAATTAGTAGCTGATACGTAATTTAGGGGTAACTTCAAATACATACACTTAGTTCTTCTTCTTCGTTACAAAATGAGTTTGTTAAATGTTATTATTATTTTTGCAATTTGATGATCGGGTTTTGTAATTTTTTTATAGTATTTGAAAGTTATATTTCAAATTTAAGCTCAATTGGAGTAGATTTGAGCATTGAATCGTGTGTTGGATTGTTGAAATTTGAAGAAAATGTTTGTCTCAAGAACTTAAGATTTGAAATCTGAAGTTGCATTAAAAAGATTGAACTACTAAAATTAGAAGTTTTAAAGTTGCATTTGAAGGATAGAACATCATATTTCAGTTCTAAGTTGCATTAAAGTGATTGAACTATTGAAAATTCGAATTTTTGAAGTTGCATTTGAAAGATAGGATGTCACGACCCGGATTTTTCACCCTTGGCAGTCGTGATGGCGCCTACTAATGGGAGTTAGGCAAGCCAAACCTTAACTACTTGATACACCCTCATATTTCTTATTTTGACAAACATACGACTATAATAGGATAGCAGCGAAATTATAAATAAATAAGCGGACGTCAACAATTATATATCTTAAGGCTACGTCTACTATAACTTTTAAAACCTCAAATACCAAAAACCTGGTGTCACAGTATCATAGACTATCTAAGATTACTACATACAAGTTCTGAAGAGGTAACTATATACTGTTTCTGAATAAAAGAAAATAAAATGGGAAATAGATATAGAGGGAGACGCTAGGGCCTATGGACCTCTACAGGTCTACCTTGGATCTCCCGGTGCACTGAAGGAAGCACTCCAACTACTATCCGAAGGCTGCTCTTGGATCTCCATACAGTTCAGAGTGTAGTATCAGTACAACCGACCCCATCTGCTGGTAAGTGTCTAGTCTAACCTCGGCGAAGTAGTTACGAGACTAGGACCAGACTACCAAATAAACTTGTACAGTTTATATATATATATATATATATATATATCGGAAAAAAAACAAATAACCAGTCAATATGGGTGGGGAGCATGTTGTGGGGAAGATAATAACTATGAATAGAGAGACATCAATTAACGAAGAAACAACATAACTGGGATATCAATAAAGAAGCAGAAATCAATGAATGCACCGCATTACCTTTCGTGATTTTAATCTCGTCCTCACCAAAGCAATTATATAATAAAAGTGTGCACGACATCACCCCTCGTGCTTCTACTCTATTTTCTCACCACATAATCAATAGAATCGACATGGAATGATACATTATGCGGCATAATATCACCCATCGTGCTTTACACTCTTTCCTCACAATAACAAACAATACACTGCATCATCCTTCGTGCTTTATATTCTTTTCTCATCAAAACAAGCAATGCACGGCATCACCCTTCGTATTTTGACACTCGTCCTCACCCAAACAATAATCACAAATAATGAGGGCAAGGGAATAAACAAGATTATAATAGGAATCCTGGAAAGGGAACAGCAATTTAACAAATGTGTGCTGGCAAAGGAGCAACATCAAGAATATTAACATCCCGGCAAGGGAGATAACCAATAAAGAAACAATATACCGGCAAAGGTAATAATTTAATGACAACTTTTTCTTATTCATCTTTACTTCATAACTCACTTTACCACTGGAGAAAATGCTCTAAAGGGTTCAATCATCTCATATACTTTCACAATTCGTAATATAACTTGAGCCAATGCTCCTCGATTTTCAAAGGTCACAATTCCTTCCACAAACTTTTAACAACAAATAGAAATCATCACCATGGCATTTAAAGTTACAATGAATCAAGATACTCACCATATAAAGATTCACGTTCATGATAGATACCAACGTATAGATACTAGTCACCATGCCTATACGTCATACTCAACAATTACCACATAGTAAATAGGACTCAACTCCTAACCCCTTAAGCTGAGGTTAGGCGAAACACTTACCTTGAAATTCGATGGCCCCAACTCAAGTTTCAGTGATAGCTTTACTCCTTGATTCCACCGCCAATTCCCTTGTATCTAGTCATAAATTGCTTAATTACATCAATAAACACTAAATGAATCAATTTGAATGAATGAAAATGAATTTCTCAAAGTTTTGTCCAAAAAGTAAAAAATCATCCCCAGGACTACATGGTCAATACCGAGTTCGAACCAAAATCCGATTACTCATTCCCCCAGGAACTCAAATATATAATTTATTTTGAAATCAGACCTCAAATCGAGGTTCAAATCCTTAAATTTTTAAAAAACCTAGAATCTACCCAAAACACCCAAATTCCCTCATTAAAATCTTTAATTTTATGTGAAATCATGTTGAAAGATGTTAATGATTGAAGAAAACTAGTTAAGAACGACTTACAAATGATTTGGAGAAGAAGAAATCCTTGAAAAATCGCCTAAGTGTGCTTGTGTTTGAGAGAATATGAAAAATGAGACTTACAATCGTCTAAGTATAAAAGTTGCAGGTCTCTGATATGGGAATTGCTAACCAGCCTATGCTGTCTTAGAAATTGCAAAAAGAAGTTTGAGAAATGCTAACTTGGGAATTGCGAAAAAAGTTTGGAAAATGCGAACAAGCCCGGGAATTGCAAAAAATATTTGGGAAGTGCGAACTTGGGAATTATGAAAAAAGTTTGGAAAATGCGAACAAGCCTGGGAATTGCGAAAAAGTTTGGGAAATGTGAAGCCTAGAAATTATGAAAAAAGTTTGGGAAATGCGAACATGCTGGGAATTGCAAAAATGTTTGGGAAATGTGAAGCCTGCAATTCTTTAAGTCCAAAATTTTACCCAGTGGCCTATTCAAAACGCTCCCGAGCTCTCCGGGCTCCAAATCAATTATACATACAATCTCAAAATAATCCTACGGACTTATTCATATACTCAAATCACCAAAATAACATCATGAACATTGAATTAAACCACAAGATTAATGAAGTTTCTCGAAACTTCTTTAAACATCAAATTTGCATTTAAGATCCGAATCACGTCAAATGGATTTCGTTTCTTACCAAACTTCACAGGATTATCTTATATCATATATCAGACTTGTACCGAGCGCCAGCACAAAAATACGGGCGCGACACCAACATGTTCTAATAAAAAATCATTCGAACCTTATAAACAATTTCTTCCAAAAATTTATTTCTCGGGCTTGGGACCTCGAAATTCAATTATGGAAATACGCCCAAGTCCTATATTTTCCTACGGACCCCCCGGGATTATCAAATTAAGAGTCCAAGTCCATAAACCCAAAATATTGACCGAAGTCAAATTAACTCATTTTATAGCCAAATTTTAATCATTTTTTGTAGATATTCATATTTAAGCTTTCTGGCTACGTGGCTGGACTGCGCACATAAATGGAGGTGGCTTTAAGTGATGTTTTCAAGGTCTCAAAAATAAAAAATTTAATTTAAAAGCAAGTGATGACCTTTTGGGTCATCACATTGAAAAACTTCATATTTGATTTCTGAAATTGCATTTAAGAAATTATTAATATCCGAGTGGGTATACTTTGCTAAATATTGTGCAATATGGGTATAACTTCAGTGATAGCCCCAAAATTGGATATATGAAAATGTCTTTGTGCCCTCTCATTATGGTCCAACTTTATAATGTTTTGATCATATTTGAAAAAGTAAAAGAAAGGACCAATTTATTTTTGGTCCAACATCATGTCTAGAATTTAGTATTCACAGATTATATAAACTATTGAAATTGTACATGTTATAGCTAAATAATGCATCCTATTTATTATAAATTATACTTAAAAAATATTACTCCTCCGTTTCAATCAATGTGAATATTTATTAGTGGGTACGAAGTTTAAGAATAAATAAAGATTTTTAGAATTTACGGTCCTAAGCAAGTCAAAAAGGGGTCAATAATATTTGTGTGGTTATAAATACTTCTTTTTAAGGTTAGAGTTTGAAATTTAAGCTAAATTATTTTCGAATTTATAAATGAGTCATTCTTTTTGGAACGGACCAAAAAGAAAATAGTTTCACATAAACTGGAACAGAAGGAGTATTATTTATAGCCAATTTTTATTTTATCGAAAAATATAAATATACACAATTGATCCATCAACGTTTCCCTCAATCCTCTCTCTTCTCCCTCAATTCTATCTCATTTTCCCTCTCTTTTCGTCAAGGCCACTGTCTTCTCCGGCGACTCACCGCCGTGGCTAGATCTGTTCAAAATTTTCGGCGAATATACTTCAAATTTCCTTCTTCTACAATGACTCTGCTTCAAATTTTCAAAAGCTCAATCTGTAGCCATGGCCATATCTGTTCTCCTACTCCCTCTCCGCTTCCACCATCGGGAGTCTGCCTTGTCTATCGTACCTCCGACTCTTACCTCGACAGAGAGAATAGATCTGAAACTCTCTGGCGATAATGAACTTACATTTAGCTCTAGTAGCTCAATGAAGAGAATAGACCTGAAACATTTCGATATAGATATATGGCTATTGAGTACAAATACACATACAATGATACAACTACTCTTCTTTGCTATTGAGTCACATACAATGATACAAATACATTATATTCTGTATAAATATACTCAAATATTGTATATTGTACAAATATATTATTTTTTTCCTTTTATTTATGTATTCCGAAAGTTATTTTTTTGGTGGTCCATGTATTTTTTGAATTTTTTTTGATTGAATACAACCAAATTAAATATAGTAAATTGAATACAATGTAAAAGCAACTACGCATGAATACAGTGAATTAAATATAGTCGAATATTAATATTTTTGTATTTTTGTTATTTGAATACACTTGAATTGAATACAATGTATGATTGTTTAGAATGAACATAGGTGAACTGAATATAATATATAAAGACGAATTGAATAGAGTGGTATTCCTTCTATTTCTTAAGTTTTATTGTTTGAATACAACTGAATTCAATATAGTAAAATTGAATGCAGTATAAAATATATAAGGGCGAATATATCCGAATTAAATACAGTATATACAATTGAATTGATACACACTGAGTTATTGCGGTTTTCATTATTAATCATCCGTAATCTCAAATTTTTAGGCAGATTACCTCATTATATTTATAAATACATTCATTCTAATACATGAAATACATAATTAAACTATCATGACCCAAACTGCAAGGCCGCAACAGGCACCAGTGCCTTACTCAATTGATTACCAATGTAATATATCTTTCTTGTCAAACCATCATAGGTAAATGGGCAAGAAAATTCATTAGAAAATTAGAATAAAATATAAGAAAATACTAGACATAGGACGACCCAACATACTATAGAAACTTATACATGTGACGTATGATCATATATGGCCGACACGATCATTTGTATACTCAAAACATAGGCCGACAAGGCGATACAAATATTCATATACATGACATCTATCTATAAGAATCTAAGAGTACATAAATGTCATAAAGATCGGGACAGGGCTCCGCCATACCAAGTAATACATGTTCAAATTACATTGACCAAATAGGCACTTCCGGCGCAAGTGGAATACACCAAAACATTCCGCTAAGCTGATAGCCTACTAGAAGGACTCTTAACTTGTCTATCAGGACCTGCGGATATGAAACGCAACGTCCCCAGGAAAAAAGGTAGTCAGTAAAAATAAAGTAATGAGTCTGTAAAGCATGAAATCAATATATAAAATACATGAAAGAAACATGGAGTAAAGAACTCAACCTGTAAGTATGAATATCTCTGTAAATCATAAATAATTTATCATGTCATGCATATGCGTAAAAATGTCACATCAAGCATATGTATATGCTTATATAACGTCATCAAGCCTCTGAGAGCATTCAATTATATCATATTGGCCTATGTGGCGTAAATGCGTATATAATACCATAAACTAATCTCATACCGTATATGCATATAAATATTGCGTATATAACGCCATCTAGTCTTGGGTCAATGTACATGCATAAATTATGCGATGCATGAGAAGTAAGTCAATAAGATTTCTCGGAATGACATAAGATCATTATGCCTTCGGCTAAACTTTATCAATTTACATATTTCTAAGACCCATGAACAGACAATATAATTATATGACACATGGGAAATCAAAAACATAGGCACTCTAAGTACTTCTAAGGATATAGTCACTTGTGAAAGTTCCATATTTACTCATTTCCTTTATATCTTTTGGATCATGTCAAGAAGAAAACAAGGGAAAATCTTAGCATACCTTATCGAATCCTATCCAATAACAATTCTAAACTTAGCTCACGACACCTTAATCTACAACGACAACAATGAAGTTGTTGTTAAGTTACGAATGACTCTCTCATTTATATAAGGAAAGTAACTTAATTTGTAACAAAAAAAGGCAGCATTTCCCCTAATTTTACTGCTCCCTCAAGCCTACAATAGGAGAGATAACAACACAACATAATCAGCAACTGAAAAACAACCTAATTACAGTTCGGGACCTTTAATACAATGAAAACCCCAAATATACCATAACACACTCAATCAGCAAGTTATGAAGTATCCGAAAACTGCAATAATGGGCCATCCATATGATGACCCGGCTGGCTATATTAAGAACGAATACCCTGATTCCCTATTAAATGCTTTCCCCAAGTCTATTTATTCTATTTTTGATTTGCCGGGATTTTTTGTTTTAAGTTTTGAAGAGTTTTTGGATACTTAGTCCCTAAATGAGAGCTTAAGTGTTGGAAAGTTGACCATAGTCAAAACAATGTGATTAGGGCTTAAGTTTAAGAGACCTTTAATTGAGGAATTGAGGGGCCATTTGGACTCTGATATCAGTGTTCTTGTTATGTATAGACTCGTGAGAGTACGAGGTTTCTGAAAATATAAATTTCACCCATATTCGAGACATACGACTGACAGGCGCATTGGTCATTTTATATAATTCTGCGTATTAGCTTAGAATTTAATTGTATAATCAGTTATTTGAAGTATTATTTACATTATGAAATTTAATTAAATAGATTTTGGCCATTTGGAGTCGAGTACTCGTGGCAAGAATATGGTTTCCAGTTGATTTTGAGCCGGTTCAAGGTAAGTGGCTTGTCTAACCTTGTGTTGGGGATCTTCCCCTTAGGATTGATATGTTTGTTGATTGTAATGCCTTGGACGTGAGGTGACGAGTGCGTACTTGTGCAAATTGTTGGAAATCCAATTTTTCTTTAAGCGCTTATTAGTATGTTCCTTCCCCTACTTTTATTACTTGTATCATTTAAGCCTGTGTTAGCTTAGGAAAACATGTCTAAGTGATTTATTGCTTTAATTGGTCAATCTGTTTACCTGAACTCTGTGCAGCATGCTAGGCTAGAAGTATTGGTTGCCTTAACATGACATTTCCCTGCTTTGAATATTTTCTTACTGCTGCTGTGCATTTACATTGGGACTACGAATATGGGATTCCAGTAGCTCCCCCTTATATGCTTACTTTAGGACTACAAGTTCGATTCCTAGTAGATTTCCCCAACACATTTACTTTGGAACTGCGGGTTAAATTCCTGATAGATCCTCCTGTACAATTATATGGAACTACGAGAATGCACCCACTAGATTCCCCCAGTACTGGGTAGTTACGTTTTGGACAAGATTCCCGGTAGATCCTTGCGCATTGATAGTTGGACTACGGGACGGGATCCTGTGAGATCCTTCAGACATATATATGATGGACTACGGCAAGGTATCTCGGGAGATCCATTGGACAATTGTAAATGGGACTTCAGGATGGTATCCTGGTACATTCCCCGTTGGTATTATTGGAACCGAGCTGTATTTTCCTTCGGTGATTACATTGCCTTTACATGTACTCTGTAGTTGTTGTTATTCTCTATATACTGTGTTACTTTAATTGTCGTTCACATATTATACTGCTTGTTCCATACTATTGAATTATATCTTTTATTTAATCTTATTAGGGTCCTGATCTTCCTCGTCACTACTCGATCGAGGTTAGGCTTGACACTTACTAAGTACGGCTGTGGTGTACTCATGCCCCTTATGCGCATTTTTTTATGTGAAAATCTAGGTACTTCTTCTCAGTCCTACCATCCTTGAGGGAGGCAACTTCTTAAACACTTCGAGTTACATCTATCTCATCCGCAGACCAAGCAGTCCCTTGTCACTCCCCATTTTTCTCGCGAAATCGGGTTTATGATATTTGGGAGAACATCTCATTTCTTTCAGGAATTGGGTTTGGTTTGAAGAGTTGCCACCTAATGATTAGGGTGCAATAGGACACCAAGGAGGTTAGATTTGAACAATAAGAGATTGGGTAAGGGTTCAAAATTATTCTACAGGAAAAGTATTAGGTACCCCTTAGAATCCACTAGTGTGGTTTCCGGCTAGACTATTATTGTGAACTTGAGTACAATTAGCATAGAGACAAATAAGGATCAAATAAGAGGGGACTTCGTCATATAAAGGTTTACAAACAAATGAAGTTTGAAAGATTAAAGAATATTTCTTCTTTTATAAGGAAGAGTTTGAAATTCTTTAAAAGAGAAAAAAAAAGGAAAAAAAGATCCTAGGTTTATTAATAATATGGATTACCCCAAACAATACCTGATAATCACTCCTCAATGAGGGGCTACATGTGGCATTATCACATGGTCATCATATCCATATCTATTATTCCCAGCTCGTTAAGGTATTAAAGCGCGTAATGATGTCGCTTACTATTGCGTGCTATTAACTGTCCCAATCCTATCAGTCCCGGTGGCATTTAGGACTTCTAGTCTAAAGAAGAAGGACACTTTAGCTTATTTGTGGTTTTAAAGGTAAATAATTCTAAGGCGGCATATAAAAACATGTGCAACAAGTTGATGGAAATCATATAACAAGTAAAAGGCTTGAATATACCTCCTTTTAACAGAGAAAACACTTAATTAGCACTACTTATACATACTGGTTAAGGTCTGAGTAAGTACTAAGCATGCAAAAATCTAAAGGTTCAGGCAGACTTATTTATTACATAATTCAGATAAGAAGTCCCAATCAGGCCTGCCTGTTGGTTGTGGTTATTAACAGAAGTGATTTAATTTAAACCTTTCCCTAAGGCATGCCTAAGTGAAAAAAGGATCCTATAGGTATGGTATCAATTGATTTTAGAATGCGATAACAATAAGCTGAATATACACTGGTTATAAGATAGTCAAACAATTGAAGAAAGGCAAGTTTTCACGAATGTTGTAAGTTTTGCAAATGGTGATACATCGTTATTACTGGTTTTAGCCTTATACATGAATGTGGTGATTCAGATTTTGATTAATAATTACTATAGACATACTTTCCATGTGTTGTTGATTTTAATACTTTTATAGACATGGTGAAAATGCAGAAGCCTTATAGACATGATATCTAGATGTTGAATTTTATTTGATGCCTATGAACATGATATCACATTGCAATTGATTCGTTTAAGACCTATGAACATGATTGCTAGACGAGGAATGGATACGCAAGATTCAGAAGGACCTATAGGCATATTTTTATATGCATATGGAGAATTCAGATTTTTAGAAATACTTATGGGCAAGATATCTATGTGAGAATGCAGAATTCAGAAACGGCTATAGACATGATATCCATGTGAGAAATGCAGAATTCAGAAAAACCTATAAACATGATATCTATGTGAGAATGTAGAATTCAGAAATACCTATAGACATGATATCTACATGAGTTTGTAGAATTCAGAAACACATATAGACATGATATCTATATGAGAGAATGTAGAATTCAGAAACCCTAATAGACATGATATCTACATGAGAGAATGCAGAATTCAGAAACACCTATAGACAAGATATCTACATAAGAGAATGCAGAATTCAGAAATACCTATAGACATGATATCTACCCTTTGCATACATAGTTACCCGTCCTTTTCACTAGCCTTCCCCAGAAGTTTATTACAAACCATTATATCCCAAAATAAAGTAAAAGAATACATCATAAATTAAAAGTACAACAAAGAAGAGCCCGATTCAGACTTCATGTCTGAGATATGAGGTAAACCATCTCCAAGAGATCATGATCCAAAGCCTTTCTACCATTTGGATGTGCCAAAGTTCCCTAAGAGCCTCAAAGGGGACTCCGGGCAATGCTCACATCCAAAGAGATGGAGATTTGTACACATAAGTGGTTCAGAGGGGGTAGGGAAATTGAAAGATCAAGGACAGGCAGTGACCAAGCCCAGCAATAGAGAATGCTACCACACCCATAAGCCTATTAGAACACACTATTAGATGCTAGGATCCCAAGGGATCAAGTTTCATTCATGACAATAATTTTTATATTGTCATGCACAAACGTTTGGGGATTCATCAAAGAAACATGCAGAAAGAAATTAGCATGCTAATTTGTGTGTTAGAACTATGAGCATGTGATATTTTTCTCGCATGAATTTCTTCAATAAAATTCTTAGATTTAGGATTTTTCCTTTTAATTGTTTGATTTTTAGGATAAATTGCACAATTTTCATGTTTGGTTGCATTTTTGTTAGCATTTTTTATAATTCTTACAAAATATGTTGCATGCACATTTTAAAGTTGATTTAATCATTAATTAACAATTAAGATTTTTATAAAAAGGAAAAATCAAATATAGGTTCAACCTGCTTTTTAAATTTTAATCTTCGAAATTTTAGGTAACATTTCCTTTAATATTGTTTTGTTAACAATTATATTGGATTGGTTTACATTTTATAGGTAAAATTGGATTTTTTTGATTTATCTAGGGTTTCAATAATTTGTGAAAATGAAAAATGGAAGAAAAATAAAAAGAATTTGAAAAGAGAAAATCCAAAAAAAATTGAAGACCAATTTTGGGCCATTTTTTTAAATAAAATCCAGCCCAAAAAAATGCCCAACCCAGTCCAAACGCAAAAGAAACATAGTCCAAACCCCTTTCCCTTCAAAATGACGCCGTTTCGGGCTGAAGCAATCAGGACCGTCGAGGTTTCTTGATCGAACGGTCCTAAAGCCCACGTTTCCTTGTATAAATATGTCCAAATGACCCCCTAACCCCCCTTTTCTGTCTGTTAGAACACTCTTAATACACCACCGTTCACCCCCATCCCCCGCCGTGAGCTACCGACCAGAAATTGCCTCCACAGGCGGTGATTGGCCAATCGCCACAAAAAATACACCGCAGTCTCCTCGTACCCTCCCCATTACATATCCAAACCTCTTTCTCCTCTGATCCCACTCGATTTTTTCACATATACAAAACACTAGCGCCGCCTCTGCTGTGTACGGTGGTGCCGTCTCCAAACCCTACCAAAATTACTCTCTATGGCCTCCTCACCCTCCTCATCCAAAATCCACAACCAATAAACCTCGTATCCCACTCCCATGGCTCGAATTTTGAATCAGAGAGAAGACCTAATTCCATGATTTGAAACTCGAAGAGCTTTCAAGATTTTGAGATCATATTGGACCTTATGCATGTGTTTTCACATGAAAACATATGTTTAAGGTTCACTTCGGTCAAAAATCAAAGGTTCAACAAGATTTGGTTCAAGTTTCTAACCCGTCTGATCTAGATATATTTCAGTTTCCTTTTTCTTTTCGTTTTTCTGTTTTTTTGTGCATCTTATCATTTGCATTGATTATTTTAGTTTTTTGTTCTTGCATTATGTGTTAAATCTTCCATGAATTTCGTGTTGCATGATTAACTTAGCAAGAAGTGTAGCATAATTAAGTTAGTTAATTGGTTCCTTTCCTCCTTCTGTTTCTTTTAGATTGCCGGGTTTCTTTCCTTTTTTTCTATTGAGGAAATTGAATTAGTTTTGGTCTCAAGTAGGGAGTTTCTGTTTGATTTTGAAATCACAAGGCCCAAATTGAACATTGGACTATGTCCAGTTCATTAGGCCCTGATTTGATATTGCCTTGGGTCAATTTTACCCAACCTGGTCCAGCAAGGTTTTTAGTGGTAAATACAGGGTTAATCAGGGTTAATATAGGTATTTTAAGTTAGGGAATCTTGTAGTAACAGAGTAGGAAGCCCCTAGAAGTTTCTAGTGTGGGGTTTGAATTTCTATTTCTGGTTTTGGAGAGTATAACTTGGAAAACAAGCTAGGAGTTTAGGGACTGTTAAGCAAAAGCTGAAACTAATAAAGACCTAAGGGGGTAAATATAGAATCAAAAAATTACCCTATTTGTTTGCATAAAAAAGGCATGGTCTCGGGCATGACAGAGGAGGGTTTTTTTTGGACATTTAAAAAAAGGGTTATCAGATCTTAGAGAGAGGAATTCCAAATAGAGAGTTTGATCCGGCCAAGCTCTGTAATAATTCTATAGATCTAAGGGTTAAAAAAATGAGTTTAACTTAAGGTTGAAGCCACATTAGAGGTCAATTCCATTGTTGATCTTCAGTTTGTTTCATATTGATATTTGAATATCCTGTTACTGGTTTTCAGAAAAATTCCTGCTTCATTTCCTTACTGATGGTTCAAAGTTTGGCTGCTGCTATTTTGCTTTTTGTTTCAACTCATTTTCATTGTGAATTTGCTGTAATCAAGTATCTGCTCCTAAACTTTTGTGATGATTTTGGCTTGAAGTAGAAATGAAATATGGAATTTGATAACTTCAACCTCCTTGGGTTGAATTAGATGAATTCGTTCTGTGTTAATTGTTTTAGTATTGGCGTAAGTGGAACACTGTAGACTCATTATTAGTTTGTATTCGATATTAGCTTTACATTCTACTGTCATAACTATTTTGAACTGTTAAAGGCATGAATTGCCTGGATTCTGTTCTATTATTCTAGATTCAGTATATTTTAAAGTCCTTGAAATTAATAGGTAGTTATTGAATTCATGTGAACTTGATTTACTCGTCTCTATACACTAACCAAGAGTATCTGTGAGATTTGAGTACATTTGAAGAGTTGTGATTCAATTTATGAATTCACGCTTCAATAAAGTCCCAAATTGCATGTTCTGTGGTTTTATTATCATTAATAAAGTCCATATTGTGATTCAAGTGTTGTAAAATAAGTTAGGTCATTCTAAGGTGATGAGAAATTTGTTAATATGTTGCAGATTCAAGTGTTCTTTCATTAGTCATACTTAACAGTTGTTTATCAGCTAACTAGTACATTGTGCCTAATACTTAGCCATAATAGATCTAGATCAAAGATGTATGTTAAAATGAATTCGTTTTATGCAGTTGATTTACGTATGTCTACATTACTGTATTTTGGATCTGGATCAGTCATATTACAAAGACCAGGCCCAATTTGGTCCTAGCTCTATTTGTTTAACCTTTTGTCAGCGTATCAGTGGGCTTGGCTCCATTTGGAGCCTAATCCTATAGAATCATTCGCCAACTGTGCTAGCTGGGCCCCCGACCTCTTAACATTATGCCAAAATTCGGACTTTTGTCACTCTTCTCATATGTGGTAGAAGGACTTATTGTGATGTAGGGATTTTCTTTTAAAATGGATTATAACGTAGGTATAGTTAATTAATTAGACTTCCGTAAATAACCTGATTTCAGCCTTTAATTAGATCACAAATGGCCTACTACCCTCTAAGCTTTAGTTGAATATCCTTTAAAATGAAATTGAGGTGCGCTACGGCAAATAAAAATCACAAAATTGTGTGGCCCTCTTTAATTATGTCTTTTTAAATCTATGGAATTCGGGACGTGCCATTTAGCGAATTTCTATGGCATCCCGCAAAGATAACAACACGCTAGTTGCTTTAGGCTCGTCATTTAATAATATTATCTTCTTAATCTCGGGTGCACATTTGTGTGACCCAAATCCAAATCTCAATGGCATTAAAATATGTCAAAAACCACGGGCGCATTTATGTGACGTGGTTAGAGACGTGTTTTAATAATGTTGTAAAATTCCTTAAAAATTAATGTAAAGAGTTAAATAATTTAAAATTGCACAATAGATCGAAACATGTATTTAAATAAGGTATAGGTCAATTATGATAGATTAAGCGACTGCGCTAGAACCATGGAATCCCGGGGTGCCTAACACCTTCCCCCCGAGTTAACAGAATTCATTACTCAAGAATTTTTGGTTCACAGACTTTGGTTGGAAAGTCGAAAATTTCCTCGATTTAGGATTCAAAATAAACCAGTGACTTGGGACACCAAAAACCAAACCTATCCCAAGCGGCGACTCTATAAAATGAATAATAATCCCATTTCTAATAATCTCACTTGAATTGGAAAAACTCCCTTATATACTATCCTTCCGAGGGTGGTATGTAAAAAGGAGGTGTGATAGCTCTAGCGACTCTACTGGGATAAAAAACCCAGAACTTTTGTTCAGGGTAAAAGAATTCGAGATTAGAATAGCTATTATACTTGGATTTATTTATTATATGATTTTCCCACATGTTTCATCCTAACGTGCTAAGTGCTTTACCGCTTTGATATTATCTGGATTGTATATATAAAATTGTTACGAAACCTTTCTCTTCTCATCTTCGGAGATGTGCTCGCTAGTCAAGACTCTCTATTCTATTAGTGTCATACCTTAAAGTAAGAAAGAGGCCGGACAAGTTACTAAGCTGGATTGCCTTTTGGTTCTCGGTACGTAGCCCCCTCCTCGACTCGAGTTGTTCGCTCGGGTACACAGTCTAGAACATATACCCATGCTTTGAACCTAGAATAACTTGACCTCATGCCTGATCAATAGTAGGTACTCTTGCTTGCATCACGTGTATTTGACCTAGGGGACTCAACACAGGGGTTTGGTCCGTCTAGGATAGGTGACTTGAAATGAAAAGACCATCCTGATGCATCCTACTTGCTATTTGTGGATTTATTTACTTCGGATCTGTGTGTTGACCGGAATGTAAATAATGGGAGAAATTTAGAAAAAGAAAAGAAAAGGGAATAATAGTGTTAGGTTTGAGCGAGTTAGTCCCCTATTTTTTTTTAAAAAAAAAAACCAATGCCCAAATGGTATCGAAACTTTGCCAGATTTTTTTTAAAGTGACAGAAAAAGAAAGCTTTGTTTTCAAAATAGTTGGTTTTGTCATATCTGCCTGAATTACACAAGTTTGATTCTCACCGGATGTAGGATACGTAGGCAACCCCCATGGGGTCTATCACCTTAGAATCTTTCAATCATCTTTGTAAATCTCTTTGATATACTACATATGAGTGCTTTCTAAATTTCTCTCTTGTTCTTTCTTTCAAATTGATGGAATGGCGTGTCCATATATGAATAAATAGAGTAATAATACTCTAAGAAAGTTATCTTATTGTAGTACGAACGTTTTCTGAGTTATAAACAGCTAACGTTGCTTATAGTACAAAAATTTTCTAAGTTGTGTAGCTTGGCAAGCCGTCCCTGATAGGTTGTTGAAGCCAGCCCCATTTTGTAGGAAAAACTTTGCGACAACAAACAAATTAATTGTTTGTGTAGCTTGGCAAGCCATCCCAAATGGGTTGTTGAAGCCAGCCCCATTTATAGGAAAAATTTTGTATCTATGGTATAGTTTGCTTTCTTGGAGTCTCTTCCTCTGTTCCTTTGTACTGTGGTATCAGAGCCAGCCCATCCTTTCGGTGGGAAGAACAGTTTTGGTGAATATGTCTGAGTAATTTCCATCATCTTCTTCCCTTGCAAAAATGAATATGTCCCCTACTCTATATAAAACGCTGTACAAAAATATGATTACCTCTATGAGTAGATATACTACCCGACAAACAAAAAGTATCCTCCACTGAACTACCCCTCATAAACCCTTACTCTGCTTTTGCAAAAGATCTTTTGCACGATGGACCCAAATTCGTTCCTTAGTCTAACACCGACCCAAAGGAATCAAAGAATATGTTGCTGCTTCAAAACTTTACCAGCATCCTATTTTTGCCAGTCGAGAGGAACAATTTATCACCCTTCAAATACCAGATGAGTTTCCCAGACAATAGAGAGATCATGGTTTTACCCATACCCATTTTGGTGCTATCCGAATCTCTTTAACATATCATGAAAGAAAGGTCAACCTATTGTAGCTCTACTTTCACTTCTAGACACGAGATATTTGGAGTACCAACATGAAAATTTGGGTACTGCCGAAGTTACCCTGAATGCTGCAACTATTTTCATAACTATCTTTCCAAATTTCAACATGTACCTTTATGACCCGTACCTAACCGAATCCCTAAAAATCCATGTCCAAATCCAGGGAGCTCCACAAGCTAAAGATTCCATTCAAGCTACCCTCCACCACCAAATTGCATGGCGAGTCCAAAATCATACCAATGATCTTTGCCTACCCGGAGGAGAAAATGCCTTACTCTTAAATATTGATGCTACCAAAGGAAACACCATGTGCACCCAAATACCCAGACAAATTCCCAGAGTTGAGCTTGTAATAATCTTTCCTGATTCCTGGATCACAAAATTCGAGAAGCTAAGAGAATTGGAGGAATCCTTGCAATCTGTTGAACTAACTTTTACCAAAAGAAGTGTCAAAACCATTTCCATAAGCTTTGACCATTCCCATCTAAAAAAACCCAATAAAACCATCTTCTCTTGCCATATGATTAACCCCAAAGATACAACAGACACATGCCCTAAACCTGACGGAGAGTTTTCTGGAATATACAAAGCATCATGGAAGAACATGACTGGTGCCAATATTTTAACAGAGAAGGAAAAAGAGTTTGGTGGTTCAAATGCCCCTTCACCGGACACTGCCCATGGGATCTTGATTGCGACTGTCAGGACTGTCTGGAAGATCCAATTGGAGAATATGATGAACACTACCAGCATAACAAAACAAAACAAAAATCCAAGAAAAAAAGGGAAAACCACTGAAAAACAATTTCGAGCTAAATATGAAAATAAATATCCTTCAATTGGCTCATTAAGCCGTCTAGGTAAATATGAATTTCTTGTCATGTACAAACCCCAAGAACGGCAAAAATTACTAGAAAAATTCACTCCAAGTTGGGAGGATAGTGAAACAATGCCCAACTCCTAGCCAACATCACCTCATACCCAAGAATTTAAAAGGCCACCTGAAGCTACAACTCTATCAACCCAAAAGTCCACATACCCACAAATTTTTATGAGGTGCCCTACAAGCTCCAGCAACTCGAAAGATTTTCCTCCACTTCAACCTTTTGAAAAAGAGGGTATCAGTTATGCTCCAAAAATCCCCAAAAAGAACATAATAGTACCTTCTAGAGAAAAACCCCCAACAAGTGATATTGATGCAACAATGAACTGGCAATTTGAAAATTCCATCTGCCAAAATAGAGTGCTGGACAACATTGGCAACACCATAAACAATGTGGCTCATACATAGAACAAAATGATGAGCAAAGTGGACACAATTGAGAAAACGATGGAGCAGACATCATCTTAGCATGCAGGAATGATCAAAGTCTTGGAACTAAGGTTGGCAAATTTACAATATGAGATTTGTCCGCCAGGAACTTCACTTTTCCAATTTTTCCAACAACAACAAAAGGAGACGATTTCTATCAAGGAACAAATCCAACTTTTGAGAAATGAGCACTTTGAGCCGCAAAAAACCCAGTTTTCCCTTCAAAACCTACCTTTATCCCTATGTCTCCACAAGCATATTCCCCGCCTAAATTAGACTACACCTTCTCTAACTTTCCAACTACCTTAAAAACTCCAATCTCTTTCACCCAACCACCAAAAGAAGAAAATGATTTTGACATCACAAAATTGGTTTGGGAAAGGAAAGATGCCCTGGCAGAACAGAAACAAACCAATAGAAGACAAGACCGAGGAGAAAGTTCAAAGGGGTCGAACCCCGATAATCTGATGATTTCGGACAAAAAGTCCCCAGACCTCTATGTCTCCCAGCCAAGATACACATCAGAAGAAGATACACCATGGTCAGGATCTCTTATCTCATTAGAAGGTAAATCAATGGAAGATAGCTCTCAATCAAGCAATGAATCCTCAGCAAACTCTTCTGAGGAAGATGATCCCCCAATATTTCTAAACCTGCCAAGAGACCCAGAAATATCTGAATTGAATGAGGTACAAGAAGGCATGACTAATGAACTAATCCCAGAAAGAAGAAATGATCCTATGGCGTCAAAAGCAGTTTGAACAGGTTTCCACGCATTCACCTTAGATGATGTCAAGGTTTCAGAATAGCCTTAAAGGATCAAAGACTTGTATACTTGGATGGTGACCAAAAATTTGGTGGAACGAGAAAAGTATATCATCTTATCAGAACTAACTTCCCGTTTCTCAAGAATCCTCAGAGACTGGTGGAACTCACTTGGAATTCAAGACAAAAATACTTTTCTTACTTCCCAAGATTTTTCCTTCAACGTCAGGATCCTACATGATGTTTTCTGCGGAGATACTGGCCAAAGATAGGAGAAAATGCGAAGAAAACTCTTCGAGATGAAGTGTGTGTCATTCGAGAGAAACGACATTGATAGACATTTTCAAAAATGGAAAAGATATACTTCGAGATCGGAGAAGACATCGATCTGAAGCAAGCATTTGTATCTTCCTTTCCGAAGTTGCTGGCAAGTTGAACCGTGACCATCATTGAAGAAAAGTTTTAGTGCATAACAATCCCACAAATTGGTAATATAAGGCAAGCTATTTTCGTTGCATTGGATGATATCTATTCAAAGCGCTGTGCCCAAAAGCAAATTCTCAAAAAAAATCCAGCGCTTGACAAAACATGCCATAAATCTGATCTAATCACCAGATCAGGATGTTCTTGCCACACATCTAGGTGACGGAGAGATTTCAGGAGTTTCAAATGGCCAAGAATTACAAACGGAAAAGAAAGGTCCAGGAGACGTACAAATTATTTCAGATGGAGAAGGCCAAGGAATTTTAACAAGAAAAATAGATGTTTTATTCGCCACAAGATTGGACATTTCGCAAAAGATTGTCCACAATCAAGAAGAGCTGTCAAACTCATTGAAGAAATTGAAGACTGCACTAGCATACATCTCGGAAAGGAGGAAGACCTTGAATCCATTTTCTCTGTAGATGATGAACCTAATGAAGAAACGTTGTTCTCTCTTATTATCTATGAGGATCAAGGCAATGATCACTACCAAATTTCAGAACCAGTGATCGAAGCTCGGGATGAGATCAATGCTCTTGCAGTGGTTCCTCAAGTAGAACTCAAAGTCTATTCATCCAAACGGGATAAACCAACTAGAGTTATTGCTTTCATAGAAACCGGAGCTACTTCCTCACTCATAAATCCTACTGTTCTCCCTGAAGATCAATGGATGCCGCATTTTAAGGATTTCAACACTGCATTAAAAGCATTCTTGACCACAACCACAAAGCACCCCATGACAATTGAGTTGTTTCCAGGATTGTAGTACAAAACGAAGTTGCTAGGATCTGATGTACAACGAAAGGATCTTATCATTGGGTTCGACATTTACAGATAACTCAGAGATCAACTCCAGATCAAGGCTAATGGGATAACTTTCAAAAAGTAGTCCAGACCTTATTATGTGATTACGAGGCTATTCCAAATTACAAATGATGAACAAATCAAAGAGATTAAGCAAAATATTATTGAAAATTCATGTGCTGAATCACACAAGAATTTCATGAAGAAAGGAAACGATCCTTATGGAAAAATGAAGAGTTTTTTATCAAGCTCCCTTTCAAAAAGAATGAATATATCAATCCAAAAAAAGCTAGTCATTCAGGGATGAATCTAGATCCTCTTCACCTTGCAAACAAAGAATGTGAAGAACTTTTGGAATTTGATCTGATAGAGCCATCTGATTCACAATGGCCATGCGAAGCATTTTATGTCAACAAAAGAGCTGAGGAGAGAAGAGGAAAACTCAGGTTAGTCATCAATTACCAACCACTTAACCATTTCCTCCAAGATAATAAATTCCCTATCCCTATTAAACTTACACTTTTCTCCCACTTAGCTGAGGCCAAATATTTTTCTAAGTTTAATTTAAGTCAGGATTTTGGCAATTAGGAATCCACCCTGATGAAAGATCCAAAACAGGATTTCGCATCCCCGATCATCACTTCCAGTGGAAAGTAATGTCCTTCAAATTAAAAAATGCACCTTCTTTATTCCAAAAGGCCATGATAAAAATATTCCAAACCATCCTCCATACCACTTTTGTTTACATTGATGACATCATGTTATTTAGTCATACATTAGAGGAACATATCAACCTGCTTCGTCAATTTGAGGCATTGGTAACACAATACAGAATCATGCTCTCAGCAAAAAAGATGGTTCTTGCTCAAAAGAAGATTGATTTTCTTGGAATGCATTTTGTCCAAGGTAAATACAGTCCAGGACCACATATATGTCAAGAATTATTCAATTTTCGGATACCAACCTCACAACAAAGCTGATCCAACTATTCTTGGGTATAGTAAATTATGTGAGAGAGTTTATCCCAGATATCTCTACGTATATTTCTCCACTCACAGAGATGCTCAAGAAAAATGCTCCATCATCGGGAAAGAAGCAAGATTATGCAGTCAAGGAAATAAAGGAGATTTCAAAAAATGTCAAGTCTCTCTACATCCCTTCGGACGGTAAGAAGATATTGAAAACTGATGAAAGCAATGAATACTGGAGTGCTATTCTGTTTGAATAAAAAGATGGACAAAGGAAAATATGTGAATATGCTAGTGGAAGGTTCAAAGATGCCGAACAACATTATCACTCCACTTTCAAGGAAGTTCTTGCAGTAAAGAATGGAATCAATTAATTTAATTTCTTCCTTATTCATATAGAATTTTTGATAGAAATGGACATGAAGGCCTTCCCAAAAATGATTCGGCTAAATGCACAAAATTATTCCCAATCGTCAGAATCTTAGGCGGGCTCAACGGTTCTCTCCATATATGTTTCAAGTCAGGCACCTAAAGGAAAAGATAATATTCTTGCGGATTTTCTGTCTCGACTGGAAGAATTCTCAAAGAGATTTTCCCCAGCAAAAGTGAAGCCAAAGCAACAGATAATCAGCAATTTCTTCATGCTCTCAAGTATGCCAAGAACAAGCTCATCACAACAAACAGATCATCCACCAAAGTTATTCAACTTCATGGATCCAATTGACCCGTCAATTTCTATGGAAATAAGAACTTATTATGAGCTCCAAGTTTTTCGAAAACAAGGAGGATCCATTCTTAAGCCATATGGGGTCAATCCATAATATCCATTCTGCCATATATTCATCGCTCAAACCAAGAATTTCCGCAAGAATTATTATGGTTTTTCTGGTACATATGCCATCAGTATTATATTTTCATGGAATTCAAATACAACGTCTTCAAGGATTTTGATAACATCGAACTTGCTCTCAAAATATTTTTACTATGGTTCAAACCTAGAAGATATTGGTTAAAGTATTTCAACGATTCCTACATGGCAAAGGTATTTATGTTTCATAGGCCAGTGAAGATTATTAATGGAAAAGTCTAGGCACAAGCAGAGGAATCATTCTGGTGGAAATTTCCAGTGTCAATTTTATCAATGGAACAAAAATATAGCGAGGCACAAAGAATCCTTTTTCAACAGAATAGGTGGATCCCGAGAGACATATTTCTAAAAGATTGGGCAAGCTGGAATTACACAAGCAATCATCCTCACTGGGAAAGAATCCGAGAAGCAGCAAAAGAATATCAAACACCATCATCCGATAAAAGATCACTGAAGACATTTACAGACTAAGGTTGAGGATTAAATCTCTCAATCCAGAAGAGAAAGAACACAGGAAGGAAGGGCCGTTAAATTCCATGCGTTACTACACAAGGTCCTTGAAAAGATGCCTAGTGGACAACCCTAGAATCAATGAAGCATAATTACCTAAATCCCTGTTAAAAACATCATAATCCTAGATTAGCCACCAAAAACCCCTCAAAATAATCCTATCCATGGCATACTACATATGAGTACTTTCTAAATCATCTTTGTAAATCATCTGTAAATCATCTTTGTAGTAGTAGGATTATCTTTGATTCTTTCAATCATCTTTGTAAATCTCTTGTGATATACTACATATGAGTGCTTTCTAAATTTCTCTATTGTTGTTTATTTCGAATGGATGGAAAGGCCGGATCCATGTATGAACAAATAGTGTAAGAATACAATAAGAAAGTTATCTTATTGTAGTACGAAAGTTTTCTGAGTTATAAACAGCTAACGTTGCTTATAGTACAAAAGTTTTCTGAGTGGAAGCCAGCCCCTTTTGTAGGAAAACTTTTGCGACTATAAACAAATTAACCGTTTGTGTAGCTTGGCAAGTCTTCCCTAATGGGTTGTTGAAGCCAGCCCCATTTGTAGGAAAACTTTCATATGTATGGTTTAGTTTGCTTTCTTCGAGTCTTTTCTTCTGTTCCTTTGTACTGTGGTATAGAGCCAGTCCATCCTTTCGGAGAGAAGAACAATTTTACTGAATATGTCTGAGTCATTTCCATCATCTTCATCCCTTGAAAAAATAAATATGTCCCCTACTCTTTATAAAACCCTGTCCAAAAAATAAGATTATATCTATGAAGTAGATCTACTACTCTGCTTTTACCAAAAAATCTTTTGCACCAAGGACCCAAATTCGTTCTTTAGTCCAACACCGACCAAAAGGAGTCAAAGAATATGTTGCTGCCTCAAAACTTGACCAACATCCTATTCTTGCCACTCGAGAGGAATAAATTATCACCCTTCAAATACCAGATGATTTTCCCAGACAATGGAGAGATCATGGTTTTACCTATATCCATTTTGGTGCTATCCGAAACGCTTTTACATATCATGGAAGAAAAGGTCGACCTGTTGTAGCTCGACTTTCATTTCTAGACACAAGATATTTGGGGTACCAACATGCAACTTTGGGTACTGCCGAAGTTACCCTGAATGCTGAAACTGTCTTCATAACTATCTTTCCAAACTTTAACATGTCCCTTTATGAACCGTACCTAACCGAAGCCCTGAAAATCCAAGTCCAAATCCAGGCAGCCCCACAAGAAAAAGATTCCATTCAAGCTGCCCTCCATCACCAAATTGCATGGCGAGTCCAAAATCATGACATGGATCTTTGCCTACCCGGAGGAGAAAATGCCTTACTCTTAAATAATGATGCTACCAAAGGAAACACCATGTGCACCCAAATACCCAGACAAATTTCCAGAGTTGAGCTTGTAAAAATCCTTCCTAATTCATGGATCACAAATTACGAGAAGCTAAGAGAATCGGAGGAATCCTTGCAATCTGGAGAACCAACTTTTACAAAACGAAGTGACAGAACGGTTTCCATAAGCTTTGACCATTCCCATCTAAAAAACCCAATAAAATCATCTTCTCTTGCCAAATGATTCAACCCAAAGATACAACAGACGCATACCCTGAACCTGACAGAGATGTTTTCTGGAATATACTAAGCATCATGGAAGAACATGATTGGTGTCAACATTTTGAAAGAGAAGGAAAAAGAGTTTGGGTGTTCAAATTCCCCATCACCGGGCACTGCCTATGGGATCTTGATGGCGACTGCCAGGATTCTTTAGAAGATCCGATTGGAGAATATGATGAACACTACCAGCGTATCAAAATCAAACAAAAATCCAAAAAAGGGGAAAACCACTAAAAAACAATTCCGAGCCAAATATGAAAATAAAAATCCTTCAATTGGCTCATTAAGCCGTCAAGGTAAATATGAATTTCTTGTCAGTTACAAACCCCAAGAATGGCAAAAATTACGAATAAAATTCACTCCAAGTTGGGAGGATAGTGAAACAACGCCCAAATCCAAACTAACATCACCTCATACCCCAGAATCCAAAAGGCCACCTGAACCTACAACTCTATCAACCCAAAAGACCACATACCCACAAATATTCATGATGTACCCTACAAGCTCCAGCCACTCCCAAGAATTTCCTCCACTTCAACCTTTTGAAAGAGAGGGTATCAGTTATGCTCCAAAAATCCCCAAAAAAAACATAATACTACCTTCTGGGGAAAAGCCCCCAACAAGTGACATTGAAGCAATAATGAACTGGCAATCTTATAATTCTATCTGGCAAAACAAAATGTTGAACAACAATGACAAACCATAAGGAACGTGGCTCATACACAGAACAAAATGATGATCAAAGTGGAACGGATTGAGAGAAAGATGGAGCAGACATCATCGCAACATGCAGGACTAATCAAAGCCTTGGAATTAAGGTTGTCAAATTTACAATATGAGACTTGTCCTCCAGGAACTTCACTTTTCCAATTTTTCCTACAACAACAAAAGAAGACGATTTCTATCAAGGAACAAATCCAACTTTTGAGAAATGAGAACTTTGAGCCGCAAAAAACCCCAGTTTTCCCTTCAAAACCTACCTTTTCCCCTATGTTTCCACAAGCATATACCCCGCCTAAATTAGACTACACCTTCTCTACCTTTCCATCTACCTCACAAAATCCAATCCCTTTTACCCATCAACCAAAAGAAGAAAATAATTTTGACATCGCAAAACTGGTTTGGGAAAGGAAAGATGCCCTTGCAGCACAGGAACATACCAAGAAAAGACGAGACAAGGGAGGAAGTTCAAAGGGGTCGAACCCCGAAAATTTGATGATTTCGGACAAACAGGCCCCAGACCTCTAAGTCTCCTAGCCAAGATGCACATCAGAAGAAGATACACTAGTCGAGAATCTGTTAACTCATCAGAAGGTGAATCAATGGAAGATAGCTCTCAATCAAGCAATGAATCCTCATCAAACTCTTCCGAGGAAGATTATCCCCCAATATTTTTCAGCCAGCCAAGTGACCCAGAAATATTTGAAGTAGATGAGGAACAAGAAGGCATGGCTAATGAACCAATCCCAGAAAGAAGAAATGAGCCCATGGCGTCAAAACCAGTTGGAACGGATTTCCACACATTCACCTTAGATGATGTCAAGGTTTCAAAATGGCCTCAAACGATCCAAGACTTCTATACTTCGACGGTGAATAAAAATTGGTGGAACGAGAAAAGTATATCATCCTGTCAGAACTAACTTCCCGGTTCTCAGGAATCCTCAGAGACTAGTGGAACTCATTTTGAATTCAAGACAAAAATACTTTTCTTACTTCCCAAGATTTCTCCTTCAACATCAATATCCTACATGATGTTTTCTATGGAGATACTGGCCAAAGATATGAGAAAATGCGAATACAACTCTTCGAGATAAAGTGTGTGTCATTCCACAGAAACGACATTGATAGACATTTCCAAAAAATGGCAAAGATATACTTTGAGATCAGAGGAGACATCAATCTGAAGCAAGCCTTTGTATCTTTCCTTCCAAAGTTGCTGGAAAGTCGAACCATGACTATCATTGAAGAAACGTTTCAGTCCATAACAATCCCACAAATTGGTTATATCAGGAAAGCTATTTTCTTTGCATTGGATGATATCTGTACAAAGCGCTCTGCCCTAAAGCAAATTATGAAACACAATCCAGCGCTTGACAAAGCATGCCGTAAATCAGATCTTATCACCGGATCAGGATGTTCCTACCACACATATAGGCGAAGGAGAGATTTCAGGAGGTTCAAATGGCCAAGAATTCAAGAAGGAAAAGAAAGGTCTAGGAGAAGTACAAAATATTTCAGACGGGGAAGGCAAGGAATTTTCACATGAAAAATAGGTGTTTTATTTTCCACAAGATTAAACATTTCGAAAAAAATTCCACAATTAAGAAGAGCTGTCGAACTCATTGAAGAAATTGAAGACTGCATTGGCATACATCTCGGAAAGGAGGAAGATCTTGAATCCATATTCTCTGTAGATGATGAACCGAATGCAGAAATGTTATTCTCTTTTGATATCTATGAAGATCAAGGCAGTGATCACTACCAAATTTCAGGACCAGTGATCGAAGCTCGGGATGAGATCAATGCTCTTGCAATGGCTCCTCAAGTAGAACTCAAAGTCTATTAATACAAATGGGATAAACCAACTAGAGTTATTGCTTTCATAGACACCGGAGCTGCTTCCTCACTCATAAATCATGTTGTTCTCCCTGAAGATCAATAGATGCCGCATTTTAAGGATTTCAACACTGCATCAAATGCAATCTTGACCACAACTGTCATTACAACGACTCCATTGCAATTGAGTTCTTTACAGGATTGAAGTACAGAACGAAGTTGCTAGGATCTAATGTACCAAGAAAGGATCTAATCATTAGATTTGAAATTTACAGACAACTCAGAGATCAACTCCAGATCAAGGCTAACGGGATAGCTTTCAAAAATTAGTTCAGACCTTATTCTGAGATTCCGAGGCTATTCCAAATCACCAATGATGAACAAATCAAAGAAATTAAGCAAAATCTTATTGAACATTCATGTGCTGAATCACACAAGGATTTCATGAAGAAAGGGAAACGGCCATTATGGAAAAATGAAGAGTTTTTTATCAATCTCCCTTTCAACAAGAATTAAAATATCAATCCAACAAAAGCCAGTCATTCAGGGATGAATCCAGATCATCTTTAGCTTGCGAGGAAAAAATGTGAAGAACTTTTGGAATTTGATCTGATAGAGCTATCTGATTCACAATGGGAATGCGAAGCATTTTATGTCAACAAAAGAGCTGAGAAGACAAGAGGAAAACTTAGGTTAGTCATCAATTACCAGCCACTTATCCATTTCCTCCAAGATGATAAATTTCCTTTCCCAAATAAACTCACTCTTTTCTACCACTTAGCCAAGGCTAAATATTTTTCTAAGTTTGATTTAAAGTCGGAATTTTGGAAATTAGGAATCTACACATGTGAAAGACCCAAAACAGGATTTTGAATCCCCGATCATCACTTCCAGTGGAAAGTCATGCACTTCGGATTTAAAATTGCATTTTCCTTGTTCCAAAAGGCCATGATAAAAATATTCCAACCCATCCTCCATGCCTATTTAGTTTAGATTGATGACATTCTGTTATTTAGTCATACATTAGAGGAACATATCAACTTGCTTCGTCAATTTGAGGCATTGGGAATACAATCCGGAATCATGCTCTCAGCAAAAAAGATAGTCTTGCTAAAAAAGAGATTGATTTTCTTGGAATGCATTTTGTCCAAGGTGAATATAGTCTAGGACCACATATATGTCAAACATTACTCAAATTTCCGGATACCAACCTCACAACAAAGAAGATCCAATAATTATTAGGTATAGTATATTATGTGAGAGATTTTATCCTCGATATCTCTACGTATATTTCTCCACTCACAGAGATGCTCAAGAACAATGCTCCATCATGAGGAAATTAGCAAGATGATGCAGTCATGGAAATAAAGGAGATTTCAAAAAAATGTCAAGTCTCTCTACATCTCTTCGGACTGTAAGAAGATATTGCAAACTGATGCAAGCAATGAATACTAGAGTTCTATTCTATTTGAAGATAAAGATGGCCAGAGTAAAATATGCGGATGCGCTAGTGGAAGGTTCAAAGATGCCGAACAACATTATCACTCCACATTCAAGGAAATTCTTGCAGTAAAGAATTGAATCAAGAAATTTAACTTCTTCCTTGTTCATACAGAATTTCTGATAGAAATGGACATGAAAGACTTCCAAAAAATGATTCAGCTAAATCCAAATATTATTCCCAATCCTCAGATTCTTAGGAGGGCTCAATGATTCTCTCCATATAAGTTTCAAGTCAGGCACCTAAAAGAAAAGGTAATATTCTCGCGGATTTTCTTTATCGACCGGAAAAATTCTCAAAGAGATATTCCCCAACAAAAGTGAAGCCAAAACAACAGATAATAAGCAACTTCTTCATGCTCTTAAGTATGCCAGGAACAAGTCCATCACAGCAAACAGATCATCCACCAGAGTTATTCAACCTCATGGATCCATTTGACCCGTCAATTATTTTGGAAAGAAGAACTTATTATGAGCTCCAAGTTTTTTGACAACATGGAGGATCCATTCTTAAGCCATATGGGGTCAATCCAGAATATCTATTCTGCCATATATTCATAGCTCAAGCCAAGGACTTTCCACAAGAATTATTATGGTTTTTCTGGTATCTATGACATCATTATTATATTTTCATGGAATTCAAATGCAACGTCTTCAAGGATTTGGAGAACATCGCACAAGCTCTCAAGTATTTTTGCTATGGTTCAAACCTAAAAGATATTGGTTAAAGTACATCAATGATTCCTACATGTCAAAGGTATTTATGTTTCGTAGGCTAGTGAAGATTATTCATGGAAAAGTCCAGGCGCAAGCAGAGGCATCATTCTGGTGGAAATTTCCAGTGTCAATTTTATCAATGGAAGAAGAATATAGCGAGGCACAAAGAATCCATTTTCAAAAGAATAGTTGCATCTCGAGAGAGATATGGCCAAAAGATTGGGCAAGCTGGAATTACACAAGATATCATCCTCACTGGGAAAGAGTTTGAGAAGCAGCAAAAGAACCTCAAACGCCATACGAAGTCAATTGAGGAAAGATCACTGAGTACATTTTCTGACAAGGCTGAGGATTAAATATCTCAATCCATAAGAGAAAGAACACATCAAGGAAGGGCCGTTAAATTCTAGGCGTTACTACACAAGGTCCTTATAAAGATGCCTAGTAGACAACCCTAGAATCAATGAAGCATAATTACCTAAATCTATGCTAAAAACACCATAATCATAGATTAGCCACCAGAAAACCCTCAAAATAATCCTACCCATGGCAAGACGAATTTCCACACCTTTCCATACTATCCGGGCCCCACTTTTACCTGTTGTCACATGTTTCCACATGCTTCCACATGCTTCGTCACATGCCACTCCTTACTTTCACATGGCGTTACATGCTCCCTCATGCTTTCACATGCTAAACCATGTATATTTTACCCTTGGTCACATGTTTTCAGTGGGTTTTTAGTTATTTTGCCAAGAATCCTTCACATGCTTAGAAGGACCCACTTCTAAGATAAGTTTTCCATGTAAGATAGGTTTATTTTAGTTTGTCTTGTAATAACCTCCTATTTACCCTATATAAAATAGGCCTTGCAGTTGTAGTAGGATCATCTTTGAATATTTCAATCATCTTTGTAAATCTCTTTTGATATACTACATATGAGTGCTTTTTAAATTTCTCTGTTGTACTTTCTTTCGAATGGATGGAAAGATCGGTCCATGTATGAATAAACAGAGTAAGAATACTAAAAGAAAGTTAGCTTATTATAGTACGAAATTTTTCTATGTTATAAAAAACTAACGTTGCATATAGTACAAAAGTTTTCTGAGTTGTGTAGCTTGCCAAGCCGTCCTTTATGGGTTGTTGAAGCCAGCCCCTTTTGTAGGAAAACGGTTGCGACTATAAACAAATTAAGTGTTTGTGTAGCTTGGCAAGCCGTCCCTAATGGGTTGTTGAAGCCAGCCCCATTTGTAGGAAAACTTTCCTATCTATGGTTTAGTTTGCTATCTTGGAGTCTCTTCTTTTGTTCCTTTGTACTGTTGTATCAGAGCCAGCCCATTCTTTCGGAGGGAAGAACAGTTTTACTGAATATGTCTGAGTCATTTCCATCAACTTCTTCCCTTGAAAAATAAATATGTCCCCTACTCCATATGAAACCCTGTCTAAAAAATATGATTACCTCTATGAAGTAGTTATACTACCCGACCAACAAAAAATATCCTCCACTGAACTACCCCTCATAAACCCTTACTCTACTTTTGCCAAAAAATCTTTTGCACCATGGACCCAACTTCGTTCCTTAGTCCAACAACGACCAAAAAGAGTCAAAGAATATGTTGCTGCCTCAAAACTTCACAACCATCCAATTCTTGACACTCGAGAGGAACAATTTATCACCCTTTAAATACATGATGGTTTTCCCAGACAATGGAGAGATCATGATTTTACCCATATCCATTTTGGTGCTATCTGAATCGCTTTAACATATCATGGAGGAAAAGGTCGACCTGTTGTAGCTCGGCTTTCACTTCTAGACACGGGATATTTGGAGTACCAACATGCAAGTTTGGGTACTGCCGAAGTTACCCTAAAACCTGGAATTGTCTTCATAACTATCTTTCCAAACTTCAACATGTCCCTTTATGACCCGTACCTAACTGAAGCCCTGAAAATCCAAGTCCTAATCCAGGGAGCCCTACAAGCTAAAGAATCTATTCAAGCTACCCTAAACCACCAAATTGCATGGAGAGTCAAAAATCAGGCCATGGTTCTTTGCCTACCAGAGGTGAAAAAGCCTTACTCTTAAATATTGATGCTACCAAAGGAAACACCATGTGCACCCAAATACCCAGAAAAATTCCTAGAGATGAGCTTGTAAAAATGCTTCCTGATTCCTAGATCTCAAATTACGAGAAGCTAAGAGAATCAGAGGAATCCTTGCAATCTGGCGAACCAACTTTTACCAAAAGAAGTGACAAAACCGTTTCCATAAGCTTTGACAATTCCCATCTCAAAAAACCCAATAAAATCATCTTCTCTTGCCAAATGATTCAACCCAAAGATAGAACAAACACATACCCTGAACCTAATGGAGAGTTTTTCTAGATTACACAAAGCATCATGGAAGAAGATGACTGGTGTCAATATTTTGATAGAGAAGGAAAAAGAGTTTGGTGGTTAAAATGCCACATTCACCGGACACTGCCCATGGGATCTTGATTGTGATTGCCAGGATTGTTTGGAAGATCCAATTGGAGAATATGATGAACACCATGAGTGTGACAAAACCAAACCAAATGTCAAGAAAAAGGGGAAAACCACTGAAAAACAATTCAGAGCCAAATATGAAAATAAAAATCGTTCAATTGAATCATTAAGCCGTCCAGGTAAATATGAATTTCTTGTCATGTACAAACCCCAAGAATGGCAAAAATTACTAGAAAACTTCACTCCAAGTTGGGAGGATAGTGAAACAATGCCCAAATCCAAACCAACATCAGCTCATACCCCAGAATCCAAAAGTCCACCTGAACCTACAACTATATCAACCCAAAAGTCCACATACCCACAAATATTCATGAAGAGCCCTACAAGCTCCAGCAACTCCCAAGATTTTCCTCCACTTCATCCTTTTGAAAAAGAGGGTATCAGTTATGCTCCAAAAATACCCAAAAAGAATATAATACTACCTTCTGGAGAAAAACCCCCAACAAGTGACATTGAAGAACAATGAACTGGCAATCTGAAAATTCCATCTGCTAAAACAATGTGTTGGACAACATTGGCAACACCATAAGCAACGTGGCTCATACACAGAACAAAATTATGAGCAAAGTGGAAATGATTGAGAAAAAGATGGAGCAGACATTTGTTAGATAATATGCTTAGCGCTAGGGGGGGGGGATGAATAGCGTTATAATAAATATTAGCGTAAACTTGCGGAATTTAAAAATTGCAGGAAATAAATAATTGCGATAAGTAAATAAATTAGAACAAACGCACCGATGTATCCTGGTTCACCACAACCCGTGGCTAGTCCAGTCCCCGAGAGACTCTCTCGAGATTTCCACTAACTTGTTAAGCTTACGGGTGCTCAACAAACCGTTACAACTTGAGGACACAAGCCTCAACAACCTTTGCTCGGAGATACAACACTCCAAGACTTCAACCAAGGAAACACAAGTTCCTTCTTACAACACAAGGGACTAACACTTCCCTTCAAGTGTACAAAAACACTTAGCACTCAAACAAGACACTCCTTTAAGAGTAGATATGTGTAAAAAGAATACGCTCAAGATCGCAACAACTTTCGACAAGAATTTGGCTCTCAAAAACTTATGTAATGAATATAAAATGATAAGCAATAAAGTATGCAAGCTTTAGCAATTGTATGATCAGTTGTTGTACTTAAAAGACTGATTTGAAGCTATATTTATAGCTGAAAAACTTTGTATTACCGTTGCCTAATTGCCAATTAAGAATTGCCGATTTTACTCTGTGACAATCGATTGTCAAATTACCACAATCGATTGTTTGCCAGTTCTTCCAAAAATCAATCCCAGATTTTACGTTTAACAATCGATTATCTAAGATCAATAATCGATTACTGGCAAAGTTCAAAAAATCATTTCCAGATTTTACGTAAAACAATCGATTGTCAGAAATCTACAATCGATTACTCAGCAACGTTAAAAAAATCCTTTCCAGATTTTAATGAAAACAATCGATTATAAGAAATCAATAATCGATTACTCAGCAACGTTCAAAAAATCCTTTCCAGATTTTAATCAAAACAATCGATTATAAGAAATCAATAATCGAATACCTGACGGTAGTTGAAATTATTTTGGCAACGGTCAGTTATACAATCGATTATACTAAGTTAACAATCGATTATATATCAGTCTTGAAAAATCAATTTAGACACTTCCTCTTGACAATCGATTGTTATAGGTTCACAATCGATTATTTAATAACTTTGAAAAAGTCTGGAAGACATTGCCTCAAATAATGTCAGACATCTGCAATTTCAGACATAATAACGCAAATAATGTCAAGACAATCGATTATTGATACTGGATAATCGATTATATAAAAGAGAAATCGATTGTTCTGTGCGTCAAGCTTTTTAATTCCCCCTGCCTTTAGGGCGATACCTGCAAAAATACGTTAGACGTCTCCGACGCTCAAGTTAGAAAACATGTGAAAGGGAGAATGCAATGCATGACTTAGATCAACGTGGAGTCAAGGATCCCGAGTTCACTACGAAATCGGAAGAAGGACTCTTTCTCTAAGGGCTTTGTAAAGATGTCGGCCAATTGATCTTTGGTTTTAACAAATTCAATTTCGACATCGCCCTTGAGAACGTGATCTCTTATAAAATGATGTCTAATTTCAATGTGTTTTGTTCGCGAATGAAGAACGGGGTTCTTCGTCAAGCATATGGCACTAGTATTATCACATCTAAGAGGGATATGATCAAGACTCGGGCCATAGTCCAAGAGTTGTTGTTTCATCCAAAGGATTTGAGCGCAACAACTTCCCGCGGCTACATATTCAGCCTCGGTTGTGGACAACGCAACACTTACTTGTTTCTTGCTAAACAAAGAAATGAGAGAGCTACCGAGCAAATGGCAAGTGCCACTAGTGCTCTTGCGGTCCAATTTGCATCCAGCAAAATCGGAATCGGAATACCTAACAAGTTGGCATGAGGAACCTTTGGGGTACCATAGACCCACATTTACAGTACCAACAAGATACTTCAATATCCGTTTCACCGCAGTTAGGTGAGACTCCTTCGGACACGATTGATAACGAGCGCATAAGCACACGCTAAACATGATGTCCGGACGACTAGCAGTAAGGTAAAGGAGAGAGCCAATCATACCTCGATACTTTTTTATGTCAACTTCCTTACCTTTCTCATCTTTGTCTAGATGATCGGATGTGCTCATGGGGGTTGCCATTGCTTTTGCATTGGTCATTTCATATCGTTTCAGCAATTCTTTGCAATATTTCGCTTGGCAAATGAACGTACCTTCTTTCATTTGCTTTACTAGTAATCCCAAAAAGAATGTTAACTCACCCATCATAGACATCTCAAATTCGCTTGTCATTAAATCGGAAAATTCCTTGCACAAAGCATTGTTAGTAGCACCTAATATAATATCATCCACATAGATTTGAACTAATAAAATATCATTGTTTTTATGCTTAACAAAAAGAGTGGTGTCAACTTTCCCCCTAATGAAATCATTTTCCAATAGAAATTTACTCAATCTTTCATACCAAGCTCGGGGAGCTTGTTTTAAACCATAAAGAGCCTTTTTGCGTTTGAAAACATGATCGGGAGATTTAAAATCTTCAAAACCGGGGTGTTGTTCAACATAAACTTCTTCTTGAATAACACCATTTAGAAAAGCACTTTTCACATCCATTTGATATAAATTGAAATTCATAGAAGAGGCAAAAGCAAGCAATAAACGAATAGCTTCTAATCTAGCTATGGGAGCATATGTTTCTTCATAGTCAATACCCTCTTCTTGATTATAGCCTTTTGCTACAAGCCTAGCTTTGTTTCTAGTGATTACACCATTTTCATCTAGTTTGTTTCAAAAAACCCATTTCGTACCAATTATGGTATGATTTTCGGGTCTTGGCACCAAATCCCAAACGTCATTCCGTTTGAATTGGTTAAGCTCCTCTTGCATTGCCAAGGTCCAAAATTCATCCCCAATTGCTTCGGAGATGGTTGTTGGTTCAATTTGAGAAACAAAAGCAGTATGTCCTAAGGTGTTCTTAAGGGAGTTTCGGGTACTTACCTTTTCTCCGACGTCGCCAATTTCCTGTTCGAGAGGGTGATCTTTGATTGTCCTCCACTCGTTAGGCATTTTCGTTTCTTTCTCCAATTGTGGCGCTTCCTCCGTTGATTGTTTCAAGGTTTCATCTTGAATTTCCTTAGGAGTTTCCTCTTGTGCTTTGTCTTTTAAACTATATAAAATACCTGCAAGATCAGAACAAGAATCCTTTCTCGCCAAGCGAGCATTATTTTCGGAAAACACAATATGAGGGGATTCCTCCACAGTTTGGGTTCTATTATTAAATACCCTATGTGCTTTGCTACGTGAAGAATACCCAATAAAAATTCCCTCATCGGATTTTGCATCAAATTTTCCCAATTGATCTTTTCCATTGTTATGAATAAAACATTTACAACCGAATACTCTAAAATGGGAGATATTTGGTTTCCTTCCCTTGTAGAGTTCATAAGGGGTTTTCATGAGTATTGGCCTTATGACTACTCTATTTAAAACGTAGCATGCGGTACTCCCGGCATCCGCCCAAAAATGTTTGGGAATCTTAGCCTCTTCGAGCATGGTTCTAGCCATCTCTTCGAGACATCTATTTTTCCTTTCCACCACCCCATTTTGTTGTGGTGTTCGTGGAGCGGAAAAGGTATGCTCGATACCGAGTTCGTCACAAAAGTCCGCACAGAGATTGTGATCAAACTCTCCCCCATGATCACTTCTAATTGAAGTGACGGTTGTTTCCTTTTCGTTTTGAACACGTTTAAGAAAATATTTAAAATTCTGAAAAGCATCACTTTTATGGGCAAGAAATAAAGTCCAAGTAAATCTGGAATAATCATCAACAATAACAAAAGCATAATGATTTCTACCTAGACTTTCAATGCGAGATGGTCCAAATAAATCCATGTGAAGCAATTGCAATGGTCTAGTAGTTGAAACAATATTTTTCGATTTAAAAGATGCTTTTGTTTGCTTCCCTTTTTGACAAGAATCACAAGTAGAGTCATTTTCAAATTTAAAGTTTGGAAGACCAACAACTAAATTTTGTGAAACCAATTTGTTCAAAAGATGCATGTTGATGTGAGCTACTCTACGATGCCATAACCAAGAATCATCCTCTTTGCTCATTAAAAAATTCACATATTCGGGTGAAAAATTTGCAAGATCAACCATATAAATGTTATCCATTCTAAAACCACGAAGGATACTTTTAAAATCGCTACGTCTAAAAACTAAGCATTCATCCGAATCAAATAAAACAAGATTTTCCTTGTCACATAATTGACTTAAGCTCAAGAGATTATGTTTTAAACCTTTCACAAGTAATATATGCTTAATAGAAGAAATTTCATCCTTACCGACCGATCCGATGCCGATAATCTTTCCTTTGTTGTTATCACCAAAAATAACACTTACCCCTTCCTTGTGTTCTAGTTGAAGGAATTTGGATTCGTCTCCCGTCATGTGCTTGGAGCATCCACTATCAAGGTACCATAGTACACTTGATCCCTTCAAACATACCTACAAAACAGATTAATGAGTTTTAGGTACCCATGCCATTTTGGGTCCTTGGGGGTTAGGCAAATCATACTGATGTGATTGAGTGTTATGTCTATGTCGTGTAAAACAAGCAGGAGCAATATGTCCAATTCGTCTACAATAATGACAAGTCACGTTAGGATTATGCATCCTTCTAGGTTGGTAGTAATTGGATGGACGAAATTCATTTACTCTATTCATGACAATATAACTATTGCGCAAATCATGAAAATCATTTCTCCTACCATTTGTTCTAGGATATGCATCATTTCTAGAATAGTTGTTTCTAGGTTGGAAGTCATTTCTAGGTTTGTTGTATCTAGGATGAACATTTGTTTTATTTGTCCTAGGTTGAGCCTTAGGTGGTTGGGGGTTGGCTTCAACTTTCTCTTTAGGCTCGTTTCTAAAACCTATGCCATGCTTGGTCGACTTCAAATTAACAAGCACTTCATTCAAATTTTTATGAGAAGAGTTAAACTTATCTAAGGTGCCCTTAAGCCTTTCTACTTCATTTTTGAGATGCATGCAAGAAGTACAATTTCTAGAACTTTCGGGCTTGTCGGCGCTTCTCTTGCCAAAAAATTTGTTTTCCTCTTTCAACTTCTCATTTTCTAAAATCAGTTTTTCCAATTCCTTTTCTTTAAAAGAGAGTTGTTTTTGAAAATCTTTTTCTTTTAAAGAAGCATTTTCTTTTATACTCTTAACAGTTTTAGAAGCTTTAATAAATTCGCTATACAACTCATCAAAAGCATTTTGCATTTCTTCAAGGGAAAAGAAATTTTTGGAAGAAATTTGACATACCTCTTCTTTGTTGTCTTCTTGTGCCATAAGACAAAGATTTGCGGCTTCGTCTTCTTCTTCCTCACTTGACTCATCACCGGAGTCGCCTCCCCAAGATATGTATGCTCGTTGCTTCTTGAAGGATTTCTTCTCCTTTTTAGCATTTGGGCAATTTGATTTAATGTTCCATGTTTCTCCGCACTCATAGCACTTTATTTGATCTCCTTGCTTTTTGCCCTTTCATTCATACTCTTTTCTCATGAACTTTTGAAATCTCTTGATAACGAGTCCGAACTCGTTGTCTCCGTCCTCATCATTTTGAGGTTGGCTTGTACTTTCCTTGAGAGCGATTCTTTGCTTCCTTTGAGCATCAACAAGAGGGTTAAGTATAGTAGATTCATATGTTTTAATATTACCTCTTAATGCGTCGATGGTGACATTTGAAATGCCAATGGATTCTTGAATCGCGTCGGCCTTGGATTGCCATTCCGGAGTGAGACTTCGGAGAATTTTTCGGACAAGTTCCTTATCCGTGAAGGTCTTCTTAAGAGCATGTAAATCATTTACGATTTTTGAAAATCGTTTAAACATCTCATCGACCTTTTCGCCTTCCTTCATGTGAAACAATTCATATGCATGGGTTAGGAAATCAATTTTGGCTTCCCTTACCTGGTCCGTACCTTCGTACGTAATTTCCAGCTTGTCCCACATTTGCTTCGCTGTTGTGCAACAAGATATCTTCCTGTAATCATCAGCATTTACAGCACAATATAATAAATTAATAGCTTTAGCATTATTTTGCACCTTTCGGATATCATCCGCATCGTATTCATCTTCGGACTTTGGGACCCATTCATTTTCAACCTTCTTGGTTGGAATTTGTTCTCCATTCATTATGACCTTCCAAAGATGAAAGCTATTTGATTGTACAAATATTCTCATCCTCTCCTTCCAGTATGTATAATTTGTACCATCGAATAGCGGTGGTCGGGTGGAGCATTGTCCTTCACCTATTCCTGCAAAAGAATCACGAGTAGAAGCCATGGATGTTTCTCTCAAACGGTTAAGTCTTCAGAGAGTTGGGCTCTGATACCAATTGTTAGATAATACGCTTAATGCTAGGGGGGGGGGGTTAATAGCGTTATAATAAAAATTAGCGTAAACTTGCGGAATTTAAAAATTGCAGGAAATAAATAAGTGCGATAAGTAAATAAATTAGAACAAACGCACCGATGTATCCTGGTTCACCACAACCCGTGGCTAGTCCAGTCCCCGAGAGACTCTCTCGAGATTTCCACTAACTTGTTAAGCTTACGGGTGCTCAACAAACCGTTACAACTTGAGGACACAAGCCTCAACAACCTTTGCTCGGAGATACAACACTCCAAGACTTCAACCAAGGAAACACAAGTTCCTTCTTACAACACAAGGGACTAACACTTCCCTTCAAGTGTACAAAAACACTTAGCACTCAAACAAGACACTCCTTTAAGAGTAGATATGTGTAAAAAGAATACGCTCAAGATCGCAACAACTTTCGACAAGAATTTGGCTCTCAAAAACTTATGTAATGAATATAAAATGATAAGCAATAAAGTATGCAAGCTTTAGCCATTGTATGATCAGTTGTTGTATGTTGTTGTACTTATAAGACTGATTTGAAGCTATATTTATAGCTGAAAAACTTTTATTACCGTTGCCTATTTGCCAATTAAGAATTGCTGATTTTACTCTGTGACAATCGATTGTCAAATTACCACAATCGATTGTTTGCCAGTTCTTCCAAAAATCAATCCCAGATTTTACGCTTAACAATCGATTATCTAAGATCAATAATCGATTACTGGCAACGTTCAAAAAATCATTTCCAGATTTTACGTAAAACAATCGATTGGCAGAAATCTACAATCGATTACTCAGCAACGTTCAAAAATCCTTTCCGGATTTTAATTAAAACAATCGATTATTAGAAATCAATAATCGATTACTCAGCAACGTTCAAAAAATCCTTTCCAGATTTTAATTAAAACAATCGATTATAAGAAATCAATAATCGATTACGTGACGATATTTAAAAACATTTTGGCAACGGTCAGTTATACAATCGATTATACTAAGTTAACAATCGATTATATATCAGTCTTGAAAAATCAATTTAGACACTGCCTCTTGACAATCGATTGTTATAGGTTCACAATCGATTATTTAATAACTTTGAAAAAGTCTGGAAGACACTCCCTCAACACAGTCGATTGTCATATGTTCACAATCGATTATTTTGTGACTTTGAAAAATCTGATGGACACTGTCTCTTCACAATCGATTGTCATTAGCTTCACAATCGATTATTTTGAGCTTTGAAAAACTTTTATGGACACTGCCTCATCACAATCGATTGTCATAAGGTTCACAATCGATTGTCATGCAGATTTGAAAAATCTGATGCTCACTACCTTAACACAATCGATTGTCATAAGTTCACAATCGATTGTCAAGCAGCTGACTTAAACATAATCGATTATCATAAGTACATAATCGATTATCTTAGTCCAGATTTTAGAGGCATGTTTAAAAATCATTTTACTAAAGTAAATATGCATTATTTAAAATCATTTTGCTCTAAATTAAATATGCATGATTTGTTAAAAATATTTTTACGAGAGAAGCCAAGTCTTGAGTTCAAGTTGTCGGATCAAGATCACAATTAAATACCGACTCATATAAAACTTAATATCGATCTTTGCCTTGTGCTTGAATCTCGTTATATATCAATTTTGCGCTTTGTGCTTGGACCTCGTCATATGCCAATTTGCGCATAGTTTGTCATTAATCAAAACCTACAAATATGAACACACGTTTAGTATAATGCCTTGAGAACGTGTTTCCAACAACATTGTCTTAGCATGCAGGACTAATCAAAGCCTTGGAACTAAGGTTGGCAGATTTACAATATGAGATTTGTCCGCCAGGAATTCACTTTTCCAATTTTTCCAACAACAGCAATAGGATATGATTTCTATCAAGGAACAAATCCAACTTTCTAGAAATGAACACTTTGAGCCACAAAGAAACCCAGTTTTCCCTTAAAAACCAACCCGTTTCCCTATGTCTCCACAAGTATATTCGCCGCCTAAATTAGACTACACATTCTCTACCTTTCCATCTACCTCACAAAATCCAGTCTCTTTCACCAAACCACCAAAAGAAGAAAATGATTTTGACATCGCAAAATTGGTTTGGGAAAGGAAAGATGCCCTTGCAGCACAGAATCAAACCAAGAAAAGACGAGACCAAGGAGAAATTTCGAAGGGGTCGAACCCCGAAAATCTTATGATTTCCGACCAAAGGCCCCAGACCTCTATGTCTTCCATCCAAGATACACATCAGAAGAAGATACACCATGGTCGGAATCTCTTAGCTCATCAGAAGGTGAATCAGGAAAATAGCTCTCAATCAAGCAATGAATCCGCAGCAAACTCTTCTGAGGAAGATGATCCCCCAATATTTGTAAACTAGCCAAGAGACCCAGAAATATCTGAAGTAGATGAGAAATAAGAAGGCATGACTGATGAACCAATCCCAGAAAGAAGAAATGAGCCCATGGCGTCAAAAGCAGTTGGAACGGGTTTCCACACATTCGCCTTAGATGATGTCAAGGTTTCAAAATGGCCCCAAAGGATCAAACACTTCTATACTTGGATGGGGACCAAAAATTTTGTGGAACGAGAAAAGTACATCATCCTGTCAGATCTAACTTTCTGGTTCTCAGGAATCCTTGGAGATGGTGGAACTCACTGGGAATTCAAGACAAAAATACTTTTCTTACTTCCCAATATTTTGCCTTCAACATCAGGATCCTACATGAAGTTTTTCGCGGAGATACTGGCCAAAGACAAGAGAAAATGCGAAGACAACTCTTCGAGATGAAGTGTGTGTGTCATTCAACAGAAATGACATTGATAGACATTTTCAAAAAATGGAAAAGATATACTTCGAGATCGGATGAGACATCAATCTGAAGCAAGCCTTTGTATCTTCCCTTCCAAAGTTGCTTGCGTCAAACCATGACCATCATTGAAGAAACATTTCAGTCCATAACAATCCCAAAAAGTGGTTATATAAGGCAAGCTATTTTCGTTGCATTGGATGATATATATACAAAGCGCTCTGCCCTAAAGAAAATTATCAAACAGAATCCAGAGCTTGACAAAGCATGCCGTAAATCAGATCTAATCAACGGATCAGGATGTTCCTGCCACACACCTAGGTGAAGGAGAGATTTCAGGAGGTTCAAATGGCCAAGAATTCTAGACGGAAAAGAAAGGTATAGGAGACGTACAAGCTATTTCAGATGGAGAAGGCCAGGGAATTTTCACAAGAAAAATAGATGTTTTATTTGCCTCAAGATTGGACATTTTGCAAAAAATTGTCCACAATAAGGAAGTGTTGTCAAACTCATTAAAGAAATATAAGACTACACTGGCATTCATCTTGGAAAGGAGGAAGACCTTGAATCCATATTCTCTGTAGATGATGAACCCAATGAAGAAACGTTATTCTCTCTTGATATCTATGAAGATCAAGGCAGTGATCACTATAAATTTTCAGAACCAGTGATAGAAGCTCAGGATGAGATCAATGCTCTTGCACTGGTTCCTAGAGTAGATCTTAAAGTCTTTTCTCGAAATGGGATAAACCAACTAGAGTTATTGCTTTCATAGACACTGGAGCGTCTTCCTCTCTCATAAATATTGTTGTTCTCCCTAAAGATCAATGGATGCCGCATTTTAAGGATTTCAACACTGCATCAAATGCAATCTTGACCACAACTGTCATTACAACGACTCCATTGCAATTGAGTTCTTTACAGGATTGAAGTACAGAACGAAGTTGCTAGGATCTAATGTACCAAGAAAGGATCTAATCATTAGATTTGAAATTTACAGACAACTCAGAGATCAACTCCAGATCAAGGCTAACGGGATAGCTTTCAAAAATTAGTTCAGACCTTATTCTGAGATTCCGAGGCTATTCCAAATCACCAATGATGAACAAATCAAAGAAATTAAGCAAAATCTTATTGAACATTCATGTGCTGAATCACACAAGGATTTCATGAAGAAAGGGAAACGGCCATTATGGAAAAATGAAGAGTTTTTTATCAATCTCCCTTTCAACAAGAATTAAAATATCAATCCAACAAAAGCCAGTCATTCAGGGATGAACCCAGATCATCTTTAGCTTGCGAAGAAAAAATGTGAAGAACTTTTGGAATTTGATCTGATAGAGCTATCTGATTCACAATGGGAATGCGAAGCATTTTATGTCAACAAAAGAGCTGAGAAGACAAGAGGAAAACTTAGGTTAGTCATCAATTACCAGCCACTTATCCATTTCCTCCAAGATGATAAATTTCCTTTCCCAAATAAACTCACTTTTTTCTCCCACTTAGCCAAGGAAAAATATTTTTCTGAGTTTGATTTAAAGTCGGGATTTTGGCAATTAGGAATCCACTTTGATGAAAGACCCAAAACAAGATTTTGCATCCCTGATCATCACTTCCAGTGGAAAGTCATGCCCTTCAGATTAACAACGCACCTTCCGTGTTCCAAAAGGCCATGATTAAAATAGTCCAACCCATCCTCCATACCTCTTTCGTTTACAGTGATGAAATCCCGTTATTTAGTCATACATTAGAGAAACATATCAACTTGCTTCGTCAATTTGAGGCATTGGTAACACAATACAGAATCATGCTCTCAGCAAAAAAGATGGTTCTTTCTCAAAAAGAGATTGATTTTCTTGGAATGCAATTTGTCCAAGGTGAATATAATCCAGGACAACATATATGTCAAGAATTACTCTAATTTCCGGATACCAACCTCACAACAAAGTAGATCCAACAATTTTTTGGGTATAGTAAATTATGTGAGAGATTTTAATATATATATCTCTACGTATGTTTTTCCACTCACAAGCAAGATGATGCTGTCAAGGAAATAAAGGAGATTTCAAAAAATGTCAAGTCTCTCTACATCCCTTCAGATACTAAGAACATATTGCAAAGTGATGCAAGCAATGAATACTGGAGTGTTGTTCTATTTGAAGAAAAAGATTGCCAGAGGAAAATATGCGGATATGCTAGTGGAAGGTTCAAAGATGCCGAACAACATTATCACTCCACTTTAAAGGAAATTCTTGTAGTAAAGAATGGAATCAAGAAATTTTGATTTCTTCCTTATTCATACAGAATTTCTGATAAAAATCGAGATGAAGGCCTTCCGAAAAATGATTCAGCTAAATGCAAAAATTGTTCCCAATCCTCAGATTCTTAGGTGGGCTCAATGGTTCTGTCCATATAAGAGTATCAAGTCAGGCACCTAAAAGGAAAAGGTAATATTCTCGCGGATTTTTCAGTCCATACCGGAAGAATTCTCAAAGAGATCTTCCCCAACAAAAGTGAAGCGAAAACAACAGATAATCAGCAACTTTTTCATGCTCTCAAGTATGCAAGGAATAAGTTCATCACAGCAAACATATCATCCACCAGAGTTATTCAACCTCATGGATCCATTTGACCCATAAATTATTATGGAAAGAAGAACTTATTATGAGCTCCAAATTTTTCGACAACATGGAGGATCCATTCTTAAGCCATATGGGTTCAATCCAGAATATACATTCTGCCATATATTCATAGCTCAAGCCAAGGATTTTCCACAAGAATTATTATGGTTTTTCTGGTAACTATGCCATCAGTATTATATTTTCATGGAATTCAAATGCAACGACTTCAAGGATTTTGAGAACAACGCACAAGATCTCAAAGTATTTTAGCTATGGTTCAAACCTAAAAGATATTGGTTAATGTACTTCAATGATTCCTACAATGCAAAGGTATTTATGTTTCATAGGCCAGTGAAGATTATTAATGGAAAAGTCCAAGTGCAAGCAGATGCATAATTCTGGTTGTAATTTCCAATGTCAATTTTATCAATGAAAGAAGAATATAGCGAGGCACAAAAAATCCTTTTTCAACATAATAGGTGCAACCCGAGAGAGATATGACCAATAGATTGCGCAAGCTAGAATTACACAAACAATCATCCTCACTAGGAAATAGTCCGAGAAGCAGCAAAAGAATATCAAACGCCATACAAAGTCATCCGAGAAAAGATCACTGATCTAAGGTTGTGGATTAAATCTCTCAATACAGAAGAGAAAGAACACATCAAGGAAGGGCCGTTAAATTCCAGACGTTACTACACAAGGTCCTTGAAAAGATGCCTAGCAGACAACCCTAGAATCAGTGAAGCATAATTTCCTAAATCCCTGATAAGCACACCATAAACCTATATTAGCCACCAAAAAACCCTCAAAATAATCCTACCCATGCCAAGAGAAATTTCCACACCTTTACATACTATCCCGGCCCCACTTCAACCTGTTGTCACATGTTTCCAACAAAGGAACATACCATGGATGGGTAGGATTGAAGTGTGACCCGGACTTCAATTCTTTGTGCCTCGCTATATTCTTCTTCCATACTATCCTACGTATGGCGTTTGATATTCTTTTGCTGCTTCTCGGACTCTTTCCCATTGAGTATGATTGCTGGTGTAATTCCGGCTTGCCTAATCTTTTGGCCATATCTCTCTCGAGATGCACCTATTCTGTTGAAAAAGGATTCTCTGTGCCTCGCTATATTCTTCCTCCATTGATAAAATTGACACTGGAAATTGCCACCAGAATGATGCATCTGCTTGCGCCTGGACTTTTCCATTAACAATCTTCACTGGCCTATGAAACATAAATACCTTTGACATGTAGGAAGCATTGAAGTACCTTAACCAATATCTTCTAGGTTTGAACCATATAAAAAATACTTTGAGAGCTGGTGCGATATTATCAAAATCCTCGAAGATATTGCATTTGAATTCCATGAAAATATAATACTGATGGCATAGGTACCAGAAAAAGCGTAATAATTCTTGTGGAAAATCCTTGGCTTGATCTATGATTATATGGCAGAATGGATATTCTGGATTGACCCCATATGGCTAAGAATGGATCCTCCATGCTGTCGAAAAACTTGGAGCTCATAACTCTAGTGGATGATCTGTTTGCTGTGATGAACTTGTTCCTGGCATACTTGAGAGCATGAAGAAGTTGCTGATTATCTGTTGCTTTGGATTCACTTTGCTGGGGAAAATCTCTTTGAGAATTCTTCCGGTTGAGACAGAAAATCCGCGAGAATATTATCTTTTCCTCTTAGGTGCCTGACTTGAAACTTATACAGAGAGAACCATTGCGCCCACCTAAGAATCTGAGGATTGGGAATAATGTTCGCATTTAGCTGAATCATTTTTGGGAAGGACTTCATGTCCATTTCTATATGAAATTCTATATGAATAAGGAAGAAATAAAATTTCTTGATTCTATTCTTTACTGCAAGAATTCCCTTGAAAGTGGAGTGATAATGTTGTTCGGCATCTTTGAACCTTCCACTAGCGTATCTGCATATTTTCCTCTGGCCATACTTTTCTTCAAATAGAATAACACTTCAATATTAATTGCTTGCATCAGTTTTCAATTTCTTCTTACCGTCCGAAGGGATGTAGAGACACTTGATATTTTTTGAAATCTCCTTTATTTCCTTGACTGCATCATCTTGCTTCTTTCCGCATGATGGAGCATTTTTCTTGAGCATCTCTGTGAGTGGAGAAATATACGTAGAGATATCTGGGATAAAATCTCTCACATAATTTACTATTCCCAAGAACTGTTGGATCTTCTTTGTTGTATACCAATATCCGGAAATTTGAATAATTCTTGACATATATGTGGTCTTGGACTGTATTCAGCTTGAAAAAAATGCATTCCAAGAAAATCAATATCTTTTCGAGCAAGAACCATCTTTTTTGCTGAGAGCATGATTCTGTATTGTGTTACCAATGCCTCAAATTGACGAAGCCAGTTGATATGTTCCTCTAATGTATGACTAAATAACAGGATGTCATCAATGTAAACTAAATAGGTATGGAGGATGGGTTGAAATATTTTTATCATGGCCTTTTGGAACAAGGAAGGTACAGTTTTTAATCTGAAGGGCATGACTTTCCACTGGAAGTGATGATCCGGGATGCAAAATCCTTTTTTGGGTCTTTCATCAAGGTGGATTCCTAATTGCCAAAATACCGACTTTTAATCAAACTTAGAAAAATATTTGGCCTTGGCTAAGTGGGAGAAAAGAGTGCGTTTATTTGGGATAGGGAATTTACCATCTTGGATGAAATGGTTAAATGATTTGTAATTGATGACTAACCTGAGTTTTCCTCTTGTCTGCTCAGCTCTTTTGTTGATATAAAATGCTTCGCATGCCCAATTTTAATCAAATGGCTCTATTAGATCAAATTCAAAAAATTCTTCACATTCTTTCTTTGTAAGCAGAAGATGATCTGGATTTATCCCTGGACGACTGGCTTTTGTTGGATCGATATTTTTATTCTTTTTGAAATAGAGCTTGATAAAAGATCTTCATTTTTCCATAACGATCGTTTCACTTTCTTCATGAAATCCTTGTGTGATTCAGCACATGAATGTTCAATAAGATTTTGCTTAATCTCTTTGGTTTGTTAATCATTGGTGATTTGGAATAGCCTCGGAATCTCAGAATAAGGTCTGGACAATTTTTTGAATGCTATCTCGTTAGCCTTGATGTGGAGTTGATCTATGAGTTGTTTGTAAATGTCGAATGCAGTGATAAGATCCTTTCCTAGTACATCAGATCCTAGCAGCTTCTTTCTGTACTTCAATCCCGGAAAGAAATCGATTGTGATGGAGTGCTTTGTAATGACAGTTATGGTCAAGATTGCATTTGATGCAGTGTTAAAATCCTTGAAATGCGGCATCCATTGATCTTCAATGAGAACAGCAGGATTTATGAGTGAGAAAGCAGCTCCGGTATCTATGAAAGAAATAAATCTAGTTGGTTTATCCCGCTTGGATGAATAGACTTTGAGTTCTAGTTGAGAAATGATCTGAAATTTGGTAGTGTTCACTGCCTTGATCTTCATATATATCAAGAGAGAATAACGTTTCTTCATTAGGTTCATCATCTACGAGAATATGGAGTCAAGGTCTTCCTCCTTTCAGAGATGTATGCTAGTGCAGTCTTCAATTTCTTAAATGAGTTTGTCAGCTCTTCTTGATCGTGGACAATTTTTTGCGAAATGTCCAATCTTGTGGAAAATAAAACATCTGTTTTTCTTGTGAAAATTCCCTGGCTTCTCCGTCTGAAATATTTTGTACTTCTCCAGGAACTTTCTTTTCCGTATGGAATTCTTGGCCATTTGAACCTCCTGAAATATCTCCGTCGCCAAGATGTGTGGCAGGAACATCCTGATCCGGTGATTAGATCAGATTTACGCATGCTTTTTCAAGTGCTGTATTGTGTTTTATAATTTGCTTTAGGGCAGAGCGCTTTGTACAGATATCATCCAATGCAACGAAAATAGCTTGCCTTATATAACCACTTTGTGGGATTGTTACGGACTGAAATGTTTCTTCAATGATGGTCATGGTTCGACTTGCAAGCAACTTTGGAAGGGAAGATACAAAGGCTTTCTTCAGATTGATGTCTCCTCCGATCTTGAAGTATATCTTTGCTATTTTTTGAAAATGTCTATCAATGTCGTTTCTGTCGAATGACACACACTTCATCTCGAAGAGTTGTCTTCGCATTTTCTCCTGTCTTTAGCCAGTATCTCCGTAGAAAACTTCATGTAGGATCCTGATGTTGAAGAAAAAACCCTGGGAAGTATGACAAGTATTTTTATCTTGAATTCCAAGTGAGTTCCACCAGTCTCTAAGGATTCCTGAGAACCGGGAAGTTAGTTCTGACAGGATGATATACTTTTCTCGTTCCACCAAATTTTTGGTCACCATCCAAGTATCGAAGTCTTGGATCCTTTGAGGCTATTTTGAAACCTTGACATCATATAAGGTGAATGTGTGGATAACCGTTCCAACTGCTTTTGATGCCATGGGCTCATTTCTTCTTTCTTGGATTGGTTCATCAGTCATGCCTTCTTGTCCTTCAATTACTTCAGATATTTCTGGGTCTCTTGGCTGGTTTAGAATTATTGGGGATCATCTTCCTCGGAAGAGTTTGCTGAGGATTCATTGCTTGATTGAGAGCTATCTTCCATTTATTCACCTTCTGATGAGTTAGGAGATTCTAACCATAGTGTATCTTCTTCTGATGCGTATCTTGGCCGGGATACATAGAAGTTTGGGACCTTTTGGTCCGAAATCATCAGGTTTTCAGGGTTCGACCCCTTTGAACTTTCTCCTGGGTCTCGTCTTTTCTTGGTTTGTTTCTGTGCTGCAAGAGAATATTTCCTTTCCCAAACCAACTTTGCGATGTCAAAATCATTTTCTTCTTTTGGTGGTTGGGTGAAAGAGATTGGATTTTGTGAGGTAGATGGAAAGGTAGAGAAGGTGTAGTCTAATTTAGGCGGGGAATATTCTTGTGGAGATATAGGGAAAAAGGTAGGTTTTGAAGGGAAAACTAGGTTTTTTTGCGGCTCAAAGTACTCATGTCTCAAAAGTTGGATTTTTTCCTTCATAGAAATCGTCTCCTTTTGTTGTTGGAAAAATTGGAAAAGTTAATTTCCTGGCGGACAAATCTCATATTGTAAATTTGCCATCCTTAGTTCCAAGGCTTTGATTAGTCCTGCATGCTAAGACGATGTCTGCTCCATATTTTTCTCAATCGTTTCAACTTTGCTCATCATTTTGCTCTGTGTACGAGCCACGTTGCTTATGGTGTTGCCAATGTTGTTCAGCACTTTGTTTTGGCAGATGGAATTTTTAGATTGCCAGTTCATTGTTGCTTTAATGTCACTTGTTGGGGGTTTTTCTCCAGAAGGTCGTACTATGTTCTTTTTGGGGATTTTTTGAGCATAACTATTACCCTCTTTTTCAAAAGGTTGAAGTGGAGGAAAATCATGGGAGTGGCTGGAGCTTGTAGGACTCCTCATGAATATTTGTGGGTATATGGACTTTTGGGTTGATAGAGTTCTAGGTTCAGGTGGCCTTTTGGATTCTGGGGTATGAGGTGATGTTGGTTTGGATTTGGGCATTGTTTCACAATCCTCCCAACTTGGAGTGAATGTTTCTGGTAATTTTGGCCATATTGGGGTTTGTAAGTAACAAAAAATTCATACTTACCTGGACAGCTTAATGAGCCAATTGAAGAATTTTTATTTTCATATTTGGGTCGGAATCTTTTTTCACTGGTTTTCCCCTTTTTCTTGGATTTTGGTTTGGTTTTGTTATGCTGGTGGTGTTCATCATATTCTACAATTGGATATTCCAGAAAAACTCTCCGTCAGGTATAGTGTATGTGTCTGTGTATCTTTGGGTTGATGCATCTGGCAAGAGAAAATGGTTTATTGGGTTTTTTGAGATGGGAATGGTCAAAGCTTATGGAAACAATTTTGTCACTTCTTTTGGTGAAAGTTAGTTCATCAGATTGCAAGGATTCCTCCTATTCTCTTAGCTTCTCGAAATTTTTGATCCAGGAATCAGGAAGGATTTTTTCAAGCTTAACTTTGGGAATTTTTCTGGTTATTTGGGTGCACATGGTGTTTCCGTTGGTAGCATCAATATTTAATAGTAAGGCGTTTCTCCTCCGGGTAGACAAAGATCCATGGTATGATTTTGGACTCGCCATGCAATTTGGTGGTGGAGGGTTTCTTGAATGGAATCTTTAGCTTGTGGGGCTCCCTGGATTTGGACTTGGATTTTCAGGGCTTCGGTTAGGTACGGGTCATAAAGGGACATGTTGAAGTTTGGAAAGATAGTTATGAAGACTGTTCCAGCATTCAGGGTAACTTTGGCAGTACCCAAATTTTCATATTGGTAATCCAAATATCTCGTGTCTAGAAGTGAAAGTAGAGCTACAACAGGTTGACCTTTTCTTCCACGATATGTTAAAGAGATTTGGATAGCACCAAAATGGATATGGGTAAAACCATGATCTCTCCATTGTCTGGGAAAATCATCTGGTATCTGAAGGGTGATAAAGTGTTCCTCTCGAGTGGCAAGAAACAACAAAAGTATTAGTTTTTGTCATAAATAAGTTGGGTGATGACATTCTTGTTTAAATCAGCCGAATGTCCCCAATAGCGCACCGGAAGGCTGTTTTTATAAGAACAGCCACCCTGGGTCATTTTCAATAGTTAGTGGGCACATCCTTAAAATCTTCTTCCTGAAGTGCTAAATGGTCGTATTTCGATTTTTTTTTGTTTTCAATTGAAATTTTGGAAAAGTGGTGTCACTTTTTCTTTTTGCTCAAAATAAGTGATTAAATCACCTTAATAAATATACAGGATGAGCACACTTTAAAATGAACCTTTTTAATCATGAACTAAATCCCTTTAGAGTTGCATCTTTGGTGGAACGATCTAGGTGAAGAAGGGCAAGACGAGGTCAAAAAATTATAGAAAGGTCTTACTGGTTTGTTGGAGATTAGGCCTCGGGGAGACATCATAAGGGCATCGGTAACATGCTGAGACCTGCCGCACAATGTGTTCCATTTTTTAGATTTTGAACTCACCCCGACCTTAGAGGAAATAGCCGCATACATTGTGAGTGTTGAGGTTCCGTTAAGGACAAGTATTTGATTGCCCCAAGAACCATAGTTGTGCGTAGATTTTTAGATTTACTGAAGATAAGCAGGACGGTCTAGAACCCGGATTAGGCAGCTAGCGTTTGTACTCCGCACTTTATATACCAGAGATAAGCCCACATAGGAGGTTTCAACAATCTGTAAAATAAAATATGTTGCTAAGGAAACTGCCAAAAATGGGAGGAAGATAGACGTTTTGCTTTTATGGTGGTCTTCTTGGGGCTTCTGGTGTTCCCAAGGAAATATGGAAATATTGACATAAAAAGAGCCGGGTTCGTCAGCACTTTACTCACCCAAGCCAAGACCACTTTTGCGCCCATGATAGTAGCTAAAATCTTCCGCGCTCTCACAGCCTGCAAAGTCGGAGGAGACTTTTTTGAGGGGTGCAGTTTGTTGTTACAAATGTGGATGACAGAACATCTATGCCATCGTCCTCAATTCATGAGTTATGGGTCAACAAAGAAAACCTGCATAGAGGAAATTAATACAAGTATTAACATGATCAGCTTGCGTGAAGGGGTCAAGGAATGGACATCATACTTTCGTTCTATCACTGCCAGTCAAACAGAGTGGATGTTTGAATGGTTACCTATGGATGAAATCATATATATGCCAGCAACTGAGCCTCACTTCCTCTTGATGAGTCTTAATAGCATTCAGCCTTATGCTTCTTATCGGGTATTAAGACTACTCGGGAGGTACCAAATAGTGCTAAAAGATGAAGATCTTAGTACCCAAGTAGTTGAGATTGGCCCTGATGTCCAGTTTCCTGAAGCAAGAGTCCGCCAGATCTGGAGCGAATGTAAATACTTGGCGGGAAATACCTGTGTACGGGATCGATCAAAAGGAGAAGTTTCACCTGGGTATCATGTTTGGTATAGAAGGGAAATTGTAGTTGGTAGGCCTGCCAAAGGACCACACCTCCAGGATTTTGTCGAATCATCACAAGAATAGTGGGATAGGTTAGCTAAGGAGAATGAATATAAGGCTAAAATAGGAGAGTTGGAAAAGCAGGTCCGAGACCTTCAGTTTGACGAACTGCGCTTGATCTGATTCATGCAGTATCATGATACGTAGGCAATCTCCATAGGATTCAACCGTAACCCTAAGAAAAAAGAAGAAAGAGAGGAATGAAAATAAAAGAAAACAAGAGTGGAAAAGAAACAACAAAGAGAGAAAATAAGAAAACCGAGAGAAAGAAATGATGGAAAAAAGCAAAGTCAAGAATGAAAGAAAAGAAACAGTCCCCAGGTGTTCAAATCAGGAACAATCCCCAATATATTTACTGCTCCCCTATGCTCGGCTGCAATACAGCCTGCGCTTCCTAGAGACACTTTTGATCCTTCGGCCTTTCTATTCCAAGCACCCACTTACCAAATGGAGCCTCCTCAGTTCCCCATCTATGCTTATCCTCAACCACCTCCGTTTGAGTTCACATCAAGACAAGACAAGACTCCTAAAACTCCTAAACCAGATGAAATGGCAAAAAAGGTGAGAAGCCTGGAACAGAGTCTAATACACATGCAGGGTTTGAGTGGGTATAAGAGTGTTTCATATACTGATCTATGCATGTTACCTCACGTGCATTTGCCTATGGGATTCAAAATGCTGAAGTTCAAAAAATACGATAGGCATCGCTATCCGATTGCTCAACTTAAGAAGTACTACAATTAATTGCATGGAGCTGTAGGAAAAGAAGAATTTCTCATGGCTTACTTTGTGGAAAGTTTGGTGGGTATCCCCTCCGAATGGTACATGGATCAGGACATCTCTCGATGGCACATCTGGGACGACCTCACAAGAGACTTTGTTAGACAATTCCAGCACAATATAGACATTTCTCCAGGACGAAACTCGTTGGCAAATTTGAAAACGAGGTCCTCTGAGAGTTTTAGGTAGTATGCAATCAAATGGAGTGAACATGCGTCAAGGATAAAACCTCTAATAGATGAGGTTGAAATGTTCACAGTGTTTCTCCAAGCTCATGAAGCTGATTACTTCTAGAATGTGATGTCAGTTATGGGTAAACTATTTGTGGAAACTATCAAGAATGGAAAAATGGTGGAAAATGGATTGAAAACTGGAAGAATTCTAAGCCAGTACGCTATTAGAGCAACCTCCAAAGCCATCCAGGGCGGGTCTGGAGGAGTTACAAAGGGCAAGAAGAAAGAAGAAACATCTATGGCAGCATCAGGTAAAAGAAAATACCATGCTCCTAGACCCATGTTATCAGAAAGAACCCCTCAATATTATTACCCTCAGTAGGACATGCCTTATGCTGCTCAACCATATGCGGTCATGAACGCTCAACCTTTTGCACGACTGCAGCAACATGCCAATAAAAACCAAGCTCCATTGCCAAGAAATCAGCCTCCGCACCTAAACCGCTATAACCCTTGCCCTCCCTAAAATAACTTCCATCCCCGTGAACCACCCAGAAGGCAAAACATAACAACAATTGGGGAGTCCTACTCCAGTCTGTTTCCAAAACTTGTCCAAATGGGCCTGCTGCAGCCCCTACCTCCAAATAGACAAAACCCAGAATCGCCTTCCTATCAGCGGGGCGTCCGATGCGCTTATCACTCAGGTGTTGAGGGGCATGATACGAAAAACAGTTGGACTTTGAAAAGAGCCGTGGAAGACTTGATAGAACAAGGAAAGAAAGTGCCAAGGAATGAGGATGTCCCCAACGTGACTAATAACCCATCGCCAGCCCACAACAATGTGCTGGTAATTGGAATGATTTGTGAAGACAAAGAATTTGATCCAGCACTAAAGGCCATAATTGCTATTGCTAATGATGAGAGAAAGCCAATAATTGTCCCAAGGCAAGATAAAGGGGAAACGAAAACCAAAGCCACCCATTCAGAATCAGAAATGAAAGTTGAAGCCAATAATTTCTATATCCCACGAGGCTGTGAAGAAAATCAGTTGACTTTGACCTCCAAAGAGATTTTAACTGAGAAGAGGAGCCTAGATGTACATAACCAAGAGAGCCTATGTAGAGCAGGGGAAAATTATGCCATCGAGGCCGAACAAGCCTTTGGTTACTGGACGCGCGCCACAGAAGCCTATGACAGATCTTACTGCTGTACTGTGGAATTACAAAAAAGAACGGTTACATATAAAGGGAAAGAGATCCTGGTGGAGCTTCAATAAAATCACCCTGTTGAGAAATACTCCAACATAGAAGAAGTGAACAACGCCACCAGAAGACATTTCCCATCTAATAAACCAATAATTGTCGAAGAAGAAGAAGCTTTCTTCTAGAAAATGAAGATGGTAGACTATGAGGTGGTTGATCAACTGCCGTTGAACAAGTGTCATTACTGTAATTGTTAATGAAGTCCCCTCAACATCAGAAGGCTCTAAACAATACCCTCAATGAAGCATACGTGCCAGTTGGGACTTCGGTGGAGTAGCTAGAAATAATGGCGGAATGATTTTTCGCTATCAATCAAGTTTCATTCAGCAAAAAAGACTTGCCCCCATAAAGGGCCGCTCACAACAAAGCCTTGCACCTAATTGTCAAATGTGAGGGATACTATGTGAAGAGGGTCATGGTAGACGGGTTCTGGGGTGGCTATATGCCATTTCTCAACACTGCAGCACATGGAAATTGAGACTGAAAGAATTCGTCCCAACAATGTGTGCGTACGAGCCTTCGACGGTATCAAAAGGGACACAATTTGAGAGATCGATTTAGTTCTGACTATTGGCCAAGTGGATATTGAGGTAACCTTTCAAGTGCTGGACATGAATACATTTTACAACTACCTTCTAGGGGGCATGGATCCACGCAGCAGGGGCTGCACCTTCCACTCTTCATCAGATTGTAAAATTTGAACATGAGGATCAAGAAATCGTGGTACATAGGGAGGATGAGCAATCAATTTATCGGGATCCATCCGTCCCTATCGTCGAAGCTAGAGAAAGCAGCGAGCATATAGTTTCTCATGTCTTCAAAGTTGTAGTGGATGACCAGTATGAAGAGGGAAAACCCTGCCGCCAACCCTTCTTTTCCAATGCATCAATTATGGTAGCTAAAGAGATGATACGACATGGATTTAAGCCGGGGAAGGCACTTAGAAAGTTTCTGTACAGAGTAGCTGAGCCAATTACCTTACCCACTATTGATAAGTTCTTCGGGTTAGGCTTCCACCCAACGCCAGATGATATAACCTGGGCAAACGACAGAAAGCGTGATGGGTGGGTTTTGACTTTATTCTTTCTGATTTTGCTATTTTTCTCTTTCATTTCTTCTTTTCAGTTCTAATAGTGTGGCTTTAAATAACATGGCATGCTTGAGGACTTCATTCCCAGATGTAAACGCGCTGTCTATTGTAAAATAAAGAACCAAGAACCGGAATATGATGAAGAAGAGGCTTTTGAGAAATAAATTGAGAATTGGAAAAATTTGAGAATAAACCTAAGCCAAATTTGAATGATACTGAGCCACTCAACTTGGGTGGTCCCGAAGAAATCAGGAAAACCAAAACAAGTATCCACGCAAATGAGAAGACCCGAGACACATAGATCCAACTCTTGTTTGAATTCAAAGACATGTTTGCTTGGTCATACGATGATATGCTAGGACTAAACATTGATTTGGTGGTTCATAAGTTGCCAACCTACCCCGAGTGCCTCCTGTCCAACAAAAGCAGAGAAAATTTAAAACTGATATCAGTCATAAAATTAAAGAAGTGATCACGAAACAGTTGGAGACTGGAGTTATCCGGTACACCACATGGCTGGCCAATGTAGTTCCAATGCCGAAGAAAGATGAAAAAATCCGAGTATGCGTGGACCATAGAGATTTGAATAAGGCAAGTCCCAAAGACAACTTCCCCTGTCCCAACATCCACATCCTTGTTGATAACTGCGCCAAACATGAGATACAGTATTTCGTGGACTGTTACGTCGGATATCACCAGGTGTTGATGTATGAAGAAGATGCAGAGTAAAAAGCCTTCACCACACCTTAGGGAACTTACTACTTCAGGGTCATGCATTTCGGACTAAAGAACGCTGGGGCAACCTATATGAGAGCCATGACTACCATCTTCCATGATATGATGCATCAGTAAATAGAGGTGTATGTAGACGACATGATCATCAAGTCCAAAACTCATGATGTCCATGTGCAGGATTTAAGGAAGTTCTTCGAACGACTGCGCATGTATGATTTGAAATTGAACCCAGCCAAATGCACATTCAGAGTTTCGTCAGGTAAAATTTTGGGATTTATAGTCAGCCGAAGGGGTAATGAGTTAGATCCGACAAAAATAAAGCCTATTCGGGATTTACCTCCTCTGAATACCAAGAAGGATGTAATGATCTTGTTGGAAAGATTGAATTATATCAATTGGTTCATCGCTCAGCTGACTTCCATATGTGAAACCATATTCAAATTGCTAAAGAAATATGCAGTGATCAAATGGACGGATCAAGAGGCTTTAAATAGGATTAAATATTATCTGTCCAACCCACCGGTCTTGGACCCACCCGAGCAAAAGAGGCCACTATTTGTATACCTGACGGTATTGGAAAAATTCTTTGGTTGTGTTCTCGTGAAACATGATATCACTAGAAAGAAAGTGCAGGCAATATACTACATGAGCAAGAAAATTCACCAGCTGTGAGGCCAAGTATAATTTGCTGGAAAGAACCACCTATGCTTTGACTTGGGTCGCTCAGAAACTGAGGCATTTCAAGCCGGCCTAGACCACCTACCTCATAAGCAGATTGGATCCTCTGAAGTACATATTTCAAAAGACAATGCCCACGGGGAATTAAACAAAATGGTAAATCCTGCTCACCGAGTATGACATAGTATGTGTCACTCGTATAGCAATGAAAGCTCGGGCATTAGCAGATCATTAAGCCGAGAACCCGGTTTATGATAAGTACCAACCCCTGAACACTTATTTCCCAGATGAAGAGGTGAACTCGGTGGAGGCAATATCTAAACATACCACTGCGTAGAAATTGTTCTTTGATGGAGCAGTAAATGCAAAAGTTGTAGGAATTGGGACAATCTTACTCTCACCGACTGATCAGCACTATCCAGCCACAACTCGACTTCTGTTCATCTTTAATAAAAATAGAGTTGTTTATGAAGCTTTCATCATGGGTATGAATATGGAAACCAACCAAGACGTCGAGGAACTATTGATCATGGGGGATTCAGACTTAATCATCCGGCAAGATCAAGGAGAATGGGAAACTCGAGATGTCAAACTTATTCCCTATCAGCAACATGTGGAAGGTCTTAGCAAGCGGTTCAAGATGATAAAGTTCAGGTACATCCCTCGCTATCACAATGAACTAGCCAATGCACTTGCCACTCTAGCCTCGATGTTGCCCTACCCAGGAAATGCCTACATTGATCCCTTGGAAATCAAATAGAGACATGGATATTGTAATACGGCTGAAGCAGAACCAAACGCCTTGCCATGGTACCATGATATCAAGAAGTTTCTAAAAAACCAATAATATCTCGAGCAAGCCACTAGGGACAAAAAGAGAACCATCCAACAACAAACAAGTGGTTTCTTTCTAAGTGGTGAAATCTTGTATAAGAGAACCCCGGACCTCAATTTGTAAAGATGTCTTGATGCCGAAGAGGCCGGAAGGATTATGCATGAAGTACACGTAGGAGTCTACGGACTACACATGAATGGGTATGTTCTAGCAAAGAAAATCATCCTAGCAGGCTATTATTGGAGAACCATGGAAAAGGACTATTTTAGCTTTGTGCGGAAATGCCATCAGTGTTCGGTGCATGGTGATTTGATTCATACACCTCCCACAGAACTGCATCCCATGTCAGCACCTTGGCTATTCATAGCTTGGGGCATTGATGATATTGGGCAAATCGAGCTGAAAGTCTTAAATGGGCACAGATTGATACTGGTTGCCATTGATTAGTTCAAAAAATGGGTTGAAACCATCACTCTTAAATCGGTTACCAAGAAAGTTGTGGTGGATTTGTGGATTCGAATCTCATTTGCTCTTTTGGCGTCCCAACAACTATAATCACGGATAATGCTGCAAATTTTAACAAACGATTGATGGGAGAGATATGCGAACAATTCAAAATAATGCATAGGAACTCTACACCCTATCCGCCCAGAGCCAATGGTGCCGTCGAAGCAGCGAACAAAAATATCAAGAAGATTTTGAGAAAGATGATTCAAAGCTCCAAGCAATTGCATGAAAAGTTAGCTTTCACATTATTGGGGTATCGCACCATGTGCACACATCAATAGGAGCAACCCCTACCTTTTGGTCTACGGAACTGGGGTAGTAATACCTGCGGAGGTGGAAATCTCGTCTCTCCAGATCATCGTTGAAGCTGAGATTGAAGAAACTGAGTGGGTCAAGACTCATTTGGAACAAATGACCTTAATTGATGAAAAATGAATGGCTACGGTCTGCCACGGGTAGTTGTATCAACAAAGAATGGCCCAGGCTTACAACAAGAAAGTACACCCCAAGAATTTTGAAGTGGGACAACAGGAAGAAAAAGGACAATTTTATCCTAATTGGAAAGGCCCTTACATCATCAGAAAGATACTGCCGAAAGGAGCGTTATACCTGAATGATATTCAAGGAGATGATCTCGAAGCAGCTGTGAACATAGATACAGTAAAAAGGCACTACTTTTATGCTCGTTGTAACAATGGTTCTGCCCGGTTGATATGATGAATGCTTTTATTTCTCGTTATCCAAACACTATCAACCCCTTTGCAAACCCATTTGAGTCTGCTACTCTTCTTTATTACCCTCTTTGGAACCTGAAAGTGTCATTGAAAAATGAATTGAAAACAAAAGGAGAGGAATTAATAAAAAGAGAAAAGAAAAGAGAAAAACAAAACAAAACAAAAAAACAAAAGAAAAAACAAAAACAAACAAAAAGGAAACCAAAACTGTTTGAACTACGTATGACTTGATTCCGAAAGATATGTAGGCAGCCTCTCTCTGGGGTTCAGTCACTCCAAAACAAATATCCCAATTTTCCCAAAAGTGAAACTAGGGCAGATAATATAATGGCTTGGCCATGAGTCCACCAAAATGGTTCCAATGTTGTAATTTCAACCAAATTCCTTTCACCCCAAAACCCTTCCAAGTCATTCCGATCAAATGACCAACCTTCTGTTGCCGTGCTTTTGTTGTTTTGACCTTCCCAAATCATTCCTTCTAACCCTAACTCGTCTTGCCATGTAGTGTCATCCATTAATGGCCTCTTTCTAGGTTTTGCTCAAACCTTACCTTCGCCTCACGGTTCCTGTGAAGGTTTTCACCGATAAGACCTTCTCATTTTATTTTCCCTCAACCTTTCAATGCCTTATGGTGCCCGTGAGGGTTTTAACCAATAAGACTCTCTCATTTCATTATCTCTCTTGTCTAGCTCGAAGTGATGTCCCTATTTGGAATCCTCTTTACTTGCTCAACTTGGCATCTTTTGAATCCTGATCTGAAGGTCTTTCATTGGACCGTAACGTGGGCTTTTTTGATGGGGTTAGAAAGAAAGGGTATTAAAGGCTCAAAGTAACTCAAATGGGTTCAGAATTACAACTTTCGGAATCAAATTCTAACAAAGACCACGACTTCTTCCCAAGTTTCTTGCTTAGGGACTATTGGATTTTTGTTTTGATGAGACCAAACCGTGAGGCTGCCTACATATCATTTTAAAAGGAATCAGGTCAAACTTAGTTCATACAATTCCTTGTTTTTGTTGTTGTTTTTTTCTTCTCCCTTTTTTCTGTTTTTCTTTTCTTTTTTCCTTTGTTTTGTTTTCTTTTTCTTTTCTTTTTCCTTTTCTCTTTTATTTTTTTGCTCTTTTCTTTATCCTATTCTTGTTATTCTTTTCATTTTTTTTCTTTTTCTTTTCTTTTATTTTCATTCTTTTCATTCCTTTCCTTTCATTGCCTTCTCACACTTGCGTTTCTTACTTTGTTATCGATTCCGAAAGAGGGGTATAAAAGAAAATAATTAAAGCTTAAAAGGGTTCGCAAAGGATAAAGTGTTTAGGTAGCAGAACAAAATGCCTTCGTCATTTCAATCTTCAAAATTTGCCGAGTACAAATAGATGTCAAGTATAAAAAATGTTCTAAAGAAAATCATACATAATATCTTTTGACAACATCCGCATTGATAGCCATTTCCGCACAATTCCCTTCCACATTCGTCAGATACAATGCGCCATTGGACAACATTTGATACTATGAATGGCCCTTGCCATTTAGGAGCGAACTTGCCCTTTGCCTCGGCCTGGTGAAGGTGGATGCGCTTTAGTACCAGTTGACCTACTTCGAACTTTATGGGGTGCACTTTCTTATTATATGCCCTGGCCATTCTTTGTTGATACAACTGGCTGTGACAGACCGCCGCCTGTCTTTTCTCGTCAATCAGACTCTATTGTTCCAATTGAGCTTTGACCCAATCTTCATAGTCGATTCTTGCTTCGGCCACGATTCTAAGAGAGGGGATTTCAATCTCGGCCGGGATTACCGCCTCTGTGCCATATACTAATAAGTATGGAGTGGCCCCCAGTAAAGTGCAAACAGTGGTGCGATAACCTAACAATGCAAAAGGCAGCTTCTCATGCCACTGCCTGGATCCTTCAAACATTTTATGAAGTATCTTCTTTATGTTGTTATTGGCTGCCTCGACCGCTCCGTTTGCCTTGGGGCTGTACGGGATAGAGTTCGATGTGTGATCTTAAAATGCTGACATACCTCTCTCATTAAGTGGCTGTTGAGGTTTTCCCCATTATCAGTGATGAGTGTTTTGAGGATCCCGAACCGACAAATAGTGTTTGTGTGCATGAAATCGACCACTGCCTTCTTGGTTACTGCCCTGAAGGTTTTGGCTTCAACCCACTTGGTTAAATACTCGATAGCAACCAGGATAAATCTGTGTCCATTAGAAGCTGCTGGCTCGATGGGCCCGATGACATCCATGCCCCAAGCAAAGAAAGGCCATAGTGCCGACATCGTATGCAATTCAGACGGAGGAGAGTGAATTAGGTCTCCGTGTACCTGACACTGGTGGCATTTGCACACAAAGCTGATGCAATCATGCTCCATTCCCAGACAAGGAGGAGAGTGAATTAGGTCTCCGTGACACCGGTGGCATTCGCGCACAAAGCTGGTAAGGTATGAGTTTTAAATCTCTTGTCTCCCACTCCCCTTGAATCTAGTGTACCAGAAGGTCTGAATCTCCTAAGACCAAGACTTGCTGGACACCCATGTCCGCTGCTAATCTCAAACACAAAATGCACGCCTCAGATTCAGCCATGTTGTTGGTGCAATAGAAGTGGAGTTGAGCTGTGACTGGGTAATGATGCCCTTCTTCAGAAAAGAGTACTTCTCCTATCCCAATGCCTTTCATGTTGGCAGCCCCATCGAAGAACAATTTCCATCCCGACTTCTCCTCCTTTTCCATTTCATTGATGTGCATCACTTCCTCGTCCGGAAAATATGTGTTCAAGGGTTCATATTCTTCATCTATGGGATTCTCTTCTAAATGTTCCGCGAATGCTTGGGCCTTCATAGCAGTCCTGGTCATGTATATAATGTCGAACTCAGTGAGTAAGATTTGCCACTCTGCGAGCCTCCCTGTGAGCATGGGCTTCTGAAAAATGTATTTCAATGGATCCAGCCGTGAGATGAGATAAGTGGTGTATGATGACAAGTAATGCTTCAACATTTGGGCTACCTACGTAAAGGCGCAGCATGTCCTTTCAAGATGAGTGTACTTAACCTCATAGGCTGTGAATTTCTTGCTGAGGTAGTATATGGCATGCTCTTTTGTCTTGGTAACATCGTGCTGACCCAATAAGCACCCAAATGAGTTGTCCTGAACTATCAAATATAAGATCATAGGTCTCCCGGGTTCCAGCGGGACTAATACTGGTGGGATAGACAAATACTCCTTTATCTTATCAAAAGCATCCTGGCACTCCCGTCCATTTCAATGCAGCGTGCTTCTTCAACAGCTTAAAGATGGGCTCGCAGATGGTTGTGAGCTGGGTGATGAATCGACTGATGTAATTCAATGTTCCTAGTAGACTCATCACTTCTGTTTTGTTCCTGGGTGGCGGCAGCTCCTATATAGCTTTGGTATTTGATGGTTCTAGTTCGATGCCTTGACGGCTGACTATGAACCCTAATAACTTTCCCGAGGGGACCCCGAATGCACATTTTTCTGGATTCAGTTTGAGGTCATACCTGCGGAGCCTCTATTTGAAATTCCTCAGGTCTTTGGCATGACCAAACTGCTTCCTAGACTTGATTATTACATCATCCACATAGACCTCAATGTCCTTATGTATCATATTGTGGAAAATGGTTGTCATAGCCCTCATGTATGTATCCCCAGCGTTTTTCAAACCAAAAGGCATGACTCTATAACAGTACGTCCCCCACCACGCGATGAACACCATTTTCTCTGCATCTTCTTCAGCCATGAAAATCTGATGGTACCCGGCATAACAATCCACAAATAACCCGATCTCATGCTTTGCGCAATTGTTAATGAATATGTGGATGTTCGGCAAGGGAAAGTTGTCCTTTGGACTTGCTTTGGTGAGGTTGCGGTAATCGACACACACCCTAGTGTTTCCGTCCTTTTTCGGCACAGGCACAACATTATCTAACCAGGGTGGGGTATCGTGTGACGCGAATGAGTTTTGCCTCAAACTACTTGGTCACTTCTTCTTCGATTTTCACACTCACAACAGTTTTGAATTTCCTCAACTTTTTCTTAACAGGTGGGCAAGCTAGGTCAGTAGGTAACTTATGGACTACCAAATTAGTTCTCAATCCGAGCATGTCGTCGTAGGACCATGCAAAGACATCTTTGTACTCCAGTAGTACTTCGATTATTTTTGTTTCTCTGATTATCCGGACTTCCTAGATTGATTACCTATGTATCGTTCATGTTTGGTTTTGATTTCTCTTCAAATTGGGTCATCTCTTTACTAACCTCATCCCATGCCCCTTCCTCATCATACCCTGGTTCTCCTCGTGATCTATTTCCTGAATTATTACTTCTAGGATACACCTGTTTTGAAGATCGGCCGAGGAGTCCTTATGCAAGTCAGATCAGTGGAACCAGCATAGAAATAACTGTAAAAAAGAGAAAAGAAATAAAAGTAAAGAGAAATGGAAACTATCAGCATTGCTGAAAGGGAAATTGCATTTTATTAGAATCAAAGATAACAGAGTTTGCACATCCAAACGGACGGAAATAAAAACTGAGTTGACAACTTGACGCTAATATAAACTACACTGAAAGGAAAATCTAGCCGACTACCATAACTCCCTCCGAGTGGGAAGAGGAGTGGCTTCCCAGTTATTGATTTTTGCGCGTGTTCCCACAAATTGTACATCTTCCCCTCTCGATACTTCTCCCCCCTCAACCATATTCACCTCATTGAATATCCTTTCTAACCCCTTATCATGATCTCCGTCCACATCGATCAGCAGGCCGGAAGTCTTGGGTCTGGGGCCATTATTGGATTTAACAAATTATTTGGAAAACCTTGGGATAAGCTTTGGGAGAACCCATGTTTTCTGACTCAGCCTCCTAGCTCGCCATATGTCTGCGGTTATGGGCTTGAACCCTAAGCCAAAAGTTCTTAGATTCCTAGGAAGGGACACTGGTTGCGCAATACCTTGCAGAAAATCTCCCAACCCTTTGTCGGTTATTAAACCATTTCTCAACATTTCTACAGCTACCATGACAGATGCGGTTGTTATCTTTGGGGTTGCAACACCTCGCCTTCTAGGATCTTCTGAACTGACACCGCCTCAAACACCTGGTAAACCCATGGCCCTTTGATGTACTCGGACTCAATGAAAGGCACGATTGCGTCACCTGGGGTACACTGATTATCTTCTCCATTCACGACAATCTCTTGCTATTCCCATTCAAATTTGACCATCTGGTGTAGCGTATATGGCACTGCTTTGGACGTTTGAATCCAAGGCCAGCCCAATAACTAATTATAGGAGAATGATACGTCCAACACTTGGAATTCCATAATGAACTAAACGGGCCCTAAAGCTACTTCTAGCATTATATCCCTATGGTGTCTTTACCTCCGCCGTCGAAGCCTCGAACACAGTTGTTATTCTTCCGGACCCTTTCATTTTCCACCTTCAGCTTGGTCAAAGTGGATAGTGGACAAATGTTTGCACTGGACATGTTGCTGACCAAAACTTGGGTGACCACGGCATCTTCACACTTCACAATCAAATAAAGTGCCTTATTGTGCTCAGTACCCTCCATAGGCAACTCATCGTCAGAAAATGTGACCTGATTTACCTCGAATATCTTGTTTACAATATTTTCCAAATGGTTCACCGTTATCTTATCTGGTACATGAGCTTTATTCAAAATCTTCATCAACACTCGGAGATTCTCATCTAAGTGGATTAGTAAGGATAACAAAGAGATCTGGGCTGGTGTCTTCCTTAACTGCTCTATGATGGAGTAGTCCTGCATTTTCATTTCCTTCAAGAATTCCTCCGCCTCTTCTTCTGAAACAGATTTCTTCACTGGTTCAGGGTTATCTTTGGATATTCTGCCCTTTCCCAACTCTTCTAGGACAAAGTACCTTCTTGGCGAGTTAGACCTTGTGCCTCACACACTTCCTCCCCAACTTCTTTCCCTTTATACATCACTATGGCTTGTTCATATCTCCAAGGAATGACTTTGTTATGATGATTGGGGGCTGAATTACTTGTTTCACAATAACTGTCTATATGCGGACCTTCCACAACCACGATGGGTTCTCTAGCTGCCCCATGTACTGTTACCTTTGCCTGTTCTCGCTTTGATGCAACCGCGCATGCTGAGCCCCCCTGAACTACGGCAGTTTTACTGCCTTCTTTTGCCCCAGTTACCAGCTTCTTGCTGCTTGCAACCTTGGATGGCTCACTGGCTTTTGTCATCATTACTGTTTGTGGAGGTCTTCTAGACTCTCCCCTTCTCCCCTCAATTCAATCATGTTGGTTTCCTGGTGGGTCGGCAGCAGGTTTTGGTTAATATTGGGCACCTCCGGAGTCTGCACCTCAATCTTGTGGAAGTCAATAAGTTCTTGGATAGCGTTCTTTAAATGCTAACATTTTTCAGTGTCAGGCCTAGGTGCACCAGAACAGTATTCACAGCTGATTGAATAATCAAAATTCTTTGGGGGAAGATTTGGCAGCTTCGTCTCAATTGGTCTCAACATATCCAGCTGTCGCAGCCTGTGGAACAAGCTAGTGTAAGATTCTCCCAGTGGAGTGAAAGTCTTCTTTTTCTGCACCCTATCATTTCTCAGGGCCGGATATCCTAGGAAGGCGGGCCTTGGGGGTTGTTGGTATGCTCTTGGATACGAGTATTGATTTTGTGGAGTTGGGTAAGTGTTTTCAGGGGGTAGCACACGCCATTGTGTGTGAGCGGGAAGTTGGGTATACGCTTGCACGTGATGGACCGCAAAGCGAGGTTTTAGTGGCTGAAATTAATTTTGTCGCAATCCATACGGAGTGTGTGGGTACGTCTGGTGGTGAGGACGTGGCGGGCCGTAAAGAGATAGTGCCCGAGGCCCGTACCAAGTTCTCGACTCCATTGTCGCTACTTTCTCCTTTTTCTTTTTTCCGAAAGCTCCTCCAGCTCCACCTTTGATGGCTTGAGTAGTCGCCTTGATTTAATAGTAGCTCATGATTTTATTGGATTTGAGGCCTTCTTCAATCATACTTCCCATCTTGACAACTTCGTTGAAAGGCTTCCGTACCACTTATACCAATTGCCCAATGTGGGTAGGTTCCAAAGCTTGTAGAAAATAATCAACCATCTCACTCTCCTTCATGGGAGGATCAACTCTGGTAGCTTGTTCCCTCCACCAGAAACCATACTCCCTGAAACTCTCATTCTGTTTCTTCTCCAACTTTGTCAGAGATAGACGATCCGGGACAATCTCGAGATTATATTGAAAGTGGTATGCAAATGCTTTCGCTAAGTCATCCCAGGTATACCACCGATTGGGATCCTAATGAGTATACTACTCCAATTGCGATCCGCTCAAACTCTGGCTAAAGTACACAATTATCAATTCATCTTTTCCCCCTGCTCCCCTCATTTTACTGCAAAACCCTCTCAAATGTGTGACTGGATCGCCGTGACCATCGTACAAGTAAATTTTAGGCATCTTAAAACCTGGAGGCAACTATACATCCGGGAATAAGCAAAGATCCTTGAATACCATGCTAACCGGGCCACCTAATCCCCGCATGTCCTTGAAGGATTGTTCCAGACTTCGGAAATTTCTAAGCATCTCTTCCTGTTCAAAATCTTTGATCGGCTTTTTAGCTCCTATTGGGATTTCAGGACGAGGAGCATAGGAGTAAGGCTCATGGTCTTTGTAGGAAGGTTCTGGGGGATAGAATTGAGGGTCATATGCTTGAAGCAGTGGTTCACTGAACGACCTATGCAGTGTAGGAGGCGGAGGGCCACATATATAGGAGCGATTAGCGGGGGAGGATCAGGAGTGACTTTGGGTAGTGGGGCTGGTGGCTGAGAGGTAGCACCCTATTACTGTGAATATATAGGAAAATTTGGAGGCGGATCAGTGACAGACTGGTCAGGTGCTTGGGCCAGTGGCGGGATGTCGGTTGGGTTGGCAGGATACGTCGAGGGCGGCTGTCCTCTTGCCCACGCCTGGTACATCTCGGCCATTTGGTGTTTAAGCTTATACATTTCCCTCTTCATAGCATTAACGTCCAATTCCTCTGCCTCCTTTGAGGGGACAATAATGCTGACATCAGCTTCTTGACCGCGTATTGTATGAGTGAATTGCATGAATGCCGCGAGTACTGGTCACATATCTAATTTGGAACTAGAATCACAACACCAAAGACTCATTAGTGGTTAGGTTCTTGACACATAAGTGGCTATATATTGGGTATGTATGCACATAAATGTCAATTGGTCCGTACATGCATTGGTTTCTTGCATCATCCCAGCTTTTATTAGCGAAGCTTCCTTTTGTTCTAGCCTTATTCGCTCCCTCTCCTACGTTTATTTAATTTCCAATTTTATTCAATTATGGTCGAATTCTATGTAGATCGCCTACGTATCATGTCCCCGCATGAATCAAATCGAGTTTAGTTCTTGCAAATAAAAAGCGGAGCATAACATATTTAAGAAACTTCTATAACAACAGACTTTAATTACAAAGACTCGAAAGCGAATAACAACCAACTATGCATAAAAAAAATACAGACTCAATTAAACTAATATATTTTAAAAACTAATAAACTAATAGTGAATCTTTGGGAGTACATTAATGCCTCAAGTGCTCCCGGGCCTTGCGGGGCATCGTTCGGCCTTGCCTCTAGCTTACGTGCTAAACTCCCTTAGAGGTGGTGGAGGTATTCCATCACTTGTTGGAAAAAAGTCATGGTGGTGGCAAAGAACATGGATTTTGTCATATCCTCGCAATGACTGCACCTTGTGGTGCCCGTACTCTTTCCCTAATAACACCCTTTTCTTGCAACAATCACCCAATTTGTTCATCCCTTGCCTCTAGAGTTTTCTCGCTACCTGGTTCAGTTCCTCGAATTGCCTCAAATCCATCTCCAACATTGCTATCCCTACATAACAATTTTCTCTCTCGGTCTTGAGGTCCCCAACTTGCTTGATAAGTCTCTGCTTTAACCTCGCGACCTCATCGTCATGATTTTCCTTTAATTTCTAAAGGATACAGCCTCCTTCCTCCGCATTTTTAGCTAATTGTCTTCTAACCCTAGGCATCTCACCTTCGGCCTTATTCAGGTCGAACCCATATTCGGTTACCTTTCGCCTCAAATTGTCTATGAGTTTTTCATCCTTCACGCTCCTGGTAGGAATTTCTGCGACCGCGTTCATCTTCTGGATTTGGGCTCGCAGTGCCTCATTTTCTTTGGTTAATCTTTTCTTCTCTCCCTCATCTGTTGCGGCTTGCAAACCTTTTTCAAATTTTAGTTCTTGGATTTTCTTTTCTAATCTTCCTATGGTGGCTGTGTACTCATTTTCCTTAGCTAGCCAATCTCATTGTTCCTGTAATGTTTCAACAAATTCTTGGATATGTGGTTTTTTAGCTGGCCTCCCGGGCTCTGTCTCTTTTCTATACCAGGTAGTGTATCCTGGTGCAACCTCACCATTAGATATGTCGCGTACTCGAGTACCCGCTGTCAAGTATTGACATTCACTCCAGATTTGGCGCACAATGGCTTTAGGGAGCTGACCATTGGGGCTAATCTCAAATGCATGGTGACTAATGTCCTCGTCCCGGGGAATCAGTTGGCAACTGCCAATTTCCTTTTCAATCGTCATGGCACATAGGGTTGGATACTTTGGAGACCCTTCTGAAGGAAATTAGGCCCGGTGGCTCGCATATACACAATTTCATCCACAGGAAGCCACCTAAATTTCCACTCTATTTGATCTGTAGTGACAACCCAAAGAAGCGACACCCATTCTGTGACACCCTCGGGTACACTAAACCCATCAACCCTGTTGTAGAATTCTTCTATGCAGCTCTTTGTTGGTGACCCATAATTCATGAACCGAGGCTGGTGGCATAGGGGCTCAATCATCCATATTTGTAACAATAGGTTACATACCTCAAAGAAATCTCCTCCTGCTTTACATATGGTGAGAGCACGGAAGATTTCAAGCAAGATCATAGGAGCTAGGGTGCTCTTGGCCGGGGTCATTAAAGTGCTAACAACCCTCGCTATCCGTATGTTGGTATTTCCGTCCTTCCGTGGAAACAACAGAAGGCCCACAAAAAATACCATGAATGCAAAACATTGATGCTCCTCCCATTTAAGTTGGTTCCCTCTGCTACAAACATAGTTTTCAGGGTTATTAATCCCCCTATATGTCCATACCTCTGATAAATGAACTGCTGAGTACAGAAGGCAGCTGATAAGTCTGGGTTGTTAACCTTCCTACTGATTTTCAAGGAGTCCAGGAACTTGTGCACGACAAGGTCTCTTGGTGCAATTAGGTATTGGTGTCTTAAAGGAATTGTAGGGATCCCAATGTATCCAGTCATTTCTTCCAACATCGGTGTGAGTTCAAAATCTGAAAAATGGAAGACATTGTGAGCCAAGTCCCAGAATGTGATCAATGCCTTTAGGGTATGTCCCCTCGGGTTAATTTTTAATAGCCCGGTAAGTCCTCTCAAATGTGTATTGACCCTGTTATTCCCTACTTCCCCCAGGCCATTCCACCACAAGTGCAGCTCCATGGGAAATTAATTCATGAAAATTATCGTGCTCATTCTGCACATTTAATAAGGTGAATTAGCATCTCAAAATTTGACTGATTGACTCCATAACATATTAAAACTGCCCTTTCCTTTTATGAAATGTATTTTCTAAAACCAGGTCCTGGCATTGCAAATACGGCCTTTCAGCACTTCCGAGGAAAGGTTTTGAGACTGTGCGCGCTCGCCGGAAAAAATAAGACTCAGAGGCGGCCATTTATGCGGAATCAGCCTTCCGGCGTCCTTTGCGGTAACGTTGGACTATTTCTGGCAGTAACGGCATCACTGGATTTATTTTGGAAAACAAAATGAATAAAATCGAACATTTGTTTTTCATGTTTTGGTTGTTTTTGCAAAAATGAGGTTGGACCCGATTGGGGGTTGCCAACGTATCTCGCTCCCGACGAGAATCAAACCGGCGTAGTTCAGTCAAAATAATTTATCAAAATAGTAATCCGGCAGCATTTCGACGCTTTTTGAGCATTGGTTTTTACAAGACAGATGACTAATCTCAAACAACCCTAATGCTGCTATTCTTCTCAATTTTCTCTCCTTATTCAAAAGTCGGTCAACATGCAAATCCCAAGCAGTTAAATGCACACATAATCATGCATCATGATGGTCTTTTCATTTCGGGTTACCTGCCCTAGACGGACCCAACACCTGTGTTGAGTCCCCTAAGTCTAATGCATGATGCAAATAAGCGTTCCTACTAGGGATCCAACATGAGGTCAAGTTATTCTAAGTTAAAACCTTGGTATAGGGTCTAGACCGTGTACCCAAGCGGACGACTCGAGTCGAGGAGGGGGCTTTGTACCGGGAACGAAAAGGCCATCCGGCTTAGTAACTTGTCCGGCCTCTTTCTTATTTCAGGGTATGACACTAATAGAATAGGGAGTCTCAACCAATAAGCACATCCCTAGAGGTAAAGAGAGAAGGGTTTCATAATAGTTTTGTATGTACAATTCAAACAATATTAAAAGCGGTAAAAGCATAATTTTGCACATTAAGTCAACATGTAAATCAGATACAAAAAAAGAAAAATACAAAAATTATTCTAAGCTCGAATTCTTGAACCCTGAACCAGAGATTCTGGGTTCGATCTCCCCATCAGAGTCACCAGAGCTGTCACACCTTCTTTTTGGCTTCTACAACCCAGCGAAGGGTACAGATAAAGAAGTTTTTCCAATAGGGTATCTCTTTCCAAATTGGTCGAGTAGCCTTTAATAGAAATTGAATTAATTAAAAGAAGAAAAATTGACGGGATTCAATTATTTAAGATATTTTAGAGTGGCCTCTTGGGAGATTTATGGCATCCCAAGTCACCGTTTAGAATCTCGAATCGAAGAAAAAAATGACTCTGTTTAACAGTCTGCGAACCAAAAATCCGAGTAAGGAATTCTGTTAACCCGAGAGAAGTTGTTAGGCATTCCCGGGTTCCGTGGTTCTAGCACGGTCGCTCAACTGTATATTTAGCTTGCATTATCTGATTTTATATAATTTAGAACCTATGTTCATTTTTAATCTTTTATCAACTTTTTTTATTAAATAAAATTGCAACGTCGTTGAAACATGTCTCGAACCATGTCACATAAATGCACCCGTGGATTTTGACTCGTTTCAACTTCGTTGAGATTTAGATTTGGGTCACATAAATGTGCACCCGAATTTAAGGAAGGTGAATTATTAAAGGCACATCCCAAGGCGACTAGCGTGTTATTATCTTCATGAGAGGCCGTGAATATTCGCATAACGACTCGTCTCAAGTTCTAAGTATTTTAAACTCTGCGTTTTACAAGAGATGACCCAAAGTAATATTTGATTCTAAAACAATTTGATCCTAATAATTAACAATGAGAGTTTATTGTCAACGCCACACTCAAATGGCCTGGGTTCACATATCAGCTGGGCCTCAATAGAGCCCAGCTTTACAGCCCTAATCTTGGGTCCAAGGGAAACCTTTTCACTTAACCTTCAAATGAGATGAGTAATTATTTATTACTATACTTTAAGCCCTATCATGAATCCAAGCTGAACCGCAGGGACTATATATACAAACTACTGATGTTGGTAGGGCAGGTGGCCCAATCATCCCATATAGGCTTGGCATTGCACAAATAATTGTTACATGCTAGCATATGTCACACAATGGATGTGACCAAAGTCACCTGCTCAACTTAAATTTGTTCAACACAATCAATTATCAAGCTAGAATTGAGCAAGAACATGGAAATCTCATACGCAATTATATTACTAACAAGTATCATATAATGAATTTTAACAGTCCAATAGTACTTCAAATTGGCCCAACCATTAGGAAACACAGAACCAAATTACATATACTAACAATTATATCACTAATTTAACAGTCCAAACAGTCCCAGATTCATTTACATTCGGAAAAACTTAACTAAATAAGGGAGTTCAATCAAAATGAAAGAACCAAAGACAACAAATTGATTGCAAAATTGCAGCTGAATTCATCTCAAATACCAACTGGATGTCTACATTTTCAATCAGGCTTAGTAAGTGTACCTAGAAGTCACAAGGCAATAGAAAAGTGGAGGTCAGCAGATTCAGCCACATCAATGCAACAATTGAAGCAGCATATACCCAGATATACACCCCAAAGACAAATAGACAACCCAGCGACTTCATATTTCAATTTTTAAACCCTAGGAAAGCAATGTAACAGTGAGATAATGAAATTTCAAAACAAATTGGAACCACAGCAACCTCAAAACCAAATTTTATAAGCCACACTCGATTGTTTCCATACTAGCTAAGACAAAAATTTTCTCCAAACATGATGTGATCAAAGACTACTATGATGGGTAATGGAACAGTAACAATTTCTGGATTTTAACTTTAGAATTTAAAGAGAATTATAGGGAGGATTTTTCAAGAATTTCCAACCCCATTTTCAGTGATTTTTAACCCCATTTATAGCCAAAAGCTAGGGCATCATTCTTATTATGTTTTGCCCTTAAGTCCCTCTTTAATTTTCAGATATTACCTTTGGAACCCTTATTTCATGACTTGTCTCCCAAGTTATTGCAGCAATATTGTTGATTTTGTATTAAAGACCCCTTCTAGAAGGGTATTAATGCTTCTACCATTTTCTACCCTTTAGTTGCTACCTATATTACCCTTGTTTGTCCCCAATGTTGGAAACACGTTCTCAAAGCTTTATACTAAAACGTGTGTTCTTATGTGTAGGTTTTGATGAATGACAAACAAGCGCAAATTGATATATGACGAAATTCAAGTACAAGTGCACAATTGGTGGATAACGAGATTCAAGCACAATACAAAGTTTTATAGTTTAAATGAGTTGTTCTTAATTGTGATCTTGATCCGACAACTTGACTCATGACATGGCTTCTCTCGTAAAATTATTTTTACAACATCATGCATATTTAATTTAATGCTAAATGATTTTAAATCATGCATATTTACTTTAGTCAAAATGAGTTTTAAACATGCCTCTAAAATCTGGACTAAGATAATCGATTATGTATGATAATTGATTATGTTAAGCCAAGACTGCATGACAATCGATTGTGAACTAAATGACAATCGATTGTGTTAAGGCAGTGAGCATCAGGTTTTTCAAACCTGCATGACAATCGATTGTGAACCTTATGACAATCGATTGTGATGAGGCAGTGTAAATCAAAGTTTTTCAAAACACAGAATAATCGATTGTGAAGCTAATGACAATCGATTGTGAAGAGACAGTGTCCATCAGATTTTTCAAAGTCACAAAATAATCGATTGTGATCATATGACAATCAATTGTGTTGAGGCAGTGTCTTCCAGACTTTTTCAAAGTTATTAAATAATCAATTGTGAGTATATAACAATCGATTGTCAAGAGGCAGTGTCTAAAATGATTTTCAAAGTCTGATAAATAATCGATTGTTAACATTGCGCAATCGATTGTGAAGATGACCGTTGTCGTATAGTTTTCAAATACCGTCAGGTAATCGATTATTGATTCTGTACAATCGATTGTTGAAATTAAAATCTGGAAAAGATTTTTGAACGTTGCTGAATAATCGATTGTTGATTTTGTACAATCGATTGTTGAAATTAAAATCTGGAAAGGATTTTTTGAACGTTGCTGAATAATCGATTATTGATTTTATATAATCGATTGTTTTACGTAAAATCTGGAAATGATTTTTTGAACGTTACCAATAATCGATTGTTGATCTTGGACAATCGATTGTTAAGCGTAAAATCTGGGATTGATTTCTGGAACGATTGGCAAACAATCGATTGTGACTTCTTGACAATCGATTGTCACACAGTAAAATCAGGAACTCTTTATTGGCAATTAGGCGACGGTAATGCCAAGTTTTTCAACTATAAATACAGCTTCATTTCAGTGTTTTAAACACAATAACATACAACAACTGATCATTCTATTGCTATTAGCTTGCATACTATTGTTTATCATTTTATATTCATTTCATAAAGCTTTTGAGAGCCAAAGTCTTGTCCATAGTTGTTGTGATCTTGAGCTTACTTCTTTTACTCATATCTACTCATTAAGGAGTGTATTGTTTGAGTGTTTAGTGTTTTGTACACTTGTAAGAGAATTGTGATTCTCTTGTTGTAAGGAACTTGTGTTTCCTTGGTTGAAGTCTTGGAGTGTTGTATCTCCGAGAAAAAGTGTTAAGGCGTGTGTCCTTAAGTTGTAAAGGTTTGTTGAGCACCCGTAAGCTTGACAAGTTAGTGGAAAATCTCGAGAGAGTCTCTCGGGGACTGGACTAGCCACGTGTTGTGGTGAACCAGAATACATCGGTGTGTACTTTATTATTTATCGCACTTATTTACTTCCTGCAATTTTTAAATTCCGCAAGTTTACGCTAATTTCTATTATAACGCTATTCACCCCCCTCTAGCGTTAAGCGTATTATCTAACAATTGGTATCAGAGCCCAACTCTCTGAAGACTTAGCAGTTTGAGAGAACCATCCATGGCTTCTACTCGTGACTCTTTTGCAGGAATTGATGAAGGACAATGCTCCACACGACCACCTCTATTCAACGGTACAAACTATACGTACTGGAAGGAGAGGATGAAAATCTTCGTTCAAGCAAACAATTTTCTTCTTTGGAAGGTGATAACGAAGGGAAATCAAATTCCAACCAAAAAGGTTGAAACCGAATGGGTTCCCAAGTCCGAAGAAGAATATGACGCGGATGATATCCGAAAGGTGCAAAATAATGCTAAAGCAATTAATTTATTATATTGTGCTGTAAATGCTGACGATTACAGGAAAATATCGTGTTGCACAACGGCGAAGGAAATGTGGGACAAGTTGGAAATTACGTACGAAGGTACGGACCAGGTAAGGGAAGCCAAAATTGATTTCCTAACCCATGCTTATGAATTATTTCACATGAAAGAAGGTGAAAAGGTGGATGAAATGTTTGAACGGTTTTCAATAATCGTAAATGATCTACATGCTCTCAAGAAGACATTCACGGATAGAGAACTTGTTCGAAAAATTCTTAGAAGTATCACTCCGGCATGGCGATCAAAGGCCAATGCAATCCAAAAATCCATTGGCGTCTCAAATGTCACCATCGACGCATTAAGAGGTAACCTTAAGACTTATGAGTCTACTATACTTAACCCTCTTGTTGATGATCAAAGGAGGCAAAGAATAGCGCTTAAGGCAAGCACAAGCCAACCTCAAGTTGATGAGGACGGAGACAACGAGTTTGGACTCGTTATCAAAAGATTTCAAAAGTTCATGCGAAAGGAGTATGAACGAAAGGGCAAAAAGCAAGGCGAACAAATAAAGTGCTATGAATGCGGTGAAACCGGGCACATTAAATCAAATTGCCCAAACATCAAAAAGGAGAAGAAACCTTTTAAGAAGCAACGTGCATACATTTCTTGGGGGGGAGACTCCGGAGATGAGTCAAGCGAAGAAGAAGAAGACGAAGCCGCAAACCTTTGTCTTATGGTGCAAGAAGACAAGCAAGATGAAGTATGTCAAATCTCTTCTAAAAACTTCTTTACTCTTGAAGAAATGCGAACTGCTTTTGATGAGCTATATACTGAATTTATTAAGGCTTCAAAAACTGTCAAGAGCATAAAAGAAAATGCTTCTCTAAAAGAAAAAGATTTTCAAAAACAGCTTTCTTTGAAAGAAAAGGATTTAGAAAAACTGGTTTTAGAAAATGAGAAGCTGAAAGAGGAAAACAAGTTTTTCGGAAAAATAAGCGCTGACAAGCCCGAAAGTTCTATTAAAAATTGTTCTTCTTGCATGCATCTCGAAAATGAGGTAGATAGACTTAAAGGTACCTTAGATAAGTTTAATTCTTCCCACAAAAATTTGAATAAGGTCCTTGTTAATTTGAAATCAACCAAGCATGGTATAGGTTTTAAGAATGAGCCTAAAGAAAAGGTTGAAGCCAAACCCCAACCACCTATGGCTCAACCAGGATTAATAAAACAAATGCTTATCCTAGAAATAGCAATCCTAGAACAAATATGCATGCTAGACCAAATGTTGAACATTTTAGAAGACCTAGAAATGACTTACCACCTAGAAATGACTACCCTAGAAATGATGCATATTCTAGGCCAAACACTAGAAGGAGTTTTGAGTCTTTTAGAACATCTAGACATAACCATTACTCTAGAAATCCTCATTTTAGAACTAATAGTAGGAGAAATGGTTCTCATGAAATGCGCAATAGTCATAATGAAAATAGAGTAAATCATTTTCGTCCATCAAGTTACTATGAACCTAGAAGGATGCATAACCCCAACGTGACTTGTCATTATTGTAGACGCATTGGTCATATTGCTCCTGCATGTTTTACACGACATAGACATATCACTCAATCGCATCATTATAATATGCCTAACCCTCAAGGACCCAAAATGGCATGGGTACCTAAGACGCATTAATTTGTTTTGTAGATATGTTTGAAGGGATCAAGCGTACTATGGTACCTTGATAGTAGATGCTCCAAACATATAACGGGAGACGAATCCAAATTCCTTCAACTAGAACACAAAGAAGGAGGAAGTGTGATTTTTGGGGATAACAATAAAGGAAAGATTATTGGCATCGGATCGGTCGGTAAGGACAAAAATTCCTCTATTAAGCATATATTACTTGTGAAAGGTTTAAAGCATAATCTCTTGAGCATAAGTCAATTATGTGACAAGGGAAATCTTGCCCTATTTGATTCGGATGAATGCTTAGTGTTTAGACGTAGTGATTTTAAAATTATCCTTCGTGGTTTTAGAGTGGATAATATTTATATGGTTGATCTTGCTAATTCCTCACCCGAATATGTTGATTGTCTTATGAGTAAAGAGGATGATACTTGGTTATGGCATCGTAGAGTAGCACATATCAACATGCATCTTTTGAACAAATTGATTTCTCAAAACTTAGTTATTGGTCTTCCCAATTTAAAATTTGAAAATGACTCTATTTGTGATTCATGTCAAAAAGGGAAGCAAACAAAAGCATCTTTCAAATCCAAAAATATTGTTTCAACTTCTAGACCATTGCAATTGCTTCACATGGATTTATTTGGACCATCTCGCATTGAAAGTCTAGGAAGAAATCGTTATGCTTTTGTGATTGTTGATGATTACTCTAGATTTACTTGGACTTTAATTCTTGCCAATAAAAGTGATGCTTTTCAGAATTTTAAATATTTTCTTAAGCGTGTTCAAAACTAGAAGGAAACAACCGTCACTTCAATTAGAAGTGATCATGGGGGAGAGTTTGATCACAATCTCTTTGCGGACTTTTGTGACGAACTGGGTATCGAGCATACCTTTTCCGCTCCACGTACACCACAACAAAATGGGGTGGTGGAAAGGAAAAATAGGTGTCTCGAAGAGATGGCTAGAACCATGCTCGAAGAGGCCAAGATTCCCAAACATTTTTGGGCGGATGCCGTGAGTACCGCATGCTACGTCTTAAATAGAGTAGTCATAAGGCCTATACTCATGAAAACTCCCTATGAACTCTATATGGGAAGGAAACCAAATATCTCCCATCTTAGAGTATTCGGTGGTAAATGTTTTATTCATAACAATGGCAAAGATCAATTGGGAAAATTTGATGCTAAGTCCGATGAGGGAATTTTCATTGGTTATTCTTCACGTAGCAAAGCATATAGGGTTTTTAATAAAAGAACCGAAACTATGGAGGAATCCCCTCATGTTGTATTTGCCGAAAATAATGCTCGCTTGGCGAGAAAGGATTCCGGTTTTGATCTTGCAGGTATTTTAGATAGCTTGAAAGACAAAATACAAGAGGAAACGCCTAAGGAAAATCAAGACGAAATTTTGAAACAACCAACGGAGGAAGCGCCACCATTGGAGAACGAAACGAAAACTCCTAACGAGTGGAGGACAATCAAAGATCACCCTCTCGAACAGGTAATTGGCGACGTCGGAGAAAAGGTAAGTACCCGAAACTCCCTTAAGAACACCTTAGGACATACTGCTTTTGTGTCTCAAATTGAACCAACAACCATCTCCGAAGCAATTGGGGATGAATTTTGGACCTTGGCAATGCAAGAGGAGCTTAACCAATTCAAACGGAATGACGTTTGGGATTTGGTGCCAAGACCCGAAAATCATACCATAATTGGTACGAAATGGGTCTTTCGAAACAAACTAGATGAAAATGGTGTAATCACTAGAAACAAAGCTAGGCTTGTAGCAAAAGGCTATAATCAAGAAGAGGGTATTGACTATGAAGAAACATATGCTCCCGTAGCTAGATTAGAAGCTATTCGTCTATTGCTCGCTTTTGCCTCTTCTATGAATTTCAATTTATATCAAATGGATGTGAAAAGTGCTTTTCTAAATGGTGTTATTCAAGAAGAAGTTTATGTTGAACAACCCCCCAGTTTCGAAGATTTTAAATCTCCCGATCATGTTTTCAAACTAAAAAAGGCTCTCTATGGTTTAAAACAAGCTCCCCGAGCTTGGTATGAAAGATTGAGTAAATTTCTATTGGAAAATGATTTCATTAGGGGGAAAGTTGATACCACCCTTTTTGTTAAGCATAAAAACAATGATATTTCATTAGTTCAAATATATGTGGATGATATCATATTTGGTGCTACTAACAATGTCTTATGCAAGGAATTTTCCGATTTAATGACAAGCGAATTTGAGATGTCTATGATGGGTGAGTTAACATTCTTTTTGGGATTACAAGTAAAGCAAATGAAAGAAGGTACGTTCATTTGCCAAGCCAAATATTGCAAAGAATTGCTGAAACGATTTGAAATGAACAATGCAAAAGCAATGGCGACTCCCATGAGCACATCCGATCATCTAGACAAAGATGAGAAAGGTAAGGAAGTCGACACTAAGAAGTATCGAGGTATGATTGGCTCTCTTCTCTATCTTACTTCTAGTCGTCCGGACATCATGTTTAGCGTGTGCTTATGCGCCCGTTATCAATCGTGTCCGAAGGAGTCTCACCTTATAAATGTGGGTCTATGGTACCCCAAAGGTTCTTCATGCCAACTCGTTGGCTATTCCGACTCCGATTTTGCTGGATGCAAATTGGACCGCAAGAGCACTAGTGGCACTTGCCATTTGCTCGGTAGCTCTCTCGTTTCTTGGTTTAGCAAGAAACAAGTAAGTGTTGCGTTGTCCACAACCGAGGCTGAATATGTAGCCGCGGGGAGTTGTTGCGCTCAAATCCTCTGGATGAAACAACAACTCCTGGACTATGGCCTAAGTCTTGATCATATCCCTCTTAGATGTGATAATACTAGTGCCATATGCTTGACGAAGAACCCCGTTCTTCATTCGCGAACAAAACACATTGAAATTAGACATCATTTTATAAGAGATCACGTTCTCAAGGGCGATGTCGAAATCGAATTTGTTGAAACCAAAGACCAATTGGCCGACATCTTTACTAAGCCCTTAGAGAAAGAGTCCTTCTTCCGAATTCGTAGTGAACTCAGGATTCTTGACTCCACATTGATCTAAGTCATGCATTGCATCTTTTTATTTTACATGATTTCTAACTTGAGCGTCGGAGATGTCTAACGAATTTTTGCAGGTATCGCCCTAAAGGTAGGGGGAATTGTAAAGCATGACGCGCAATAATCGAGTCTTCTTCAGAAAAATCAGTTTCTGTCGTCTAATAATCGATTATCTCGTATCAATAATCGATTGTTCTGCTATTACTTGTGTTATTGTACTCTCTTTATGTAATCACGTTTTCTTTCCAATAAATAAACAAGTTTTATTTACATCTTTGGCATCTTCTTATATTATTTTTGCTAATGGCAAAAGGGGAAAGATAACGGGTATGCACTCTCAATATTTATAAGCTTAAATTGAGGGGGAATACATATATTGAGGGGGAACAAATTGTGTACTTGTTGCATGTCTTGAATCGTCATTATAAATTGTTTAAGTTGCATATCCCGCTTAAAGTTTGCCATCATCAAAAAGGGGGAAATTGTTGGAAACACGTTCTCAAAGCTTTATACTAAAACGTGTGTTCTTATGCATAGGTTTTGATGAATGACAAACAAGCGCAAATTGATATATGACGAAATTCAAGTACAAGCGCACAATTGGTGGATAACGAGATTCAAGCACAATACAAAGTTTTATAGTTTAAATGAGTTGTTCTTAATTGTGATCTTGATCCGACAACTTGACTCATGACATGGCTTCCCTCGTAAAATTATTTTTACAAAATCATGCATATTTAATTTAATGCTAAGTGATTTTAAATCATGCATATTTACTTTAGTCAAAATGAGTTTTAAACATGCCTCTAAAATCTACTAAAATAATCGATTATGTACTTATGATAATCGATTATGTTAAGCCAAGACTGCATGACAATCGATTGTGAACTAAATGACAATCGATTGTGCTAAGGCAGTGAGCATCAGGTTTTTCAAACCTGCATGACAATCGATTGTGAACCTTATGACAATCGATTGTGATGAGGCAGTGTACATCAAAGTTTTTCAAAACTCAGAATAATCGATTGTGAAGCTAATGACAATCGATTGTGAAGAGACAGTGTCCATCAGATTTTTCAAAGTCACAAAATAATAGATTATGAACATATGACAATCGATTGTGTTGAGGCAGTGTCTTCCAGACTTTTTCAAAGTTATTAAATAATTGATTGTGAGTATATAACAATCGATTGTCAAGAGGCAGTGTCTAAAATGATTTTCAAAGTCTGATAAATAATCGATTGTTAACATTGCACAATCGATTGTGAAGCTGACCGTTGTCGTAAAGTTTTCAAATACCGTCAGGTAATCGATTGTTGATTCTGTACAATCGATTGTTGAAATTAAAATCTGGAAAAGATTTTTTGAACGTTGCTGAATAATCGATTGTTGATTTTGCACAATCGATTGTTGAAATTAAAATCTGGAAAGGATTTTTTGAACGTTGCTGAATAATCGATTATTGATTTTATATAATCGATTGTTTTACGTAAAATCTGGAAATGATTTTTTGAACGTTACCAATAATCGATTGTTGATCTTGGACAATCGATTGTTAAGCGTAAAATCTGGGATTGATTTCTGGAACGATTGGCAAACAATCGATTGTGACTTCTTGACAATCGATTGTCACACAGTAAAATCAGGAACTCTTTATTGGCAATTAGGCGACGGTAATGCCAAGTTTTTCAACTATAAATACAGCTTCATTTCAGTGTTTTAAACACAATAACATACAACAACTGATCATTCTATTGCTATTAGCTTGCATACTATTGTTTATCATTTTATATTCATTTCATAAAGCTTTTGAGAGCCAAAGTCTTGTCCATAGTTGTTGTGATCTTGAGCTTACTTCTTTTACTCATATCTACTCATTAAGGAGTGTATTGTTTGAGTGTTTAGTGTTTTGTACACTTGTAAGAGAATTGTGATTCTCTTGTTGTAAGGAACTTGTGTTTCCTTGGTTGAAGTCTTGGAGTGTTGTATCTCCGAGAAAAAGTGTTAAGGCGTGTGTCCTTAAGTTGTAAAGGTTTGTTGAGCACCCGTAAGCTTGACAAGTTAGTGGAAAATCTCGAGAGAGTCTCTCGGGGACTGGACTAGCCACGTGTTGTGGTGAACCAGAATACATCGGTGCGTACTTTATTATTTATCGCACTTATTTACTTCCTGCAATTTTTAAATTCGGCAAGTTTACGCTAATTTCTATTATAACGCTATTCACCCCCCTCTAGCGTTAAGCATATTATCTAACACCCAATGTCACCATTAACACCCTGAAAGGTCCATATTGCCCTTGATTGTCTTAAAATTATCATAAATGCCTGTACAAATCCTGTGTTAACCCTTAATTATCTATTTGGATTCTAAATTAACTCCTAAGACTAATTTCTAATCCTAATAGCTATGGCCAGTCCAATGATACTACTCAAGGACAAGTAGTCCAAATTTAGCAATCAACTGGAAATCCAAACCCACTAAGTTTACTCAAATCCGTAATTGGTTCCTCAAAACATGCTAAGTATTAATCGACCTTGTGAACTTAAACATGATCAAGAAATCATTAATACTAATGGGTAATTACTAGAACAGTCCAGGTCCTTTTCTACTTGCATTAAATTTCAAAAGTCAGGCATGGTATTGCTGGCATTACACAAATCTATCACCCAATTCCATCCACACCCATTCAGCAATTAAAACAAAGATGATAGATCTGGGATTTGTTAAGACAAAATAACATAGCAAGGAATAAACTGATTTCTAGCAGGATCAGCAAGAATAAAAAGACAAAAATGGGAACAATAGACTCACTGACTCAATGATAACTGTAACATTATTCATGCATTAGGCAAAACTATTTACATAAAACACCTGAATATTCGGATTATGCAAACAAAGACATGAATTAAATAATAATGTTTTTCATATGAATTGATCTCAGGAACAAACATGCTATCACTGACAACCGGGCACAATCATGAATGAAACTAGCATGCAATTCAGCCTAAGAAATCAAGATTTGCTAAAGCCAATTGATATTTGCCCTAACAGCCCTAATTTGTTCAGAACATGCACAAAACAAGAGAAACCATAAAATTAAAGGAGGATGTGGACTTATCAGGTTTCTTCAGTCCGTCACTGCCGAAGTCGATCAAAATCCTCGGATGACCTCCAATCTTGGATTTGTCTTCAATTGGTTGGTGCTGATACCGGGGGCAATCTGGGACCATTGGAGTGAGTTTAGATTGGCTTTGGGTGGATTAGGGCTAGAGGAAGGCGGGGTATGGTGTTTGACGCCATTAGATGGCAGCCACCGCCGTGTATGGCGGAGCTGCTACCTTCAGGTGAATATTTGGTGAGTTGTGGTTATGTTTGAGGCTAATCACTAGCAAGGTTAGAGTAAGGGTGGTGAGGAGGTTTATTGGTGTTGATTTGGAGGTGGTTTGCCACGGCCGCTGCCACAGACAGCGGAGCTGCCGTATTTTGATCGAATATTCGAGCACATTGACAGTGATTCGAGGGATGATCTTTATGGAATTGGGAATAGGAGAGTGAGGTGGTTCTATGGTGCAAATTTAGGAGGTATTGGGATTACGCCGCCGCTGCCGGCCGACGGTGGTGTTAGGGTTGCTCTTTGGTGGCGTTACACTGACGAGTGAACTGTACGAGGATCAAGCATTTGGTCTCTAATGTTATTTCACAGGGTTTGGACCATTCTATTTGATTTGGGAGGTAGTTTTAGGGCCGTTGGATGATCTACAATGAAAGGCTGACATTTTATTTTAGAACACGGGCTTCAGAACATTGTCGTTCGGCTAGGGGTTGGTTGGACCGGGTAGGGGGCGGGTGGACTGGGTATTTGGACCTGGGTTTTCTATTAAACATGGCCCAGATGAGTGTTTTGAATTGTATTTTCAAGTGTCCCCTTCTCTTTTTTTATTTCATTTCCAAAATATTTAAACTTAAAAAAATTCCAAATTACCCTAACAAGAACTTAATTAACGACAAGTGAGGCTTGCTCAGTTGATAAAGCACCTCCACTTACGATCGTTAGGTCCTGGGTTTGAGTCACCTGGGAGGGAAAGTGTGGAAGCACAATAGATCCTCCTAATTTGGTAGGGGTTTAAAAAAAGGAACCTAATTAACCATGATAATTATTACCACAAAATATAAAAGATTAAACAATCTTAAATGAAAATTAAGCCATTTTTTAAATTTCCTTTTCCAATTACTAATTAATTTCTAAAAATGCAAAATTAATCCTAAGTGCACATGCCCCATGTATTTTTGTATTTTCGTTATTTAAAAATGCACAAAATACAAAAATTTAACAGAATAATGCCACGAAAAATCAGAATTGCAAATAAACTAACAAAATTATTTTGTTTTGAATTTATGGGAGTAATTCGTATAGAGCAAAAATCACATGCTCACAATGGTAAATCAGAATATGAAAAGATGGCAGAGTGTATAGTTAAATAAAGAAAAAAATAAGAGGTGATAGGCCTTGAGACAATAAAAGTGTATATGTCGCAAAGTTATATCCTTATTTTGAGAAATGAGTTGGTGGCTCCAACATGATAACTAGAAGGCTAAGTTAGACGCTCTGAGTAATTGAAATTATTATGGGTTAGTAAACAAGATAAAACTGAACATGAGTTAGGGACCAGAGGATTTGATAATAGTTGTCATCGTGAAAATTTCACAGATTGCATTCCGACAGTAATAAAATGGACAACAAAATAATAACCTTTAAAAGTCATTCAGGAAGACACTTCCATAAAGTAAACACTGTGAGCAAAGTTAAGCTTAAGGGACTAAGTGTGCCAGTTACACTAGGTGTGGCCCTTGTGCGTAAGGAATTCAATTATCCTTGATACAGAAGGATTACTGCAAGGCAAGTAGGAGTCAATAAAGATGTGAAAGGAGGGAACTATGGAGTAATAAAGGAAGAATGTGGTAAAAAGGCAAAAGGGATGAGATTGCATTTATTAGATCCTACAGATATGATATGACTCCAGAACATTATGCAAGAATGATGCAAGGAGATGCAGTAAGGGTTCCCTCCTAGGATGTTATTGATAAATAAGTATGAATGAACACTTGATACTTAACGGGTTAGTGCAAGTGGCAAGTTAAGACAAAGGACATAACTTGAGAGAGAGTATACGGAATATAGATATGAGCATGGACTGGCGAGTACTTAGTAGTTGATTCAGGAAGAGCCTAGTTATGGCTAGACAAAAGATCTCAAATAAATCAACAAATCATGCAAGATAAACATAGTGAAACACAACACGAGAAAATTCAGTCTCTTAGACATAACATCGTAATCCTCGAGAAATTTTCAGATAAGAGTTGGGGTAGTAGAAGGTACAACATCAGTGTTGCATAAAAAAAGAGTTCCATTGGGGAGACAATCAAAATTTGGGTTCAGAAGTAACCTGACGAGCAAAAGGGCACAAAGGTAAGTGACTAAGGATATGTATAGGCGAGTAAGAACATCAAAAATTCTGTCGGGTATACAATGTAATAAGCTCGTAGCTTTATAAGAGTAATGAGGGTCTTCGCTAAGTGATACAACGAAAGACTGGCTCAGGAAATGAGGAAGAAGTCATCAACATAAGCATAGTGACCTGAAGAAGAAATGATTATGGAACAACAGTCTCACAACTACTTTGTATGCTCTCTATAACAAAGTGGCATCTATAGTGACTAAGGAACGTGAAGTAAAATCCAAAGTAATATTCGGGATCATATGAGTTCCACAAAATTCCAATATATGTGGGCAATAAGATAAGCCAAGTATTCATGCAACAAGTGGCAGGACAACAAAGAAAGGTAATTGCTTACTTTTAACGAAAGTTGAGAAGGCACAAAAGGAATTATTCGATCTATGACACAGAGTTAGTTACTTTATGAACACACTTAATATTTTGACGTGTAGTCCATGCAGCGTATATGTTGACAATGATATAGCCATAGGAGGCTCCAATATAAGTTAATAGAAAGAATTTACCCCATGTCATAGACAAAAGCTTAAACTGCTAGAAAGTTATATCATGGATGTTCCATAGCATCAACGAGGGGCTAAAGTAATAACTAATACCCAGAGCCACAAATCATAAGATAAAGTAAGCCTTCTTAATGGATAAGATATAGAAGGAAACTAAAGAGTTACATCAGCAAAGTGAATTAGGAGTCTGATTATTAGACCCCGATGAGTATAGAAATCATTATTTAGAACATTGTAGAATCACTCTAAATATTAGAGGTAAAAAGAGATAGTACAATAGACATATTCTATAATGGCTCTATGATAAATCTAGTTAGAACAGTACTAACCTCATAAGAAGTCAGTATGAAGCTTTCGGTGGATTGTGTATGCACATGATGTGCAAGTGTTATAGTATAGCTTTAAGGTGTGGATATGAATTCCACCTATCTGGAAGGGAGTTTATGAAATAGATAGAAGATACGATGCAAGATTTAAAGGTAAGTAAGGTCCATGTAAAGGAGGTACGAGATGCGCAAGTACAAAAGGTTACGAATAATTTAGATATCCGATAGAAGGCTGGAAGTGTCACAATTTTGTGTCAAGAAATTATACTGGTGTCATCAATGGCATATGTTCCAGCATGCAGTTTCCCAATACAGAGAGGTCTAGTTGAGAGAGTAAATAAGATTTAGAGACGATACGATGTCTTGCTTGAGATTCCAGAGTGACATAAGGAAATTAATGACGCTTGAAAGTTAATGGACGGTTGCGAGTGGTATAAATAGATATGTGCGGGTCGCAAGCTAAAGTATGGTAGAGCAACAAGGTTTTAAGTAGATAGGAGGAAGGATAAGAATGGGTGATTGAGAAGGTGACGAGAATAGGGAAGTACTCGAGATTAAACCCATCACAACAAGAGAGCTGATGGTTTCCATAAGTAACTAAAAGATTAGTATAGCGTGAGTGAACTTAGAGGAGTTTAGGACTAGGAGTATTAATGATGCCCTAGTGCTAGAATAAGGGTGTAATTGTGATAGGTAGGAGGATGACTTTTACGCCTCTAATTGGGTAATGATTCAAGAAAAAGGATTTCATGAATTGTAGATGATTAAAATACTCGGATAAGGTGAATCACGTTAGGATGCTATGAAATAGAGTTATTGAAGTATAGAATTGACCCTAAGTGGATCAGGTAAATAACTCCAGATGTTCCCTGATAAGACACGAGCCGTAGACAACATATTATATAAAAGGTTTCAAGTTATAAGTGGTGGATTAAAATCAACATTAAGGTGAATCCGCAATAGATGGATAAAAGCTCCAAAGTACGAGATGATATTTGTTTGCCATTATTAAGATGAACAGTAATGAGAAAGCATAAAGGGACTTAAGTTTATAGATATAGGATCAGCTAAGCATTAAGGGACTTAAGTTTATAGATATAGGATCAGCAGCGAGAGAGTAACTTGGAGTTTGGTAGCTGACCTCGGTAATAATAAATCAAAGTATGTGTTATGGTATAATATGACCTACCTAGCTGAAGTAAAGCCATAAGGATAGATATCCAAGGCTATGAAACAAGACACAACAATAGTCACAAGTTCGACAAACTACCAAGCAAACACCTTTAGTACACCTATAGATAACTAGAGGGGCAACTTGCCATAGTTCTTTTCCAAAAGTGAAGCCTAGAGATTGGCTAAAAACTGGAGAAAAAAGGATAAAATCGTCGTATAGGCACACATACTAGAACAGAGTCATACAGACTGCATGATAGAAGGCCGCAACAGTTACTAGATTGGAAGAATTCTGACAACAAGTCGTGGTATGAGAAAGAGGCCTAAAGGGGGGAATGCCCTAGCCTACGGATTTAGTCAAAGAATAGTTCCTAGATAGCAAGGAAAACACTAATATATATGCAACAACTATGGGTTATGTGACTGATAAGTGCATCAGCCAACATTCAAGGATGAATGTTCTGGGGGGGATAATGTTACACCCCGTGTTTTCGTATATAAGAGTACGTCTTACGTCAATAAATGTAAGCTCAAAAATGAGATCATCTTTCGAAGAATATAAAGTAAGTTTTCATGTTACCTCTGATTTTACATATATTGAAGATCATGAACGGCAAGTACAAAGAGGGTTGGAAGGTTTAGAAGATAAGGAATTAAAGAAATAATGTTTCGTCGAAAGTCGACAAGTTAGGATGTTATAACATGTATTTTTTGGGTGATACTAGGGTTCTTAACATGATATGGAGGTTATGTTATGAGTTATTTCACTCGTGAAATATTGGTGTGTAATGTTTTGAAGTCAAGCGAGTTGTAAAACAAAATATGGCAAAGATCATCACAAATTACATTCACCAATATGCTGAAAATTAGGTCAAATGTAACTGCAATTTTCTCCTAATATACTTATATTTATGGGGTTTTATGCCCATAAAATTGAATATCTATGACTCTATTTCTGATTCATTAAACCATTTATAGATACGGCATCGTATCTGAGAGATATGTGCATTTTTCCAAGACTGTGCAGGTTGCTAGGTGATAAGTAGGTGTGTCACCTACTTGGTTAAATGAGAGCCCAAAAAGAGGCAATATCGGGTCATCCAAAGAGCCCATTTAAGGTCTTGTCTCCTGAAATATAAACCTCATTATATATCACAAATAATCAACCTAAACCCCTGCAAACTTCCTCCAAATAATTACCCACATACCCTAATTAATTTTCTCTCCCTTTCAAGTTCTAATTGGGGAGATAAAACCTAGAGTTTGAAGAACCAAGATATGAGCTGAGTTATCCAACAAATAAGGTATGTTTATTGCTATCTTTCATACATTTTTCTACTGTAAATTCATGGTAAGTCGTTCTATGGTGTTAAGAACTCACAGGATGGTGATTGGAAGCCATCAGTTAGAGTTATTCACTTATAGCGGACTATTTTGTGGACTGTTTTGTGTTGCAGTTAGGATTCTTGTTTTACTCTTGTTTTCTATAGTTTTGGAGGGTGAAGGGTGTGGAGAGACACCACATATATGCAGGGTGGAGGGATGGTCATTCATTGTAAAATTCTTAGGCTATTTGACACTACTACATGGTCGTTTTTTGTATGAAGAGATTGGGGTGTGTTAGGTTTTGTAGTATTTTGTGGTGTATATAAGGTTGGGAAATAATGTATATATGTTGATATTGTTTTTTTCTTGTATTTTTGGTTTTATCTTGAATTTTTAGAAAGATGTTTCACGTTTTTATACAAAATAAACTTGTCGTTCGTTGTGCAATAGTTGTACCTTTCGTAACTTAAGGATAGTATTATTCTCATTGTTGTAGATTAAGATATGAAGAGTAGAGTTCAACTTGGTGATTTGAAAGATTTTAATAAGGTATGTTAAGGTTAAACCTTTCCTTCATTTTGGTATGATCCAGTAAGTACATGTGTTTGATAACGAGACATAAAGAAAAGTTCATATTCCTGAGTTTATGTGCATTTCCTAGTCTCATAAGTTACAGCATTCTCCCTTATCGGGACTTCATATTCAATTTAATTTTGTCTCTTATCAGCCCAGAGAGAAGAGAGTCTAGATATATACAATAATACAATATTTTCACTACCATCGAGCTACAATCGAAGGGCAGGCCCCTATTGGGCAACCTTTGATCATAAGGTGAGTTATATACCGAGCCTACTATAGCCGAGCACCTATGAGCGAGGCTAGAATGGCCGAGATACAGAGCCTAGTATTGCCGAGCGCCTATAAGCGAGCCTACTACGACATAGCAGTTATATATATATACCAAACTTTATAGGGTCGGACAACAATTTTACAAACAATATTGAGAGAGTTGAGCCAGTAACAGCAGGTAGGCATATTTTTGGATTATCATTTACTCCTTGTTACTTTCATCTATTATATTATAATTTTAGTTTCATCTTTCCTTTATCTCATGGCCTTACATATCGATACATTATTTCGTACTGATGTCCCTTTTGCCGGGGACACTGCATTTCATGCCTACAGGTCCTTATTGATAGTTGGATAGACCCTATCAGCAGATAGAGCCAAATCATAGCTTCGTTAGTAAGCTCCACTTCCTCGGATTTACCAGGTCTAGACCTTAGAGACCATTTTATACAAATTTGATTGGTAGGTCGAGGCCCTGTCCCGACCATGGTAGATTTCAGTTATCTCTAGAGGCTTGTAGAGAGTCCTATATATTTTGTATATTAGTAGATGTTCATGGTGGCCTCGTCAGCCTCCACAGTTTTATATATATATATCAGCCTCCACAGTTATATATATATGAGTTTTTGGGTATGCTTACCCCTCAGAAAGAGAGTCGATATTTTCATATGATTCAGAATATGGTCTCATCGGCCTACGTTGAGGGTTACCCCTCCAGAGTTTTCAGTTATAGAATGGTATGCTTGGGCCAAGTATGGCGCCGAGTGCCATCCATACCTTGTCAGATTTGGGGTGTGACATTAATGAAAAGCATGCCTTTCAAATATTAACATTTCTAGTCCTGAAACCTAACATCAACCAACACCCGCAAACAATATATGAAGCCTCTAAGTACAATAGAAGAGAAATGGGGAAATTCCGAAATAAGGCTCTGGATATACCTCAAAACATGATGAGAAAATGGACAAAAGATACATGACATGATCGCGGATAGAGTGGGGCTCACCAATACTGCTGGGGAGGCAATATTGATGTCACTGGCCGATGCCTCTCCTGGTAGAACAACATGTATCATATAATGATACAGCGCCCCTGGCAAAAAGAACATTAGTTCTGTCAAATAGCACTATTATATAGGGCTAAAAGTCCTTTTTCAAAATAGAATGTCCATATAAGAAGAAACAACACATAGGAGCAGCAAGTCGCAATCCACAATATCCAAACAACTAATTAAAACATAACGATTTTCAAGTAATAAAATAGTTAATATATATATATATATATATATATATATATATATATTTGGTTGGGAGATCACTAGCACCGATCTACCATGGTCTTTGTTAGCATGGAGTCTGATCACTCCCGATTGGCAAAGACATCTCCCCACGGAACAATGTGGTTTGATGTTATGGTGCGAAAGAAAGTTGTCACAAGAATAGTACCACCATGTGCGCAACATGGAGTCTGATCTCCACCCAATCAGCTAGGCCGCCTTCCTACATATGCTGTGTGGGTTGGATTTTTCTTTTCCAATCCACAATTATTAATTTCATCCCACTTTGGGGGAATAGTCACACTCCACTCCTACACCAGTACGTGTAGTTTCAGGTATGGGCCTTATGACCCACCGTTCCTCGATATTGCTAATGATACTCCCAAAATTATTTTTGATTTAATTTAATATTGCACACAATTGTAGTATTAATACAAGTATACAATTATAGCGTACATGCAACCATTCTTATCTCAATACCCTTCATATTTTGTAGTTTTTATTAATGTTCTAAATCTATCTCGATAACAATATCTCTTTAGCACTTTGGGCCTTTCACAAGGTTTATATTTCCCATGGCTCGAAGGCCGCATATGATTTTCCCCATTTTCATCTCCATTATTTCAAAGGATCGCCAACCAGTATCAATATACCAAGTATTCCGGAAATCATATATATATTCAAGTTCAATAGTAATAGAATCGTCAAACATAAGGGGTTCTTACCAAAGAGGGACATGTCAACCAAAAATTAAAATACACATTGGAATTATAAGCAAGTCATCGCCCCAGTAATCCTTAAATTATTCCTTCTCCCATTTTAACAATTGTAAATTTTCAACATCGAAATGTGTAAGGACTCGCATTGTAATGTATGTATTTAAAAAGGCAAGGTAATATCTAGAACAACCGCTAAAAGGCTTAGTTCGGGTACTTGACCTTTAGGTCATTCTATTTTTTTGAAGCTAGTTCATAATAGTTGGTTCAACGCTTATTTCATAATTTGTTTCACATTTTCCCATTTGATTCACTTCCAACCATCTTTACAATTTATCAGCAACTAGACACACTTAAACAAGGCATTTAGTACACATAGAAGCAACTAGGGGCATTAAGCAAATTGAATTATCCTCGGCCAATTAAGATACTAACCTTCGTTTAAAGTGACTCAAGCTATACCATTTTTGTAGGCAAACCACACTTAAACTTACGAAAACAATGTGGAATTCACTTTCGAGATAGAAAGTTTAGACTACATACCTCGATTGAGCTTTCCTTAAGTCCTACTATACTCCGAGACTCTTAGCAATGTCAGTCTTTATAGAACATGGAAAATTGAACCACAAATTAGAGAGGTGATCATAGTTCTAGCTCATTTGAGCATATTCTCAAACACTAAGTGTGCATTACGCTTTTAAAACCATTTTGTAAAAGATCCTACCATCTCTCATCCCCTCATTAAATCAAGACCTAACCAAATGCTTTTATGAACTCATGCATGCAAGATATCCACTTTTATCCTCATCAATTTACCCTCCTAATGGTATACCCTAGTTATATCTAGTAATCAAGAGATGAGGTTACAGAACCGTACCTTATTGGAAAAAGACCTAGGTGCCTTTCTAGACAATCTTCAAAGCTCAAGCAAGATTATTGGATAAATGTTGGTGAAGAACACTTCTCCCTTTGGGACCCCCCCCCCCTGTCTCTCTCTAAATGCATCAAAAAATACCCCTAAAATGAAGGGTGGTGTGCAATATATTGACATGGGGCCGGGTAAAGAAATTAGAAATTCGGAGCTCCGGAAAATATCTGCATTGCATTTGTGATCGCATAATGGACATGTGATCCGCAAAATGGACCACAAAAATGGTCCCAAAAACTGAATACACTGGCTAGATTTGTGACAAGAATGCGATCCGCATTCACGTTCTCCGATCGCATAATGCGCTGCAGAATTGCCCTTCACAAAATCCCAAGGAAATTATGTGGCGACTTTGCGGTTTGCATTTTAGTTATTCTATCGCATAATGGAAAACATTTTTACCTCAATTTGAACTAACCCACTGACTCACTTTGCAGTAGAAATGTAGTCCGCATACTTGATTTGCGACTGCATTCTAGACCACATAATATCACTTTTCTGAAAAACATAATTTCTTAACTTTTTAATGTAGCTTAGTCCAAAAGGTTCTAACACATATCCCTAACTTGGCACTACGAGATCTTGGGTTTTGAGCAAGAATTTTCACCGGGACTTACACAAAGAATAGGGAGTACACATAGGAATGAAATGAGTGAACTTGTTCAGCCAATCTACAATAACCCAAATGGCATTGAACTTCTTCAAAGTCTGTGGGAGCCCAGATACAAAGTCCATGGTGATCAACTCCCACTTCCACTCCGGAATCTTTATCTACTGAAGCAATCCACCCGGCATCTGGTGCTCATACTTCACCTCTTGACAATTGAGGCACCGAGTACAAACCAACTATATCTTTCTTATTCGCCTCCCCCAATAGTGCTACCTCAAGTCCTGATATATCTTCATGACACCCGGATAAATGGAATATCGTGAACTATGACCCTCCTCTAGAATCAGCTCTTGAAGTCCATCAACATTGTGTACACAAACCCGACCTTGAATCCTCAATACTCTGTCCTCGCCAATGGTTACATCTCTAGCATTAACATGCTGAACCTTGTCCTTGAGGACAAGCAAATGAGGTTCATCATATTTCCACTCCCTGATACGATCAAAAGAGGAAGACCAAGAGACCACGCAATCTAGAACTCGACTAAGCTTCGAAAGGTCCAATCTCACAAAATGGCTGGCTAAGGCCTGGACATCCATCGTCGTAGGTCTCTCTATACTGGTAGATAAGTTAAACTCACCAAAATCTCTTCCCGGCTACTCAAAGCATCGGCCACCACATTGGCCTTGCCTGGGTGATATAGAATAGTAATGTCATAATCCTTTAGCAACTCTAACCACCTCCTTTGGCGCAAATTTAGATCCTTTTGCTTGAAAAAATGATGCAAGCTCCAATGATCAATACAAATCTCACAAGGCATGCCGTATAAATAATGGCGCCAATTCTTTAGGGCGTGAACAATGGCAGCTAACTCAAGATCTTGGACAAGATAATCCTTCTCATGTATCTTCAACTGTCTGGACACGTAGGTAATCACCCAACCATCCTGCATCAATATCACTTAAACGCCAACTCTTGAGCCATCACGATAGATAGTATAAGACCTCGAACCTATAGGCAATATCAAAATTGGGGCCGTAGTCAAAGCTATCTTGAGCTTCTGAAAGCTTGCCTCGCAATATTTCGTCTACTGGAACGGAGCACCCTTCTGGGTCAGTGTAGTCGTAGGTGCTGCAATCGATCAAAACCCCTCCACACAACGACGGTAGTAACCTGCCAACCCAAGGAAACTATGTATCTCTATAGCTAAGGACAGCGCGGGCCAACTCTGCACTGCATCTACCTTTTTCAAATCCACCCGAATCCCTCACTCGATACCAAGTAGCCCAAGAATGCCACGAAATCCAACCAAAAGTCACATTTTGAAAACTTTGCTTATAATTTCTTTTCCTTTAGAATCTGAAGCGCAGTCCTCAGGTGCTACTCATGATCTTCATGTCTACAGGAATATACCAGAATGTCATCAATAAAGACAATGACAAAAGAGTCAAGATATGGATGGAATACACTATGGATCAAATGCATAAAAACTGTTGGGGCATTGGTCAACCCAAATGACATAACAAGAAACTCGTAATGGCCATAACTAGTCCTAAAAGCAGTCTTCGGGATATCTAGCTCCCGAATTTTAAACTGATGGTAACCTGAGCACAAATAAAATTTAGAAAACACACGTGCAACCTAAAGCTGGTCAAGTAGATCATCAATACGAGGAAAAGGATAGCAGTTTTTCACTGTAACCTTGTTCAAATAGTGGTAATCAATATACATATGAATAGAACCATCATTTTTCTTCACAAACAAGGCAGGAGCACCCCAAGGTAAAACACTAGGCCGAATAAAACCCTTATCAAGCAATTCCGGTAACTGATCCTTCAACTCAGGAGGAGCAATACGATATGCAGGGATAGAAATGGGTTGAGTGCCCGGGAATAGATCAATGCTAAAATCAATATCTCTATTAGGCACCATGCCTAGAAAGTCAGTTGGAAACACATCGGGATAATCCCATACTACTGGGACTGAATTAACTAAAGGGGTATCAATGCTGACATCTCTTACATAAGATAAATATGTATCACACACTTCTCAATAATACGATGAACCTTAAGGAAAGAAATAACTCAGCTGGGAGTGTGATCTAATGTACCCCTCAACTCAATACACAGTACACCTGGTATTGCCAGCATCACGGTTATGGCGTGACAATCAAGAATAGAATAATGGATCGACAACCAGTCCATGCCCAAGATAATATCGAAATCAAACATGCTGAGCAACAATAAGTCAACTACGGTCTCAAAACCACGGAGAGTAACCAAACACGACCGATAAACACGGTCCACAACAAATAAATGTCTTACAAGAGTAGAAAAATAAACAGGGGAACTCAAAGAATCCCGAGATACACCCAAATACAGAGCAAACTAAGAAGACTCATAAGAATAAGTGGAGCCCAGATTGAATAGAACTGATACATCTCAGTGACAAACCAGTATAACACCCGTGATGACAGAATCAGAGACAACTTCCTCAGTACGAGCAGGTATGGCATAGTATCTGGGCTGGCCTCCCCCTCTACGGTGAACTCTACCTCCCCGTCCTCCGCCTCTAAATGGCTGAGCAGGTGGAGTAGCACCTGGAGCTTTAACCATGGCTTGAGAACTTTGCGAGGCATGTTGTGGCTGACAAGTCTGTGGAGGAGCACCCCTCCCAAGTCTCGGGAAATCTCTCACCATATGTCGTGTGTCAGCACACTCAAAAAAAGCTCTAGGAGAAGGAGGTGGTTATGATTGGCTCAAACCTGGTCTGCTGGACTGACCCTTAGAAGTACCTCGCGTACGAGGGGCACTAGAAATCGCAGGTGCATAATAAGGCTTCTAGGATCTAAGAGCAGTTGGAGCACTACTAGCTGCTAGAAGAGCTGAATGAACAGGGTGAATCATATAACCCCTACAATAACGACCTGCAGCTAGGGTACGGGCACCAGAATAATAGCCCAACTCTCGAGACCTCTTGGCTCCCTCTCGTATCTCTCCCTTGCATGCATACCCTCAATCCTCCTAGCAATGCTCACCCCCTGCTGATAAGAAAAATCCATCTCCAACTCATGAGCCATGCTAGGTCTGATGTTGGGAGTAAGGCCCTCAATAAACCGACGAACCCTCTCGCGTACAGCAGAAACCAAGGCTGGTGCATGTCTAGCCAAATTTGTGTAACGGACAGCATACTCTGAAATGATCATAGCACCCTGGCGCAAATGCTCAAACTCTGCTGCGCCATATGTCCCTTAGGCTCTGAGGAACATACTCTCTCAGGAATAGATCCGAAAACTGAGCTCAAGTCAGTGAAGTAGCCTCATCTAGACTGTCTAACTAATAGGTGCGCCACCACTCATAGGTGGCCCCTTGAAGCTGGAAGGTAGTGAAAGAAACCCTGCTAGATCCTGAGATACTCATGGTACGGGGAATGCGGTAACACTCATCAAGAAATCCTAAAGCATCCTCCTATGCTAGACCACTAAATATAGGAGGCTTGTACTTCTTGAACCTCTCAAGCCTCACCTCCTCATCCTTGGAAGTCGCTGCCCTGCCCTCAGGCTGAACTAGCACTACAAGCAGTATAGGAATAACATGCACTCGCTACTCAGCAGTGTGGGTGGTGGGATTTTGTGCCCCCCTCCCCCCGGCCTAGGATGTGGCTGCAGTAAGGGGAAGCAACCCTACCTGAGCTAACGTGGTGTACATGCTCATGAACTGCGTCTGAGTCACCTAAAGAGCTGGAGTAGTAGTAGTAGTAGTAGTAGTAGTAGTAGTAGTAGTAGTAGTAGTAGCAATAGTAAGCATGTCAGGCGCATGGACCTCGGCTAGAACTGCTGGTGGTACCTTGGCGGTAGCTCGCGTAGGTGCTATGGTTGCACCACGTGCGCGTCCCCAGCCTCTAACAGTTGCAGTAAGGGGCGCGGTTACTTGATCATCTCGAGTAGCACGTTTCCTCTCCATTTGTGAGAGAATAGAAGGAAGAAGTTTAGAATTGTGATATCTAAATATCGCACGACAATGAAATTAAATGAGGTGGAAATTTTCCTAATAGTTACATAGCCTCTTGTAGATAAGTGCAGACATTTCCATACCGATCAACAAGACTGTAATAAAATGGCTTGTAATTTGTGACTCTTATGAACCTAGAGCTCTAACAACTTGTCACGACCCCATTTTATGCTCCGTGAACTGTCATGACGGCCCCTAGTCTCTACTACTAGGTAAGCATTAATTGCGTAAAATAACCAAATTTGCGGAAAGTAAAACAATTTTAAAATGGAAATAAAACTTTAATAGTGTATAAATGCGCCGCTCGGCATACACCACATATAAAACTCAAAGCCAATATCCAAATCCAAGACCCGAAAACCCCTGAATCATAAGCTAAGAAAAAGAAAAATATGACATAGCTCTAACTCCAGAATTTTTGTATAATAAGAACATAAAGTACAGAAGAGCTACATACTAGAAAGAATGATTAGAAAGAGATGTTGATACCCAATTTTTCCATGTATATTTTTATCTTAAAGAATAGCATATATGTGCATATATAAGTATGTCCAAGTGTTTTACTATTTTTCCATAATTTTTGAGGTTTTTTTAACTAATTTATTTTCCTTTTTTATCCATAAAAAACCAATAATTATTCAAAAAATTATTATTTTGGTAATTAATTTATTTTAGTTTTATACTTATGTTAATATATAGCTAAGGTAATTTTTTCAATATTTTAACAAATTTATTTAGTATTTTTTATCTAAATTGCATATAATTGCAATATTAGCCATTTTAAGATTCAATTACATTTTTAAAATCATAAAATTTAAGTCTTGTATTTTAAGTGGTTAATTATGTGTTATAAATCATTTTGGTGCTACCAATTTATTTTTTTCAAAAATTAATTTACTATTTTATAATTTTAAAAGAGAAAATTGACTATTTAATTAACCCCTAATGCCCAGCCAATTTCAATTAAAACCTAACCCAGGCCCCTGTTACCGTTACCCGACCCAAAACCTTATTAAATCCTGGCCATTGATCTAAAAGATCAACGACCCTCACTCGTTTAAGCCCCCCCCCCCCCCCAATATCACTCATTTCCTCACTCACCTCTATATTTCTACCTCTGGTTCTCTCTAGAACGATCCCCATTTCACCTCCTCTCTGATGAATTCCCTTTATCTTCTCTGGCGACCTTCTAACCTGAGTCCATGGTGGTTTCACCACCCACCAAGAGCCTATGACTCCTCGCGTTTGGTTACTGAAGCTTCATGACTCAACCACGAAGAGTTGAGTCTAGACCTTTGTTGATTCAATTCCCACGGTCATCTCCAGCCTACTCCGGTGAGCCGTGCTTGTTTCGAGCCTAGTCTTGACTCCTCTTCCTTAGATATAAGCCTTTCTCATTGTTTGGATTCCTCTAATAACCCTAGTTTTTGAGGTTTTTCTAATCTCTTCAGATCTATTGCAGATTTATGCTTTCCTTAACGTTTTAAACGATTTTCTTAATTTTCTTTCAGAAACCTGTGTTTTCAAAACCATTTCTTTTTCTGATCTAGGTTTTATCTGGGTTATTTAGATGTTTTTTCGGTTTTCTCTTTCTTTCGTGTGTTTCTTCTACTGTATTGTTTTACTGAGTTCTTGAGTGTTTCTTATTAAGGTCGCTCTACTGTTTTATGATTAGTTTTCTTCTACTATGTTTCATATTAGTTTCTTCTACTATGATTCTTCTATTAAGTTTCCGCTACTGTGTTTTTATTAGTTCTCTTCTACTATGATGCGTATTAGTTTTTTCTATTATGTTTTGTTTAAGCGCTTCTACTTTGCTTCGCATGTTAATCTTCTACCATGTTTCTTATGAGTTTATGTTGCTAAAGGAACATATTAAAGGTTTCAGTTCTTTCCTGATACCTTTGAACCTATTTCAACTTAATTTCCTGTCCTCTAATCCGTGCACTCGATTGATGGTAGAAACCCTAGAATTTGGGGGGTTTCCCAACTATCAAAACCATTGGCTATGTGATTTGCTTGAACTGGTTTTATTTCAAAATAAACTCTAATTCTTTCGTACCTATTTCGAGTCTCTGAACTAAGTTTTGAAGTCCTTGTTTTTCATATGATTTTGACTTTTGCTAAACTCTTCTAAGGTCTTTTGGACTGGATTTTTGTATGCTACTATATGCTACTTCTCTTTTACATTGCTAACCTATGTGACAGCCATGCTCATGTAGTTTATTATCCACTGATTTTGCAATGACACGACATCCTCTTTCATTGTAACATGTTTGTAGGCACTTTATATGTGCTGGACTTTCCCTCTAAATTGGCTTTCAAATATTGATTTTTCAGATTTCCTTCTATATAGGTTTGGTTGATTTCCTTCCTTATTTCTTGATTTCCCTATGACTCGATTTAAGTTACTTGAGTTTCCTTAATTTTCTAACTTGTTTCATTCATGGACCATTGATTACAAAATCTTTGATCCTTGATTTACTGGCTACTAACTGATTTTCTTACCTTATTTATGCAACCCGGTATTTCAAAACCTCGCCCCTAAAATAAACTTCTATGTGTTTACCCCTAATTGTCTACCTTGCAAGAAGTGCTTGTTTGATTTCTTTCCTTAAATAATTTTTACCGTTTGAATATGAATTCCTTAATTAAAAAAAGTCTTGTGTGATTGATTCTTAATTGATATTTACTTCCTTAACTATTTTCTTACCTTATTTCTACTTGAATTTTACACTATAAATACACGACGCTTTCATTAACAACAGGACATTCATAGTCTTTCTGAACTTACACTTATACACAATAGTATTATCTCTTCTTGTCTGCACTATGGCCTATTCACAATACCTACTTATTTTCTCTATTTGTTTCTTTGAAACTGGTATGCCCTTATTTAAGCTTAAGCACCACAACAATGTGTTTATTTATTGCTTTTGCGTTCATGTCTACTTACTGTTTCTGTATAGTTCCAACACTCAAATTAGCATGTTGATTTCTTTCTGTCTGTTTCTATTATGAATCCCCAAACCCCTGCCCCTTATGTGTTTGAGCTATGGCTTAAGGCATGACAATATGCAAATTATTGTCCATGGATTAAACCTGATCCCTTGGGATCCTAGCCTCTAATACTGTGTTCTAACAGGCTCATGGGTGTGCTAGCATTCTCCATTGTTGGACATGCCCACAGTCTGTCCTTGCTATTTCAATTTCCCTATCTCCCCTGAACCCCTTATGTGTACTTATCTCCCCCTCATTTCCCCTTTTTACCCTCTCAAAATTCTGGTTCTGCACTTGCACTCTCTCTTAGTGTCTAAGTTCTATATCTCCTGCTCCTATGAACCTTGCCTTGGAAACTTGTGTTCCCTCTTAAATTGAACACTTGAGGGCTGGACTTTCCACACTGCACCTATCCTAATCTGATAATGTATTTGGGTGTCTGTATTTCCCGGAGTCCCCTTTGAGGCTCTTAGGGAACTTTGACACATCCAAATGAGAGAAAGACTTTGGATCAGGATCTCTTGGAGTTGTTTACCTTATATTTTAGACATGAAGTCTGAATCAGGCTCTCCTTGGTTGTACTTTCCACAGGTGTTCCTGAATTCTGCATTCTCTCATGTAGATATCATGTCTATAGGGGTTTCTAAATTCTGCATTCTCTCACATAGATATCATGTCTACAGGTGTTTTTGAATTCTACATTCTCATGTAGATATCATGTCTATAGGTGTTTCTGAATTCTACATTCTCACATAAATATCATGTCTATAGATATTTCTGAATTCTGCATTTCTCGCATAGATATCATCTCTATTGGCATTTATGAATTCTGATTCTCACATAGATATCTTGCCCATAAGTATTTCTAAAAATCTAAATTTTGCATATGCATATAGAAATATGCCTATAGGTCCTTCTGAATCTCGCATATCCATTCCTCATCTAGCAATCATGTTCATAGGTCTTAAACGAATCAACTACAATTAGATATCATGTTCATGGGCATCAAATAAAATTCAACATCTAGATATTATGTCTATAAGACATTTTCATTTTCACCATGTCTATAAAAATATTAAAATCAACAACGCATAGAAAGCATGTCAATAGGAACTATTAATCAAAATATGAATCACCCCATTCACATATTAGGCTAAAACTAGTAATAACGATGTATCATCATTTGCAGAACTTACAACCTTCGTAAAAACTTGCATTTCTTTAATAGGCTGACTATCTTTTAACTAGTGCGTATTCTGTTTATTGTATCACATTCTGAATTCAATAGATACCATGCCTATAGGATCCTTGTCCCACTTATGCAAGCCTCATGGTAAGGTTTAAATTAAACCAGTTCTATTAATAATTATAACCAACAAGCAGGCCTGATTGGGACTTCTTATCTGAATTATGTAATAAATTACTCTGCCTTAACCTTTAGCTTTTTGCATGCTTAGTACTAATCAGACCTTAACCAGGGTGTGTAAGTCATGATAATTATGTGTTTTCTCTGTTAAAAGGATGTATATCTGTGCCTTTTACTTTTTATATGCTTTCCCTCAACTTACTAAACATGTTTTTGTATGTTGCCTTAGAAGTTTTTTACCTTAAAATCACAAATAAGCCTAAATGTCCTTCCCCTTTTAGGACTAGTGGTCCTAAATGTTTCTAGGACGATAGGATTAGGACGGGTAATAGCATGCAACAAGTAAACGAGACCATTACGTCCTTTAATACCTTAACAGGGTGGGAAGGGTAGATATGGATATGATGACCATGCAATAATTCCACGCATAGACCCTCATTAAGGAGTGATTTCCGGGAATTGTGTGGGGTGATTCATGTTGTTAATCAATCTAGGACCCCATTTTCCATTTTTTTCTCTTTTAAAGAATTTCAAACTCTTTTTTAAAAAAAAGAGATCTTCTTTCTTCTTTCCAACTTCATTTGTTTGCAGACCTTTATATGATGAAGTCCCCTCTTATTTGAGCCTTATTTGTCTATATGCTAATTTTACTCAAGTTCACAATAATAGTCTGGCCGGGAACCACACTAGTAGATTCTGATGGGTGCCTAACACCTTTCCGTTAGAATAATTTAGAGCCCTTACCCAATCCTTGGTTATTCAAATAAAACCGTCTTGTCCTAATGCACCCTAATCATTATGTGACGACTCTTCAAACAAAACCCAATTCCCGAAAGGAATGAGTTGCCCTTCCAAATGTCATAAATCCAATTCCGCGAGAAAATGGGGCGTGACAGCATGTCGACTCCACTGGGGATATTTAGGCTTTTACCATTTCAGATTTTTATTGTGAATTTATGCTTCTTTACGCGCAATTATTTGTTTATTAAATCAACTTTCTTTTCAATTGTAAAAATGACCTCTCTCAATTTTCTTTTCTTTATTGCTTTTCATTAATATCGCTTTACATTATGAAATTGTTGTATTTACTGCTTTCTTAACATGCAAATACATGACTTCATGCCTTTAACTGTTGCATAATCATGCTCCACGTCATATTCCACTCGTGCCAAACAAAATACTATAGAAACACCTATTATGAGTGGTTGCGCTCTTCCGATATTATCACCCCCTAAATTCGGCAAAGGGATATTTGCGGTAAAACCAGTCGATCAACAGTGTAGTCGATGGTTCTGTGCATTTCCCTTTGAGTTGTATGCTCAAGGGTACCAGTCTAAACCCCCATAGAAACCTTACTCTGATTAAAATTGTGCATCATGGTCAAACCTAGCCGAGTTAGTTATGTTGTCCGCATAATGACTCTTTAAAGATAGACTTGTCCAATGTCCACTGGGTCCCCTAGAACCGGACATTGCCACGTTCTGTGCATATATTTAGGATAAATGAATGATGTTAGGATAATCGTTGACATTAAATAGTCGAGCCCGGTGGGGGTAAGGGCCAAACCTTATTTTCATCAAAATAAGTCATGTGCATACCATTCCGACATGAAGGACACACCATTTATGAATGATGCTCTCTGAAAGATAAGAGCCAAACTTTGATTTATTACAAAATTATTATGGCAAAGGATCCTGCTTTGAATGTCTGTAGTAGCCCTCTTCCAGATCAGAAGGGTGGAGGCGTTCATATGGTTTAAATATAGGATGATTTGGACACTAAGGGATCAACGGGTTTGATCACATAAGGTAACAATCAAAAGAAGCCAATAGTCACCCGTAGCCGATTGTAGTCCAGATTCAGCCCTCTGGGGATGTCGAGGTAAAAATGTCCATTCCACTTGAGTTTGAAGCACCATCCTCTGCATAGACGCCAGCACCAATTGAGGCAAAAAATTATATCACCAGCAAATACACCTACACCCTTCGAAGTTGAAGTTTTACCATCTATTGGGCATGCTCCGTTTGGAGTAAAGATAGCTACGCAAAATCCAGTGGAAATGTCGGCCATAACACCATTCGATACAAATGTCGTACCTTGGTACAACAAAATCGAGGAAAGAAGGAAAGGGAAGGTCAAATTTAGGGAAGTTGTTGCTACACAAGGTATGACGAGGACCGCTAGGGTCTATACTCTTGAACATTTGGCTAAGTCAAGAAAGTAGGCCTCTAGTCAGCCAACCATTACTGAAACTGGGCTCGACGATCTCTGGAGAAATATACGAGCCAAAGAATATTCAGTCATTGATCAACTGAACACATCACCTGCACAAATTTCTATCCTTGCTTTTCTACAGAATTTTGATGCACACAAGAATTCCCTAATAAGGGTGCTGAGTGAGGGATATGTACCAAGCAACATCACCGGAAGAGAGATGGTGAACATGGTAGGACAGGTATTGGAAAGTTACAATATCACTTTTCATGAAGATTAGCTGCCACCGGAGGGGTTGAGTCACAATAAACCGTTGCACATCAACGTGCAATGCGAAGATTATTTTATCACAAGAATCCTGATTGATGGAGGGTCTAGCCTCAATATTTGTCCACTAGTAACACTCAGAACATTGGGAAAGGGACTGCACGAGATCAAGAACAGGGCCATAAATGTCAAAGCTTTCGATGTTTTCCCAATGGTCCACTTGGGGAAATTATACTGTGTTTGCAAATGGGTCCTACTTGGTTTGATGTTGATTTTCAAGTAATAGACGTGTCGCAATCTTACAATTTCTTTTTGGGACGACCATGGATTCATGTCGTTGGGGCCGTAGCGTCAACACTACATCAGGCAGTGAAGTTTGAACAGAATCACCAAGAGGTGATCATTCATAGCGACGATAGCAATCCCATATATAGTCGCCAGACCATTCCAACAATAGGAGGCAGAAGAATGATAGATAGGAAAACTTATCACCACATCGAGTGAGTCAATGTCATTGATAAAGACAAATGGTGGGACAACAAAATCGAAAGCATACTGAACTGAAGCGGATACGAACCTGGCAAAGGACTTGGCAAGAACCTCCAAGGAATCATTAATCCCATCAAGCTCAAGAAACATGGCACCACCTTCAGATTGGGTTATGAGTATACTTACGAGGAGACCAACCACTAGTCGGCACAATGGCGCGGTCCTTACTATCTATTGGAGCAGCCAATACCATGCTTGGAGCATACTTTCCATCTAGCCAAAGTTATCTATGGATCAGAAGAAGAGGATGCACTGGTATCAGTGAGGAATTTGTTCCTAGAAGATACTAATATCGATTGTTGTGTTGTTTTCGAGAAGGAGAGGGAGGAAGGCTCTTCCATACAGGCTATAAGCAGAGGAGCATGCCTCAATAACTGGACCGCCAGAACCACCAAAATCCGGCGAGTCTCAAGGTAGCAAGGTTGAACAAGCATCATTGCATTATCTTTTACTTTACTAGTTGACTTTCCTTTCGCATTTTTTTTTATTTCGCAGTAAGATCTCCAATGTTCAAAAACAGTTATAGGTTTTATCAAGACATTTTGATTTTCCTTATAAAGCTTACTCTTATTGTTTTCTCTCATTATTTTACTTATACATTATTACTATTACTTGTCTTGATGAGCCAATGATTGTGAAATTCAATGAGACAACGCAACAAACAGACATAGACTCAGAGGAAGATGACATACTAGAAGATATTATTAAGAAAGTTGAGAATTTTGAATACTGACCTAAGTCCAACATGGACAAGACTGATATTGTTAACCTGGGAAATAAAGAAAACGTCAAAGAAACACGAATCAGCGTTCACTTATCACCGCTAGAAAAGAAGGATTACACAAAAATTTTAAGAGAATATGAGGATATATTCGCCTGGTCATACGATGACATGACCGGTCTGAGTACATCTATTGTGGCGCACAAACTGCCGACTGATCTAACATGTCTGCCAGTAAAATAGACGTTCAGAAAGTTCAAGCTAAATATGAGTTTGAAAATCAAGGAAGAAGTTGCCAAGCATGTCAAAGCTAAAGTTCTTAGGGTAGTTGAAAATATGACGTGATTAGCTACCATTGTGCCAGTGCTAAAGGAGAATGGGAAGGTAAGAGTCTGTGTCGACTACCGAGATCTCAGCTGGGCTAGTCCGAAAGACGACTTCCCTTTGCCGAACATACACATTATTACCGACAATTGCGCCAAGCATGAACTGTAATCATTCGTTGATTATTTCACTCGTTATTATCAAATCTGGATGGACAAAAAGGATACTAATAAAGTGACTTTCATTATGCCGTGGGGGAGCGTACTGCTACAAGATGATGTCGTTTGGGTTAATGAATGCAGGGGCCACCTATATGAGGGTTGTGACCACTATTTTTCATAATATGATACACTAGGAGATCGAGGTGTGCATAGACGCCATCATTAAGTCCAAGAAGGCCGCTAATCATATGGACGATTTGAGGAAATTCTTTGATAGACTACGAATGTACAATCTAAAGCTGAATCCCGCAAAGTGCGCATTGGGGTTCTATCTGAAAAATTTCTTAGGTTCATTGTATGTCGCCGAGGAATACAAATGGATCCATCAAAGGTCAATGTTATTTCGGAACTTCCACCGCCAATGAACAAGAAGAACGTGTTGAGTTTCTTGGGGAGACTCAAGTACATCAGCCGGTTAATAGCATAGTCTACAGTCATTTATGATTCGATCTTCAAGATTTTGAAAATGTATACCACCACCAAGTGACTGATGAATGCCAAAAAGCTTTCGGAAGGATCAAGGAATACTTGTCAACACCACCAATCCCACCGGAGCCAGGTAGACCTTTGCTAATCAACATTTCAGTATTAGATGTGCCTTTGGTTACATCCTGGGACATCATGATGAAACAAGGAAGAAAAAGCAAGACACTTACTACCTCAGCAAAAGGTTCACTCCGTACGAAGCCCGGTATTCTCTACTGGAACGCAGTTGTTGTGCTCTAACTTGGGTTGCCTAGAAGATGAGGCACTACTTCTATGTCTATAATACATATCTCAAATCGAGAATAGATCCTTTGAAATACATCTTTTAGAAGCCCAAACCCACCGGCAAGCTAGCCAAATAGCAAAACATGTTGAGTCAATTCGACATTGTCTACATAACGCAGAAAGCGATCAAAGGAGAAGCACTAGAAGATCACCTCGCAGAAAACCCTGTGGATGGAGACTATGAACCCCTAAAGAATTATTTTCCTAATAATGAGGTATCATTCATAGGAGAAGACATTGCAGAATCCCATAATGGATGGAGAATATTTTTCAATGGAGTAGCAAATTTTAAAGGAGTTGGCATAAGAGCAGTCCTAGTATCAGAAACCAGTCAGTATTATCCAGTGTCTGCCATACTCAGGTTTCCTTGCACTAACAATATGGCCGAGTACAAAGCTTGCATTTTAGGACACAACATGACTATTGACATGAACATTCAAGAGCTTCTAGTGATCGGAGATTCAGATTTGCTTATACATCATATACGAAGAGAATGGGAAACCAAGAACTCTAAAATACTCTCGTATCTGCATCACATGCAAGAGCTGAGAAAGAAGTTCAGAAAAATAGAATTCCAGCATGTTCCCAGAATCCTGAATGAGTTTGCCGATACATTGGCTACCCTATCATCCATGATACAACACCCGGATAAAAGCTTCACTAATCCTATTCCAACCAAGTTCCATGATCAGCCATCTCACTGTGCTGATGTTGAAGAAGAAGCATATGGAAAACCTTGGTTTCATGATATCAGGGAATATTTCACCAGAGGAGAATACTCAAAACTTGCTAATCATACTCAGAAGCATACACTTCGAAGGCTATCCAATAATTTCTTCCACAGCAGGAGGAATCCTATATACGAGGACTCCATATTTAGGACTATTAAGGTGTGTCAACGCAAAGGAAGCATCCAAACTGCTACAGGAAATCCATGCTAGGACCTACGGTCCACATATGAACGATTTTATCTTATCCAAGAAGATACTCTAGGCTGGTTACTTTTGGATATCTATAGAGATAGATTGTATCTGATATATCTGGAAATACCACCGTTGCCAGAAAGATGCAGATATGATAAAAGTGCCGCTAAATGAGCATAATGCAATAAGTTCACTATGGTCTTTTTCCATTTGGGAAAAGGATGTCCTTGGTCCCATCGAGCCGGTTGCTTCCAACGCGCATAGGTTCATCCTACTAGCAATCGACTATTTCACCAAACGGGTTGAAGCAGCATCTTACAAAGTAGTGACTAAGAAAGTCGTGCCAGATTTTGTCTGCAACTATATCTTCTGCCGATTCAGGATTCCAGAGTCAATCATTACTGATAATGGCTCCAACCTCAAAACTGACTTAATGAAAGCTATGTGTGAAACCTTCAAGATAAAACATATGAATTCTATAGCCTACACGCCTCAGATGAATGGAGCCGTAGAAGCCGCCAACAAAAACATTAAGAAGATATTGAGGAAAATGATAGATAAGCATAAGCAATGGCACGAAAAGCTATCATTCGCTCTTTTAGGGTATCACACTACAGTCCGCACATCAACTAGGGCAACCCCCTTATGCTTGTTTATGGAACAGAAGTTGTCATTCCCGCCGAATTAAGAATTCCTTCCTTAAGGATCATACACGAAGCTGAGCTCAACGACGCAGAATGGATGAAAAGTTGCTATGAGTAGTTAGCTCTTATAGATCGTAAAAGAATGAATAAAAATTTCCATGACCAACTTTATCAGAACAGAATGTTCAGAGCCTTTAACAAGAGAGTCAAGCTGAGATAGCTCACACCGGGGCAGCTGGTGTTACAGAAAATTTTCTTGCATCAAGATGAATCCAAAGGGACATTCTCACCCAACCGGCAAGGTCCATACATGGTTCATCGGGCTCTGACAGGAGAAGCCCTTATACTTAATAAAATAGATGGAGAAGTGTGACCAAAACCAATCAATTCAGATGTATTCAAGCGTTACTATGTGTAATCTTATGCTTTCCCATATGATGTAATTTCAACTGTGTCTGATCTGATTCCCGTCTAAGAGTGGAAATATAGGCAGCCTTATGGGTTCGGTCACAATTCAATAAAATTTTCATTTTACCCCGCAATTAGAAACTGGGGCAAAATTTTGAGGAGAACCCTAAAAATTTTGAAGTAATTTCAGTCGATCACCGCAAGCAGCCATTAGAAGCATCAACTCGTTCCTATGCTGAATTTTGAGGAGGGCCCTTAAAATTCCGAAGCAAGAGAGGTTGCAATTTCTCGAACCACATCACAGTCATCGGTTCATCTAAAAAACTGTTTCTTAAATATATACTTATGTCGTACTTTTACAAACTCATGCATGTTTAGTAACGAAGTCTCTTGTTCAGCAATGCTACCCTAGTAACGCATGTTATATCATTGGATCAAACCCGAGCAGGTCAAGCAAAGCCGGCATGGACACGAACTAACCTCAACTCTAAAAAATTCAAAATTTTTCTTTGGGTGCAGGCATTTGGATTACACACCGATTCATGAATTCAACTCTCGGGATTGTCGCACTCACCGTCTGGTCAGCCCACCACGCTAGTAATATCCTCTATACCATAATATTCCCAGCGATCCCGACATCAAAACTTGCTATCAGCTAAGAAACTCTACCACCATCTGCCACTTTACTTTATTTATGCATTGCTTAAGGCTACCATTCTGCCTTCCGAGACTAAACACTATCTGCATCTACATTTTTTGCATTGCATAAGGCTACCATTCTTCCTTCTAGGACTGAACTTTATCTCCATCTGTATTTTCTACATTGAATAAGGCAATCATTTTGCTTGTCGAGACTAAACACTGTCTCCATCTGCATATTTTTTATTGCTTAAGGCTACTATTCTGCCTTCCAAGACTAAACACCGTCTTCATCTCTACATTACATAAGGCTACCGTTCGTCCTTCCTAGAGTAAATATTGTCTCCATCTGTATATTCTGCATTGCATAAGGCTACCATTTTGCCTTCCGACACTAAACACTATCTCTATCTGCATTTTTCTGCATTGTATAAGGCTACCATTCTGCCTTCTGGGACTTAACACTGTCTCCATCTACATATTTCACAGCTGAAAGATCGCCACTTTATTTTTTTACGACTAAAAGATCGCCACTTTATTTATGCTTGAATGGCTGAAAGATTGCTACTTAATTGTTTGTATGGCTAAAAGATCGCCACTTTGTTTATGATTGCACAGATGAAAGATCACTACTTTATTTATGCTTGCACGACTGAAAGATCGCCACTTTATTTTTGCATGGCTGAAAGATCGCCACTTTATTTACTCTTGCACGGTTTAAAGACCGCCACTTTATTTTTTGCATGGCTGAAAGATTTATACCTTATTTACATTTGCATGGCTGAAATGTCGCCACTTCATTTTTACATCTTGCGTGGCTGAAAGATCGCTTATTTACATTTGCTTGGCTGAAAGATCACCCCCTTATTTACAATTGCATGGCTGAAAGATCACCACTTATTGCATTCATGAGCTGAAAGATCACCAACTACTGTATTTCATGGGCTGAAAGATCACAAAATTATCTAAATACATCATTGTTCAAAGGCACCATTTTCATAGCCCGAGAACGCCATGCATAGTGTGAGGATCCCTTTTATATTCTTCATATCATTATTCAAAGGCGTCATTCTTATAGCCTGAAAGCATCATTTCATAGCCTACAAATCTTTTATTATATGTTTCATGTCTGGGACGTCATAGTCTGAGGACATCATCCCAACTGTTCGAGGACAGCATTCATGGTCCGACGGGAACCTACGTCATGTTTAAATTTATGCACCATATACGCTTGTATTGCTTATTTGCAGGTAAATCGTTGAGCGACGGCCATCTAGGTGGGATCGATCTTTCTCCAATTCTGACAGCCCTATTAAACCTTAACCATTCATCCCAGCATGAACATTTCATCCGTTCTTGAAAAGCCTCCATCGGCATACTCCGCTGATGGATCCCGAACTACATATGGCCTGATTCCTTTAAGACCAGGTATATGTACGCAACTCAGAAACCATAGCCCGGCCAAAATATCTTCAAAATATTTTGTTCGGTCAAAAGTGGTCATCATATCTTTACCCAACAACTCTTTCATCCTTTCCGGGAAAAGAGGGGCAGCTGTTGATACCCAATTGTTTCCTATATATTTTTATTTTTAAAAATGGAATATATGTGCATATATAAGATGTCCAAGTTTTTTACTATTTTTCCCATAATTTTTAAGGTTTTTAAACTACTTTATTTTTCTTTTTCATCCGTAAAAAACCAATAATTATTCCAAAAAATAATATTTTGGTAATTAATTTATTGGAATTTTAAATTTATGTTAAGATATAGCTAAGGTAATATTTGCATATTTTTACAAATTTATTTAATATTTTTTGAGCTAAATTGCATTTAATTGCAATATTACTCATTTTAAGATTCAATTATATTTTTAAATTCATAAAATTCAATTCCTGTTTTTTAAATGGTTAATTATGTGTGAACTCATTTTGGTGTTTCCAATTTATTTATTCAGAAATTGATTTACTATTTTTACAATTTTAGAAGGGAAAAATGGCTATTTAAATAATAGCTCAATTGCATTTAAATTATAGCCTAAATTTATCCCTCTAATGGCCAGCACATTTCAATTAAAACCTAACCCGGGCCAACTGGCCAAAAACCTTATTAAATCTTGGCTGTTGACCTAAAATATCAACGGACCTCACTCGTTCTTACCATTTTTAATTCCAAAAATACCCCCCAATACCCCTTATTTCCTCACTCGCCTCTATCTCTCTACCTTTAGTTCTCTCTAGAACCTTCCCCCTTTCACCTCCTCTCTGATGAGTTTCTTTCATCTTTTCCTGCCACCTTCTAACCTGAATCCCTGGTAATTTCACCACCAATCAAGCGCCTATGGCTCCTCGCGTTTGGTTACTGAAGCTTCACTACTCGACCACTGAGAGCTGAGCCTAGACCTCTGTTGATTCAAGTTCCACGGCCATCTCGGGCCAGCTCCAATGAGCCATGCTTGTTTCAAGCCTGGCCTCGACTCTTCTTGCCTAGATCCAAGCCTTTCTCATCTTTTGGGTTCCTCTGAAAACCCTAGCTTTTGAGGTTTTTCTTATCTCTTTATATCTATTCCAAATCTATGCTTTCCTTAAAGTTTTAAACAATTTTCTTGATTTCTTTCAAAAAAAACTATCCTTTCAAAACCATTTTATTTTTCGATCAAGGGGTTTTCTGTGTTATTTAGATGTTTCTCTGATTTTCTCTTTCTTTCGTGTGTTTCTTCTACTGTATTTTTTTACTATGTTCTTGTGTGTTTCTTATTATGTTCCCTCTACTGTGTTCTGATTAGTTGTCAGAACATGTCATGATGGCACCTAGTTCCTATAACTAGGTAAGCCTAACAATGCGGAAAAACAACATAGCTTGCGGAATAATTAAGTTAAGAAAATGAACACCTAAAAATAAAAATGCATATAAATGTCGCTTGGCATATACAACTCAAAAATGCGGAACTCTACAATGTCACCCAAAAACCTGGAAACTCATGGGAACACAAGCTAACGAAAAGTGATACATGGCTCTAACTCCAGAATATCTAAAGCAAAAGTACGAAAGAAGGCTAAACACTACAGATAGAGTAAAGAAGGAGACTCTTCGGTCTGCGGACGCTGTAGATGTACATTGAACTCTCTGTATCTCTCCCTGCCCCAAGGGTAGTGTGCCTCAGATGAAGTACCTGGATCTACACATGAAATAACAGGCGCAGGAGAAGCATGAGTACACCACGGCGGTACTCAGTAAGTGACAAGCCTAACCTCAATTAGGTACTGACGAGGAAAGGTCAGGGCCCTACTGAGATATAACATAATAATTAATAAGATGGGGGAAAAACAATATAGATAAGGTGTTTGGCGAGAATATAAACAAGATAAATACGAAAAATGTAATAGAAAGCAAAAAAAACAGGACAATACTAGTAAATACTACTCACAACAGGAACCACAACCGGGATCTCTTAGTATCTCGAGGATCTCTTGGCATCCTCAAAACTTACAATTTCATGTGCCAGGGATTTCTGAGTATCTCGAGGATCTATTGGTGTCCTCAAGACTAACAATTTCATGTTCCAGGGATCTCTTGGTATCTCGAGGATCACTTGGTATCCTCAAAACTTACAATTTCATGTGCCAGGGATCTCTTGGCATCCTCAAAGCCTACAATTTCATGTGCCGGGGATCAATTGGTATCCCGAGGATCTCTTGGTATCCTCAAAACTTACAATTTCATGTGCCAGTGATCTCTTGGTATCCCGAAGATCTCTTGGTATCCTCTATACATACAATTTTATCTGACAGGGATCTCTTGGTATATCGCACCCTCAGTCCAGAACATATCATGTGTCGGGGGGTCTCCCGTCAGGCCAACCTGTAGTCCCAATTTAAAAACACAAAATAGCAGCCCAAACATTAGGAGCTATACTAAACTCAAGACAAGAAATAGAAAATCCTAGCCAAACATACTACACGGAGCACAAACAAGACAGTTCAACCACTTAGGCAAGTAAGTCAAATCAAGATACTTCTCTAAACTAGCATAGAATAAACTTGCAATTTAAGATAAACAGGTAATCAAGAAAACTCAATTTAATAACTTCAAGTAAACACGGATTTCCAACAATTTGCTCAAGTACGCTCTCGTCACCTCATGTATGAGGCATTCAAATACCAAATATCATATCCTAAGGGGAAGAAGACCCCCATTCAAGGTTAGACAAGCCACTTACCTCAAACCGGCTCAAAAATCAACTCGAAACCACACCTTTGCCATGAGTATCCGACTCCAAATTGCCCAAATCTATCCATTTCAATTACATCTCCTAAATAACATCTCAAGCAACTGATTCTACTATTTAATTTAATGCTAAGACGCAAATTTAGGTAAAATGAACAAAATGCCCCTCAGGCCAACGTGGTCAAAACCTGAGGTTCGAACCGAAACCCGGCTACCCATTCCCCCACGAGCCCAAATATATGATTCGTTTTGAAATTGGACCTCAAATGGAGATCAAATCCCTCAATTTTAGCAAAAACCTAAGTTCTACCCAATGGTCCACACTGGTCTCAAACCCATGAATAGTAACCAAACATGACCGATAAATGTGGTTCACAATAAGAGAATTCTCTATAGGAGTACAAACATAAATGGGGGCACCCAAAGAATCCCGAGGTACACCCAAATACAGAGCAAAATAAGATAACACATAAGAATAAGTAGACCCCGGATCGAATAGAACCGATGCCTTTCTGTTGCAAACTAGTACAATACCTGTATTGATGGAGTCAGAGGCAACAGCCTTGGTACGAGCAGGAATATCATAATATTTGGCACGTCCCCTCTCTCGAGGATGACCTCTATATCCCCGACCTTCGCTCCTAGCCGGCTGAGCAAATGGGGTGGTAGCTGGAGCTGTGATCATGGCCTGAGAACTCTGTTGGGCACACTATGGCTGAGAAGTCTGTGGGAGTGCACTCCTTCTAAACCTAGGGCAATCCCTCACCACATGGCGGGTGTCGCCACACTCAAAAAAAAGCTCTGAAAAGTTGCGGTGGTTGTGATTGGATCGGGCCAGATCTGCTAGACAGGCCTCCGAAAGCACCCCGCGCAGGAGGCGGGCTACAAACTGGAGGTGCATCGAAAGGCTCTTGAGGTATAGGCGAAGCTGGAGCACTGCTTGCTGCCTGAAGAGATGAATGAACGCGGTGACCCACATAACCCCTACCATAACGACCTGCTGCTAGGGTACGGGCACCAGAATAGTGACCCTACTCTCAAGACCTCTTGGCCTCCCTCTCCCCTTGCTTCCTGGTGAGCATACCCTCAATCCTTCTAGCAATGCTCACTACCTGCTGATAAGGGATGTCCATCTCCAACTATCGAGCCATGCTAGATCTGGTAGGTGGGGTAAGACCCTCGATGAACCTGCGAACTCTCTCACTGACTATAGTATAGGTCGGTGCATGCCTGGCCAACCTGGTACAATGGATAGCATACTCTGAAACAATCATAGCACCCTAGCGCAAATGCTTAAACTCTGTGCGCCATGCGTCCCAGAGACTCAGGTGTACAAACTCTCTTAAGAACATATCTGAGAAGTAGGTCCAGGTCAGTGAGGCAGCATCGGCTGGATTGTCTACCTTATAAGTGTGCCACCAATCATAGGCGGCTCCCTTAAGCTGGAAGGCAGTGAAGGAAACCCCACGGGACTCTACTATGTCCATAGAGTGAAGAATGCATTGACACTACTATAGAAATCCCAAAGCGTCGTCTAATGCTAATCCACTGAATAATGGGGGATCATACATATTGAACCTCTTAAGTCTCCGTTGCTTAACCTCTGAAGTTGCTGACCCGTCCTCGGGATGAACTAGCATTGCAGTCGGTACGGGAATAATCTCATGAACCTTATCAACTTGCACTCGCTTCTCGGGAGTGCGGACAGTGGGAGTCTGTGCTCATCCCCCAGCCTAGGATACGGCTACAGCTAGGGGAAGCAGCCCTGCCTGAGACAAGGTGGTATACATACTCATGAACTTAGCCAAAGTCTCCTGAAGGGCTGGAGTAGTAGTAGTAGTAGTAGTAGTAGTAGTAGTAGTAGTGGTGGTGGGCGTGCCAGGTGCCTGGGCTCCGGCTAAATCTACTGGCGGTGCCTCGGTGGCAGCTCGCGCGGGTGCTCTGGCTGCACCACGTGCACGTCCTCGACCTCTACCCCAACCCTGGCCTTTGACGGCTACAGTAGGGGGGCGTGGGTGCCTGATCATCCCGAGTAGCATGTGTCCTCACTATTTATGAGAGAATAGAAGATAGAAGTTTAGAATTTGTGGGTCAAAATATCAAACGACAAGGAAATCAAATGAAGTGGAAATTTTCCTAACAGTTACATAGCCTCTCGTAGATAAGTACAAACATCTCCATATGAGACTCCAATAAATCTTCCTATGTTCCGTGACTCCTATGAACCTAGGGCTCTAATACCAACTTGTCACGACCCCAGTTCACCCTTCGTGAACATGTCGTGGTGGCACCTAGTTATTATAACTAGGTAAGCCTAACAATGCGGAAAAACAACATAGTTTGCGGAATAATTAAGTAAAACAATGAACAACTAAAAAGAAAACTGCAATTAAATGCCGCTCGGCATATACAACTCAAAAAATGCGGAAGTCTACAATATCACCCCAAAATCCCGAAACTTATGGGAACACAAGCTAACAAAAAGTGATACATGGCTCTAACTCTAGAATATCTAAAGCAAAAGTACAGAAGAAGGCTAAACACTACAGATAGATTAAAGAAGAAGACTCTTCGGTCTGTGGACGCTGCAGATGTACCTCGAAGTATACATAGCTCTCCTTTCCTCAAGGGTAGTGTGCCTGAGATAAAGTACCTGGATCTGCACATGAAAAAACGTGCGCATGAGAAGTATGATTACACCACAGCGGTACTCAGTAAGTGCCAAGCCTAACCTCGGTTGGGTAATGACGAGGAAAGGTCAAAGTCCCAACTGAGATATAACACAATAAATAATAAGATGAGGGAAAATAGTATAGATAAAGTGTAGAGCAAGAATCTACACAAGATAAATACAGAAAACATAATAGAAAGTAGAAAACAGGACAATACTAGTAAATACTACTCACAACAGGAACCATAACTGGGGATATCTTGGTATCCCGAGAATCTCTTGGTATCCTCAAAACATACAATTTCATGTGCCAGGGATCTCCAGGTATCCCGAAGAATTGGTATCCTCAAAACTTTTAATTTCATGTGCCAGGGATCTCTTGGTATCCTGAGGATCTCTTGGCATCCTCAAAACTTACAATTTCATGTTCTATGGATCTCTTTGTATCCCGAGGATCTCTTGGTATCTCGGGGATCTCTTGGTATCCTCAAAACATACAATTTCATGTGCCAGGGATCTCTTGATATCCCACACCCTCAGTCCAAACATATCAAGTGTCGGGGGATCTCCCGGGAGGCCAACCTGGAGTCCCAATTTAATAACATACAATAGTAGCCCAAACATTAGGATAGATACTAAATTCAGGACAAGAAATAGAAAATCCTAGCCAAACATACTACACTAAGCACAAACAAGACAGTTTAAGCACTTAGACAAGTAAGTCAAATAAACATGCTTGGTTAAACTAGCATAGAATAAACTTGCAATTTAAGATAAACACGTAAGCAAGAAAACTCAATTTAAAAACTTCAAGTAAAAACGGATTTCCAACAATTTTTTCAAGTATGCACTCGTCACCTCAAGTACGAGGCATTCAAATACCAAATACCATGTCATAAGGGGAAGAAGTCCCCCCACACAAGGTTAAGACAACCCACTTACCTCAAACTGGCTCCAAAACCAACTTGAAACCACACCTTTGCCACGAGTATCTGACTCCAAATGGTCCAAATCTATCCATTTAAATTACATCTCGTACATAGCATCTCAAGCAACTGATTCTACTATTTAACTTAAAGCTAAGACGCAAATTTAAGTAAAATGACCAAAACACCCCTCCGGCCAATGTGGTCAAAGCCCGAGGTTCGAACCAAAACCCAGTTATCCATTCCTCCATGAGCCAAATATATGATTTGTTTTGAAATCGGACCTCAAATAGAGGTCAAATTCCCCAAGATTGGCAAAAACTTAGGTTCTACCCAACATACCCAAATTTCCACATTACAATCTTTGATTTGAAGTTGAAATTATGTTAAAAGATGTTAATGAGTGAAGAAAACAAGTTAGAAATCACTTACCAATTGTTTTGAAGAAGAAGGATTGCTCGGAAAATCGCCTCTTATGTTTTGGGTTTTTGAAAAGTGAAAAATAACTGAAATTCCCATGTATTTATATCCTTTGAAGTGCCCATCATGGACCACGCAAAAAGGACTGCGGCCGCACCGACCTACATGAAGATCTGCGGGTTCTAGCCCTACGCGGAGCGCGCAAAGCCGACCGCGGCCGTGCAGCACCCACCGCGGACCGCGCAAAGGTGGGTGCGGCCGTGTTAGACCCTCTACAGTCGCACACAATTTCTTGCGGACCGATATGGAGGGTTCTGAGTTTGCAACATTTTCCTAAACCTGCAACAGAGAATATTATCTAAAGCATTTTGAAACCTAATCAAAACTGACCTGAGCCCTCGGGGCTTCGAACTAAACATAAACACAACCTTAAAACATCTTACGGACTTAACTATATGATCAAATCACCAAAATAACATCATATAAATCGAATCAAGCCTCAAATCTTATGATTTCTTTAAAATTTTCATAAAACATCAAATTCCCATTTTAAGTCTGAAACTTGTCAAACGATGTCTGTTTCCAACCAAACTTTTCAGAAAGTGCTTAAAATACATATAAGACTTTTACTGGGCACCAGAACAAAAATACGGGCCCGATACCATAGTCTTCTAACAAAATTTCATTTCCAATTACCTTAATTATTTCCTGAAAATAATTTCACACAAAAATTTAATTCTCAGACTTGTGACCTCAAAATTCGATTGCGGGCATATGCCTAGGTGTCATATTTTCCTATGGACCCTCCAGGACCGGTAAACCACGGGCCCGAGTCCTTTTTCTCGAGATGTTGATCGAACTCGAATTTATTCAATTTGATATAAAAAATTAGCACTTTTTTTATCACAGAATTCATATTTTAGCTTTCCAGCTATGCGCTCGGACTGTGCACGCAAATCGAGGAAATCCTAGAGGGGATTTTTAAGGCCTTGAAAGTATAGAATGGGTAAGAAAGTAAGTGATGACCCCTTTGGGTCGTTACAATAATTTTCTTCTACTATGTTTCTTCTATTAAGTTTCCTCTACTGTGTTTTCATTAGTTATCTTCTAATATGCTGCATATTAGTTTCTTCTACTATATTTTGTTTGAGTGCTTCTACTGTGCTTCGCATGTTACTCTTCTACCATGTTTCTCATGAGTTTTTGTTGCTGAAGGAACATGTTAAAGGTTTCAGTTCTTTCCTGAGACCTCTGAACTTGTTTTGACTTAATTACTTGCCATCTCTTCCCTGCACTCGATTGATGGTAGAAACCCTAGAATTTGGGGGGGGCGTTTCTAATTATGGAAACCATTGGCTATTTGATTTGCTCAAACTGGTTTTATTTTAATAGAAACCCTAACTCTTTCAGACCTATTTCGAGTCTCTGAACTGAGTTTTAAAGTCCTTGTTTTTCATATGATTCTGACTTTTGCTAAACTCTTCTAAGATCTTTTACACTGGATTTTTGTATGCTACCATATGCTACTTCTCTTCTACATTGCTAACCTATGTGACAGCCATGCTCCTGTAGTCTATTATCCACTGATTTTGCAATGACACGACGTCCTCTTTCAGCTTAACATGTTTGTATGCTCTTTGATAACAAAATCTAGAACTCTCGGGCTTGTCGGCGCTTCTCTTGCCAAAAAATTTGTTTTCCTCTTTCAACTTCTCATTTTCTAAAATCAGTTTTTCAAATTCCTTTTCTTTAAAAGAGAGTTGTTTTTGAAAATCTTTTTCTTTTAAATAAGCATTTTCTTTTATACTCTTAACAGTTTTTGAAGCTTTAATAAATTCGCTATACAACTCATCAAAAGCATTATGCATTTCTTCAAGGGAAAAGAAACTTTTGGAAGAAATTTGACATACCTCTTCTTTGTTGTCTTCTTGTGCCATAAGACAAAGATTTGCGGCTTCGTCTTCTTCTTCCTCACTTGACTCGTCACCGGAGTCGCCTCCCCAAGATATGTATGCTCGTTGCTTCTTGAAGGGTTTCTTCTCCTTTTTAACATTTGGGCAATTTGATTTAATGTGCCCGGTTTCTCCGCACTCATAGCTCTTTATTTGATCTCCTTGCTTTTTGCCCTTTCGTTCATACTCTTTTCGCATGAACTTTTGAAACCTCTTTATAACGAGTCCGAACTCGTTGTCTCCGTCCTCATCATTTTGAGGTTGGCTTGTGCTTGCCTTGAGAGCGATTCTTTGCTTCCTTTGATCATCAACAAGAGGGTTAAGTATAGTCGATTCATAAGTTTTAAGATTACCTCTTAATGCGTCGATGGTGACATTTGAAATGCCAATGGATTCTTGAATCGCGTCGGTCTTGGATCGCCATTCTGGAGTGAGACTTCGGAGAATTTTTCGGAAAAGTTCCTTATCCGTGAAGGTCTTCTTAAGAGCATGTAAATCATTTACGATTTTTGAAAATCGTTCAGACATCTCATCGACCTTTTCGCCTTCCTTCATGTGAAACAATTCATATGCATGGGTTAGGAAATCAATTTTGGCTTCCTTTACCTGGTCCGTACCTTCGTACGTAATTTCAGCTTGTCCCACATTTGCTTCGCCGTTGTGCAACAAGATATCTTCCTGTAATCATCAGCATTTACAGCACAATATAATAAATTAATAGCTTTAGCATTATTTTGCACCTTTCGGATATCATCCGCATCGTATTCATCTTCGGACTTTGGGACCCATTCATTTTCAACCTTCTTGGTTGGAATTTGTTCTCCATTCATTATGACCTTCCAAAGATGAAAAGTATTTGATTGTACAAATATTCTCATCCTCTCCTTCCAGTATGTATAATTTGTACCATCGAATAGCAGTGGTCGGGTGGAGCATTGTCTTTCACCTATTCCTGCAAAAGAATCACGAGTAGAAGCCATGGATGTTTCTCTCAAACGGTTAAGTCTTCAGAGAGTTGGGCTCTGATACCAATTGTTAGATAATACGCTTAACGCTAGAGGGGGGTGAATAGCGTTATAATAAAAATTAGAGTAAACTTGCGAAATTTAAAAATTGCAGGAAATAAATAAGTGCGATAAGTAAATAAATTAGAACAAACGCACCGATGTATCCTGGTTCACCACAACCCGTGGCTAGTCCAGTCCCCGAGAGACTCTATCAAGATTTCCACTAACTTGTTAAGCTTACGGGTGCTCAACAAACCGTTACAACTTGAGGACACAAACCTCAACAACCTTTGCTCGGAGATACAACACTCCAAGACTTCAACCAAGGAAACACAAGTTCCTTCTTACAACACAAGGGACTAACACTTCCCTTCAAGTGTACAAAAACACTTAGCACTCAAACAAGACACTCCATTAAGAGTAGATATGAGTAAAAAGAATACGCTCACGATCGCAACAACTTTCGACAAGAATTTGGCTCTCAAAAGCTTATGTAATGAATATAAAATGATAAGCAATAAAGTATGCAAGCTTTAGCAATTGTATGATCAGTTGTTGTGTTTAGAAGACTGAATTGAAGCTGTATTTATAGTTGAAAAACTTTGTATTATCGTTGCCTAATTGCCAATTAAGAGTTGCTGATTTTACTCTGTGACAATCGATTGTCAAATTACCACAATCGATTGTTTGCCAGTTCTTCCAAAAATCAATCCCAGATTTTACGCATAACAATCGATTATCTAAGATCAATAATCGATTACTGGCTACGTTCAAAAAATCATTTCCAGATTTTACTTAAAACAATCGATTGTCAGAAATCTACAATCGATTACTCAGCAACGTTCAAAAAATCCTTTCCAGATTTTAATTAAATCAATCGATTATAGGAAATCAATAATCGATTACCTGACGGTATTTGAAAATATTTTGGCAACGGTCAGTTATACAATCGATTATATTAAGTTAACAATCGATTATATATCAGTCTTGAAAAATCAATTTAGACACTGCCTCTTGACAATCGATTGTTATAGGTTCACAATCAATCATTTTATAACTTTGAAAGAGTCTGGAAGACACTGCCTCAACACAATCGATTGTCATAAGTTCACAATCGATTATTTTGTGCCTTTGAAAAATCTGATGGACACTGTCTCTTCACAATCGATTGTCATTAGCTTCACAATCAATTATTTTGAGCTTTGAAAAACTTTGATGGACACTGCCTCATCACAATCGATTGTCATAAGGTTCACAATCGATTGTCATGCAGATTTGAAAAATCTGATGCTCACTGCCTTAACACAATCGATTGTCATAAGTTCACAATCGATTGTTAAGCAGCTGACTTAAACATAATCGATTATCATAAGTACATAATCGATTATCTTAGTCCAGATTTTAGAGGCGTGTTTAAAAATCATTTTGACTAAAGTAAATATGCATTATTTAAAATCATTTTGCTCTAAATTAAATATGCATGATTTGTTAAAAATATTTTTATGAGAGAAGCCAAGTCTTGAGTTTAAGTTGTCGGATCAAGATCACAATTAAATACCGACTCATATAAAACTTAATCTCGATCTTTGTCTTGTGCTTGAATCTCGTTATATATCAATTTTGCGCTTGTGCTTGGACCTCGTCATATGTCAATTTGCGCATAGTTTGTCATTCATCAAAACCTACAAATATGAACACACGTTTAGTATAATGCCTTGAGAACGTGTTTCCAACAGTAGCTGCTGTAGAAACTGTGATTCCCTGAGCAAAGGTGGTGCACATAGTTAGAATCTGAGCCAAAGTCTCGCGCAGACCCAGAATAATAATAAGCATAGTCGGTGCCTGAGCTGGTGTTGCTGGAGCATTCCTAGCTGGAGCCAGCTCATGAACTAGGGCAGTGGGTGAATCAACAAGTGTTGCCCTAGCTGCTGTGTGGGCCACACCCATGACCCTACCATGGCCTCAGCCGCGTCCTCGGCCTCTAGCGTCCAAAACTTGTGGTACTGGTGGCGGTCCATTCTGATCAATAGCACGTGTCCTTACCATCTATGAGATAATAGAATAACAAAAATTTAGTACTCAGATCAACAGATTCGCATGATAGAATACAAGAATAAGAAGTTTTTTCCTAAAGGTTATTCATCCTCCCGAGGATAAATACAGACGTCTCCATACCGATCTGCGAGACTCCACTAAACCTGCTCATGGCCCATGAGACCTATGTAACCTAGACTCTGATACCAATATGTCACGACCGATAATCAGACTCAGTCGTGATGGCGTATATCATGGAAATAGACTAACTACTTATTTCCAATTTCTCTTTTTTATCTAGATTATTAACTTCAGAAAACATCAATTTTTAAGCAGAAATCCAATAATAAAAGATAGAAGTGTCAAATAGCAGAAAGAAACACAACCCCGACCTCGAGTGTCACTAGTAATAAGCAAACTAATACAAATGTCGGAATTACAAATCTAGAATAGTCTAAAAACATCCAAAAAGTAAAGCTAGAGGAAGATAGGGAATGATAAGGTGGAAATACAGTCGCCAAGAAGCGACCTCGCAATCTCCACAGAAGTCCTCAACTGGCAAGATCAACAATTGCTATCTTGACCATATACACCTGGATCTGCACACAAGGTGCAGGCAATAACGTGAGTACACCAACTCAGTATGTAACAAGTCCAAACTATGGACTGATAGTAGTGACGAACAAAACCCCATACGGATTGCAATAGATAATTGTACAGAAAAATAGGCATGCTTACAGTTCAAGTATTTTTTACAGAAATAACCTAACACAGTATGAACAATATAGAGCATAAAGCTCAAAAAGCTCTAAGTACCAATACACATATAGCATGATCTATGTCATGTATGATACCTCCACTCACAATGCTCAACCACTTAGTAATGTATACGACCCACTTGGTCCAGGGAAGGTCCATCCCGGAATGTACGTCCATCATAGACTATAAGTCACCTAGTACCATGGAAATATAGGCCGATCCAGGCTCACGGAGAAGATCCATCTCCATACCAATACTTCGGACAAGATCCATGTGTAGGGAAGATCCATCCCTCAATATCATCAGCTACTGCACTCACTAGGGGTGTAAAGACTCCGGAGTGGCTTCTATGAGCCTAAGAGCTATATCAATACTAGTGAAGGCATGATCAATATCATTACTGCAGCGTGCAGCCCGATCCTATACTATCAATTAATATTCAGATCTCGGCGTCACTCAGTCAATATTTTCCCGTCTCACACACATGGGCGAAGATGTCATGATACAAGCCCGAACAATTATATGATATCTCAAATAGCAATAATCGAGAATGAGGCATGGTATAATATGCATGAACAAGAGTGAGTATAGAATATACATCAAACTAATGTCTTGACAACAAGAAACAACCTCTCCGGTCTCAATAATATCGGTGTGAAGCCTTAATACGATATTTAGCATGATTTGCAGCTTATCAACTTAATCACATGATTACAACACAATATCAACATAAAAGAGTAGCTAAGCGGTGCCATGGAATGATCCAAGCCGCATTTCTCACGCTGCATACCCACACGCCAAACACTTCGCCTTGCGTTTACTCAATAGAAATCATAGAACAAACAATTTGGGATTTTGAACCCTTAGACCAAGTTTGGAAGCGTTACTTACCTCAAGCCAAGCCAAATCCTAGTTCCCGACGCCTTTTCCTCTCGATTCAGCCTCCAAATGCCCCGAATCTAACCAAATCAGTATATAACCATCAAATAAGCTAAGAGATCAAAGCCCACTCGAAAACAATCAAATTATATCCAAAATTGACTAAACCCGGCCCCTGGAGCCACATCCTGGAATTCGACAAATTTTACATCAATAGAACCCTTATTCTGTCACAAGTTCATTCATACCAAAAATACCTAAATCGAACCGTAAATAATGAATCTCTCTGAAAATGTCCCTTGAAATCACTCCCAAGAGCTTCACCCCAAATGAAATATTGAGAAAAATGACCAAAAATCATGAAGGAAATCTTTTATACTTTCTGACCTAGGTTTTTCACAACTGCGGTCTATTTCTTCTTCTACACTACTACTTCTACGGCTAAATAACCGCTTCTGCAGCTTTTCACTTAAGTCCCCTTTCGCACATGCGAACCAGACTCTGCATCTACGGGCTCGTAGGTGTGGCTCACCTCCCGCATCTGCATCTTATACTCTCTTCGCATGTGGTCGCATCTGAGGATCCATTTTTGTTTCTGTGATTCCACACTTGTGTTCCCCTAGCCGTAGGTGCGGTTATGACAGCAATAGGAAACTTCAGCTGCAAAACCCAACGCAAAATCTCCCGTTAACCATCCGAAATCAACTCGAGGCCCCCAGGACCTCAACCAAATGCACGAACAAGTCATATATCACTTAACTTATACCAATCCGAAAACACCTCTAACAATATCGAATTAACTAAATAGCATCGAATTCAATCCTAAGGTTCCAAAAATCTTCTGAATATTGCGTTTGATCAAAAAGTCTATCAACCACGTCCAAATTACCTGACACCCAAATGACACAATAGATCTACTGCAACTCCCAGAATTTCATTCTGACCCCTACATCAAAATCTCAACTATCAGCCTGAAAACGCCAAAATTCTAATTTTGTCAATTAAAGCCTAAATCTACTCCAGACCCCCAAAACACGTTCTGATCACACTCCTATGTCCTAAATCATCTCCCAAAGCTATTCAAACCATCAGAATTCACATCCGACCGCTCCTTCACATAAGTCAACATCGAGTTGACTTTTCCTACTTAAGCTTGCCCAAAAGAGGCTAAGTGTCTCAAACCCTTACCAAAACATGTCTGAACTCGAACCAATCAACCCGATAACATATAATACTGCAGAACAAGAAAATAAGAAGCAGAAATAGGAGAAACAGATTAATAACTCATAAAAAAATTGGCCGAATCGTTACAATAACTTTGTTAATGTTTATGAGCCCAAGCTTTTTAGTCCAAGAGTCATCTGACTCAGTCCCAGAACCAATTTGGTTTGAGGTAATTCTAAGACCCATAAGGGTCAATTCTGGTAATCTAATGTCTAAAAATCATTCAGAAAGTGCTAGAACTTTTTAGAATAAGGACAACTGTCCGAATGCTGAGTAGGACAAAAAGGATAAGGTCCAAAAATATCTAGAAATAGGACATTTGTCCATTTTTTTAGATAAGGAAGGTACTAGAAATTGGACAGCTGTCCTTTTCTATAGAGAAGATGCCATTTTTTCGAATTTATAGGGAATTCCAATAGATTCTTTGTACTTTAATATTTTTCCCTTTTCACCTCCTCACTCTATAAATACACTCCTTCTTTTCATAATTCAGACCCCTGAACATACCTATATAGACCTTAATACACATTTTCATACACCTGAAAACATATATAGATAGACCTAGACATACATTTTTGGAAAAAACTTTCTTAATTCCGTAATGCTTTCGGACTCTCTTTCTTTCACTCTTAGTAAAGAACTCCTACTGGTTTCATACTATTATTCTGAGATTTTTGGGATTAAATTTAAAGTTGTGTTGGATTCTTGTTTGGTTATTGTTGTTGTTGTTTCTTACTCAAGTTTTCAGAGTTATATCTCTTTATCTGTTTGTTTTCTTGCTGTTGTCAAGGTATGTTTCTTAACAAATGTAAATTACTTTTTTTGCTGAATTCATGACTTGGGTTTGTTGATAAATCTGTAATTTGTTTGAATACTACATGAATCTTGTTAGTTTGAATTTGTTTGGTTGAAGAGTTATGTTACAAAATCATTTACACTCTTTTAGGCAAATATATTAGTGTTAAAAGTGTTTTAAAAATTTTAAAATATTTTTAAAGCTTCATAATTATAAAATCTGTACATTTGTATGCAGTGACATCACATAGATCATTTTCTAGAATTTCTATTAGAATAGCAATAGGCAGTTTGATTATTATTGTTCAGTTAATAAAAATGTAATAATTTAGTTTTTGCTATAATTTCTTCTGTGTTGAATCAGCTTAAAACATTAGCAGCTTTACCATGTTATTTTAATAATTAAATAATTCTGATGGTTGTCATACTAAAGTCATGAAAACCATATTTTTATAAGTAAACTAAATGGTAATCATAATACATTTTCAGGCCCAAAACCAAACACTTAAGCAAAATAGTAGAAAGATTGTCCAAAATTTAACGACTTTTGATTTATTCAAATTTCTGTTTTAACAAGATGAACAAAAATGTAAGTAAAAATTTATAAATGTCGTTACAAATTTTATCTCAAATTCTTTCTTTCATACAAATATGCATTGGTCTAGAGCTCACTTGGGCTGATCATAATCAGGCCCAAGTCTTATCTTTTAAATTTATTTATTTGTTCACAAGTGGATATTGGGCCAGAGTCATTTGGATGCATTAGTAGGCTCAAACCTTCCTTAATCCATTATGTTTAATTGATTGAATGCTTAATAATTTTATTTTGGGCCAGATTCATCTAGATTAAGTCAGGCCCAAGTTCCTTTAGATTTAATTAGCTGCTTGAATAATAGATAATATATGCCTTGGGTTAGAATTCTTTTGGACTCAAACTTTGCCAGGTCCCAAACTTCAAAATCTGGGTCTGTTTGGCACGTAATACATAAGCTGTCCCATTTGATCAAATAAGTATCTCATATAATATTGAACGTTTACACCTAGCTACCTAAGGTAGAATATTTTGAGACATAATTACAACTTTAGATTTTCTTTAAAATTAGATTAACTATTACAATTATATATATCCATGCGTGACATATATGTGATGCCAAGGTATACGTTCGCGTGACCATGGTTAAATATTTTTTTAATTAAAACACTTTAATCAAATATTCATAGAAATGTTTTAGGCGCGAGTTTTGAATTGATATTATGGTTACATTTCTTTCAAATAAATTCAAAGTATGTGTTCCCGCAACTTTTACCAAACCTCTTTCTTAAAAAGACTAAGTATTAGGAATTGAGTACACGTACGCGTAACTCATCTTATGTTAGTTCTTAAAAATAGGTTATCAAGTAATTAGTAGCTATTAAAAGGGTAAAATAAATGTAGGTCCTAAAATGAGTAATTAGACCAAAATAAGCCAGGTATAAATTGTTAAGCAACCATGCTAAAACTACGCAACCCGAGAATGCATAACACCTTCTCCCGGGTTAACAAAATTGCTTACCTAGTCTTTATGGTTTCCTAGACTTTAAACAAAGTCAAATATTTCTCGATCTGGGATTTAAAATAAACCAGTGACTTGGGACAACATGAATTATTTAAAGTGGAAACTCTAATTAACTAAATAATCCTATATCGATTAATGTCACTTAAATTTAAAAAACTCTCATATATCCTCTTCAGGTAAAAAAGGAGGTGTGATAGTTGGAATAACCTTGGAGAGCTTGAGAGTGTTTTGATGTAAGTGTTCTTCATATAATGATCAAATATATAAGGGGAAATATCACTTATAATCCCACCGCCTCAATTCTCCAACCAGGTGGGTAAGGTGTCTGCTTGGTAGCTTGAGCGGTGCACCTTCAGATGCTTGTATCTCTCTACACTGATACCATATTGACAAATGGTTTATACATTTGGAAACTAGACACAGGAGGTTTCAATTACATATAAATATCTCCATGTAGCTCTTAATATATCGAGAGAAAAAAGTGGCAATCTAGCCTATAAACCTGTCAGTTTCTCCAAAGTGCGGTGATGTGACTTGGCAACCCTACTTTAACAATTCATATTTCTCTACTCTGATATCGTATGAAAAATGGTTTGGACCATTTCAAGCTAGGCTCTACGGCCTTCACTTTTGTATGTGATATGTCTCAAAATGTCATCACAACTTACAGATTTAATTTCTCAAAATGACTTGTAACAAGGCAAATCTTAACTTGATTTTTCATAAGTTAAATCCGATTTCTACCAAACTTTATATTTTATATCCAAGACATAATATATATAGTCATATTATGACATTACACCCATTTAATCATGATTAACAAGTCTCATATTTATTATACGTCACCTTGGAACACACAAGAAGTGACAATCATCTCATTTGTTGTTTTCCCAAGTCTCATTCATCTTACTTTAATCAAGACTTCGATAAACCTTCCTTATCCTTGTAGAAGTATTTCATCCTTTTTTATTACATTAGATAATCTTATAATGACAGTGACGTCTAAAGTACAGGGTGTAATCCTTCCACCCTTAAAAACATTTGTCCCCGAATATTAACTCTTAAAGGCTTGCGAAAATGGGACGTAACAACATTAAATCGCTTTATATATATTCACGGAGTTTCTTATTTCCGAGCTTGTATCAATTGACTTATGACGTACTTTTACGTATGAAAACATAGGGTGTAATATCATTGTCCCTTTTGGAACATTTGTCCTCGAATTTTGACTGATGCTCTTATCATTCTCATAACATATGGCTCTTACGAGTACTTTACTATTGTCCTTTTTCATCTTGGAAACTGTTATGTAAATAAACCCAAAAGCTAGGGCATTCCCCCCTTTAGGCATCTTTCTCACACCACGACTCATTGTCAGAATTCTTCTAGTCTCATAACTGTTGCTACATTGTATCATCTAGTCAATACGACTTTGTCCTTGTATGTGCGCCTGTGCGACCCTTCTCTTTTTTTTCCTGCAGCTTTTAAACAACATGACTATGAAAAGTTGTCTCTCTGGGCATCTATAGGTATACTGAAATTCTTCGCTTCGTACTTTGTCGAACGTACAAATATTGCTTTATTTTGTTTCATAGCCTTGGTTATCTGTCCTTATGACTTCAGTGCATCTAGGTAGGTCATACTATAGCATAAAACTTACTTCATTTTATTATTACCTAGGTTTGCTACCAACTCTAGGTTACTCTTTCTCTACTTATCCTATATGTGTAAATCTAATCCCTTGAATGCTTCCTCATTACTGTTCATCTTAAGAATGACAGTAATCTCACCTCATACTATATAACTTTTATGCATCTATTATTGATTCATCTTAATGTTGGTCTATAATCTATCACTACTAACTTAAACTTCCCATGTAATACATTATCACTAGGGCTCACGTATTATTTGGGAACATCTGAAGTTATTTGCCTAATCCACATACGGACGGTACTATACTTCAATAAGCATATTTTATAACATCCCAACATAATTCATCTTATGGGGGTATTCTAATCCCATGCAATTCATAAAGTGCCTTTTCTTAAAATCATTACTTAGCCAAAGGCCTTAATTTCACCCTCTTATCTATCATTATTACATCCTTATTCTACTACTAGGGCAGCATTCCATCTCTTTCAAATTCTACTAGTCTTAGACTCCTTTGAATTCATTTAGGCTATATTGAGCTTTCTATAACTTATGGAAACCATCAACTCTCCTGTTTTGATGGGCTTAATCCTGAGGCTTTTCCTGTTCTTGTTTCCTTCTCACTCACCTTTTCATATCTTTACTCCTATCTACCTAAAACCTTGTTGCTCTAACATAAATTAACTTACGACCTACACATGTCTATTTATACTACACGCAATCTTCCTTTAAATTTCTAGCACCATAGATTTTCTTTCGTGCCTCCTCTGTTGTCCTTATATGTAAGCAATGACGTTTCCTAGTCGTTCTGCCACTTGTTGCATGGATATTTGGCTTATCGTAGTGCCTATGTAATCCCATACAACCCATATGATCTTGAATATTACTTTTGATTTTACTTCTTATTCATTAGTCACAATAGGTGTCGCTTTCTAATAAAGTGCACTTGTAGTGAGACTGTTGTTACAAGACCATTAGTTCTTTAGGTCACTATGATTGGGTTGAAACCTTCTTCCTTATTTCCTCCACCACTCTTTTATTATAGTACTTAGGGAGACGTTCTGGCTCTTGTAGAGTTGCGAGCTTCTTATATTGTATTCCTAAATGAGTTTCTGATGTTCTTACTAGCTTATAAATATCCTTAGTTACATAACTTTGTGCCCTTGTGCTCCTAGAGTTACTTCTAAACTCAATTTTTGGTTGTCTCCTTAGTGGCACTCTATCTTATTTTCAAAAAACTTATATGGTACCTTTAACTACACCAACTCCTATTTGAAAATATTTCAATGATTACGATTTCGTCTCTACGAGATTGAATTCACTATAATGGGGTGCACTATGTTTATCTTGCACAATCTGTTGATTTGTTTGTATCCTATTGTCTAGCCATAACTAGGCTCCTCCTAAATCAACTACTAACTACTTGTTGGTCCATTCTTGTATCTATATTATATGTCTTCTCTCTTGGGTTATGTCATTTGTCTTATCTTACCTCTCTCACTAGCCCCTTATGTATCAAGTGTTCATTCATACTTATTATCAATATCATCTGGTGTGGAACCCTTACTGCCTCTCTCCGGCCTCATTCTTGCACAATGTTCGAGAGTCCTATCATATCTGTAGGATCTAATTAAATGCAATGTCATTCCTTTCACCTTTTCACCATATTCCTCCTTTATTATTCCATAGTTACCTCTAAATCTTTGGCATTTTTTTCTCACATCTTCACTGACCTCTTACTCGCCTTGTGGTAAACCTTTTGTGCCAAGGATAACTGAATTCCATATGCACAAGGGTGATACCTAGTGTAACTAGTATACATAGTACTTTAAGCTTAACTCTGCTCACAGTGCATGCTATAGGGAAGCGTCTTCCTAAATGACCTTTAATGGTTATTTTTTGTTGTCCATTTTATTATTGTCAAAAATTGATCTCTAAAATTCTCAGGATGTCGACTATTATCATATCTTCTGATCCCTAATTCAAGTTCAGCATAACTGGTTCACTAGCCCATACTGATTTCTATTACTCCGGGTCTACTTTTTCCTTATGGTAATAACGTAGGAGTCACCAATATATCTCTTGAAATGAGGATATGACTCTATGGCTTATATTCTTTTATTGTTTCAAGGCATGTCTCCTTTTCTCTTCCCCTTCACTTGACTATGGTCTATGTCATTCTGTCATATTTTGATTTATCGTTATCACCCGTTTATCACATCTTACTCATAATGCTTCATTAACTCTCTTCTTATTCTCTGGCTAATATTTCTATCTATCACTTTATTCTAAAAACATCAACAAAATGTCCTTTTACTTTTAACACCCCTGGCTTCATCTCATGTATAACGATCCAATCGGTCATTTTGAGACCTAGCGCGTCGTTCAGTAGTTTAGTGCCATGAGCAGCTTCACTTTAGGCATTATGACTTGTACGCGTGGTCGGAATTGAATTTCAGAAAGTTTGGATTTGATTTGGAAAGAGAATTCTCACTTTGGAAGTTTTTAGTTGAAAGAACTAACTAGGATTAGATTTTTGATTAAATGACCTCGGAATCAGGATTCAAAGGTTCTAGCAGTTCGTATAATGATTTTGAACTTGGGTGTCTGCTTGGATTAATATTGGATGACCCAAGAGCACCTTTGGCGCCTATTGTGGAAGTTAGCATTTTAGATGAAATTTCATAAATTAGGTTGAAGTGCATTTTTTGTATTATCAATGTCCGTTTGAGATTCTGAGTCTAGGAATAGCTCTGTATGGTGATTTTGGTATTGGGAGCGTGATTGAAAGTAAATTTGGAGGTTCGTAGGTCATTTTGGAGTCATTTGGCTAAAGATAGAAATTTAAAGGTTTTTGAGAAGTTTGATCGGAAGTGGACTTTTTGATATCGGGGTCGGAATCCGATTCCAAAAGTTGGAGTAGGTCTATAACGTCGAATATGACTTGTTTGCAAAATTTGAGGTCAATCAAACGTGATTTGATGTGTTTTGGCATCGAATGAAGAAGCTTGAGATTCTAAAGTTCATTGAGCTTGGATTGGAGGTTGATTCGTGATTTTAATGTTGTTTGATATGATTTGAGGCCTCAAGCAAGTCTGTAATATGTTTTGAGACTGGTTCATATGATTGGTTGGGGTCCTAGGGGCCTCAAGTGGATTTCGGGTGGTTAACAGATCAAATTGGAACTAGGAGGAAGAGCTGACGTTGCTGGTTGCTGGTGTAACCGCACTTGCGAGACTAGGGACGCAGGTGCGGAGCCGCAGAAGCGGCCTTTGTGTCGCAGAAGCGGAAATAGACCATCTAGGCCGGGACCGCAGATGCGGTCATTTTTACACAGATGAGTAACTGCACCTTCAGAATGAGAAACGCAGATGTGGAAGTTGAGGGCTTGGAAGAGGACCACAAAAGCGGATGGTAGGTCGTACCTGCGGAATCGCAGAATCAGTCAAGTTACTGTAGGTGCGGAAAAGCTGGAGGCAGTAAGGTTCTTATAAATTGGGGGTTAGGTACATTTCAACCCCATTTCTTCCATCAGAGCCGATTTTGGAGCAACTTTGAGGTGTCGTTTTCACCACCAAGAATGAGGTAAGTAATATATGCTATTATATATGGATTTGGACATAGAAATTTGTAGGAATTTGGGATTTTGAGGAAAACCTAGAAATTTGGTATTTTTGGATTTTAACCACGATTTTGGGAATGAAGTTGAGAGCAAATTATATATTTGAGTTCGTGGGATAATGGGCAAAGTTTATCTTCGAAAATTTTCGGAATCCGGGCATGTGGGCGCGGGGGCGATTTCATCAACTTTTCTAGCGGAGTTGATATTTTATATAAACTGAATTTTTGTGATTATTAGGGTGTATTTTCGTTGGTTTGCCCGTTATTTGGATAGTTTTGGAGCGTTGGGGCATCGGTTTGAGTCTTCGGAAGGGCATGGAATGCTGGTTATGGATCTTCGCAGCAAGGTGAGTCTCCATTCTAAACTTGTAAGAGGGAATGTTCCCCATAGGTGAAATAAAATGTTATTTGCTCCTATTTTTGAGCGCTACGTACACACGAGGTGACGAGAGTCTGTGCGTAGCGGCTAATATGTGTAATTTCGGGTAGTCTAGGACCCAAAAGCATGGTATACTTGGAATATCTGTAATCTTATTGACAGTTGAATTGCTCAAATCCTATTGAATTGGTAAATGAATTTCTAAAACGATTAAACTTCATTTGCTTAAGTCATTAAAAGAGAATTGGCTTTTATTTGGATAAACGTTCCCTGATAAATTCTTAATTGGATGTTTGAGCATGTATTTCTATCTACCTGCGTCACATGTATGATTCACGAGCAGGGTGATTGTTTATTTAAATTTGACTGTATCACATATATGATTCGCGAGCGGGGTAATAGATGTATATATGGTTTGCGCTATTCGACCTTGGCAATGCACATTTTACATTTGTGTTAGATCGGGTCGTACGACCTCGACATGATTTAAGCATGCATGTATTTCTTGCCTTGAAACTTATTGAAGTTGTTATTGCTTCTTCTCGGCTTGAGAATATATGTATAATTGATGAAAAGGGGAATTTTTGGGAATTTCATATAAAAGAAAGAATTGATTACATGTTTCACTCTATTGAATTACAATCATGTTTACATAAATCCACGATTCACTATATTACAGAGGTATCATTATTGGACCACTAGTAAGTGTTGAAGTAGACCTCTCGTCTCTACTTCTTCGAGATTAGACGGGATACTCATTGACTACATGTTGTTTTCATACTCATACTACACTTGTTGTGCATTTTTGTTGCACAGGCACATGCATCACTAGTGGCCTGGTGGGTGTAGCAGTATGGTTGATGTGGAGACTTAGGTGAGGTGCACTTCTCGAGACGACCCGCATCCACCAGGTTCTCTTGTAGATTATTATATTTATCTTCTGTCCAATTTGTATTCTGGACGGTTGTTGTATTGTATTGCTTGCTAGAAATAGCTCATGCACTTGTGACACCGGGTTCTGGGGTGGTTATGGAGTATTTTTTATTGACTTCTTGACATATATATTTAATTTCAACTGAGTTTCTTTTACTAGTAAAAATTGAAGAAAAAATAAGAGTTTTTACAATTGTTTAAATGAGAATTTACTTAAGTATTTTATAGTTGGTTTTCCTGACAGCGGTGTTTGGCGCCATCACAACCCTTAGTGGATTTTGTGTCGTGACAACATGGGATCAGAGAACTAGGTTCCCTTATGTCTCACGAGTCATGAGCAAGTCTAGTGGAGTCTCGCGGATCGGTGTAGAGACGTCTATACTTATCTTCGGGAGGCTATAGGGTTGTGAGGAGTACTTCCCTTCTTGATTTCCTCATTGTATAATTTTATTCTTTGAGGCTTATGCCTTTATTTCTCCTATTCAATCCTATAAATCGAGAATTAGAGAATTGTAATGGTACCAAAGAGGCAGTGCAGGGTGTTTCTCCCGGTATAGTTGATTGTGTTGGAAACACGTTCTCAAAGCTTTATACTAAAACGTGTGTTCTTATGTGTAGGTTTTGATGAATGACAAACAAGCGCAAACTGATATATGACGAAGTTCAAGTACAAGCGCACAATTGGTGGATAACGAGATTCAAGCACAATACAAAGTTTTATAGTTTAAATGAGTCGTTCTTAATTGTGATCTTGATCCGACAACTTGACTCATGACATGGCTTCTCTCGTAAAACTATTTTTACAAAATCATGCATATTTAATTTAATGCTAAATGATTTTAAATCATGCATATTAACTTTAGTCAAAATGATTTTTAACATGCCTCTAAAATCTGGACTAAGATAATCGATTATGTACTTATGATAATCGATTATGTTAAGCCAAGACTGCATGACAATCGATTGTGAACTAATGACAATCGATTGTGTTAAGGCAGTGAGCATCAGGTTATTCAAACCTGCATGACAATCGTTTGTGAACCTTATGACAATCGATTGTGATGAGGCAGTGTACATCAAAGTTTTTTTCAAAACTCAGAATAATCGATTGTGAAGCTAATGACAATCGATTGTGAAGAGACAATGTCCATCAGATTTTTCAAAGTCACAAAATAATCGATTGTGAACATATGACAATCGATTGTGTTGAGGCAGTGTCTTCCAGACTCTTTCAAAGTTATTAAATAATCGATTGTGAGTATATAACAATCGATTGTCACGAGGCAGTGTCTAAAATGATTTTCAAAGTCTGATAAATAATCGATTGTTAACATTGCACAATCGATTGTGAAGCTGACCATTGTCGTAAAGTTTTCAAATACCGTCAGGTAATCGATTGTTGATTTTGTACAATCGATTGTTGAAACTAAAATCTGGAATAGATTTTTTGAATGTTGCTGAATAATCGATTGTTGATTTTGTACAATCGATTGTTGAAATTAAAATATGGAAAGGATTTTTTGAACGTTGCTGAATAATCGATTATTGATTTTGTATAATCGATTGTTTTGCGTAAAATCTGAAAATGATTTTTTGAACGTTACCAATAATTGATTGTTGATCTTGGACAATCGATTGTTAAGCGTAAAATTTGGGATTGATTTCTGGAACGATTGGCAAACAATCGATTGTGACTTTATTGTTGTGGTGAACCAGAATACAACGGTGCGTACTTTATTATTTATCGCACTTATTTACTTCCTGCAATTTTTAAATTCCGCAAGTTTACTCTAATTTCTATTATAACGCTATTCACCCCCCCTCTAGCGTTAAGCGTATTATCTAACAATTGGTATCAGAGCCCAACTCTCTGAAGACTTAACAGTTTGAGGGAACCATCCATGGCTTCTACTCGTGACTCTTTTGCAGGAATTGATGAAGGACAATGCTCCACACGACCACCTCTATTCAACGGTACAAACTATACGTACTGGAAGGAGAGGATGAAAATCTTCGTTCAAGCAAACAATTTTCTTCTTTGGAAGGTGATAACGAAGGGAAATCAAATTCCAACCAAAAAGGTTGAAACCGAATGGGTTCCCAAGTCCGAAGAAGAATATGACGCGGATGATATCCGAAAGGTGCAAAATAATGCTAAAGCAATTAATTTATTATATTGTGCTGTAAATGCTGACGATTACAGGAAAATATCGTGTTGCACAATGGCGAAGGAAATGTGGGACAAGCTGGAAATTACGTACGAAGGTACGGACCAGGTAACGGAAGCCAAAATTGATTTCCTAACCCATGCTTATGAATTATTTCACATGAAGGAAGGTGAAAAGGTGGATGAAATGTTTGAACGATTTTCAATAATCGTAAATGATCTACATGCTCTCAAGAAGACATTCACGGATAGAGAACTTGTTCGAAAAATTCTTAGAAGTCTCACTCCGGCATGGCGATCAAAGGCCGACGCAATCCAAGAATCCATTGGCGTCTCAATGTCACCATCGACGCATTAAGAGGTAACCTTAAGACTTATGAGTCTACTATACTTAACCCTCTTGTTGATGATCAAAGGAGGCAAAGAATAGCGCTTAAGGCAAGCACAAGCCAACCTCAAGTTGATGAGGACGGAGACAACGAGTTTGGACTCGTTATCAAAATATTTCAAAAGTTCATGCGAAAGGAGTATGAACAAAAGGGCAAAAAGCAAGGCGAACAAATAAAGTGCTATGAATGCGGTGAAACCGGGCACATCAAATCAAATTGCCCAAACATCAAAAAGGAGAAGAAACCTTTTAAGAAGCAACGTGCATACATTTCTTGGGGAGGAGACTCCGGAGATGAGTCAAGCGAAGAAGAAGAAGACGAAGCCGCAAATCTTTGTCTTATGGCGCAAGAAGACAAGCAAGATGAGGTATGTCAAATCTCCTCTAAAAACTTCTTTACTCTTGAAGAAATGCGAACTGCTTTTGATGAGCTATATACTGAATTTGTTAAGGCTTCAAAAACTGTCAAGAGCATAAAAGAAAATGCTTCTCTAAAAGAAAAATATTTTCAAAAACAGCTTTCTTTGAAAGAAAAGGATTTAGAAAAACTGGTTTTAGAAAATGAGAAGCTGAAAGAGGAAAACAAGTTTTTCGGAAAAAGAAGCGCCGACAAGCCCGAAAGTTCTATTAAAAATTGTTCTTCTTGCATGCATCTCGAAAATGAGGTAGATAGACTTAAAGGTACCTTAGATAAGTTTAATTCTTCCCACAAAAATTTGAATAAGGTCCTTGTTAATTTGAAATCAACCAAGCATGGCATAGGCTTTATGAATGAGCCTAAAGAAAAGGTTGAAGCCAAACCCCAACCACCTAAGGCTCAACCTAGGATTAATAAAACAAATGCTTATCGTAGAAATAGCAATCCTAGAACAAATATGCATGCTAGACCAAATGTTGAACATTTTAGAAGACCTAGAAATGACTTACCACCTAGAAATGACTACCCTAGAAATGATGCATATTCTAGGCCAAACACTAGAAGGAGTTTTGAACCTTTTAGAACATCTAGACATGACCATTACTCTAGAAATGCTGCTCATTTTAGAACTAATAGTAGGAGAAATGGTTCTCATGAAATGCGCAATAGTCATAATGAAAATAGAGTAAATCATTTTCGTCCATCAAGTTACTATGAACCTAGAAGGATGCATAACCCCAACGTGACGTGTCATTATTGTAGACGCATTGGTCATATTGCTCCTGCATGTTTTACACGACATAGACATATCACTCAATCGCATCATTATAATATGCCTAACCCTCAAGGACCCAAAATGGCATGGGTACCTAAGACGCATTAATTTGTTTTGTAGATATGTTTGAAGGGATCAAGCGTACTATGGTACCTTGATAGTGGATGCTTCAAACATATGACGGGAGACGAATCCAAATTCCTTCAACTAGAACACAAAGAAGGAGGAAGTGTGATTTTTGGGGATAACAATAAAGGAAAGATTATTGGCATCGGATCGGTCGGTAAGGATGAAAATTCCTCTATTAAGCATATATTACTTGTGAAAGGTTTAAAGCATAATCTCTTGAGCATAAGTCAATTATGTGACAAGGGAAATATTGCCCTATTTGATTCGGATGAATTCTTAGTGTTTAGATGTAGTGATTTTAAAATTATCCTTCGTGGTTTTAGAGTGGATAATATTTATATGGTTGATCTTGCTAATTCCTCACCCGAATATGTTGATTGTCTTATGAGTAAAGAGGATGATACTTGGTTATGGCATCGTAGAGTAGCACATATCAACATGCATCTTTTGAACAAATTGATTTCTCAAAACTTAGTTATTGGTCTTCCCAATTTAAAATTTGAAAATGACTCTATTTGTGATTCATGTCAAAAAGGGAAGCAAACAAAAGCATCTTTCAAATCCAAAAATATTATTTCAACTTCTAGACCATTGCAATTGCTTCACATGGATTTAGTTGGACCATCTCGCATTGAAAGTCTAGGAAGAAATCGTTATGCTTTTGTGATTGTTGATGATTATTCTAGATTTACTTGGACTTTATTTCTTGCCAATAAAAGTGATGCTTTTCAGAATTTTAAATATTTTCTTAAGCGTGTTCAAAACGATAAGGAAACAACCGTCACTTCAATTAGAAGTGATCATGGGGGAGAGATTGATCACAATCTCTTTGCGGACTTTTGTGATGAACTCGGTATCGAGCATACCTTTTCGCTCCATGTACACCACAACAAAATGGGGTGGTGGAAAGGAAAAATAGGTGTCTCGAAGAGATGGCTAGAACCATGCTCAAAGAGGCCAAGATTCCTAAACATTTTTGGGCGGATGCCGTGAGTACCGCATGCTACATCTTAAATAGAGTAGTCATAAGGCCTACACTCATGAAAACTCCCTATGAACTCTATAAGGGAAGGAAACCAAATATCTCCCATCTTAGAGTATTCGGTTGTAAATGTTTTATTCATAACAATGGCAAAGATCAATTGGGAAAATTTGATGCTAAGTCCGATGAGGGAATTTTCATTGGTTATTCTTCACGTAGCAAAGCATATAGGGTTTTTAATAAAAGAACCGAAACTGTGGAGGAATCCCCTCATGTTGTATTTGCCGAAAATAATGCTGCTTGGCGAGAAAGGATTCCGGTTTTGATCTTGCAGGTATTTTAGATAGCTTGAAAGACAAAATACAAGAGGAAACGCCTAAGGAAAATCAAGACGAAATTTTGAAACAACCAACGGAGGAAGCGCCACAATTGGAAAATGAAACGAAAACGCCTAACGAGTGGAGGACAATTAAAGATCACCCTCTCGAACAGGTAATTGGCGACGTCGGAGAAAAGGTAAGTACCCGAAACTCCCTTAAGAACACCTTAGGACATACTGCTTTTGTGTCTCAAATTGAACCAACAACCATCTCCGAAGCAATTGGGGATGAATTTTGGACCTTGGCAATGCAAGAGGAGCTTAACCAATTCAAATGGAATGACGTTTGGGATTTTGTGCCAAGACCCGAGAATCATACCATAATTGGTACGAAACGGGTTTTTCGAAACAAACTAGATGAAAATAGTGTAATCACAAGAAACAAAGCTAGGCTTGTAGCAAAAGGCTATAATCAAGAAGAGGGTATTGACTATGAAGAAACATATGCTCCCGTAGCTAGATTAGAAGCTATTCGTCTATTGCTCGCTTTTGCCTCTTCTATGAATTTCAATTTATATCAAATGGATGTGAAAAGTGCTTTTCTAAATGGTGTTATACAAGAAGAAGTTTATGTTGAACAACCCCCCGGTTTTGAAGATTTTAAATCTCCCGATCATGTTTTCAAACTCAAAAAGGCTCTCTATGGTTTAAAACAAGCTCCCCGAGCTTGGTATGAAAGATTGAGTAATTTTCTATTGGAAAATGATTTCATTAGGGGGAAAGTTGACACCACCCTTTTTGTTAAGCATAAAAACAATGATATTTTATTAGTTCAAATATATGTGGATGATATCATATTTGGTGCTACTAACAATGTCTTATGCAAGGAATTTTCCGATTTAATGACAAGCGAATTTGAGATGTCTATGATGGGTGAGTTAACATTCTTTTTGGGATTACAAGTAAAGCAAATGAAAGAAGGTACGTTCATTTGCCAAGCCAAATATTGCAAAGGATTGCTGAAACGATTTGAAATGAACAATGCAAAAGCAATGGCGACTCCCATGAGCACATCCGATCATCTAGACAAAGATGAGAAAGGTAAGGAAGTCGACACTAAGAAGTATCGAGGTATGATTGGCTCTCTTCTCTATCTTACTGCTAGTCGTCCGGACATCATGTTTAGCGTGTGCTTATGCGCCCGTTATCAATCATGTCCGAAGGAGTCTCACCTAACTGCGGTAAAACGGATTTTGAAGTACCTTGTTGGTACTACAAATGTGGGTCTATGGTACCCCAAAGGTTCTTCATGCCAACTCGTTGGCTATTCCGACTCCGATTTTGCTGGATGCAAATTGGACCGCAAGAGCACTAGTGGCACTTGCCATTTGCTCGGTGGCTCTCTCGTTTCTTGGTTTAGCAAGAAACAAGTAAGTGTTGCGTTGTCCACAACCGAGGCTGAATATGTAGCCGCGGGGAGTTGTTGCGCTCAAATCCTCTGGATAAAACAACAACTCTTGGACTATGGCCTAAGTCTTGATCATATCCCTCTTTGATGTGATAATACTAGTGCCATATGCTTGACGAAGAACCCCGTTCTTCATTCGCGAACAAAACACATTGAAATTAGACATCATTTCATAAGAGATCGCGTTCTCAAAGGCGATGTCGAAATCGAATTTGTTGAAACCAAAGATCAATTGGCCGACATCTTTACAAAGCCCTTAGAGAAAGAGTCCTTCTTCCGAATTCGTAGTGAACTCGGGATTCTTGACTCCACGTTGATCTAAGTCATGCATTGTATCTTTTTATTTTACATGATTTCTAACTTGAGCGTCGGAGACGTCTAACGAATTTTTGCAGGTATCGCCCTAAAGGTAGGGGGAATTATAAAGCATGACGCGCAATAATCGAGTCTTCTTCAGAAAAATCGATTTCTGTCGTCTAATAATCGATTATCTCGTATCAATAATCGATTGTTCTGCTATTACTTGAGTTATTGTACTCTCTTTAAGTAATCACGTTCTCTTTCCAATAAATAAACAAGTTTTATTTACATCTTTGGCATCTTCTTATATTATTTTTGCTAATGGCAAAAGGGGGAAGACAACGGGTATGCACTCTCTATATTTATAAGCTTAAATTGAGGGGGAATACATATATTGAGGGGGAACAAATTTCGTACTTGTTGCATGTCTTGAATCGTCATTATAAATTGTTTAAGTTGCATATCCCGCTTAAAGTTTGCCATTATCAAAAAGGGGGAAATTGTTGGAAACACGTTCTCAAGGCTTTATACTAAAACGTGTGTTCTTATGTGTAGGTTTTGATGAATGACAAAAAAGCGCAAATTGATATATGACGAGTTCAAGTACAAGCGCACAATTGGTGGATAACGAGATTCAAGCACAATACAAAGTTTTATAGTTTAAATGAGTCGTTCTTAATTGTGATCTTGATCCGACAACTTGACTCATGACATGGCTTCTCTCGTAAAACTATTTTTACAAAATCATGCATATTTAATTTAATGCTAAATGATTTTAAATCATGCATATTTACTTTAGTCAAAATGATTTTTAAACATGCCTCTAAAATCTGGACTAAGATAATCGATTATGTACTTATGATAATCGATTATGTTAAGCCAAGACTGCATGACAATCGATTGTGAACTAATGACAATCGATTGTGTTAAGGCAGTGAGCATCAGATTTTTCAAACCTGCATGACAATCGATTGTGAACCTTATGACAATCGATTGTGATGAGGCAGTGTACATCAAAGTTTTTTTCAAAACTCAGAATAATCGATTGTGAAGAGACAATGTCCATCAGATTTTTCAAAGTCACAAAATAATCGATTGTGAACATATGACAATCGATTGTGTTGAGGCGGTGTCTTCCAGACTCTTTCAAAGTTATTAAATAATCGATTGTGAGTATATAAATAATCGATTGTCACGAGGCAGTGTCTAAAATGATTTTCAAAGTCTGATAAATAATCGATTGTTAACTTTGCACAATCGATTGTGAAGCTGACCGTTGTCGTAAAGTTTTCAAATACCGTCAGGTAATCGATTGTTGATTTTGTACAATCGATTGTTGAAATTAAAATCTGGAAAAGATTTTTTGAACGTTGCTGAATAATCGATTATTGATTTTGTACAATCGATTGTTGAAATTAAAATCTGGAAAGGATTTTTTGAACGTTGCTGAATAATCGATTATTGATTTTGTATAATCGATTGTTTTGCGTAAAATCTGAAAATGATTTTTTGAACGTTACCAATAATCGATTGTTGATCTTGGACAATCGATTGTTAAGCGTAAAATCTGGGATTGATTTCTGGAACGATTGGCAAACAATCGATTGTGACTTCTTGACAATCGATTGTCACACAGTAAAATCAGCAACTCTTAATTGGCAATTAGGCAACGGTAATGCCAAGTTTTTCAACTATAAATACAGCTTCATTTCAGTGTTTTAAATACAATAACATACAACAACTGATCATTCTATTGCTATAAGCTTGCATACTATTGTTTATCATTTTATATTCATTTCATAAAGGTTTTGAGAGCCAAAGTCTTGTCCATAGTTGTGATCTTGAGCTTACTTCTTTTACTCATATCTACTCATTAAGGAGTGTATTGTTTGAGGGTTTAGTGTTTTGTACACTTGTAAGAGAATTGTGATTCTCTTGTTGTAAGGAACTTGTGTTTCCTTGGTTGAAGTCTTGGAGTGTTGTATCTCCGAGGAAAAGTGTTAAGGCGTGTGTCCTTAAGTTGTAAAGGTTTGTTGAGCACCCGTAAGCTTGACAAGTTAGTGGAAAATCTCGAGAGAGTCTCTCGGGGACTGGACTAGCGTCGTGTTGTGGTGAACCAGAATACATCGGTGCGTACTTTATTATCTATCGCACTTATTTACTTCCTGCGATTTTTAAATTCCGCAAGTTTACGCTAATTTCTATTATATCACTATTCACCCCCCCCCCTCTAGCGTTAAGCGTATTATCTAACAGATTGGGCTATTGTCGTCGCCTTGCGAAAGGCTATTTTGCCATTTAAGCTCAGCAATAGTATTCTCGGGGGCTTTGAGTCTATGCGTAGACTTCTGCGATTTCTTATGATCGGTTGTCACATAGTATGGACGTGTTGGTAATGTTCTTGCCCATATAATGGGGCAGTGATAGATTTGGAAGGGAGTTCTCTTAATGCATGATTCTGAGATTCGGTATTTCATTATCGAAAAGCAATTGGCCTATGAATTTCTAGATTTGGATCGATGGTAACAAGACTTGGTGTTTTCAAGTGAGGCGGAATTTTCATCTGCGACGTGGTATCGTCATCCTCGATTGAATATATGAAGTTCGCCGGTGTTATGGTCTTCTGTAATTCACATTTGGGGTAAGATATTGTGAAATAATATTGGACAAGTGACCGTTAAATATCGCGGGATGTAGTGATTCAGGATAGAATCGGTATTTCTAATGTTGATGGCTCGAGAATGATAATCTTCAGAAAGAGTTAAAGTTAGTAGCGATAGGTGGGTTCAAGTGTTACGAAGATAGATTTTATTTAAGGAAATAACTGATCAGCAAAGGATGAGGAAGGACATGTGAAGGGTGTTAAGTGGTGGTTAAAATTTCTAAAAAGCCAGGTAAGAAGCAAGGGTCGAGTAGTCGACTAAAGGGTTCAGTTCACCCAAAGTGGGAGAGTAGCGGAGTTGTATGTGAGCTTTATAGTAGGAGGACTACGTATCTTAAGGAGAGTTGGGAGTGATTTGGGAGTTTTAACGATTGGTAATTAAGGTCTACGAATTAATTTGAACAATGGACTATTATGCGGCAGGAGATTTGATATAATAGAAATAAGCCGCTTGAGCTGAAGAAGGTTACAATATAACTTTGAATCGGAAGGATGTTCCTGCACATATAATAGATTCCCACGAGGGGTGGATTGACTTGTGCAATTAGAGAGTGAGCGTAGACTTGGGATGGGTTATTGGTGACGTAGTGATTGTACCCCGTGCAGCGTTTGAAGATGTCATCATATAAATTCCACATGTGGGTTATCCCCACTGAACAAATCGGCGGTCGCATGGTTGGCGAAGCTTCTGTGAAGAATTCTATTGGTTATACGGCGAAGATATTGGTCGTGCGAATGTGGCTTATAGAAAAATTTCAAGAATTTTTGTTGTTGATTGCGCATGGTTATGTAAATAAGAGATAAAAAATCTTAGTGAATTCTAGAGTTGTGTAATAGTGGCTTCAAGCTAAGTGGGAGAGTCCCACCGCCTATGATTGGATTACATGGTTAACTACTTGCGAGGTTTTTGGTCATTAGCATATTTATGGGTTATTTTAGCTATGGGCATAAGTGGTAATTTGAGCAAAGAAATTGTTAAAGGTGTGCTATGGTTGGCCTTCTTGGCTCAAGTTCAGACTTGGGGAAGGAGTCGGGATTTATGCCTTGTATAGATGTGGTTTCCAAGAGAAGTGATTCTGCTGGGTGCCTCGCTGAGAGGGTATTCATGTACTAGAAGATTCAAGGAGTTGATTATATTTGGGGTCAAGTCAGAGCGGGTGGCTCTCCACAACGATCCTAGTGGATTCAAAGGGGTAAAGTGTGGTGCCTAATGATTTCGAGCCTATAGGTACGGTTAAGAATCAAGCTTTTATAGCAGCTTATGAGAAGAGGCCTAGAATGTTCCATGATGTTTTGACTTACAATGTAGCATTTGGGAAGTATGAAATGGTTCGTGGGATTTGAGACAACATGGTCTCATGATTCAAGGTTACTCGGGATGAGTGCGGATTGAGTTCACTATGTGTTGAACGGAACTAATATTATTTCTGAGACAATTCAGGATAAGTTAGAAGAAGTTGATTGGCTAACAATGATTTAATTGGCATGATGATGGCAGTGACTAGTTCCTTTAGTATGATTAAGTTATGCAAGTGATTTGTGATTGTACGGGTGAGGCATGTCGGATTCCATAATTAATATTATTCAGAAGTATTCCACTGTTATGGCCTGTTATTTGTAGGCGGATCCCCAAAGGGCTATGGTGGATCAGACTACTACTTATAGATTTGTATATTCTACGGTAATAAGAATTCACCTGTGTGTTGCTATGGTTCTCCTAAAGTGATTTAAGTGAAAATTTTATAGGATGAATTGTTAATCTATAAGTGGTTCCGGAGTTATGATGAAAAATTATGTTCTATCGTATATTGGCATGTTGGGTGCAGTGAGTGGTATGGAATTTCAAGTGAGGATCAAGGTTGCAATTCAGTGTTGACAAGGATGTCGCGAGCTCGGATGAGCAGTAAAGGAGTTTCGATATTTAAAGTAAGTGGGAATCGTCCTCAGCGTCACCTGAAATTGGTGTTTTCTGAAAAAGGCCTTGCATCCTAGTTATGGATTTTTGAATGCTTTCTCAGCGTTAGAGAGGCTGGTGGTATGGATTTGGAAACTTGTTATCTGTTACAGAAGGTTGTGGGAGCATGCCCGTGGGAAGGTTAAATAAGTGTGGCATGTAGTCATTGGAATAATTGAAGAGTTAAACCAAGTATGAAGATTGTGTTGATGTCGTTAAATTGAGAATTGATGCCTGGAGGGCACTCGATTTATCGGGTTGTGGATTATGGAGGATTACTCTAGTTATAATGGTTGTTCTTGTGTGTTATGAGAATGGGGGAGTTATTATGGACCTTTGAAAGGTTATTAGCTTAGCTCAGTGCAATCATAATCAGCTTGAGGTCCATGGATGGATTATAATGTGAATTTGGCTTTACATCAAGCCAGATGTGGCACTTCAGGGATGCTCTCTCTATGAAAGATTAGTAAGGGTGTTATTTCATCGTTCATTCTTTCATGTAATGATATATTGCGTCGTGTGAGTTGTGAGATGGCTTGGTGAATTTTATATGTGTTGAGTTTCTGTGTAGAGATGATGGTATATGAGCATAATGGCTCTTGAGATTCAGATCGTATATTGTACCTCAATTGTTCTTGAGTTTGTAGCTTATAGCATTATATGTCTCCCCAAGGATGGTATTATGCACTTAGCGTGCTTGTGACCGATATTCGATATTTTGTTGTAACGAGTAATCTAGCTCGGTGTGTAACTCCTTATGTGAATATTATGTGTGGATCAGGTGGCATGCCGCCATGGGTATATTTTTTGGATCGGGTTGCGCGCCACAATAGTGTGATGTTGAGTACAGTTCCCTATCTCTATTCTTATGTGTTTTGTTTCCTATTTTTCCTAAGGAAAAAATCTATTAGTTGTGTTAGTGGAGTAGTCCCTTCGAGAGTTCATTTTCCTTTTGTATCGCACTCGAATTGGCAACCTATTTGCATATTGTGGCATCATATGAGACTGTTGATCATATCCGAGGTGGCTTATTGCCTGAGCAATTCGTACTGGGTGAGACAAGGTCATTGGATTTAGGATCAGTGCAATCTGATTATATGAAGTATATTAAGGTGGTAAGACCATTATTCGGTTCAGAATGAGGTGATGGTTATTGTGAAGAATATAGACCCAATGATTTGTTGATACGGTAGTCGATTATGAATTTCTACATATATCTTCCATCATGAAGGTGTTGTAAGAGTTAGAGCAAGACCTATGTATATCATGAGATGCGTTGCGAGCATCAGATTTGGGAAATATTAGTCATTATTATCATGGAACGTTATCACGGTCCTGTGAATAAGGTGATACATGGTGAGAATTCAGCAAAGGCATGCAGTCAATGTTCTGGTACCTCGTGTAGTGATTGATACAGTGTTTATATATTGGTAGCAGGTTGGCAGAGAATTCCGGATGATGGAACTGGGCTCTAAGCTTATTCGCTTGAATAAAAAAGGGAATATCGCAGAATTGATCAAGCTAATGTGCTCAACTGAGTTGTGGTAGCACGGGCAGGTACACGATGTGTTCAATAGTGATTTCAGACTACCCCATCACATTTCTTAGCACGTTCGAGGATGAACGTATATTAAAGTGGGAGAGAATGTAATGACCTGACTGGTCATTTCAAGCTCTAGCACGTCGTTCAGTAGTTTGGGGCCATGAGCGGCTTCACTTCAGGTATGATGACTTGTACGTGTGGTTGGAATTGGATTTCGGGAAGTTCGGAGTTGATTTGAAAAGAGAGTTCTCACTTCGAAAGCTTTAAGTTGAAAGAATTAACTAGTTTGATTTTTGAGTAAACGACCTTAAAATCAGGATTCGGATGTTCCAGCAGGTTCGTATCATGATTTCGGACTTAAGCGTATGCCGGATCGGGTTTTGAATGACCTGTGAGCGTTTTGGTGCCTATTGTGGAAGTTAGCATTTTGGATGAGATTTTATAAATGGGGTTGAAGTGCATTTCAATGTTATCAATGTCCATTTGGGATTCCGAGTTTGGGAATAGCTCCATGTGGTGATTTTGGTTTTAGAAGCGAATCAGAAGTGAATTCGGAGGTCTGTTAGTCATTTTGGAGCCATTTGGCTAAATATAGAAATTTGAAGGTTTTTGAGAAGTTTGACCGGGAGTGGATTTTTTTATATCAGCGTCGGAATCCAATTCCGAAAGTTGAAGTAGGTCCATAATGTCGAATATGACTTGTATGCGAAATTTGAGGTCAATCGGATGTGATTTGTTATGTTTTGGCATCGAATGAAGAAGCTTAAGATTCTAAAGTTCATTAAACTTGGATTGGAGGTCGATTCATGATTCTAACGTTGTTTGATATGATTTGAGGCCTCGAGCTAATCAGTAATGTGTTTTGGGACCGGTTAGTATGATTGGTTAGGGTCCCGGAGGCCTCGGGTTGATTCTGGGTGGTTAACAAATCGAATTGAAACTTGGAGGAAGAGCTGAAGTTGTCGGTTGCTGGTGTAACTGCACTTGCGAGACTAGGGCCGTAGATGCAGAGCCGCAGAAATGGCCTTTGTGTTGTAGAAGTGGAAATGGACCGGCTAGGCTGGTATCGCAAATGCGGTCATTTATATGCAGATGCGGGACCGCAACTGCAGAAGGAGAAGCTCAGATGCGGAAGTTGAGGGCTAGGAAGAGGACCGCAAAAGGAGAGAGTAGGTCGATTCAGCGATCTGCATGTGCGAAAATGCTGGAGGCAATGAGGTTCTTTTAAATCGTGGATTGGGTTCATTTCAACCCCATCTCTTACATTGGAGCCGATTTGGGAGCAACTTTGAGGTGTTGTTTTCATCACCAAACATATGGTAAGTAATTTATGCAAGTTTTGAGTTGAATACATGATTATATACATATTTGGACATGGAAATGTGTAGGAATTGGGGATTTTGAGGAAAACCTAAAAATTTGGTATTCTTGAATTTTAACCACGATTTTGGGCATGAAATTGAGAGCAAATTATATATCTGACTTCGTGTGATTATGGGAAAAGTTTATCTTCGAAAATTTTCAGAATCCGAGCACGTGGGCTTGGGGGCGATTTATTCAACTTTTCTATCGAAGTTGAGATTTTATATAAATTGAATTGTTATAATTATTAGGATGTACTTTTATTGGTTTGCCCCTTATTTGGCCAGTCTTGGAGAGTTGGGGCATTGGTTTGAGTTTTCGGAAGGACGTGGAATGCCGGTTATGGATCTTCGAAGCGAGGTGAGTATCCTTTCTAACCTTGTAAGAGAGAATTGTTCCCGTAGGTGAAATAATTAATTATGTGCTCCTATTTGTGCGGGCTACGTAAGCACGAGGTGACGAGAGTCCGTGCGGAGACTTAGGTGAGCTGCACTTCTCGAGACGATCCATAGCCAATAGAGTCTCCTCCAGATTGTTGTATTTATCTTCTGTCCAATTTGTATTCATGATGATTGTTGTATTGTATTGCTTCCTAGAAATAGCTCATACATTTGTGACACCAAGTTCTACGATGGTTATGGGGTATTTTATATTGACTTCTTGACATTTATATCTAATTTGAACTAAGTATCTTTTACTAGTAAAAATTGAAGAAAAATAGAGTTTTCATAATTGTTTAAATGAGAATTCAATTAATTATTTATGGTTGGGTTGCTTGACAGTGGTGTCTCGCGCCATCATGACCTTAGTGGATTTTGGGTCATGCATCATGGCTCTTTGGGATGCCTAACTTTCTCTCTTTTTTAACTAGGGGCATGAGTCATACTAAGGTAAATATTTATCCTTTCTAGGTTTGCACTGGCTGTCTTTTGAAATTTCTAAACATTTTAATATTCATATTTGACTGTACTATTCTAGACATAGGACAAACCAACATGCTATAGAAACTTATACATGTGACATATGGGCCTATAAGGCCAACTTGATCATTTGTGTACTCAAAGCATAGGCCAACAAGTGATACAAGTATCTATATACATGAAATTTGTCTACAAGCTTCTAAGAGTACATAACCATCATAAAGGTCAAGAGAGGGTCCCCCCATACCAATCAATACATGTTCAAATGATACTAAACAATAGGAAACTCCAAAGCAAGTGGAGTGCACCAGCACATTCTGCTAAGCTGATAGCCTACTAGAAGGATTCTCAACCTGTCTATTCGGACCTGCGTGCATTAATGCAGCGTCCCCAGGAAAAATGGACCTCAGTACTAATAAAGTGCCGAGTATGTAAGACATGAAGCAATATATAAAAGACATGAAAGAAACACAGAGTACAGAACTCAATCTGTGAGACTGAATAGCGTTGTGAATCATGAAATATTATAATGTCATGCATATGCATATAAAAGTCATCATGCATAGATTTATGCGTACATAACATCATCAAGCCTTTAAGGGCATCCATTTGTGGGCGAAATCATCAATGTATACCAGCTGATTAGGTTGTGATGCATATATAACACAATAACCTTTCCCCATACCCCATATACATATAGTGTATGCGTATATAACTCCATCTGATCATGGGTTAATGTAAATATGTAATGATTTTAATGCATGAGAAGTAAGTCAATATGATTTCTCGAAATGACAAATGTTCATTATTCCTTCGGATAACTTTATCAACTTACGTATTTTTAGATACCCATTAACAGATGATATAATAATAGGACAAGGGAATCAAGAACATAGGCAACCTTAGTATAACTAAGAATAGAGTCATTTGTGAAAGTTCCGTGTTTGCTCGTTTTGTTTGTATCATATGGATCATGCCAAAAGTAAAGAAGGGATAGCCTTAACATACCTTAAACAAGTGTGTCCAATAACAATGCTAAACTCAGATCATGGCACCTTAATCTACAACAAAGACAGTGAAGTTGTTGTCAAGTTACGAATGACTCTCTCATTTATATAACGAAAGTAACTTAATCTGTAACACAATAAAGGGACAACATTTCCTAGATTTTACTAGTCTCTCAAGCCTACTCTAGGCGAGTGATAACTAGGGATTCTAGCCTATATTATGCTCCTTTTGCTTAGGTTTTGGATTTAAAAAAATGTGTATAAGTATTTCAGAAAACTAAATTATTGTGCTTGTTTGTGGGGTTTTGTCAAAATGAGGGAAAAAAGTCATAACCAGCTCATAGAGGAGTTAAACCTGTACAAGTTCAAAGATGAGCTAAAAGCGCTGACAACAATGAAATAGTGCGATCATGGAAGATCCACCGCTGAGGCGAACATAATAATGCTCTCTGCGGAATTGAGGTTTAGAGAAGGCAATTTTGGCACAACAGACATTGCTGACCGTAGTGAAATAGCGGTAGAGCAGAATTACTTGATACGATTGCATTCCATATTGCATTAAGGACGAAACTAAGAATCGGAGGACTGGATATTTGAGCTTATATAACGAGCGCGGTTCGCGAATATATTTCGCAGTCGTGGTTGAAGACAACGCTGAGGCGGTTGCTTTTCCGTTCCCGATGGAATCAAGTCCAAACCAAGCTCAGAAGAGAAGAAACGCGATTCATGCTTGATTTTCTGTGGCCACGAAATTCCAAACACTGAGGCACTTAGTATTACGCTGTCAGCGGAACCTTCATAGGGGCATTTTTGTCAAGTAATTTTATTTGTCTATAAATAGATATTTTTCAGATTTTTAGGGTATGTGTTATTTTAAGGAGCACGTGAACAACTATTTGTTACTTCTTAGAGTAATTTTAGAATAACTTTAGAAAGTAATCTTAGATTCTCTTCTTGTAATTAATTTTTATGGCTTATATTTCATCTCTATTTTTGATTTATACCTTGATTATGAGTAGTTAAACCTATTAACTGGGTATTTAATGGATCTTCTATTTTAGGTCTTAATTGTTTATGGGTTAGTGATATTTAGCTTGTTTCATGCTTTAATTATAGAATTGGTGGTTGCAAACACGGATTCATGCCTTTATGACTTAGACTCTTCTTGAGAAAGAGGGTCTAAGTCTAGGAAATTCATGCTAACAAGGAATTAGAGTTCATTTAAGAGATTTGACCAATTAAAGGATTAAATCTAGAGAGAGTAATACCCGACTTGAGCCAATTTTACTTGTATTATTTGAACATCCAATTGGGCTTGAGAAAGAAAATTAGGGCAAAGTCATTCAAACTATCGAGAGATATAGAGTGAGTAATTATGTGTAATGGTTATATCACGACTCCCAATATTAACAAGTTTGTCCTAAATTTAGATCTCATTAGATACTCACCTAGGTGTAAGTCATTTCCCTAGTGCTTTTTATCAATTGAGAAAACCCTTACAAAAATATTGTACTTAGTTTATTTTTAGCAATAAATAACTTTAGAAGTAGAATAGTAACAAAAACAAATCATGGTCAGAAGTGCAATTAAGAACAACATGCATAGCTAGATTAGATATAAACCCAATTCCCAACCAACATTAGCACCTTGTGGATATCAATCCGACCTTTCTGGTAATAATTGCATCAACCACTCTTTGTCATTTTATAGTGGTATAGGGTTGGACTCGATCGCCGAGACAACAACACAACAATCAGCAACTCAAAAATAACCTAACTACAATTCAGGACCTTTAATACAACAAATACCCCAAATATACCATAACATACCTAATCAACAAGTTATCAAGTAGCCAAATACTGCAACGACGGGCAACCGGCTCACTACCCTACTATATGTGGAATTTATCCACGCCTTCCATCCTTCCTAACTTCATAAATAAGTATCATAAGAGGCCAACATGAGTGGAATACAAAACAAACTGCTAAAAGTAGAAGAAATCGAACTCGCGGCTTCCGATCACCGTCTGGTGAGTTATAACTATTAAAAAATGAATTTATCAACCTTACCTAATATTTAAAAACTTAATACATAACGTAGGTATTTTATTAACTATGAAGTACCTTCCAAAATTCCAACTACAAAGAAAAAGAGAGGTGGTATAATGATACTTACGTCGTAGTGATCATTCTAATGTTATCGATTCTTGATTTCGTGAAAGGGATGTTGATCTTGCTTGGAATTTGAAGGAAAATCCTTGGAGAGCTTGAGAGTTTTTGATGTGAGTTTTCTGTGTATATTGACGAGATATATAAGGGAAAAGATCACTTATAAACCCACTGCCTCAATTCTCCAAGCATGTGGGTAAGTTGCTTACTTGGCAGCTTGAGCGGTGCAAATTCGGATGCTTGTATCTCTCTACTATGATATCATATTAACAAATGATTTGCAGCATTGGAAACTAGACATATGGAGCTTTAATTACATATAACGATCTCCCTGTAGCTCTCAATAGATTAGGATAAAACGGACTTGCAATCTAGCCTATAAACCTGCCAGTTTCTCCAAAGTGCGACGGTGTGACTTGGTTGCCTTACTTTAACAATTCATATTTATATACCCCAATGTCAAATGAATAAATGGGTTGGACCGTTGGAAACTAGGTTCCTAGACCTTCATTTTAGTATGAGATATGTCCCAAAATGACAACATAAAGCTTTCGAAATTTATTTAAATGGCTTATTACAAGACAAATTTTAGCTCGATTTTCCATAAGTTAAATCCGATTTTTCCCAAACTTTATATTTTATATCCAAATATTATATATAGTCATATTATGACTTTACACTCATTTTAAATCATAATTAATAAGTCTCACATTTATTATACGTTATCTTGGGACGCACATGATGGGACAACTATCTCATTTTTTTCCCAAGTCTCATTCATCTTAACTCACTTAAGGTTTCAATGAACCTTCCTTATCCTTGTAGAAAGAGTTCATCCTTTTGAACTTACATTATATAATCTTATTAAACATCTGTAATCTCTATTTATTAGGATAATTACATCACTGTATTTATAAGTACAATCGCGCTAATACATGAAATACAGAATTAAATAGCTATAATCCCTATTTTTAGGCGGATTATCTCACTGTATTTATAAATACAGTTGCACGAATACATGTAAATATGGAATACAACACAATAGCAATAAAATTGTAGCTACGACTAGTAAATATGAATATTATAACTATAGCATGATAATAGCCATTTAACTATTGCAATTTCAGAAAATTCCTCTAAACAATTTTAGACCCCCAAAAATGAAAATAACTCGTAAAGAAAATATACACATGGAATTATTGCGCAAATTGAGATGGAATAATTATATTAATTATACCAAACTAGAAAAATCATCTAGCATTGAATTGGGGCATTAGCATCAATACCCGTTTTCTAGGCCACGTCTTAACTTGTATTCGCTGTTAAAAAAAATACAAGTGCACCCACTTTTTCCTTTTACTTCAGCATACAGGTTTGAAGTAGCAAAGGCAATTATGCAAATTTCAACATTTTAGTAGACGGGTCTGAAGTAACAAAAATTACTGAACCAAGTGTGCTGAAGTTTTTGTTTATAATTACTGAACTTAAGCATTCTAGTGCTGAAGTTTTGCTCTCTATTTGTTAAGGTTTTTATTTGTAATTGTTGAACTTAAGCATTGTAGTTTTGTCATAAAGCTTTTTCAAAAAGTTCAGCAGAAGATGTTGAAGTTATTTAGTTCATTTGTAAAAACTTTAGCACTAAATAAGCTGAAATTTATTTTTGTCTTGAGTTCGTTAGCTTTGTCATAAAGCTTTTTCAAAAACCTTAGCAGAAGATGCTGAAGTTTTTTAGTTAATGTATAAAAGTTTCAGCACTAAATAAGCTAATTTATCCTGGATTCATTAGTTTTGTCATAAAGCTTTTTCAAAAATTTCAGCAGAAGATGCTGAAGTTATTTTGTTCATTCGTAAAAACTTCAGCACTATATAAGCTGAAGTTTTGAAAAATCTTTCTAACATACTCGATAAATAATCACCTTATTATTTCTATAAAACAATAAGATTACCAACAATTTCTAAATCATAAATTTTAGAAACAATAAACGTGAAAAGAACAAAATTATCATGAAAAGAATCACTAAGTATGGCCTTAAACTTCCCGTACGTGAAAATATTCATAATTATTATCTTCTAACGTACGTAATTATATATAATTTATTTTTAAATAATCAAATAAACATACTTATGGCAATCATCTCATGAACTGAGTTTCATAGCAGCACCATCAATAGCAGAAGGAAGAAGAAGAAGGAGGAGGAGGAGGAGGAGGAGAAGGAGAAAGGAGGCTAAAGTTATTTAAAAGTGGGTACAAGTTAAAAAAAATTTAAAAAATAAGTATATGTTAAATGGGGACGATCAAATAGGATACCTTGTGTAATTTTTATCGTAAAATTTTGTAAAGTTAAGAGTTGAGACCCAATAAAGGGAAGACTAAGCCCTTCTCTTTCTGATCTGGGCTCCATTGATCTGGGCTCCATCGTACTGCAAGCCCAATTTTGTGATGATCTAACTCATACTAAATTGAAAAATGACTCTTTATAGCCCCTCAAAACTTTAGTAGCACATATTTTTCTCCATTGACACGAAATGTACCTCCGGCCCAAACATATCATATTTAACAACCCGAAATATTTATGCTATATATTTTTTATATAATAATAGTCTATTTATATATTTTTTATAGTGACAATCTATGTTGTATATTTTTGTATTGTGTTTTGTATAGTGATAGTCTATTGTATATAAATTGTATAGTGAAAGTCTATTTTTTATATAAACTGTATAGAGATGGTCTATTATATATATATTTTTTATAGTGACAGTCTAATTTGTGTATATTTTGTATACTGACAGTCTATTTTGTATACATTTTGTATAATAACTGTCTATTATATATATTTTTTATAGTGAAAATCTTGTATATTTTTTTTATAGCGCCTGTTTATTTTGTATATATTTTATATAGTGATAGTCTATTGTATATATTTTGCACAGTGACAGCGTATTGTATATTTTTTGTATAGTGACAGTCTATTTTGTATATATTTTTATATAGTGACAATCTACTTTGTATATGTTTTGTATTCCGAGCACTTTTATCTATCTGACGTATATAAACTGTTGTATTATATATATATAGAGAGAGAGAGAGAGATATTATTTTTTTATCTTAACCTTATTTATCCAATGTGCATAGACTATTTTATATAAAAAATTATAATTAAGAAGCTGCTCCCATTTCTATTAACACAAAAATAAAAGAATGGTTATGAACAAAAATAATAGGTCCACTCCACAAAAAGATTAAAGTAATTTTATTGAATCGCAACTCACAAGACTCATGTTACTGTAATTAGTTTTTTTATTTAAATTTTTTGCTACTTTTTTATTTTCTGTTAAACAAACGTAAATTTCTTTCTGCTAATTGTAGGTGTTAGCAAGTTTAAGGAACTCATTATTTGTAATATGAAAAATTGGATATTTCTCTAACGAATATTTAATAGGTATTTTATACCTTTTAATTTTTATCCATAAATAAGAGACTGATTCAAAATTATTTGACCTTAAAAAGCAAAATGTGACACTTATTTGTATTAGATGAATATAAAGAGAAAAAGAAGAACTGGGAGAAGTTAAAATTTGCTCTTTTCATCGTAAGTTGGTGCTTTTGATTTTAGTTATATGAAAATTTTCTTTCATTTCTCTATTTTTTAGTTATTAATGAAGAAGTGATATCGACTTCCAAATAACCTTCCGTTGTCTACTAAATTCGGCAAATCAAATGGAGCTAACTAAGAAAACTGATTTATTTCTAAAATTTAACAATCTATGTTGGAGAAATAATAAAGAGTAGTAGATCAAAATAGATTTAAAACTCTACTTTGCAGCTTGAGGAGTTGATCAAATTGGTCAACGCATTTGTTTGTGTATAGTTAACATAATAAATTTTTGGCTATAACTTGCAATCAAATTAATGGGCTAGCAATTGTAGTACCGAACGGTAAGGCTGTATTCGGTTCCGGTTCTGGGTCTATTTGGGTAAACGGTTCCGGTTCTGGCGGTTCCGGTTCTGGCGGTTCCCGGTTCTGGCGGTTCCGGAGCCGGAACCGGAACCGGAACCATACGGTTCCGGAACCACCCGGTTCCGGTTCTGGCGGTTCCGGAACCGCGGGTCAGGCGGTTCCAGGCGGTTCCCGGCTTTTTTTTTTTTTTTTTTTTTAAATTAAATATCTTGTATAGTAGTGATTAGTATATTGTAGAATATATTTTTATATGGTGTACTATGTTGTTACTATATCATATATTGTGTTTGGAAATTAGTATATATTCAAAATAAGTAGTGTATATTTTGTATATAAGTAGTATATATTGTAGTAAAGTAGTATATATTGTATATAAATAATGTATATTGTGTAGTAGTTAGTATTAATAGTATTATGTGTTGTATGTTATATATTATATGTTATATAAATATTTTATATTCAAGGATTGATATAGAAGTAAAGACAAAGAAATATTGAGACAAATATATTCAAGTATATGATAAAAAGCATATTTATTGACCAAAATGGCATATCTTTCTTAGTCTTCCTTTCCCCAATGGAATGAGCACAACATGGTACTAATACCACCATTAAAAGGAAAAAAAACTAAAAGAAGACATGCCAATGTACAAGTTACATCATAATTTATGTATTATTTCTAACAAATCTCATAAAACCTTCAAGGTTTGGAGGTGGTTGTGTTGGCGGTGGTGGAAATGAAGCTTGTTCATCACCACTTCCGGGTGAAGATGATTCTTGAGCAATTTCTGCTAGCATTTCTTCATAGCACTCATCTATTTCGGGTTGAGATTCAGCTAGCCCAAAGTTTCTTCTTTCAGAGCGGATCCAATCTCGGAAGAGCACTGATTTTTCCAAGCTGTCCCGCATCGACGCTCTATGATCTCCTATTTGTAGTCTGGCTTGACTAAATACGCTCTCCGATGCAACAGTTGACGCTTGAATGGACAGAACATCCCGAGCCATCCTTGCAAGAACGGGAAAATGCTTTTCCCTTGTCTTCCACCAATCCAAAAGGTCGAAAGATCCGTCTGGATTATCATTCTCTAGCCCCTGCGACAAATAAACTTGAAGTTCGTTTAGATGGGAAATATCATCTAAATTCTCACCTTGAGTACCCCTGAACTCCGTCCACGATTTAAGAGCTGTTAAGCCAGCAACTCTTTTAGACGATTGTGACGTGGACGAAGTAGGAGTTGGAATATTAGGCCTAGCATGCTCTAAGGCCTGTTTATAAGCATTATAAACAGTTTGAGCATTCACTGTAATTGATGCTTTCACATCAGATAGTGTAGCCATTTCTTCTGGTGAAAGATCTAAACATTGATAAATACTAGTATACCAAAAGTTAGGACCTCCTGCTTTCATAGTAGGGTTTAACAAAGCAGCCACACCAAAAATAGGAGGGATTGGAAAAAAATATTTTTTAAATTTCTTTTTCATTTCAAATATTGCATTTTCATAAATTTCCCCTCCCTCGTTAAAATCAGCAAATAAATTAGCAAGTGCGGCAATATATACTAAACAGTTTGAAATTGTAGGATAATATTGGCCAGATAAAGCAGTTGTAGCCACACTAAAATGTTCTAAAAAATCTAAAAGAATCTTAACGTTATTCCAATCTTGATTAGTTAGCATATCATTATCTTCATCCTCACAATCCCTAGAATTATAAGTAGCGGTTATTGGGTTTCTATATTCATACGCCACTACTAAGCTTTCATACATGTAGTTCCACCTAGTCGGACAAGGTTTAGGAACCTTTCTTTCTCTAAGGCCACTTTCGTCACATTTTTTATAATATTCTCTAAGTCTACTTCTACGGTTTGAATAAAAAAGCCAATTAAGAGCGAATTTAACTTTTTCAATTTCTATGTTTAAAATTCTCATACCATCTCCAACAATTAAATGATAAATATGGCATATACATCTAACATGAAAAATATTTGTAAAAGCAGGATTAAGTTTTCTAGTTAAAATACCTATTGTAGTTGTGTTGCTACTAGCGTTATCCATGGAAATTGACATTATTCTATCACTAAAACAAAAATATCTACAAACATCATAAACAGTGCTAGCAATAAACTTACCTGTGTGCCGTGAATTAATTATTCTATATGCTATAATGCGTTTTTGCATGGTCCAGTCTTCGTCTATCCAATGACTGGTCACGGTTAGATAATCACAATCATTTCCACTTCTACCAATATCAGTTGTAATAGACATACGATTACTTATATGAGTAAATAAATAGCGCAAGTACTGTTCATATTCATGCTTATATTTATAAATGTCGGCCTTAACTGTGGCGCGAGGCCAACCTTTATATGTAGGATTAAATACTCGTCTAATATATTGAATCCAAGCAGGATTAGAAGCAAAAGAATAAGGTAAACACATAACAGTAATCATTTTAGCTAATTCTTCACGATCCTTATTAGGATCGTAGTACAATATACCTCCGGTGACAGTGTTTATTCCTGGTTGAACCATGTTAGAACCAGTACTTTGGTTAATTGTAGTATCAGGACTTGACTTCCCCTCTTGTTCCGTTTTCATTTGAAAATATCTAGCCTTATCGCTAGGATGTATATATATATATATGTTTAACTAAACTACCTGTTCCGCTACGATCACCCGTATACCTATGAACAAGTTCTTTACCACAAGTTTTGCATTTAGCCCTATTCTATCACCGACTGCTATATCATGTAGAAAATTAACATCGCTAAATTGAAAACACGGGTGATCACTATCAAGTATTCCTAAGTTTTCATTAGTATTTCTAGGTTGGCTACTAGTTTGAACTTGTTTATCTTTTCTAGGTCTGGGAGCCGGGGAAGGGGTAGGATTTTGGCTACTACTTTCACCGGATTTAGATGTACCTTTTCCGAACATTTTTTTCAATGAAAATGCCATACTAATTATAATTAAGGAAAATATCAACACACAACAAATATTCTTAGCACGTAAGAGTTGAAACGAGTTTACCGGATTGACGAACAACTTCTTGAAAATTGACAATCGTTGTAATTGAACACTTGAAAACTTCAATTCAACAACTTCACAATGTTTCACGAATTTGCAACAAAAATTAAGCACTTGCACAGAAAGATTGTAAGAGAGCTTGAGAGAGATTGAGAGAGATTGAGTAAGATTGATGAATTGGTGAATTAAAATGAAAGAATGAGGGGGTATTTATAGTTGAGAAATGGGAAATTATGTAATTATATAAAGTTTGGGGTTAAATTAAATTTGAGGGTCAAATGGCTAAATTTTAAAAATGCCAAACGGCTATTTCTGCAATACCAACGTTCTGATTTTCAGAATTTAAAAAAAAAATTTTTTTTTTTTAAAAAAATGGCCGTTGGGAACCGGATAGAACCGGAACCGGAACCGGACCGGTTCCGGCGGTTCTAAACGGTTCCAAACGGTTCCGCCAACGGTCCGAATTTAAATTTTTTTTTTTAATATCGGAACCGTTTGGAACCGCCGGAACCGGTCCGGTTCCGGTTCCGGTTCCACGGTTCTAAAGGGTGGAACCGGCCCGGAACCGCGGAACCGGAACCGTATAACCGGAACCGTTTAGAACCGCGGAACCGCCAGAACCGCGGTTCCGATCACGGTTCCGGTTCGGAACCGTTATTCTTCCAGCCTTACCGAACGGCTATAAATAAAGTTTACTTTGCTAAATTTAAGTTCCAAAGGAAGAGGGAAAAAATGTTAATTTCAGTAAAAAGAGCTAAAATGCCTACACCTATAGCATTATCTTTGATATTTCTGCATTTTATTATTCCACAAAATAATAAATCATATGTAAAAGATATATAACATCTACTTACTATTTTAGTGTGAGTCGGCTACAAAGAAGTTTATTTTTACTACCACTACGACTAGATATGATAGGATAAATAAAGACCTATTTATTCTTAAACAGACGAATTTAGATTAATCGGACCTATGAGTATTTAATATCATATGATTGATTAGCTTAAAGTCGATGCAGATCCAATAAGCTTTCTATCTTCTATAATTAAGGTGGAGGGTCCAATCTTCATCAATATCGTAATATTCTTTTCCTATTTTTTCCGCCCCTTTCCCTAATATAATTTTAAAAAAGAAAAGCAGATCCACTACTTGTCTTTTCTCAAAAAAGAAAAGAAAAAAGATAAAAGAAAACTAATGCAGATCCATGTACTTTTTAGGCAAAATACCTTAAACTATTTCTAAATTTGGTTCAAATTATTAATATCTTCCTCGAATTATGTCGGGTCTTAATTTCCCCCCCTTAACTTGACTTTTTGAGAGCCATTACCCCTCTAGACAGTGATGTAGTAAAAAGTGTGGGTGAACTCGCATGCTACGTGGATTTTTCTATCTATGTAGCCTTTTTTTAAAAATAAAATATTTTTTACCTTTTTAAGAATATTACTTTTTAGATAATTTTTTTTCGAATAAAATTTATTAATAAAAATTGGATATAACTATATTAATTAGGCTAAATATTTTTATTTGACCAAAACTAATAAGGTTTTAGTTAATCTTTTGTTGAATTTGACCTAAAAATAAAGATTTATACAATTGAAATAAATGATTAAAGCATCTAAAAAGTTATTAGAAAATACATAGTTGAAATAAATAGTCATTACATGAAAAGAAAAAATAAAAAAAGTATACAATTGCACTTGTAATTTGTTGTAATTGTATACTCTTTTTATTTCTTCTTGTGATGCAATGACTATTTATTTCAACTATGTATTTTATTTTTTAGGTAAAATCTGTAAATAAAAAAATTTAGAGTACCGTAATTTAGAGCTATGTAAAAAATTATAACTAAAATAATTAATTTTAAACTATGTAGTTTTTATAACTTTTTAGATGCCTTGAAGATTTATTTCAATTGCATAAATTGTTATTTTCAGCTCACATTTAAAAAAATTAATTAAAACTTTATTATTTTTGACCAAATAAAATATTTAGCCTAAATAATGTAGTTCTATCTAAGTTTTATTGTAAATTTTATTTTAAAAAAATTATCTAAAAAATAAAAACTCTTAAAAAAGGTTAATTTTTTTTTTATATGCTATATACAAAAGTGACAGGTGAGTGCACCTACACTTTCTGCCATATCAGCATTTAGGGGGTAATGACTCTCAAAAAACTAAGTTGAACGGGGTAATTAAGACCGATCATATTTCGAAAAAAATATCTATAGTTTGAGCAAGTTTAAGAATGGTTTAAGATATTTTGCCTACTTTGGAACATATTTCAACATCCTCAAAGCACGTGCAGTGCACGTGACCAAACAACAATGAATCTCATCACATAACGCAAAACCCTAATCTCATATAACTAACAGTAGAAAGCTCGGCCACTTCCCTTTCCCCTTTGTTTCACAGATCTTTGTATCAACAAAAATGGCGACAACAGGGAAGAAAACGAAGAAGACCCATGAGAGCATCAATAACAGGTTAGCTCTGGTAATGAAGAGTGGCAAGTACTCTCTCGGTTACAAGACCGTTCTGAAGACCCTCAGGAGCTCTAAAGGTACCCCTTCTTTTCTCTTTGTGTGTGTGTGTGTGAGAAGATTTTGTGGTATTTATTGCAAGTAAATAGGACTAAAATATTATTGGGAATTTGCAGGGAAGTTGATATTGATATCTAACAACTGCCCACCATTGAGAAAGTCAGAGATTGAGTACTATGCTATGCTTGCTAAAGTTGGTGTTCACCATTTCAATGGAAGTGAGTCTCTTTTCTTCTTCTTTAATTTTTATTATCTTCCAGCATTTGGATTGATTTATTTAGGTATTAATTCTGTATATTGTAGCTAATGGAAAATCTCAATTTTGTGTATTTTTCTAACTCCAAGCCTACTTGATATACTATAAATTTGTTTATGTGTTTAAGTGGAGGTGCTGAGACCTCTTTTAGCTAATCATGTAGGGAATTTTTGTTTATTCTGAGGAATTTTAAGTTTTTAATGATCTTAAAAGATGAGATCAGACAGTTCACTGAAATTTTATCTCTGTGAGATTGTCAAAATCAAAAGCTTTTCATTCAATTGATTTAAATTAGAATTGAGGTGTTCACCTTTCTTTGCATTTATTTTGCGAAAAAATGAAACTTAGGTAAGTGCTCATTAGTTTTTCTGCAACATAATGTTGGTGGGCTAGGGATGCTGAGCTCTATTAATCAGTGTTATGTTTATATAAATTAAACATAATTTCTACTAAAAGACATTACCAACATATCTTTGTTTGGGGATTTATTGCATTTTTGTGTCATTTCTTCGACTCATGGGTGTTTACCTGACGCCTTTGTATTATGTGGGGGGGTGGGAGGTGGGGTAACCTATCAGTATAAGGACATTTTGTGATTTTGTTCTTCAACTAAAACAAGTATTTTCATGACTCCTTATATATGTTCTTTTTCCGTTGCAACTTTTTTGCGTGTAGACAATGTTGATCTTGGAACAGCATGTGGGAAGTACTTCCGTGTTTCATGCCTCAGCATCATTGACCCAGGTAAAGTGTGTTTGAGATCTTCAATTGTAGTTTTGTGAAATTTTACTGTGAGTCGAGTACTAAAGAGAAGCTCTTAGTTTGGCTTACTTGTGGTAATAATGTTGTTTCAGGTGATTCGGACATCATCAAGTCTCTGCCTGGTGATCATTAAGCGATATTCACCAGGGTTTTGTTAAACCATTTTAGTGAGTTGAGAAAATCTGTACTATCTTTTTATTCTTGTATTTCAGAGTTATACCAAAGAGGATGTTGGTATTATCTAGTTTTGTTGGTTTTATCATTTCTCCAGAAGTTTTGAGGTCAGGTACATTATGATTTATTCACAGATCAATTTCCCTATACCATTTTGCTTTTCTAAATGAGTTCACTAGATTTTCTTGTTGTTAACTAGTTGCATCTAGACCAACTCATTTCATGCTCCTGTCATTCCATATCTATGTTTCTTAGCTTCTTCGATTGCCATTATTTGTGGTTCAGACTCAATAATGTGTGTACTTATGGAGTAGTGACAGATTATCTTAGCTTTTACATCAGTATTTTTTCTGTGAAATCTTCACCTGTATTCACTTGTGGGATTACACTGGGTTTATTGTTGTTCCTCCCCTCTGTACAAGGATTGAATCAAAGATCCAGAGCCAATCCAAAACATATGGAGTTCCAAGAGGTACTAACATTCTTGTCAATTGTCGAAACCTTCATGAACTTTAGTAGTAGTACTTTTAGTATGTTTATCTGTTGGCAAAGGGAGAATACTAAGTGAAGCCCAGTATTGTGACCTACACAAACAACCATTAAAGTGGATTGTCTTGAATTTTTGTCTCCCCTTGTTCCAAGGGCAGTACTTTAACTTTTGTCCTTGACGATTCGTTCATGGGGCAAGCGGGGGTTAAATGTTAAAGACCACCCCAAAAAGTGTCATATTTCTACATTTTTTTTACTTGAGTAGAGTTATTCTAGGCCAATCCAAATCTAATGGGCGACTTAGGAAGTTTTAAAGTAAAAATTGCACGGGCTAGTTAGTTTTCGAATTGATAATTGAAAAATAGTCAACGCTTGCAAAGTTATTGGAAAATAGTTATTATTTTGTTGCAACAAGGAAAGTTCCAGCATAATATACTGGAGATTAGTACACCTGTGTATGAACTTCCACATATTATCCTGGACCAATATATTATGCAGTAAGTTCACATGTAAAAACTTTGAATTCCAGTATATTATGCTGGGATATTTTTCGGATCTTGAACAGTATTTTCATTTAGATTTATCTTTACATGAAATGTGGTTAAATTTTGACCATTTTTAAAACTGTGGCTATTTTTCAATTACCACTTATAAATGTGGTCATTTTTGAATTTCACACAAGTTCAAGACTTGAGAAAGCAGTATTGGCCCTCACAGGTCCATTTGATTTTCAGTGGGCTCTGGAAAAGGAGGATGACTGGGTCTGGACCCAAATAGCTAATAGCTAACCTTCTATAATCTTTTGGGTTTGGAAAGTAATACATCCTTGAGCTTTTGAATGGAACAAAGAAATCTATTAACTTGAATGTCAACAAGAAAAATCAAATACACAATGTTTGCAACAGTTCCAAAAATACATCTAAATTTTGATGTGAAGGAGAAATTATCCTTGTTTGCGGAGAATGAAATTTAGCTAAATCAGTGAAAAAAAGAGAGGAAGTATCAAGTATGATAATTCCCTTTCAGTAACTTTTTAAAAGGATTATCCAATACAATCGTATAAGAATTGGAAGTCCATCCCTGTATTATTTCCTTTAGCTTTCTTGTATACCTTTTTATCCCATTTTACTGTATCAACCTTCTTCTTTCTATTGTTTTCATTAGTCTCAAAAGTTTGATTGTAACTTAATTATTTGGTTCAAGGCATTGATTGAATTTCCGCAATTCTAAAATTCTATATTTTAAATAACCGGTATTGTCTTTTAATTGATTGAATTCTTTCTACATATTTCTTGCGTTAATTACTTTAGAATACATATTATTTTTGTAAACTATGAATAGTAAGTAATTATAGGTCTATAAATATGATTCTAAGGGTGTGTTTGGTGTGAAAGGAAAATATTTTTGTAAAATATCATCCAATTTTTTTAATTTACTTGAAGTGAATATTTATTGTATATATATACCAACCTAAAAAGATTATGGGCGAAAAAAAAAAGAAATCGGTGTCCAAGGTTGAACTCTTCCAAGTTTAGCGCCAGACAATCCGCGCAATAGCAAGATAATACCTCCTCCAGCTTTTCTAGTTAATCGCGTGAATTTGTTGTTTACGTAACTCGTCTATCACCTATCGTCACCTTATTTAAATTGTGGTTTGGCTGATTGATCATGCAATTAATATTTAAAAATTAAAATCCCTAATGATTGTTTGCTTACGTCTGATTCTATAATTAGCTTATAATAGTCTTTATAAAGAAACTTTATTATAAAAAGAACGTTGTAAAGTTCAGCTGAAATATGTTGGGATTAAAAGAATAAAAAAAAAAGATTATTATTCGGCTGGTGGCTACGACTTGTCTTAGGGACCATCTTTGTTCATGGAGTTGGGATCTCGTACGTCATAGATTTTTGACGGCTTTAGAATTTGTATTTTCTATCAAATTATCAGCTTGGTTTGAGCATTTTTGCGAAGAGACTGAGTTAATGTAGGATTGTAAAATAATTAGGTATTGCTCATTGTATAGTCCAAAACACCAGATTGAGACCAATATTTATCTTAAAATGGATTTCTGCTGTCATAAAATTCAAAAATTTGTAAAACTATATTTATGGTCAAACCTTTGTCCCTTAGCTCCAAATTAGATATAACCTTTTCGCTGATAAGATAATTTCTAAATTTTCTCTTGACTTCTTAAAATATTCTACTTCCAGTTTTCCTATTATATTTTCAAAAATGAAATAGAGGAATTGTATGATATTACATGTTCTCTGAGAAAGATAAACGATTCATATTTTCTGTTTTTTAAGAATATGAATTGTACAAGTGCATGACCAAACCTTGCATAGCACTCTAGATATTCAGTAGTATGCAGGATTTTGTATAAATTGTGTTAATTTATTATTATTATTTGGGTTGTATGTCATATGTATATCTTGTCTCTTTACTTCTTCGTGTAGGATAAGGTTTGTCTATACACTATCCTTCCTAGATTGTATTAGTAAGATTTTATTATATTGTTTTTGTTATTATATTTCTTGTCTTAAAGTAATATTCCTTTTGCAATATTATAAACCGTGGTAGTTTATTATATATGTGACTTTAAATATTATCCCCACATATTTATTGAATTTTTTCAAAAGGTGTCTCTATTAGTGAGGCAGAGGGAGAGTATTATACATGGGTTTGATCGAATCGGTAATTTTAGTTTAAATTCTGTATATATTAATTTTTATTTTTAAATATATATAAATTTAAATTTTAAAATACATATTAACAACTTGAAATTATTATCCTAACATTTTAAACCTATAAAATTTAGCTCTTGGCTCTGCCAATTACTGCAATATTAAAGGCACAACTGATGTGATGAACAGACGTAGATCCATAAGGGTCCTACAATCAGGCCAAGAAGGGGCCTGAACACGTGCCACCCACGTGTAAACCTACATGGCTAGGTGTATACTGACATGCCACCTCATCAACAAATTCTGCCAAATATATAAACGATACAAATTAAGGTTCATTTGTCTTCCTTTTATTTTGCAAAAAACAACTATCCCAAGCCCCACTTCATTCTTCGCTTTTAAAAATAATATTACTTGTACTAAAGTAGTACCATGCTAGAACTCATCAATCATTAACATCTCATTATAAAAGTTGAAGTTAGCAGTTTCAAGATATTTTTTCAAATGAATATCTACGTTGTTTTGCTAAAACTTCTCCATATATTATTTTCTTTTTATTATTATGTGGAGAATAGTAAGTGAAATATCCAAGCGTTTATTTTTTTTATCTCTTAAATTCTTGTTCTCCTTATGTAGGGATAATGGTTAAGGTTAGTGTGAAATTTGTGGACTTGAATTCTTAATTAGCTTTGCCATATTGCACTTGTAATAGGCAAGTGATTAATATATGATAAGAATGGACATTGCGCCTAACTCAATCCCAAAAACTAGCTTATGAGGTGAGGATTGCCCAAGCCATTTAAGGAGACCAAGGAAGATGTGGGACAACTCAACACCCCCTCCCCCCACGCCCAGATTTCTGGAGCGTGGACAACATAAATGGGGCCCAGCATCGGTAACAATAATAGGGATGGGCCTGACTCTGATACCATGAATAGAATGGACATTGGGCCTAACTCAACCTCATAAGCTAGCTTATGGGGCAATGGGCATAACTCAACCTCAAAAGCTAGCTTATGAGGCGAGGATTGCACAAGCCATATAAGGAGACCAATGACCTCAAATCTCCGATGTGGAACAACTCAACAATATACTTAGCTTATTAGTAACTTACTTTAGTTTGAATTGACAACTAATGATTTCAGGCCTTCCTTATTTGTTAAATGAGTAGGAATAATATAATAGAAGAATATTATTGACGCCATATATTTCAAAGTTTTATATCTAATCATATTAGTTTATCATGATAAGTAATTAATTAGAGTGAGGATATATATAACATTGTATGAGAATATATACGTGTCATTTGGTGTAAGCAGTAATTTTCTTTTACCATAGGCGAACTCCTCTTTACACAAGACTAGTGCCTTTGTATCTTCTTAAATAGGCATGTTAATCTCATGCTCCATTATCTTCTCACTTAAAAAGTCACATTGTTTAATTACCTTCAGTAAATCCCGGGATAATGTTTTACCACAGACAAAAAAATAAAATGCATAATAAAATATCCAAAATTCACTGCTAACCCACAAATCCCTTAAATGAATAGCCCAATCCTCGGAGATTTTATGAGCAAACTATTAGCTGTCACTGCCAAAAAATATTTTTCACTTTACTCAGTTTTCCCTTTCTTCAATATATTCTTCTTTTCTCTATATTCCACGCCCCCTACCCCACCTCACCCTCTATATATACACACCCCCCTCTCTTCACCTCAAATTCTCCATTACCCCATGCCATGCAAAAACCTTCATCACATCAAAAACCTCCAAATTCTCCTCTTCCCAAAAACCCTTTAGATTGTTCTCTTTTTTCTCCCATGCAGTCATCAAAAAATGAACATTCACTAGGTTTGGCTGATTATGTTGGTGTTAAGAGCTATGTTGATTTAAAATCTGATTTGAATTTGGAACCCTATAAGTGGTTCAGTGGCGGCGCTGACGGCGGCTTTGAGAGAAGGGAAGAAGTGAGAATGGCGATGAAGAGAGAGAAGCAGAAAGAGAAAGTAGAGAGAGAATATCCACCGTCGATACCGTGGCTGAAGCACACGGAGAATTTGCCGACTTCACAAATGCCGTGGGTGATGAAGAGGTATTATACATCTGACGGCAGATTGATTATCAAAGAAGAGAAGGTGAAAAGGTTTGAGTATTTCGAGGCTCACCGTACTAATGGACGATTAATGCTTAATCTCGTCCCATTAAACGATGACGTTTCGGGTTCCGACAATGATGATGACGATTGTGTATGTGATGATAGCGGTGTCGCTGTAACGGATGGTTGTAATCAGGTGAAGGTTGATCGGACGGAAGAGAAAGAATCGACATTGGTGAATGGTGGTAGTTCTCCGGTGATTGGCGGCGGTGGCAGTGGAGGAGGAAGCAAGTGCTCGATTTTATTTTCGATAGGTGTAGCTGTACCAGCGATAAGGCCAGTTCATACATAACAACCTACCCACAACTGTTGACCTATCTCTTATGAGAAAATGAGCTTTTTTTAAAGTATTTTAAATCCTTTTTTTTATTTAGTTCAAAAGGAACAAAAAATTTTGTCTGGATTTTATTAATTTTTTATTAGTTTAAATTAAATTTTGTTGTTTAATTATCCTTTGTGCTGCATTTCAGGAGTGTTGCTTAAGGCTACTGATTAAATTATATTAGGTGTATTTTGTAAGGCAGAGATTTCTTATTATTACTCCAACTAACACTTATACAATAATATTACTAATATTTAATGATTTCATAAAAACACTGTGTAATTTAATAAACTTTAATTGTCAAAATTCAATACATGACTTTTTGGATACTATTTTCTGTCACTAACCAAATATGAAATATATTTTCTAAAAAATATTTTTCCAAAAATGACTTTCATACCACAGAAACTTGCTAGGCAACCTAATTGTACGTATAAAATAAAAGAGGTAATAATTATGTTTTACTCCAGTAATTTTATAAAATGGAAAATTAATCAAAAAATAATAAATCGTTATATTAAGTTTTCTACTGTCTTTCTTGTAATTAGTGATGTTTTTAGTTTTAGCATATGTCAGGACATCAAAAAAGAAAAGAAAAGGAAGTAAATTCTGATTCATTGACTTTCATGCATGGTTATGTCATTACCTGTAACGATTTATTTGTTTTTCTTTTCTTTTAATTTCATGCTTTATATGATAATCTGAGTAAATTCTTCCTATATTTAAATTTTGAATTTAGTGAGTGGAATCCTACCTGGATGATCTATTGCTTCTTTTAATTGCACCACCAGTTTTAGTCTAAATTTAAATAAGATAGTTTCTATTATAAAATAGTAAAAGAACAAGAGCAATATTGCAGAGAAAGAGAGAAAAAATTCTTATTGAATTTTGGGTGGTTTACAATGGGGTAAGAGCGCTCTATTTATATGAGGAAAAATAACTTAGCCTCAAAATAAAACTCTCTAAAAGATATACATTCACTCCAAATAGAATTCTATTCATAACACTCCCCCTTGAATGTCTACTCGGTAAGTAATGTGCCTTGTTAAACCTTAACTAAAATAAAACCCAATGGAAAAAACATTCTAGAAAAGGAAAAAGAGTACACATGTTAAGAAATGCGCCTATTGGTTGCCTCGTTAAAAACCTTGCAAGGAAAATCCAGTTGGACAAAACCTTATAAGGAAAAAAGAGTGCAACGTGCATTAACTCCCCCTGATGAGAGCATCAATTCACATCCTTGAGTCTTCGCATTCCAATCTTGTGCACCATCTTCAATAGATCGTTGGTAGAGAATTGATAAATAAATCAGCCATATTAACTAGAATGAATATTTGCACCTTGAAATTATCACTCGTGATAGATATATAATGTCTTCACAAATATCGTGGAATTACTCTTCAATATTTCCATAGAGGTATCCTCACTATCACATTATCATGCTTATAGTTATAGCAAGATATATTTGTGCATAAATTGCATAAAGGAAGTGGTACCTCAAGATCAAGAATTATAGATACTTCAAGCAACTTAAATCCTTCATGGATTGTCATATAAGTTAAGTCATATAAGCCATATTATAGATTTTAGATGCATATCAAGTTTTCATGTCATGCTAGACAAATAAGATATCGAAAACTGATTGCACATACCATTGACTTTATACTTTTAAGTATTTGAACTACATGTCCAAAACTACATGTCTTTCATATGAAATTAATTCTACTTGAATTGTATCTCTTCCATTTGGCAAATACTTTTGTGTCTATATTCGATAGACTTAAGATCCTCATCTATACTTAGCGCTATGATAGATGTCGACGACAAATATTTTATATCGGTTCCATAATTTTCCATAAAGACATAACATAGAGATCTCTTCATTCATATATTGAGGTACCTAAATCTCTTATGAGATTTTATGAAGTGTTATGTCATCTGATCTTCTAGATCACTTGCCTCCTTATAATGATCAGTTTGATCATTTGCTCGTCTTCTTTATCAAGAAGATCTATTTGAAACTGATTTGTCTATACGCTTTAAGCGTACCATAAATTTTGTCCTTCTAGTACTTAATATGAGCATTTGCAATGAGAATATAGTTACTTTCTTTGGGTCAGCAAATGCATATGGCATGCTTTCAATATGTTCTAAATGAATTATCTTTTTTTGAACTTCAAGTTCATATTATCTTATTCGAGGATCTAGATATACAAATGATAATTCGTTCGACGTAACTTTTTTTTTCAATTGTTTATCATATATCCCCCTCATGTTAGAAAAACTAACTTGTTTTCTCAACTTTGAGAATCCTTCTTTGTGCATTATGGTTGTTAATGAAAATATACACCGCACATCAATAATAATAAGATGAAATTATTTGGTTCCTGATCCTGAACCACTTGTGAGGGGATAATATAATATACTTTCGTATATAACATATATCACACGGATATAGATAACTTTGTTCACATAAGCAATAGTTTAGCTAGTAAGTGGAGGCACTCAATAAAGTATCTTGCTAAGCCAACTATGATGTAAACCAACTTATCAAGATGAACTATCTTGAATTGAAAATCTGGAAATTGTGCTCCAAATTGAATTATTGAGCAAGTTACATTGCAAAACACCATGTTGCGAGTTAATAATAATTGCACATGTAACCATCTCATAGATGCATCTTATGTGGTATACATGGCAGATGAATGAGCCTATATTCACCTTTGATATTTCCAGCATTCATGGGATTCAATCCCAATTTTAATTGATTTATTAATTAATGAGAACAAGCAATATAAGAGAATTCGTAAAGATCTTTCTAGTTCTTTAATATTTACCCATATAGATTTTCGTTTATTTTTGCCCATCATACTTTAATTAATATGACTAAACCAGCTATGCCAACTGGATATCAATAAACTCCAAGTTTATCATGATATGAGTTTTATGTCAATAAAGTTCTACTTTATTGTGGCATTCTTTTATTTATGTAGTACAAACTGGAGAATAAAGCGGGTAGCTTTTCGCATACATATTATTCCGCTACAAGTTGTAGTAATAGAAGATATCAAATCTTTCCTTTATTTATAGTCTCAATACAATCAACCACTTTCGCATATACTTTGGAAACTGAATAAGTTTATTTGAGACTTACTACAACACAATATCTTATGGGCAATCAATTGTGTTTCTCCAAAATAGTATAATTGGCTCTTACAGAGTTTTGAATTAATTTGGTACTATCATATATTAGTCAATATCCATTTACTGAATATTTCCTTTAAAGAGAAAGTTGTACCATTATGGTCATGGTCAAAATTATATGCAAGATATGTTTCTTGCATTATTATTGTCCTTAATAATCACATTAGCAAAATATTTTGGCGTACAATAGGTACGTGATCAATGACCATTCATGCCATAATAATGACATTATTTTCTTATATCATCTCAAACCTCCTTCTAGAGGCAAGTGTGGTATATTCACTACCACTAGCACGTTGATATTCTTCCAAGAATGAATATGTATTCATAAATTAGATGTTGTTACACTCACATCATGAATGGACCATAATCATCTATATGTGATTTATAAAATCTCATATTGTCAAATTGATGACAAATATTACTTTCATAGAGTGAAGGATTATTTTGAGAATCCTTATTATCTTCATTATCACACTGATGACGATTATAATTTCGTCTATTGCCACGTCCACATCCATTGATACCTTCACGGTAATAATTTTATCTTCTTTCAGACTTATCGCATACTGCTATCACATTCTCTATAGAGAATGAGAATGGAGCAAATTCATTGGGACGGATTTTTAATTCTTTGCCCACAATCATACATGAATTTGATCATGGCAAGACATAGAAAATTTACTACTTTGGGTGGTTATAATATCTTTCAAGCTCCATTAGAGTTGCAATCAAAATTTGTCTTTGCTTGTATTTAAAATCAAATTATATAGTTACAAGATTGAAAGATCAAAGTAAAATACTTACCCTAAATCCAGAATTTAATCTTGAAGGAAGTTCATAGAACAAATAACAATTATTATGCTCGATCCTAAAGCTTCTACTCAATTGGTTAGAGTCTCGTGCTGATAACGTATTATGAAATAATAAAAGAACAAGAGCAATATTGCAGAGAAAGAGAGAAAGAAAATTATAGAATTTTAGGGTGGTTTACAATGGGGTAAGACCCCTCTATTTATATAAGGAAAAATGACTTAGCCTCAAAATCTCTCTACAAGATAGACATTCACTCAAATAGAAATCTATTCATAACAGTATCCTACTTTCTGGAATAATACTGTAATTAGCTTCGAAATTCATTGAATATGGCTATCCTACACTAAACGGAACATTTTTTTTGGGTGAGAAAAGGAACGTTAATGGTATGATTACCATACGGCTTAAGATGACTATCCACAAATTCTCTTAACCATTAGTGTTAATCTTTCTGCTATATTTTTTCTTTTCCATTCATTTTGTTTTATGCATGGATGATCACAAATATGTTTGTTTCCTTGATTATATAATTCTCTAATGTTTGGATCTTTAATAATAGTGAGAATCTCTTATTCAACAGAAATATTATAAAGAAAGGAAAACAATGTAAGAAGAGTTAATTTATTTAATGTGTCTTACGTGATGCGAATACGAATTAATTGATGGTCTAATATAACTAACGAAATCGATGGTCTAATATAAATATCGAATATTGGGTGAAGAGAAAATCTTATTTGTTACCAATCTTTCTTCTCCATCTGTTTATCCTCATAATTGTATAACAATTGAATTTATACGTGATTTTAAAGATACATGATCTAATTCGATACAAATAGAAACCAGATTAATATTGAAATTAAGGATAGAAAAGTATATGCAAACCACACAAGTTGAACAATCTTGGCCTTGAAGGTTGGTCACCCTCGAGTAAAAAATGCTCTAATCGATATCGGAAAAGAATGTTGAGATAATAAGAACTGGTAATAACAATATATTTCTTTGAGATGCCTGTTACAATGTGTCATGAAAATAATCAACCCCCTTTATATAGTAGGAGAATCCTACTTTAGGTACAACTCTATAAAAGGTGAAAAATCTCATGATTTCCTAATTAAGCGGTTCCTCATTGATACATGTTGAGATTCCCACTGTGATATCTGACCGATTACAGATATTTAGGCCTTTCGTTATCTGGTCCGACAATGTTACCTTGGGCTGATTCGAAATCGGGGTCGATTCTGGGGTCATGGACTTGGTAACCTCAAAGAGGGGTTTCTAACCCCTCGTATCCTAGCTCGATGGAACCTGGGATCGATCTTTAATTCATTACGCTGTAATCCCGATCTGTCATGCAATAGATGAACCCGATTTCGATCGTATACAGATAGTCTCCTCATTTTTCAAAGTATAAATGATGAGAAATGATATGAGCCCCCGATCCTTATCTCGATACTTTGCGTCAGAAACGATAAAACGGACGAAATCCCACGTCAGTCTCGTCTTAATGGAAGTAAATGTTCGTCAGTCGCTGGTCGGTCACTACAAACTTTGAACCGTCATTTGAAAACTATAAATATTTCATCCTTCATTCATTCAAACTTTACATCTACACATCTTCTACTTTTACACTTAAATCATCTTTGCACTCTCTAACACTTGTTCTGACATTTCTTGAGTTTAGACCGGTGCCGATTTCAAGGTCGAGAAAACCTCCTCGGTACTAGGTCAATGCGAGCCGGTCTCAAGATATATATTTTCGATCACTGACAATCTCCTCTCTTAGGTCAAGGAGGATGGCAACTGGTTTGATAAGAATGCGGTGGTGCTTGCGCCCGAGGAAGCGATTACTACCCATGTGGAGGGCATTTTAAGTGTTTATACTTATCTCTTCACGTTGGGCCCCTTGGACCCGATCATCATCTCCTTTTGCAAGAGGTACAAGGTGACCTCGGTAAAATCCATCCCTCTTTCTAGAGGATAGTAATCCTCATCTGCTTCTTTGTAAGCAAAATTGAGGGTTGTCCCTTCACCATCGATATCCTCATGCGTCGGTACAGTTCCCGACTCTATCGAGGCGATTAGTAAAACTTTCCCGTCGGGCCAATAAGGCCCCATTCTCGACTATAGACAAGAATCGCGACCGAGGCTTGTTGGGCCGATTCATTCGAGTGATGATCTCAAATTTAATCCTGGATAAGTATATGCCATATCCCGAGAAATGGAACAGGAAACATAAGTATGACCTTGCCTTTAATATTTCATTTATTGTTTTTCCTTTCCCTCCCTTATTATCGATGTTTTGCGGTGCAACTATTGCTCCGATTTCAGATGCAGTTCCTCGACTAATGGAGTGGGTCAAGGGGATCGTATCACAGAAGCCCATTCTCATGGTGATTTTCCTGTTTCGAGTTAATAATACTTGAGTTTTTCCTCGTTCCATTGAGTTCTTATTAGTTCCATTTTCTTTTGCAGGTCTTTCCAAGGATGTTGCCATGAGGCCTACATCCGGTGACGAGGATGTAACCGTCTAATTTTCTGGTTTGAGGTAGGGTGATGAGAAGAAAAGGAAAAAGGCCTCGAGTTCTCTGAGCTCGGAAAGCAAGAGAACAAAAAGAAGTCTGGTGCGTAAATTTAAGGGTAGCACTAGTGCTCGAGCGCCCTCTTTGAACTCGCTCCATAGGTTGAGGGACGAGTCAAAAGAAAAAAAATCAACTGAACCGGTGGCTTGTCTGTGGTCAGGGCTCGAGGTACAAGGGGCCTCCGAATCGATAAGAGCTGTCGATGAGGGAGATTTAGCCAAAGCTTCCGACTAAGAAGGGGACGAGGCTACTCTTCCTCGGATAGGAAGGCTGATAATGAGGTCGTAACCGGTACTTCATGGACAACAGATAGTGCCCCAAAGGGCGTATTAAGAGTAATAGACTTCTCTGGTTTGCCTTTATTTTACTTATTCTATGTTTACCGAGGATTAGACGCTAGAAGGACGACCCAACAAATAGCCACAAGGGGGTGGGGCGTAGAACCCTTTCAAAACGTTTTTGATGGCATAGACTCTACTGCTACAGAGGACGTCGTCGAGTTGGATGATTTATCGGTTCCAAGAAAGAGTCCATCATCGGGGACGAGTGGACCTTACTCGAGCCCAAAACTGATCAACCGGTTCCCAGCCCCAAGTGTGAATCATGACCGAAAACAGTCAACCGTTATGTCAATTCCAGTACATGCCAGAGTTTTTTCTGCCTCTGTGGGATGGCGTATTACCTTCGGTGCTTGGTGATCACGGAAGATCATGCCAAGATGAACGCGGTGGAGCTGCCCTGCTTGTGCAATAAACTCCAACATGCATTAAATTGGTTAACCTCAGATACCTCATAATAGTTTCTAGTGCGTACTTAGATTTTTTTGTAGGTGATCATAACTCATCTCTTTGTATTTGTAGGCTTCGGTACTTCATCATGAGACATTCCTCTGATACCGCGAAGAGCTGAACCAGTACGAGGACGAGATCTGAGGGCTTACTAAGAAAATAGATACTTACAAACTTCTGAGTGAGCAAAGTAAAAGGGAGGCTAAGACCCTCGGGGCTGAGCTAGAAGTGGCTTGGAAAGAGCATGCCGGCCTGGTTGAGCAGGTAAAAAGATTTTTTGAAGTTAGTGACGATGAATAGGACATGGTGACTAACGGTTCAAACCCGTAGGTCCAATAGAAGCATGACCAAATCGAGTAGCTCTGGGTAGAGGTAGATACGGTGAAAGTCGAAGCCAAAGAGTGGAAAGGCGACATGGACCACTTTGCCTCAGAAAAGGATTCTACCCGAGCACAACTGGCTTCAACTGAGTCCCAACTCCAAAATGTAAAGGAAAAGGCTTTGGTGTAGGTGAGAAAGATCGAGGAACTTCATTTGCTTCTTAATTTAGCCATCTCCAATTGAGAAAATCTAGCCAAGGAGCTTGAGACGGCCAGGTCGGAGGCCAAGGTGGCCAAGGCTGATGTCGAGGAGATTGTGGCCGTTAACAAGGCCGATTCCGAGGCGGCCCAAGTTCGAGAAAAGGATCTTATCAAAATTTTAGAATGGCAATCGCAAAGGTAGGCTCTCGAGGAGATTCATGCTCGAGGTTTCGACTTATCGGTCGAAATCAAGAATGCCATGGAGCTCGAAGCCGATAACGACTCTGAAGATTTAAGCAAGTCCAAAAATTGTGGAGATCCCGAGGGTGAAGACGTAGCCCCCAAAGAGGACCAGGTCAATTAGGCCATTTAACTGTTTTTTCTTTTTGTATTTTTGTTGAGGCTGTTTGGCCTTTGTATAAGTTTTTATCGGGCCGTTTTTCCCTTTTAAGAAGAAACTTTCGACTATAAATATAACGTTATTTCCCTTCAATAGCTTTCGAATTTTCTCTTTGCCTTATTTTTATTTGCAAAGATATAAATGCCTTAGCATGAAATAGAAGGGTTTTGTACAGAGACTCGAAGAAACCTTGCCTTTAACTTTATTTCGTTCTAAGGCATCGTCGGGGTTCGGTGTGGCCGATAATATTTTCCCCAAAGTACCAGAGACAAGTCATTATTTGTCGAAGGTAGCCTTTAGAACCAATTTAGAAATTTAAGGCCTTGTTGTCTTTGTTACGGGTCCTCGAACGTCTCCGAGTCATTTTAATTTGTTCGTGGACCTTTTAGTTTGGGTGTCTTCTCGAGTTATCTGGGCTTTCCAAGGATAACGATGCCCGAGTGGGGATGACGTGGCCAATAAGATTCGGGCATTGTCTGATAAGTCTTATGCCTTCGAGCTCCGATGGCCCAGACCATCCGTGTTTGTTTTCGGACTGTAGTTCCTGAGTGAGAGTGATTGTTTAAACTCGGATTAAGGTGGACCTTGGGCTTGATATTATAGGGGATCAGATGTAAGAAATTCCTTGAGAAATGCAAGAAAATTTTTGAAAGGACAAAATATTTATCCTTAAGGGAAAGACTTTCTTTTTATTATTGTGTAAAATAGTTATACATGCGTACATTCTTTGTGCTATGGCTCGAGCAATTTATATGAGCATGGTTCATTTGACCCTTACAATAAATCCAACCTATCAAGACCCTTCCATCACAAAGTTTCTTTCCTTGCTAAAGTCGATATGCGAGGATAATGCCCCCTAGTATTTGAGGTTGATCATAGAGAGAAGCTTAGGATGCTATTGATGAGATTCTTAACACCGATTCATGGCCGTCCTTCAATTTTACGTTAGCACGATACACTATTGCCTGGTTTAAAACCTTACCAGAAAACCCATTTAGGACAAAACTGGTTTAAGGCAAAAAGAGTGCAACGCGTTCTTCTAAACCTAAAAATATGTACCACTTCTTGTTGGTTTCTTGTAAGTGTTAGTTAAAAAAGAAGAAAAAAGGAAATGAATGGGGTCGTACCTTAGAAGTAGTATCGCTTCAAGTGAGTTATGTTCTAGTTATTCGGTAGACTTTCACCGTTCATTGCCGCGAGTTTGTATTACCTCGGGCTCATTCGAAATGAGGATCAATTCCGGGGTCATGAACTTGATAACCTCAAAGACGGGTTTTCTTACCTCGTATCGTGGCTCAATGAAACCCAGAGTCAATCTTTAATTCATTACGTTTTAATCTCGATTGTCATGTAATAGATTAGCCTGATTTCGTTTTTGTATTATTTTTCAGGTGAAGTACGACATTATTTAGTCAAGTTGCAATATAACTAACGGTTCGTTGGACATATTTATGAGAATATCTATGTAATAACTAGATCAAATATGATGGTGTATACGGACATATTTAAAAGATTATCTGTAGTAACTAGAAAGAAACGTAAGAAAATTTCTCCTATGATTTAAAACATTGAATAAACAGATATCTCTCTTCCATAAATTAGTCATTGTCATTCTTCCAATTAGTTTTAGACTATTATTATATCCTAAGATTTTTATTTTTCACCAGGGATGAAGCAAACTATTTGCATCCCTTCCTTACTTAAGTGTTTTGGAGATTTTTTTTTCTTTGGAACCAGTGATATTCCAAGTCCTCATGTGGGACGTTGAATTAATAGTTATACATTAGTAATGCAGAAAATTTAAGAATTAAGTGAAACGAATTTACTACCTTTAATTCACATATGTAGGGATTAAAATATGTACTATTAGTCGAGGTACGTTCATGCTAATAAAAATTATTTGGGAAAAACATAAAATAGAAGTCTAACACAAGATATCTATCTAGATCAGGTTTGTTATCTTGAAGCAAACCCAGTTACGGATAACATTGCTAACTATGGACTTGCAATTCTACCAAACATTAGTTTCTCCTTTGAATGTAGTCAACATTAGTAATTAAGAGCTAAGGTTACTCAAATTAAATAAGATGAATTTTCCAACTTTCAAAGTAAAATAAATCTCAACTTTTTAGAAGATGGCTTCAAGATATCCCTTTTTTACAAGATATGGCACCCTTCGAAAGTTCATATATTGTGTAATTTTCTAAGTTTGGGTATGGATAGAAACTAAGGGTCTACTAAACTACTATGTATAGAATCAAATTTTTTGTTAGTTCCTCAAAACATACGCATACTGCAGTAAGTAAATGACACAATTAAGTTTTACATGGAAAACTCCAGCTCACGATATTAAAAATCACGACCTATCATGGTAGGATTTCAACTTCACTACTGAGCAAACTTCATATTACAACCTATTGTAACTTAGTAATTAACCTTTTAATCCCTCACTAACTTGTAACAACACTATTACAAGTCCCTTTGTAATAACTCTATTACAAAGTTTACAACTCGACTAACTCTAGCCAAGATACAACATGAGGTTTATGATTTTACAAAAATTTCCTATACACGCTTCTAACTAAGCTAAGTAAGAATTACAAGTGAAATACATTAATAAATGTGCAACACAACTAAGAATATGTATTGATTCAACGCAGGGAACTAGTCATTTGTTATGTTGTTATGTTGTTCTTTGTTCTTAATGCCTTTGAGAATCACTTGCATGATTTGATATACATATGAGAGAATGCTTTGATAGATTCTTGAATTATGCTTGAGTGATGTTTTGCCTTTCCTTGAATGTTAATATTATATAGGTGACATTACTTGAATGATACAAGCATATTTGGTGTAAGGGCATTTTCTATAAAGTTGATTGCTGCATTGTTTGCATATTTGCATGTGTATGCAGCAACTTTACAACGGTTTAAGATTGATTGGAACAGTCAACAAGGGAACTGGAGACCACCTGTTCATTCCGTTGTTTCTTTGACTCTGAAGAGTTGAACCATGTCCCCGACTTGAGACTTGTTATTTGTATGTACTTGAAAATGTGTAATAAATTCTTTATCTGATTACTATTATTCAGTTTGTCAGATCATTAAAACATAACAAAAATTTATGTAACCAATCCGTTACTAATTAGCAAAATTTGGTACATAGAAAATTCTCCTTTGCTGAATTTGCCCGCACACTTCATATAATTTTTGTAAAGAAAATGTCTAGGAATTCCTATTGAGGATTCATCTTTCCATGTATTTAGCAATATACAGATACTATGTCAAACCCTCCACAGTCCACACCATATTCAAACAACTTAATAGAAAAATCCATGTTTAACTTCTTGTAAATGAACTTTTTTTTCTATCAAGTCAGCTAGCTGCATTAGCTAAAAGAAAAATCAGATAGCTACAAGTAACCACCTATTATAAGTACGTGGAACTTTTTATCTAAAGACAAAGCAAACACAACCTAATACAACACATTATAATTTCTTTTTTTTAACAGAATCAATGTATCTAATCAATGAAATCCAGAAGACGAAACGGAAAAAGGAATGAAGTCTGGATTTGAAAAACCTAAAAACATGTTGTACGTTCTTCTGCCTAGTTTTTAATCTTTTATCAAGTAATATAACTTTGTAGTGGACAAAAAAGAACCATTTCATGATTTTCACTTACGCTATTTTTGTTTGTTTTCTTCATAAGAGTACAAACGTAATAGAATTATATAAGGAAGGGGGTGGGGCGGGGCGGGGGGGGGGGGGGGGGAATATTTTATTAATATTAAAAACGTAACAGAATTATATAAGGAGGAGGGGGGAGGGGGGGGGGATAGGAAAATATTAGCATAAACAATAAAAATCGTTACGAATCAGAGCATGACGAAACCAGCTGAAGTACAAAAATTCCATTTGATCAATCCAGTTCCGTGAACCTTATCCCTCACGTACATAGTAACGGAGTCAAAATTTTCATTAAAAAAATTCAAAATATAAGAAAATAAGCGGACAAAGGAACCAAAGGTATTCATCTAACTTATAGTATACACAAATATTTTAATCTTATATAAAAAGTATAATTTTCCAGTTAAGGAGATTGGGATTGGGATGAACGACTCATGAACCCCTTGCGTCCCTAGTTCTGCCCCTGCTCTTACACATTTAGTTGATTAATGAATAAGACACTGTCTTACAGTTGACGTATGAGGGAAAGAATCAGTTTATTTTGGTTACATTCTTAGAAACGGATCAAAGGCAAAGATTTTACTTATCCACTTTTCATCAAATTGATGCTTTTTCATGATCATCGCTTACATGAGATTGCTGATATATATGAATATGAGATATTTTATCTTATCCAAACTAGTTATCCTAATCCCAGACCCCACCTGGTGGGAGTATACTGGGTAATTGTTGTAAACTAGTTATCCTAATGTTTTTATTTTTTTATTTTCTTTCCCCTATTTTGGTAGAGAAAATAATTAAACGAGGAAGAAAACAAAAAACAAGTTGCTCTGTCTAGTTTCGGAAGCATTCACATAAATATATGGCCAACACTCGACCTGGTTGTGTATCCAACATGACCTGCCCGTAGGAGTTTTAAGCGGGCGGATTGGTTCAAATATGGTTTGGGTCGAAAATACGTAATGAAAAAATAGAGTAATTATTCAATCCGACCTATATTTAATATGGATAAAAAACTGGTTAACCGGCGGATAATACGGATTACTGATATTATCCATGACTTCTTGTATATATTAACTCTTGGGATAATTCTTAGTCTTCCTAGCTTGAGGAACCCTCAATTTGAGGCTTTACAAATATTAAAATTAGACCAATTAGTTATTCATTGATTACTCATTGGTTATCCATTTCTAATATAATTCGTATCCATATTTAACCCGTTTTAAAAAGTTCATTATCCAATTATTTTTTTAATTGATAATATGGGTGGTTAATTATTTCTTTGAACTATTTTACCACCCTACCTGTACGTAATTTTTTAAAAAAAGAAAAAGAAAAGGAGAGGAGTAAATGTAGTTTGAATAAATATTACAGTTATTTAGCCTTAAAATTTGTTTGCTGGTTGACAGCTCAATCTATGGTAAATGCTATTCCATAAATCACGAAGTTTTAAGTGAGAAATTAAATCAGACTATTTGTCATTGTATATGGAATGCTGCTACATCCAATTAGGGCTTCTTGTTATTTACAGGTTGATGATAGTAAATGTAGTTTGAAATATTTGCAGGTTCGTCACCTTACGTTTTCCCTTGCTGCTTGACAGCTCAATATTAGAGAAAATAAAGATATTGTTCATCAGACTTTGTCTCTCAGTAGAATTCAATGCAAATCCAAAATGAAAAAAAGGTCTAACTAATTCATACGATCAATTGAAGTCCTTAGCTTCTATCAATTTGTTTAAGTATCTAGGGCCATAAACATATGAACTCAAAATTCAATATACATTCGGTGATCCCCTAATTCACTTTTGCACATTATCGCAAGCGCGAGTAGGGGTGTGCATTCGATTTATCGATTCGATTCTGACCCTTATCGATAATTACTTATCGATTATCGATTCTTACATATGCTTATCGTTATCGTTTCAATAAGGTTTCGATTTCGATTTATCGATTTTGGGGGCTTATCGATTCGATTTATCGATAACACCAATAAGACAAGAGGCGGGCTGCACACTTTGATTATCACGGCTGAAACTATTGAGATAGTACAACATAGTACTTTGATTCTCTAATTTTTAAGCTAACATATGACAATGTTCTGGGCAATTTGAAATGATACAAATCCCTTTCCAAATGTTTCCAACAAGCAGACACACAATCCTAATAGTTCAAATGCTCAAACACAAAAGCTTAGTAATTCGTCTGTCCAATTATTACAATAAAACTGTAATGAAAGCTGTAGAACTGGAATTTTCAACAAAAAATAGTATTCCACTTCATTCATTCTCAGCTGGAGACCTACATATGTATCAAGTTTCAGAATGTCAGTTCAAGTGTAAGACAGCAGCAGCAGTATTCAGCAATATTCAGCTCGCACCCTGGAATATATTACTCAAGTGTAAGATCAGTTCAAGTGTAAGACAGCAGCAGCAGTATTCAGCAATATTCAGCAGACAACAATACAGTAGCAGTATTCAGCAGCAGACAGCAGCAGAAAGATACAACAACAACAGCAGACAACAATACAACAACAACAGCAGAAAACAATGTGTGAAAGCAACAGCAGACAGCAGCATTCTGCTTAACAAAAACAAGTAAGATCAACAGCTTAACAAAAAGAAGAAAGAAGAAGAAAGAGTGCATATCAACAGCAGCATTCAGCAGACAGCAAAGTAGCAATACATCCAGCCAATCTGGAGTTACAGAGTGCATATCAACAGCTTACCCATTATAATTTATCAGCAGACAGCAGCAGAAAGATCAGCACACAGCAGCAGAAAGATCAGCAGCAGCAGTCAGCAATACAACAACAACAACAGACAACAATACAACAACAACAGCAGACAACAATGTGTGAAAGCAACAGCAGACAGCAGCATTCTGCTTAACAAAAACAAGTAAGATCAACAGCTTAACAAAAAGAAGAAAGAAGAAGAAAGAGTGCATATCAACAGCAGCATTCAGCAGACAACAAAGTACCAATAGCAGCAGCAGTGCATATCAACAGCAGCATTCAGCAGCATCAGTGCATATCAACAGCAGCATTCAGCAGACAGCAGCAGAAAGAAGAAGAAAGAGTTACAGAGTGCATATCAACAGCTTACCCATTGTAATTTATCAGCAGCAGCAGTATTCATCAGCAGCAGTATTCAGCAGACAGCAGCAGAAAGATCAGACAACAATACAACAACTGCAAGTTATTAAAGAGAAAAATATTAAGAACTTTGTAATACATCACATTCTTGTACAAAGTATATTATTTAAAAAAGAGAACTTACATAGCAAATAGCAACTAACAAACTCTAGCAAACATCGTCAGTTGAAGCTTCTTTGCCAAGATTAGTAAAATCTAATAAGAAAATATATTAACAAGACAAGCAATTAATATATTATTTAACTATCTTAAGCAATACAATAAATTTTATTAAAATATACATACCTTCCTCAAGTGTCTCAAGAAAATCTAACTCTTCCTCAATATTTACAGGAAGTGATTCACTCCGAAGCCAATCTTGAAGGCACACTAGAGTTTCAACCAATTTAGGAGTTAATGAACTCCTAAATTGGTCAAGAATACGCCCTCCAGTACTAAATGCACTTTCAGATGCCACACTTGAAATAGGAATAGCAAGCACATCTCGAACCATCTTAGCAAGAATAGGAAATCTAGGTGAGTTCACCTTCCACCAAACCAAGATATCAAAGTCCGATCTTTCCGTTTCAGGAGCTTCTGCAAGATACTTCTCCAATTCTGTTTTAGAATCTTCAACGCCACATTCAGCTTTATGTTTCCTTATTTCATCTAAAAGTTCACCTAAACCAGGTGTTGAAGAGCTTGGCAAAGAGGTAGAAACTTCACCACCAATATCTTTTGAGACCGAATTAGAGGCATACTCATTAAACAATGAACTCATATAAGTATGAACCTCTTTTTCAATAATTGCCCCACTATCTCCGAACATCCTCTTAAGTACAAAACTAACAGTACTAAACTTGTAGCGAGGATCCAAAACACAAGCAATGAAAATCATTTTGTTCATTTTTGTTGGTTCACCCCAATACTTCTCAAATTTTTTCCACATACTTGATGCCATTTCACCCAAAAGTTTATCTTCAGTTGTTATTAATCGATTTAAGTAAACAGCAACTTGACCGATTGCAATAAAATGGACATTTGATGTTACATAAAGTGATCCAGACACCTTCAAAGTGAGATTATAAAATATTTCAAGAAATTGTGCAATTCTCTTTACATCATCCCAATCGGTTCTTGTAAGCAAACCTACAGGCTTTCCATCTGAAATAGCATCAAACATAAGATAACTCGACAAGCCAATATCACGATCAGAATATTCTTTAATTGCACGCTCATATTCTATTGCCCTGCTCAACATCAAGTAGGTGGAATTCCACCTTGTAGGAACATCTAAGAATAAAGACTTCATGACAATATTTTCACTTTCACAACATTCCTGAAACTTCCTCAACCTAGCAGGAGACTATCTAATGTATCTGACTGCACATCTAACACGAGCAATAGAAATACTTGACTCTTTTAAACCATCTTTCACAATAAGATTTACAATATGAGCCACGCATCTCATGTGAAGGTGTTGACCATTCATGGAATTGGTTCCCCAATCATTTAATTTGTCAGACAACTTCTCTACGGTCACATCATTTGAACTAGCATTGTCAACTGTGACAGTGAAAATCTTTTGCAAACCCCACTCACGCAAATAATCAATAATACACCTTGCCATATCTTCACCTTTATGACTAGTAATTGGAGAAAAGTTAATAATTCTTTTATGCATAATCCATTCACTATCAATCCAATGGGCTGTGATGCACATATAGTTAATTTTTTGAATAGAAGTCCATGTATCAGTGGTAAGACTTACTCTTTGACTTGTTCCTTTAAGAAACTTCATTAATTTATTTTTTTCCACATTTACAAGAGCAAAACAATCCCGTGTAATGGTAGTACGGGAAGGAATATGAAAACAAGGTTGTGCCACTTTCATAAATTTCCTAAATCCTTCCTTCTCAACAAAACTAAACGGAAGTTCATCAACAATCACCATACGACACAAAGCCATCCTACACTCTTCTTGATCAAATTTCCATGGAATAAGATCACCTTTATTACCCCCCGGTAATTTGTGAAATTGTAATAGTTTTTGACCTTTTTCAACTTTATAAGGATTCTTTGGACATTTATCAATATGACCATTCATTTGTGTCGTACTTTTGCCTTTTGTCTCAAAATATTCTTGTCCACAAAATTTACATGCATATTTATTATTTCCTTTAGCATCAACTTTTTCTTCAAAAAAATCCCATGCCCGAGATCGTTTCTCCTTTGTTTTGAAACTGTCGAGTGAGTAGTTGCTGCTGTGGACTCAGAATCTTTACTCTCAACGGCTTCTTTACCAATATTATCATTTTCAGCCATGTTTAGTGAATTAAGAATGCAACTTACAGTTTATTTCCTGCTTTGTATTCCTCTGCTTCTTCAATTATTTCCCTTACAATTTCCTTCTCCCTTTTCTCCTTCTCCTCAAGCAGTATCGCACGCAATCTGGAAAATGAAACAAATATCAAACCTCTCACATAAGGAATGAGCAAGGACATGTAATCAATCGACATAAAAACCTTCACAACAGCCATGAAATTGGAGCGAGAATTAGACCGATTAAGAACGACATCAGCCATCCCATTATATTCAGTCGTCAAAATTTAAAAGTCTAAATAGAACCGAAGGGAGAAACTGAGGAAGACGATGAAAATAAAGCTGAGGAAGACTTCCTATTCTTGCTAAGATGGTTCATATGAAGCTTCATCACCTGAAACAAATTGGGGAAAAAAGAAATTGGCGAAAAAATAAAAATAAAGCTGACCTGATCACCTGAAGACTGAAGGGTAACTGAGGAAGACGATTAACCGAGAAGATCGAAGAAGCAAGAAGATGAAGAAGAAGCTGCGCAGCCAAGGCAGTGTTCGTGTTTTAGGGTATGTGATTAGGGGTTACTAATTGTATTATGTATAGCAGTATATATATGCGAGGGTTAGGTTAGGGCAATTGGGTAAAGACCGATCAGGGCATCAGCGTGAGAGATGGAATGGTGACTGTAGTCTGTACTATGTATTAATGTATTACTATGTAAGGATAGGGTAGTCATATTATTATAAAATAAGGGTATATTTGTCTTTTAATATATCTTATCGATTTATCGATAAACCGATAAACCGAATGGCCAAAATCGAAATCGAATCGATAAACCGATAAGGAATTTTTTTGAAATCGAAATCGAATCGATAAACCGATAAACCGATATCAATAAACCGATAACAAATAATCGATTCGATTTATCGATAAACCGATTCGAATGCACACCCCTAAGCGCGAGAGTACAAGAATTATAGAATTAGCCAAAAAAACGTGAATGAACTTACAGATTATTTAACTACTCTAGACTCTAGTACGTGATTTAAGATGCAACATATCTACCCTATTAGAGTTACGATAAAGTCTGTGTATATATTATTTTTCTCTTACAAGATTATATTCAATTATTGTGGAGTGATTTAAGATGAAGATCAACGCAGAGTATGATTTTCATTAGTGTAAGATCTTGACAACTTTTTTTATAAATTCCCTTATTCGACATAGACGACTTATACTAGATTAAACTGGAGAACAAGTTAGCAATGCCGAAAAACTAATCAAAGGATAGCTTCGATTGCTAAAATAAACTACTAATAGTAACTTATGATAGTCCAGTGAGTTCCAAAGTGTAAAAATTATGAACAATGGCGATTTAAATTTAAGTAAATACAAAAAAATATTACTCATTTCTTCTTCAAAATTTTCTATCTCTCGTGGTGTTACTACTCAAGAATATTAGGTGATTTTTTTTTTCCTTTCCATACTTCAGGTAACAAAATTACTTAATATTTGTGATGGTAGAAGGTGTAACAGTTAACCATAAAATAAATTGATGTACGGGTAAATTGGATCGGTAATTAGTGTGAATTGTAAGCAAAAGAGAGAAAAAATGACATCATACATATATGTAGTCTGGTTGATATTAATCAAAACTAGTACTAGGTGGTGTAGTTTGAATTCTCTTCTTTCTCTCTTCTGAGATAATAATTGTACTTTTTAAGGAGATGCTGTACAGCTACTCGATGTCTATCCTTATAATGGTCAGAGCCCATGATTGGGCTTTAGTTTTTGGCATCCCAAATACTCTCTGCCTGTCAATCTCTTGTCAGTTGTCAATCTATCTATATTTTGCCTCTTTCGGCACAAAATCCTATGCCCAAGCTAGTCTTAACAAGTACTCCAGATTTTAAGTCTTTTTCTTTTTCCAGTTATTATCCAAATTTAGGATTCCATTTCTCCTATAGTCATTGAACTAATAAAAACAGTATAAAAATCACATTATTTTATTTTATAACCAGAAACTTATTATACTTTTGCAGATTGTAACTCAAAAGTCACTCATCACTTTTAGGGCATTATAAACATTATATTTTATATTGCTTTTCAGCCTAACCATTTAAGAAATCAAAATATCCATTTAAACCATGACTTGACCAGTTCATGATTAGTGACATAAACAGGATTTTCACGAAGGGGTTTAATATTTTTTTTTATAATTAGTGAATTAAACCTATAATCTTATGAAGGTTTTGGACCCCCTTGACCGCTAAATTCTAATTTTGGGTTGTGTTAAGGGTCTTCACAATTTAATATATAGAGATAAAAATTTATATTTTACCTTACATATACAGTGTATCTTTTCGGCTAAGGAGGTTCGGGTGAACCCCCTTCCGCCCCCTAAATCCACCAATGTCCATGACCCCACCCATTTTCTCCTATTTCTATTATAAAAAAACGTAAATTTTACTGTGCTATAGTGTATATATCAGTTCTTATTTTTTTTGGTAATTAATTTCTTTTGTATTAATCACCAAAGATCAGCTTTACAATTCCATAGTCCAAACATAATACTCTACTAATTATCTCAAAATGTGAAATGTACTCCTAAGATAGGGAGAATATAATTAAATTACTCTTCTAACAAAAACTGTTGTATTTGATTCCTAGCTCTAGGAACTACCTAACATTACAAATGTAAGCTATTTATCTTGCTAATACATCACTATCACGATATCTTAGGTAAAAAATATATGTGTTCCTTTCAATCCATAATGCATATGAAGTTTCAACAGATACCATTATGAAAATACTAGCCTTGTTCCCTTTGCCTTCTTGATAATCCATTGGAGATGCTGATCCCAATTGTGATTGGTCATTTGATTCTCTTGTATCCGTCTCAGTACTTTCTTCTACAAAGCTGATGCATACGAACATAGTATAAGCAAGTGATTTCTAGTTTTGATATGTCCTTGGCACAGAATACATTGCTAATTGATATTCAATTCCCAGCTAGCTAACCTATCCTTGGTAGGAAATATTCCTTGTAGCATTAATCATAAGTTGAAAACAAACTTTGATTGAGTAGAATTCGGAAACATCATACACTTCCAACTTATTTTTGGTAATATACTGGTCTAATAATGCCAATGTGACCATTTGAATTCTGATGCTGTAAACAAACTTCTTGAACCAACTATTTTCCTTACCATCCAACTAGCCTGCTGTGAGATTGGCATGTGCTATAATTGCTGCTGCTTGATATAATGAGCATTAATCCACCTGATCCAAAATTTATCTTCTTTATGGGCTAGATCCCAGTATAACTTAGCAATTGCTATCTTGTTCCACAGAGATAAGTTAATGAGGTCCAAGCCACCAATAGATTTAGGAGTACACATCTTCTCCCAAGCGACAAATGCCTTCTTAGTAATAGTGTTAATGCCAGACCACACATAACTTCTGCAAAGAGCCTTATTTATCATTAGCACTTTAACAAGTAGGATGAACAACTGAGCCAATACGCTTGGATGCCAAATATAACTGATTGTACTAGTTGTACGCGACCAGCATAGGATAGCTTCCTGGCTGTCCATGAGGAGATCTTGGCTGTAATTTTTTCAATCAAAGGCTGATATAGGATAAGTGCTATTTTCTTAGTGGACAATGGGATGCCTAAATATTTGAGCGGTTGTTGAGATAGCTAATTATGTAAACGTGACTACATACTTGTAAAGTGGCTACTTAGCTAATTTGTTATTAGATAGGCTATTTTGTTATCTTTTAGTTAGGATATTTTTGTTTATACTGTTATTCACTTTGTAAGAAGAACTTGGTTAGACCATTCTAGATCCTTCTCTATTCTCTCTCTTCTCCATGTGAGCTTTGCATCTCACTTATCTCCATTGCAGCTCACCTTGAGCTCGAATAAGGTGAGCATTTGAACTTCACATGGTATCAGACAAAGGCCATCCCGCTATGATCTTCTATCTCATTCAATTACTCTCCTCAATTCACCATTACTTTATTATTTTGCCCTGATTTCATTCGACCTCTAAAATCTGTTCGATTTTGTCCTAGTTTGAGTGCCTAATCAAAGAGCCTATTCTTCCAACAGTGCAATACTATCACTTCTAGCTTCAATTTCTCATGGGCGTAGACGATTTAATTGAGGTAGATACTATGGCAGTAAATGTAGGAATTCAAGGAAATTATAGAATCGATATCTGTGATCCTTTGTATCTACACCCGTCGGACAACCTTGTTGCGATGCTCGTATCAACTCCTTTCAGCGGAGTTAGATATCGATCATGAAGGCGTAGTGTATTGCGAGCACTCTCAGTCAAAAACAAGTTAGGATTCATAAATGGTGCAATGTAAACGCCCAGATCATCACTCGCCCAAATTTCATCAGTGGGAATGATGTGATGATATAGTAACCTCCTTGATTCTCAATTCTCTGTCGAAATAAATCGCAGACAATGTTAGGTACACAAATGATGTCGTGGAGCTGTGGATTGAATTAGAGGATCGATACGAGTAAAAAAATGGAGCCATATTGTATCAAATTCAAAAGGAAATCAATGATATGTTCCAGGGAACCCTTGACATCACTAACTACTACATTAAACTGAAAACATTTTAGGAGGAATTGAGTACTTTGAGCAAGAGATCTTAGTGTAGCTGCAATTGCACTTGTGGTGCCACGGAAATCCTTTACAAAGCCGAACATGATAGGCGACTCAGTTAGTTCCTTATGGGCTTGAATGAGATATACACTGTGGTTCGAGGAAGTATCTTAATAATGAATCCATTACCTAATTTGGCTCAAGCCTTCTCTTTGCTGATACAAGATGAGAAATTGAGAGAAATCAAGCCAAGCACTAAACTGTTCAACGAGTCCACATCACTGGCTGCCAACAACTCTAAGTCAAATGCCTATAGGACCAATTACTCACCCAACAACAGTAATTAAAATGGCTATAGTAGGGGAAGACCCATGAATGACTCAAATAAAAAGCTCGATCACACTAAAGATAAGTCTTACAAATTGCATGGATATCCGGATAACTTTGGTCATCCAGCAAACAGAATCACAACCCTAACCAAAGCTTCAATTAGGGTCAAGGTTTCAATCGAGGTCAGAACTTCAACAGAGGAAAAAGGGTAGTGGCAAATGTCCATAACGAGATATCTTGAAATAAGGTAGAGGAAACCACTGATTTGGATGAGGATCAAAATGTTAACTCGTGAAAGAAAAATATGGACCAATCATGAATCTGTTGCAACACTTCTATGCTGGGAATGAAGCAGAACATATGAATGGTAGAATTCAACTAATTGAGCTGTGAAATTTGCTGGTATAATGGTCTGCACTTCCTCTATTGATTTTGGTAGATTGTCCTGTGAGTGTTTAAAAAACAAGGCCGATTCTATGGTATTAGACTCAGTAGCCTCAAATTATATGACCTTTAGCAAGTCCCTCCTTACCAACATTGTGACATTACCTTACCCTCTTCTAGTCGTCCTCCCACATATCTAAAAAGTAAAAGTAACAGAAATTGGTAGTTCAACACTTGTGCCTTCCATCATCTTGCACAGAGTAATGTTTATACCCTCATTTAAATATAATCTGATTTCCATTCATTGTCTAGCCAGTTCTAATCCCAAAAGAATAGTGGCCTTTACTGATCATATTTGTATTCTGCAGGCCCTTTCAATGAAGAGGCCTTTGGAGATTAGTAACGCCTATGATTGTCTGTATTTTCTCTGTCCAAAGTGTCTGAGGAATAGGTATAACAATTATTTAGTCAATTTTTCAGCTTCTTGCCCTAATGATAGGATTCACTATATATACAATTCACACTATCATAATGATTCATTTTCGTACATAGTCCATCTTTCACAAATATGTGTGTATCTCCTCCTATTGTAAATAGTCCAAGTTCAAGCAATAAAAACCAGAGTTCTGTTTCTATTTTTAATTCTTGTGCATCTCCTGGTTATGTTGTGGACATTCTGTGGCATAATAGATTAGGGTATGTACCCTTTGTCAAAATGAGGGGAATTACCTCTATCCATGTTTTCTTCCCATCCGAACAACCGTTCCAATTCTCTATTTGCCCAATGCTAGACAAGGGACATTCACTGGTAGATGATTATAGCATGTGTACCTGGACCAATCTTCTAACTTGCAAAAGCAATACCCTTCAAATTGTAAAGACCTTTAACTCCATGGTTGAAACTCAATTCAACACTAAAATCAAAACTATCAGATCTGAGAATGGTTCAAAATTCACTAGTATTGAAGCAAACCTATTTTTTCAATCCAAAGTCATCATCCATCAAAAGAGTTGCCCCTACAAACCACAACAGAATGGTGTAGTAGAAAGAAAATACAAATACCTTTTGGAAACTGCTAGGGCCCTCTTATTCCAATCAAAACTATCTTATCACCAATTGACACACCACAGTCTTCAAACCACAACACATCGCCTGTTGGAAATCACCAAGACCAAACCACCATTACCCTAAGGAAATCACAAAGAACTCTCAAAACACCACTATATCTACAAGACTACCTTCACTCACTTCCAAAATTGAGGTCACCGTCCCCTGCCAATTACTGTTACTCCACCACACCATTTTCTGTCAATGTTGAATTTCCAAGAGTCATCATGTGTCTCCTGATAGTCTGATTACTGAACGTCAGAATATTGTTAGGGACATTTGCAGTGATAGTGAACCTTCATCATATGAGGAGGCAGCTATGAATCTTGCCTGGCAATCAGCTATGGACCAAGAGTTTAAAGAATTACATACTTATCTCACTTGGGATCAAGTCCCTCTACCTACTGGGAAGAATAAAATAGGATGTAAGTGGGTAATTAAGATAAAACACAAAGCAGATGGGAGTGTGGAAAGACTCAAAGCTAGGTTAATTGTGAAAGGGTACACTCAACAAGTTGGTATTGACTATGCAGAGACATTTTCTCCTGTAGTCATGATGACTACTATGAGGTCTCTAATAGCTGTTGCTGTGAAAAAAGGGTGGCATATGTCCCAATAGGGTGTGAATAATGTATTCCTACATGGTGAGTTAAATAAAAAGGTCTATATGGAGATTCCTCAGGGATTGGCAGTAGATAATTCAGAGTTAGTTTGCAAGCTCAACAAGTCACTTTATGGGCTGAAACAGGCTAGTAAGAAATAGTATGCCAAACTTACTGAAGCACTATATTCAAGGGGTTATGCACACTCTATGTATGATTACTCTTTATTTTATAAGAAAACTGAAAAAATCAGCTATATACATAGTAGTATATGTAGATGACATTGTAGTAACAGGCACTGATACAATGGAAATTGAGGAATTGAAAACCTTTCTGAATGACAGCTTCAAGATAAAATATTTAGGTAGGTTACACTATTTTCTGGCACTAGAAGTTATTTATAAAGCTGGTGGTGTAAAGAATATGAGCTAGTTCATGGATGACCCCAGACAACCTCGCTTGAAAGGGGATCCAACTCTGGGGATTTTTTGTCCTCATACTATTAAGGCCTATTATGATTCTGACTGGGCTACATGCCCAGATTCCATGAAGTCTGTGAGTGGGTACCTTGTGCTTTTAGGAAACAGCCCTGTCAGCCGGAAATCAAAGAAGCAGTACACTGTTTCATTGTCCTCTGCAGAAGCTGAGTACAGAGTTCTAAGGAAGGTAGTAGGAGAATTGGTATGACTTAGTAGGCTATTTGAAGAGCTTGTAACTCCCTTTCCTAAGCGCATTACAGTATTTTGTGACAGCCAATTTGCCATGCATATAGCAAGAAAGCCAGTGTTCCATGAATAACCAATACATAGAGGTGGATTGCCACTTTTTTAGAAGCAAGCTGCAAGAAAGGCTAATTTCATTGCAACATGTGGGAACTACAAAACAACTTGTAGATATTTTAACTAAAACATTAATAGGAGTTAAACATTTAGCAGCTTTGTACAAGTTGGTAGTGTTTGCTACACCACCAACTTGATTGGGGGGGAGGGGGGTTGAGATAGCTAATATGTAAATGTGACTACATCCTTGTAAAGTGGCTACTTAGCTAATTTGTTATTGGATATACTATTTTGTTAATTCTTTTAGTTAGGAAATTTTTTATATATAGTGTTATTCAGTTTGTAAGAAGAAGCCGGTTGGCCCATTCTAGATCCTTCTCTATTCTCTCTCTTCTCTCTCTGCTCCATGCGAGCTCTGCTCTTACTCATCTCCATTGCACACCTTGAGCTTGAATGAGATGAGTATTTGAATTTCACAAGGGTAAGGTTCCTTGCTCAAAATCTAGATGATCCAGGATCTACTTCCTCACTTCTAGCTTCACTCCACCAAAGTAAACTGAGCTTTTACCTAAGTTAGCTTATAATACTGAAGCCTCAGAAATTTGGGAGAAATATTTGTACATTGTGACTATAGAATATAGGTCATCAACAAAAATCATATGAGTTATGTCTAATTTCTTGCATCTGGGGTGGTATCGAAAATTGGTTTCCTTTTTCGGTTCATTGAGAGAGCTACTCAAGTATTCCATCACATTAGCAAATAAAAAAGGAGATATAGGGTCTCCTTGTCTAAGCCCTTTAGCATCATTAAAAGGTTTAGTAGTTTCTTCATTCACAAGGACAATATAGCTAACTAATTTGATACACTTCGCGATACATTTGATGAATCTATCAGGGAAGCCAATCTACTCCATCACCTGCTGTAAGAAGATCCAGTCAACTGAATCATAAGCTTTTTGGAGGTCAATCTTCACCATGCACCGAGAGGATATTTGGGTTCTAGTATAAGACTTGACTTGTTCATGAGCCAAAATTATATTGTCTGCTATCTTTCTGCTAGGGATAAAACCAGTTTGGGCTTCACATATTATACTTGGCATGACTTTCTGTAGTCTTGCAACTAAGATTTTGGAAATTATTTTGTGTAGAACTGTATATCAGGCTATTAGTTTGTACTTCTTGACTGTGGTGTGCTTAGGAACTTTAGGTACTAGAATAATGGTAGAACAATTCACTAGTTTATATATCGTACCATTGGAGAAGAATTCTTTGAAAATTCTTTTATTTTGATTGATAATGATACCCCAAGCCTTCTTGAAGAATACTGCATTAAAACTATCGATCCCTGGTGCTTTGTAGTCCCCAATAGCATTACGACTCTCTATAACTTCTTGATATGTTACTTCTGCACATAACACCATTCTTTGCTGATGAGACAGAAAAAGACCATTTCTCATGTACATTCTATTTATGGCAGGAAGTGAATTGGCTGCTGAACCCATTAATTTCTTGTAAAACTCCATAATATCCTTTTTAATAGCAGTATGATCAGTCACCTTATCCCCTAAACTTGTTTTAATATCTGTAATCTGCTTTCTTTGAGCTCTATCTTTCATAACTATAGTAAAATACTTATTGTTAGAATCACCCATGAATCCACTTTTCTCTTGCCTTCTACTGCAATGCGTTCTCCTTTATTAAAGACTACTTCTAAAGGTTGAGCTATGTTTCTTTTTTCCTATGCAGCAAGCCATCCGCATAGCAGATTGTAAGTTGCTCTTGGATATCCTTCAGTTCTAGCCTAGCCCTTCAATTCTCTGAGTAATGCCCTTGAATTCATTAGCATTCAATGTCTTTAGAGGAGATTTCAATGCTTTTTATTTTATCCAAACTGATTTTAAGGATCCGTAAGTACTTGAAGAGTTTCAGATATTTTCCACAATCTGATAGAAATCTGCATGAGTAGTCCATATGTTGAAAAATCTAAAAGGAACTCTTCTTGTCCAAGATGAAGTTTCTAATGTTAGTAACATAGGAGCATAATATAAGATTTAGGGTAGATCATAGATAGTCTCCACATGTCTCCAAGACATCATCCACTTATAGTTGCTAAAAACTCTGTCTAATCTATTACTCACCCTATCTACACCAGGCTACTTATTGGTCCATGTATAATATTCTCCCTTCCAAGGTAATTCTGTTAATCTATCTTGTTAAGAACGTGACTGAACTCTTGAATCTCTGAATAGCTAACATGGTTATGAGAAAGTCTATGATTAGGATATAAAACTGCATTGAAGTCCCCTGCAATTAATCATGGGCTATTAATGCTTGTTGATACTTGTTGCAGATTATCCCATAAAGTTCTTCTTTGATCTATCTCATTAAAACCATAGAAAATAGTAAGATAGCAGTCTATATCCTCCTTCTACATTTTACTTGACAAAGGAACATTTGGGGATCATCTTTAAGTCCAGTCATAATTAGATGGTTAGTATCCCACAATAACCATACCCTACCATTCCTAGAATCTTTGAAATTTGCCAGCATACCCCATCTAAGAACAAGAGCTTTTAATATTCTTTGGTTTCTACAAGTCCTACTAATTTTATTCTATTGCTTCTAATATACTCCCTAACCTCCTTCTATTTATATCTTTTATTTACACCTCTAATATTCTAGAATAACCAATTCATTTTTTATTATTGGTTCTACCTCTATCCCCAGGTGGCATATGAATCTCATACTTACTATTAGACACTGCTTCAAAATTATTTCTCAATGGAATGGTAGAAAGAGGAGGAAATTTGATGAGATTCAGTTCTAGACTTTTCATTGCTTTGCCTTTATCCTCTTGTCTTTCAGCTACAGTTACCACATTAGGTTGAACAATGCTTTCCTTAGGACCCTGGATATCATTTACCATGTTGATAATAGCTTGTTGTGGCTCAACTGGGGCTATTTTTTTCTGCACAAGCACTGTAGGCATTGGAGCCTTGGTCCCTCATTCCTGTGTGATGATCTTATTGGCTTTTGGTTTCTTAGTTTGAACAGGATGTTGTGTCCCAGGTTTCATTTGGTTTGAGCATTTGTGTCCCACCACTAAACACTTTTCACAATAAGCAGGTTTCCTATCATATGTGACATTCTGTAAGAACTTCTTCCTAATTGGATCCATCACCCAAATTTCACTTGAAAATATGTGGTAACATTAATCTCAATGAACATCCGAGCAAATGATACTCTAGTCTGCTTAGTGGTGCACTCATCAGCAAATATATGGCTCCCAATCACACTAACAATTCTGGTCAATGAACCTACTCCCCAAGAAGACATATGTAACTTGGAAAATTTAACCCATAATGGAATAACAGTAAAAAATTCCTTAGTGAAATAAAAATCAGGTATCCATGGTTTTAGGATTATGGGCTTATTAGCTATTGAATATGAACCAACACATAGAATTTCATGTGCATCTTCAATGGTTTTGAATCTGATTATGTAGTAACCTTCATCATGATAGAATAAATCGGGCTCAGGTACATGTGACCAATGCAAATTTATGTATCTCTTCATTGCATTGTACCCAGGATCATCTCCTAATATATAAGCAATCAAAGCACATTTCCACTTGTTTTCTTCCGCTTCCACCTTTAATTAGTCTAATTGAACCATAGGGTGCCCATCTACAATTTGCGGCGAGATATAAGATAGTGACATACTATTTTTAGCATTTTTAATCGGTTCTTAATATAGTTTTACTGAATGTATATATTAGTTAAAATTAATCTTAAAAAACTAGAGGAGTTAAAATTGAAATAAACAAGAAAATTAGCAGCGGTGAAGTGGAAGAAAATAAAAAAGAGGAAGGAAAAATGAAAAAAAAAAATTTATTCTTGAAATTTTGACTGAGAAATATTAATATAAGAGTAAATTAAAAGACAATATTCTCAATATTTTAGAACAAAAACGCGCATTGCTTATAGTAAAGATAATGTTACTAGAAGACCATTTCTAGTCGAACTCATTTATTACTTTGCTTAAACCAATATGTTGAAAACCAAGATAATTTACAGCAAAGTTATATTTACGTCTTTTTGTAAGAAAAATAAGAGAAATTGGGTCGGGTCAAAGAGCAGATTGAGTCACGGTTTAAATGGACTTTTTAACTGTTTATATGATTGAGTTGACAAGAGTGGATTGCTCGAATGGTGAGCACCCTCCACTTCCAACAAAGAGGTTGTGAGTTCGAGCAGAGGTAGACCCAGGATTTGAGCGCGGCAGGGACACCACTATGTGCTACTCCCTTCGGTCCATAATAAGTGACCAATTTGTTGTTTGGCATACCCATTAAGGAAATACTAAATTCTATATAAAATACTTAGTATGACTAAACTACCCCTAATTAAATATTTAATGCGAGGAGTAAGAAAACTTTTTAGGGATACGTAGAAAAAAGTAATTTTATAAAAACAAATTGAATTTTTTTTTTATTACAAAAATAGATACTTATTTTAAACCACGATCAAAAAGCAAATTAGTCACTTGTTGTGGTCTGAAGGGAGTAATTACTAGCGATAAAATTCAGCTTTGAACTAGATGCTAATTACTAGCGATAAAATTAGGTATGTAACTGTATAGAAACTTAATGATTATGATCGATAACTTATCATCTAAGCATTTCAAAAAGTTCTAAAGAAAGAAAAAGCACCGGAGAGAGAGAGAGACTTTTTCACAAAATGGGAGCTACGGAAAGGAAAGTGTTGATTTAATCTTATTTCAAACTTCTAAATTTTTACTTTTTTTCTCAGTGATCAAAAGGGTATTAAAACTTTAAAATTATCAAAAAACTACACATAAAAATCATGATTAAGGTTGAGTAGTAGTCAAGGAATTAAAGAAGAGTCTCAAACTCTAATCCATTGTCATCATGGAGTTAGAGCTGACGATACCCACTACTTTATCGAAGTGATTGTTGAAGAAGATTGTGACATGAAGAATTTACATATCTTTATTTGTAAAGCAATAAGTTACAATTTGTGATTTTTGATATGGAGGGTGAGGTTTTAAAAAATAATAATTAAGTTGACCATTATGTCTAGTACTAAACTAGAATTTAATTTAGAAAAAAGATAAAAAAAAAATCAATTAGCTATTGAATTTAAATTATGTTGAATTCAAGTAAGTAAAATAGAAAGAAGGAAAAAAAGCTAAACATGTGTTTCAAACCCACGTAACCATTAAAGGGAGGAAACTTAAGCACTCCACTCAACCACTCCTCCACTCAAGCTTTTGCATTTAGGAGAAAAAGCCAATTGTTTAAGGGGTCCAACTATATTTACAAATATATATAAGTTATATATACATAATTTCTTCCGAAACTAATGGTGTCCCATGACCTCTCAAGCGGCAAGGTAGATCCGCCTCTAAGTTCGAGTCACCCTAAGAGCAAGGTAGGGAGTTCTTGGAGAGAAGGATACCGAAAGTTTATCAAAAATAGCCTCTCTACTCCAGGACAGGGGTAAGGTCTGCGTATTCCACTGGTGGAATTATACTATATTGTTGTTGTTGTTTAAAGAATTGAGTTAAAAACAATATGAAAATAATATTTAATATGCCTTAAATGTGTTGAGTGACTTTTGAGTTACAATGTGCATAATATGATGACTTTTCGGTTACAAAACAAGTAAAGTGGATCTCATAAACAATTTTCATTAGTTAAGTGACTTTTTGAGAAATGGACTCCCAAATTTAGAGCCCAGAACCAAAAGATTGTATTTTATGACCCAATACACAAAAATAGGTGACAAAATTATTGAATTTGTTTTAATTTATGTGAACATATTTCTTTTTTAGTCCGTGCCAAAAAGAAAAAAATCTTTTTCCGTATCTAAAAATAATTTACCTTTATGCAAGGATTCATTGCCCCACAAAATATGTGCCTCATTTTACACCACAAGTTCAATAGTCTTCTCTCTTTTCATAAACTTCGTGTCCAGTCAAATGGGTTCATATAAATTTAAATGGAGGGAGTATTATATACTACATTCGATCACTTTTACTTTTTCAGTATTCTGCACTTTTATTTGCCACTTTTAGTATATCAAGAAAAGATAAATTTTTTTCTTGTTATGCCCATACTATTAATTACTCATTTTAAATTATTTTTTCAAATTTATTAAAAATATGCATCAATTAATATCGGTATTGGCGCGTCCCATTTTTTCCTTCGTGTGGAAGTTCGGGTTTTGACATTCATGGGGGAATAAAATCGTTTCCTTTTGGAAATTAGGTGTTTGAAGAATCACCACCTAATATATTAAGGTGCGTTAGGGCACCTAGAGCTATTAAATCATGTAACCAGTTTGGATTACCATAGATTAAGGTAAGAGCTCGAAATAACCTTAAGGGGAAGGTGTTAGGCACCCATCGCAGTCCACAACAGTGGGTCTGGGCTGAACTTAAACTATGTTAATTAGTCAATTAACAAGTAAGCAACCTCAACACATACTTGCAAATAAAGGTAACTTACATAGTCGAAATATATATATGATCAAGGAGGTTTAGATGGTCGAATGCACATATATGAAAGTAAAGAGGTTTAGACGGTTTAAAAACATATCTATAATGAAAATGAAGTTTAGATATTTTAAACACATAGAAATTGGGAAAGCGAAGTCCTAAGTTGATTAGTCTATAGGATCAATATGTGCAACGCCTAGTAATCCTCCTCAACTAGAGGGGCTACACATGACATTAGCGCACATATCATCATATCCTTTTACTACCTATTACACCCCTCTTAATCGGTATATAAGAGAATTTGATTCACGATCTCTACGCGTGCTGTTACCCGCCCCTTCCTTGTAGTCTTGGAGGAGTTTAGGACTTCTAGACTTAGGCATTTGTAGACGATGTATTTAAGAGGGAAAAGTCTAGGCGACAAATAATAACACATATGACTGTCATTAACGGAAGAGATAAAAAGGCTCATGTTTACCTCCACATACTCATAAACAAATAAGTAGCACGTCTCATACAACTGATTTTAAAGAAATTCAGAAAGCCTAGGAACATGATATCTAGATTAACATTGCAGAACATAATATGCAACAATTATTTTAAGGGAAGTGTCAGAATCCTAACCAGTTTGCCTACTGGTTTTATAGCATGTTAAGCCTGGACAATTTCACACATGAACAGAACCTGATTTCGCAAAAATCTAATGGCCTAAGACTTGTCTAGGCATGTATATGCAGTCATAATCTAGGAACAACTTTAACAAATTGAAGTTCATTTATCCTATAGGCATGTTGATCTAAGTGATGAATATATAGGAGATGATTTTATACTGATTCATACCAAAACATGGTACCTATGTGTGGGGCTATTTTAACCTACTTATTTTAGCGATATGTTTCGAGGCAAATGTAGTTGCCCTAAGATAGGATCTCTAATGCATATGGAGAAGATCATTTTATTTTCAACATTATTAGTTACTTAATGGCAGGATTTCTAAGTGATAGTGACTCATGCAAAATTAGAAGTGAAATGATGAACTATAATATATGAGACACAGAAGCAGTAAATATGATTGTTCTAAGTCAAGGTATCTAATGCACACATTTTGCATGATTTAATGCGAGTAAGCATAGCAATCCTAAGGAATGATATCTAATGCGTCATACAGACCTAAAATATGATTTCTACAACAACTCATCATAATGTAAAAATCTAAAACATGGTTTCTACCCAAATTACCTCAAAAAATCATACAGCTACCTTCCCCCTTTTACTAGTTACCCCAATATCTGTTTATAAAGGATTATTACAAACCAAAATTTAGTAAATTACATCAATGAGAAGTAAACTTATACGATAGAAAGCCTGAAGCAAGCCCAAAATAAACTTGGGAGTACCAGGCCTTCAAAGTATTCTCACATGCCCAGAAATATCATAGCCAACAAGTGTCCAGGTGTGTCAGAGTTTCCTAAGGACCTCAAGGATCCTGGGCAGTGCTCCCAACCAAGACCTTTCTCAAATAGGGACTGTTTATGTGCAGTGTGGAAGAGCAAGCCCTGGTATGCCTGAGGTCAGAGAGATCTCAAAGATCCTTAAGCAATACACATGCCTGAGGGGCAGAACTTAATAATCTAAGAGTAAAGTGAGAGTGCTTAACACAGTTTGAAAGATTTAGCAAAAACAATATAAAGATGACTCTAAGAGTGAAAAGGTTTTCTGAATTAGAAACTTGTTTGGTAGTGAAAACAAAACAGTTTGAGAAGAGTACCAAAATACTTTTTAAAACAACGAACAATCAATTGCTCATAAAACATCTAGATTCAAAAACACTTAACAAACAGATCTCATGTCAGGGTAAAAAGATTAGGGACACATGTAATTTACACTTTTAAAGAGAACACATGACGGGGCTCAGGCAGGCATATAGTTAACAAATGCATAGAACACTTAGAAGCTTATAGAATTAAAAGGTTAGTCATGATGGTAGGTAATAGAGCCATGTTGAAAGCAAAGAAACACTAGACAGAATCAAACACAAAACTAGAGTCAGTCGAATTCCTTAAAGATTAGGTAACTAACATTATTTCCTCAGGGAAGGATAATAGACAAGTGTGAATAGACATGATGGACAAACATCAAAGGGAAAACTATAGTTTGTACATGCTAATTACATGTGGTAAAAAGCAGGATGAGACATGCTAAGTAAGGCAATAAACAAAGCAGGTGCACTTTGCGACCGCAAAACACGAATACAGAACAAAACATGAATACAGATTGTATTTCTACCGTAAACTCAACCAGTGTGTCCAGTATTTAGGATAATTTTGCAGTCCATTATGTGGACCACATATCTACTTTGCGATCAAAAATGCAATCGCAGAACCGACTAGGGGCTCCAATTTTTCTAAATTTTTTACCCAACCCCCTATCGATATATTCGGTGTTATGGCTCATTTTGAGCATATTTTATAATACTTTTAGAGAGAGAGGGGGTCTGAGAGAGGGAAAGTGCTCCCTATCAAGTGTCTTAACAAAACCTTTCTAAATCATTAAAGGTTATCAAGTGAGGCACCTGAATCCTCACACCAACAGGTAAGAAACTTGACCCCTAACCTCTGGTTTCAAATTCATGCTAGAAGAGTACTTAACTTGGGGGTTTATGGGTATAAAAATAAATTTCTTGCATGAACTTTAACCCATAGAATATTGGAAGGTAGTAAACTAAAAGGAAAACAACTAAGATATATAATGATAGAAATTTCTCTAAAAAGGGACCTAAGACCACCATGCACCTTTAGTGTTTGATAATACGCCCAAATGAGCGGGAATGTCTCTAATTATTGGTTAAACTGTAAATCTTAAACAATTGATAGAAGTGCTAAGAGTTCAAGAATTTTCTAAGGATTAGAGAAGCTACATTGAGGTATGTATGGATAAAACCCCATCTTTTTGAAACTGAGCTCCATTGTTTCTTGTGCAAATATGGTAGGGCTGAAATTTGGGTTCTTGCGTTAATTGATACTTACATGAATTTGTGATGTAACCTACCACGCGAGAGAGTTGTGTTTCAACATGATTGATGTGTTATCTTGATAACTTAAAATAGGGAAAATGATATGAATATGTATTGAGATGCTTAGACCTTAATTAGAGTTTGAAGCTGCATATGTTGTGTTATCCATGTGAAGTCGCATTTATGCTTATAGTCCTAAATTCCATCGTTTGCTTATATTTATCTAATTTGCGAATCTATCATTGAAATTGGAAACAATGTGAGATATGGACTAGTGATAAACATACGATGATATAGGTACGACCCCAAGTGCCTATGACATGACTTATAGGAATCAAATGTTGATATGAGATGAGAGATGTGAAAATGGAAACGCCTCGGTAAGGCGGCCTAACCGATTGGGCCGTGATCGGACACCATGATATATATACACATGGTGGCAAGGTATTAATGAGTGAAGCTGGAAATCATGAATGAAATAATGGTAATGTATTCAGGAGACGGCGTAGCCAATCGGGCTATGATCGGACTCCGCCTAAAGAAGTGGTGGCAAAGTGAATAATGAAGCAACAATGTGGGATGCTACAACCTACAATTGCACAAATCATGTAAAAATCTTGTGAACCTCCTTATATAGTTGACGTGGTACTTGTTTGAAACTCTAATTGTCTATAGGAATTTCCCTTATTTCTTGTTTGGTAGTTCTTTCTAATTTGATGGACTTTATTTATATATACCACTATTATTCCATGGTACTAATATACCTTTTGCCTGGGGCACTACATTTGTTTAATGAATGTAGGTGGCCCCATTACAAATAGCATTGATCGTGTGTAGCGGAGTACCTTTTTCCGAAGACTTGGTGAGCCCCTTTCTCCTTCAAGGGATTAGATTACACATCTTTTGTTATAAACTCCTACTTATGAGGTATAGCTAGGGTCTTATTGCCGGCAGTGTCATGTTTGTATTTTCTTACATCCTTAGAGGCTCCGTAGATATATGTCTGGGTTATGTATGGATGTTCTAGGGGTCCATGAACCATGTTGTAATTCTAAACTCGTGCTATCTATAAATTATATCTCTACCGGAATTTTGGAACCTAACTTTAACCACGGTTTAAATTTGCATGATAGAATGAATTATCACTGTTGAATATACTATCTTTCCTTGCCTAAATAAGAAGGAATCATGGTTACCTTGTTTATGATGAGTTGGGTAGGAAGTGTGCGATAAGTCTTGCTCGGTTGGGTTCACTCGATTGAGAACCGTGACAAACTTGGTATCAAAGCCTAAGGTTTTGAAGTGTCCTAGGATGTCTCAGAGTTGTGTCTAGTAGAGTCCTTCTTATCGGTGTGTAGTCGACCACATCTATAAGTTCGAGGCTACTTGGGCATTTTGGAATAACACTCTTATTTGATATTCTGGATCGTGCGGTGAAACTGTTCCCTCTCTAATTAAGTTCATTGTTCGATCTTTCAATATATAAAGAAGAGAGAAAGAACTGTCCAAGGAGATAATGCCACCTCAGGGATGGCTGATGATTCACTACTTGAGACTACGGGTGAGGGTAGTCACCCCGCTATTACACTGCCTAATTCTTCTGTTATGGAGTAGACTACCCTAGTTCCTATGCCTGTGGAGGGTACCACTATCCCTCTCGCTGATACCTCTGCCCTACCTCTAGCCCCAGTTTAAGGTTCTGGTATTTCTAATGGGGATATTAGGGGAGCTATTCAGATGTTGACCCAGCTACTAGCCTCTCAGGCCCAAAGGTCAAATGTTGCGCCCAGTTCATCTAGCCAGTAGGGGGATTACACCAGTTCCAAAGTGAACATATTTATTCAGTTAGACCCTCCAGTGTTTACTGGTGCCAATCCAGAAGAAGACCCTTGGGATTTTGTTGATAGATGCACAAGAGCCTTAGGGTGATGCGTGCAACTAAGACAGAGGGAATAGAGTTGGCTGCTTACCGTCTGAAAGAGGTGGCCTATTCAATATTTGAGTTGTGGGAGGATTCCCGTGAGGAGGGGCACCATCCGGTGAGGTGGAGTGAGTTTGCTGATGCCTTTATTGATCATTTCCTGCCGCTTAGAAGCGTGTGGGAGTACCATATGGAGTTTGCTCATTTGTCCAAGTATTCCATTCATATGTTACCTACTATGGAGGACAGGGTGCGCGTTCAATGCCTTAATTATTTGACCATTAATGAGGCTTCTACGGCTGCATTGAATTCTGATATGAATTATATGAAGATGGTAGCATTTGCTCAGGCCACAGAGAACTGTAAGTTGAGAATAGAATGGAGAGAGAGGGCAACAACACGACCCAGTCTACAGGAAATATGGGAGAGTCATTAAGTGGGGGATAATCAGCTTTTAGGGGGGGATCATCAGGGCCTTCCCAGTATATTGCACAGTCTTCATCTAGTGCCCCGCAATTAGGGACTAGCCAGCAACAGTGGAGTCGTTTTAGGCCCAATCAGGGCTATAGGGGATCCCAACAGCGGGGTCGGTCAGGAGAGAGGTCCCAGCAGTAGCAGAGGTCCCCGTGCCCTAGGTGCGGGAAGATGCACTCAGGGACTTGCTATTTGGAGTCACTTATATGCTATGGATGTGGGATGAGGGGTCATATTAATAGGCATTATCATGTACTCCGCTAGGGAGCGGGTAGGGGCATAACACAGCCATCCAGTCCAGCAGCTGCTATATCTTCAGCCCCTTCTCCAGGTCGAGGTACCCTAGCACCCACAAGGCATTGTGCAGCTAGGGGTGGTGCGCAGAGTTCAGGAAGACCCAGTTGGTTCTATGCTATGAGTGGTCGCCAAACTGTAGAGTCTTCTCCAGATGTTGTTACATGTATTCTGACTATCCAATCTCATGATGTGTATGCACTTATTGACCTCGGTTTCACCATGTCTATGTTACCCCATTTTGTTGCCATAAAATTTTGGATAAAGCTGGATCAGCTTAATGAGATATTTTTGGTGTTTACCCCGATTGGTGAATCAATTTTGGCTGCTCGAGTCAATAGAGGGAGTATTGTCATGGTACGTGGTAGGGATACTACGCCGATCTTATTGAGTTAGGAATGGTCGACTTTGATGTAATAATGGGAATGGATTGGCTCTATTCATGTTTTGCCAAGCTTGATTGTCGGACTAGAACTATGAGGCTCGAATTTCCTAATGATCCCGTAATAGAATAGGAAGGAGATAATGTGGTGCCTAGAGGTCGGTTTATTTCCTACCTTAAGGCCGCAAAGATGATCAAGAAGGGTTGTATCTATCATCTAGTACAGGTTACAGACACCAATGCCGAGGTACTTAGCCTTGAGTTTGTACCAGTTGTGAATGAATTTCTATATGTCTTTCCAGATGAGCTCCCCGGATCTCACTAGACAGGGAGATTAATTTTGGGATCGATGTAATACCTGGCATGCAGCCTATATCAATTCCTTCTTATAGAATAGCACCGACAAAATTGAAAAAGCTAAAAGAGCATTTGAATGATTTGTTAGAGAAGGGTTTTATCTGGCCGAGTGTGTCAAACGTGGGGCACACCAGTCTTGTTTGTAAGGAAAAAAGATGGGTCTTTGAAATGTGTACCAACAAAGTTACAATAAAAAACAAATACCATCTACCAAGAATTGATTGTTTGTTTGATAAATTGCAAGGTGCTTTGTGTTTCTCAAAGATTTACTTGCAGTCCGGATATTATCAATTGAAGATAAGATAGCGGGATATTCTAAAAACAGCCTTCAGAACTTGGTATGGGCACTTTGAATTTATGGTGATGTCTTGTGGGCTAACAAATACCCCGACATCTGTCATGGGTCTTATGAATCAAGTCTTCAAGCCCTTTCTAGACTCTTTGGTGATAATGTTCAATGATGAAATTCTGATATATTCCTGATATCGGGAGGACCATGATGACCATCTCAGGGCAGTTCTGCAGACTCATTAGCAATATCAATTATACGCGAAATTTTCAAAATGCGAATTCTATCTTGAATCTGTTGCGTTCTTGGGTCATGTCGTTTCAAGGGAAAGAGTTATGGTTGATCCTCAAAAGCTTTCAGCAGTGAAAAATTTGCCTAGACATACCACTCCAATGGAGATTCACAGTTTCTTAGGCTTTGATGGGTACTACAGGAGCTTTGTAGAGGGGTTTTCTACTCTTGCCTCTCCATTGACTAAATTGACGCAGAAAGCAATGAAATTTCAATGATCCAATTCTTGTGAAACGAGTTTCCAAGAATTGAAGTAGAGGTTGATAATAGCACCGGTATTAGCCCTACCAGAGGGTACAAAGAGATATGTGGTGTATTGCGTTGCTTCAAGAATCGGGCTCGGGTGTGTGTTAATGTAACACGGCAAGGTTATAGCCTATGCTTCTGGGCAACTCAAGAATCATGAGAAGAACTATCCAACCCGTGACCTAGAGCTGGCAATAGTGGTGTTTGCGCTAAAGATTTAGCTATATTATTTTTATGGGGTCCATGTGGAAGTATTTACAGATCATAAGAGCCTATAATATATTATTAAGAAGAAAGAATTGAATCTGAGGCAAAGACGATGGCTAGAGTTACTCAAGGACTATGACATTAATATTCTCTATCCCCGGGAAAGGCTAATGTCGTGGCAAACGCATTTAGTTGAAAATCTATGGGAAGTTTGATTCATTTGGAGGCACATTAGAGACCGCTAGCCAAGGAGGTTTATTAGTTGGCCAATTTGGGGGTTCGCCTTGCAGACTCTAATAAAGGAGGGGTAATTGCACAAAATAGGGCTGAATCATCGCTTGTGATAGAGGTGAAGGAAAAGCAATTAAATGATCTATTGTTTGCACAACGGAAAGAAGGGATTCACAAACACAATACCACAGCCTATATGTTCCTTATATTGACGGTCTTCGCGAAAGGATCATGGCAAAAGCTCACACTTCCAGGTATTCCGTGCACCCAGGTTCTACGAAAATAAGTCATGATCTCAAGGAAATTTATTGGTGGAACAACATGAAGAGGGATGTTGCAGATTTTGTGGAATAATTTCCAAATTGTCAACAAGGGAAGGCTGAACATCAAAGGCCCGGAGGATTGGCTCAAAGCGTAGAAATTTCTATGTGGAAATGGGAGATGATTAACATTGATTTTTTGTAGTGTTGTCGCGCACTCCGCGCAAGTTTGACTATATTTGGGTGATTGTTGATCGACTCATGTAATCAGCACACTTCTTGCCTGTTAAATCTACCGACACATCGAAACAATATGCTCAGTTGTATATCAAAGAAATAGTCAGGTTGCATGGCACTCCAACCTCTATCATTTAATATCGAGGGTCTCAATTCACATCCAACCTTTGGAGGAAGTTTCATCAAGGTTTGGGTACACAGGTAAATATTAGCACAACTTTTCATCCGCTAACTGATGGGCAAGCAGAGCAAGCTATTCAAATGCTTGAGGACATGTTGTGTGCTTGTATTCTTGATTTTAAGGGTAGTTAGGATGACCACTTGCCACTCATAGAATTTTCTTACAATAACAGCTTCCATGCTGGCATCCAAATGGCACTATTTGAGGCATTGTATGGTAGGAGGTGTAGATCTCCTATTGGGTGGTTCGAGGTTGAAGAAGCGGAATTGATATGGCCGTACCTCGTGCATCAGGCCATGGAGAAAGTTAAGATTAGTAAAAAAGGGTTAAAAACTACTCAGAGTAACCAAAAGTCATCCTCGGATGTTCATTGCACAGATTTGGAGTTCAACGAAGATGATTGAATATTTTTTAAGGCTTCCCCTATGAAGGGTATCATGCAGTTTGGAAAGAAGGGAAAATTGAATCTAAGGTATATCGGACCATACAGAATCATTTAGAGGATTGGTCATGTGGCATACAAGCTTGATCTTCCACACGAAATGTCATTAGTACACCCGGTCTTTCACGTGTCCATGTTAAGAAAGGTAGTGGGGGACCCTTCTGCTATTGTGCCAGTTGTGATTATTGAAGTTAATGAAGAATTGTCGTATGAAGAAGTTCCAGTCACAATTCTTGATAGGCATGTTCGAAAACAGGGAAATAAGGAAATTGCATCCGTGAAAGTATTATGGTGGAACCAGCAAGTGGAAGAAGCTACTTAGGAAGACACAGATGAAATGGAGAAGAAGTATCCACATTTGTTTGAATAGTCGTGTAATAGCTTTTATGTATTTAGCTCCAATGAACTCTTATCTATTGGCTTGATCTATGTAAAATCGTCCCTTTTTAGGTAATATAATTGCTTATACGACCATGGTTGATGTTGTACAAGTTATATGATGTCATGGAACATGTAGATGTTGTTAGGATGTGATTCTGAGCTCTCTGACAGGTGGAAAGGCCTAGATACAAGCTGGCAAAATTTTTAAAAATTTAGGGAGTTAGCCAAGTTTATAGACTACTAATAGGTTCTAGGTTGTAAAAAGGCAGAAGATTGTATGAAGAATTTTTAATAAATGACCCTTGATCCTCATTCAACGACGAATGATTTTAAGCGGGAGGGGGGGGATGCAAGGCACCGTGAAAAACTTTTGCTCAAAAACTTAAGAGCTCATTGTGCAAAATTATGAAAATGTGTTATGGGATGTGTAAGCTCGCCGCGGTTCAGACCCTTATGTACTCATCTATGCATTTAAATATCGAAAATAAAAGTTTTCCAGAATACTGTGATATGCGCTCGCATACTAAGTATGCAGACCGCATATCTGCCATAGAATGAGTCAGTGTGCGCTAAATAAAGGTCAACTATGCGGTCAATTATGCAATCGTATAATCAAAATGCGGATCGCATAGTCGTCGCACAATTTCCATGGGATTTTGTAAAGGTCATTTCTGCAGTACACTTTGCGACCGCAGAACGTGAATGCAGGCCGCATTTCTGCCGCAAACTTAACCAGTGTGTCCACTCTTAGGGGAGTATTTTACGGTCCATTATGCGGACCACATGTCTATGCAGAACCAACTCGGGGCTCCAATATTTTTAAGTTTTTAACCCGACCCGCCTAAAGATATATTTGGTGTTATGGCTCATTTTGAGCATATTTCCTGATACTTTTAGAGAGAGAGAGGGTCTTAGAGAGGGTAAGTGCTTCCCATCAAGTGTCTCAATAAAACCTTGTAAAATCAATGACGATTATCAAGTGAGGCACCTGAATCTTCACTCCAAGAGGTAAGAAACTTGACCCCTAATCTTTGGTTTCAAATTCAAGCTAGAAAGAGTACTTATCTTGGGGGTTTGTGGGTATAAAAATAAATTTCTTGCATGCAATGAACCCATATAATATTTGAAGGTAGTAAACTAAAAAGAAAGAAAATGTGGTATATAATGATAGAAATTTCTCTCAAAAAGGACCTAAGACAACCATGCGCCTTTAGTGTTTGATAATATGCCCAAATGAGTTGGAATGTCTCTAGTTCTAGCTTCAATTGTAAATCTTACATAATAGATTGAAGTGCTAAGAGTTCCAGAATATTGTAAGGATTAGAGAAGCTACATTGAGGTATGTATGGTTAAAACCCCGTCTTTTGAAAATTGAGCTCCATTTGTGTAAATGTGGTAAGACTGAAATTTGGGTTCTTACATTGATTAATACTTTACATGAATTTCTGGTGTAACCTAGTATGCAGGAAAGTTGTGTTTCAACATGGTTGATGTGTTATCTTGATAATTTAAAAAGGGGAAAAAGATATGAATTACGTATTGAGATGATTAGACCTTAATTAGAGTTTGAAGCTGCATATGTTGTGTTATCCATGTGAAGCTGCATCTATGCTTATAGTCCTAAATGTTATTGTCTACTTATATTTTTCTAAATTGTGAATCTATCATTGAAATTGGAAACAATGTGAGATATAGCCTAGTGATAAACATATGATGTGATAGCTACAACCCCAAGTGCCCATTACATGACTTATAAGAAACAAAATTTGATATGAGATGAGAGATGGGAAAATGGAAATGCCTCGGTAAGGTGGCCTAGCCGATCGGGCCGTGATCAGACGCTATGATATATATATATATATATATATATATATATATATATATATATATATATATATATATATATATATATATATATATACACACACACGTGGTGGCAATGTATAGATGAGTGATGCTGGAAATCATGAATGAAGTAATAGTAACGTCTTGGGGAGACAGCTTAGTCGATCCGGCCGTGATCGGACTCCGCTAAAAGAAGTAGTGGCAAAGAGAATAATGAAGCAAAAGTGTGGGATGCTACAATATAAAATTGCATAAATCATGTGAAAATCTTGTAAACCCCCTTATATTGTTGACGTGGTACTTTTTTGGAACTCTGATTGTCTATATAAATTCCCCTTATTTCTTGTTTGGTAGTTCTTTCTAATTTGATTGAGTTTAATTGTACATACTAGTACTATTCTATGGTACTAACGTCTATTTTGTCGGGGGCGCTACATTTGTTTAATGAATTTAGGTGGCCCTATGGCAGATAGCGTTGATCGCGTGTAGCGCAGTACTTTCTTCAAAAGCCTTGGTGAGACTTTTTCTCCTTCAAGGGGTTAGATTCCGCATCTTTTGTTATAAACTCCTACTTTTGAGGTATTGTCGTGGCCTTAATACCGGCACTGTCAAGCTTGTATCTTCTTACATCCTTATAGTTGCCGTAGACATATGTGTGGGTTATCTACGGGTATTCGAGGGGTCCATGAACCATGTTGTAATTATAAATTCGCGCTATCTATAAATTGTATCTCTACTGGAATTTTAGAACCTAACTTTGACCATGGTATAAGTTTGAATTATAGACTGAATTATCATTGTTGAACGTACTATCTTTCATTGCCTAAATAAGAAGGAATCATGGTAACCTTGTTCAAGATGAGTTGGGTAGGAAGTGTGTGATGAGGCTTTCTCGGTTGGATTCACTTGATCGAGCGCCAGTCATGCCTCCCCTCCTAAGGTTGGGGCGTGACAATCTTGAAGATGGGTACACATATAGCTGTGGACTGCAGTATAAAACGACTTATATAGTTTAGACGTCCTAGGAAGCTCATCCCGTCCTTTATTCTGCTAGGCGGTAGTAACTCCTGAATGGCCTTAACCTTAGACGGGTCCAAGTCGATCCCTCGGTTTTAAGTTTTACCTCTTAACTTGTCAAAGAAATTTCTAAAGTCTGCTTTATGATCTCCGGCCCTCTTAGAGTTGATAATGATGTCGTCCACATACACCTCTTAGTTTTGTGTATCATATCATGGAAGATGGTTGTCATGGATCTCATGTAAGTAGCCCCATCATTATTTAAAGCAAATAGGATCATTAAGCAGTATATCCCCTATGGCGCAATAAAAGTTTTTTCTCTACGTCTTCTTCATCCATCCAAATCTGGTGATAACCCACAAAGCAATCTACAAAGGATTGGATTTGTTCTTGGCACAAGTATCGATCAAGATAATTATATTTGGCAGTGGAAAGTCATCCTTGGGACTCACTCTATTTAAATCTCGGTAGTCAACACATACTATAAGCTTCCCATCTTTCTTTGGAACTGGTACGATGTTGGCTAACTAGGTTGGGTACTCAACCATTCTGAGGACTTTGGCTTTGATCTACTTAGTAACTTCTTCCTTGATTTTCAGGCTCACATCTTGTTTGAATTTTGTAAGTTTCTATTTCACTGGTGGAAACATGTGATTGGTAGGCAATTTGTGAGCCACTATGGACGTGCTCAAACTATTCATGTCATCATATGACCATGCAAAGATGTCCCCATACTCCTTTAACAAACAAATGTACTCATCTTTCTCTGTCGGTGATAAGTGAATGCTGATGCGAGTCTCCTTGATGGTTTCAACATCTCCTAAATTCGCTGCTTCGATTTTGTCCAAGTTGGACTTAGGCTTATTTTCAAATTTCTTAACCTCTCTGGCAATCTCATCAGGTATTTCATCCGCTTCATTCGAGTCACTATCCTTATATTGCGTTGCCTCATTGTATGTCAGCCACCGGTTCATCAGGAAAAGTAATAATAATGTTGTAGAAAGAAAAGTGTGAAAGGTAATAATGAATGATAAATAGCAATGCATTGATTATAATTGAAAACATCCAAAACCAGTATTGTTCGATGAATCGAAAATTTATTTGAAACAAGCAAGACTTTAAAAACAAAATTAGTGAAAATCTTAGATGTCTAGCGTGGCTATAGAAATAAAATTAAGTTGATTACCAAGCTACCCAGGGACTCGGCGGGCCCGGATGGTATGGCAGTCCAGCTCCTAAGAATATCAACTTCTCCACAATCTGAATGGTAAGGCCTTAACCCTCTTACTCATCAATTATTGCAATGCAGTCCATATTTTCGTCCTCCAGGAATAGTATACCTAGCCCAGCTAATGCTTCTTCTTCTGTAGTTCCCCATATTGTATCAGCTTGGTCAAAATTCTGACCTAGATGTGGCACTGGTTGCTCGGAAGGGTAATAAGGTCCACACTATGGAGGCAACCAGTCATTATACTCTTGCCATGTATATTGGTATCCAAGCCTGAAAGTAGTACCATGATATTTCAACTGTATCGATTTGGCAATACCTAGGAGATTCTTCCCAAAGCCTTTGCGGGTTCATACCGAGACCATGCTAGTATGCTTTCTATTTTTCTACTCCGCCATTTTTCTTCCTCAACGTCATTGATACGTTTGATGTGATGATAGGTTTCCCCTCCTAACCTTCATCTATTCCCGATAACTGAAATAGTTTGACTGGTATAAATAAGGTTACTCCCGTTCACGTGAATGATCACCACCTGATGGTTCCATTTGAACTTCACGTCCTGGTGTAGTGGGGAAGCCATAGCCCCAGTAGCATGTATCCATGGTCGGCCAAGCAGAAGATTGCATGAGGATGATATGTCAAGCACCTTGAATTTAACATCGAACCAAGTTGGCCCCATCTACAGACAAAGATTAATCTACCGAATCGTGGCCCTTTGAGACCCATCAAAATCTTTGATATTCATACTTCCTGCCCGTATTTCATGGAAACCTTTACACAATGATCTCAAAGTATCGAATGGACAAATGTTGATGCTTAAACCTCCATCGTTTAGAACTCTAGAAATAAATTTGTCTTCAAATTGTACTGTGATATGCAATGCTCGATTATGATTGAACCTTTTAGGCGGTAGTTCATCCTCATGGAAGATTATCTTATGAATTTCTTATGAATTTCCAGCACTTGTCCTATTATTTTGGTCATTTCTCCGCATGTGATATATTTGGGCACGTATGCTTCGCTTAGTACCTTCATCAAAGAATTCTTGTATGCCTCCGAATTTTGCAATAATGACAGGATGGATATCGGAGCTGGGGTTTTGTTCAAATGATCAATGACAGAGTATTCCCTTGCTTATACTTTCCTCCAAAGGTCATCTGGTCTAATTTCAATGATAGGTTGCTTGGTAGTGGCATTCTTTGTGCAACATTATATTCTTCCATCTTTGCATTTCGTTTTCACTGAGCCTCGACAGTGTTATCTCGTGTTATTGCTTTTGAACTTAAAGGAAGTGTGGTTGATACTATCACTGTGAAAGGTGTGGCCACTTCGACTTCAAGTGGAACATGAGTGGCTGCAAGTGGAGCTACCTCTCCTCAAATTGAACCGATGCAGCTATCTTAACCTCAACTAGCAACTGTGTCTATACTACGATTGGGGTGAGTGCGACTGCAGGTTTAAAGTCATCGCCTTCTCGAAAGGCTTGATTGACCCTTCAGGATCCCATTCTTCATCTATCTCTATCATATGTATTCCACCACCCCTATGATCTGGGACAGGATTGTTACAGACATTAGGTGCAAATTTTTTTTAACTGTATGGCCTTTATGTCAGCCAGAGTCTGAATTTTGTCTTTCAATGTTCGGCACTCGTCGATAGTGTGCCTTTTCATACCGGTGTGATATGCACATGTTTTGTTTGGGTTGACCCATTAGGATGGGTTCTCAACTGCCATATCGAGAATAAAAGTGACGTAACCAGTGGCTTTTAACCTTTTATACAAATGGTCAATAGGTTTTGCAATATAGGTGTATTGCCTGTGTAGTTTGCGGTCAATAGTGGGTCATGGTCTTGGGTAGTTTTAACGAGTTGGAGGTTATTGGAAATGACATGGTTGCAAATTATAGGTGTGATAAACTGTGGCTGGTTGGGAATATTTGGGGGATGAGGATTGATATGTAGGTGGAGGTATTTGGTATGTGGGTGGGAGTGCTAGTATGTGAGTGGAGATATTTGGTATGCGAGCGGTGATTTTTTTCCTTGGGCCACCATTACTACCCCCCATCCATCTTCTCAGATATACCCTCTAACTGCAATGCTTTATTAGTGGCCTGAATTGCCTTAAAGTTTGTTACCATCCCGCTCTTGATGCCTTCTTCGATCCTATTACCAAGTTTGATGATGTCAAAGAACTTATGGTTTTCAATAACCATCAATCTTTCATAATATGGCGGATCATGTGCCCTGACAAAGAACTTGTTCATGTGTTCCTCGTCAAAAGATGGTCTAACCTTGGATGCTTCCTAACTTCATCGAGTAGCATACTCACGAAAAGTCTCGGTAGGTTTCTTCTTGAGGTTTTGAATTTAGAAAACATCCGTTGTATTTTCTATGTTGAATACTCATCCAGTTTGACCATTTCTTAGGATCCTAGCTGATATACCAGGACAAAGCATCTCCCGCAAGACACCTCATAAAGAGTTTCATCCGGATCTTTTCATCCTTTTTGACCCCGACAATCTTGTCACAATAGGTCCTCAGATGAACCCTGGGATCTCTTGTACCATTAAACATCTCAAACTTGGGAGGTTTGTACACTCTGGCAGTTCTACATCCAACTGTACACATAGGTCTTCGTAGTTCAAACCTTCTATACCTTTGCCTCCTTCTATGCCTTGGACTCGGCTGGTCAACTTCATGGGCTCCTCGGCTAGTTTCTTAATGAGCATGTGCTTCTCAGTAGATTCCAATGCATAGAATATGGGTTGGGGGGAGTGAGGTCGGGTTTCTACATATAGAGGTTGTTTTGGTGGCCTGGGATTTTAGTATAGTAGTGATCATTGATGGAATTCTGGGATTCAAGAATGACAGGTGAAGCATTTTATGGAGTGTGGTAGGTGTTTGGTGGGTATTGTGGTAGGATCATTTGATTTTGTGGGTTGTATAATTGTGAGGCACATGTGGATTTTGTGGGCACTTGTTGGGCGTGTTTTGAGGTGGTCCGGGGTTCTGAGTGTTTGGATGACTGATGTTTGGGATGTTGAGAGGGAAGGATAGGTTTGCCACATTCTTGACATGCTCGAGCTCATTCTGTAGTTCCACTATTTTCTATTCGAGCCGTGAAACTACATTATTTGGGGCCTGAATACCCCGACCCTCAGATGTTTCTGTGTGTTCAACCCTTGTGTTATTTTCCTTTTTGGTGGCGTTCAAATCTTCCTTTTTAGGTTTTCCCTTTCCTTTTGGTGGAATGGGAGGAGGAGAAGGTAGAGGCCACCAGGATATTGTGTGAAAAGATGATGATGCCGGTATGCGTAAAACAATATTTTTAGGGAATGTGAATAATTAAAAATAAAGAAAGAAAAACAAAATAGTCAGTAATGATTATGAAATGTTTGCAGTATTTAAGCACATATTGTAGGAATGTAAATTCGTGTCCTGATTTCAGAGCCTCGTTGTGACCAAGGTGGGCCTCGTTGTGCCCGGAGTACTTTGGCTATCTGAAGTTTCCGCGTTCTAAGCATTCTCATTTTGAATACCTTTAAAATCATCCATTTTTTATTTTCCTTATCCTTTTGTATTGTTTTTGAGGAGGAGGAGGTGGGGGGCTTCTAAATCTGGTGTGATATTCTGATGATGCCAGTATGAGCGAACCAACCTTGTGGGATGGGGATAAATAGGGATTTTGACGCATTTCATGCTCTTTCTTTCTTACACTTTGATTATGAATTCTTACAAAATAGTCCCTAAAGGCTCATAAGTTGTGTTTGATTGCAGGTTTGATCAACAAAGTGCCGAGATGTCAAAGATCAGCTCGTAAGGAGTGAAACCTGCACAAGTACCAAAAGGAAAGACAAACTCAGGAAAAAACAGGCCTAGTGCAGCTGCACTACACTTTGTGCAGTCCGTACTAGAGAGGTTCTGAGACAACATTTCAGGCTTCAAAGTAATGCGACTGCACTACACTTTTTGCGGTCCGTGGTAGACATTTGCGGCCGCACTACCATTTCTCTGCGATATGTAGAGGCAAGGTTCAGAGAGATGCAAAGTTCAGAGAATCATGCCTATGCGGTCTACAATTGAGTTTGTATGGAGCGCGCTAGAAGCCTCTGCGACCGTAGTCCATTCTATACGGTCCATGCAGCCTGGGTTTAGAGTGTCAGGATTAGAAGTTCAAGAGCTTAGTGCGGCCGCATACCATTTTGTGCGGTCTGCACTAACTCCACAGCGGCAATTCTTTCCAGTTTTTCCAGCTTAGTATAAATAGAACCTTTTTCAATTTTTAGGGCATCATACGCTATCAGAAATATTAGAACTTCAATTGCGCTCGTGAGAAGACCTTTTGTAGCCTTTTCTGGCATTTGTTCTGAATTTTTTTATCGTTGAATCTTTGTATTTACTTTAGCAATTAATTAATATGTCTTTATCTTCATCTATTTCTCAGTTTTTCCCATCAAGCATGAGTATCTAGACCCATTAGCTAGGGTTGTGGCTCAACCCTAGTGTGGGTAATGGATGGGTGTATTGATTTAAGGTTAGATTGATTATGGGTGTTTGTTATTTGGGTCAATTTCATGGTTTAGTCTATGAATTAATGGTTGCAAACACTAGTTTGTGCTTAGTTGACTTGGGCTCTTCTTGAGAAAGAGAGTCTAAGTCTCCAAAATTTACCTAACAAGGAATTAGGATGGACTCAAGAGAATTAATAGTCCCAATTAAAAGGGTAACCTCGAGTGAGTAATACCTGACTTGAACCCTAGTTACTTGAGCAAATTTGCCTACCCTATTGGTCTTGAGAAATTCAACTAGGCAAAATCACTCTCTCTACCGAGAGGTGTGAGTGTGGGTAAGGTCGTGCAACAATTATATCATATTCCCCAATGATGTCAATCGCGCCATAGATTCAATTATCCATCAATTCGCCATCTAGGAGGATATAACAACCCTAGTGCCTTTTAAACCATTAGATACAACTTATATCAATTTTACTCTTAGCTTAATCTAGTGGCATTTTCAATTAGTAGTTTGCTAAAAGTAGAATCTTAAAGAAAACCCAAAAATGATAAGATGATCAATTAAGAACGCTCACGCAATTCTAAGCAAGATAGATACTTAACTCCAATCGTAGCTCTCTGTGGATTCGATTCCGACCCAAAATTGGGTAAAAGCTATTGCGACCCTCTCTTGCTACTCTCTAATCGTGCGGAGGTGGAAGTGATCACTTTTTGGCACCGTTTCCAAGGAGCTAACGGTTTTAGCTATCTATTTAGTTAGTTTTGTGTGTTGTTCTTCTTTTTTTCTTTGTTACTAATTTATGTGTGTGAATACTTCAGGTACCAAATGACTTTAAATGCTAAAGACCCTCTAGGAATTGTGCTTGCAGGGTACAAGGTTGAGGATATTGGAGAAGAGGAGGTGCCTCTTGTACCTCCTGGACCACGACGAGGCCGCCGGGCCAATGCTAATGATCTTGTTCCAGTCCTTCCTCTCCCACCTCCAAGAGCGGTTCCTCGGGTGCTCCCTAACTAAGGATATGCAAGTGCAATAATGCCACCCAGAATACGGGAGGGAAATTTTTAGATTACCAATGTGAAGTTGACCTTACTTGAGCAGCGTTGGTATTTCATGGGCACTGCGGATTAAAATGCCTACAAACATCTCAAGGGGTTCATCGATATATGTTGAGGGAGCAAGAAGACAAATGTGTCCGAGGATGCTCTTAGGTTGAGAATTTTCCCATTCTCACTTTGGGGGAAATCCCTGGATTGTCTCGAGAGACTTCCTAACCATTCCATCACAACTTGGGATGAGTTGGCGGATAAGTTTATTGCTAAATGTTTCGCACCCGGACAAATGGAAGCACTTCAAGATGAGATATTGTCTTTCAAGCAAGAACCAACTGAACCTTTGCATGAGATTTGGGAGAGATACAGAACGATTGTGAAGGAATACCCTAATAATGACATGAAAGAGAATATGTTGCAACAAACTTTGTACCAGAGCATCAATACCACAAATCAATATATAGTGAACCAATTGGCAGGGGGTAATTTTATGAAATTGACGTATGATGAAGCTTGTGCTATTCTTGATGAGATGCAGAGATATCCTCCACATGGCAAAGTAAATCTAATGTCACTCAAGGTGACCCTATGGTTATCCATTTGCATAAGGAGTTACATGACCATGAGCAAGCTATAGCGGAGTTAACAACTACTATGAACCAATTGGCTATGGCACAGTTGCAATAAGTCCAAAATCTTCGCCAAGTTAATTCCATGGAGGGTGTTAATATGTTTTCCAACAAGAGAAGGCAAAGGAGGCAACAAAATCAAGGGAATTCTGAGTAATTTGATGATGATTGTGAAGGGTTTCAAAATGATGGCTATGATAAATGAAATGAAGAGGTACAATATGTGAACAACTTTCAAGGCCAATGGGGCAACTCTTCAAACCAACAACAATGGAGACCCCAAGCCAATTAGGGTAATCAACAACAAAACAGTGCAAATTGAGGGAAGAACAACCAAAATAACAACTAGGACAATCATAACAACAATTAAGGCAACCAAGGGAATTAAAATGGTAATAACAACAATTGGGGATGCTACAATAATGAAGGTGGATGGAATATTGGGAACCAAGGAAACCGGGGGCAAGGCTTTCAAAAGTCCCCAATGTACCAACAACCGAACAATCCACCCCTTTCTCAAGGTCTGAGTTCTTCTAGCAATGATATGGGTAGAATTGAAATGACGTTCGAACAAATGACGAAGAAGAATGCAGATTCGGGTGCACAGTTGGCTTCCGACAATACTTGTATCAGAAACTTGGAGGTGCAATTAGGCGAAATCTCTCAGTCAATGAATAAATGCCCGAAGAGTGCTCTACCAAGTGATTTGGTAGTGAACCAAAAGGGTGGGAACAATTATGTTATGGCAGTTACCACAAGAAGTGGGAGAGGCGGTGAAGTGAATTCCATGAAACAAAATAAAGTTGTGGATGATGGTATGGAGTTGCAAGAAGATAAAGTACCCTTGATAGTTGAAGATGTGGTTGTTAATGACATTGTGAACGATGAAGTGAGGATTGACATTCATGAGACCGAGGTAGAAACGCAAGATGCCGTGAACCCGTCTAGGGAACACATGATTGAACTACCAAAGTCGGTCTTGCCAAAAGCCAAGGATCCTTTGCCAACGCCACCTCTACCTTATCCTCAAAGGCTTGCAAAGCAGAGAAATGATATTCAATTCAAAAATTTCATTGATATGATGAAGAGCTTGTCCATTAATGTGCCCTTGGTAGAGGCACTTGAACAAATGAAAGGCTATGCAAAATTCATGAAAGACTTGGTCACAAAGAAGCATTCTATGGATTGTGAAACTATGAAGATGACTTACCAAGTTAGTGCTATTGTACATTCAATAGCCTCAAAGTTAGAGGATCCCGGTGCTTTCACCATCCCTTGCACCATTGGATGCGGATTTTGCTAGAGCTTTATGTGACTTAGGAGCTAGTATCAACTTGATACCTTACTCAATTTTCACGATTTTGGGTATCGGGCAACCTAGACCAACTTCAATGAGACCTAAAATGGCGGATTAACTGATGAAGCGACCTTTGGGAATTATTGATGATATGGTTGTCCGGGTGGAAAAATTCATATTGCCGGCCGATTTCCTATTATCTTGGGTATACCTTTCCTTACAACGGGCAAGGCATTGGTTGATGAAGAAGTGGGTGAGCTTACTTTTCGAGTGGGTGATGAAAAGGTCGTCTTTCATGTTTGCAAATCCATGAAGCAACCCAATAGCACCGAGGTGTCCTCATTTTTAGACCTTGTAACAGCTGTGATTGTGGATGATACCAATGCTATGATCAACATGGAGGATCCTCTTGATGCCATACTATTAAATATGGATATCAATGATGATGCAAGCATAGTGGAGTGTGCGAATTGCCTTCATGGGATGGGATCTTATTCTTACGAGCCGGGAAAATTGTCTTTGGATCTTGAAAATAAAAAAACTCTACAGCAAAGCCGTCAATTGAGGAGCCACTGGTGTTGGAGTTGAAACCACTTCCTCCACACCTCAGGTATGAATTATTGGGCTCAAATTCTACTTTACCAATTATTTTTTCTTCTTGCCTTACTAACATGCAGGTGGAGGCCACTTTGGCGGTGCTTCAAAGGCGAAAAAGGGCAATAGGATGGACTCTAGCTGATATTCAGGGAATAAGCCCCGCATTTAGTTTGCACAAAATTATCTTGGAGGATGATACAAAGCCTTCCTTGGAGCATCAAAGAAGAATAAAAGAGGCTATACAAGAAGTGGTAAAGAAAGAGGTGATTAAATGGTTGGATGTTAGGGTTGTGTACCCCATTTCTGATAGCTCGTCGACTTCTCTGGTGCAATGTGTACCGAAGAAGGGAGGATGACTTTGGTGACCAATAACAACAATGAACTTATTCCTACTAGGACAGTCACCATATAGAGAGTATGTATGGATTACCGAAAGCTAAATAAGGTGACCCAAAAGGACCATTTCCCACTGCCATTCCTTGACCAAATACTAGATCGTCTTGCAGGGCATGCTTTTTATTGCTCTTTGGAGGGATACTCGGGGTACAATCAAATCTTAATTTCCCCAGAGGATCAAGAGAAGACTACTTTTACCTGTCTGTATGGCACATTCACTTTCTCTCAGATGCAGTTCGGATTGTGTAATGCTCCGACGACCTTCCAATGATGCATGCTGGCTATTTTCACCGACATGGTGGAAGATATCTTGGAGGTTTTCATGGATGATTTCAGTGTAGTTGGGGATTCCTTTTAAGAGTGTTTGGGTAATTTGATAGAGTGTTGGCCCGGTGTGAAGACACAAACCTCGTACTTAATTGGGAAAAGTGCCATTACATGCTTAAAGAGGGTATAGTGTTAGGTCACAAAGTTTCAAAGCGAGGGATTGAAGTAGAAAAAGCCAATATAGAGGTGATTTCAAGGCTTCCTCCCGCTACTTCTGAGAAAGAGGTGAGGAGTTTTCTTAAGCATGCAGGTTTTTACTGGAGGTTTATAAAAGATTTTTCAAAAGTGGTACACCTCTTGTGCAAGTTGCTAGAAAAAGATGCAAAGTTTGTGTTTGATGAGGGATATATGCAAGCATTCGAGCTTCTGGAGCTTAAGTTGACCACTACCCCTATCATTACTGCACCAAATTGAAGCTTGCCTTTTGAGCTCATTTGTGACGCAAGTGATATTGCGATTGGGGCTATTTTGGCTCAAAGGGTTAACAAGATATTTCATCTGGTGTACTACGCAAACAACACCATGAATAAGGCTCAAAGGAACTATACAGTCACCAAGAAAGAGTTGTTGGCAATAGTGTTTGCAATGGAAAAGTTTCGACCATATCTTATGCGGGCCAAAGTTATAGTGCATACCGATCATGTCGCTCTTACGTATTTGATGACAAAGAAAGACTCCAAGGCAAGTTTGATGAGATGGGTTTTACTACTTCAAGAGTTTGATCTAGAAACTGTGGACCGGAAAGGTAGTAAGAACCATGTGGCGGACCGCCTGTCCTGTTTGGAGGAGGAGGGGAGGCCTTGTGATGGCCTTGAGATCAATGATTCATTTCCTAATGAACAACTCCTTACGGTGTAAATGAATGATATACCGTATGATCTCTCTTCTAGCCAAAGGAAGAAGCTCAAGCGGGATTGTTTGGAATTCTATTGGGATGAGCCATACTTGTTCAAGATTTGCACGAATAGTGTGATTCAAGGATGTTTCCCGTAGGAAGAACAATCAAGTATCTTGGAGGCTTTCCATGCCTCACTCTATGATGGTCATCACGGTGGGGTGAGGACCGCCTTGAAAGTTCTTAGTTTTGGTTTTTATTGGCCAACCTTGTTTAAAGATGCAGGTGATTTTGTAAAGAAGTGTGACGAGTGCGAAAGAGAGTGTGGCATTTCAAAAAGGGATGAGATGCATCTCAATACCATTCTTGAAGTGAATATATTTAATGTTTGGGGCATCAATTTCATGGGTCCATTTTTTAGCTCTTGTGGGATACTCACATTCTTATGGCGGTTGATTTTGTCTCAATGTGGGTTGAAGCCGTGGCTTTGCCTAAGACTGAAGCCTGGAGTGTTGTTGCATTTCTTAAAAAGAGAATTTTCACAAGGTTCGGAACTCCTCGTGCAATTATTAGTGATGAGGGGTCTCACTTTTGTAATAAAGCTTTTGACACGTTGCTTTCCAAGTACAGTGTCAATCACAAGGTGTCTACCCCTATCATCATCAAGCTAGTGGTGTGGAAGTCTGCAACAAGGAAATCAAGAGTATCTTGTCAAAGATGGTCAATGCTAATAGGATCGATTGGTCGAAGAAGTTGGATGACGCTTTATGGGCTTATCAGACGTCATACAAGACTTCGATTGGTATGTCTTCGTATTGCTTGGTGTTTGGGAAAGCTTGCCATCTATCGGTTTAGTTAGAGCATAAGGCCAAGTGGGATTTGAAGAAGTTGAATTTGGAATGAGATGTTGTAGCTAATCTTCATGTTGGACAACTCAATGAACTTGATGAATTTAGATTCCGTGCCTACTCCAATTCGTCCTTGTATAAGGACAAGATGATGTACCTTCATGACAAATATGCTCGTGGAAAGGAGTTCAAAGTTGGTGATTTGGTTCTCTTGTTCAACTCTTGGTTACGTATGTTTCTGGGAAAGCTTAATCCAAATGGAGTGGGCTGTTTGAAGTTGTGTTTATGACCCGTTTGGAGCACTTGATCTAAAGAACAGAAACAGTGAAGTTTTCAAAGTCAATGGGAACCATTGGAAGCATTATCTCGGAAAGTTCGATGATAGCCATACGGTGGCACTCATTCATCTCAAAGGATATGAAGGTAACATGCGTCATGCCGCGATGGTAAATCAGGCGCTTCTTGAAGGAAAACCATGTCTTTGTCTTCTTGTTATCTTTGATTTTCTTTGTACTACAGGATTGAATTTTTGGGCTAATTGGTTGTAAGATATTGCAGGATTGTGTTGAAGCAGTGTAAGACTATGGAAAAATGCACAGGTCTCTTAAGTTTCCAGTACGGCCACAGTACATTCTGTGTAGACCGCACTGGTGTGGGTAAGATTGAAGTTTCTCTGAAGTTTTTCACCACAACCACAATACATTTTGTGAGGTCCGCAGTGGACCTCTGCAGCCGCAGTCCGTTTTGTGCGGACAACAGAAGGTTGCCTTCTTAAAATGCGCTAAACAAGGTGGTGCAGACTGCGATCCATTTTGTGCGATTCGCACTGGTAGGTGAGGCTGGGCCCAGGGGGTTTTCTATAAATAGACCCTAAGGGCCCCCTTTACCCTTTTAGCGAATTGATATCTCAAAGTTATAATCATTGTTCACTTCCCTTATTTGCTCATAAATTAACTACTAGAACTTAGTTACTTCAATACATATCATAATCTGGTACATTAATCCTTCTTTTATTTATTTAATATTGATAATTTCCTTTAATTTTCATTCTTCTTAGCTTCTATTTCTTTGTTCTCCCGTATTTTCTTAAATTGTAGGGTTAGGATAGTTAGATATATGATTCTTGCATACTTAGATAGTGTTCTGGACTGGGTAATCGTTAGAGACTTCAATTAGGTGGGGAATTTGACCTTAAAAGAAAAATCTGATAAACCCTAACTCAGTGCCGCTTTTGGGCACCTAGGGCGGACAGGGGTCGTTCCTGTGCAGTCCGCGGTGCCCTAGTGCGTTGCACGGTACAACTTTGTGCGGACCGCACTGATGGCGCACTGTGGCCGCATTATCAAGATTCAGAGGGTGTGTATTCCTAACCCCACCCATATGCTGGCCGCACTACCATTTTGTGTGGATCGCACTGACTCCTATGCGGCCGCACTCTTTTTTGTGTTGTCTGCAGTGGGTTATGTTCTGCAACAGTCTGCAACATTTTAAGTCTGTTCTGCAATTCTTTCTGCACCAATGTTTCTCACTGATTTTATTGGAACTAACAATGTTATATGATTTGTGTGCAGACCAAGGTTAAACAAAGAGGAAAGGGATCAAAGCAACCCAACAGAGGTGAATCCTCCCGGGATAGAAAATAGAAAATGGTGCGACTCAATCCCCAAGCGAGGCAAAATATATAGAACACTAGGAAAGCTATAAGGGCTGCTGACAGAGCCATAGACATGTCGGGGAGCGAGTACGAGCCCTCCCAAGAGATTTCTTCAAACTCCGTGCCATAGTTTATCCCTGACTGGCTGGAGAGGCATAGATTGACAAATGACACTCTTCCACCATCACCCACTGCCCAAGCACCAGAGCATATTTCTACTGAGGCATCTGAGGGCTCAGCAGCTGGTAGTGATGAATACTCCACCTCCCCCACTGCTTCATAATCCGGGTAGGGTGCATACGGAGGTGAGGAGAAGGTACATGGAGATAAGGAGGTAGCTGGAGGTGGTGAGCCTCAAGTGGGAGGCTTAGCTAGAACTAGGAAGTCTGATGCTTGGGAAGATATATTTGCGAGTTAGGTGATGTACCACAAGTTTAAAGAGTGGTGGCCAGTGAGAAACTTTATATACCAGAGAGAAGTTTCATTTACATAGATTTATTAGCCCACAACCCTGACCTGAGAGACAGTTCAGAACTATAGTAGGTTGGGAGAACTTTTCAGATAACTTTGTGGATGCCAACGAGCATTTGGTCAAAGAGTTTTATTGCAATGTAGCACACATCAAAAAGGGCTCCAAAGTGACCAAAGTTCTTAATTTGAAAATTTTGTTCGATGGGAAGTCAAACGAATATCTGGGCTTTAATGGGGAGGATGAGTCTCTATATATGACAAAGATAGAGATGGGTGAGGAGGTCTGTCCATGGTTAGCTCAGTACCTAGCAATCCTGGATATCGTTCCTGATCGGTTGACTGCTGGGGTAAAAATATTGCTGAGGACCTTGAACTTTGAGGCGAAGGGTTGGGAGACGTTTGTATGCAACCGGTTAGATCTTGCTACCCATGAAAAGAGCCTTCCTCTCTATCAAGCTATTTTAGTTCCTTCCATTATGGCTAGGTACCCCATAAACGTGGAGAACGTGATGTCCCAAATCATTTCTATAGTGGTTACCAAGCATGACTGAAACTATTCCTTCCCTAGCACCCTCACAGTGTAGTTTCGGGAATTAAATATGGACCCGAGGCCATATAACATCAAGGTCAAGGCGACAATCTCATTCTCCGGTATAGTTTGAAAAGGAATGGCAACCCCAAGGACAAGAACTACAAAGCCCTGCTTCTGCCCCAACTGGCCAGCCTGAAGAGCCAATTGTGGTAGAGATTCATGCTGAGCCTACCTATACTACTGCTGACATGCCTCTCAGACATTCCACATCTTCAGCTATTCCTTCTAGCCCTTCCACATCAGTTGGCCCGGAGATCCCATCTACCCGGGCCTATCCCATCACTACCCACCGGCTAAGCTAGGCCCTGTTGAGTGTAAACAACTGGATGCAGACTACCTCATCCAAGTTATCCACATTGACTACCACTGTAGAGGCTCAGTCGGCACCTCAGCCAGCACAAGTCCCACAGTCGATAGAGGATGCTTTGAAGAGCATACTTAAGAACTAGAAGAAAATCCTCACTACTCAGGATGCATTGGCCAAGGCAGTTGATTCACACAGTAAGACTCTCAAGGAGCTTGCTCGAGAGCACAAGAAGCTTAGGAAGATAGGGCCTCTAAAAAGTCCGTGAAGGAGTTGCGGGAAGATATAGATAGATTGAAGGCAGACCAACTACCTTTGGACCTGTTGCTTGATGATCCGGTCCCAGCAGCCCATCCACAGCTGGAGCAGACCCAAAGGCCTCCGAAGAGGAGAAAGATTCCTAGAGCAGATGATGCCATCATCCAGTTGGAAGACCCACCGGAGGCTTCCTCCAGTCAGCCACAGGATGTATAATTCCACAGCCTGTTGAGGTCCAGGCCCAGGTACTGTAGCAGCAGAGCAGACCACCAAGAATCTGAGGTTCCCGAGCACATAGAGGACCCAGGGACCACCCATGATCCTATGATGACAGACACGCTTAGGGAGTCTTCTGTATCCTTTTTCTATATTTTTTGCTTATTTAGACTAGTAGGCATTGGAGACAATGTCAGCTTTCACTTGAGAGGGTGATCCCTACATTTTTATGGATGACTATATATATTGATATTTTTATGCTATTTTATGCTTCCTTAATTTTTAACATTTGGTCTGTATATAATTTGACATTATCGCACTTTTATTTCACTTTTGGTCTGTATATAAAGTTACATCATATTGTATATTTGTATCCCCCTTTGTATATTCAAATCCCCTATTATATATATTCATCCTATTTTTTGCAAGTTTTTTTCTATCTTTTTTACCTTCTTATTTATGTTCGCAACTTTTTGTTTTGTTTTAGATGTTTTCAATAAGCCTTTGGTTTTTTTAATGCCACGGTTTTTTCCGACGGTGGAGTGTTATTAAACCATGTGGTTCTTCCTAATGATGGATGGCGTGACAACCTTGTTAAGGGCCTAGTAGATTTGCCTTTGATCCCATGGTCAATGACAAAATGTTGTGTTTAGGATGGTTAAAGTCGTGACCTTGAGACTCTTGTGTTTACCGATAATCATCAAATGGTTTTTTGGTAACATTATGTGCTCAAATCGTATCTAAGGTCGTTGTGGGCCCCCGACTCTATGTCTTTAGAAACCACTTAGCTTGTATGGTGAGTAATTGAATTTCAAGTCCAAGTCCCGAGCCATTGGTCTAGAACTTGCTCTGAATATTTGTTGAGGCGAAATGCTAAGTGAATTTTGAAATGAGACGTGATTATAGGCCCTCTTTGATCCAAATTATAGATTAAACAATTCCATAGCCTACCAATGATGTGATCTCTAGTCAACTCTTTTGAACCTTAGATCTTTGTCTTTTAACGAACCATGCTACAAGCCCATACCCATTCCAAAAGATATCCTCTCTTGGCACAAGATCTTTCCTTTAGAACATGGCAAAAGTATAAGTTTGGGGGCAGAGACAAGGATGGCAACAAAGTGGTGAAAAGTCACAAAAGAAAAAAAAGGAAAGGAAATGAAAAAGAAATAAAAAAGCAAAAGACAAAAAGAATGATCAATGTGAAAAAGAATGAAAAAGGATTAGAGAAAAACAAAGAATAAAAGGTATGGAAACTTTAAAAAGGAGAAAAGATTTGAAATGGATGAGAAAGAGTGCCAATTTGTCTCTCTAGCCCCTTATAAAGAAGTGACATGACTCAAAAAGTCAAGAGAATGTATGCCAAATGAATCAAAAGAAGTGCTTAAGGGAAGATGGAACCCACTTAGACCAAAACATTTCCTACCCTGAACCAAAAGCATTCAAATTGACTTCACAAAAGCCCTATATGATCTTGAGTTGAACGAAGCTTACATTAGTGGATGCCCACATAAGGGTCAAGCATGTGGTACCTAAAGCTGGACTTGTGGTTTTCTCTTAAGAGGGATGAGTGAATTTCCATTAACCTCGGTTTGTGTGCCAATATGCTAAAAGGTGAGGTTTGCTTAGGGTGAGTTGAGGATGTGTGAGTTTAGGTTCCGCAATGACCAAAATAATTAAGAGAGTTCTTTGATGTGTTGAGTCAACTCTTGATGCTCTTGTGTCGCACTTGATCCATGGGTTTTCAATTGTTAAATGTTGTTGATGATTCATTTGTATTGAGGACAATTGTTTGTCCCAATTGATGCTAGTTGAGGTTACTTTACGACAGCTCAAAATTTCTTGGAGTTTCCCTTAAGGGGTGGTTCTTATTTTGTTTGCTTGAGGACAAACAAAAGCTTAAGTTTGGGGGAGTTGATAACTAGGGATTTTGACACATTTCATGCTCCTTCTTTCTTACGCTTTGATTATTAATTCTTATAAAATAGTCCCAAAAGGCTCGTATGTTGTGCTTAATTGCAGGTTTGATCAACAAAGTTATGAGATGTCAAAGATCAGCTCGAAAAGAGTGAAACCTGCACGAGTACCAAAAGACAAGACAAACTCAGGAAAAATAGGCCTAGTGCGTCCGCATTATACTTTGTGCGGTCCGTACTAGAGAGGTTCAAAGACTTAGTATTTCAGGCTTCAAAGCAATGCGGCCACACTAAAATTTGTGCAATCTGCGGTGGACCTCTACGGCTACACTACCATTATGTGCGATCTGCAGAGGCAAGGTTTATGGAGATGCCAAGCTTAGAGTATCAAGCCTGTGCGATCCGCGGTCGAGTTTGTGCGGATCGCTCTAGAAGCCTTTGCAGTCCGTATACAATTTTGTGCAGTCCGCGGAACCTAGGTTCAGAGAGTCGGGATTTTAAGTTCAAGAGCCTAGTATGGTCGCACACCATTTTGTGCGGTACGCACTAACCCCACATGAGCAGTTTTTCCAGTTTTTCTAGCTTAGTATAAATAGAACTTTTATTTATTTATTAGGGCATCAGACATTTTAGAACATTTGTTACGCTCGTAAGAAGACCTTTTGTAGCCATTTTTGGCTTTTTTACTTAGTTTTTTTATCACTGAATCTTTGTATTTACTTTAGAAATTAATTCATATGTCTTTATCTTCATCTATTTCTCAGTTTTACCCTTCAAGCATGACTAGCTAGACCCATTAGCTAGGGTTGTGGCTCAAACCTAGTATGGGTAATTGATGGGTGTTATGATTTAAGGTTAGATTGACTATGGCTGTTTGTTATTTGGGTCAATTTCATGGTTTAATCTATGAATTGGTGGTTTCAAACACTAGTTTGTGCTTAGTTGACTTGGGCTCTTCTTGAGAAAGAAAGCCTAAGTCTCCGAAATTGACCAAACAAGGAATTGGAGTGGACTCAAGAGAATTGATAGTCCCAATTAAAGGGTCAAACCTTGAGAGCGTAATACCCGACTTGAACCCTAGTTGCTTGAGCAAATTTGCCAACCCTGTTGGTCTTGAGAAAGTCAATTTGGAAAAATCACTCTCTCTATTGAGAGGTGTGAGAGTGGGTAATATCGTGCAAAAATTATATCATATTCCCCAATCATGTCAATCATTCCATACATTCAATTACCCGTCAACTGGCCACCTAGAAGGATGCCACTACCCTAGTGCCTTTTAAACCATTAGACACATTGTAGTAATTTTACTCTTAGCTTAATCTAGTTGCATTTTCAATTAGTAGTTTGATAAAAGTAGAATCTTAAAGAAAAACCAAAAATGATAAGAAGACCAATTAAGAACACACACACAAGTCTAAGCTATGTAGATGCTTAACTCCAATCCTAGCTCTCTATGGATTCAATCCCGACCCAAAATCAGGTAAAATCTAATATGACCCTCTCTTGCTACTCTTTTGTAGTGCAGAGTTGGAAGTGATTAGATGGCAATAAAGAATGAAAGGAAAATAAAAAGGTAAACATGTCAGTAGATGTTCTGAAATATTTGTAGTATTTAAACACATATTGCGAGAATGTAAATTCGTGTCATATTTTGGGAGCCTCATTGTGCCCGAGGTAGGTCTAGAGACAAGTAGATTTAGAGAAATTTAGATGCCAGTAAATGCCTCATTTCATAATATGAAAATAGACGAATTCCAAAACGACACTAAGATAATAGAAAAGTAAGTCACTCTCGGCACTTGACTTATTACATTTAGGAAAGCGAATAAATCTAGCCTACTTGGTCCTAGAAGGACCTTCCCCAGATTTGATCTTCCTGACCCATCATAAAAGTTTCCTAGCTTGTGCGGGCCCAATAGTTGGCATGCTCTAGCAAAATTTCCTCCACTTCCTTCAGCATTCTGGCTATCCTCAATCCTCTTTATGATTTTGCCCTCCAGCTCAACTTAACCTAGCTCTAGATACTCCGACCTTCTGTTGGACATGATAGCCATTTTCTTCCATTCGTTGACCATCCTCATATTTGTCTCATGTATTTCCCGATGCACATTCTCAGAGTCATGGACCCTCTTGCACCGTCTGTTGTATTTGACTTGAGCCTAAACATCTTCTTCTATGATCCTATTCCCTTGATCGGCTCCTGGCCTCACCATCCCCTTTAGGTTGTCTTCTAACCATGTTGGGTAGAGAGGTTCACACCCAGCGTAATATGTCTGGTTCAACGGTGTTCATTTCTACAATGATCTTGCAGTGACACATATGCTGAGCTTGACACTTGTAAGGGATGTCGTCGTCCTAAAAATCTGCTCTAAAGTAACTCATCTTGGCAACCCTTGGTACAACCTGCTTTCTTCCCTCTTGCCTCATAACTCAGATAGGAACATAAGGGTATCATTCCCTCAACCCAATCAGCACTAAGTGTGGAGTGTCCCTGGATTTGATGATGAAATCGTCTGTTGGGAACCATTCAACCATCCATTGAACTTGTTCCTCGGTCAGATTGTCGAAGAACTCTACCCACTCCTTGGCACTTTCCAGCTGAACAAACTTGTCCGGAATGTAAGTCATCCTCTTGGGGTGATGGAAGTCAATATGGTTGTTCCAAGCCCTTCGTGGAAGTTCTTGGAGATACTGGCCCCTTGAAGATATTCTAATAACCACAACTGCAGCAACAGGTTACAACCCTTGAAATGCATGATCCCTATTTGACAACGCTCCAAAGCCGTGTCAATTATGGTTATGGGGACTATTGTGTATGTCTATCCATTTATCCCTTCCATAAAAGTCTTGGTGAACATGTCCAATTTAGTATGGATTTTTTTCCATTTCATCGAGAACACTATCAAGCCCAAAAAATCACACAGTGCACACGAACACTCTACAGTGGAAGTGTCTTAGAGAAGTGATAGAAAGCTCGTCATGGAAGGTATGGTAGGACTTTATATGTCCATATCTCTCATACACGTACTCGAAGGGTATGTAGGATTTCTTCAGGAATTCCATGTCAACATTTTTCTTCAGCCCCATCATCTTTAGGAAACCTTTACCAGAATGGTTCTCTGGTACCAACAACCCAAGGCTATCCCAAGTTAGTCCTGCAAGTCCCCCAATTTCTTCAAAGAGTGGTGTCATTTCTTTATCACCAAAGTGGGACACAACCCTTTCACTGTACCAGAACATAGTTGCAGTCTTGATTAGCATATTATTTGGCTGATTGTCTAGCAGAGAAGGTAAATTGCCCAAGTGATTTCTCATGTGTTTCTTGTCACTTGCGGAAAGGTCCTCCCACCAATCTAGTAGCAATGTTTGAATGTTGCTGACCACGAAAAATCTGGGGACCTCGTGCCTCATTTTCTGTCAAACAAAAAGGTTAGGTGTTTTTTCCCCACCGGAATCGACTATTTTTACATTCTTGATAAACATATTGGAATTTAGTTCTCCAAATTAATGCATCGAACGTGGTTATGTCCGTTGGGATTATGGAAAACCAGACGTACATTGGATAAGGCCCGTCTTAAAATATTATTATGTGGATAGCATATTAATCCGACTAGGTTTGACCGTGATGAATGCACAATTACAATAAAAGTAAGGTTACTGTAAGGGTCTAGGCTGGCATCCTTAAGTGAAAAACTTAAGGGGCAAAGGCTCAAAACCATCGACTACACCACTGATCGATTGGTCTTACCGCAAATAAGTCTTCGAATTTTAAGGTTAATAAATTGAAAGAGTGCAACCACTCATCAAGAGTTGCTATAGGATTTGATATGCACAAGTGGAATATGATATGGAGCATGACTTATGCAAAAATAAATAGCATGTTTCCAAATATTTGCACGTTAAAAATGGTAAATACGGTAATTAAACAATAGAAAGGCTGTCACAGAGAAATAAAACAAAGAGATAAATAAATTTCCGGAAATGAAGGAAATCATAAATAAGCTGTTAAAGCCAAATAAGGGGGAGGGTGCACAGGATAAAGCATGTTTAAGGTTAATTCAAAAAATAAGTTCGTTATGGTAAGATCCTAGAATATTAATTTAATAAAGTGATTTTATGCATGTTTATGATGACCTAATGTTGAGCCAAAGGATAAGATAACTTAAACGTTGTCCTTACATTGGTTCTACCAAACGACCTACGTCTTGGGTCTTCGGTCTTGAACTTCTTTGGCTCGTTCATGCAATTTCGTCATCAGTATGCTTCTCGCCATTTGATTATATTGTTGTTTGACACTTGACTTCATTGCTTGTCATTCATCAAAACCTATACCTGAAAATCATACTCCTACAACCAAAGCGCACATATCAAAGGTATACATGATTTCCAACAACACCCAATTCTCAAAAGGAAACGAGTTGTTCCCCTATGAATGTCGAAACCCAAAATTCCCCACAAAGGGAAAAATGGAGCACAACAGCATCATAAATATTTTTAATATATACTTCAAACAAAATGATTTTAACGTTTTCATTTCAACCAAAATGGGTTTTGAAGTAAGTTTTCAATTCTGGTATACTCTGGTATACACAGTGTATATCAATGGTATATCAAGTGTATATAATCGACCATTGCCAAAGTTTTGAACACTGGAACAACATAATTGATTGTATACTTTAACAATCGGTTGTTGACAATCGATTTTCTACTTTAACAATCGATTATTTTGAGACAGTGTGCAACCGGTTTTTAAATATCAAAACAATCGATTGTCTTTGTCCAAAATCGATTATCAACAATCGATTGTCCCTTCATACAATCGATTATATTTTGAACGTTCCCACAGAATCCTAAATTGATTTTTGAACGTTGAAGACAATCGATTATTCAGGTTTAACAATCGATTGTTTAGCCTAAAATCAGGAATCTATTTTTTGAACGTTGGTCAGACAATCGATTGTCACCTCCAAACAATCGATTGTTTGAGCACAGAATCAGGGATTTGATTTGTCAATTAAGCAACGTTCAGCACTACTTTTTCACCTATAAAAAGAGGTCTTTTGAGCTGATTTTAAACACACAACTCCTGCATATATTGATATACATATTGATCATTTTCAAGCATCATATTAGAGCTTTTGTTGAGCCATTTGATAGACAACTTTGTGTTGTTCATAGAGCTTATTTTGTTTCTCTTTATCCACTCTGTTGAGAGAGTATTTGTTGTAAAAGAGAGTTGTTTTGAGAAGAACATATCTTCTCATTTGTCGGGTTTGCTAAGTACCCAAAGTCTTAGTGGTTGAAGTCTTGGGGTGAGGTATCCTCAAGCAAGTGAAGTCTTAAGGTGTGGTATCCTTGAGCAATTGTAACGGTTTGTTAAGCACCCGTAAGCTTGGCGAAGATACTGGAAATCTCGAGAGAGTCTCTCGGGGACTGGACTAGCCACGGGTTGTGGTGAACCAGGATATATCGGTGCGTTCGTTCTTATTTATTTACTTATCGCACTCATTTATTTCCTTCAATTTTTAAATTCCGCAAGTTTATGCTATTTTTATTATAACGCTATTCACCCCCCCCCCCCCTTCTAGCGTTAAGCGTATTATCTAACAATTGGTATCAGAGCCTAACTCTCTGAAAGACTTAACAGTTTGAGAGAATCCTTCTATGGCTTCTACTAGTAGTGCTTTTGCAGGAATAGGTGAAGGTCACTCTATCTTTTTGCCTCCAATATTTGATGGAAGCAATTACACACATTGGAAAGATCGGATGACAATCTTCATCAAATCAATCAACTTCCGTCTATGGCAAATCATCAAGTATGGTGAACAATTGACGAAACAAGTTGGAAAAGCCATGGTAATTGAATACAATACCAAGGCTATCAATATGTTGTATAGTTCCTTGAAACAGGAGGACTATCGAAAAATTTCCCAATACAAAACTGCTAAAGAGATGTGGGATAAGCTTGAGGACACTTATGAAAATGCGGCTCAAGAAGCAGACAGTTCATGTGATGAACCAACTGCCAAATGCCTCATGGCCGACGAAGGAGAAGAGGTAAGTACATCTAACTCTCACTCTTTTGAAGATTTAGAAAATGCCTATGATGAATTGTATGGTGAATTTGTCAATGCTTCCAAATTGATAAAAGAATTGAAGAAAACACTTTCTTTGCAGAAATCACTTTCTTTGCAAACAGATTTTCTGAAAACACTTTCTTTACAAGAAAAAGATTTTGAAAAATCCTCTTCTTTGAAAGAAATAGATTTTGAAAAATTGACTAATGAAAATGGTGTTCTTAAAAACAAAATTGAAGTTTTAGTAAAAGAAAACAATTTTTTGGAAAATGACATTGCTGTTTTTAAAATAAAATCAAGGAATTGAATGAAGCTTCTTCTATTGATACATGTTCAAATTGTTCTTCCTGTAGTTCTTTAAAACTAGAGAACACAGAACTTAGGAAAGCACTAGAAACACGTAGTGTTGATATTCCTAAAGCTGAAACAAAGAAGAAAAAGCCTAGGAATAACTATAGGCGTAAAATGAATAAGAATCATGATAGAAATGGAGTTGCGCAACCTAGAAATGATTCTAGGATTTTTGCTAATGAGTCTAGGAATAATTATTCTAGACCACTTAGAGATGACTCTAGGAATTTCAACGCGTCTAGGAATGACTTTAGATCACCTAGAACGCATTTGGCTCAACCTAGACATATGCACAATCCTAATGTTATATGTCATTATTGTAATCGGGTAGGACACATTGCACCCGTTTGTTTTGCTAAACATAGAGATTTATGTGTTGATTACGATTATTATTATCCTAACCCCCAGGACCCAAAAGAAGTTGGGTACCAAAAATCTATTTTTAGGTACTTTTGCAGGTGTGCTTGAAGACTACAAAATTGTAGTGGATGCACCAAGCACGAAACCTTAATGCAATAAGGGGGAACGTCGGTTAGTTATCGTATTTTGAATAAAAACACAATGAGTTGATATGTGCAAATAATCTATATCAGTTTTGGTTGATACATGCTTTAATCAGTTCTTTTTGAATAACAATTAGTATCAATTTGGTTTATAATAAATGATTGATTCATGTTTTGATGAACTTTCTTAGTTTAAAATAACAATTGATATTGTTGAGAAAAATGACCATTATCATTAGTATGCCATTTACTAACATTTGATATGATCTTGTTTATAACGATTGGTATCGTCAATGGTTTAAATTTTTTTTGGTATAGTCTTTTTGCTAATGCCAAAAGGGGGAAGAATATGGGCGATATGCATGCCTTAATTGAGGGGGAATATTCAATTAAGGGGGAATTATATTGAATTGATTTCTATGAATTGTTTGCATAAATTGTATGTTGAGAAATAGCATGAATTTAGGGGGAATTCAATATGCATATCTTCCGTTGTTTGTCATTATCAAAAAGGGGGAAATTGTTGGAAATCATGTATACCTTTGATATGTGCGCTTTGGTTGTATGAGCATGATTTTCAGGTATAGGTTTTGATGAATGACAAACAATGAAGTCAAGTGTCAAACAACAATATAATCAAATGGCGAGAAGCATACTGATGACGGAATTGCATGAACGAGCCAAAGAAGTTCAAGACCGAAGACCCAAGACGTAGGTCGTTTGGTAGAACCAATGTAAGGACAACGTTTAAGTTATCTTATCCTTTGGCTCAACATTAGGTCATCATAAACATGCATAAAATCACTTTATTAAATTATATATATCATAAATATTTTTAATATATACTTCAAACAAAATGATTTTAACGTTTTCATTTCAACCAAAATGGGTTTTGAAGTAAGTTTTCAATTCTGGTATACACAGTGTATATAAAGTGTATATCAAGTGTATATAATCGACCGTTGCCAAAGTTTTGAACACTGGAACAACATAATCAATTGTACTTTAACAATCGATTATTTTGAGACAGTGCAACCGGTTTTTAAATATCAAAACAATCGATTGTCTTTGTCCACAATCGATTATCAACAATCGATTGTCCCTTCATACAATCGATTATATTTTGACCGTTCCCACAATCCTAAATTGATTTTTGAACGTTGAAGACAATCGATTATTCAGGTTTAACAATAGATTGTTTAGCCTAAAATCAGGAATCTGTTTTTTGAACGTTGGTCAGACAATCGATTGTCACCTCCAAACAATCGATTGTTTGAGCACAGAATCAGGTTTTGATTTGTCAATTAAGCAACGGTCAGCACTACTTTTTCACCTATAAAAAGTGGTCTTTTGAGCTGATTTTAAACACACAACTCCTGCATATATTGATATACATATTGATCATTTTCAAGCATCATTTTAGAGCTTTTGTTGAGCCATTTGATAGACAACTTTGTGTTGTTCATAGAGCTTATTTTGTTTCTCTTTATCCACTCTATTGAGAGAGTATTTGTTGTAAAAGAGAGTTGTTTTGAGAAGAACATATCTTCTCATTTGTCGGGTTTGCTAAGTACCCAAAGTCTTAGTGGTTGAAGTCTTGGGGTGAGGTATCCTCAAGCAAGTGAAGTCTTAAGGTGTGGTATCCTTGAGCAATTGTAACGGTTTGTTAAGCACCCGTAAGCTTGACGAAGATAGTGGAAATCTCGAGAGAGTCTCTCGGGGACTGGACTAGCCACGGGTTGTGGTGAACCAGGATATATCGGTGCATTCGTTCTTATTTATTTACTTATCGCACTCATTTATTTCCTTCAATTTTTAAATTCCGCAAGTTTACGCTATTTTTATTATTACGCTATTCACCCCACCCCTTCTAGCGTTAAGCGTATTATCTAACAGGTGTTTGAAGAGTCGCCACCTAACGGATTAAGGTGCATTAGGGAACCCACAGCAATTAACTCATGTAACTAGTTTGCATTACCAGAGACTAGGGTAAGGGCTCAAAATAACCTTGAGGGGAAGGTATAAGGAACCCCTCGCTGTCCAGAATTGTGGGTCCCGACCGAATTTAAACTATGTGAATTAGACAATTAACAAGTAAGCATCCCCAATACATACTTGCAAATAAAGGTAGTTTACACCGTCTAAAAATATATGATCGAGGACGTTTAAATGGTCCAATGCACATATATGAAAATAAAGAGGTTTAGATATTTTAAACACATATATGCAAAGAAAAAGAAGTTTAGATAGTTTAAACACATATAAATTGGGAAAGGGACGTCCTAACTTGATTAGCCTATAGGATCAATCTATGCGATGCTCGGTAATCCTCGTCAACTAAGGGTCTACACGTGACATTAGTGCGCAGGTCATCATATCCTTAATACCCATTACCCTCCCCTTAATGGTTATATAAGCGAGTTTGATAAGCGACCTCTAAGCGCGTTGTTGCCGGTCCCTTCCTCATGTCCTGAAGCAGTTTAGGATCTCTAGACTTAGGCATTCTAGACAATCCTAAGGTATTTAAAAGGGAAAAATCTAGGCAACAACAAATAACATGTTGGACTGTCACTTAAGGAAGCAGACAAAAAGGCTCATGTTTACCTGCACATATGCATAGGCAAAAAAACAGCACATCTCACACAACTGATATTAAAGAAATTCAAAAAGCCCGGGAACATGATATTTAGATGAATATTACAAAATAGAACATGCATCGTTTATTTTAAGGGAAGTGGCAGAATCCTAACCAGTTTTCCTACTGATTTTATAGTATGTTAAGCTCTGACAATTTCATATATGAACAGAACCTGATTTCACAGTTATCTAATGACCTAAGGCTTGACTAGGCATGTATATATAGTCAAGATCTGGGAACCACTTCAACAAATTGAAGTTCTTTTATCTAATAGGCATGCTGATCTAAGTGATGAATATATAGGAGATAATTTTATACTGATTCATACCAGAACATGGTACCTATGTGTGGGGCAGTTTTAACCTACTTATTTTAGCGACATGTTTCAAAGCAAATGTACTCGTAGTGCTAAAAGATGATATCTAATGCACATGGAGAAGGTCATTTTATTTTAAACAGTATTAGTAACTTAATGGCAGGATTTCTATGTGATAGCGACTTATGCAGAATCAGAAGTAAAATGATGATCTATAACATGTGATAGACAGAATCAGTAAATATGATTGTCCAAGTATCTAATGTACAAATTTCGCATGATTTAATCCGAGTAAGCATAGCAATCCTAAGGCATGATATCTAATGGGTCATACAAACCTAAAGCATGATTTCTACAACAACTCATCATAGTGTAAAATCTAAAACATAATTCCTACCGAATTTACCCCATAGAATAATATACCTACCCTCCCTTTTTAATAATTACCCCAATATTTGTTTACAAAGAATTATTACAAACTAGTATTTCGTAAATTACATCAAACTTATACTATAAAAAGCCTAAAGCATGCCCAAAATAAACCTAGGAGTACCAGGCCTTTAGAGTAGTCTCAAATACCCACAAATCTAATAGCCTACAAGTGTCATAGTTCCATAAGGACCGTACGGACCCTAGACAAAGCTCATACCAAGACCTTTCTCAAATAGTGACTAGTTATGCGCAGTGTGAAAGAGCTAGCCCTGGTATGCCAGAGTTCAGAGAGATCTCAAGGATCCCTAAGCAGTACACATACTAGAGGGGTAGAACATAATAATCTAAGAGTAAAATGGGAGTGCTTGACACAGTTTGAAAGATTTAGTGAAAACAATATTGAGATGACTCTAAGATTGAAGAGGTTTTCTGAAATAGAAACTAGTTTGGTAGTGAAAAAAATCTGTTTGAGAAGAGTACCAAAACACTTTTGAAAACAGCAAACAATCAATTGGTCATAAAACATCTAGATTCAAAAACACTTAACAAACAGATATCACGTCACGGTAAAGAGATTGGGGACACATAGAATTTACATTTTTAAAGTGAACACATGACGAGGCTCAGGGAGGCATATAGTCAAGAAAATGCATAGAGCACTTCAAAGCTTATAGAACTATAAGGTTAGTCATGATGGTAGGTAATAGAGCCATATTGAAATCAAAGAAACACTACACATAATCAAACACACAACTAGGGTTAGTCGAATTTCTTAAAGATTAGGTAACTAACATGATTTCCTTAGGGAAGGAGAGTAGGCAGGGTGAATAGACATGGTGGATAAATATCAAATAGACAACTATAGTTTGTACATGCTAATTACATATTGAACAAAGTCGGATGAGATATATGGATGAAACAGGTGCAATTCCATTATCTAGCCTTGGCTTTTAGCCAACTACACCTACAATAGCACAAGTAACATAAGTAGCAAAGAATGTATGTATGTGTTATGAACTGATGTTCGTATCTTACAAAGTTAAATAAGAGATATATGGTAGTTCACGAGTAGAGCAAATAAGGTAAAAGAATCAACTTCAGTTAAACAAGGGAAGATCACATAATTAAATACAAGAAAAATCAACATAGTTTTCCCTTAATTAAGGATAATTAACCAACGGTAAGGGCAGGAAATATTTACGGAAGGAAATTCAAATCAGACTTAGGCAAAGAGTGAATAACTAGGAATCTAATCAAGAAAATAATCATGCAAGGAATCGGTAAATACTACAGGCAATTTAAATAAGGCAAGAATACTAATTGAAGTCATAAACAAGAAAATGATCAAGAATCATGCGCATGAAAATTTTAACAGAGCAAATCACTCAACAATTCTAGAAAGAATATATCAATTTAATAAATAAAATAGGCTGATTAGAACTTTAAGGACACTGAGAGATTAGGCGGAAAATAATTCAAAACCCTAATAGAGATTAATTTGGATAAAAATCACAAAGTAACAAAGTTGGCTAAGAGAAAGCGTGTAAATCAGAATACAGAATGAACCAATAGGACTAGTAACTTTGAAAAGCTCAGAATCAAAGCCAAACATCAGGCAGTGAGAGTTTTAACATGAATCAACTAGGGCTTATACAAATTTAGCATAAACCAGACAAGATCACTTAATAACAAATGATTAAACACTCAAAAATCAAAAAATCTTTTGAGAAGATGACTTAGGGTAAACCCTACATTAGGAAAAACGAGAAATCAGTTGAAAACCAAAATACTTTCAAGGAAAACATGTGAGATATGTTCGATTCATCTCAGATACATACGGATCTAAGAAGATTAGAGATAAAAGAATTAGGATTCTTTAGAAAACATGACAGAGACAAGAACATAGGCCTAGAAAATCATGGATCCATAGCAAAATAATATAGATTTCTTACTCATGGTCGAGCAACGGCCTGAACCATAGCAAGTAGGAGGCCACTATAGGCCTAGGACGACAAAGAAACATCATACAACAGAGGGCTAACCCGGTGACAATGCCTGGATTAGGGTTCAGATAGAGAAAATTTGAGGGGGGGGGGGAGGATGACGGTGGGGTATGGTGGTAATGAATTAGGTTAGGAGGGGGTTCGTTAGGTTAATTATGGTAAGAACAAATACAGATGGTTGATCTCAGAAATCAACGGCCAAGATTTGGGGAGGCTTGGTTCAGGTTTTAGATTGATTAGGGTTGGGTTGGTTGATTTGGGATTGGTCTTAGTGGGTAGGTTTTGAAATTGGGTTGTTCAATTAGGCTACATCCGAAATAAGGGGGCTATTTGTTAAATACTCAAGTATTTGAATAAAAAATTCCTTTTAAAATAATCTGCAATGAGAAAAAAAATTCATGCACAGATGCTTTTAAATAATTATTCAATATTTTAAATTTTGAATGGGTTAAAATTTCTGGTATACTAATGCAGTGATGCATGCATGGGTTATAATTGAAAATTTATGGCAATTGTAACCAAAACATGTAAATTTGGCCATTTGTAAGATAATTGGAACTTAATAGGACCATAAATGGTAATATTAAATCAAGAGATGTTTTAAAATTATCTATAAGGCAATTTTGTATTTATTTAAATGGATAAAATATTGAGATAAATTAATTTAAAAAATGTAAGAATTATGAAAATTTACCAATTGATGCTAATGCATAGTTTAAAGGTATGTATGCATTTCAAAAAATATTATAGGAAAAAATTGGGTATTAACAGATATCATGGTAATATATGCACTTCATTAGTAATTTCTTACAGGGTGTGTAAAATCCATGGTCGACAAGTAAAAGTGAACATAGGAAGTATATGTATGTTTACATGCTCTACACTCAGTATTTTCAGAGACATAACAATTTAATATATAACACATTAAGCGTACAATGCATATATTATATGTGTTATACTTAACGATTGCCATAAGAAGACCCATTATTATTTTTCATAAACTTGTAGGAAAGTTCACTTCATAATAGGATGTGCCATATGTCGTGCAAGAAGCTCATTCAAGCGAGGCTTACAAGATGGTTGATGCAGATGGCATGAGAGTCGGCTCTATCAATGAAATATTTTTGAAGAAGTAATAACTTTGAAGTTGCGATGCTCCTGGACCCATGAGTCTAAACTGCATGTTCGAACGCTCCTTGACACATGAGCCTAAGCTGCATTTTCGAACGCTCCTTGACGCACGAGCCTAAGCTGCATATTCCTACGCTCCTTTCTTGCATAAGTCTAAATTGTCTACAACCCCACGATATTGCCAAAAAAAATAGAAGTCCACTAGGTTAATACGTCAAAAGAGGCGGCCTAGGCAAAAGTTAGGACATAAAAAAAGAAAAAAAAGAAAAAAAGAAAATCACCCATTATGAACTATAGTATGATATGATCCTCTTCACTGAGGTACGTAGGAAGCTTAGAGTTTCATTTTTATTTCATTCCATAAGTTCAAAATAGACATAATCCCACAATCATTGTCGGAATGAAGTACGATGGACATTCAACTGGCACTTGAATATCGAGCTGAGATATCATTCCTCTTTTAAACATTGGATCTCATTTGATTTAGAGGAGGCAAGCTGTTAAGGTAAATTGGTGTCTTTAATAAAATGATGAATATCTTTTAGGAAGCTTCCAAGCATTTACGTTGAAGTCGAGGATTCATTATGCCTTCATGTTCGCCACACCTTCAAGTTTTTTGGGTGAGCCTTCACGTCGTTTCAAATTCAGTTAGACTTGAACCCAAGATATTTGATGAGAATGAAGCTTTTAAATTTTAATTGTTGGAAACTAAAAAATAAGTCCAGAAAACTCGAGGCTTCCACATAAAAATACAAAAAAATTTGGTGAAGTTGCGCTAATGTGGGATTGTCGACATATCAGAAATCAAAGTCGACTTCGAACTATTATATGAAAATATTCTTAAGGCATTTAAATTTTAATTTTGGATATGTTTTAAATTTTGAAGTTTAGTTTCCATGCCAAAAGTGGTTCATGATCTCAACATTCCTACATCAAAATACACAACTTTAGTCGAAGTCTCGCAAATTTGAAATCATCAATGTGTTAGAATGTAGTATTGACTTTGAAATATTATCTGAAACTGTCCTTAAGAAATTAAATTTTGAATTTTAGATATGTTATGGATTTTGAATTTAAGTTCCCAATAGATCAAACGGTTTGCGGTTTAGATATTCTATATCAAGATACAAAATTTTTTGTTAAGTCGTGCAAATCTGAAATAGTCGTTGCGTCAAATTTTAATATAGATTTCGAGCTATTATCTTAGACAATCCTTAATGCCTTAAATCTTGCATTTTTGGATATGTTATATATTTGAAGTTAAGTTTTCCAAAAAATCAAACGGTTAGTGATATATATTTTTTGTGAGACTGCACAGATCTAAAATTTTAAACATAGCAGAATCTAAAGTTAGTTTCAAAATTATTATTTGGGGCAATTCTGAAGGTGTTTGATTCAAAATTTTGGATATGTTTTAGATATTGAAATCTAATTTTCTAGAAATCAAATAGTTCATTATTTGGAATTTACCATGACAAGATGTGTATCTCTTGTTACAAGCTCGTAAAGCTGAAAATTATGCAACTAAGATAAAAGTAGGACAATGTAAAACAAAATAAAAGCTAAAATATTTAAGCCCTCGAAGTCTCCAAATTGAAATCTTCCAGTCCATTGGTCTTCAAGTTGAAGTCCCCAAGTTCATCGGTCTTCAAGTTTAAGTCTTCACAAGTTGAAATATTTAAACCCTCAAAGTCTCCAAGTTGAAGTCTTAAAGTCCGTCGGTCTTTAAGTTTCAGTCTTCCAATTCGCCGGTCTTAAAGTTGAATTGTTTACGCCCTCCAAGTCTTCAAGTCTGCTAATTTCTCAAGTTGAATTTTAAAATTCAACCACTCTACGTGTTGAACTATACAAAGTCCGCCAAATATTCAAAGTTTTTCAAGTGCTCAAGCCGCTATCATAAAATCTATGTCGTCTTCGAGTTGAAGCCTTATAACTTTCCAATCTTAAGGTGGACATATAAGTCCTTTTGTACCTTAAGTTAGCCTCTTCATGGATTTGTCCTTAAAAGAAACTATAATTTTCATTGAGAGTGATCTCTCCGATAGTCGAGCTACATTAAAGTAATCTCTCCGATAATCGGGGCACATTGAGAGTAATCACTCTGATAGTCGGGACACATTGAGAGTAATCTCTCTGATAGTCAAGTCAATTGAGAGTAATCTCTCTGATAGTCGGGCTACATTGAGAGTAATATCTCAAGTAGTTGGGTTATTTTGAGAGTAATCTCCCCGGTAATCGAGCCACATTGAGAGTAATCTCTGCTATGGTTGGGGCACATTAAGAGTAATCTATCCAGTGGTTGGGTCATTTTGAGAGTAATCTCTCCGGTAGTAGGGTCACATTGAGAGTAATCTCTTTGATAGTCAGGTCATCTGGGAGTAATCACATCGGTAATTGAGCCACATTGCAGTAATCTCTCCAGTAATCGGGCAAAATTGAGAGTGATCTCTCCGATAGTCGGGCCATGAGAATAATCTCTCTGATACTCAGGCAGGGATGAACACATATCCCCTCATACCCTAAGATTGTCTTCTTCATGTATGAATTATCTCGTTAAACTAGAACATATTCTTATATTCTTGATCTACCAACCAAAGAAATTAACGAACAAAGAAAAGTAAAAGAAAGGAAGAAGAAATTATTTGTGTGTCAATATTTTGGAGTCGTCAAAAATAGACTTAGAAGTAGCTTGCGAATGTTTTTTATGCCAGTTGAAGGGAAATCATGTCCTATTTATAGAGCCTCCAAATATGTTATCAATAGATTAATGCCGATGTGGGATAGCTATTCTAATTAGACTCTTGGAGAGATTCAATACGTTGGGGGGTTAGTTGCAAATCCATATTGAAATTGGACTTCCACATAGATTCCAATTGCGTTGCCTTTGGTTATCCTTTATATAATTAAAGAATGAAATTGCCAAACCCAGATGGATTTGGTTAAGCTTATACGGCTGGTCAACAACATTGAAGAAAAATTGCATCTCTATTGTAATAATGATAATAATTATTATTCTCTCCTGGTAAATACAATGATTGAAGTGACTTTAATATATTTAAGTGTGGACCAAACCACCAATAGGCTATCAACGAACTTGTAATCAATTATACATGTATCCATTATCTGTCTTGGCAAACAGGATTTTACATATTATTATTAAGTTAATACTTCAAGTCTTGTCTTTAAAAGTTAAAAGATCTTGACAAGTATTGAAGTAGGTGCATTTATAGGCATATAAATTTTATTAGAAGTTAAATCTGTGAAATAATTTGGTCTATATTTTAAATTCAAGATATATTAGATCAAATAAATTTATTAGGCTAATATAATTAGATTAGTTATATAAGTCAAAAATATATGGATTAAATAAATAAGTCTTAATCCATTTGACTAGCCCATTAAGTTGGGCTAAAGTGATAAGCCTACTACTCATTTGGCCCAAGATGTCATCTTTCCCAATCTGGTGCCACATTTTAAATGATGTGGCGCGCCAAGAAAAATGGAAGAGCCAAATAGGATCATGCCATGTGTCAAAATGACAAGGCATGTCAAGTCACATTTAAAGGCTTATAAAATAGTATCATGTGTGCAAGTGACATGTCCTGGTCAATCAACTACACCAAGTCACACCTTATTTTGATTGGTCAGAAAGAGTTTGTTCTTATCACAACTCCTCCCTTCGACAACTATTAATAGGGGTTTTCATAACTCAGAAAAGACACCTAAAATTATAACAAGAAGACACAAGGAGCTCGTGGATCAAAGGCCACAACTCTCTGCAAACTGCAAGTGTTCAAGCATTCAAGCACTTCAACACAAATTTCTAGTATTCAAGGTCAAGAATGAAGTCAAACTAAATACAAGGCATTCAAGATCAAGGATACTTGTTCGTGATAAACTTCATGGCAACAATTAAAGTGTTCCCGATGAATAAATCAAATTAAAATTTAAGATCAAGCTCAAAGGCCCTTGAATTTATATTAAAAGTAGAATCAGAGGAATCATAGAGATTATAAATCTCAAATATATGAAATAAAATACTACGATTGTTGCAATATTTCTTCATCTTGATTTTATTCTTTTGACGCAGTTTATTGTCAACACATGTATCACACCTTAGTTATACTTGAGTTTTGTAGCGTATGGCGCTATCTGTCTCCCCAGGGATGGTATTATGCACTTGGCATGCTTGTGGCCGATATAAAGGTATTTTGTAGTAATGAGCATTCTATCTTGGTGAGTATCTCCTTACGTAGATTTTATGCGTGGATCGAGTGGCACACCGCCAAAGGTATGTTCTTTGGATTAGGTTGCGCGCCAGAATAGTGTGATGTTGACTACAGTCCCCTATATCTTTTCTTGTGTGTTTTGCTTCCCATTTGCTAAGGAAGGTTTATAACACCTTTTGGTTGTCCAAATTAGTTATGTGGGTTGAGTAGTTCCTTCCGGAGTTCGTTTTCCCTATATATCACATTTGAGTTGTAGCTTATTGGCATGTTGTGAATTTTGGTAATGTCTGCGGTAACTTATTATTGGGGCAGCTTATACTGGATGAGACAAGACTATTGGACCAGGGATCAGTGCGGTCAGATTTTTATGAAGGACATTAAAGAGAAAATACAGTTTTTTGGTTCATAATGAGGCAATGGTTCTAGAAAGGAAGAGAGGCTCAATGAATTATTGACTTGGCAGTCGGCTATGAAATTTTTCGCATCTCTTCAGTCGTGGTAGTATTGCAAAAGTTGGAACAAGACTTATAAATGTCATGAGATGCATTTGGAGGATCGGGTTCATAAAATTTCGGCTATTGTCATCAGAGGATGTTATTAAGGTTAATGAGTTATGCAGCGTATAGTGTGGATTCAACAAAGGTACGCAATCATGTGTCACTGTATCATGTGGTGAGTGATACGTTGTTCATATGATGGAAATAGGCTTGGTAGAGAATTCCGGGCCTTTGAATTTGGCTCTGAGGCTAATTTGACTAAATAAAAGGGGAATTTTCAGATTTGCACGAGTAAATATGCTTAGCTGAGTTGCGGTAGCATGGTTAGATGCACCGGGTGTTATATAGTGAATTCAAACAACTCCAAAGCAGTTCTTAGCACGTTCAAGGACGAACCTATGTTTAAGTGGGAGAGAATGTGACGACCCGATCGGTCGTTTTAAGCTCTACTGTACCGTCCGTCGATTTGAGGCCATGAGAAGCTTCACTTCAAGTATTACAACTTGTACACGTGGTCGGAACTGGAATTTCGAAAGTTCATAGTTAATTTGGAAAGAGAATTTTTATTTCAAAAGCTTTAGGATAGAAAAACTGACTAAGATGAAAGTTTTGACTAACTGACCTCGTAAATGGTATTTGAAGGTTCCAGTATGTTCCTATGATAATTTTGGAGATGGGCGTATGTTCAGATCGAGATTTGGATAACCGACGAGTACTTTGGCGCCTATTGTGGAAGTTAGCATTTTGGAGAAATTTTATAAATTTGGGTTGAAGTGCATTTCAATGTTATCGATGTCTGTTTGGGATTTTGAGTCGAGGAGTAGCTTCAAATGGTGATTCTGGTATTAGGAGATCATCCGAAAGTGGATCCGGAGGTCCGTAGGTCATTTTGGAGTCATTTGGCAAAAGTTTGAAATTTGAAGGTTTTTAGGACTTTGATTGAAAGTGGACTTTTTGATATCATAGTCGGATTGCGATTCCGAAACTTGAAGTAGGTCTATAATGTCGAATGTCACTTGTGTGCAAAATTTCAGGTCAATCAGACTTGATTTGATAGGTTTCGGCATTGAATGTAGAAGTTTTAAGTTCTAAAGTTTATTAAGTTCTAATTGGGGTGCGATTCTTAATTTTAGGGATTATGATTAGATTTGAGGCCTCGAGCAGGTCCTTGTTATGTTTTGTGACTAGTTGTCATGATTGGACGGGGTCTTGAGGCTCGGGTGTGTTTCGCGATGGTCTCAGACCATTTTCCTTAGTTTCATGATAGATGGTTTCTGGTGTATCAGTTATGCATCGCGATCGCGGAATGGAGGACACGATCGTGAAGAGCAAATTGGACGGGTGGGAACAAATGTTCTATGCGATCATGGAAGTGGACTGGTGATCGTGTAAGGGGGAGTTCTAAGCTAGGAAATCATGCCTTTGTGTTCATGAAGTTTGAACTATGATTGCGTTGTTCTGGATTATTGTGTATCGCAAACGCATAGGAAAGTTTGCGTTCGTGAAGAAGAAGCTTTTGGGAAGTGAACTTGGCCTTCGTGATTGTGATGCCTTTTACGTAGTCACGGAGAAGGATATTATGGGCAGTGTTATATTAAATCGGGAAGTTGGCACCCATTTTCACTTCATTTCTTCTGTGGGAGGCGATTTTGATACAATTTTTGAATGCCATTTTCATCACCAAGCTTGAGGTAAGTGATTTATTCACATTTTTTAGCTAAATACATGATTATATATGGATTTGAATATGGAAATTAGTAGAAATTTGGTGGTTTGGTGAAAAAATGTAGAAACTGATATTTTTAAATTTACTCGAGGTGACGAGACTGCGTATGTAGATACTAGCTTTTCCTATGTTCGAGCAATTTTAGTCTTACATCATGCCTCATTAATATTGTTTTCGATTTGTGTTTATTGTTTCCTTGAGAGGGAGCGAGATTGAGTTTTATTATTAAATATTTTGAAAGGATTTGAAATAGAAGAGCTTAAGAATTAAAAAGGTTTTATTTGAACTCCGTAATTTCAAAAAGGATTCAGGAATATTATAATAGCTTAAGAAATCTATGTGTGACCACGTCGCATGCATGTTTCGTGAGCGGGTAATTTCCTTAAAAAGTTACAAGCTGAATTTCCCTTATTTTGAAAAGAATCAAGAAAGCGTATGATTTTAATATTAAATTTATATTTGACTGCGTCGCAAGCTTGGTGATTCCTTAAATTTATATTTTACCACGTCGCGCATATGATTCGAGAGCGGGGCATTTCTTTCTATTACTCTTATGGGATCAAATTGTTCGCGTCAGCAACATTTAAGTACTATACTCTCATGGGAGAATGATGTTCTCCTTGTCAAGTTAATTGAATCATTTATGGTTCTCGTCCTTCGACTCTTATCAGTGAACAATAAAATTTTGTGTTGGATAATGTCGTACACCTCGGCATTTCCTATATATATACATATTATCCTCATGGAATCGTGCATAATATTTGGCAAGAAGCCGATGTATCTGAGGGATTTTCCATGATTTGAATTATTACAACCTCTTTGATGAAATCAACTATATCTACGTATATACTCCAATTACTGAGAGAACTTTCTAGTTGAGAGCTAGAGTAAAATTATAAATATGGGAATTGTACCATGTATTTTATAAGTGTTCGTTTCATATAGTTACATTGTCTCATATTTACTCACTTTTTCACTGTACCTGATATTATTGTACCACTAATAAGTGTCGAAGTTGACCTCTCATCACTACTTCTTTGAGAATAGACTGGATATTTATAGGGTACACATTGTTTTGGTACTCATTATGCACTTGTTTTTATAGGAACATGTATGTCTTGTTGCCTAGTGGCATCGTAGCATGGTTGATACAGAGACTTAGGTGAGCTGCATAATATGAGACTATTTGCAGCCATCAGAGTAATTGTATTTTTTTTTCGATTCAATTTGTATTTCGGACAATTATTGTATTTCAATTAACTTGCTAGTAAATCCTCATGCACATGTAACACCGGGTTCTGGGATAATTATAGGATTTTCAATATTTAAATTGTAAACATTTTTATTTATTTTGTAAAGGTTATATTTTACTTATTTCATTGAAGGAAATTTACGATTACATGAATATTCCAAAAAATGAGAAGTTAATAAACTATTTGGTGTCGGCTAGCCTCACGGTAGTGTCTGGCACCATCAAGACCTTTAATGGATTTTCGATTGAGACAGCTGGGAAGTGAGGTTTCTTTAAAGACACGACTTGGACAATTTTTCTTCCATTTTTTACTTGGTCGAGGAAATTATAGAAGAGCTTCGAGAGGGATTTTCTTCAAACAACACAAGGTAAGTGATTCTCACTTATTACAAGTTAAATACATGCTTTGAATAAGGATTTAAATGTGGAGGTTTGAGCGCATCGTTGAATTTGAAAGGAGGATTTGAGACGAGGTGAGTCTCATTTCTAATCTTGTAAGAGGAAATTAACCCCATATGTGAATTAAATATAGGACCCATATCATGCTTTATTTGAAATGTTTGTGCCCTTAATTGCTAATTTAATTACTTGAGTCAAGTCGGATATTTCATAAAAAAGTGTAAAAGGTTAAATTCACTTACTTGAAGATTTAATGGAATAGTTAACGGTAAATATGAAATTTGTATTTTCTTTGGAAATACTTGCTATTTATGGATCGGATCGAGCACCTCGATAGTAAATAGATGCACCTATGGTTCATTCCATTTGACCCTATGGCAGTGCACATTTTATATATTATGTTGGAACAAGTCATACAACATTGGTATCATTTGCGCATGATAAAATTTGGAAATTTCCCATGATTGTAACTACTTTAATGTCTTGAAATGTAAGCAGTTAAATGGTATAATTGAAACTGAAATTATATTTGTGAAAGAAGAACTTATCATTTTCTATTATTGAGCCTTCAATATTTCATGAAATCCATGCTTAGTATAATACTTTTATTATATTATTGTTAGCCCACAGTAAGTGTCAAAGTTGACCCCTTGTCACTACTTCTTCGAGGTTAGACTGTCTATTTACTGGGTACACGTTGTTTATGTACTCATATATCCTCCGTACTTAATTGTACATGATATGAGGTAGGTACATCTAGTTACTCGTTCGATGCGCGTAGCTGACCCCCACCTTGAGACTTCACGGTGAACTGTTTTGCGAGCCATTCTACAGCAGCTGAAGTCTCTCATATGTTTTACTTTTCTGTCTATTTCCTTTTAGACAGTAGGCTAGCATTCATTTGTATATTTTACTAGATTTCACATACACTTCTGACACCAGGTCCTGGCACACGCACTAGTAGACTTATGACTTTAGATTAGCTTACATGATATCAATTTGTACTTATTGCTTCCGTTTATTTCTGTTACACTTGCAAATTTCTAAATCTTTTTAGCAAATAAGGAAATTTTACAACTAAATAATTTATTTAAACAGGAAACCACTAGTTGATTAGTGTTGGCATGCCTAACGGCAGTATTTGGCGCCATCACGGCTTATAGTGGAACTGGGTCGTGACAACATGGTACTAGAGCACTAGATTCATGTAGATCTCAAAAATAAGGGGCAAACTATCGTGTAGGAAACTAGTCTTTATTCATCTCCTATCGTGTAGTTGATGGTATACTTAGTTCCTTTATCATATTCTCACACTAATGGTAAGAACGTGAGCCATAGACATTTCGGACCCGGAAGGAGCTGCTCCCCCCATTGCTAGAGGCTGAGGTAGAGTCTAGGGGAGGGCAATCACTCAAGTTAGGGGACGAGGATGTCCCAGAGTTGCCCCAATTCGCTACCAACGGATCCAGTAGAGGATCCTATTATTGAGGAGCAGGGCGAAGTGCCCACAGTAGATCCTACCCTGGTAGATTTCATGATAGCATCGGGCTTTCAGCAGGTCATGGGCCGTATGTTGCGGTTCATGGATTCTATGACCTAGGATAAATTATTTCCATCAGACCCAACCACAACCCATTTGAGGGATAGGTATGTTTTGACCTCCGAGAGGGAAAAGTTGCGGTATCCATTTGAGCAGCTTGAGTAGGGTCGAATGTCAGTGACCGATTGTGAGTTAATGTTTATTGAGTTATATTGCCATGCACTTATTATTCTCCCTACTGAAGCAGCGAGAGTGTAGAGGTTTATTGCGTGTTCGTACTCTAGTATTAACACTAATATGGCTTGGGAGTTTGAGATGGGGACTTTTTATCAGCTGGTTCCTACCATCAGAGAGGTAGAGAAAGATTCAATAGGACAAGAGGACCCATTTCTCTTGAGAGTTTAGAGGTGCCCCAGGGGGAAGAGGTCAGTTTGGGAGGAGTTAGCCTAGCAGGCTCACATATTCAACCCCACCACCTCCTCAGGGTGCTCTGACATGACCCTATTTCAGCTCCATACCAAAGAGTATTTACCGCCCACCAGTCATCTTGGGTTCTTCCATTGGGTACGCTAGCCACTAGGGTTCTTCTAGAACCTATTTAAGTGTCGTGCGGAGGTTCATACCAGCCACCAGCTATTCAGGCTTCTTCAAGTGGGTCTTCAGGCCATCAGAGTCAAACTTTAAGGCAGTAGATCACCGCATCGAGCGATAGTTTTGTGTGCGGAGATCTCAGTCACATAAGGAGGTTGTTCCCCAGGTTTTGGGTCAAGGCATTGTAGTGGGGACATCAGCCCCAGACTACACTACCAGTTGTCCGGCCACCTAAAGGCAGAGGGTAGGCTAATAGGGACCATCCTAGAGGCGGAGGACAGGCAGGGGAAGGACAGCCAGCTATTGCTCAGTTAGGTGGAAGCCGGTTAGTTAGGGCTCCAGTGAGATTTTTGCTCACGAAAAGAGATATCAATTTAAGGCATCATAGATGCATTGAGTTACTGAAAGATTATGACATCACCATTATTTGTCATCCAGGTAAGGCAAATGTGGTTGTAGATGCCTTAAGTAGGAAGGTAGAGAGTATGGGTAGTTTGGAATTCAGTTCAGCAGAGTAAAGGATACTTACTTTACACATTCAGTCCTTAGCTAACAAACTTGTTAGGTTGGACATTTCAAAGCCTAGCCAAGTTCTTGCATAAGGCAAGTTTTCAAAATCTCAAGACAACTTTGACTACAGCCCCAGTTTCTATATTGCCTACAGGTTCACGGTCTTGTACTGTCTATGGTGATGCCTCAAGAGTTGACCTTAGAGAAGTATTGATACATAGGGTGATTGCCTACTCGTTCAGATAGTTAATGATACACGAGAAGAATTATCATGTCCATAATCTTGAGTTAGCTGCCATTATTCACGCCCTGAATATTTGGCACCATTATCTATATGGTGTGCCTTGTAAGATTTAACTTGATCATAGGAGTTTTCAGTATTTGTTCAAGTAGAAGGATCTAAATTTGCGCCAGATGAGGTGGTTAAAGTTGTTGAAGGACTATGAATTCACTATTTTATATCACCCGAATAAGGCTAATGTAGTGGCTAATGCCTTGAGTCGTCGGGCGGAGAGTTTGGAGAGTTTGGCATATCTACCAGTATCGAAGAGGCCTATGGCGATGGATTTTCAGGTCTTAGCCATCCAGTTTGCGAGATTGGATCTTTCGAAGCCTAGTTAGGTTCTAGACTAGTGAGATTGGATCTTTCTGGGTTCTTATTATTTGATCGTAACAGGAAGCGGCAGTATGATGACCCTTATTTTCTTGTTCTTAAGGATAGGGTTCAGTATGGTGATGCTAGAGATATGACCATTAGCGAGGACGAAGTATTGAGGATGTAGGGTTGGGTTTGTGTACCCAATGTTGATAGGCTACGGGAGCTGATTCTAGAAGAGGCCTACAGTTTGCGGTATTCCATCCATCCGGGTGCCGCGAAGATGTATTAGGACTTGAGGAAGCACTGTTGGTGGAGGCAGATGAAGAAGGATATAGTTGGATATGTAGCTACATGCCTCAACTGCTGGCAGGTGAAGTCGGAGCACCAAAAACCGGATGGGTTGCTTCAGCAGATAGAGATTCCGGGGTGGAAGTAAAAGCGGATCACCCTGGACTTTGTAGTTGGACTCCTACAGACCTTGACAAAGTTTGATGCTATTTGGTTTAGTATCAATCGGCTGACCGAGTCCGCTCATTTTATTCCTTTGTGTCCACCTATTCTTCAAAGCGGTTGGTGGAGATTTATATCCGGGACATATCCGTCTGCATGGGATCCCAGTTTCTATTATTTCAGAAGACGTACTCAATTCACATCACGATTCTGGAGGGTAGAGTTTTATAGCTTCGCGATTACGTGATCTCATAAGGTTGAGCTGTAGAGCTTCGCGATTACGTGAAGCATGTCGCGATCGCGTAAGGTACATTGAAGGCAGTCCATTTTGCGCTACGCGATCGTAAGGCTAATTGTGCAATCGTAATTAAGGAAATACCTGGGCAGATATAAGATTTCAAAATCTAGGGTTTAGCCCTTCTTATCAAAACTTATGCTTAGAAGCTCAGATTTGACCGAGATTTTGAGGGATTTTCAGAGCTATCGATTGGGCAACGATTCTAAACTGCCTCTTGCTTGTAACACATTAATCTAAGCATGAATTTCACCTTTAATTTTGGATTTTGAATGAAAATTGGGGAAAAAAATTTAGGCCTAGAAATTGAGTTTTGATTGGGTTTTTGACATCCGATTTGAGAGATTTTTATATGATTAGACTCGTAAGAGTATGAGATTTATGAAAGTATTAATTTCACCCGATTCCGAGACATTGGCCTGAGGGAAATTTTGGTCATTTTACATGATTTCGCATATTAGCTTAGAATTTAATTGTAGAATCAGTTACTTGAAGTATTTTTTACAATATGCAATTTAATTTTGGGACATTTGGAGTCGGATACTCGTGGCAAAAGTGTGGTTGAGTCAGTTCGAGGTAAGTGGTTTGTCTAACCTTCTATGGGGGACCTCCCCCTTAGAATTGTTGTATTTTGTAGCTGAATTGCCTTGTGTATAAGGTGACGAGCGCGTAATATTTGCGAATTGTTGAAAAATCTGGGTTTTATTAAAGTATTCCTTAGCACGTTTCTTTTCCCGCTTTATTGTATTTGCAAACTTAACCTATTGTTAGTTAGAAGAGCATGTTTAGTTGACTTAATTTGCCTATTTGCTTAACTTACCTTGATTGCACTACGTGAAGCATGTTAGGCTAGAAATCACTTGTTTTGTTTATTTGAAATTCCATTTCTCAATAACTTCTTGTTGTCTATTTACATTAGAACTACATATGTGGGATTCCGGTAGCTCCCCTTTGTCTATTTACTTTGGGAATATGGGTTAGATTCCCGGTAGACCCTTCCTGCATATTTCCTTTGAGACGAAGGGTTACATTCCAGGTAGATCCCCCTACACAGTTATATGGACCTACGGAAATGCACCCAATAGATTCCCCCTGTACTGGGTAGTTACTTTTGGGACTATGGATCGAGATTCTGGTAAATCCCTGTGCATTCATAATTGGACTAAGGGACGGTATCCCGGGAGATCCATAGGATAGTTTATGAAAATGACTACAGGATGGTATCCTGGTAGATCCTCATTGCTACTATTGCTGTTGATATGTTATTATTTCGGTGACTACTCTGTTAGTTGTATATTTGTTGTTGCCTTGTATAACTTGTCTTATTCCATTGCTGTTCTTTTTTTACTCCATACTATTAAATCTTATATTTTATTTGACCTCAGTAGGGCCCTGACCTTCCTCGTTACTACCCGACCGAGGTTAGGCTTGGCACTTACTGAGTACCGCTGTGGTGTACTCATGCCCTTTATGCGCAAGTTTTTCATGTGCAGATTCAGTTACCTCTGCCCAGGCTTATCATCCTTGAGGCAAGAGAGCTTTTGGAAACTTCGAGATATATTTGTCGTGTCTCTAGACCGAAGAGTCTCCATCTTTATTCGACCTTGTAGTATTAGCCCTTCCTCATACTGTTGATGTAGACATTCCGGAGTTAGAGCATTTTACTGTATTTCTTTCATCTTGTGTTCTCGTGAGTTTCCGAGTTTTGGGATAATGATGTAGAAGTTTTGAGATATTGTGTTGTATATGAGGAGCGGCATACTATACACCATTTTTTTTAGTTATTCTTAGTTTCAGATTTATATATTTCCACAAGTTTCGATTTTATTTCTGCACTTGTTAGGCTTACCTAGTCGTAAGACTAGGTGCCATCATGATAGTTCACGGAGGGAAAATTGGGTTCCTGACATATAAGGTTGGAAAGGAGTCTTACCTCGCTCCAGAGTTCCATAGCCGACATTCACGCCCTTTCGAAGACTCAGATCGATGCATAACGCTCCAAAACAAGCATATAATTATGCATATCCATTAATACATGCTCAGCTACTCATAATAATCCAATTTCTAACAATTTCCAAACCCGATCGAAAAGTTGATAAAATCACCCTCGGGCCAACGTGCACGGATTCCAAAAATTTTTGAAGATAAAATATACCCACAACCTCACGAACTCGAATATATAATTTACTCTCAATTTAATTTCCATAATTGTGGTCAAAATCCAAGAATACTAAATTTCAAAGTTTTTCTCAAAATTCCAACTTTCTACTAATTTTCATGTTAAAACATATACATAATCGATGTATTTAACTCAAACTAGTATAAACCACTTACCGCATGCTTGATAGTAAAGGTGGCACCTAAAAGTTGCTCCTAAATTGGCTCCCTTGGAAGAAATGGAATTGAAAATGAACCAAAACACTAATTTAAAGAACCTCACCACCTCCACCATTTTCGCGCCTGCGGTCACTTGAGCGTTTTTGTGATTCTGCAAGTGCGGCCCCGCAACCGCTTCTGTGGTTTTGAACCAGGCTGGCTTTTCCACTTTTGCACCTCACTTATAGTAGGTGCGGTCCCACTTCTGCAGCTATATGACCACATTTGTGGCCTATTCACTTCTATCCCAACTCTGTATATGCGTCCTTCATGGCCGCTTCTGCGGCTCCACACCTGATGCCCAAGCCTCGTAGGTGTGGTTACCCAAAAGGAAACTAATTTGCTTCTTCTTCAAACTCAAAAATTGATCTTCTAACCATCTGTAATCCACTAGAGGCCCCCGAGACGCCGTCCAATCATACAAATCAATCCCAATACATAATGTGGACCTTCTCTAGGCCTCAAATCACATTAAACAACCTTGAACCATGAATCTCCCTACAATCCAAGCTGAATGAACCTTAGAATTTCAAACTTCAACATTTGATGTTAAATCCTATCGAATCTAATTCGATTGACCTGAAATTTTGCACACAAGTCATATTTGACATTACGGACCTACTTCAACTTCCAAAATCAAAATCCGACCCAAATATTAAAAAGTCAACTTCAGGTCAAACTTCTCAAAAACCTTCAAATTCTATCTTTATCCACATGACTCCAAAATGAACTACGGACCTCCAAATCCACTTCTGATCGTGCTTCCAATATTAGAATCACCGTACGGAGCTATTCCTAGACTCATCATCCCAAACGAACATCGATAACACTGGAATGCACTTCAACCCAAACTTATAAAATTTTTCAAAAATGCTAGCATACATAATAGGTGTCGAAACGCTCTCGGGTCATCCAAAACTTGATCCGAACATACGCCTTAGACTAAAATCATCGTACAAACTTGCTGGCACCTTTAATTCCTAATTCCGAGGTCATTTTCTCAAAAACCCAATCCTTGTCAATTTTTCAACTTAAAGCTTCCGAAATGCATCTCCTTACAAAACAATTCTAAACTTCCTGGAACTCAATTTAGACCATGCGTACAAGTCATAATACATGATGTAAAGCTGATTATGGCCTCAAACTATTGAACAATGTGCTAAAGTTTAAAACAATCGGTCAGGTCGTTACATCTATGGTTCACATTGTTCGATCTTCCAGCTGTGCACATTTTATACTATGTTAGACCGGACCGTACGACCTCGATATAATTTTGCATGTTAATTATTTGGAACTCTCCATGATTTATACTGCTTAAATGCTTTGAAATGTAAGTTATTAAATTATATGACTAAAACTGACATTCGATTTATGAAAGAATATATATTCTCTTCCTATTATTGAGTTGTTAGTATTATTCATGATATATATACCTAGCATAACACTTTAATTATATTATTGTTGGCCCTAAGTATCAAGTCGGCCCCTCGTCACTACTTCTTCTAGGTTAGGCTGAATGCTTACTTGGTACATATTATTTAAGTAGTCATACTATGCTTCTGTACTTAATTGTACAGGATCCAAGGCAGGTGCATTTAGTTTACCATCAGGCACACATTCTTGATCTTGGACTAAGACTTCATAGTGACCCGCCACTTGTCTAGCCGTTCAATAGCATGCTGCAGTTTCTCTTTTGCTTGTATGTGTCTACTCTATTTCAGACAGTAGGATAGTCATCTTTTGTATATTGTATTAGTTGCCCACACACTTGTGACTCTAGATCTTGGTACATATTAGTAGACTTGATTTTTGGGGTTCTATTCCTGTAACTATGATTTCTTTTAATTTTTTCCATTTTAGTTGCTTTAAAATCCGTTATTTATTGAATACTTTAATTTTAAGTTAAGTTAGATGTTGGAATTATTTAATAAAACAAATGGGAACTCACTAGTTGATTAGTGTTGGCTTTCCTAACAACGGTGTTGGGCGCCATCACGACCTATTATGAAATTTGGATCGTGACATGTAATAAGTCTAAAAAAAGATAAAATTATTAGGGTAAAGGTATCAATGGATGTGGAATTGGTAATTGACAAAGTTATAATCTTCATCATCATGGTAAAGAGAATAATATTTTTACTCTGTGAAACTAATGTTTGTCATCTGTTTGACATGAGATTTTGTAAAACACATATAGATGATTATGGCCCATTCATGATGTGAATGAGACTGTATGTGATTTATGAATACATATTCATTCTTAGTAGAATATGAATGTAACAGTGGTAGTGAATCTACCAAACTCACCAAACTCACCTCATGAATGGTCATTGGTCACATAGCTATCATACGTAAGGCTGTATCCGGTTCCGGTTCTGGGTCTATTTGGGTCTGCCGGTTCTGGCTGTTCTGGTTCCGCGGTTCTGGCGGTTCTGACGGTTCCGGAGCCGGAACCGCTACCATACGGTTCCAGAACCGCCAGGTTCCGTTTCTGGCGGTTCCGGAACCGCAGGTCTGGCGGTTCCCGGCGGTTCCGACTTAAATTTTTTTTTTTTTTTTAAAATCAATATCTTGTATAGTAGTTATTAGTATATTGTACAATATATTTATATATGGTGTACTATGTTCTTAGTATAGTATATATTGTGTTTGGAAATTAGTATATATTGTGTATAAGTAGTGTATATTTTGTATATTGTGTAGTAGTTAGTAATTAGTATAAATTTTATATAAGTAGTACATATTGATAAAAGAATGTTGTCGTTAGTATTATGTGTTATATGTTATATATTATATGTTATATAAATATTCAAGGATTGACATAGAAGTAATGACAAATAAATATTGAGACAAATATATTCAAGGATATGATAAAAAGCGTATTTATTGACCAAAATGGCATATCTTTCTTAGTCTTCCTTCCCCCAATGGAATGAGCACAACATGGTACTAATACCACCATTAAAAGGAAAAAAAACTAAAAGAAGACATGCCAATGTACAAGTTACATGATAATTTATGTATTATTTCTAACAAATCTCATAAAACCTTCAAGGTTTGGAGGCGCTTGTGTTGGCGGTGGTAGAAATGAAGCTTGTTCATCACCACTTCCGGGTGAAGTTGCTTCCTGAGCAAGTTTTGCTAGCATTTCTTCATAGCACTCATCTATTTCGGGTTGAGATTCAGCTAGCCCAAAGTTCCTTCTTTCAGAGCGGATCCAATCTCGGAAGAGCACTGATTTTTCCAAGCTGTCCCGCATCGACGCTCTATGATCTCCTATTTGTAGTCTGGCTTGACTAAATACGCTCTCCGATGCAACAGTTGACGCTTGAATGGATAGAACATCCCGAGCCATCCTTGCAAGAACGGGAAAATGCTTTTCCCTTGTCTTCCACCAATCCAAAAGGTCGAAAGAACCGTCTGGATTATCATTCTCTAGCCCCTGCGACAAATAAACTTGAAGTTCGTTTAGATGAGAAATATCATCTAAATTCTCACCTTGAGTACCCCTGAACTCCGTCCACGATTTAAGAGTTGTTAAGCCAGCAACTCTTTTAGACGCTTGTGATGTGGACGAAGTAGGGGTTGGAATAGTAGGCCTAGCATGCTCTAACGCCTGTTTATAAGCATTATAAACAGTTTGAGCATTCACTATAATTGATGTTTTCGCATCAGATAGTGTTGCCATTTCTTCTGGTGAAAGATCTAAAGATTGATGAATACTATTATACCAAAAGTTAGGACCTCCTGCTTTCATAGTAGGATTTAATATAGCAGCCACACCAAAAATAGGAGGGATTGGAAAAAAATATTTTTTAAATTTCTTTTTCATTTCAAATATTGCATTTTCATAAATTTACCCTCCCTCGTTAAAATCAGCAAATAAATTAGCAAGTGCGGCAATATATACTAAACAGTTTGAAATTGTAGGATAATATTGGCCAGATAAAGCAGTTGTAGCCACACTAAAATGTTCTAAAAAATCTAAAAGAATCTTAACGTTATTCCAATCTTGATTAGTTAGCATGTCATTATCTTCATCCTCACAATCCCTAGAATTATAAGTAGCGTTTATTGGGTTTCTATATTCGTACGCCACTACTAAGCTTTCATACATGTAGTTCCACCTAGTGGGGCAAGGTTTAGGAACCTTTCTTTCTCTAAGGCCATATTCCTCACATTTTTTATAATATTCTCTAAGTCTACTTCTACGGTTTGAATAAAAAAGCCAATTAAGAGCAAATTTAAGTTTTTGAATTTCTATATTTAAAATTCTCATACCATCTCCAACAATTAAATGATAAATATGGCATATACATCTAACATGGAAAATATTTGTAAAAGCAGGATTTAGTGTTCTAGTTAAAATACCTATTGCAGTAGTGTTGCTACTAGCGTTATCCATGGAAATTGACATTATTTTATCACTAAAACAAAAATATCTACATACATCTGAAACAGTGCTAGCAATAAACTTACCTGTGTGCCGTGAATTAATTATTCTATATGCTATAATGCGTTTTTGCATGGTCCAGTCTTCGTCTATCCAATGACTGGTCACGGTTAGATAATCACAGTCATTTCCACTTCTACCAATATCAGTTGTAATAGACATACGATTACTTATATGAGTAAATAAATAGCGCAAGTATTGTTCATATTCATGCTTATATTTATAAATGTCGGCCTTAACTGTGGCGCGAAGCCAACCTTTATATGTATGATTAAATACTCGTCTAATATAATGAATCCAAGCAGGATTAGAAGCAAAAGAATAAGGTAAACACATAACAGTAATCATTTTAGCTAATTCTTCACGATCCTTATTTGGATCGTAATACAATATACCTCCGGTTACTGTGTTTATTCCTGGTTGAAGCATGTTAGAACCAGTACTTTGGTTAATTGTAGTATCAGGACTTGCCCTCCCCTCTTGTTGCGCTTTCAATTGGATATATCTAGCCTTATTGCTAGGGTGTAATTTTATATGTTTAACTAAACTACCTGTGCCGCTACGATCTCCAGTATACCTATGCACAAGTAATTTCCCACAAGATTTACATTTAGCCTTATTCTGTTCTCTTAGTTGAATAAAAAATTGCCAAACTAATGAAGTTTCTGAACGTTTAGGAGGTTGTCTACTAAAAGTGGGAGTTTGTAGGGGTGGGTGTTCCGGTTCATTAGTAGCAGGACTAGTAGGTGTATCATCTAAATCTACGGGAGCTTGGGTTTCGTCATCATCATCATCCTCATTTCCCTCTATTATAGGTGCATTAGGATAAAGCATATTCATAATATCATCGTCTATTCTATCACCTACTGCTACATCATGTAGAAAATCAACATCGCTAAATTGAAAACATGGGTGATTACTATCAAGTATTCCGAAATTTTCATTAGTATTTCTAGGTTGGCTACTAGTTTCAACTTGTTTATCTTTTCTAGGTCGGGGAGCCGGGGGAGGGGTAGGATTTTGGCGACTACTTTCACCGGATTTAGATTTACCTTTTCCGAACATGTTTTTCAATGAAAATGCCATAATAATTATAATTAAGCAAAATAACAACACACAACAAATATTCTTAGCACGTAAGAGTTGAAACGAGTTTACCGGATTGACGAACAACTTCTTGAAAGTTGAAAATCGTTGTAATTGAACACTTGAAAACTTCAATTCAACAACTTCACAATGTTTCACGAATTTGCAACAAAAATTTAAGCACTTGCACTAGAAAGATTGAAAGAGAGCTTGAGAGAGATTGATGAATTGGTGAATTAAAATGAAAGAATGAGGGGGTATTTATAGTTGAGAAATGAGAAATTGTGTAATTATATAAAGTTTGGGGTTAAATTAAATTTGAGGGGTCAAATGGCTAAATTTTAAAAATGCCAAACGGCTATTTCTGCAAGAGACCCGTTCTGATTTTCAGATTTTTTTTTTAAAAAAAAAAAAATTTTTAAAATCAGCCCGTTGGGAACCGGATAGAACCGGAACCGGACCGGTTCTGGTTCCGGTTCCGGTTCTGGCGATTCCGGTTCCACGGTTCTAATGGGTGGAACCGCGACATCACGGTTCCGGGGAACCGCTAGGCCCGGAATCGCGGAACCGGAACCGCCGGAACCGCCAGAACCGCGGTTCCGGTCCGGTTCCGGTTCCGGTTCTAGAACCGCCCAACTTCCAACCTTAATTATACGCCAAAATATTTTGGGGATGTGATTAATAAAGGGAAATAGTAATACAAGGAACAAATTTTGTATAGAATTATTACCATGACCATCATGGTATAACTTTATCTTTAAAAGAGATATTCACCCTATGCATGTTAATAAATACGGGGCAGTACCAAATTAACTGAGGGATTTAGAAGAGCCAATTATTACTACTTTGGAGAAGTACAATTGATTATCATGCCAATTTATTATGTCGTAATAAGTCGTAAAGAAACTTAATTGAGTTTCTAAAGTATTCGTAATAGCGGATGGTTATATTGATACTATAAATAAAGGAAAGATTTAATATCTTCTATTACTACAACTTGTAGCAGCGTAAAATATATGTGAAAAGTTACCGACTTTATTCTCTAGTTTGTGCTATACAGATAAAAGAATACCACAATAAAATGGATATTTATTGATATAAAAACACATATCATAATAAAATTAAATTTTATTCATAATTGCACATGTCATGATGTAAACCTAACGGTTATCAATATTGATAATTTCTCCAATTAGCATAATTGATTTAACCATTAATTTAAGTATGATGTGAAAAATAAAAGAGAATTCACATGGGTAAATAATAAAGAATTAGAAAGTTCTTTATGAATTCTCTTATATTGTTTGTTCTTCTTAATTAATAGACCAATTAAAATTTGGATTGAATCCCATGAATACTGAAAATATCAAAGGTGGATATGCGACCATTCACCTACCATGTATACCACATAAGATACATCTATGAGATGATTGCATGTGTGATTATTATTAACCCGCAACCTAATGTTTGCGAAACAACTTGCTCAAAAATTTAATTTAGACCATAATTTTCAGATTTTCTATTCAAGACAGTCCATCTTGATAAGTAGGTTACATCGTTAGTTTAGCAAAATGCTTTATTGAGTGCCTCCACTAATAACTGGAGTATTTTTTATGCGAACAAAGTTATATCAGTTTGATATACGTTATATGCGAAAGTATATTACATTCTCCCCTCACAAGTGGTTCAGGGTCACGAACCAAATAATTCCATCTTATTATTATTGATATGCAGTGTATATTTTTATTAACACAATAACACACAAAGTTGGATTTTCAAAGTTGAAGAAGCAAATTAGTTTTAATAACATGAGGGGGCATCTACAATATATTGTAAAATATATCAGACACATTTGCTGATCCAAAGAAAACAAATATATTCTCACTGAAAATGCTCCAATTAGAATAAGTCTTAGAAGGATGAAATGTGTGGTATGATTAAAGCGTATACACAAATTGGTTTCAAATATCTTTCTTGATGAAGAAGAAGATAAAATGATCAAAATAATGATAATAAATGAGGCAAGTGATCTAGAAGATCATATGACATAATACTTCATAAAATATCAGTAGAGATTCAGTGTAACGATCCGGCCGGTCATTTCATGTGTTACCACTTTGTTTCCCCTATTTCTGCTTCTTATTGTCTTTTTCAACTGTACTATGTGTTATGGGGTTGGTTGGCTCGAGTTCAAAGAGGTTTTGGTAAGGTCAAAGACACTTAGTCTTTTTTGAGTAAGCTTAAGTTGGAAAAGTCAAGTGGATGTTAACTTATGTGAAAAAGGGCTCAGATGTGAATCTCGATGGTTCAGATAGCTCTGGGAGATGATTTGGGACTTAGAAGCGTGATCGGAACATGTTTTGGAGGTCCGTAGTAGAATTAGACTTGAATTGGCTAAATTGAAATTTTGGCATTTACCAGTTGATAGGTGAGATTTTGATATTAGGGTCGAAAAGAAATTCGAAGTGTTGCACTAGGTCTATTGTGTCATTTGGAATGTGTTTTAAAATTTTTAGGTCATTCGGACATGGTTTCATAGACTTTTGATCAAACGAGGAATTCGGAAGATGTTTTGAACCTTAGGCTTGAATCCAATGTTATTTGGTTGATTCAATGTTGTTTGAGGTGTCTTGATGGTTGGTATATGTTTGGGGTAGTGGTATATGATTTTTTCGTTCTTTTGGTTGAGGTCCCGAGGGCCTCGGGGTGATTTTGAATGATTGACGGGAAGTTTTGAGTTGGGTTTAGGTAGCTGAAAGTTTTCCATTGCTCTCATAATTCCACATGCGGCTAGGGGACCACAGGTACGGGTTCGGAGAAATGGAATTGGAGGCACAGATGCACCCACAAGCGAAGAGAACAGAAGCCGCAGATGCAGGAGTTGAGCAGCACCTGCAGAACCACAAATGCAGATAATGGGTCGCAATGAGGAAGGGGAATTAAGTGAAAACCGCCAAAGCGGTACGCTTGGCCGTAGAAGTAGAATCACAGAAGTGACCATTTAATCGCTGGCGCGGTCTTCCTTGGTTAAAAAGTATAAATTCCACCCGTCGCGATTTTCCGCTTTCTGCAGTATTTTAAAATCCATTTTGGTTCTTTTTGGGGGATTTTGAAGATGGAATCGAAGGGAACTTCATAGAGATAAGATTTTTGAACATAAAAACTCATTCCTATGGTAATATTTCATTGATTAGGCTTGAAATTCATGAAAATTATGGGTAAATTTTATAGAAACAAGAGCTTGAGATTGGAGACCTTTGATTAAGCATTTGAGGGGCCATTTGAGATCCGATTTTGGTACTTTTGGTATGCATGAACCCATGGCGGAATAAGGGTTCTCTATTGACGTAAAATTTGTCGAATTCTGAGACATGGGCCGGTGGTCGAATTATGTTAATTTAGGAATATGTGTTTTAATTTGATTGTTTTGGTATAGGCTTCATTCCCTTAGCAAATTTTGATGCCATGATTCTGATTTTAAGTAGATTTGACGCGGGTGGAGGCTGAGACGAGAGGCAAAGGCATCATGAGCTAGAGTATGGACCAAATCGAGGTAAGTAATGATTGTAAAAGTAGTCCAGAGAGTATGAAACCCCGGATTTCACATAGTTATACTACTTTGAGGTGACGCACACGGTAGATGACGAGCGTGGGGTCATAAACCGTTGGGGATTGTGACTTATTCTGTCCTATATGATCATTGAACCGTATATTTGATTGAAAATTATTTGCTATCATCATGTTTTCGGCTGAATGCCATATTTGGGCCTCGTGCCAACTGTTTGAGACCCTTCGGGGATTTTTCGTACTATTCCTTACTATTTTAATTTCATATTTGTACTCAATCATGATGTATTCTACTACTTTCATAACCTAGCCATATTTACTCTATTTTGACATCTTATATGATATTTTGGGCTGAGCATCATATTTTACTATGCCCGAGTAGCTTTTAGAGATTTCTTACTGAGTGAGGCCGAGAGCTTGTATAGTGAGGTTATTATAGGATCAGGTTATCTGCAGCATCGGTATTATACTGATTCATGATTATAAGATCGAGGTCCTGAGTGTTACGCCATGAGGTGACTTGTATATGAGGTCGCAAGCCCACTTGTTTATGCTTCGGGATGGCTTGTTATTGCAATTGGGCCGTAAGGGGCCCCTCCAAGAGTCTACACACCCTCTGTGAGTGCGGGTACCAAGTTTATGATGTGATATAGCCCGAGGGGCTGATGTTATACCATGTTATTCCCCGAGGGACCGATACGAGTGATTGTGAGATAGCCGAAGGAGCTGGTTCTGTTGGTATTTTGTCCGATGGGCTGTTTTTTTATGTCTTTCATCCCTGTATTCATTCACTTGTTTAAACAACTAATGGATATTGTAAAGAGGTTTTCATTGAACGAAGGTGTTTCTACGAGTTTTACTATTTTAATGCATTGTTCTAGTTTTATACTGCCTCGTTGTAGCTCTTTGATGTGCTTTCCTTTTTTCTTATCGCTCGGCTATCTTTACTTTTATTACTTAATGAGTTGGCACACTCACATTACTCCCTGCCCCCTGTATGCAGATCCATGGGTCTTGGGTCACGCTAGCGAGGGCTGATTGCTTTCTAGTAGGCTATTCGGAGTTGACTAGGTAAGGAATTCTGTTGACCCGAGGGAAGGTATTATGCACCCTCGAATCTCGTAGTTCTAGCAGGGTCGCTTAAACTATTATAAATGGCTAAAACACTAATTTTACAGATTTCGTCCTAAAATGCAATTTTAATACTTATACCGTTTTTAAGGAAATTTGTGATGTTGCTGAAACTTGTCGCGAATCATGTCACATAAATCCGTACGCAGTTTTTGACATTTTTGAACTTCATCAAGATTTAAATTTGGGTCACATCCAGCTTTGGCCCAATATCAGACCAGCCTACTTTATACCTCTTTTTCTTTAATTCTTTTTCATTTATCAATTGTTTATTTATTGTTTCAATTAAAACTCAAACTAAAACAAAATCTAAAAATTTTATTCAATTTACCCAATTACAATAAAACTACTATTACTTTAAAGGAAATTAAAAGTTTAATTCAAAACCAAACAAATCGACCTTTCTTTGTGATTTTTATATTTTGTAAAAAACCTAATTACTAATTATTCTAAAAAATAATGTAAAAATCACATCCTAAATGCTCATGCAACTTTGTATTTTTTTGGACTTATCATGCACGCACAAATAAATAAACATAAAAATACGCAATTAAATCCTAAAAATCGAATAATAAAAGGAAAAATCTTAATTCTAAGAATTCTGTAGGAGTAATTTTAGCAAGGCAAAAATCACGTGCTCATACCTGCCCCACTTTGCCCGTAAACACGAAGGATTTTCGGTCAAAGATAAATGAGCGACATGAGGGATTTTTGCCTACTCAAAACTCCAAGAGAAGCATTTTGAAAATTGTCTGACCAAACCCTTCTTCAAAGGTTGCATACATATCCTTGGCTATAAAGGATCAGGTCAGTGTAGTTCTGGAGTGTTCGGTAGCTGGGACTACTATGAGCCGTGATTTCACTGTTGATGTTGCTGCTACTGCTTGTTGACCCCTTATTACACCAAAAGGAAATCAAAAATAAGCTAGCTTTGCCTATAAACTATTGAATTACAAGATTCCTATCTATAATTCTCTTGAAAGCATGATCTTGAGTCTTAGCTGGACTTGCTACGGACTTCGATCTCAATTTAAATGCTCGCCAGCTGTAGGTTTCGGTCCTTTCTTCAGTATTAAAATCAGTTGGGACATGCATGACTTGTGATTTTGAATCAAACCTGGACAGTCCACATCTTCGTTTTCAACCATTCTGGATTTGTTTCCTTTTGTTCTCTTCTTCTTTTCCTTTGTCCTGAATTGAGATTCACTCTTCCAGTCATCTCAAATCACGCGCCCTGTGGTAAAACTTGTTCGGCCATCAAAACCAACAAACGAACAAAATTTTCTGCCCTAGTTTTCACTAGGAAAATTTCGTAAGTTATTTGCAGCACAGATCTAAACTATTCCTATTGAAAACAATGAAAGCGAGATTATGCGTTTTTGGGGAGATTACCAGGTTATGCTGGCGAATAGTCGGGTTATGCCGGAAAAGGGGACATGTTCCTGCTTGGGTAAGAGGAGAATCTGCGAGTTAAGCTGGGATTGAAGTAAAAGGTCCCTGGTGGGGAAGGGGAAAAAAGTCCACGGGTTGTAGCGTGATTGAAAAAAGAGAAGGCTCCTGGGTTATGCTAGAGGATCCGTGGGTTATGCCGGGATTGAAAACTAAAACTCCTAGGTTATGCTAGGGAAATCCATGGGTTATGCCGGGATTTGAAAGGAAAGATTCCTGGGTTATGCTAGGGGAATCCGCAGGTTATGCCAGGATTGGAAAGGAAAGATTCCTAGGTAATGCCAGGGGAATCCGCGGGTTATGCCAGGATTTGAAAGGAAAGATTCCTGGGTTATGCTAGGAGAATCCGCGGGTTATGCCGGGATTGGAAAGGAAAGATTCCTGGGTTATGCCAGGGGAATCCGCGAGTTATGCCGGGATTGGAAAGAAAAGATTCCTGGGTTATGCCAGGGGAATCCGCGGGTTATGCCGGGATTGAAAAGGAAAACTCCTAGGTTATGCTAGGGAAATCCACGGGTTATGCCGGGATTTGAAAGGAAAGATTCCTGGGTTATGCCAGGGGAATCCATGGGTTATGCCGCGATTGAAAAGGAAAGATTCATGGGTTATCCCGGGGGAATCCGTAGGTTATTCCGGGATTGGAAAGGAAATATTCCTCGGCTATGCCAGGGGAATCCGCTGGTTATGCTGGGATTGGAAAAGAAAGATTCTCGGGTTATGGCAGGGGAATCTGCGGGTTATGCCGGGATTGGAAAGGAAATATTCCTGGGTTATGCCAGGGGAATCCGCGGGTTATGCCAGGATTGGAAAGGAAAGATTCAAGGGTTATGCCAGGGGAATCCGCCAGGTTATGCCGGGATTGGAAAGGAAAGATTCCAGGGTTATGCCAGGGGAATCCATGGGTTATGCCGAGATTAGAAAGGAAAGATTCATGGGTTATGCCAAGGGAACCCGCAGGTTATGCCGATCTCGGCAAGGAAAGATTTCTGGGTTATACCAGGGGAACCCGCGGGTTATGCCAGGATTGAAAAGGAGAACTCCAAGGTTATGCTAGGGAAATCCACGGGTTATGCCGGGATTTGAAAGGAAAGATTCTTGGGTTATGCTAGGGGAATCCACGGGTTATGCAGGGATTGGAAAGGAAAGATTCCTGGGTTATGCCATGGGAATCCGCGGGTTATGCCGGGATTGGAAAGGAAATATTCTTGGGTTATGGCAAGAGAATCAGCGGGTTATGCCGTGATTGTAAAGGAAAAATCCTAGCTTATGCTAGGGGAATCCGAGGGTTATGCCAGGATTGGAAAGGAAAGATTCGTGGGTTATGCCAGGGGAATCCGCGGGTTATGCCGGGATTGAAAAGGAAAACTCCTATGTTATGCTAGGGAAATCCACGGGTTATGCCGGGATTTGAAAGGAAAGATTCATGGGTTATGCCAGGGGAATCCACGGGTTATGCCAGGATTGGAATGAAATGATTCCTGAGTTATGTCGAGGGAATACGCGGGTTATGCCGGATAGGAAAGGAAAGATTCCTGGGTTATGCCAGGGAAATCTGCAGGTTATGCCGAGATTGGAATGGAATGATCCCTGGGTTATGCTAGGGCAATCTGCGGGTTATGCCGGGATTGGAAAGGAAAGATTCCTGGGTTATGACACGGGAATCCACGGGTTATGCCGGGATTGGAAAGGAAAGATTCCTGGGTTATGACACGGGAATCCACGGGTTATGCCGGAATTGGAAAGGAAAGATTCCTAGGTTATGCTAGGGGAATCTGCGGGTTATGCCGGGATTGGAAAGGAAAGATTCCTGGGTTATGCCGGGGGAATCCGCGGGTTATGGCGGGAAGGAAAGATTTCAGGGTTATGCCAGGGGAATCCTCGGGTTATGCCGGGATTAGAAAGGAAATATTCCTCGGTTATGCCAGGGGAATCCGTGGGTTATGCCGAGATTGGAAAGGAAAGATTCTTGGGTTATGCTAGGGGAACCCGCGGGTTATGCCATGATTGAAAAGGAAAAGTCCTAGGTTATGCTAGGGAAATCCACGTGTTATGCCAGGATTTGAAAGGAAAGATTCATGCGTTATGCTAGGGGAATCCGCGGGTTATGCCGGGATAGGAAAGGAAATATTCCTGGGGTATGCCAGGGGAATCTGCGGGTTATCCGGGACTGGAAAGGAAAGATTCTTGTGTTATGCCAGGGGAATTCGCGGGTTATGCCGGGATTGAAAAGGAAAACTCCTAGATTATGCTAGGAAAATCCACGGGTTATGCCGGGATTTGAAAGGAAAGAATCCTGTTGAGGAGGAAAAGAGAAAGGCCCTCAGGTTATGCTAGGGAATGGTGGGGAATGAAAGGCCACAAAAGTCCTTCTTGCTATGCTGGGATAGAGGGAGAAAGGAATGACCCTTAGGTTATGCTAGGGATAGAAAGGATTTAGCCTTCAGATTATGCTGGGGAATAAAGGAAAAAGGGGGCCCTCAGGTTATGCTGGGGTCGGAGAGGAGAAAAGGTTCCTCAGGTTAAGCTGGGGATGGAGAGAGGAGCCCTTAGGGTTATGTCGGAGAATGAAAGAAAGAAATTTCTCAGTCTATGCTGGGGAGAGTGGAGTGTGATCCTTGGGTTATGCCGAGGAGGTCCACACGTTATGCTGGGGAACACTAGGAATGTGGCCCTAAATCTGGGGAAGGAGTCGGGGATCGGAGTCTTATGCTATCATGTTTTATGATTATCCCTTCTTTCTTTTTTTATTAAACTGCAGGAAATGATGTAAAGAGAACTTCCCCTTTTGTTGATCATTGGTGCAATGCTATTCTTAGCCTTTGTGCCGTTCCTTTGATTGCATTTTCCATTTTTTCCCCATTGCTTTAGATTACACATGTTTCAAATTTTCAATCAAAATACGATTTGTTAGTTCAAACAGTGATTGGTTTGTGGCCTTGATTTGCATGATCTCGGCCTCATTTCGGTTGGGAAAACCTTTAACTCTCCAGACTTTGCCTCGTAGGTTGATCGGTGGACCTCATCTTTCAAATTTGTTTCGCTTTTACAAGCCCATCGTTATGATTTATTTGTCCCGATTTCAACTTCAGGGCCTGCCTTTTGAGAACTTTTGTGGAGACAACTAGTCCGCTCAGGCTTAAACATTCCAATATTGATTTGCCTTTGTGGGATTTTGACATTAATTTTCTTTTCTTTCCACTTTCCCGCTTTTGAAGCATCAACCGTCATGGTCAGCCGGGATTGGCTAAATGCGTCCGCTGATACTGCATATTTCTTTTTGTTCTTGCCGAGATAAGCCACGTGAAACTGGTCTTACCACCTTCTCTTGCGGAACAGTCATGAAATCGAAGTTAAGCTAAAAGGTAGTGGGGAAACAACAAGAGCAAACATATGGTTAGAGAAGTGTCCCTTTCGGAGAAAAAAAGAATGACTTATCTAGGAGTGTGTGCCGACATTAAATGGAGATGACATGCTTCTTGGACTAGATGCCCGACCTGGATCCATTTCTGCTTCTTATGACCCATATTTCAATCATTCAAAAACCATGAAAGCTTGCTTGGGCTTGGATGGTGATATTCTTTCTTTTCGACCGACGGCGCCCTTTGTGGGTTTTCTCCAATCGACCTCTCTCATTTCTCTTCTCTCGTCGCCTGATAGTGCTCTTTTAAGAGTTTTTACTGAGAGGACTCTCTCATTTTTATTTTCTCTACTCACCGTCGCCTTATGGTGCCCCAAGGTTTTCACCGATAAGACTTTCTCATTTTATTTCTCTCAATTTGAATTGTGCCAAATCCCAACAATGGTTTTTGTCATGTCCCTGTTTTGGCCAATCGATCGGAAGGACTTGGGCCAGATTCTTGGGTAAAGGAAATTGGATGGAAAATTGTAACTTTGGAACCATTCTGGCGGGTTTATGGCCAAACCATTACATCTCTGCCCCAGTCTCATTTTTGGGGAATTGGGGTTTTATTTTGATATGACTGAACCTCAGGGAGAGGCTGCCTACGTATCCTTTCAGAATCAAGTCAGACGTAGTTCAGGAAGTGTTTCCTGAACTAATGTGTTTCTTATTCCTTTTGTTTTCATTCATTCATTTTGCTTCTTCTTTTTTTCTTCTTTTTTTCTTCTTTCTTCTTCTTTTTTTCACTCCTTTTTTTTTCTTTTCTTTCTTCTTCTGTTTTTTTATTTCATTTTTCATCTTTTTTTTAATAGCAGCTCTGGGTTCCAAAGAGGGTGAACAAAGAAACGTAATCGGCTCAAGGGGTTTGCGAAGGATTGGTAGTGTTTAGGGTAGTGGAAAAGAAAAGCCTTCGTCATTTCAACCGGCCGAAATCACTGTGGTAGGGAGTTTAAATGGAATACCTTTTTACTGCATATGCATTCACTGCTGTCTCGGGCTTCTCCTTCAACATCACCCAAGTACAATGCTCCTTTGGGCAGTATCTTTCTGATAATGCATGGACCTTTCCAGTTCGTAGCAAACATTCCTTTAGCTTCCTGATGGTGAGGGAGAATACGCCTCAATACAAACTATTTGACTTCGAAATTCCTGGGGCGCACTTTCTTGTTGTAAGCGAGGGCCATTCTTTGTTGGTACAACTGCCCGTGACTAACCGATTCATTTTTCATCAATTAATGACAACTGCTCCAATCGAGTCTTAACCCACTCGCTATCCTCAATTTCCGCTCCGACAATTACCCGAAGCGAAGGGATTTCTACCTCTGCGGTATGACAGCTTCAGTCCCATAGACCAGTAAATATGGAGTTGCCCCTACCGATGTGCGCACTGTGGTGCGATATCCAAGCAATGCAAAGGGCAGATTTTCATGCCATTGTCTTGAATCTTCTTGATGTTCTTGTTAGCCGCTTCTATGGCACCATTGGCTTTGGGCCAATAAGGAGTGGAGTTTCTATGTGTTATCTTGAATTGTTCACATATTTCTCCCATCAGATGACTATTCAGATTGGCCGCATTGTCCGTAATGATGGTTGCGGGAATACTGAAGCGACAAATGATGTTGAAATGTACAAAGTATACCAAAGCTTCTTGGTAACGGATGGTGCTGACGTAGGATGCAATTCGGTTAGCGGTGCATGAATCAAATTACCGTGCACCTGACATTGATGACATTTTCGAACGAAGCTGAAACAATCTTTCTCCATGGTCATCCAGATAGACCCTGCCCGAAGTATTTTCTTTGCCAATACATAGCCGTTCATATAAGGTCCACACACTCCTGCGTGTACTTCATGCATAATCCTCTCGGCTTCCTCGGCATTGACACATCTTAGCAAGTTGAGATCTGGGGTCTTCTTGTATAAGGTATCACCACTCAAGAAGAAAATACTCGCATGTCGTCGGATGGTTTTCTTTTGCTTCCCAGTAGCATGCTCGGGATACTCTTGTGTTTTCAGAATTTCTTGATGTTATAATACCAGGGCTGGGTGCTGGATTCTGCCTCGGTCGCATTACAATACCCATGTCTTTCCTTGATTTGGATTTCCAAAGGATCGACGTAGGCTTTTCTACTTTAAGGCAACATGGAATCCAGAGTTGCGAGTGCATCTGCTAACTCATTGTGACAGCGAGGAATGTACCTAAATTGTACCAACTCGAACCGTTTGCTGAGATCCTCCACATGCTGCCGATAGGGGATAAGTTTTACATCTCTTGTCTCCCTCTCCTTGGGCCTCCGGATGATCAAATCTGAATCCCCCATGATTAACAATTCCTCAACGTCTTGGTCAATGGACATATTCATGCGCATGATGCAAGCCTCGTATTCAGCTGTGTTATTGGTGCAGAAAAACCGAAGCCTTATTGTAGCCGGGTAATGCTGACCAGTGGGTGAGATTAAGATTGCCCCAAATCCCACGCCTCTCTCATTTACCGCTCCATCAAAAAATATTTTCCAAGCAGGGATGTCCTCAGATGTTACCTCCACGGAATTCACCTCTTCATCAGGGAAATAGGTATTCAAAGGTTGATACTCATCATCAATTGGATGCTCGGCTAGATGATACGCTAAGCTTGGGCCTTCATTGCGGTACGAGTGACATAGACTATGTCGAACTCGGTGAGCAGAATTTTCCATTTCGTCAACCTCCATGTGGGCATAGATTTTTGGAATATGTACTTCAACAGGTCCAGCCTGGCTATGAGGTAGGTGGTGTGGGCTTGCAAGTAATGCCTTAGCTTCTAGGCTACCCAGGTAAAGGCACAATAGGTTCTTTCTAGCAGCGTGTATTTGGCCTCATCACGGGTAAACTTCTTGCTCAAGTAATAGAGGGATTGCTCCTTCTTTCCCATGGCATCATGCTGCCCAAGAATGCAACCAAAAGAGTTCTCTAGGACTGTCAAATAAAGAAACAATGGCCTTCCCGGTTCCGGCAGGACCAAGACTGGTGGGTTGGACAGGTAATCTTTGATTTTGTCGAAAGCTTCTTGACACTCATTGGTCCATTTAATTGATTCATCCTTTTTCAATAGTCTAAATATGGGCTCACATGTAGAAGTTAGTTGCGCGATGAATCGGCTAATGTAATTCAGTCTTCCCAACAGGCTCAATACATCCTTCTTGGTTTTCGGAGGAGGTAGCTCTCGAATGGATTTTATCTTTGTTGGATCTAGCTCAATACCTCTTCGGCTGACAATGAACCCCAGAAGTTTGCCTGACGGGACCCCGAATGCACACTTGGCTGGATTCAATTTCAAATCATACTTGTGAAGCCTTTCAAAGAACTTCCTTAGGTCCCGTACATGATCACCCTGAGTCTTGGACTTGATAATCACGTTTTCCACATATACTTCTATCTCCTGATGCATCATGTCATGGAAAATAGTGGTCGTAGCCCTTATATATGTTGCCCCAGAGTTCTTTAAACCTAAAGGCATGACCCTATAGCAACAAGTCCCCCAAGGTGTGGTAAAAGCAGTGTTCTCAGCATCTTCCTCATCCATCAACACTTGGTGGTATCGAGCGTAGCAATCTACAAAGGACTGTATCTCATGTTTGGCACAGTTGTCAACAAGGATGTGGATGTTAGGCAACAGGAAGTTGTCATTGGTACTCGCCATGTTCAAATCTACGTAGTCTACACATACTCGGGTTTTCCCATCTTTCTTCGGTACCGGGACCACATTGGCCAACCATGTGGTGCATCAAACCACTCGAATTACTCCCCCCTCTAACTGCTTTGTGATCTCCTCTTTTATCTTATCATTGATATCATGTTTGAACTTTCTTTGTTTTTGTAGGACTGGAGGGCATTGGGGGTATGTGGGCAACTTATGAACCACCAAATCAACACTCAGCCCATGCATGACATCGTAAGACCAAGCAAACACATCTTTAAATTCAAAAAGAAGTTGAACCAGTGAGTCGCGGATTTCCTCATCCACATGGATGTTTATTTTGGTTTCCCTGGTTTAACCGAGACCACCCAAGTTAACCGGTTCAGTATCATTTAAATTCGGCTTAGGTTTATTTTCAAAATGTTCCAACTCTTGGTTAATTTCCCTTAAAGCCTCTTCTTCATCATACTCCGGTTCTTGGTTTATTATTTCAATAATAGGCGGCATGTTCGGATCGGGGCATGAAGTCCGCGAGCATGTCATATCATTTAAAGATGCATTATTGGAACTAAAAGAAAAGATAAAAAATAGAAGAAAAATAGCAGAAATCACAAAAAATAGAGGAGTGTAGACGATGAAATAGTGATTTCATTTCTTTGAAATTGAAAGATATCAGGGTCTAAATTTGAAATTTAAAGGACAAAATACTAAAGGTAAAACACCCAAGTTACACCCTGAAATAACTCGTGATGCAAGAAAAGATGGCAAGGCAGGACTACCGGGCCTCTCGCCTGACTAGGAAAGGCGTGGCCGTCCAATTTAGCAATTTGGCATTTGGTCCCATGTAGAGCACCTCAGCGGTGCTCGAGCCTTCTCCAAGTTGGACCTGTTGGCTTCATACAATAGTTTCCTTATGGCCCCACATATCTCTTCAATTTCTCCACTGTGAAGGTCTCGTATTCTTTTTCCTCACAATACTTTGGCTTCACAAACGTTTCGTACAAGTGGGGTAGAGGTTGAGGTAGAGCCCATCCATGATGCTTTCTTCGGTTGGCCCAGGTTATATCCTCTGGTGTTGGGTGCAAGCCTAGCCCAAAAAACTTCTCTACGGCAGGCAAAGCGATTCGCTCATTTATCCCTTGTAGAGAAATTCCGAGTCCCTTTCCTGGCTTAAATCGTTGACGTATCATCTCTCTTGCCACCATGATTGAGGCATTGGAGAGGAAAGGCTAGGGACATGGTTTGCCTTCTTCGTGTTGATTAGCTACCACGATTTCAAAAGCCTGGTAAACTATACGTTCACTTCCTTCTTTAGCTTCGAGGCAGGGGACGGAGGGATCACGGTAGATTGACTGTTCATCTTCTCCATGGACCACGATTTCCTGGTTCTCATGTTCAAATTTTAGCATTTGGTGCAGAGTAGAAGGCATTGCTCCTGCTGCGTGAATCCATGGTCTTCCTAGGAGGTAGTTGTATGATGTGTCCATTTGTAATAGTTGAAACTTTACCTCATACTCGACCGGACCAATGGTCAATACCAAATTAATTTCTCCGAACGTGTCTCTTTTGATTCCATCGAAAGCTCGGACACACACATTGTTGGGGCGGATCCTCTCCGTCCTTATTTCCATTTTTTGCAATGTTGAAAGTGGGCATATGTCCACCCCGGAGCCTCCATCTACCATTACTCTTTTGACGTAATAGCCTTTGCATTTGACGGTGAGATGCAGGGCTTTGTTGTGGGCGCCTCCTTCTGGAGACAAATCATTCTTGCTAAATGTAACCTGATTAGCAGCGAAGAATCTTTCCACCATTTTCTTCAGCTGTTCTACGGAGGTTTAAGTCGGCATGTAGGCCTCATTTAAAGTTTTGGCTAACACCTTCTGGTGCTCTGGAGAAGCCATCAACAATGATAGTATTGAGACTTGCTCGGGAGATTTTCGGAGCTGGTCCACTACTATAGTCTGGCATTTTCATCTTTCGAAAGAAGGCCTCCACCTCTTCAGCATTTACGGGCCTTTTGGGTGGGAATAACCTTTTGGTAGCACTATTACCTCTTCCAGGTCCGAATATTTCTTTACGGGGTGGCTTTCTTGAGTTTCCCCAGTGATTTCTTTGCCTTTGTATGTTACTATTGCTTCTTGATAGTTCCACAGGACTGCAAAAGGGTTCGTCATTGGCCTCTGAGGCGCGCGACCAATTACTACGGGCTCATTCTGCCTTGGCAGTTTAATTGGTCCCCGCACCACATAGGCTTCTTTATGTACGTACATTGTCCTGTTCAACTCAAATCTTTTTGGGGGACTCAGTGTTGGTTGTTTTTCTTGACGACCATGTGGGATGTAAAGGACAGTTTCTTTGACGGGTGACGTCTCAGTTTTAGTTTCAACCTTCTTCTCTGCTTCCGAGTGCTTGGCTTCACTCATTTCCTTTTCTTCGACCTTCTTGGGGTAACCTTTGGCTTTCTATCTGCATCAACAATGGCTATTATGTCTTTCAAAGTAGGATCAAATTCTTTGTCCTCGCAGATCATTGCGATGACTGGTCCGTTGTTGTGAGCCGGTAACAGGTTATTAGTCACATTCGGGACATATTCATCTCTCAATACTATTTTCCTTTTTTCTATTAGATCCTCCATAGCTCGCTTTCGAGTCCAACAATTTTTGGTGTCGTGCCCTTTGGCTCCTGAACGATAAGCACAGCGTACACCCCGTTTGTAAGAAGGCGACTTCGGATTTGGTCTGTTCGGGGGCACGGGCTGCAAGAGACCCATCTGGACAAGTTTTGGGAATAAGCTGGAGTAAGACTCCCCTATCGATGTAAAGTTTTGCCTTCTAGGCGGCTCCCTGGACAGAAATTATTTTTGGGAGGGCGGGGATTATAGTGTTTTTAGGGAGGCGGATTTCTTGGGACCTGGTCCTGTTGACCTGCTGCTGTGGTCGAGCAAATGGCTGGGCATTCATAACTGCGTAAGGTTGGGGAGCATAATACATGTCTTGATGGGGATAGTAATGTTGAGAGGTCCTTTATGAGAATACGGGCCTGTGAACATGATGTCTTCTCATACCGGAGGCTGCCATTGAAGCTTCTTCTTTCTTTTTATTTCTTGCAACTCCTCCTGCTCGCCTTGTATGGCCTAGGAGGTTGACTTTATGGCTGAGTGACTCATAATTCTTCCTTTTTTCAAACCATTTACTACCATCTCGCCGATCTTGATTGCTTCCCCGAAAGGTTTGCCCATTGCTGGCATTATATTTTGAAAATAATCCGCTTCTTGCACCTGGAGAAAAACCGTGACCATATCTATCTCGTCCATGGGCGGCTTTACTCTTGACGCCTGTTCGCGCCACTTGACATCATATTCCCTAAAACCCTCTGAAGGCTTCTTTTTCAAGTTGGCCAAAGAATTTTTGTCCGATGCAATGTCAATGTTATACTGGACATTAAGAAGCGATGCCTACTAGACTCTCTCTGAAGTATGCCATTAACAGTTCTTCTTTTTCTCCTGCCCTACGCAGTTGGTTACAGTACTTTTTCATATGAGCAATTGGGTCTCCATGACCATCATACTTTTCAAACTTGGGCATTTTAAATTCCAGGGGCAGGTGTACGTGCGGGAACATGCACAGGTCTGTGTAGGAAGCGCTCTTTTGCCCACTCAATCCCTTCATGTTCTTCAAGCTCTGCTCAAGGCTTTTCATCCTTCTTGCTATCTCATCTTGTTAAGGCATTTTAGGAGTTTTGTTCTGCACTGGTGTGAGTTCATATGTTGGTTGAGGATAAGTGTATGTGGGTATGAGGGAGGCTCAGTTTGGTAATTGGGAGTTTGAAATGTGAAAGCCGTCGGATCGAACATGGGTCTCAGCTCTATGAGCTATGTGGTGGCGGCACATGAAGGGGCCATAAAAATATTACGAACTGTGCTGGAGGTGAACACCTGAGGGTGGGTTTCAAAAGGTGCTTCGACAAAGTTCGCTGGTGTGGTAGGTTGTCCCAAGAGGACATTTGGGTGGTGGCTAATGGGGATAGTGGAAGTACCCCCCCCCCCCCTCTCCCGACCTTGGGAAGAGCTCATTAAATCCAGGGATGGCGCTCGGAGGCTCTTTTCCATTCGTCCAAGCATCCTATATCTCCATGACTCTAAGTCGTAGGATCCTATTTTTTTCAGCTGCCGCAGATTCTGAGGCCGGGATACCTGCAATCGGGCTATCCTCTGAGATGGGAACTATCGGCAAAGTCATTTCAAATGACATTTCTGCGCTTCCTTTTGATCTGGTAAAATATCGATATGATGCCAGAAAACCACAACCCAGCCAGTGTTTCGAAAGCCTGAAACTGGAGTGATATCAAACAAATGGTTAGTTTGAGACAGATAACATACAAGGAATCGCACGTTTGGTGTGATGCACCTATACAGTTAACGGGTGTCAATATGCTTGCAATAGTCGCGTGCGTCATCCCGGCGTTTATTCCAAACTTCCTTTTGATTTCCACTCTTTGTTTCCTTGCTTTGGTTTTCCCCTTTTTAAGAATACGATCGAATCCTATGAAGATTGACTACGTATCATGCCCCGCATAAATCAGACCGAGTGCAGTTCATGAGAAGTGAAATAAAAATAACAAGATTTTTTTTTTGGAATTTTCAATTCTTATAAAGCTTTGGTTACAAAGACTGGCAGAGTTATAAAGGCAACTAACAGACTCGTACATACTAAGAACTACATACTCAAAGAGTAATAATGCATAAAAGAAAATACAGACTAGCAGACTCTTTTAAGGAAAAATACAATTTTCAAAAATCATGAATACATAAAGACTTCAACTGCTCTTGGAGCTCGCGGGGCATCATTGGGCCTTGCCGCAGGCTTGCGTGCTAAACTCCCTTGGAGACTGTGGAGGTCCTCTATCACTTGCCGGACAAAGGTCATGGCAGTGGCAAAGAACATGGATCTTGTCATGTCCTCGCAATGGTTGCACTTTGTGGTGATGTAGTCAGCGATCGCCCGTACCCTTTCCCTAACAACACCCTTTTCTTACAACAACCGCCCAATTTGCTCGGCCATTGCCTCTAAAGTTTGCTCTGCTACCTGATCAGTTCTTGGAATTGCCGCAAATCCATCTCCAACCTTTCTATCACTGCATAACAATGTTCTCTCTCGGCTTTGAAGTCCTCCACTTGCTTGGCGACTCTGTTCTCAGCCATGATGACCCTAAATTTCAATCCAGCAATCTCATCATTATGCATGAGGATGCGGGCTCGTTCCTCCGCACTTTTAGCTAATTGTTTCCGAACCCTGGATAGTTCGCCTTCCGCCTTTTCAAGTCAAACCCATACTCGGTTACCTTTCGCCTCAAATTCTCTATGAGTTTTTCATCCTTCCCGCTCCTGGGAGGACTTTGCGCTCCTGCTTTCATTTTCTGAATTTGGGCTCGCAACGCCTTGTTTTCTTTGGTTAATCTTTTCTTTTCTCCCTCATATGCTGCGGCTTGCAAACAATTTTCAAATTGTAGCTCTTTGGCTTACTTTTCCAATCTTCCTATGGTGGCCCTGTATTCAGTTTCCTTGGCTAGCCAATCCCATTGCTCTTGTGACGTTTCAACAAATTCTTGGAGATGCGATCTTTTAGCTGGCCTTACGGGCTCTATTTCTTTTTTGTACCAAGAAATGTATCCCGGTGAAACCTTACCTTCAGATATGTCGCGTACTCGGGTACTCGCTGTCAAGTATTAACATTCGCTCCAGTTTTGACACAGACGGTCAGGGAATTGACCATTGGGGCTAATCTCAACCGCATGGTGGCTAATATCCTCGTCCCTGGGAATCATTTGGCATCTACCCAATTGCCTTAGAACTCTATATGGCGCATAGGGTTGGATACTTCGGAGACCCATATAAAGGAAATGAGGCCTAGTGGCTGGCATATACACAATTTCATCCACAGGGAGCCACCCGAATGTCCATTCTATCTTATTTACAGTGACATCCCGGAGATGCGACACTAATTCTGTGACACCCCTAGGTAACCTAAACTTATCAACCCTATTGCAGAATTCTTCTATCAGCTCTTTGTTGGTGACCCATAATTCATGAACCGAGGCCAGTGGCATAAATGCTCGATCATCCATATATGTAACAACAGGTTACATCCTTCAAAGAAGTCTCCTCCCGCTTTACAGGCGGTGAGAGCACGGAAGATCTCGGATAAAATCATAGGAGCGGGGGTGTTTTGGCCTGGGTTAGTAAAGCGCTGACGACCCCTGCTATCCGTATATCAATATTTCCATCCTTCCGCGGAAACACCACAAGACCCAAGAAGAAAACCATATATGCAAAACATCGATGCTCCTCCCATTTGAGTTGGTTTCCTTTGCTACAAATATGGTTTTCCGGGTTACTGAATCCCTCTATATGCCCGTACCTCTGATATATAAACTGCGGGGTACAGAAGCCGGCTGACAGATCTGGGTTGTGAATCTTCCTATTGATTTTTAAGGAATCCAGAAATATGTGCACGGCTAGGGCTCTTGGCGCAATCAGGTATTGGTGCCTAAGGGGAATCGTAAGGGTCCCAATATATCCATCTAATGTCGGTGTGAGTTCAAAATCAGATAAATAGAATACATTGTGAGCCGGGTCCCTGAATGTGATTAGTGCTTTTACGATATCTCCCCTCAGGTTAATTTCAGCAACCAAGTAAGTCCTCCCAAATACATGTTGACCCTGTATTGCCCCGCTTCCCCCGGTCATTCCACCACATGTGTAGCTCCGAGGGAATTTTGTTCATGAATGTTATCAGCAAATACTGATCTGTTCTCATTCTGTACATTTATTAGGGTGAATTAGTATCTCAAAATTTTGTCCTACTTGACTCCACAAAAGATTAAAACTAACCTCTTTCTTTTAGGAAATTTAATTGTCGAAATCAGGGCCCAGCTTTGCGAATATGGCCTTTCAGCACTTCCAAAGGAAGATTTTAAGGCTGTGCTCGTTCACCGGCCAAAATAAGACTCAAAGGTGGCCATTTGTGCGAAATCAGCCTTCCGGCGTCCCTTTCGATAACATTCGGCTATTTCTGGCAGTAAGGGCATCACTCGATTTATTTAAGAGAATAAGTAAAATTGGACATTTGTTTTTGTTATTTTCGCAAAAAGGAGGTTGGACTCGATGGGGGTTGCCTACGTATCTCGTACCTGATGAGAATCAAACCGGCGTAGTTTGGGCAAAACAATCTTTGTAAACCAAAACAATATTGAAAAGCCCCCTTTTCTTTTTTCTTTTTTTGCTGTTTTGTTTTTTGAAGATCCTCCAGCATTTCGATGCTATTTGAGCATGGGTTTTACAAGATAAGTGGTCACCCTAACACTGCTATTTTCTCAATTTACTCTCCTTATTCACAATCCAGTCAACATGCAAATCCAAAGCAAATAAATGTACAAGTAGTACGTAAAATGCATCACGATAGTCTTTTATTTCAGGTCACCTGTCCTAGACGGACTCAACCCCTTTGTTGAGTCCCTCTAAGTAAAATGCATGATGCAAATAAGCGTTCCTACTAGGGATCCAGCATGAGGTCAAGTTATTCTAAGTTAAAAACCTTGGTATGGGGTCTAGACTGTGTACCCGAGCGGACAACTCGAGTCGAGGAGGGGGCAACGTACCGGGAACTAAAAGGCCATCCGGCTTAGTAACTTGTCCGGCCTCTTTCTTATTTTCAGGTATGAAACTAATAGAATAGGGGGTCTCAACTAGTAAGCACATCCCGGAGGGGGGAAGTGAAGGGATTCGTAGCAGTTTATATGTACAATTCAGATAATATCAAAGCAGTAAAACATTTAACACTTAGCATAGAACATGTAAGAAAATCAGAAGAAGCCAAATATAACAGTTATTGTAAACTCGAATTCTTGAACTCTAAACCAGAGATTCTGGGTTCGCTCCCCAGCAGAGTCGCTAGAGCTGTCACACCTCTTTTTTTACACGGCTACCCCGAAGGATAAAAAAACACATAAGGGAGTTTTTCCAATTAAAGTGACATTATTCGAAATGGGATTATTTATTTAGAGTCGCCACTTGGGATAGGTTTGGCTTTTGGTCTCCCAAGTCACCGGTGTATTTAGAATCACAAATCAAGGAAATTTTTTGACTGCCCAAATGGAGTCTGCGAACCAGAAATTTAGGTAAGGAATTCTGTTGACCCGAGGGAAGGTGTTAGGCACCCTCGGATCTCGTGGTTCTAGTACGGTCGCTTAAACTATTATAAATGACTATAAACTCTGATTTTACACATTATCATCCTAAAAATGCAATTTTAATACTTATACCGTTTTTAAAGAAATTTGCAATGCCGCTGAAACTTGTCGCGAACCACGTCACATAAATGCGCACGTAATTTTTGACATTTTTCAACTTCATCAAGATTTGAATTTGGGTCACATCCAGCTTTGGCCCAATATCAGGCCAGCCTACTTTATACCTCTTTTTCTTTAATTCTTTTTCATTTATCCATTGTTTATTTATTGTTTCAATTAAAAATCAAACTAAAATTAAATCTGAAAATTTTATTCAATCTACCCAATTACAATTAAACTACTATTACTTTAAAGGAAATTAAAATCAAAACCAAACAAATCAAAGTTTCTTTGTGATTTTTATATTTTGTAAAAAGCCTAATTACTAATTAGTCTAAAAAATAATGTAAAAATCACATCCTAAATGCTCACGTAATTTTTGTATTTTTTAGGACTTATCATGCACGCACAAATAAAAATACACATAAAAATAGGCAATTAAATCCTAAAAATTAAATAATAAAAGTAAAAATCTTAATTCGAAGAATTATATAGAAGTAATTTTAGCGAGGCAAAAATCATGTGCTCATATATGTAACATCCTAAAATGTGTCTTGCAGATCTTAATCAATCTAAATCTAACGTGTGAACTACAAAAAGAATATCTTATATTTCTTAAGGCCCCTTTAGACTAATATAAATGCTAATACTTAGCTGAAGAAAAATTTATTAAAATTATCAGTTATTTTAATAGAGATTTTTATTTTCTTTTTTACTATAGGCATATTTCAATTTCAGAAGAAAAAAAATCTGAACACATGGCATCTAATCTTTAAATTAGGTCAAAGTCATATTTTATCATGCAAAAGGAATGACACATCAGCAGAATATAATATTCTTTCCAACACCTAGCAAATCAACTGTAGCCCCAAGGGATTTCATTCTTTGATAAATTAAACAATCTCCATATTTATTTGTCGGCATGGTTTACAGATTACAAAAGTCATTCAAAAAGTATTTCCTTTTGTTAAGTTCAGTTGGAAATTAGAGCATCTTATAGATTATAAAATGGTTATTTGGATAAGCATATCCTATGAACATAGTTTCCAGATCAAGAAACATGTGACAATAGCTAACATATTAAATATGAGAAATCGACATTCTTATGAGCACTTAGATTGAGAACACAATTCTTATGGACATAATTTCTACAATCTCGTAATAAAAGAGTCTTTGAACATACTTTCTAATATGGACAGTAGCTAAATCATGGTATTTCATGTATAGACAAGAGAAAATATTAACACAAATTTCCATCCAAAACTAGCCTACATAGATAAACAACTATGTACATGATCCTTACTAACATACAAGAGTTAACGGCAAATTTCATGACTTCGGATTAACATTTGAACCATATGAGATTCTCAATATATAGACAAGGAAACATTTAAGCATCATATAGTCCTTCAGTCATGGTGCCAAAACAAATTTTGAATAACACAGATGTGCTAACATATTTTAATAACTCAATCAGTTTCAGGATATCTAAGTCTTCTCAATATTCTCTTTTCCTTTAAGAGACAGATTCATGTCAATAATTAATCAGAGACATAGCATTCTCATTTAAATTAACCCGGCCAGAATACATAACCAAGTAAAAGAAATCCTAAACCATGACTTTGATACACAAAAATAAAACAACTAATAGCTCATGCTTTGAAAGAAGAGGGAAGAAGAGATCCAAAGTCACTAACCTTCTTCGGAGCAGTGAAGTGAGGTGCGCCTAGCAGGTCTCGGGTCAACAAATCGACTTCAACTTCGGCGAGCAAATACCGAAAGATTTTTGTTCTTTTATGCCTCAAAGCCGAACAGAAACGAAAAAGAGATTAGAAAAAAACTGGGTTGTTTTTCGAGTAACGAGTTTGAGATTAGAAGTATTTGAAGGAAAGGGAACAGATGTGAGGGAGGTGACCGGCGGTTCAGAACTTGCCTTCAAACTCTCCCAAATGTGAGTATTATAGAGGCAAACGAGGGTTAATATTCTTAGGCGGGATTGTGAATTTTAGGGCTCTAAGATAGCCGTTTGAAATTGAATCTTTGCCTTGGAGATTTTCTTACAGAGATTTTCAAAAAAAAATTTGTATTTTCTGTTGAAGAAGAACATTATGGGTCTTGGTGAAAAAGATACTTACCCAAATATGGAAGGGCAATGATCTACTATGGTTGAAGGATAATTGAATAATTAACCAAAAATGACTATGGAGACAAGAGGAAATATGCCATAGGAAAAGATGATGGAGAAAGAACAATGAAATGGTTGATTGTGGTAAATTAGGACACAAGAGTGGGGTAGCATGCGGCTCAGTGTGTAAGCGTGAGTTTGGCGTGTATTTTTTGGTAGTTACGTGGAGCTTATCTGGAGCTGATATAGAAAATAAGTGGAGTAGATGGGCTGGTGCATATGGACCTCCGATATGGACTATGGAAAAGGTTGAATCTCTTTTTTCTTTGTCTTGTATTTTAGCTTCTTAAATATTGTCCATATTATAAAATAACAAAGCAATTAATATAAAATAAGTAATTAAATTTCGATATGCCTATTAATAAATATTTATATTAAATAATTTGATAGTGTTTAAATAATTAGGAATTTATATTGTAAATATTTATTTAGTAGATATCCATTAATTTAAAATGGGCATGCAACCAATATGTAAATCACTTGAAGAAATATATTATAAATAGGAGTAGGATTAATGTAACGCAGTGAAAAATATTTGTATATGAAAATATAAATGGTTGATTAACATTGAATGGAATAATTTGAGATATCAACTCATAGTAGTAGTAGTAATAGCAACAATAACAATAGTATTATCTAATGATGATAACAATAACAAAATAATAATAATAAGATAACGATACTAATTAGAAAAAATAGTAAAATAAATATTACACATTATAAATGTATTAGAAGCTCAAGTAAACAACTTGAAAGAAAAGAGGGACAAAATTGGATATCAACGGTTGCCTCTCTTTGACCGAGTACGACGAAAGAGTTCTCGGGCAAAGAATATTTACTTAGTAGCCAATTTTGTCCCGGCCATCAAGGTTGAAATGTAAAAAAAATTATTGCAGCCGAACTCCGATTTCGAGTTGCCTACACATCTCGGGTTTCATGAGAATGGGGCCATATGCAGTTCAAGACTTATGGTACCCTAGAGTAGGATTCACTTATAGATGAGGATCTTAAAATATCGCCCAATGTCGAATAATAGAGATACTGGGTATCATGATTGAAAGAAAGTTGTTTGAAATGAGAATTTGACTATGAATTTTGAGAGTCGAGCCAAGCGGAGTTCGAAGTAGATCATTGGCCTTTGTTGGAGTTAGTATTCCTCTCCAAAAAATTGGCCCAGTTCACTACTAAGACATAGTTCCACGTTGAGCAATATTTCGTGCAGAGCTTAACAATGCTAAAAATATTCGTTAGGAAATAAGATGCAATATGACATAAAAGTAATCTAATGAAAATGATATTTAGGCATTGATTCAAAAGAAAAGCGAATTTAAAAGATATAAAAATATAATTTTATGATGACATATTTCATGATTGGAATGGCACATGAAAATTAGTTAATAAAGATAAATGCACTTGGCAGTGATTTATGAAAGATATAATTTGGCAATATTATGCAAGCGGGACCATTCTGGTCAAAATAAATTAACTATTCTTTTTAGGAAGGATTAACTTCAATATCTTATTTGAGAGCGGATTGACCTGATATATTCTATTTGTGGGCAGATGAACCCGATATATCCTATTTGAGGGTGGATGGACCCAATATATCCTATTTCAGGGCGGATGAACCTGAAATATCCTATTTGAGGGCGGATTGATTCAATTTATCCTATTTGAGGGCGGATGGACATGATATATCCTATTTGAGGGCGGATGGATCCGATATATCCTATTTGAGGGTGGATGGACTTGATATATCCTATTTGAGGGCGGATGAACCCAATATATCATATTTCAGGGCGGATGAACTCGAAATATCCTATTTGAGGGCGGATTTATCCAATACATCCTATTTGAGGGCGGATGGATCCGATATATCCTACTTGAGGGTGGATGGACCCGATATATCCTATTTTAGGGCGGATGGACCCGATGTATCCTATTTGAGGGTGGATGGACCCGATATATCCTGTTTGAGGGTGGATGGATGCAATATATCCTATTTGAGAGCGGATAGACCCGATATATGTTAATTGATTTGTAATTAAAAAACTTTATGTAGTCCGAAGAGCTTGATATGACATAGAGAACATGATATGGTGCCCATTTTGTTGTGGTAATTCATGGTGCAATGTGGAAATCCTGGTGCAGTAACTTTGTAGTAGCGAATATCCATGGTGTGGAGATCTTGATGCACTGCATTTATAGAAGAAAGTATTCATGGAGCGGTGCCTATAATTTGGAATCTGCATGCTGAAGTTTACTATTGGGGCACTCAAAGAAAACTATGAGTTCGAAAATATAATTTATGATAACTTGGCTTGATCCTTTTCTTCCTCTTCCAACTTCTGACTTGATGTTGAGATTCTAAATAGTGTATTATATCATTCAATAATAGCTAAAGATTGCCCCTGCATAACTCAAAGAAAGTTGTTAGTATAAATGAAGGCGTTGCCTTGGATCGAACATTAATGCTTCGATAATGAATTTGTAATTGTATTGCGATGGAATTTCAAACTTGTTGATGCAAAGATGACCAGAATTTAGCTCAAAAATCTGACTTCTGCCTTGCTAAATATTAAGAATCCTTCTGTGAAATCTGCCCTGGTTCTAACTTTTGGGGAAAATAAAAATTTTGATTACATTGAGATCGAACCCATAAGGCTGCCTACGTATCCCCTCTTAGACGGGAATCAGGTTAAATGTAGTTCATTACAGAAGTCTCAGAAGAATTACAAAAGAGTAGTACTCTAAGTATTGGCGGGTGGAGAATGGTGCGATATGTCATCATTCTCAATCTTCTTGATCTGCTATGTGTTTTCTTTTCAAACATCTTGGTGCCAATTTCGATGGATCGCCTTTGACAATGATTGTGCCTGCAGTTGAAATTTCGCAATTATTTCTTGGTAACTCAGGTTGTATCTCTATCTTGCCTTGATCAATCATGCTTTGTATCTTGAATTAGAGTGCTGGACAATCATCAGTGTCATGTTCCTGAATATTTGAATGAAAGGCGCAATTCTTGGATATATCAAAGTTCTGAGCTAGGTGCTCGGAGATAAATCCTTTCCTCGGTTGTAGAAGTCCTTTGGCTTTCAATATTTCAAATATGTCAATCAAGGACTCATCCAAAGGAGCGAAATAGCAGTGCTTAATTTTCTTTTGTTGTTGAAGGTTGGGTTATGCTCGGGAAGACTCCTTCTGGAAGTTTTGCTGAAAATTTTGCTGGAAATTAGGCTGGAGGTAACTGTTGTGTAAGCTGGAAGTGCCATATGATTGCAAAAATTGGTGATTCTCATGGCATTATGGCTGGTGAATAGCAGTCATGGCAACTGAGCTATCTTGTTTCTTTTTGCTTTGTAGGTTTTTAGATATCTCTTGATGGAAGGTTTGGTTAATGGTTTGAGTTGTTGAATTCCCCACAATTCTTCCTTCCTAAATGCCACATTCTAGCTAGTTTCCAATTCGAATCAAATCAGAGAAATTGTATGCACAAGTTGCGAGCAATTTATTAAAATATATGCTTTCTTGAATTTGAATGAAGGTTGAGATCAATTATCCCTCGAGCAATGGTGTATGTATTTTTGAAGCTTCTAATCTCCATCATATGGCATACTCTTGAAAATATTCATGCGGAATTTTCTTTACTTTAAGCAAATCATCCACGTTCGGATCTCGTCCAATGTTGAACTCATATTGTTTCACAAAATCACGAGTTGTATCTTCCTATGTACGCCATTTTCTAAAGTCTTGTCTGGTGTACCACGTCAGTGTTAATGGACAAACTTTGAATGAATAATTTCATTTGAATGGCCTCATTATGTCCAATACCAATCAATCTACTGCAGTAATCCTTTAAATGAGCAACGGGATCTCCAATCCCATTAAAAGTTTTGAACTTTGTAGCTTGTACCCTAGCGGACGCTCAACATGTGGATACAAACACAAATCTTCATATCTCAGACTTTGATAACTTCTTGATTGCAACTCTTTTTCAATGACTTTTCCTTAGATTGTGGAGCTCATTATCCAAATTATTATGGCTACTTGACTGAATTTATCTTTCCCTTCTTGCATATGGGTACAATGCAAATTGCTCCTACTTGGTTTCCTCAGAAGGAATTGGAGCCGTGAAAGGTTGGATATTAGGTATCATAATGGCTTGATTAGGAGTATAGGATAATGGTATTTGTGGAGAGATTGAGTAAGTAGGAGTTGGGATATTGTTAAGAAAATATTCTGCTTTGAGCTGGAAATAGAAGTAGTATTTGGAAGAATGTCAAAAGTGTTTTCGAGATTGACCAACACGTTACGTCGTACCACATTCACCTTGGTACCGTTAGTTTATGCTTGCAAAATCCCCTTAATAGTGTTGAATTCTTCAAATTGGTCTGTCATTTTAGCCTCGTCCTTCATGCAGATTCGTAGCCAAAACAATATTCAATGTTAGGCACCTTTAAAGGAAAAAATAAACTGTACAAAAATAAAGTGTTAGCATATTCGTCATAATGAAATAAATGCATAAAAATAATAGAGTATATGATTATATAGATTAATTCATGCAATGGTTAAGTAGGAGCCTTAAACTAGAAATGATGGCCTATGTTGCAAAATGGATGGATGAAAATGAATTATCTAGAGGGCTCTAATGCTCGAGACTTATTGACATGAAGCGAATTGATTTGAAATTTTATGAAAGGATGACTCATGTCGAACGTCAAAGCTTTAGCTCTAGCAGACATTTCTAAATTTCATGACTCGGGCATACTATACTGCCCCAGTCTTTAGGAAGTCTCTAATGATTTCTCGATGGCATGATTTCATGTTTAGCATACTCAACCTGCGTGCCAAAAATCTGTCCCAGTTTCATTTATGAAATAATTGAAAATTTTGCTATAATGAGACCGAGCCTCATGTAGACTAACTATGTATCCCTCCACGGGAATCAGTTCAAACGTAGCTCCAAAGTACATAAAAGAGAAGTTTACTAAAATGTGATCGAACCCGATGTGGATTGCCTACATATCCAACCAAGGTAATCAGGTCCGACGTAGTTCAGCTACATACAAATAAGGATTGAAAAATTTAAAATAAAGTGCCGAGCTCGATATCTGACAAGAATCAAGATGGTCATAGTTCGTTACAAAAGATGATCAATTAAGCATGCAAAATAACATAACTTCTAATGATATTGCTACTTTAAAAACAAAAATTTAGGTAACTATTCCCAACTATTCTTCTTCTGAGAGGCTCTCCCACATGCTCAATTCTTCTGTATTTCTTGGTTTTAAGGAAGAGCTAAATTAGCATATTGCGGATAAGCTATTTGGGTGAAATTCTGTATATGGATGACATTTGGAAGTTGGTACCACATAGAATGAGGGGGAAGCACCGGTCTCTGAATGACCCCACCATTATCCAACAGCTTCTGGATTTCCTCTTTTAGACAATGACACTCATCAGTTGTGTGGCCTAGCATGCCCAAGTGAAATGCACAACACTTGGTTGGATTGAAATAAGGTGGACGGATTTTGGAAGGTTTTGGTTGCATGATACCAAATGATTGCAATCTCTCAAAAATGATAGAAGGTCGTTCACTTAAAGGGGTAAAGTTTCATGATTTTCTTATCTTAGGAGCTGATGGTAGAGGATTTAACTCTTCAGCAATCACTCCTTTCCCTTTATCCTCAGTGTCTCAACCATCTTTCCAAGATTCAAAGTTGATCCTACTGCCTTTCCTTGAGGTTCGTTTGCTTTCAAACTCTGAGGAGTCTCCATGGATTTTCTCTTCAAAAAGTTGCATCTGCTAGTAGTATCGGTAGATGGCCCATATTGCTTGAAAGTCCTTTGCTAAGTCATTCCAAGTGAACTATTTCCATGTGTCTTGATTCGCGTATCATATTAATACTGGACCTATAAGCGTCCTCACAAAGAGCCTCAGCTTAAATTCATTGCCTTGCGCTATGCATGTCAGCCAATCATCATATTCCTTCAAATGGTTTTGAGAACAACCTATTCCGTTGTACGTTGGAACATTAATGAAATTGGGCATATCCTTGTTCTCATTTTCTGCCTCAACTAAACCTGACTCAGGTTGTAAGGCATGATCACTTGCTAAATTATGATGGTGAATATATGCATTGAGTTGTCTTCCACCACACTCTCTATCTTTACTTGTCTTTTTCAAGCTACTGAATGCCCTTTCTAGCAAGAAAGAGTGCATATTTGGAAAAGACTTGGCATTATACTCATAAGTAGGAGGTGTAGTTGTGCAAATTGGAGAGTAGCCTTTTTCATTGGATGAGTTCTTCAGCTATCATTTCCTTGATGCCATCAATTTCTTGCTCCATTTGTGTCACTTTTGCTTCAAGCTTAACAATCTTATCTTGGTATGATTCTACTTTCTCGCTAGTAGCTTCGTCTTCAACTAAGTTAATTACTATGATTTGGTCAACCATATCGTCCTTGAAGCTTCCTTACTTTGATGTCCAACTTAAGTCAACCTTTAGAGGAAAGACATAATATAGATGGTAAGAACTAACTCTGGGAGTAGAACTTTTAAGAATACATTCCTAAGAAAATGACAGATCAAGTTTTGAAATAGAGCTACGTATAATAGAAGCCAAAATGGGTGGTTTTTATCTTGAAAATAATTTGTTAGTATTTGTATCTAGACAAGCTTGGAGTCAAAATAATTGATAAGGATATGAAAATACTCTAATTTTTTTTATTGGCAAATCATAAAGTTTTCGAGGCCTGGGAATATCTTTCCAACCATATTGAGACTTATAGGATAGTACCTCGATTGACGTGTCAAAACTTAAAATTAACGGGTGCATGAAGATTAATCTCGACAATCCGAAATAAGACGATACAGACACTTGAATTGAATAGGTGAAAATTTTAGAATAATTTAATGATGCAAATTGACCAAATAGTGTCCTTCTTGTCATGAAACGAATTTCTCACCCTCGAGAGTCGTGGTGGTGTCTACTAATGTGAGCTAGGCAAGCTAATTACTTGAACAATTTACCTTTTTAGCCATTTTATAATATTTAAACGATGGAATTAACGTAAATGGAAGAAAAACAATAAGCTATCTGAACATGAATATTTAATACAATTGTTTGAGTCTCGACTACCCAGAACTGTGACACAGTTTCACAGACGATCTAAGAATACAACAAATTAAGGTCTGAATGAAATGAATACAATACTTTCTCTAGAAATGCATAAAAGAAACATGAATAGTAGATAGAAGAAGACACCAAGGCATGCGAACGCCAATAGGACTACCTCGGGTTGCCTGATGAGCTAGAATCAGCAATCCCACCGCGCTCTGTATTCTACAATACTGGGGTCTATACAGAATAGTGTAAGACTGTACATAAACACAACTGACCCTATGTGATGGTAAGTGCCTCGCCTAACCTCGGTGAAGTACTGACGAGGCCAGGACCAGACTATCAAATAAACATGTGCAGTTATATAATATCTAGCGGAAAGTAAACCAGGAATAAGGAAGAACGTATAGGAGGGGGAAACATGCTTTGGGGAATAACCAGTAAAAATAGAATATCAAAAGAACTATAATGGAATCAAAATCCAACCACTAGCAAGAATAAGAAAAACAAAGGCAGATTTCACTTTCTTTTCACATTTTGTTACAGGCGTGCAACCCAATCCCACTTCCTGTATCTCGTGGCAGGTGTGTCACCCGCTCCCATTTAATGTATCTCATGGTAGGCGTGCCAGCCACTCCCATTTCATTTATCTCGTGGTAGGCATACCACCCGCTCCCATTTTATTTATCTCGTGGTAGGTGTACCTCCTACTCCCATTTTATTATATTTTGTGGTAGGCGTACCACCCGCTCCTATTTTATTATATCTTGTGGTAGGCATATCACCCACTCCCATTTCCTTATATCTTGTGGTAGGCGTACTATCCGTTCCCATTTCATTATATCTTGTGGTAGGCGTAACACCCGCTCCCATTTCATTATATCTTGTGGTAGGCATACCACCTGCTCCTATTTCATTATATCTTGTGGTAGGCGAACCACCCGCTCCTATGTACAAGCCAACAATAATTACAAGGAATCCTGACAAGGGAACAATAACATCAATAAACATCACGGTAAGGAAATAATGATATCTCAACAATATCCCGACAAGGGAGAAATATCTATAGCCAAATTTGTTACAATAACTAACTACCCCAGCTACAACTAAACTTTTTACAACACCTAACTACCCCAACAATAGCCGGCAAGGGGCAACATAATAATCTCTTCTCTTTCTCACTTTTACTTCACATTTCACTTAACAACTCGAGCCAATGCTCTAATGTTTTGATTATCACGTATTCTTTCACAATTCGTTATACAACTGGAACCAACACTCCTCCATGTTCATAGGTTACGATTCTTTCCACAACTTCTCACAACAATATAAATCATCACCAAGGCATGAATAATACAACGAAGTCATGAAAATTACAATATAAGACTCACTGTCATGCTTGACACCAACGTATAGATACTCATCACCATGCATAGAGGTCGCACTCAACAAGAAGAATATAGCAAAGGACACAAACTCCTAATCCCTCAAGCTAAGGTTAGACCAAACACTTACCCCGATGCCACGAACACAATTCATGATTCAATTATAGCTTTACCCCTTGATTCCACCACCAACTCCCTCGTATCTAGTCAAAAGTTACTTAAATACATCAATAAATGCTAAATAAATCAACCCCAATGCATGAAAATGAGTTTTTCAAAGTTTTACCCAAAAATTTAAAAATCGCCCCCGAGTCCACATGACCAATACCCGAGGTTCGAACCAAAAACCCGATTACCCATTCCCCATGAACCAAAATTTATATATTTTTTTTAAATCAGACCTCAAATCGAGGTCGAAATCCCCAATTTTTGTAAAACCTAGGTTCTACGCAAAACACCTAATTTTCCCCATGAAAATCTTTGATTTTAAGTTGAAATCATGTTAAAAGATGTTAATGACTGAAGAAAACTAGTTAAAAATGACTTACAATTGATTTAGAAGGAAAATTACTCTTCAAAAATTGCCCTAGAGTGTTTATGTTTTGAAACGATTTGAAAAATGGGTTTAAAATCAGCTAAATATAAATGTTTCAGGTCTCAGTTATGGGATTGCGAACCCTAACCTATGCTAGCTTGGGAATTGTAAACATGGGTTTGGGAATTGCGAACATGGGTTTGGGAATTGCGAAGCCTGGAAATTGCAAACATGGGTTTGGGAATTGTGAAGCTTGGGAATTACGAACATGGGTTTGGGAATTGCGAAGCCTGGGAATTGCGAAGGGAGGTTGGGAAATGCGAAGCTTGCAGGCCTGCAATTCCTTAAGTCCAAAATTTCACCTGTGGCCTATCCAAATCTCACCCAAGCCCTCAAGGCTCCAAACCAAATATACACACAATCTCAAGACCAACCTACAAACTTATCCGTGTACTCAAATCACCAAAATAACATCATGAACATCGAATTAAACCTCAAAATCAATGGAATTTTGCAAAACTTCTTTGAACATCAAATTCGCATTTAAGGCCCAAATCACGTCAAATGGATTCCGTTTTTTAGCAAACTTCACAAAATTATCTTAAATCACGTATAATACCTGTATAGGGCGTCGGAACCAAAAAACAGGCCTGATACCAACATGTTCTAATCAAAATCCATTTCTAAACCCTATAAACAATTTTGGAAAATAAATTTCTTCAAAAATTTATTTCTCGGGCTTGGGACCCCTAAATTTGATTACGGTCGTATGCCCAAATCCCATATTTTCCTACGGATCCTCCCGACACCGTCAAATCATGGGCTCGTGGTCGAGCTTGGGTCCGTTTACCCAAAACGTTGACCGAAGTCAAATTAATTCATTTTATAGTCAAAATTTATCATTTTTCACAAATTTTCTCATTTAAAATTTCTGACTATGCGCCCGGACTGTGCATGCAAATCGAGGTAATTTTAAAAGAGGATTTTAAGGGCTCGAAACATAGAATTCATTTTAAATGAAGCGATGACCTTTTGGGTCATCACATTCTCCACCTCTAAAACAACCGTTCATCCTCGAATGGACAGAAGGAGAAAGTATCTGAGTCGAAAAACAGATGGGGATAACAGATCCACATATTAGACTCAGACTCCCAGGTCAATGCCTCAGCAAGCTGACCTATCCACTGAACACGCACAGAAGGAAAACTCTTCGATCTCAACTGACAAACCTGCCAATTTAGAATAACTACCAGCTCCTCCTCATAGGACAAGTCCTTGTCCAACTGGACAGTGCTGAAATATAACACGTGGGATGGATCGTAGTGATATTTCTGAAGCATGGACATATGAAACACTGGATGCATGACTGATAGCTTGGCGGCAATACAAGTCTATTAGCTACCTCTCTCACTCGATCAAGAATCTCAAACAGGCCAATGAACCTAGGGCTAAGCTCACCCTTCTTCCCAAATCTCATCACGGCTATCATAGGTGACACTCAAAGAAGTACACGCTCACCGACAATGAAAGCAAATATTGAAACTTGTGGTTGGCATAACTGTTTTTCCTGGACTAAGCTGTACGAAGCTGTCCTGAATGATCCTGGCCTTGTCCAAGGCATCCGGAACTAGATCCTTGAGTAATTTGACCAGCAGAAGTAGACTTTTTGATATCGGGGTCGAAATCAGATTTCAAAAGTTGGAGGAGGTCTGTAATGCTGAATATGACTTGTGTGCAAAATTTGAGGTCAATCAGACATGATTTGATAGGTTTAAACATCGAGAGTAGAAGTTTGAGGTTCTAAAGTTCATAAAGCTTGGATTGGAGGTTGATTCATGGTTTAAGCATTGTTTGATGTGGTTTGAGGCCTCGATCAAGTCTAAAATGTGTTCTGGGACTAGTTAGTATGATTTGTTGGGGTCCAGGGGGGGCTCGGGTGGATTCCGGGTGGTTAACAGATCGAAAATGGAATTTTTGGAAGGCTGAGGTTGCTGGTTGCTGTCATAACCACACCTGCGAGAATAGGGTTGCAGGTGCAGCCAGAAGAACCGCAGGTGCGGTTTGGACCAAAGTGAAGGGGGCCGCTGATGCGGTCGAGAAGCCACAGATGCATACCCGCACCTGCAGTTGTTGAGTTGCAGAAGCGGAAGAGGGGTAGCCTTGTTAGGACCGCAAATGCGGTATTGGAACTGCACCTGCGGAACCGCAGAAGCGGTCAATAGATCGTAGGTGCGAAAAGAGCTGGAGGCAGAAGGTTGTTTTAAATTTGCGACTTGGCAATATTTCTCTCATTTTCTCTTGGTATGGGCGATTTTTGAGAGCTTCAAGTGGGAATTTTCATCATCAACATCAAGGTAAGCTAACCCCATCTATCGTGAGTTAAAAATTAATTTTGTATGGATTTTAGCATGTAAATTGGTAGAAATTTGAGGGTTTGAGGGAAAACCTTGAAATTTAGTATGTTTGGATTTTTGCCATGATTTTGGATATGGAAATAAGAGAAAATCATATATTTGAGTTTGTGAGTTCATAGGTAAACTTTATCTTCAAAAAATTTCGTATTCCGGACGCTTGGGCCCGAGGGCAATTTTGTCAACTTCTTGATTAGGGTTAGGAATTGTTATAAATGAGATTGTAATAAGTAATTGAACCTATATTAATGGTTTTTCGTAATAATTGACTAGTTTCGGAGCATCCATCATCAATTTGAGTCTTCGGAAGGGTGTGGAATGCTGGTTATAGATCTTCGGAGCGAGGTGAGTCTCGTTTCTAACCTTGTAAGAGAGAATTATCCTCATAGGTGAGTTAATTGGTTATGTGCTCCTATTTGTGGGGGCTACGTACGCACGAAGTGACGAGAGTCCGTGCATAGCTACTATTATGCTATTATCTGGGTAGTCTAGGACCCAAAAGCATACTGTGCTTGGATTATTTGTAAACTTACTGATAGCTTGAATTGCTTAAATCACATCAAATCAGTAAATGAATTTTAAAAAGGATTAAACATAATTTTCTTGATCGTTAAAGAGAATTGCTATTTCTTTGGGTAATTATTTTTCCCTGATGAAGTCATGTTTGACTATCTGAATGTATGCTTCTATGTGTACATGTGTCGCATGGATGATTCGCGAGTGGGGTGCTTGTTTATTTTTGTTTGATCGTGTTGCATGGATGATTCACGAGGGGGGTGTTGTTTATTTATATTTGACCGCGTCGAATGGATGATTCACGAGTAGGGTAATCGATACATCTATGGTTAAAGTCGTTCGACCTTCGGCAGTGCATAGTTTATTTTAATGTTGGATCGGACCGTACGTCTCGCGGTGATTATTTACGCATTCTTGTATTGCTTTCCTTGAGATTATTTGAGATTAATATTTTCTCTCCCCGACTTGAGATAATTGTCGCGTAATAGATTACGAATCTGGAGGCCTTTAATAAAAAGGAACTTTTACTTGTTTCATGACTTATTTGAATTTACCGTTGTTAATAAATTTGTGAATCATCGCATTAATAATATATCATTATTAGACCTCTAGTAAGTGTCGAAGTCAACCATCTCGTCTCTACTTTTTCGAGATTAGACGGGATACTCATTGAGTACACGTTGTTTCGTACTCATACTACACCTCTGTGCATTTTTGTTGCACATGAACCTGTGTCTCTAGTGGCCTACTGTGCGTAGCAGCATGGTTGATACTGATACTTAGGTGTGTTGTATTTTGCGAGACGACCCGCAGCCAGCAGAGTCTCTTTCATTTTTCTGTATTTATTTCTGTCAAATATTGCATTCCGGACGGTTGTTGTACTTTATTATTTCATTAGAAATTACTTATGCACTTGTGGCACCGGGTTCTAGGATGGTTTTTGGATTATTCATTATTTAGTTTGTTGAAGACTTCATGGTTATTTCTGTAAACTTTATTATTCGTTATTTATTATGAAGAAAACTAATTTTAAGCAAGTACTAAAGTTAGATTTTATCAAGTATTTTGGTTGGCTTGCCTAACAGCGGTGCCCGACGCCACCACGACCCTTAGTGGTTTTTTGGTCGTGACATGAAAGATTGAAGAAACTAGTTTAGAATCACTCACCAAGGTTTTGGGGAAGAAATAATCTTCGGAAAATCGCCTCTTGTGTTTTAGGTTTTGAATGAGAATGGGAAAAAAAATCCCGTCTAAGTCACTTTTACACAGCTACAGATGTCTCATTTAGAGAGCCAACGCAAATGTGAAGCCCTTCACACTTCTACGGCCTTCTCAAGATAAGTTCGCAAATGTGACCTTGAATCTCCGCAAATGCGACTCAATGATTGCATTTGCGATCACTGCCCTTCCCAGACTCTCTTCGCAAATGCGAAAATTGTTAGGCCAGTTTCTCTTTGCATTTGCGATGAGAAGCTCGCAAATGCGAACCCCTCAGAGGTCGCATTTCTGATGCCTAATCTTTCAAATGCGAGATCATATGCCTACAACAAATTCAGATACACCAGTAATATCCTCTAAAACCAATTTTACTCTGTAGCCTATTCGAAATTCATCCGAGCCTTTGGGGCTATAAAAAAAAGTGTACACTAGTCCAAAAATATCATACGAACTTGCTCAGAAGATGAAATCGTCAAAATAACATAACTACAAATTAGCACTAAATTGAATGAAATTTTCAAGAAAACTTTGGAACTTCTAATTTCTTAACCGATCGTCCGAATCACAACAAATCAACTTCATTTCTCACCAAATTTCACAGACAAGTCATAAATATTATATTGGAGCTATACCAGATTTCAGAACCAAAATACGAGCCCGATATCTAAAAGTCAAACTTTGGTCAAACACTTCAAATTCATTAAACCTTTAACTTTCAAATTTCGATAAAGCCTGATATCTCGAGCTAGGAACTTCCAATTTTGATTTCAGGTATAAGTCCAACTCTCAAATCACGATATGGACCCAATCGGACCGTCAAAATATGAATCCGGGTCCATTTACTAAAAGTATTGATCGAAGTCAATTCAAATGAAGTTTTAACCAAAAAATTTTATTTAAATAAACTTTTAGCCTAAAAATATATATCATGACTGAGCACGCAAATCAAGAAAGATAAAAGTAACATTTTTAAGGGTTAAAAATGCAGAATTGAGTTCTAAAAGATGACCTTTTGGGTCATCATAATATTAGGACTTTATGGGTAATGACGTTTCTTTTCTTATAGTATTAGTTAAAAAAAATTAACATTCATATTTTTAGGGAATTAACTATTTCCTTTAGTGTAAATTTTATAAATCAAGATATTTTTAATAATACTTATGTAAGTTCTAAAAAATTTTGATTGTAATATGGATACATGCTCAACACCGATACCCTAAGATTAATTTTACTTTAACAGTTCAGGGATAATAGGACCATGTAAAGTATAAATGTGCAATAGCAAATTCGAGATAAGTTAAAAGGGGGTATTTATGCATTTGAACTTGCACCGTTTAAGATACTACCTCGTAGAACTCTCAACCAGAATTACGAATTTAATAAGCAAGAGACTTGTGTTAATTACTTTGTACTTACTTTTTATTGGGCATTTGTGCTGGTTGCTTCTGATAGAATCACTCTTAATTATGTTGTCAATATTCAAAAGCAAGTAGTAATGAATGGCGTCTATATACAACAAACGGAAGAAGATTATCTATAACAATTGGGAGAATATTTCTCCTTATTCTATCGTATTACTTATTCTTTCTCAAATTATTTCTTTTTTACACTACTCTTTTGAAATATTAATTAGAAAAAAAATTAGATTATTTTACTCATATTTATATCTTAAGATAAAATCTCTCATTATTGAATATTTATTTTATCTTATATATTTTTTCCATTTTCAAGAACAATTATTACTAAGACTAGAAAAGAAAAAAGAATATTACTTTTAACTTGATCTTCTAAAATGACAAATAATTTTAAATAATTATTTTTAATAACTACGATTCATAATATGAGACGAAGGGAGTACATGCTAATTACTTCATTATTATGTTGAGAATAACCTTTAATCACTTTAATTTGCTTACTTTTTGTTAGCCACGAGTCACAAGGCTACGATGGGGTTTGGTTAAGATTATAAGCTGGTCAAACTGGCTTATAAGTATTTTTTGGCTTATGTATGCGTTAGGTAAAATTAAAAATACTTATAAGTTAAGTGCTTATAAGCCAAAAATAAGTCAAAAGTCATAAGTTGGTCTCCCTCAACTTATCAAATTTCAGCTTATAAGCACTTTAGGTTTGACCTAAATTAAATATCCATAAAATATATTTTTTAAAATGACACTCTTCGTATACTCAATTTTTCAGCTGTGTTTTATTAATTTAACACTTTTATTCAAACACGTAACTGCTTATTTTTAAAATCATTTATGATACTTAAAAGTATTTTTCAGCACCTAATACTTATTAGTTATTCTAAATTAGCTAAACCAAACGTGTTCTATATGACTTGCGAAAATGTAAAGGAATTGAATGCTAATGACAGCTCATTACTTTAAATGCTTATTATGCTAAACCTAAAGAACTAATCAATCATTCTTCGCGATACCTGTCATCATTGGACAGTTTGGCAAGTGGAGAACTATAATCTTAAGGTTTAATCGGTATTTCTTTTTTTAAATTTCAAACGCCACAATTTGTAAAATTCTACTTAAAGATGGTACTTGAAAATGGAAATTGATCGCAAGCTTTTAGTTTCTGAGGATGACTAAAATTATATGTTAAATCATGAGAATATATTCTTAAGGTGACAGGACAATAAATAACAGAAAAATTCCGGATATATATTATGAGAATTTGTCACACTTCAATCTTATGATATAGTATTTTTTTATTTTTCAATTTTCTTCTGAAGTGCATACGGATATTTAACTTCTTAGTTTATTAAAAACAAAAAGTTCCCTATAAAATTGACTGCCGGCCTAATTTGGGATTTTGGGTGAGGAGAAAGTTACAAGGTTTGGTTGCCAACTCACACCAATCTCCCTTAAAAAGATTATAATAACGTTTTAATATTCACATATATGTCATTCTTAAATTGAATTAAGGCCCATATATATAGAACAAATAGCTGTAGAATCAATGCCTTCTTCATTTTTATATTTATAAACTGGCCTATCATGGCTTTCAAATAAAGTCGTTGAAATAAAACAAAGAAAAAGAATTCTTACATATCAAAGTGTAAATAAGATAAAATAACAAGTGCATTAGTGGTAGGGAATCAATGCAACATGCATATATAATAATACAAGATTTGGTCACTAGTGAATTGGTCTAATGTCACCATCACACAACATGGTGGCGTTAATCAATTAAAAAAATTCAACTTACGAGAAAAAGATCATCAACATCAAACGACAAAATACAAATAGAAAAACAAAAAAAAATAGAAAAACAGTTCAGTCTGAGAGATAAGATATGATGCACGAGGTACACAATTTGATAGATCGTTTGGTACAAGTTGAACTTTTTAAAAATTATAAAAAGTGAAATCCCCCCCCCCTCCTCAAAACACCCCCAACCCCACCCCACCCCACAATAAAAATATAAAATGATTTAAGAAAAACTTCAAAGTTTTGAAGTTTATTTTCAATAAACATAATTGCGGTACATTTGGCAAAAATGATGAGGTACACTAAATATTTACCCGTATACCAATATTTGTGAAAATTTCAAATTCATAAAATCGACTTTATTAAATAACTTTATTCTCTCATGTAAGATTTGTGACTACGAACTTTTTTTTTTTGGTAATTAATTTTTTTTTATTAATCACCAAAAGGATGTCAATACAGCACTTTGATATTCTCACATGTTAATTAGAGAAATCATCCAACTAGACATTCACTACAATGCTATACTAAACTTCTATTTTACAGAAAAAATCGCTGAATTTGTTGACGAACACTGGAGGAGCCTCGAACATTGCATGTGTATGCTAATTCTCGAAGCAAACTGTCACTATTACGAAACACCTTCTCAAAGATCCTTGCATTTCTTTCCAACCATATCGTATAGAACAGCTCTGTTACAACCATTTTGAAAATGCTCGCTTTATTAGTTTTGCCTTTAGCTTTACAGATTATCAACTGTAGAAATTGTTCCCAATCGAGCACATTGGTCATAATTTCTCTGATCCAATTCATAGTGTGATTCCTTCGTTCAGTAGCAAATGAGCAAGTAAAGAAAAGATGATCCCTGGTTTCAATCTCTTGCTGGCACAGAACACATTGAGAATCAACAGTTAAAGCCCAATGTAACAGTCTAGATTTGGTAGACAGTCTATCATGGAGGATCAGCCATAGAGTAAATATAGCCTTAGGCCTCGCATGATTTTGTGTTATTAGATTCTTCCAATGAACTCTCGGCAGTTGTCCAATCTGAGACAAATAGAGGGATCTAATAGAACAAACTGGATTATATAGACACTGCCTCAGATGTATCATGTCATAAGCTGCAAAAACTTTTCGAACCATCCAACTGGCTTGCTTAGGTACATGAGTGTTTTCCACTTGTTGCTGCTTTATATAAACAGAATGTATCCATTTGACCTATAGAGTATTTTTGTTATGAGCCAAATTCCAGGATAACTTAGCAATGGCAGCCCTGTTCCATATTAGGAGATTTGTGAGATTCAGACCACCTGCTGATTTAGGTAAACACATTTTGTCCCAGGCAATGTATGCTTTCTTAGTAATAGCTACTGAACCTGACCAAATAAAGCTTCTGCAGTGAGCTTCAATCATTCTCAGAATCTTGGAAGGAATAAGAAACAGTTGAGCCCAATAAGCCTGAATGCCAAATAAAACTGACTGTACTAACTGTATCCTGCCTGCATATGATAATTTTTGAGTAGTCCATGATGTAATTCTAGCAGTGATCTTATCCACCAAAGGTTGCCACTGGATAAGCGTCATCTTCTTAGTAGTAAGAGGAATGCCCAAATATTTGAAAGGCAAAACTCCACAACCATAGCCTAATTGTTCAGTGATCTGCAGTTTAACCTCTGAACTAACACCTCCAAAATACACTGAGCTTTTGTTCAAGTTGGCTTTCAGACCTGAGGCTTCAGTGAATTGAGAGAAAAGCTTGAACATAGTAAGAACAGATTGTGTATCACCTTTAGAAAACAATAGCAGATCATCTGCAAAGCTAATATGAGTGATGCCCAGTTTTTTACAACCTGGATGATATATATAAGCTTGATGGTGCTTCAGTTGAGCCAATGATCTGCTGAGATATTCCATAGCAATTGCAAATAGAAAGGGGGATATAGGATCACCTTGCCTAAGGCCTTTGGCAGCCTTAAAAGGAACAGTTGTTTCTCCATTAAACAATATAGTATAACTCACAGTTTGAACACATTGCATGATCCAGTTTATAAACCTGTTTGGAAATCCCAAAGCTTCAAGAACTTGCTGCAGGAAGATCCACTCTACAGAATCATAAGCCTTTTGCAAATCAATTTTAATCATGCACCTTGGAGAGATATGAGATCTGATATAGTTCTTGATTAATTCATGGGCTAGTATCACATTGTCTGCAATGTTTCTACCTGGTATGAATCCAGCTTGGGCTGTACATATGATGCTAGGCATAACATGTTGCAGTCTGTTAGCAAGAACTTAGATATCAACTTTTACAATACTGAGCAGCATGCAATTGGCCTAAACTCCTTGACTGTAGTTGGATTAGGAACTTTAGGGATCAAAGTAAGAGAAGCACAATTGACAGGATAGTACATTCTGTTAGTAAGGAAAAAATCTTTAACTGCATGAATAATCTGTTTGCCAGTTATGTTCCATGTCTTCTTAAAGAAAACAGCATTATAGCCATCAATTCCAGGGGCTTTATCATCTCCAATAGCTTTTAAGCTTGCAATAATCTCCAGATCAGAAACATCTTCACTCAAGGACTTTCTCTGTTGCTGTGTTAAAATAGGGCCATTGGCCATATACTTTCGATTTATGGCTGGTAAGGATGCAACAGCTGTACCCATTAAGGATTTATAAAAGTCAGTAACTTCTTTCTTAATATCAGCTGGACTGGATATCTTGAAACCTTCAACTGTAATTAATTCAGAAATATGTTTATGCTGGTTTCTTTCTTTCAAGATGGCAAAAAAATACTTATTATTAGAATCGCCCAACTGGATCCATTTAGCCCTGGACTTTTGCTGTAATAGACTTTCTTCTATCAAAGACCATTTCTCCAAGTTCACTGCTATCTCTTTCTCCTTGAGTTGCAATGCATTAGCGTAGGCCAAGCTCAACTGCTTCTGGATATCCTTTAACTCTTGCCTACTATCAGCAATTCTTTGACTAATGTTCTTAAAATCTTTGATGTTTAAAGATTTTAAAGGACCTTTTAGAGATTTGAGATTAGTCCACACATCCTTCAAAGTAGCCTGACTTTTACAATGCAAATTGTCTCTAATCAACTGGTAAAAATCTGCATGAGAAGTCCATGAGTTGAAGAATCTGAAAGGTGGCTTCCCTATCTTAGAAGTTTCTGTCAATGTGATCACCATAGGGCTATGATCAGATATTAAAGGAGAATCATATATAGTGTGTACATGACTCCAATTAATCATCCATTCATAGTTGCCAAAAGATCTATCCAGTCTACTACAAATTCTGTCACGACCACTTTGCCTATTTGTCCAAGTAAAATATTCACCTTTCCAAGGAAGTTCAGAAAGACCAGCCTGGTGAATGCATTGAGTAAATTCTTGAACCTCAGCCTGTTTAACATGATTACCTGACTGTCTATCTTGAGGATACATCACAACATTTAAATCTCCAGTAACTAGCCAAGATTCTGTAATGTTAGTAGCCAAATCCTGTAGATTCTTCCACAGTGATCTCCTCTGAGTTATCCTATTGAATCCATATACCACAGTAAGGTAATAGTTGATATCACCAGATATATTCTTAACTCTGCAATGGATCAGTTGAGCATCTTCTTGAAGTGCAGTGACCTTAAGAAAATGTGTATCCCACAGAATCCAGATTCGACCATTAAGAGCATATTGATAGTTATTTATAAATTTCCATCCAGGAACCAGCAACTTAGCAACCTTTTCTGCATTATGTTCTTTAACTTTAGTCTCTACCAAACCCACAATGGTAATATTATTCTTCCTAATGTACTCCTTAACTTCCTTTTGTTTATATCTTTTATTTACACCCCTTATGTTCCAAACTAAGCACCTCATTGACATAAACTAGGTCCACCTTCATCCCCTGGAGGCTTTTCCACTCTACCACCAGAAATTGTTTCAAAGCGATTACTGATCACAATAGGAGACAAAGGAGGGAAGTTAGTTACATAAAATTCTGGGGATTGAACTTATTTTCCTTTATCAACCTGTCTGTTCATACTAGATGCCAGTGGAGGTGAAACTGGAGGCTGTTGGCCTGTAGTATTCTTCAGTTGGACAGGTTGTGGAGGAGCAACTTCATGTTGCATCTGGACAGTTGATATTTTAATTCTCCACTCCTGAATCTTTTGTGGTTTCTTCTCTGGGTCAGGCTGACTTGGTTTTGCCTTCATAAGGCAGTTATGTCCCACCATGCTGCATTTCTCACAAAAAGTTGGTTTCCAATAATAAACCACCTCTTGTAGAAATTTCTTGCCATTAGGATCCATTTTCCAAATATCCCGAGGTAGTTCTTTAGTAACATTCATTTCTATTAACATACGAGCATAGGAAACTCTAGTTTGTTTGGTGGTACACTCATCAGCAAATAAGGGATTCCCTAGTATACTGGCAATCCTGCTCAAGGATTTCATTCCCCAACATAACATAGGCAGTTTGGGAAATTTGACCCATAATGGTATCTCAACAGGAAATTCTTTAGTAAATCAAAATCTGCCGACCACTGTTTGAGAATCAAAGGTCTATTTGCTATAGAGTAAGGGCCAGCACACATGATCTCTTTAGCATCACTCATGGATTTGAACTTCACAATGTAATAGCCCTCTTCATGATAAAACAGATCCGGCTCAGGTACCTGTGCCCAATGAGTGTGGATGAATCTCTTCATCGCATTGTATCCAGGTCCCTCCCCTATCATGTAAATGATTAGGGCACATCTCCACTTATTTTCCTCCTCCTCCACCTCTGCTTTATCCAGTATCCCTACTGGTTGCCCTTCCATCAGTATCAGGGGAATGTACTCCAAAGTCATACCATTAGATGCAAATCGATTCTTCTGAAATAGGCTAGCCCAGTTTCTCTGTGGTACATCAGCATTATCTATCGCCTCCTCACCTGGTTTAGCTGTCACAGCTTGAGTTTGGACTAATGTGGCCTTCTGCATGTGTTGATTCTCAGCAGCACCCTGCTTCATCGAAGGCATCGATGGTTCAATCAAAGCAGGAAAGCTATGATCTAAGTTACTGACTTCATCAACCTGCTGTAAAAACACATTTTCCTCATCTTCATCTCCAGAATCAACTGGCAGTGCAACAGTCGGATTCTCCAGCAATGTTTTGTTTGTGATGGTAATAGAGTGATCTATGGTGGGAATCGGAAGCTTTTTAGGTCGTCCCCTACCCCGGCCCCTTCCTCTAGCCATCGAAAACCCCTCGGCGTACGTAGACTAACGTGCGTCGAGAAAAGCAGAGAAGAAGCAATGGAACAGTATGTGACTACGAACTAGTTGTCTAAGTGCTATACTTACCAAACTTTTACTTTAAATCTGTAAAAAGAACTCGACAAAATTTTCACGTTAATTAGGAATATTTAAGTAACTCCATATCATTTATAAACAATTTAGCATTTCATTTTGTTACCTTTTATTTGTCAAAATAAGTTTGAGACTACTTCTTACTTCATTCTAAAATTGATTATAGATACTACTGCTTTGTTATGATTATAAAGTACAATAAATTTTTCATATTTTCTAAAGTCAAAATTGGATTATATCTACGTATTTTATCAACTTTTGTGAGTTAGGCCTTTTATACGAGTCACATTTCACGTTTGAATTGACTTCATTTAGGTAATTTGCGATCAACTAATGGATCGTTTCTACGACAAATTTGGAAAGATTTCACCTAATTCAGTTACCAAAAGAAATTTATCCAAGCAAAAGTAATTTTTCCAATCTTGGATGTCTTTAAAAAACAAACAAGCAAGAAATATGGAAATAACTAGGTAAGAGAATTTTTGTAATTACTACTAAATACTAATATAATGGGCAATTTAAGATAAGCAAACTCTAGAGACCATCTATGTAGAAACTTTCAAAAATCACCACGTTTTAGTGGTTATTAGCTAGTTATAGCTATCATTTCCTATATTACGTGAAACAGGGGATTATAACAAGACAGATTATTATATTCAACTGTTTTACGGTGTCAAATAGGGGATTACAGCTAGACAGATTATCGTATTCGACTGTATTAACGTTATGTATTTGTGAATACAGTAACGTAAATAGCACAATTTATGGTTTACGCAGTTGTTTTTAAACAAAAAGTGAATCAATTAACACAATAGACTCCTAATATAACTCAACAAATATAATTATAAATCTGAATACATAAAATACATAAATTATATTAATTAAAAAAATATATGAATACATTGATGGAATATAACGAGACAGTGACTACAATGGAATATATGGAATACAACAAGATACACTGCAATACAATGAAAAAAAAGACAATGAATATAATGAAATACATGGAAATATAGCGAGATACATTGAAATACACTTAAAAAAAGGTAACAAATTTTTTAAGTTTCTCAACCCCAAACTTCAAAGGACTTATTTTTCACCGATGATTTTCCGACGACCCATCGAATTTCGATCATGATTCCATAAGCATCGATGAGAGAAAGAAGAAAAAAATGAGAAAGATCGCTGAAGAAGAAATTGCTAAGTTATTTGCCGACGATTTTCCGACGATCATCAGATTCCGACCATGATTCCATCAGTAGCGATAAGAGAAAGAAGAAGAAAATGAGAAAGATCGATGAAGAAGAAATTGTTAAGTTTTTGGCTAAGAAAGCCATGAAATTTGCCAAGAGGATAAAGTCCCGAAAAATTCTTGTTGACTACTCGAAAGAGCAATCGATGGAGGAACTGATGAGAGAAAATTCATGATTTTATATTCATTGAGAAAACAGGCGTTGAAAGAGAGAGAGAGGGCGGAGAAAAATCTGAAATAATGAGAGGGAAAAATAATACAAAGCATATTTTATGACTTAAGATAGGAGGTGATAATAAATAGATATTTTTCTATAAAAATCAAAAGGTAGCTATGGAATATAATTTTTTGAAATGATATTCATTTAAAATAAATAAGGTATCAACATTTGCTATAAAAGATAACAATTCCTATGATTTAGTGTATAACTAACGTATCTTTGATCCATGCATATGGAGAGAGGTTTACCAATTGCTTTGTATTTAGGGTGTGTTTGGTAATGAAAATATTTTTCGTAAATATTTTTTAATTTTCTTATATTTGGTTGGCTTAAATATTTTGAAAAATATTTTCCTGATCAACTCTTTTTTCTCCTATTGGAGAAAATATTTCTCTATCAAGAGAAAAGAAAATATTTTCTAGAACTCCTTCTCATCCTTTCCCACCATATTCCCCATCCCCACCAACACACCCACACCCACCGAACCCCACACCAATCCCCACCCCACCCTGCTGCCCACCCAACTCCTTCACCCCATCCCATCCTAAATAAAAATATTATTCATAGTACTTTATTTTCATGTTATAGATAAAAAAATTGCAGTTCAATAAATGAGTATTTTTTTTACATGATATGAAAAAGTATTTTTTATTTCATTTCAACTACTTTATTTTCATAGAACAAGTATTTTCTTTCATTTCAATAAAAAACTATTTTCTTTTCATGATGTAAAAAAGTATTTTCTAAGTACCTGCTAGCTACCACTAATATACGTACGAAATAATTTTTCCAGATAACTGTTCCTTCTTCTCAAAATGCTCTCAGCACACGTTAGTTAAACGTACACCGAACTCGTATCCATGGCGAGAGGAAGCGGTAGAGGAAGGGAAAGACCTCGGAAACATCCATTAGCAACACTAGAATCACTATTAACTTCAAAACAGCCATTAGTGGAGAAAACTCCACCAGCTCTAATCCAAAATCTAGCTCAGAGTTCAACTCAATGTTTCGATCTCAACAAAGAAGTAGTTGCATGTAAAACTGGAGCAAGTTCAAGTCAATCAAGTGTAGCTAAGAAGCTAGATCTGACAAGTAACTCTCTATAGAAGTAGTATTTGAAGGGATGGAGAAGCAAACCAATGGAACAATGATTATGTAGAATCCAATCCAGATACAGTGGGACCTAACTAACAAAGAGGATCCTCCAGTAGTGAAGAAGGACCAAAAAGACGAAGCTAAGGCCCCATGGACAACACTCTTCCAGAAGAACAGATTTGCATCTAATGGTATGTCACTTTCATACATACCGCCATTATTAATAGATGGTGAACATGTGGTCCAATTAGATAAGGTAGAGGTGGAAGAATAAGAAGCTAAATGGAAATGTGCTTTGATTGCTTATGTTTAAGGCGATGGACTAGGGTATAATGCAATGAAAAGGTATATTAATATTCACTTGGTCTCATGCGCATGAACCTGACCGATTTTATCATGAAGAAGTTACTATATAATCAGATTTAAAAATATGGAGGATGCTCGTGAAATCCTATGTGCAGGACCTTACTCCATAACTAGTAAACCTATCATTCTAAAGCTATGGACCCCAGATTTTGACTTTACAAAGGAATTTTCCACTTCCATTCCTTTGCGGGCAAAGTTGCCTAAGCTTCCTATGTCATGTTGGGGTATGCAATCTTTAAGCAGAATAGCAAGTGTGATTGGGAAACCTATTTTTATTGATGAATGCACAACAAAGCAGACTAGAGTTTCATATGCTAGGATGCTTATTGAGGTTAATGTTACTAAGGAACTGCCAAGTGAAATGTGGGTGATAGAACCAAATGGCAAAAAATTCCTACAGAGTGTACCGTTTGACTGAAAACCTACTTACTGTGAAAAATGCCTAGTAGTGGGACATAAATGCCAAGATCATATCAAGACTGGTGTTCAAGAACCTACTAAAAAGAGTAGAATCATCCAAGAGTGGAGAACTAAAATATCAGCTCCTACTGAAGAAAAATAGGAGATCAAACAAGGCAATAATACCAAGATAGTTGAAACTCAATAGCCTAAGGAGTATGCTCAACCAACAGGTTATCATAACAATGCAGGGGTGGGAGATTCTGGTCCCAGGTTGGATGAATTGCAGCAGACTAAGGAGAAGGCCCAACCAATGGCTGATCATGATAATACAGGGAAGGAAGATAGAGGGAAATCAATACAAAGTCCAGAGATGAACATTGTCAACTTTCCTCCACTGTCACCTATTTCTGTCAAGAATAGATTTGAGCATGTGTCTAATACCAAGTATAATATTCCACCTAGTGATAGAGGTGGAACAAGCTATCAATGATGAAGTGGCTTCTTTGGAACATCAGGGGTGTAAATAAAATATTGAATTATATTGCTCCTGGCTGGGATATTCTGACTAACTACAGAGAAGCTAAGAATGGTAGAGTATGGCTGTTATGGAACTCTAACCTTCTCATGGTTACTAAATCAGAGATGGTCCTCAAATGATCCACTCACTAGTTCAAAGCATAAAGGGGGACATCCAATGTTATCTAATTGTTGTTTATGGATTTAATGGGTTAGAACAAAGAAAGGAAATATGGCAGAATCTTCAACAAATTGCTACAATTGTTATTGGCCCATGGTTGGTTGCATGTGACTTTAATGCTGTGTTGTATGCTAATGATCGACTGTCCTGTAATCCAGTTAGTTTTGCAGAAACTCGGGATTTCAGCTCATGTTTGCAACAAACAACATTGTCTGAACTTCCTTGGCAGGGTGAATACAATACTTGGACAAACAGGCAACCTAGAATAGATAAGGTTAGCAGCATAATTGATAGAATTCTTAGAAATTATGAATGGATGATAAAATGGAATCATGTGGAGACAGTCTATGATCTCCCTCAAATATCATATCATGCCCTTATGCTACTAGCTCTGAAAAACTCATCTTGGAATGGGAAAGTCCTATTTCGATTCTTCAATGCATGGACTAAATATCAGGACTTTACTTAAATAGTGACTGGAGGGTGGAATACTATGAACTCTGTTGGTACTATGAAATTTGTATGGTATAAACTGAAGGCATTGAAAGCTCCCCTAAAAGATTTGAATGTTAAGGAATTTAAAAGAATCAATCTGAGAATTGAAGCAGCTAGAAGGGACCTAAAAGATATACAAGAATAGCTTGCAAGTAAGTATTCAGATAGTCTTTTTAAAAGGGGGGATGAGACACTGCTTAACCTAGAGAATTAGTCTATGATTGAGGAGAATATACTGCAGTAGAAGGCAAGAGCTAAATAAATATAACTGGGAGATGATAATACCAAATATTTCACAGCTTTTATGAAAGATAGATCACATAGGAAACAAATAAATGATATTACAACAAGGGGTGGAGATAGAGTTACTGATGCTGAAGGCATTAAAGAAGAGATTTTGGATTTCTACAAGTCTCTTATGGGATCAACAACAAGGTCACTTCCAGCTATAAATGGATCATACATGTCCAATAGTCCCAGACTAACTCAACAACAAAGAAGAGACCCATGTCAGATGTTACTGATCAAGAAATTTTGGAGAGTCTAAAAGCTATTGGAGATGATAAGGCACCAAGTATTGATGGATACAATGTTGTATTCTTCAAAACATCATGGAGCATTATCAGTAAAGAAGTCACATATGCTGTAAGGTAAATCTTTTTAACCTCTAAGATGTATAAGCCGATCAACTGTTCCACCATCACCCTAGTTCCCAAAGTCACTAAACCTACCACGGTCAAAGAATATAAACCAATTGCATATTGTGCAGTATTATACAAAATGATCTACAAGATTCTAGCTGCTAGACTTCAAAAGATCATGTATAATCTCAGAATCCCAAGCTGGTTTTATTCCTGGTAGGAAAATTGCAGATAATGTAATATTGGCCCATGAGCTAGTAAAGTCTTATACTAGAGCCCAAATCTCCCCTAGGTGCATGATTAAAATAGACCTTCAAAAATCCGATGATTCAGTTGAATAGATATTCTTGCAACAAGTATGTGTCACATTAGTTAGTTACACAGTACTGATAAATGGAAAAACTACTAAACCTTTTGAAGTTGCTAAGGTCTTAGACAAGGAGACCACATCTCTCCTTTCTTGTTTGCTATTGTTATGGAGTACTTGACCAGATCATTCAGTGAAATGGGAAAGGATAAGTTGTTCCAATACCATCCTAGATGCAAGAAATTGCACATAACTCAACTGAGTTTTGCTGATGACCTTCTCCTTTTTTAGAGGTGATCTTCTTTCTATATCCACCATATACCAGTACTTCTCTCAATTCTCTAAAGCATATGGATTGCAAGCTAATATGAGCAAGAGTGCAGTATATTTTGGGGGAGTGAAACAAACTGTAAGGCAGCAAATTTTATTCTATCTTCGATTTGTACAAGGGGAGTTGCCCTTTAAATATTTAGGCATCCCTTTGTCCTCCAGGAAAATTGCACTGATCCAATGGCAGCCTTTAATTGATAGAATCATAGGGAAGATATCTTCTTGGACTGCAAAAAAGCTCTCTTATACTGGTCTAACTCAATTAGTCAAATTTGTGATTTTTAGAATTCAAGCATATTGGGCTCGGATGTTTATTCTACCTTCCAAAGTGTTAATGACGATAGATGTTATGTGTAGAAGCTACATATGGTCTGGTACCAATACTATTACTAGAAAGAGCTATGTGGCATGGGATAAAATGTGTACTCCAAAATCAACGGGAGGAATGAATATCATTAACCTGCTGATCTGGAACAAGGCAGTTATTGTTAAAGTTTGCTGGGATTTAGCTCATAAAGAAGATAAGTTGTGGATTAGGTGGATCAATGCCTACTATATCAAACATCAATAATGTCACACTATGCCTATCCCAATGCAAGCTAGTTGGATGGTTAGAAGAATAATAGCTTCCAGGGATGTCCTACAACAAATACAGTGCACAAGAGGGGACAAAGAGACTATCAGACATATCTACAACTTCTGGGAGACCAACCAAGAATGAGTTGGAAGAGCTTAGTTCTTCAAAACTCTACTAGACCAAAGGCTATCTTCAGCCTGTGGTTAATGTTACATGGAAGATTGCCTACCAGAGATAGAATAGCAAGCTGGGGAATGACCATTGACCAAAAATGTGTATTATGCCAAGGAAAACTAGAAACAAGAGATCATATATTTCTGTATTGTCCTTATGCAATAGAACTATGGAGTAGAATATGGAAATGGATGCAACAAGATCAAGGAAGCTACAACAATTGGCAATATCACCTTCAATGGATCATCAAGAAAGCAAAAGGGAAATCCAACAAAGCCAGTATTTGCAGAATGGTATTCACAGAAACATTATATGCGTTATGCATAGAAAGGAACAATCGTATCTTTGGAAAATGATATAGTCACTGTGATAGTATAGTTCGAGAGATAGCCTATCATTGTAATGTTAGAGTGGAGCCTAAAGCTAGAAGTCAATCACAGAAATACTTATTAGTATAGAGAGAAGCAAAGTGTATAGTCCTTGGGAGTAGATTATGGTTACTATGACCTAGTTGAGATAATTAGTAGAGTTGATACTGATTATAGTTTTGTAATGATCTCTCTTAGGTGATTAATATAAAGAAAGTTAATTACCAAAAAAATACGCATTTCAATAAAATGAGTATTTTCTTTTTATGCCGTAGAAACAGTATTTTTCTTTTATTTGAATGAAAGAAGTACTTTGTTTTCGTGTTGTAGAAATAGTACTTCCTATTTCAACAAAAAATAGTGTATTTTCAAGTATGGAGCATGAATTTTAACTTTATTTTTTTAAAAAGTAAAGCACCACATTACTTCCTTTGGATTTGTGTGAATTCTTAGAAGAATGGATAGAAAGTAAGCGTCCACCAAACTGTATAGAGAACCATACTCTATTAGATCCCACTGTAAGCAACAGATTGTAAAACCAACCAGTATAGGGAAATCAGGTTCTCTAATTGTTCCTACATTAGCTTGGAAGTAAATAAAGAACACAGAGGATTTTTACGTGTCAAGGGAAAAAAAACATGACCTACACTTGTAGGCTTTCAACTTCACTAACTTGTAATCTCACTATTACAAACCACTTCATAATGACTCTATTACAAAGACTTCAATTTAACTAACTTGTGATACTCTTACGACAAGACACTTTTTCACTCTCTAGTTACAATGACTTTAACTTAACTAACTTGTGATACTCTTACCACAAGTTACTTTGTTCACTCTCTAGTTACAAAGACTTCAACTTAACTAACATTTGATACTCTTACCACAAGCCACTTTGTCACTCTCTAGTTATAAACACTTTAACTTATGACTAACTCTAGTCACAACACAAACTTAGAGAGTGTGTGATTTTGGGTTTCCTAAAACATAGCTTCTAAGAAAGCAAGATAGGAGTTACAAATGAAGAAAAAATAACAAAGACTCAACAAATCTAAGGACTTAAGTTATCTTCAATCTTGGATCTGGTCCTAGGTTGCAACAGCTTTGTTCTTGAGAGAGGTTGTGGCAAGCACTTGAGAGAATATTTTCTTTTGATTTTGCAAGTGTTCAAGTGATTGTCTTGTGCCTTGCACCAGGTTGTTATACAAAAAAATACATCACCATGATGATGTCAATTTACAATGGTGATATCAATTCATTGTTAGTACATGCCTCTTCCTAATGAGAAGTGACTGATGCACTATCTGTTGCACTATCGCGTGTACAGTTGCAGGCAGTCACTTGTTGTAGTTACTTTCCAACTGTATAGTTGACTTATACTTCTGTCAGGGGAACACCAAAGGATCAGGTCCCTATTCTGGTTCTTTTGAATCTAAAGGAACACTTGCTAGATTAACTTGAATGATTGTTTCAGGCATGCTTCAGGTCCTTTATCTAGTTCCTTATGAAGTAAGTTGTTTCACCTTCCTTGATTGTATTTATTCATGTGTGACATCACTTATAATATGTAAGCAAGGTATATAAAAAGCCTTCCACAGAAAGTTAACTGTTGCACTATTCATGTACAGTAGCGTGTTCAAGAAGAAGCTTTCCAACTAGAGAGTTGACTTCATACAGTTTCCCCGGGAAATGGTGGGGACATGTTCCCTCAGCTATTTCTTCCACTCTAAATAGTTGATTTATATCCCATTCTGGATCCCATATTGGAACTTTGTGATCTTAAGGTCTTCTAAATGTATAACAGGTTCCTTATCTGGTTTTGGATGGTAAGTTTGTTAAATCATAAAAACATAAAGTAAAGTACTTGTTGGCCCAAGTAAGGGTATTTTTGAAGACTGACAAAGGAACTCAGACATAAACCAGCTCCATCCCAGTGGTCTATCCCTCAGGTTTATAAAAACGAGTAGATTCGAGCATGTGGGATGCACATGAAGGAGATAAGCTTAACTTGGCGTATTTAATATCTCCTTATCAAAAAGGTTGTGTAATTGATAAGGAGAAGGACTACTTAATCAAAGATAACACTTTCAAAGATAGGTAAGGATCTAGAAGTTGAAATCAACTAGAACTCTTCCACCAAGGAAGAGTTTCATCGGAACTCTAGTTATTGTTTCATCTACTAACTCTATAACTTGCAGGATGTTCTCACATTACAATGTTGCACAAAAATGCAGAAGTTAAACGTGAATTGAGAGAAAAATAGAAAGGTTGTTTGTAAGCAATTCATGTGTACTTCTTGAAGTCCTTTATGATCATGGTCATTTCACCCTCCTCGAGATCAACATCTTCAGTGAAAGAAAAATGTTGAGTTAAAGAACCAAGTTCATGAACTTTACACCATTATCCTAGAGGTAAGATCTGAAAATCTAAAACTGTAATTAGGAACAAGTAAAAAGAAAGTTCATCACACATAACTCACACTAGAACAAAATGTAGGAAAAATGAAAGATGAGTTGTACAAAGTGATGAGAAGATAAGAGTCTTTAAGAAGGATCTAAACAAGGTTAAGCATGAGCTAGACAGAACCTATAAATGGAATAGGTCCTCCGATGCACTTTCATGGCTACACGAACACTATAGTAGCAACAAGAGAGGACTTGGCTACGGTACCCCTGAACCTAAGTGGGATCCCAAAAACAAGTACCTCACACTTCCTGAGAACAAACATTGCTCACACTGTGGTAAAACTGGTCACTATAAAAGTGAATGTATTGCAAAAGAAAAGGCTAGTCACAAGAATAAAGAATTTGTTCAAGGGAAAAAAGGCTGCCAGCTTGGGCTAAAAAGAATCTGATTTACCTTTTTGCCTATAGAAAGGGACCCAAACTAGTTTGGGTTCCTAAGACTAACCCATGGTTTCCTTTTGTGCATCCAAGTGAAGGGGAGAAGCCTAATATGGTACATGGATAGTGGTTGCTCAAAGCATATGTTAGGAAGCAAGAACCAGTTCCTTCCACTTGAGGACTTCAATGGAGGTAATGTCTCCTTTGGAAATGTGAAGAAAGGTGAGATCATTGGGGTTCGAAAGGTAGGTAAGATTGATTCTAATCTCAATTGAGAATGTCTACTTGATAGATAGCCTAAAGTATAGTCTGATCAGTGTATCACAATTATGTGATAAAGGTAACTTGGTAGCATTCACCTCTACTAAATGTTTTGTGATTAATCCTACCACTGACAAGATTGTTTTGCAGGGAAAAAGAGTTAACAATATTTATATTGTAGATTTGTCCACTCTTTTAGAAAATGAACTCACTTTCTTGAGCGTGTTGGACAATGATCCCCTCTTGTGGCAAAAAAGAATTGATCATGCAAGTTTAAATCAACTCAACAAATTAATCTCCAAGGACCTGGTGATAGGATTACCTAACATCAAGTTCAAAGAAGACAAAGTTTGTGAGGCTTGTGGAAGGGGGAAGCAGGTAAAATCCTCTTTTAAATGCAAAAAAGTGGTAAGCACCACCAAAACGATGGAACTGGTCCATATAGATCTTTGTGGTCCAATGAGAACATTAAGCAAATGTGGTAAAAGATATCTGATGGTGCTTGTTGATGATTACTCTAGGTTTACTTGGACTTGTTTTAGCACCTATAGATGAAGCATTTGACATGTTAACTTCTTTTGTCAGAAAAACTCATAAACAACTAGGTAATCAACTTGCATCAGTTAGGTCTAATCATGGAACTAAATTTGAAAATGCTAAATTTGCTAAATTTGCTAAATTTTTGCATGCTATATCATAAATAGTTGCATGACTAGACCTCTTGTTAATAAGATTCCCTATGAGTCACTTACAGGGAGAAAGCTAAATATGTCCCATCTTAGGGCAATTAGATGCAAGTACTTTGTTCGCAATAACGAAAAAGATTCCCTAGGTAAATATGATTTTTTTTCATTTTTCGTTTAACCTTGAACTGGTCCTTTCAGGTGATCTTAAGCATCCCTAATTCCAACCCATTCCTCTCAAAGTGATCTCTACTTAAGGATTTTGTGATGTGTTAGCAATTTGCTTGTCAGTAGCATAAAACTACACAGTGATCAAGCCTTTCTCATAGTTGTCCCTCAAAAAATGGTGTCTAACATCTATATGCTTAGTTCTCTTATGATGAACCCAATTCTTAGTCATACTAATAGCACTAGTGTTATCATAGAAAATATGGATGAAACCAACATCTTTACTAAAATCCATCAACTGCTGCTTGATTCATAATAATTGAGCACAATCATGAAGCAGCAACAACATACTCAGCAACATAAGTAGATAAGGCACTAAATTTTACTTTTTAGTAGCCCATGGCACAAGACATGAACCAAGGAAGTGTGCCATACCTGAGGTGCTCTTCATATCCACTAGGTGTATAATCAGCGGCACCATATTCCACTAGGTTAAAATTACTACCTTTTGGATACCAAAGGAAAATGTTAGTGGTGCCTTTCAAGTATCTCAATATTCTCTTTACATTAGTCAAGTGGGACTCCTTTAGATTTTCCTTAAATCGAGCACAAAGACCTACATTGCATACAATGTCAGGTTTCCTAGTAGTGAGTTATAAAAAAGAACCAATCATTCCCCCATACAACTTCTGATCAACATATGAACCATGTTAATATATATCTAATTTCGTGGATGTTGCAATAGGAGTGTCAATTTTTTTGGATGTTCCTTTCTAGTTTTGTTACTGAGTAATAGGTTCATGGACATGTTCCCTCGAGATTGACGATTAGTTCCTCTCTACTCAGTTCCCCCCTGTCATGTTGTCTTGGGTAGAAGAACCTGTTCCATCACCTGTTCCTTCTTCCGGTGACGCTTTAGTCTGGGCTGTGATTTTATTTAAATTTCATACCAGTCTAATTGCTTCATCTTCATGTTCCTGTCTCTCAGAAAGAGTGTTACTTTCATAAAAAATCACATGTACACTTTCTTCTACACACATAGTTCTTTTGTTATAGATCTTGTAAGCTTTACCATGTAAAGAATATCCCAAGAATACTCCCTCATCACTTCTGGGATCAGAAAAAAATTGGTTGGAAAGTTTGTAAATTGTGTATAATTAGATTAAATCTCTCTCGGTATCATACTTTTGTATAATTAGAAAGTTTGTAAATTGTGTATAATTATATTAAATTGTGCCATGTGTTAAAATGACTCATTAATCTCTAATGATATTTTCTCTATTTTGGCAAATTTAGACTTCCACAAGAGAATTATCAGTTAAGAACATGGTTCATCAAGATAACAGGGTATGTTTTCTACACTCTGCATAATTTAAATTAAATATATTTGGATCATGAGTGGAGTTCTACCAAATACCAAAGTTCTTGTGAACTTATCCGTTACAAGTGAACCAGTTGCCTTTAAGGCTCATGACCGTATTAAACTACCTAGATTCTTTTAAGTCTTCTACTCAGGGGGGAGAAAGTGGTTCTTCCGAAATTGAACATGTACCTTCTGATTCTAAAGTTTCTCTGAGACAATTTCTAAAGTTTCTACAAATTTGGAAAATAGTTTTGTAGGATCTATAGTAGGTATTGAGGCTACAAAATCTGGAGAAGTTAGTGGTAAACATGAAAAAGAAAAAAAGGAGATCAAGGGTGCTAGGAGTACTGTGAAGGGAAATGGGACAAGAGTGGTTGATTCTTCACTCACTCCTATGAGTTTAACCAAAGATGCATGTGCAATGGTTGTTTGGGGAGATGAACTTGGTTCATCTGTAGAGGAAACCATTACAGACCTGCAGAAGAAAGTGACTAAAAGCTATAATCCAGCTTCTTAAAAAAGGTAATTAATGGCACCATAACTTATACTATTCCCTATGGCTTCATTCTCACAATTGTGCTTGCACATTTCAATGTACCTATGAAAAAGTGGGAGGTTAGTATAAGTGTGGCTCATTTTTAATTAATACTTTGCTTGCTTGCGATATGAAGTCAATGTCACTGGATCATTTTTTGTACTATAGCTTTTATTTATGAAAATCAATCCTAGGCACAATGCCTAGTGGATTTATTAAAAAAAATATCACTCCTAAAGAACCTAGTTCATCCTAAAAGGTATTGTGAACAGCAAGGTCAAAGCCTTGGTGCAAGAAAGTAAGTCTAAGGATATTGAGATTGAAAGGTTGAAGAAGAGTTTGGTTGAGGTGGACTAAGAGAGATGCTCTCAGAACTGAGCTGGCAAGAGCAAAAGAGACGAATGATGGCATTCTTCAAGGTATGCCGAAACTCCTCTAAGTCAAAAACCAAGCACCTAGTTCTTCCCAAACTTAAGCCTCCTAGCCTAGTGTAGATCAACCAGTGAACCAGTTCAGGACTTTTTGTTTCTTTTGCTCATGTTTTTAGTATTTTAATTTCTTCTTATGCTCTATGGTAGAATCTTATCAACCATCAATGAAATTCACAGTATATTTCTCTAACTATTTGTTTATATTTCTTTGATGGTTAAAAATTCTTAGCTTTATCTATGATGATTAGTCCATGTTTGAATTTGAAGTAGCCCTAGTGGCCACGACTTAGCTTTAAAATCTTGTTATCTTACATTTTTTATGCAACATTTCAACGATGTCAAAGGGGGGAAAACGTTGTGCTTTATACAAGTGATGTTTGAACTTTGAATAGTGATGTTTATAACCTAATGTACCTGGTCGTTGATGATAAGTGAAAAATTTATAATTTGCATTGATGTTGAGCTGAGCTCTGGAAGGAGCAAAGTGTATGAAAAGCACAGAGTTTATCATTATCAAAAAGGGGGAATTTGTTGGCCCAAGTAAAGGTTATTTTTGAAGAATGACAAAGTAACTCAAGCATGAACAAGGTCCATCCTAGTGGTCCATCCCCCAGGTTCATAAAAAGGGGCAGATTCAAGCATATGTGATGCATGTGAATGAGATGGGCTTAATTTGGTGTATTTAATATCTCTTGATTGAAAAGGTTGCATAATTGATAAGGAGAAGGACTCCTTAATCAAATAGAAACTTTCTAAGAAATAAAGGAGTTAGAAGTTGAAATCAACTAGAACTATTCTACCAAGGAAGAGTTGCATCAGAACTCTAGTTATTTCTTCATCCGCTAACTCTATAAATGAAAAAATGTTCTCACATTACAGTGTTGCACAAAAAAGCAGAAGCTAAACGTTAATTGAGAGCAAAATACCAAGGCTTTTCGCAAGCAGTTCATGTGTGATTCAAATATGTAAACCTGAAGCTACAGAAACTAGATTGAAGAACTAGCTCCATAAAGAGTTTTATGTGTCTTGCTTTATTTATAGTTCAATTGTAGTATGTGTTATCATATTGTACTTTTCAGCTTTATTTAGAAGCAATTGTAATAGGCATGCGTGATGAGGCTGACAATTTGACCTTCGCATTCGCAATGTTGGTCCCACATTCGTGAAGGGTGAGGTCCTGAGTGCTTCACAAATTCGATGAGGTTCCTGCATTCGCGTAGAGTAAATGGAGCAGCTAGGGTCCTAGCCCATTTGTGCTTCACATTCGCAGGGGTCGTGTTCGCGATGGTATGGGAAGCGGAAGCTTCATTTTCGCATAGAAGGAAATTTTTGTCTGCGAGGCAGTGTATTTCGCGAACACGAGGGATATGTCGTGTTCGCGATGAAGGAAATTTGGGCAGACAGTTTTATTTTAAAATCAAGGGTTTAAGTCCAATATCATAAAAACCATCGGAGAGCTCGGAAAAGGTGAAATTTGAGGAGACTTTCGGTGGAGCTATTGGGGTAAGTAATCTTTACTCATATTTTGTTTAATTTTATGATTTTGTCTTGAATTTCATTATTTAATTTGAGAAATTAGAGTGGAAATTGGGGAAGAATGGAAGAAAAAGTTGAGAATTCTTTTGAGGATTTGAGTGGGCATTTGATGTCAGGTTTTGATGTTCTAAGCATGTATAGACTCGTGTGAGTACGAGGATTCAATGTGACTTTTTGTCAGATTCCGACACGTAGCCCCGAGGGCCGGGTTTGAGCATTTCAAGATTTTTGATGTAAATTGGATATTTTCGAGTGGGCTTCGTTCCCTTAGCATATTTTAATCATTATGTTCTAAGACCGTCTCCAATGCTACTTTATTTCTTGCACCAAATCCAAATTTGGTTGAAGAAATGGTGTTCTTTTTGCTCCAATGCAACACTATTTCTCGCACTATTATAAAGCATGAATAGTGTTGCACCAAATTTTTTTAGCTCGACACAAAAAAATTAAGGATAAAGATGCGCATTTCGCACTTCGTAGTGCATTAATCGAGACTTTATGGGAGAATAGAGGCGAAACTTAAATATTTATGTCATACTTAAATCAAATTTGACTATGATGTAATATTTATTTAATTATCTTTTGTCAATGATTTCACTTTTAATTAATTTATCCATTAAAATAATTTTGTAATAAATGGTTATATAAGTGGTGAATGTGAAGTATATATAATGAATATGGAAAAAAAGAAAAAAGATAGTATTAGTTTGAAGGAAAAAAATAAAAAATAAATAGAAGACAGTAATATAATATAGAAGAGAGAAGATTTGGTGTAAAAAATGGTGTAATGGTTGGAGTATACTTGGTGTTACACCATTTTGGTGTGAAATTTGGTGCAAAAAATGGTGCTAGCCTTGGAGATGGCCTAATTGTGGCTAGATTTGGAGCATCCATAGGTCGATTCGTGCGGGCAAAGGCATTGCAGGCTAGAGTTTGGACTAGATCGAGGTGAGTAACGATTGTAAATGATGATCTGAGGGTATGAATCCCGGATTGCACATCGTTGTGCTATATTAAGGAGACGCACATGCTAGATGATGAGCGTGGGGTCGTGCATTGTTGGGGATTGTGACGTAGTCCATCCCGGATGATTATTTTACTACGTATTTGATTGAAAACTATTTGCTATCATGTTTTGGGATGAATGTCATATTTGGGCCTCGTGCCAACTATGTGAACCCTTGGGGGATTTTTATTGATATTTTCTCGCTGTTTTGACTTTAAACTTGTACTCAATCATGCTATATTCTACTGTTTTAAAAACGTGGCCATGCTTACTCTGCCTTAACACTTGAAATGATATTCCAAATAATATATTGGACTACCCGAGTGGCTTATGTGATTTTGACTGAGTAAGGCCGAGGGCTTGTGTTGTGAGGATATCTTTTGGGTCTAGCTGCATGCCACAGCGGTGATACACTGATTTTGATTATGAGGACGAGGGCCTGAATTATGTACGCCACAAGGTGGCTTGTTTATATATGGTCGAGAGCCTAGAGATGATGCCAAGAGATGGGTTGATATTGCTTGGGCGGTAAGGGGCCCCTCCAGAGGTCTGCACACCCCTAGTGAGCGCGGGAACATATTGTGATGCAAGATATAGCCTTAGGGGCTAGTATTGTTCTATGTGATTGCCCAAGGGGCAGGTATTATTCTGAGATATTGCTCGAGGGGGCGGATTTGTTAACATTGTGCCCGAGGGGCGGGCCTTATGTGCTTGTCTTTCTTACTTTCTTGTCATTTGCCCGTTTAATTGTGTATTTGTGCTCGAGGGGTGGATTATTTGTGCCTATATGCACTAATTGTTTTGCATTCATTTGCATAACTGTGGAAAAAGTCATTTTTAAATAAGTTTAAACTGTGTTAAGATGCTTTAAGAGATTTCACAACTTCATTTTTCTTACTGATTTGTACTACTTCTATACAGCATGTTGATGCAATTTTCATGATTTCTTATCACTCAGTCTTTAGTTATGATTATTACTCACTGAGATGGAGTACTCAATTTACTCCTTGCATCTTATGTGCAGATTCAAGTATTTCCACACTGTAGCGAGTATTGGCTTAGCAGAGGCAGAGTCATTGGAGTTTAGCAAGGTAGATGGCCCGCGCCCACAGCACTGCTTTACTCCCTCTTGATGTCATTAGACTTTATTTAGTATATTTCCAGAATCCCGTTGCATTTTAGACCTTAGTAGATGCTCGTGACCTATGACACCTCGATGTCGGGCTATATTCATTTCCGCACTTGTTCTATTTCGCTAAATCTGTACTTGCTGGGGATTTATCCTAATAAATGACTTAAATTGACTTATTAAACTATTAAAAGTGAATTTGGAAATTGTGTAGACTGGCCTTATCTTCACGAGAGACGCCATCACGACCGGATCCAGTTTGGGGTCGTGACAAGTTAGTATCATAGCCTAGGTTACATAGATCTCATGAGTCATAAGCAAGTTTAGTAGAGTCATGCAGATCGGTACGGAGACGCCTGTATTTATCATCGAGAGGCCACATAACCTTTAGGAAAAACTTAACATTCTTGAATTCTTATTGTGCGTCCTTGATTCAGCTTGAAAAGTAACTCTTGAAATTCCTTCCACGTTTTCGTATGCACGCATGAGCACTCAGTGTCAGATGCGCATCGATATCTTGTGATTCCCTTATCGAGGGGCGAGATGTGATCTCTATGTGTTTGATGTTGGCCCAGTCTAGAGGACTTGAGGCCGAATTTTTACCTATTGAGCACCGAGGTGCTGATTATGTAAGCCGTATTTTTGAACTTATATATTCGGTAGTGCCCCTATTTGTAGAAGTGATGGCTGGATAGTTACGTGATGAGTATGATGTGACTGCAAGATGTATTCATATGATTTAGAAGCAACAAGAAGGGTCTACTGGAGGATAAAATAACTATTAGGTGCTTGATTTCCATCTTGATTCGAGGTATAGCCCTGAGTTATGTGTGTGTGAAGAACCTTTTCATGATTTCTAGTTGGGAGTGAAGTAAATTTCATGTTGCGGTATGAATTCAGACTCATGAAGATTAAGTGACTGCGTGATGAATATGACGGTGGAAGGTATACAAAAATGCCAGTTTAAGGCAAAGTAGGTGGTTTATCTTATGTGGAATATTTTGAGTTTGCGTGATCCTTAGGTTGTCTGTTAGAAGATCTCAATTTCAAGTGAAAGATATATGTTGTAATTTTAATATGGGTCGCTTAAGATAATGGGTTAATTTCTACGAGAGTGAATGCGAGAATTGTAGAAGATATGAAGTACCAGATGGTCTATGTTCCACGAGCTTATGAAGGATTGAGTTAATCTCACTATGGTATGGCAGTAATAAAGTATATGTGTTGTGAGTTATTTTTTGTTTTTTGATCTATGGCTTCGAGCCAAGTGGGGGATTTTGCTATTGATTAGATGATTTCATGGCTATGTGCTACGTTGGTTCCATTTTGAGGTGTGTTGGTGAATCAATTATAGTTTGCGGAGATTCAGCCCGAGGATGGCTCGAGAAAAGGAAAATTTTTGACTAACGTAAGGTTATATCATGCTTCATAGGTGTTTGAGAATCATGGAATGTCTTGAGTTGTTTTTAATAAAGAATGTTAAGTGCATAGAAAATAAAGTGTCTTGGTTGCATCAAGGTAAGTTTATATGTTGCAGTGTCAGAAGTCCTAATGAGGCGCAGATTGTTCGGTTCTTTTGATCACATAATTGTGGTTCTAGTTGAGTGAATGACTCTCGGAAATGATTCTAATGTGCTCAAGATTTTGCATGTAATAATCGGAGATTTTCAGGTTGTACTTTTGGCTAGGAACTGAAGTTTGCATTTTGGAGGATGTCAAGACTTGTGTCATTTATATATCAACTATGAGATTCTATTTATTAGCATCAGGAAGGTGAAAGTAACGGATTTAGATTATCATGGGGTCTCTTTAAGTAAAGTATTTTGAATGTAGTGCTTTTAGGGATGTTTAAGGGGGTATTCAGCAGCTTTTGAGCCTTAGTCGGTGTGGTTTATGCTTGGGTCTCGTGTAGGGAATCTGGATTGAGGAATTGTGGCATTATAGCAAGAAGGAGTGTCAAGTTAAAGGGAAATCAGAAGGAAACACACATAGATGGGATAGCTTGGTAGTAGACCGGATCGGTATAGTAAGGATATGATTAATTCCATGGGTGTGAACATGGTAATGAGTCCCTACAGGTATTTCATGGCAATGCTCTTAGGTTTTGATGGCTTGCGTAGCTTGGTAGAGTTAGAAGGATTCAGTCTTGGCAGGTCTGGTTTGTGCAAGGGGAAATCGGTGAGTTCTTGATGGTTTCTACCTTGCTTAGAGATGTATATTTTCTCTGGGCAAGAGGAGCATGGGATGTATAGTTATTTTCTTCTAGATGGGATCAATGGAAAGTTCTTAACCAGTTGGGTACGTATATGTTTGTGGCTCGGAAGGGAGATGAAGTTATCATGGTATCCTAGGATGGTATGGTATATGCGGTATGTTGTAGAGGATTGAGATTTGCGTGTGTAAGGTTACGGTTCAGTTCTGAATGGAAGGTCATAAAATTTTTAGGCAGCACGAGCAATTTCAGATAATTAGAGAAATGAGCTTCAGATGATTAGGGGAATGATCTTCAGATGATTGAGGAAATGGTATTACTAATTGGGGTGATTTGACAAGGGTATATGTTTTAAAAAAATGCAATGTGATTAAGTTTATTTTACTTCATTAGTATTGCAACACTTTCTTGTTGGATCAACTACTGATATTTGGGTTTTCTTGGTGGCACGGAAGAATCATAAGAGTATCTCTCGGGGGAATGATTATATATTAGAGGTGTGTTGTATACTCGGACGGTGGGATTGGGGTCGAATATGGTGATTCGTGTGCTGTATGGAGTTGGAGACTGAGAGTTCTCATATTTAGGCTATGTTGTGGTTGTGGCTCGTGTATATCAACACTGTTTAGTGACTATCGGGGTTTGGAGACCCGAGCGAATCTTTTGTTGCTTGGTATGTTAGATTTTGGATGTGATATTGGGTATAGACTAGTTGTCGCAGTGTTGTGTCATTCTGAACTATTGCGCTAAGGCGGCAATATTGTCTATGCCAGGAATGCCACGGATTGAGCCGCAAGTTTTGATAGATTATGTGCTTTGTAGGGTGGTTTTATATTTTTAATACCCAATGGATAGCTGGGAAGGATTGTCTTTCTTATTTGGGCTTTCGTGATGGATGTCAGTGTAGAGACTCCTACCATTAATTTCCAGTAGTGAGGGACTTTTCGGATGTGTTCTTGTGGCTGGGCATGTCGTTGGGAAAGGTTGTTGATTTCGGTATTGATTTGACGCCAGGGATCGTATCGTATTGCACTAGAAGAGTTAAAGAAGTTCAGGGAGCATCTTTAGGGTTTCCTTGATAAGGGGTCCATTGGCAGGCCAATGTGGATGTGTGTTCTAATTTAAGTCGACTTGGTTGGCTCCGAGTTGTATTGCTGAGGAATGTGTGATTCGATTGTTATTGAAACTATTAGTGTTCTGAGGAGATATATAAGTTACTTTTCTATGTTGCAGGACATTTGGATTTGTTGGTGATAGGCACATGTAGAGCGGTGTTATTGGGGTCTCTCAGTGGAGCTTGAGCAGGAGGAGTATTGGATATTGCTCAGTGGATGGCGTGTCGATTATGTCCTTTTTGGGTTGTGTGGTGTTATGTATTTGCTTCACCATGGTGATGATAATTTTCTTTGGCTCTAGACATGGATTGCGCATAGTCGTCAATTTTGAGCAGAGTGACTTGGGGTGTTTCATATTGACCGGTTTTGAGTACGTGATTTTTTCCTTATATGAATTAATCCTATAAATTAAAAACAAAATAATTTCTTTAAATGTTTGCAATTGGTTAGATTTTCATGGCATTTTCTGTCAATAGTTTGCATTTTTTCTGTACATTTTGATTAATGAAAAATACAAAAAATGTGTTGCATGTGCATATAGGATTTAACTTTACATTCCAAGAATTAATTAGTAATTAAGTTATTTTATAAACTGGAAATTCACAAAAATAGTTTAATTTGCACTTTCAATTTTAACTTTGATTTGGGAGCAGTTTTCTTTTAACTTGTTTTTTTACTACTATTATTATTATTTCAAGTTTAATTAGTATTAATTAGGGTCTAGGATTTAATTCAGATTTTGTTTCAATTTCTGAAGAAAAAAAAAAGAAGAAAGGAGTTTTGGAAAAAATAAGAATAAAAATGATAGAAAATGAAATAGGGAGAATTTTCAGTTTTGGACATTTTTGAGACCTAATTTGCCCAGCCCAAATAATTCCTCCCCATACCCTGATAAATTTAGCCCAAAACCCGCCCCAAACCCGGTCCACGTCCCCAGGCTTTAGGTTTTAATTCGTTTAATCTCGTCCCTTCATCCAATTCAATCCAACGGCTCCGAACTTAAACCCCTAAGTATATATCTGTCCTAACGCTCCCCCCACCCCATCTCTTGACTCCTTCACACCCAGTTCGGAGACCCTCTCCTATAAACCCTAGCCTCCCTCAAAACCTCCACCCCTAAACCATGGCGGCACCACCCCCGTTCAACCTCTAATCAACACCAGAGGACACCTATGACTCCCTCATACTAAATCCACACCCCTTTTCCCTCAAATCAAGCTCGAACCGTTCGAATCATCGAATGAAGATCTGGCTAAAGCCCTAACTTCTCTAAAACTCCATCATCTTAGCACCCCATACTCCCCATGATCCCTCAAAAATTAGATTACCATCAGTTTCCCCGAAATTCTCTCTGTTCTTCCTTAATTTGAGATCTTGAGACGAAACCCTAATTTCCTCCTCGTCTCTGACTCATCATGCAAGGGTTTTGTGAGCACGTGATTTTTGCCCTGCATGAAAATAACTCCTACAAATAGACCAAAATAAGTTTTTATTAATTTTAGGAATTTTTCTTTATTTAGTTGTATTTCATGCATTTTTAATATCTTTAAAATCATAGAAAAGCCATAAAAATGTCACATTTTTAATTTATGCCACCTTAGATTCAACTTGCATTTAGGAATTAATTACATTGAGTTAATTGTATTATTAATAAAAAAATTACAAAAAATGATCATTTTTACATAGTTAGGTAATTAGTTTAATTTTACAATTTGGATTGATTTAGGAATTTAGTTTAGGACAAAAACAAAAAAAAGAAATTGAAAAGCAAATTCGAAATTGGGTCATGTAATAAGTAAGCCCAAATTTTTCAATACTCGTTCTTCATTTAAACCCAACCCCAAATTAACCCCTACCCAACCCCAAATCGGGTAGACCCAACCCAATCCAATACCCAAATCCACCCTAACCTAAAACAGAAATACACTACACAGATACACGCAAAAGACGCAGGGGAAATTGAAGGTGCGCAGCTTTGGCTGCTGCTTGACAAAAACACAGACCTATACACACAATATACAGAGGGAGATACGTAGAGAGGTCTGGGAGAGGGGTTATGCAGCTGGGGGTGCTTCCTCACAAAAATATACACCTACACACACACACATAAACACACACACACACACAGACACACACACAGAGTACAAATACACGCCTATACACAATACAATTAACACAACCTATACAGAAGGAGACGCCTGGAGAGGCTCAGCGACACCACCCCTTATAATTTCACCTTCCTAGTCACACCCCGCCTAAAGAAACACCAACAGAACCCACCTCTCAACACACCCATCGACAGCCTCATCTCCACACCAAGTCCAAAATCTGGCAAGTTTCGAGGCCTGGTTGTAGTTCCATTGATGTTTCAGTTCAGCACTAATTGAGGTTTCGACCGTAGTTCGAGTTACGGCTGACGATCTAGGATCTAATTGCTTTGTGAATTTGCGATTTTGGAGCTGTAACTCTACTGCTCGTTGCACTGAATTATATATAGTTTCTCATTGGTTTTCTCCGTCAATTTAGCCATGTCGAGGTATTCTCTAATTCTCGATTTTGTTTCATGTATAGATCTAGTAATCATGTATGTTCGCCAGTGATTGTTGCTGGAACAATATGACATGTTATTCACGGTTGAATTCTATTGCTGTTACGGCCGAATTCCATCACTGTCACTGCCTATGTATTATTGTGAATTAACTTGATTCTCAAACGTGAATTAATGGTAGTCTTCCTATTTTCTATTTAACAGAATTGTGCCTGCATTTTATTGTTGATTGAAGAGGTTTAATTGACTGTGGTAATACTTCGAGTTTATATATCTTTGTCACTGGTTGAGTAGATTTATATGCATTGAGTTCAAATGTGAAGCTTAAGAACACTTTCGATTTATCTTTAGATGATTGTGTACGAATATGAAGTTTATACAGTTGCTCAAGGATTGCATGAGTATCGCTTCAGTTGTAATTTGGGCCATTGATTGAGTTTCGATCCTTGTTTTAGTTCATTGTGATCCATTCCATGTCTAAGAATTTGGGTGTTCGGCAGTAAAGTGGGTGTAGGAGTTGAACATATTTGTTAGTAGCGTTTCGTTCTCTTTCACTGTTATTCTGTATCAATGAAGATATTATTTAGAGTAATTGGTATAGATTGGATAAGTTTGCTAATGCAATTTGGGGCTCTATTTGATTTTAATTTTTGGGAGTAGTTGAATCCCGCTAATGAATATCCGTCGTTTGTCTTAGTTGAGTAAGGCTCCTTTGGAACAAATTGAGGCGTGCTATGCCAAACAAAATGAAAATTGCATGGCCCTCACTTTATTTAATCTTGAATTGGTCCCAAGATTCCGAGGTGTGTCATTAAGTAAATTCCATGGCCCTTGCAAATTTGCAAACGCGTAATTGTTTTAGGCGCGTTAGCTTTATAATTTACCTTTTCTAAATTCTGGTGCACATTTATGTGACCCAAATCCGAATCCCAACAAAGTTGAAATGTGTTAAAAACCACGGGTGCATTTATGTGACGTAGTTCAATGCATGTATTAACGTCGTTGCAATTCCTTTTAATAATTAATAATAATAATAATAATAATAAAAGCAGTTTAAGGTTAAAAAGCACATAAGTTAAAACATGTTCTAAAATCTGATAATTTAAGCCAAATATAACAGTTGAGTTACCGTGCAAGAATCACAGAACCCAGGAATACCTAACACCTTCTCCCGGGTTAACAGAATTCCTTACTCAGATTTCTGGTTCGTGGACTGTAAGTAGAGTCATTCTTTTCCTCGATTCGAGATTCTAACCGGTGACTTGGGACACCATATATCTCCCAAGTGGCGACTGAAACTATCTTAAAAATTGAATCCCATTTTGATTGTTGTTTAATTGGAAAAACTCCCTTATCTACGTCATTCGCCGGGTTGTAGTATCCAAAAAGGAGGTGTGACAGCTCTGGCGACTCTGCTGGGGAAATCGAACCACGAATCTCTGGTTCAGGGTTCAAGAATTCGATCTTAGAATAATTTTTGTATTTGGCTTTGTTTATTACTTGATTTTACATGTTGACTTAATGTGCAAAATAATGCTTTTACCGCTTTGATATTATTTGAACTGTATATAAACTGTTACGAAACCCTTCTCTCTTCGGGGATGTGCTCGCTGGTCGAGACTCTCTATTCTCTTAGTGTCATACCTTAATATAAGAAAGAGGCCCGGACAAGTTATAAAGTCGTACGGTCTTCCGGGTCCCCGGTACGTAGCCCCCTTATCGACTCGAGTTGTCTGCTCGGGTACACAGTCTAGAACAAATACCCACATGCTGAACTTAGTATAGCAAAACCTCATGCCGGATCCCTAGTAGGAACGCTTATCTACATCATGCATTTGACTTAGAAAACTCAACATAGGGGTTGGGACCGTCTAGGACAGATGTACCCAAAATAACAGACCATCCTGATGCATTCTAATGTGATACATGTTGCATTTCTCCAAGGGTAAAAGGGTCATTTGGCGGACCATGACGGCTGAGGGCAAATGAAAAAATGAAAAAAATGAAGATAAAAACAATAAAAAAAAAAGAGGGTGAAGGGTGAAAACAAAGCAAGTAGGATTTAGTTATATTTTTATTAAAAAGGAGACAAAGGATATGTGAAAAATTCAAAAAAAGAATATTTCACACTTTTTATTATCTCCCTAAAATTTAAAAAAAAAGGGAAATCCAAAAATAGTTTACATATTTCATCATTTTTCAAAAAGTCACAAAAGAAAATGTTTTCTTTAAAATTAGCTGTTTTTTTAATTTTTTGCCCGTATCCAATTTGCCCGAACTACGCAAACCTGATTCTCGTCTTTCGGGGCGTGATATGTAGGCAACCCACATAGGGTCGGGTTTTCCTAGTAAATCTTAGGTTCTCGGCTTGCGGGGTCTTAGCCAAATCTTGCATTTCTAGTCACATAGGTTAGTTTTAGAATTCAGAAGTTGCTTGTTGAAAACTTTATGAATTGAGTTGTGTCAATGGACTTTACTATTGAAATTTTTGGTGTTTATGTTGATGTGCTCTTGTCAAAACTTCTCTTATGCTGACGAAAGCTCTGTTGGAATCAGTCCTTGTTTGTTGGAGCGTTGTTTTGTGATTTCAATTCAGTCTACGCGTTATTTGTGGGGCAATGTTTGAAAAGTAAATCCTACATTAAACATCAATTTCTTTGTGCTAAGACTAGGAAGTTCCGAAGCTTATCTTGTTAAAGTTTGACATTATCCGTGGAGAAGTTTTGGAGTAAATTGATAACTGAAATTCTCCTAGTTTGAACTTGTTTTCACCGATTGTTAATAGTTGTTGTTGCCATTGAGTTAATAAAGGGGATTCAGTTGGACTAGAGATTGAGCATGTTTGAATTGTGCTTTGTAAGCTAAATCTGCCAAAAATTTGTGTTAGTTGAGATTGTGTTTGAGTTCTGCAGTTTTATATGTCTGTAATTGTATAGTATTAGCTACAATTTGGTCACCTGCTGCTACAATTACTTTTTCTTTGCCCAGTTTTCAAAATTGTAGCGTTGTTTTGGTAGCCAAAATCTTCACAGCTTGGACAACTATTTTTCTGCACTGTTTCTCCATAGTTTCAGCAACATTTTATGCATCTTTGGGCTGTATTTTGGTTGAAAATTTCTGAACTGTTTTTGAAGTTGATTGTCTGCCAAAACTCTGCACTGTTATAGCGATTTCTACCCTGTTTGAGTTACCATTTGTGTGTTGTTTAAGCTGTTTGGCTTACTGTTTTTTAACTTAACTGTTGTGATCATTGTTTGATCTGCTGAAATTGTAATTTTGGGTTGGCATCGGAGCTTAAGAAACTTTGCAATTTTGTGCGCTGTTTTTGCACTGTTTTAGCAGAAAATACTACACAAATAGAGCTGCAAATCTGCACTCAAGAACTCGGTTGGGGGCAGCAACTTGATAGCATTTTTAACACCTATTTTACATGGGTTATTTGCACCAAATTGTCTATCTGTTTGAAAAATGTAACAAGACTGTTTCCTCTTTGAAGTTCAATTTTCATATGTTAGTTAAGTTGTTCAGTTCCGTTTGTTTCTTTTTTGTCCTTGTGTGGCTTATATGCTTGATGAAGATTTAGCTAGAAAATCAATGGACAGGTGTAGTGTAGGCTTTTAATATGACATTGTCCTATGTCTCTTAGTATCTGTACTGTGATGAATTTATGTCCATTTATTGGTGTAGGAGTTCTGTTATTAACAGTTTCGCAGGTTGCCTCAATTTCTTTGACAGATGATGACAATTAGGTCTATGTAACTTGCTGAGTCCTTGCTGTTGCGATCCTACGTTCTTATTGGTGTATAATAACAATTTTTACAATGCCTTATTTTGCCATAGTGGTTTGTGTACAGTGGTAGTCAGTCGGGCATTTTGAGAAGAGAATTTTAAAAAAATACATGAATGCCTCATTGAACCATCTTTATCTCTATACCAAAAAAATTTTTGACATGAGGGATTTAATTAAAACCTTTTTCTTGCGCCTATGTCTGTCCTTCGTTGTAGTGGAAAATTTTCGTATGGTTGTTTTGAGCTTGCCTCAGTCCGAATTGGAAGCTTGACTTTTGCCTTTTAATATGTAATGAGAGGTGCTGAAGATTGCAAATCATAAAAAATACAATAAAATTTATTAAGACAAAGAATTCAAAAAAACGATTGTCTTTTAGTACCTTGTTTAAAAAAAGTTTTCTTTGAAGTATTAATGTCAAAAATCCAAAAACAAAAAGATTTTCTTGTAATGTTCCTCTTTGAGAAATTAACAAAAACTGAATGAAAAATTTTCTTTTTACTAAGATTTAGGACATTGTACATAAAAGAAATCAAATACCTTATCTTCTGTTTATTATTATTATTATTAAGTTTCTGCTATAGGTAATTAAAAAATTGGAACCAAAAATAGTTTTTATCTTTGTCATTTCTCGTTACGAAGTTTTCTTCAGGGATATCAAACGAGAAAATCAAATCAAAAATCTTTCTCTTCTGCAATATTTCTTTAATAGATTATTTGTTTCAAAAGGATAAGTAAAAAAATATGCCTGTTAAGCTTGAGTTTAGAATAGGTCATAGAACATTAAGTCTATAAAATTCAAAAAAAAGCATTCTTTGCTGAATGTTTGCTTTATTCTCGATCTTCCAGAACTACGCAATGATCTGATTCATACTGGGTCATTATACGTAGGAAACCTACATAGGGTTCGATTGAATAATTTTGTTTTGTTATTAAAAAAGGATAAAGATAAAAATCGATTAAAAAGAGAAAGGAAAAGAAAAAAAAAAAAGAAAAAAGGTGTAATTATAGGACATGAAAATTAGAGGGAAAAAAGAGTGATAAATAGAAAAAGAGGAAGGAATTTGATCAAGCAAGTGCCAGAAAAACAAAGAAAGAGAGAGGTTGAAATGAACAAATTGGGATGATGCCATATGACCTTCATACCCTTGAAGTCATGTTAGAACCGGTAGCTGTGACTAGGTGCATTGCACGCAATGTGATATTTTAGATGTTTAATGCCCTAACGCTAACATGATGGCTTCATTTTGTTATACTCATAGCATAAGGGTGGTTTGTTTGTGGTTTTTAAAGTAGTAACTCTCCTCTACAACACAAAGTCAAAGGCAATAGCGGCCACATTAGAACTGAGTTGGTCAATACTGGGGCCCGAAAGCAGTTGGTTGACCAGGACAATGGGTTAATTGAAGAGGTAAAAATGCTGAGACAACACATGGTAGAAATGTATGAGGTTTGGATGACTGGGAAAGCACCACCCCCGCCCCCACCTAGCTTCCTAGATGCTACCCTTCTCCAAACTCTGGTCATGGTTCTGAATGATCCTCCATACTCTCCAGATGCCCCTGCTTATTACAGTTTTCCCAACCACCCCAGTAGCTCCGCCACTTTCCCTCCAACTATCCCCAACAATGAATATTTACTCAGAGCTCATGATATCCAATACTATCCTGCAGAGGTGGCCCACAAGTTTTCTGACTCGTACAAGTAGAGCCTGCAAGATGAGCCTCATGTTGAGAATGAAAAGTTCACATGGAAAGAAGGGTGGAACGGAGTACCCCAAAGGCTAGAAGGTATAAGATAATCCTTGAAGAACAAGCAAGGAACACGAGACCAGGGTAATATGGCTTGCGAAGAACCATTTGCATTCCCTAACGTTTGTCTACCCGCAGGGTTCAAAGTGCCAAAGTTTAACTTGTACGATGGGTGGGGAGATCTCGTAGCTCACCTGAGGGTTTATTGCAGTGAAATGAGAGGCGTTGGAGAGAAAGAGGACATGTTGATAGCATATTTCAGCAAGAGCCTGACTGGGGCAGCTTTGGACTGGCATACTCGTCAAGATATCGGTAAATGGCCTACATTGGGTGACATGGCTCAAGATTTTGTTCGACATTTTCAATGCAAATCCAGTGCTACCCCAGATCGCGCTTCCTTAGCTAAAATGAAAAAGAAGCCGGAGGAAAGCTTTAAGGGGTTTGAGCTTAGATGGAGGGCACAAGCTGCTCGAGTCAGTACCTCGATTGATAAACAAGAAATAGTTGAGCTTTTCCTACAAGCCCAACAGCCCACCTACTTCAGTTATTTGATCCCGGATTTGGGAAAACCTTTCAATGATGTGTTAAAAATAGGGGAGCAAGTAGAAGAGGGAATCAAGTCAGGCAAAATCATGAGTGGTTCGAAAGACATTCGGAACATCCAAGTAAGCTTCGGTGAAAGAAATAGAAATGGAAAAGATGATCAACATTTTCAACCTCGACATCGTCCTCGTGGATATCCTTACGTACCAGATGATCCTCCCCAATGTTGCTTCTCTCCACAGAACTCAAAAAATCGTATATCACTTTTCCCATACCCAGCTCCACAGAATGTCTGCCCATCCTCACAAGCATATCGAAAACCTCCTGGATCCGATTTCTAGCCCAGCCAAGCATGTAAGAATGAGAGGCTACTGATAAAAGAAAAGGATTTCACCCCTATCGGAGTATCATATACTAGTTTGTTCCAATGGTTGAAGCAATTGGACATGTTGAAGCCGATTCAGATAAAAATTCCAAACCCTCTATCAAAGAAGTTTGATGTTTCTCAAAGGTGCACATATTGCTCAGATGCCCCGGAGAATGACATAGAGAAGTGCTGGATTCTAAAGAAAGCAATTCAAAAGCTTATCGACACAGGTGACATTGTCGTGCAAAATCCGGATGCAACAGACGCTAGCCAAAGTCCATCGCCTGTGCATAATGAGATTCACAATTGAAATGGGAGAATTCTTCGAGAAGCCTCGGAAGCACGAGTGTTGCTAAGCTTTCAGCGCTATCACAGGTTGATCTTCAGAACGAGGCGGCGAAAGGAACCCAGAAGCAATCTGTTAAGAACAATGTGACGAAGGTTGGTGAAGTGCCTAGTGTTATTGATGTGGAACCCAGTGGCTAATACATCGTGATGGGTAATTGGGAAGACTCTATTTCTTAGTCAGCCAGAGATGAGTTTTGGTGGTATATTTTGTTGTCATTTCTGTTGTCCGGGTTATTTTCAGGGTTGTAATCTGGATATTGTCTTGTGATTTAAACCCTACTATCCTTTTATTTTTCCTAGTTTTGTTTAGTTTTGTCTAGGTTCGTTCCAGGGTTATAACCCTAGTTTGTTTACTTGTTTTATTGTCGATGCTCTTTCACCATCTGTCTAATGCAATTTTCCGTTATTTCTAGTCATTTGGTTTAGTTTTCTTTTCTTATTACAATTCTTTTCCCTGTTGGCTTTAATGACATGACATGCATGCACAACTCCAGGCTTGGTCTTAAAAGATTACTCATAAGCCCATAGAGACACTCGCGGGAAATAAGAACACATCTGGACCCTTTGGGATCTTTTGAAGCCCGAACCACGTGAAACAGGGGCAGATAGAACTTGAAGAAATCCTAAAAGAAAGTTTACCAAACTGGCAGGAACCATTTGTTCTAGCTAAAGTGTAGTCAAATGGTGCATTATATTTGACAGATGCGGAAGGGAAATGTGTAGAAATGGCTATCATTCTGACGTAGTCATGAGATACTATGTATGATTCCTTTGACTGATTGTACTTGCTTGTCTTGCATATTTTGAAAATTTGGAATGATGAACGCATTTTTATTCTTCTATCTAAATACTTTATCCTTTGCTAACCCTTTTGAGCTTTAATTATTTTCTTTCATACCCCTCTCTCGGAATCAGTAACAAAAGTCAGAAATGCAAGTGTGAGAAGGCAGTGAATGGAAGGAATGGAAAAAATGAAATCAAAAGAAAATAAAAGAAAAGAGAAACAAGAAAAGAAAAGAGAAAGGAGAAAAGAAAAGGAAAAAGAAAAGAGAAAGAAAACAAAACAAAGAAAAGAAAAGGAAGAAAAGAAAAACACGGAGAAAAAGGGGGAAAACAGAAAAACAACAACAAAAATAAAGAATCGGTATGAACTACGTTTGACATGATTCCTTTTAAGGATACGTAGGTAGCCTCAAGGTTCGGTCTCATCAAAATAAAAATCCAAAAGTCCCCAAGCAAGAAACTGGGGTAGAAGTTGTGGTTGTTGTAAGAATTTGATTCCAAAAGTTGTAATTTTGAACCTATTTAAATTTTTTTGAGCCTTTGATACCTTTTCTTTCTACTCTATCCAAAATCCCACGTTACGCTCCAAAGGAAGACCTTCTGATCAGTCTTCAAAAGATGCCAAGCTGACCAAGTAGAGGTGATTCATGACAGGGGCAACACTCCGGGCCAAGCAGGAAAGATAATAAATGAGAGAGTTTTATTGGTGAAAACCCTCACGGGACCGTAAGGCGACGGAAGCTGAAAAAATGGAAAAATGAGAGAGTCTTATTGGTGAAAACCCTCACGGGCACCTTGAGGCGACTGTAAGTTGAGAGAAAGAAAAAAGTAAGAGAGGCTTGATGGTGAAAACCCTTTGGTCGCTACAAGTCAAATAAGGATTGAGAATCAGATTGGATAATTGGAGCATCGAAGCCCAGCTTCACGGTCTGGGAGGTACAACAAGGGTTGAACATCAAATTTTCTTAACAGAATGGGCCGCAAGTGCATATCATGGTCATTAGAGTTAGTAACCACATTTTATAAGTTTCTACTTTTTAGGTTTTTGTTAGGAATCATCTCCTTTCCTTGTCCTCTACTTTGTTCCTTTTGTCTTGTTTATTCCCTCCTCTTGAGTCTGTCGGGTCAAAACAAGTGAAAAATGACTTCAAAATCTGCTACCAGCTTTCCAATTGCACAAACGGGGACCTGTTTGTCACATCAAAGCAGCATAAGTCAGGAAAGAATAACAGGCACACTGAGCTGGTAACAATCAACATGCTTCAGGATTCGTTTGAAATACAAAGGCTTGGTATATAGAAATTCATGGACAATGCAACAGAATGAGGGATAGGGTGAATGGATCAAAAGTGTTCCAAGAAGAAACCAAAGTTATCATGGCTAGAGATAGAGCATGTAGACCTCAAGGTCAGAACTAGTGATTTGGGTCAGGAAAGAACATCATATACAATGTGGTTGGTAAATATTATTTCGGGATCAGGTGAAACACAAGGGTTTGGCAGGTATCGGCTAAGGAACAATGCAACAGATGGAAGGTATTGGGTTCGAAGGAGAAGAGGTATTTTCTAGGCTAAGGTTTACAAAGGAAGCGGTTAGTCAAGGGGAAAACAGGGTCTTCAAAGGAAAATCAATCATCACGACAAGTGAAGGGGCAACAGACCTCAAGGTCAAGGCCAGTGGTTTAAGTTAATAAAAACAGCATACACATGAAATGTGGGGCGATGGACGTGCTTTGGGGGGTCATGTGAAACACAAAGAACGGGAAGATGTCAGTTCTTAAGCAATATAACGAATAGAGGATCTGGGGTCTAAATGGAGAAGAGGTATTTTCTGCGATAAGGGTGGCGGAGAAATTGGTTAGCCAATAAGCAAGCAATGTCTTTCAAGGTGAAATCAAAGTTACCTTGGCAAGTTAAGGAGCACAACACAAAGATGGGAAAGGCCACAACGGTTAGCCAAGCATAGTAAACTGACTCAACAATCTTAGGAAAGATGTACAAAGATGGAGGAGCAGAGTAAATCCACAAGTGTCAGAGGGTCAGCCAAGCATTATACATTGACATGGTAATCTCGGGAAAGGTGCAAGAATTCTGGAAAAAGGGCTAGAAATGTAACACAACAATAGCCGAGCAAAGTAAAGCCATAAAGGTTCGGGGGTCAGCCAACCAACTCAGGAAACTCATCATCAACATGGAAATTTGAACACAACGGAAAATGACAACGAGGAGGCCGTTTCCAACAAGAATGCTGCGAGCCAACCACCATTTTTCAAACTGACAAGTTTTCTTTGATTGACATAGAGGCAGAAAATTCTGGAAGAGCCTAAGGGAGGCCATCCACACGAGAAGGCAGGCACACAAAAGGTATGATCGAAATCTCAGGGTGCCTGGAAGTGGGACTTAGTTAAAACTCAAAAGAGACATAGTCCGTCATAAACACCCTCCCCAGCAAAGAGCACAATGGGACAAACTTTAACTAGCAAACCCCAATAGAGACAACTAAAGGTTAAAAGAGACATGCAAGTTTAGATGGAATGCAATTTAAAACACAAATAGGTGCGGGTAACATAGGAAAGCTCCAACACCTCCCCAGTAAGAGACACAGAAACAACCAGAAATTAGAACTGGCATTTAGGTTGGAACCCTCAGGACCCTCCTGGAAAATGGGACTCATTTTAAGGATATGCATAATCATAGATAACAAAGGGCATAAAATGACTTGCATGTTGAAGTAGGATTAAGTTAAGAGTCATCAGGACCCTCCTGGAAAATGGGACCTAGTTTAGAACACAAACAGTTGGGTGGCATGGTCAAACCCAATACTTTCCCAACCAGAGTCAATAAGAGTCATCAGGACCTTCCTGAAAAACGGGACTTAGATTAGATATTTCCCCAACAAGAGTCGATAAAAATCATAAGGACCCTCCTGAAAAATGGGGCTTAGAGCCAGAATCTCCCCAGCCAGAGTCAATAAGAGTCATCAGGACCCTCCTGAAAAATGGGACTTAGAGCAAATATTCCCCTAGCTAGAGTCAATAAGAGTCAAGAAAAGTCATCACGATCCTCCTGAAAAATGGGATGTAGAGGGAAAATTTCAAATTTCCCCAGCTGAGTCAGCAAGAGTCATCAGGACCCTCCTAAAAAATGGGACTTCGAGCAAAATCTCCCCAGCCAGAGTCAACAAGAGTCGATAAGAGTCATCAGGACCCTCCTGAAAAATAGGACTTCGAGCAAAATCTCCCCAGCCAGAGTCAATAAGAGTTATTAGGAACTTCCTGAAAAATGGGACCTAGAGCAAATATTCCCCCATCTAGAGTCAATAAAAGTCATCAGGACCCTCTTGGAAAATGGGACGTAGAGGGAACATTTCCCCAGCTGAGTCGGCAAGAGTCATCAGGACCCTCATGAAAAATGGGACTTAAATTAGATACTTTCCCAACAAGAGTCAACAGAGTCATAAGGACCCTCCTGAAAAATGGGACTTGGATTAGATACTACCCAAGCAATAGTCAACAATAGTTGCCAGGACCCCAGGATAATAGGATATAGCCCTAAATACTAACCCCCAGCTGTTACCTTTTGTCATCAAATTAAATGTTGTCAGGACTCGCCTGGATAATGATTTTAATCACAAGTCACCAGCAGATCCCCAACAGATATAACTCGTAGAAAGACATGGTGGAAAATAATACCTTTTTAGAAACACAGCATAATCTTGAAATTGTCAGCAGTTGAGAATGGTCAGGACCAATTTTTAACAATTAGGCGCCCACCTGTAGAACAAGGGAATATTTTTCAAAATTTTTTGTAATCAGGCGCCCACCTGTTAGAACAAGGGAATATTTTTCAAAATTCAAGTCTTGGTAGTCAGGCGCCCACCTGTAGAACAAGGGAATATTTTTTAAATTTTCAAAGTTTGGTAATTAGGTGTCCACCTGCAGAACAGGGGAATATTTTTTAAAATTTTATGTTTTAGTAATCAGGCGCCCACCTATAGAACAAGGGAATATTTTTCACAATTTCAAGTTTTAGTAATCAGGCGCCCACCTAAAGAACAAGGAAATATTTTTCAAAATTTCAAGTTTTAGTAATCAGGCGCCCACCTACAGAACAAGGGAATATTTTTCAAAATCTTAAGTTTTAGTAATCATGCGCGAATAAGGGAATATTGTTCAAATTTTAAGTTTTGGTAATCAGGCACCCACATGTAGAACAAGGGAATATTTTTCAAAATTTTACGTTTTTGCAATCAGGCGCCCACCTGTAGAACAAGGGAATATTTTTCAAAATTTTAAATTTTTAAAATTTCAAGGTTTATTAATCAGGCGCCCACCTGTTGAACAAGGGAATATCTTGAAAATTGTAAGTTTTTTTAGTCAGGTGCCCACCTGTAGAACAAAGGAACATTTTTCAAAATTTCAAGTTTGTTAATCAGGCGCCCACCTATAGAACAAGAGAAAATTCAAGTTTTTGTAATCAGGCGCCCACCTGTAGAATAACGGAATATTTTTCAAGCGTTATGTTTTGATAATCAGGCACCCACCTAGAGAACAAGGGAATATAATTCGAGTTCAGCAATCAGGCATCCACATGGAGAAAGGGAAAACATCTCAGATTACAATTCAAGTCAGCAACAAGAGAAGCTCGTGGCAGGAATGCAACTCAACAGTCCGAGGTAATCAACAAAACTTAGTCACAATTAAAAAAGAAGAAGAAGAAAAAAAAGAAGGCAAGCATGAAGTTAATCCAAATAAAAGCAGAAGAAAGATGTGAATTTCTCAAGGCATGGTTGAGGTCGCAAGCGATACATGCCCGGTCCTAATTAAGAAGAGCTGAAGAAGAACGAGCTAGTGCCTACACATAAAAAGCATCAAGGTTGAAATCTAAAGTCGGAATGAAGAACCACTCAAGACTCAAGATCAAGCTTCAGAAGACTTATAGATAGAAATCTTGTAACTCGTAGTTAACAGGTTTAGCTAGTCTTTTTCATTCTTTTGATTTTGATGTAATAACAGGACCGCGGACCGAAACCTCGGCGGAATGGCATCTCGACTGGATCTTCGTCTCGGCATACTCCTTCATCTCGCTCACTCCTGAACTACACTGACCTGATTCCTCTTTAGCCGAGGATATGTAGGCAACCTATGAAGCAGGGTGCGGTCAAATCTTTTCAAAATGCTTCCCATAGAGTATTCAAAAGGGCAAAAATTGCTCGTATTTTCTCACTTATCTTTGCACGAAAACTCTTCGTGTTTTCGCGCAAAGAGGGGCAGATATGAGCACGTGATTTTTTCCCTACATGAAAATAACTCCTAAAAATAGACCAAAATAATTTTTTATTAATTTTAGAAATTACTTAACTATGTAAAAAGACCATTTATTGTAATTTTTGATTAATAATACAATAAACTCAATGTAATTAATTCCTAAACGTAAATCGAACCTTAGATGGCATAAAATTAGCTTAATTTTACAATTTGAATTGATTTAGGAATTTAGTTTAGGCTCTTTTAATTAACTAAAACAAAAACAAAAATAAAAAAAGAAAGAAATTGAAAAGCAAATTTGAAATTAGGTCATATAATAAGTGAGCCCAAATTTTTCAATACCCATCCTTTATTTAAACCCAACCCAAATTAACCCCTACCCAACCCCAAACTGGGTCGACCCAACCTTACCCAATACCCAAATTCATCCTAACCTAAAACGCCAATACACAAAAACAGAGACCTATATGCACAATATACAGAGGGAGATACGCAGAGAGGTCTGGGAGAGGGACTGTGCAGCTGGGGCTGCTTCTTCACAAAAATATACGCCTATACACACACACACGCACAGTACAACACGCCTATACACAATACAATACACATAATCTATACAGAAGGAGACGCTTGGAGAGGCTCAGCGACACCACCCCCTATAACTTCACCTTCCTCGTCACACCCCGCCTAAAAAACACCAATAGAGACCACTTCTCAACACACCCATCGACAGTCTCATCTCCACACCAAGTCCAAAAATCTGGCGAGTTTCGAGGCCTGGTTGTAGTTCCATTGAGGTTTCAATTCAGCACTAATTGAGGTTTTGACCGTAGTTCGAGTTGCGTCTGACGATCTAGGATCTAATTTCTTTGTGAATCTTCTATTTTGGAGCTGTAACTCTGTTGCTCGTTGCACTGAATTAAGTATAGTTTCTCATTGGTTTTCTCCGTCAATTTAGCCATGTCGATGTATTCTCTAATTCTCGATTCTGTTTCCTGTATCTAGTAAATCATGTATGTTCGCCAGTGATCGTTGCTGGAACAAAATTACTTTTTCTTCACAATTGAGTTCTATTGTTGTTACGGCCGAATTCCATCATTGTCACTGCCGATTTATGTATTATTGTGATTTAACTTGATTCGCTAACGTGAATTAATGGTAGTCTTCCTATTTTCTATTTAACAGAACTGTGCATGGATTTTATTGTTGATTGAAGAGGTTTAATTGACTGTGGTAATACCTCGAGTTTATATATCTATGTCACTAGTTAAATAGATTTATATGCATTGAGTTCAAACGTGAAGCTTAAGATCACTTACGGTTTATCTTTAGATGATTGTGTATGAATATGAAGCTTATACATTTGATCAAGGATTGCATTGAGTATCGCTTCAGTTGTAATTTGGGCCATTGATTGAGTTTCGATCCTCGTTTTAGTTCATTGTGACCCATTCCATGTCTAAGAATTTGGGTGTTCGGCAGTAAAGTGGATGTAGGAGTTGAACCTATTTGTTAGTAGCGTTTTGTTCTCTTTCACTGTTATTCATCAATGAAGATTTGATTTAGAGTAATTGGTATAGATTAGATAAGTTTTCTAATGCAATTTGGGGCTCTGTTGATTTTATTTTTCGGGAGTAGTTGAATCCCGCTAATGAATATCTGTCGTTTGTCTTAGTTGAGTAAAGCTCCTTTGGAACAAATTGAGGCGCGCTATGCCAAACAAAATGATAATTGCATGGCCCTCGCTTTATTTAATCTTGAATTGATCCCCATATTTCGAGGCGTGCCATTTAGTAAATTCCATGGTCCTCGCAAATTTGCAAACGCGTAATTATTTTAGGCGCGTTAGTTTAATAATTTACCTTTTCTAAATTCGGGGGCACATTTATGTGACCCAAATCCGAATCCTAACGAAGTTGAAATGTGTTTAAAAACCACGGATCAATTTATGTGACGTGGTTCAAGGCATGTTGTAACATTGTTGCAATCCTTTATAAAAAGAATAATAATAATAATAACAATAATAATAATAATAATAATAATAAATAATAAATAAATAAAAAAGCGGTTTAAGGTTAAAAAGCACATAAGTTATAACATGTTCTAAAATCAGATAATTTAAGCCAAATATAATAGTTGAGCGACCGTGCTAGAACCACGGAACCCGGGAATGCCTAAAACCTTCTCCCAGGTTAACAAAATTCCTTACTCGGATTTGTGGTTCGCAAACTGTAAATAGAGTTATTTTTTTCCTCGATTCGGGATTCTAACCAGTGACTTGGGATACCATAAATCTCCCAAGTGGCGATTCTGAAACTCTCTTAAAAATTGAATCCCAATTGCCCTCTAATTGGAAAAACTCCCTTATCTACGCCCTTCGCCGGTTTGTTGTAGCCAAAAAGGAGGTGTGACAGGTTTGGTTTGTTTTTCTTCAAGCGTTGCAGAGCTTTCAACCTGAAACAAGTTTTAGAGGGCTTGTTCTCACACAAACAACCCGAATAACACTCGTTTTGGGTTCGAATCCCAACTATCGTCTAGTTCGTTCAAACTCATCGTCGAGTTGTCTCTCTCAAGTAATTTTGGTCCTATGTTTTTTGTTGTGATTTTTTTCTCAGCTTCGTCTGATTCTTTTTTTCTCTTTTTTCTGATTTTCAAATCATGCTCGTTAATTTTAGTTTATTTTATTTCAGTTGGCATTCGTTTTAGTTCGTTTGACTTTGTTTTCATTTAAGTTCTAGTTTATATTTGAAATCCTTGCTTCCAAAAGTTCCTGTAACTCCAATTGCCCATTTCTGAAATTTCTCTGTTGGGTTTTAAATTGATCAATTGGGCTCTGTAGACAGAGGCCCAAAGAGGGGGGAATTAAGCCCTTGGCAAACCTGATTTGTTTTTTAGTGTGGGGTCAACTTGACCCGCAATCTGTCTAGGGCTCAGGAGGTAAAATAGGTCACTTGAGAGGGTAATTGGGGTATTTTAGTTTAAGAATCTCTCAATAACAGCTTAGGAAGCTTCCTAGAAGCTGCAAAATCAGAGTATCTTGACCAACAAGACACTAAATGAGGGACTAAGTAGCAAAAATAAAATGGGAAAAGCGTAGAATGGAAAGAATTGAAATCTGATGGTTGCTCTATGGCATTGCCTATAAAGGAATCTCATTCTTGGCTTTCAAGGCAAGAATTGAAGAGCTAAAAATTCAGAAAATTCATAAAACGGCTGAAAATTGAAGAAAAATATTGTTTCATTAAGATTTCTACTTTGGGTTTGAAGTCTCTCATCCTTGAATGATAGTTGACCATATTTGAGTGTGTGAAATGGCTTGAAATTGGTTCATGTTGAAAATTCTAGGTAGATCCTATGGTTAAGCTACGATTTCATTGGTTTATGAATTGATTTCATTGAAAAATTGATTGAATATGAGGCTTATTTGTTGCACTGTTGTTGCTGGACCTTTGATTACTTTGATGTTGTTTTCTTCATATTTATAGGTATTTTCTCATACCATTCGCTAAAAAATGAGGTGCTGCAAATTAGAGCCAATTTGAATCTGTATGCAGAATTGAAAATTTGTGTCAAATTTTGAATTGAAGTTTTGTTTAATGTTGAATGTCTGTTTTATGCCTTTTAAGTTCCCTGTTATGAAGTAATTCATTATTTTTCTTTCAAATGTGTTAAGCTATCTATCCACGCTCAATGGTCTGAATTTGTTTTAGCCATTTAGAATGAACGTTTGGATTCTTGGCTATGTAATAGTAAATGGAAGCTCATCTATGAATGGAATGCTAATCATGCTTAGATAGCAAGGGTTGTAGTAATTCTTATTTAATTTTGAATTAAAAAGTATTAGATTCAGCCCAGTGAGGTCGTGTGTTAACTGTATCTGTCTATGCTTCTCTCGTGTTATTTGAGCATGAAAGTTGGCCTCATTGCTCCCCCTGTTATGGTCATCTGATATCGAGAGAGTATCTTGAGGATCTGTGTAATTTCTCTCAAGTTCCTATGGTAAGATGGAGTAGTGTACTTGAGTGAAAGTTCTTTCTCTGCTGATTGAGACCTTTTGGTATATTATAGGAATCTTTTAGTCTATTCAGTAAGCTTGTTCTTTTAGTTCTCAAAGGATTGAAGTTTGCCTAATTAGATGAGTTTAATACTCTCCCTCTAAAGTAAAAAAAATTGTGGCGTGCTATTTCGATGGTACAAAGGCTTTGGACATTTGGTGAATTGTGGCATGTGTCTTTTGTAAAAAGAAAGTTTTCCTTGTTGAATTTGAAAATTTCATGGTAGTATCTATAAAACTGAATTTATTTTTACCTAGCAGTGATTCTGAGCAAGTCCCCTATTACAGTGTCCCCCCCCCCCCCCTTTTCTTTGGTTTCTCATGTTATAACGTTCATAAAAATCTCATGTTGGCGATCCTTTAGCATGTTGAACTTTAAAATTCTCGTATTGGAAAGTAAAACATGTCGAATTTATACAAAGGCTTTCCTCATAGCTGGTGATGAAGTTACTCGTGTTCAAACCATAACTCATGACTTTGGGATGATGGCGAAGATGCTCGATAAACCACATTTGTAAAAGGATTTTGCAACCTTCGAAGAATTAAGCCACTGCTTTGCATAATGTCAATGCTCGATAAATGTATGCCAACACCAACAGGACAAGTGTGTGATCTTCCTTTATAATGAGGACTTTTGCGATTCTAACCATACAAGTATCTACTGTCCCCTCCTCGTTTGGAAAAACCATGATTCCCATGAATGCCACAATAAACGCAAATCGGCAGTGAATTTGCCAAAGACCCTTATCTTGTTTGTTCCTTAAAACCTTTTCATGCATTTTGAACCCAGCAAATGCCCAAACCAAAAGTACAAGAAATGGAAAAAATAGCATCCTTTACTCACGTGGGCTTTCTTCATCTGCTTAGTGATGTTTAAGAGGTCAAAGAACTTGTGCACTGACACATCCCTTGGAAATATAAGTTGTTGCTTCCTCAAGTCCCAATCGAACGCAATGTACCCGGCAATCTCCTCCAAGGTACGGGTGATCTCAAAATCTGAAAAGTGGAAAACATTGTGGACAGAGTCCCAAAATGTTACCAAAGCCTTGATTAAATCTTCCCGTGGTGAACTCAAGAATGTCTATGAGGGCACCCATCTGCTTTTTACCCATTTCTAACCGTCTTCATCTGGATTATTCCACTACATACACAAGTGTAGTCTAGCCTGCTCACTGACGACTTCTGACGGATCCTGGATAATATTTATTTGTTCCTTTATGAGGTTAAAGTCAGGGCTGACTCTGATGAACCTTTTGTAAAACAAAATTAATGAACCAATGACGCAAATTTAGAGAAACGACCATATTGTAAATGCCCCCCCCTAGTTCTTCATAGGTTTAAGGTTGGGGGAAAGCCGTTCCATGATAGCTTTCGATAATGGTCCCTTGACAATTGACAATATCTAAGGCCATCCTGGCAAGAATGATTAAAATGTTGCCGAAACTAAATTGGCTTATTTTTACCAAAACTATATTTACTTGACCCCCCACTCTTTCTTTCCTTTATTTTTCAACAACAAAGGCCGAACCTTATATAGGTTGTCTACGTATCCCACATCTGGTGGGAATCAGATCTACATAGTTCGGTCAGCCTTGACTTTTGAAGTAACTATTTTCAAAAAATTTGGCAGAGTTACATGATATTTTCAAATATTGGGGTTTTCTTTAAAATCGGGCATTATTTCCTTCTTACATCACTTATGTTTTTTAATTTTGATTTATTTTCCTTAGCCATTCAAAATGCAAGCCAAAACAAATAAATGTTCACATAGCACACAGGATGCATCAGGATGGTCTGTTATTTTGGGTATACTTGTCCTAGATAGAACCAACCCCTGTGTTGAGTCCCCTAAGTCAAATGCACATGATGCAAACAAGCGCTCCTACTTGGGATCTTGCATGGGGTTGTGTTCTTCTAGGTTTAAATCCTGGGGTTTGGTCTATACTTGGGGTACCCGAGCGGACAACTGGGGCCGAAGAGGGGGAGACGTACTAAGAGTACTGAAGTCTGTCCGGCCTTGTCGATTGCCCAGCCTTGTTCTATTTGGTGTGACTTCTAACAAAAAATGGGCCATGCGCACGTGTGCACCAAATTTTAGAAGACTCGGATGGGTGGCGTAAGATGACAGTTATATACAATTCAAACAATATTAAAGTGACAAACAAATAGCATGTAGCACAAAAGGTTCACAAAATACAGCAATATTAACAATAAGCAAATCCAAGTAAAAATCATTAAAAGCTCGAACTTTTGAACCCTGAACCAGAGATTCTAGGTTCGATCCCCAGCAGAGTTGCCAGAGCTGTCACATCTACTTTTTACACTACACCCCCGGAAAGGAGTATATAAAGGGAGTTTTTCCAATTAAAGGACAATCGAAGCAGGATTTATTCATTTAAGGAAATTAGAGTCGCCACTTGGGAGATTTATGGTGTCCTAAGTCACCGGTTCAAATCCCTAATCGAGGAATGATTGAATCTGTAGTACAGTCTGCGGATTAGAAATCCAGGTAATGAATTTTGTTAACTCGGGAGAAGGTGTTAGGCACTCTCAAATTCCGTAGTTCTAGCACGGTTGATTTTATCATACTTGGCTTGTAAAATTGTTTAATTACTCATTTTTGAACCTATGTGCCTCTACCTTTTACCGCTTTTGAAATTAAGAAAATTATCTTGAAACGGGTTACACGTACGTATACCCATTTGTTTGGCGCGCCAAAATCATGTCACGCGAATGTGTTCATAATTAATAACGCTTTATTATTATTAAGAAAGTTTGGCCAAAGTTGCGCGAACACATACTCCGATTTTATTTTTTAGGAATCGTAGTCATGTCACGCGAACGTGTTCACAACCACAATAGTATTTTAGACGCGCCTAAAGGCTTTTCTACTAATTTCAAAAGGTCTAAGGTCATGGAATTTATTAATGAAAGAATGGAGTTTATTATTTTCTACCTTAGAGAAAGATGGACCAGCCATGTTATTTATTACTTTTGGGCCTGATGTGACTAAAACTTTTGGCCTAAAATTGTTTCTTCTCCAACAACCCAAAAACCAAATTCCTTAGAAACAAATCATCTGACCCAACATCCCAAACTCTAGGTATCACAATCTTATGAACAAATTAACCCAATTATTACACAAACCAAATTACTGTGATTCAATAGACCATTTATCTAGTCGAATGACTCAGAGCGAAACATTAACAATATTAATAGTGAACTAATATTCCCAACACATCCAAAGTACACAAGATTGGGAAATCAAGGGAAAATGGTTACAGAAACAACCATTATGGAAGGCAGGACCAGAGCAGTGAATTAACCCCAAGGATGATCTTTTGTAACTGAATCAAACTGATAGGCGGCATTCATTTTAAATCAAAAACCTTGGTGTCAAAGTTGATAGTGTTCAAATAACCCGGACAAAAGCGGACCAATACCGGCAATTTACTGCCAGTGCATGCTAGAGTATGCGAAATCTTCATGTGATGACACAAATGACTAAACATTGAGAAATTGATGACAGTGGCCCCTATGGCTCCTTCCTAACCAGTTAATTTCCCTTTCATATGCTAGTAAAAAACCAGCTGTGATGATTAGCACTCGTAAAGAATTCTCATTTCTCAAAATGCTAACTAAAAAACGGAAACTACTGAATTGACAGGAACAAATGGACTATTCCTAAATTTGCTAGTTCATAGAAGTGGTAGAGTATTTAGTCATGTGTTTAATTTCAAGCCATAAAACAGATTCGCAAGGATTAAATCCTAATACCAAGACTTCAGTTACTCAAATGAAATGCCAACAATGCAGAATTTGCACTCAAGAACCTGTGCACACATGCTGCTTAAACAGTGCATGACAAGGGAAATTTTCAGCAGGGATATCAGTCTAAATACATGATGACTACAATTAGCTACTAACAACAGATACCCCAACAACTCGTAAGGGTAAATTTAGCTCAAACACTACTAAAACAAGGTTCAAGATGTTTAGCATAAACAATGAGTCCAAATAGTAACACATAGGTCTCCGAACAATAACTAATTTCAAACACTTCCATTACCTCTCTTACTTGAGAAAATTCTAAGTAAAAGGCTATGAATAATTTGATGTGAGCTGCAAGTTAAGCAGCTTAAGAGGAAGAGTCCAGGGAATACCAATTACTGAGGAAAATCGTTCTCAATTTAAAATTCATTCAGTGACTGAATATCTATAGCAGAAGCACACAGAGGGCCCAATATCCAAATAGCATTCATGTCCTTTGATACCTAATATCTATACTAACATAATACTCAACATATTCAAGACATCATAAAGTATTAAACAACACAGATGAAAGCACAGTGTCTATATATATTGAAAACCAAATCAACTACACAAATCAACTAGCTCAAAGGTACAAATGCATTGTTAAAACCCTTGCTCAGTTACAAATCTTGACTTGAATAAGCTAATATTCATGTTCATCCAATCTCATACATTAGGAGGTGAAGTATATACCTGGATTTCAAAACAAACATAAATTCATGGCCTAGCAGCAGAACAAAAGCAGCAATAAGTCAGCTCCAAAACAACAGGGAAAATCAGCTTTGAACCAGATTTAAACTAGCAGAAATAGTAAGCGAGACCCAGTAATTAGAAACACTACCCAAAACTTGAACCAAACTCTCGAAATTCAACCAAAATCAGATCATTTCAACAGAGAGGGTAGGAAAAATATTTCAGTAATTGAAGAACTTCAGAAATCAAAAGAGAAGGCAATGAAACAGTGTTTCTTTTGATTTGTAATCGTTTTATGATTTATGAATTTTTAGCTCTCCAATTCTTGCCTTGAAAGGCAAGAATGATATGCTTTTATAGGCAAGGCCATAGGTCAACATTTAGATTTTGTTTTGCCCTTTAGTCCCTGATTTTGTGATTTGTTAGTCAAGTCATAATGTCAAAATTAAAGCCCCTGCTAGAAGCTTCTATGAGCTTCTCCAAGCATATATCCAAGATTCTCTACCCTAAAATTCCCAGGCTACCCTTTAAATCCCTGTTTATTATCCCTTTAAAACATGTCGGGTCAATTGGCCAAGCCAATTGGGCCACAGACCCAACACTAAATCCCTGCTTGGGCATGTTGCTGTTTGCAAACCCAGTAAACAACTTAAAGGCCCCATAATAGAATTTGACTCCATAATTTCCACGTAAAAAAATCCAATATCATTTTTCAGAAGTAACCTAATCAAGAACAAAATTCAGAGAACTAGACATCAGTTGTAATTTAATCGAATCAAAGGCCTAAGTTTATTAACTAATGATAAAACGTGATACTGAAATGGAGACAAATATCATGAGATGAACACAATAAAATTGAATGACATATTAGAGAAGAATAAAAGAAAGTTACGTAATTGGACAAATCTTGACTCGAATCTGACTGAGTTGCCCAGAAAAAGAAGTAAAGGAGAAGAACAAACGCCGGAATATCAAGAGGCATTGAACACAAGAACTTACCTCACAGCACTTGACTTTTCTAACTTCAACGCCAAATAATATTAACCGCTTGTTCTTCGTCAAGAACAAGTGGATAACACTATTTTGCGACAAAATCAAATCTAACACTTTATGACGACTGGAGCGATCACCTTGCATGCTTAGATTTGGACTTGGTACTTGGAGATTTTGATTTTAAGAGGATTTTAGGGAAAGTCATTAGGGATTTGGAAAGAGGGAGTTTAGGAGAGTATTTGGTGTTGGTTTGGGGTCGAACAGAAGTGGCGCTGCCGCCGAAGAAACTGTGGCAGCGCTAGGGTTTCCACTTTTAAACAGAGATTCGAGAGGTTCGAGGTATATTTGAACAGAATTGAATGGAGATCCGGGATAGGGTGGTGAAAAGGAATATCTGGTGTCAATTTAGTGCTGATTTGAGGTGACGCCACCACCAGTGGTGAGGGAATCTCTGGGCGGCGGTCGTTTAGGGTTTGAGGAGAGGGGTAGTGAAGGAGATGAGTGATGGGTAGGGGCGTTAGGACATGTATATGCTTAGGGGTCATCTGATTAGAAGGGAACAATGGCTCAGATTAAAGGACGTTAAGTGGCTTCTTTTTGAGTTTAATTGGGAGGCGGACTTTGTCGAGGAAATTTTGGGCCGGTCAAGGGTGAATTGGATGGGTATTTGGGGTGGATTTGGCCTTAGGTCTTCATAAGAGAAGCCTTTCATTTTCTCTCTTTTTTTCTTTTTCTTTGATTTTCAGAATTTATTAAATACAAATGCAAATAAAAATAAACCTGATTTGATCTTAAAACTAAACTAATTGTTTCCTCAAAAGAATAATTAAGTCCTAATTTAAAGAAACCCCACAAAATTCGAAATTAAAGAGCAAAAATGCAATATGAACTATTTTTGGTATTTTCTTCCATTTTTGTAACATTAGTCAAATAATTAACATAAAAATATAAACTTAGGTCCTAAATGCAAATGCGCTATTTTTGTATTTTCATGAATTAAATATGCCCAAAAAAATGCAAAAAACATAAAATTTATGCAATCAATTCCTAAAAATCAAATAATTAAAAGAAATATCCTAATTTTAGGAAATCTGTAGGAGTAATTCATTTGAGGCAAAAAACGCGTGCTCACAGTACACATTCTAGAGGAGGCAGAACTTATTAACTAGGAGAGTGAAAGTGCAGGACACATGTTTGGAAGAATTTTATTAAAGACTAGACTGAAAGGTCTGTTTTGAAAGCAATTGGTAACAGAGGTTGTTGGAAAGAAGTTGGATTAGTAAACAGAGTTCAAACACTTCAGGATAAGATCACACATAGCAAGTAAATAAATTAACTAATCACACAGGGGTTAAGGGATTTTGGGGATACGCAGACATTGATTGCACACATGACCCAAACAGGAGTATTAAGACTGGTATGGACATGCTCAGAGACAGTTTGACACTGGAATAATCACAAATCAGTCATGAACACATAAAGGAGAGTAGGGATTTGGGATTCACAAAGTGGTAAGTACACAGTTGGTAAAAGAATACAATTGTCCAGGCATGCTCGAATCACATAAGGGAATACATAAATTTAAAGGGAGGGAGTCATACTAGCATGCTTAGCTACAAACTTCACAACAAAATCATAAGTAAAAGCAAGCTAGAAATAAAATAAACTGAAACAAGAAGAGAAGCATGTTGTTGTTGAAACTTTAAATTAAACAAGGACATACCAGTGAAGACAAAGTAGGCAGAATGAACGAACCAAAGAATATAGATGATTAGCATTGGCTTGCAGCCAACAGAGATTTTAAGTAGGAGAGGGGTTTTTTGGAAGCCAAGTATGTGTGTCTTGTTTGTGAAAGACTTAGAGTATTTATAGTTGAAAGTAGATAGTGGAATAAGGTAAAAATCATAGTAGTATATTAGTTTAAGAACTCAGAATCAATCATCTAAAGAATCAAGAAAGTACTTCCTTGAGTTAAGGGAGTCAAGGCCAAACAGGAAGATTCAGTTCCATATAAAGGGAGGAAGGGGAATCAGTGCATGATTAAATAAGGAAAAGGTCAAGATTCAGTAGGTATAAAGCAGTCAATTAGGACCAAATCTAGAAAGACCCAATTAAGGAAAGACTAAGTAAAACAAAGTACCATAGTAAATAAGGTAATGCAATCAGTTAATTCAAATAGACGAGTAGAATTCTAGGACTTTGAAAGAAAATCTTTCAATTACCAAAAGTTAAAGACAATCAGAATCAATCATGGGGAATCATGATTTTGCATATTTCAACATATAAATAGAGACTATTGAACAGAAGTAGCAAACAAACAAGGTCGATTTTATAGGCAGAGAGAAACAAAAGATGAGCAAACATAGTCATGTACAGGTGATGTAAGTAGGCTAAAGATTCAGCAGAACATATTCGAACCAGGTAAACATGCTAACACATAGAAACGAAGTAAAGGAAAATCATGCTAACACGTGGAACCAAAGTGGAGAACCTCATGCTAACACACAGAAGCAGAGTAAATCAAATCAAGATAAAACACGGAGAGAAGTAAAGAAAATCTTTAAGTAATCAGGGCTTTTTAACATAGTTGAGTTAAAAAGCAGTAAGAACTTAGAATCGGTCAAGATAAACAAGGGAAAAGATTGAATCATGAAGAAATCAGTCGAAACAGGTACAGAAAGAACTCCGAAAACCCCAGTTTTTCAAAGGGAGTAAAAATGGTTTAGAGTAGAAGATCTTTCAAAAGAAAGCTCGAGAATAAGCAAATCACAAAAGGAAATAGTCTTAAAGCATAAAAATAACATAGATCTGAGAGATTCAGAAGAGAGGTAGGATTTCAAAAAGAAACCCAAGTAAAAATAAAAAAAAATATGTTGAAACTTCAACGATCGTGACGTATAAGGTGTGACTTTGCCCAAAATCACACCGTAGAACTCATAAGTAACAGAAACAGAAACCCTAGGTCCAAATCAACATGACCCGGGATGCTTGAAGGCCTTGGAGATGATGAGTAGAGCGATGAGAGACTCATTGGAGGCTTGGGTTGAAAGGGATAGTCACCGGAGATGACTGGAGAAGGAGGTGAGTGGAGGAGTCTAGGGTTAGGTTTTAGAGAATAGTGGAGATGAGAGAGCATCTGAAGGCAGCCGATTGGGAGAAATGACTTAGGGTTAGGGTTATTTGCAAATAAAAAAGGAAGGAATTGTTTGGACCGTTGATCTCAATGGGAGGTGGGTTCCTGGTTTGGGTAAAGGTTAATAGGGTGTGGGTCAGGCTTTTAATTATAAAATTGGGCTGGAAATTGGGGTCCGATTTGGCTATATTGAAAGCTAATTTGGCTATAATTTAAATAACTGATTTTTTCTTATTTTAATTTGTAAAAATAATAGATAATTTCTAGAAAATAATTTAAGGTTCCAAAATGATTTTAAAATACATAATTAACAATTTAAAAATACAAAATCTAATTTTATGCATATAAATATAATTAAATCTTAAAATTAGCTAACATTGCAATTATATGTAATTTATCTTTAAAAATACCAAATATAATTATAAAAATACATAAAAATTATTTCAGCCATATTTTAGCATAAATATAGAAATTAAATAGATTAATTATCAAAACAATAATTTTAAAAATAATTATTTGGGATTTTATGAATAAAAATGGAGAAACTATAAACCCTTAAAAATTATTAAAAAATAATAAAAACCTTGGGCATGCTTATATATGCATATGCTATTTTGAATTTATTTATGTATATTTAAAATATATAGAAAAAATTGGGTATCAACAACTATTGCACTATCTGTTGCACTGTCGCGTGTACAGTTGCAGGCGACCGCTTTCTATAGTCGCTTTCCAATTGTATAGTTGACTTATACTTCTGTCAAGGGAACAACAAGGGATCAGGTCCCTAGTCTGGTTCTTATGAATCTAAAGGCACACTGCCCAGATTATCTTGAGTTGATTAACTTGAATGATTGCACGAGACATGCTTCAGGTCCTTTATCTTTTTGTCTCATGAAGTAAGTTGTTTTACCTTCCTTGATGGTATTTATATATGTGTGACATCACTTATAATGATGTAAGCAAGGTTGGTAAAAAGCCTTCCACAAAAAGTTGACTGCTACACTATTCTTGTACAGTAGCATGTGCAGGCAGCAACTTTTCAACTGGAGAGTTGATTTCATATAGTCTCCTCGGGAACTGATAGAGACTCCACTCTGAATAGTTGAGGTATATCTCACGCTGGATCCCAAACTGGAACTTTGTGATCTTAAATTCTTGTGAATGTATAATAGGTTCCTTATCTGGTTTTGGATGATAAGTTTATTAGATCATCAAAACATAAAGTAAAGTACTTATGCCGAAAGTACTTATAACCTATCAAAAATGATTAAATTCCTTGAAGTAAATAGAGTCATGAAAACGTTGGGTATTTGGAAGGGATGGGGGCGAGCAAGGAAACTTGGGGACTTGGGGAAAGGCGGGTGAGGAGAGTAGTATAAAAAATATTTTATGCTCTCCAACCAAATACTAAAAAATATTTTTTTAAAAAAGTTTTTCACTCACCAATTAAACAAGAAAAAATAAGTAATAAAACCATAAAATATTTTCCATGAAAAATATTTTCTTCATACCAAACACACCCTTAGTCTCAAAGGTGGACCACAAAAGCTTTTTTGTTTTGTATACTAATGCTTGTTCTACTATTTTGCTCAAGTCTGATTGAGAAAGAAATTTCAAGGAGTAAAACAAATTAAAAAGATACACTGATATCAAGTAGTATAATATGTTTAATACTATTTTGCTCAAATCCTCGAACTATTATTCAAAAACTCTTTCTTTTTTCTTGTAATCTTTGTGGCAAAACAAATATTGATATTGTTGACAAAATTATGTATTCTTAAATGTTACTAACAATTAGGAGTATCATATCTTCCTGCTCAAATTCTTTTCTTTTTCCTTAGGAACTGTAAAAAATATTTACCGAAAAAAAGAATATTTGGTGCCAGGGGTGGTATTGCAAAATCTAAAATCCAAAGGATCTGATGGTAATTAACCCATTTCTGTGATGCGTCGGCTTGTAAGTGAATTTTACTGGATGCCCAAAAGGGAACCGACGAAGTAAGAAGTTTTGCTTTCCAAATCATTAGTTAAATAATCTTACATTTTAAACTTTCCAATTCGATTCTATTTCATTTTCTATCTTTCTTTCAACATCAAGCAATTTATAGCACCTAAGAAACAAACAAGTTTCTCACCCTTTCAGCTGACGCCTTGGTTTTGATTCATTCATCTTCCTTTCACTCTATTCTTCATTTTCCAAATATTCATTTCTTGAAACTTTTTCCCATAAAATCTGCTTCTTTTCTGAAATCAATCACTTTGTTGCAATCTTTTTATTGAATTGCTATTTGGATTTTTTCTAGATTTTGAAGAAAGGGGGTGAATCAAAAAGTTTATTATTGATATTTTCTTGGATTGGGGTCTGGTTGTGAGAAGTTTGTAGTGGGTCTTGGCCAAAATTGAGTCTTTCATTAATTTGATTTGTTGGATTTTTTGACCTCATGATTGTTCTTTGAAGTGGAATTGATTTGTGTGGTGGATCATATTTGATCATTGTGAGAGATTGATATAGAGAGATGGCTGCAAAAGAGTTGATTGAGATCAAATTCAGGCTTGCTGATGGCAGTGATATTGGACCCAACAAGTATATGCCTAACACCAGAGTTGATACTCTTAAAGAAAAGATTATTGCACAGTGGCCAAAAGGTTGTAAATTTTCTTTAACTTTACTCATTATGTGATTCAATTGAAGAATACTACTTTTTTAAAAATTAAATCCAGCTCCTTTTCTTTGGGTGCATAATTTGTTTGCTGGTTGGATATTTTGCTGTTTGAGTTTGCAATTTTAAATTTAGTGCTTCCATTGTGAACATATTTTGGTCTATTGACAATAAGCAGTTTCTTGTCCTTGTATTTTCTTGCTTTTATTCTATCTTGGACCAAGGGGGAAAGTTTGTGATTTTTTGAAATGGTTGCAGTTAATTGTTATATCGACTGGAGTTTTTGTCTCATGAAACTGTCCGTTTAAGGAAAGTTAAACCTTGTATTTTCGATCATAAGTGAAAGATTCTAAACAAGGGATATATGGAGTGGGACCATGGATTTTCTTTCGATTTACCATTTCAATAATTTGATGCATTTTGCTAAGAGAATGAATGTACCTGATTACTATTTATGTTCCGTCTTTTCATCCGTTGTGCCACCACGATCTTCTTATTGAATTTTAGCTCGGAAAGTCAATGTTTCACGGACAAATAATACGCCATTACAGACCTGCTGCGTATCAATTAAGGAAAAAGTAACACAACGTATAAGACCTCTATCTTTATATTGATCTTGAATATTATTAGCAGAGGCATTTGTCCCACGGTGGTTATATTGATCATCAGTTTATTGAGTTTTTGATAATCTTACATACTTCTGTGGTTCTGCCCCTTAGTTGCGTATTCTTGACTATTATTGGTTGAGTACATCTCCAGATTGTTTTGAGATATCCCTTAATTCCATGTGCCATTTTTATGTGAATATTCTTAACCTGTTGAATTCAGTTATAATTAATTCTGCCTTAATGCTTGATATTTGTCACATCTGTTACGTATAAATGTGAAGTTTAATCACTGGCAACTATAATTGAATAATTGAAAGGAAATCTCTTTTAATTCACAGCATTGATAAATAAGCTTACAATACATTAGGATTCTTACTTGTGGACTTCACCACCTCTTTTGCAAGAGTAGTTAGCTTCATTTTAGCAAATTAACCTTCCGCTCATCAGACAAGTCATACCAGTCAAAATATTCCTCCATAGCTGATAGCCAATCAGCAAATATAGTTGGATTGAGCTTTCCATCAAAATCTGGTAAGCCCATTTTGACCTTCTTTCTGATGTTCCCCGTAGTACCTTGATTTTCATTGAGGGGTCCGTTTAGTAAAGGTCGACTCGATGGTGGTTGACGCATCTGCAGAGGCCTTTTTGCCACAACTCTTTTTTCAGTTGGATTAGGTTGTTGGTCAAAATGTTGAGCATCTTCTCCGGCCTCTGGTCTTTCATGTGAAACAATTTGGACAGATTCCTTTTTCCCGTTCACTGATAAATCAGTTCGCGGCTTCGAGTTCTGCAACTCAAGCGCTCCCACACGAGCTTTTAGATTCTGAACTTGCTCACCTAACTGCAGTAGCAACTCATCCCTTTGACTATCAGTTAGTTTCTCGAGTGAAGGTTTTCCCACGTTATTTGACATGATGCCAACCCCTCAAATACCAAACAAAGAGAGTAGGTTCTTTTGGCCTGGATATGAACTGACAACGAGAGGGACGATAATGTGGACAACAGTATACGCAGGGAAATTGAGGTTTTCCAACTTAGAAGCTGAGCAAAGATGCAGAGATGAATGAGGTCAAGAAGAGAGAGAGAGAGATATTAAATATATTTCTGAAATATTATGTTTTCTCCAACTTGAGGGTTAACATGCATTTTATATGAACAATTACTTGGGCATCAAGCAAGGATGAGAGCAGGGAAGCAATTGTTTGTCAAACTTGCTTCCTCCAAGCTTTGACTATTGAAGAATTTAAAATACAAACTCAAGGGGAAATTCTATAGAGCCGTGGTTAGACCTGCGATGTTGTATGGGGCGGAGTGCTGGCCCGTGAAGAACTCTCATGTTCAGAGAATGAAGGTTGCGGAGATGAGGATGCTTAGGTGGATGTGCGGTCACACCATGCTAGATAAGATTAAGAATGAAGTTATTCGAGAGAAGGTGGGGGTGGCCCCGGTGGATGAGGAGCTGCGAGCGGCTGGAGATTGTTGGCGGTCGGCGAGGCAGAGGGAGACCTAAGAAGTATTGGGGAGAGGTGATTAGGCAGGACATGACTAGAATGCAGGTTTCCGAGGACATGACCCTTGATAGGAAAGTCTGGAGGTCTAAAATCAGGGTTGTAGGATAGGGGCTCCTAGTATTTTTCGTACGCCTCATCCGGGGTTCGGTGTGGGTCGGCAGGGTTACCCATAGATGATTTGTGTTTTATCTTATGTCCCCCCTATGGCTGTTAGTTATGGTAGTTACTGTATGATATTGTTGTATGCAATTGTATTTATGTTTCGTATGTTTAGAGAATTATTTACGCTATTTCTGCTGGAGTTACTAATGCTCTATTGTTTGTGTTTTTGTTTTTGTTTTTGTCTTTGTTTTTGTTTTACTGCTGTTTTTCCTTTTATCCTATGAGCCGGGGGTCGATTGGAAACAACCTCTCTGCCCTTTCGGGTAGGGGTAAGGCTTGTCTGCATATTACCCTCCCCAGACCCCACCTGGTGGGAGTATACTGGGTAGTTGTTGTTGTTGTTGTTGTTGTTGATATACTCACGAGTGGGAGTAAGGGAAAACAATCCAACCACACCTCTCTTAGCGCGCGGCTTTCTGCATCTCACTGGTGAACCTTGGAGCATATGCAGCAGATTCACCAGAAGCAAGTGCGGCTCAAGTACATACGGGGCGCCAAAGTTTAATATGAGGCCTGAATTTTTAAAATAAAGTTATAAGATAGGTTTTTATTTGAAGTCTATTCTTCTAATTTTTCGAGATATAAAGTTAATAATTTTTTTTATAATCAATTTTCTCTAATAATTCTTGCCCGATTGATATTATAGCCAATTTATTTAATCTTTCTTGAGATATTGTTGATCTTAGATAAGATTTTGCATAGCAATAGAAGTATAAAAGTATTGTTGAACACTTGAACTAGTGAATTGACGGAGAAAGAAGGCGAGTAATGAAATCTTGGAGAAAGAAGGTGAGTAAGAATATTAAAAAGAAACACAAAAAATGTATAGGGTTTTCTGAAACATGAAGAGATTGGGAAAAAAAAGATTGACTTGGACAAATTAAGTAAGAGAACAAATTTTTTAATGAAGGAGTAAAACATGGGAAACTTAAAATTGGAAAAATTATTCATCTACCCATTTTTAAGTAAGTCAAATTATTATTTATTTATATATCTAAAAAGTTTTCTTTTCTTTATATTAAAAATTCTACTTTTATATTAACTACATATTATTCTTTTAAATATCTATGAACCTATTTTTTTTTTTTTTAGTGGAGTTGACGGCTAATTTTCTCTCTCTTCCTTCTCTCCTCTCGGCGCACGTTAGTTAACGTACGCCGAGCTTGGCTCCCATGGCGAGAGGAAGGGGACGAGGCAGGGATCGACCTAGGAAGCTGCCAATTACAATCATAGATCGAATCATTTCAACTATAAACCACCCAGTCAGTGTAAATAAACCCATTGACACTGTTCCATTAGCTGATACTGTTCCATTGACTACCACTGTTCCATTGACACAATCAGTTGAGGTATTAGAAGCAGATGAAGTTTCATTGCTTCCTCAACCCCAGATGGTACAAGGAAATGGTGGAATCGACCACATGCAGAACCTATCTCAAACACCTGTGACAGAGCAAAACAAACCAGAGGAAGGGACCAATGAAGTAGCTAAAGGATGGGCAAATCTCTTTCAGAAGAACCGATTTGCTTCTAATGGCATGGCGTTGGAGTATATCCCACCGACTTTGATTGATGGCAAACCAGTAGGTCATTTGATTAATGAAGAAGTGGAGGCGGAAGAACAGAAATGGAGTGCCCTAGTAGTTTTTGTGTTAGGGAATGGACCAGTGTACAATGCAATGAAACGTTTCATTAACCTACATTGGTCCCATGTACCCGAACCAGATCTATATTATCATGAGGGCTACTATGTAGTCAAATTTCGATCACTGGAAGATGCTAAAGAAGTTCTCTATGCTGGGTCATACTCCATTGCAAATAGACCTATGGTCCTGAAGCAATGGACTGCTGATTTTGATTTCAATGCTGCTTTTCCTACTGAAATCCCTCTGTGGGTCAAGTTTCCTAAACTCCCTATGTCATGCTGGGGAATCAGATCCTTGAGTAGGATAGCCAGTGTCCTTGGTAAGCCTATTTTTGCTGATGAATGTACGACTAAGCAGACTAGAATTTCATATGCTCGCGTGCTTATTGAGGTGAATGTCTCTAAAGAGTTGCCAAATGAGATTGAGCTAATAGATCCAAATGGGAAGAAATTTGTGCAGGAAGTGGCTTATGATTGGAAACCATCATATTGTGAGAAATGTCTTATGGTTGGACACAATTGCTTGGCTAATCCCAAACCTCCCCAACCTACTCAAATGCAAAAAACTAGAGTACTTCAGGAGTGGAGAGCTAAAGCTCCAAACCAGACTGTTATGCAGCAGTAGGAGGCTCCTAAACAACAGCTTGGACCAAAGCAGAATGATGTACCTCCTAAAGATGTTGCTCCTTTAGGAAGTACAGAGTTGAACAAACAGGAAGATAGAGGCAAACAGGTGCAGTCTCCAGAGTTCGATCTTGCAAACTTTCCCCCATTATCTCCTGTTGTGATGAGAAACAGATTTCAAGTAATGTCAGCTAGTAGACCAGGAAATCCTCCAGATGAAGGGGGTCCTAGTTATACCCAATGAAGTGTTTATTTTGGAACATTAGAGGTGTGAATAAAAGGTATAAGCAGAAGGAAGCTAAGGAATATTTTAGATATAATAAATTTAACCTTGTTGGTCTGGTAGAGACAAAGGTTAAGGAGAGAAATGCAGATTGAATAGCTAAGCTGTTGGTTCCAGGATGGGATATGCTAACTAACTATAGGGACTCTCCAAGGGGTAGAATTTGGGTCTTATGGGATACTCAGAAGTTTAGGATCACTGGTATTCAGGAGGAGGCTCAATTCCTTCATTGTAGTGTCAGTACCCCTGCAGGTAATCTGGTTTGTTTCCTCATTGTGGTGTATCGCTTCAATGGCTTGGATCAAAGGAGAACACTGTGGCAACAGCTACAAATCTTTCTGCTGGAATTACAGACCCTTGGCTAGTAGCAGGTGATTTCAATGCTGTTATGTCTATCAATGATAGGCAATCCTGTAGTCAAGTTAAACAAGCTGAAACTCTGGACTTCACTCAATGTATCCAACTGTCTGGGCTATCAGAACTCCCTTGCAAAGGGGAATTTTTCACATGGACCAATAAACAAACTGGCAATGATAGAGTTTGTAGCAGATTGGACAGAGTATTTGGTAATTATGAATGGATGATTAAGTGGAGCCATGTACAAACTGTATATGACTCCCCACTAATCTCTGATCATAATCCAATGGTGCTCACTTTGACTGAAGATACTATGATCAGGAAGGCTCCCTTCAGATTCTATAATGCATGGGCTAATCATAAGGACTTCCAGCAACTTATCAAGGAGAACTGGAAAAATACTACTCAGGGTACTGTCAAGGAGGTGTGGAATAATCTCAAGGCACTGAAACCAGTTTTAAAATCTCTAAATTTTAGAGATTTTATAAACATTGCACAGAAAATTGAGTCTAGCAGGGAGGAGTTGAAAGACATTCAGAACCAGATGATGCTGAATTACACTGATGATTTGCAGATTAAAGAGAAAGAACTTGTCTTGAAGTTAGAAAAATGGTCAATGATAGAAGAGAATATCCTATAACAGAAGTCCAGGGCCAGAGGGATCCAATTGGGAGACTCAAACAATAAATATTTTAATGCTGTCTTGAAGGAAAGGAATCAATACAAAAGCATAACTGAACTGATTACAGCAGGGGGAACCAGGATTACCAATCCAGATGACCTTAGAAAGGAGATCAAGGATTTCTTTAAGTCTTTGATGGGAACATCAGCTGCCTCACTACCAGCAATTAACAGATTGTATATGAGTAATGGTCCAAAGCTCACACATCACCAGAAGCAACAGTTAGCTGCTGATATCACTGCTGCTGAGATTCTGGACAGTTTAAAATCCATTGGTGATGACAAAGCACCGGGGATTGATGAATATAATGCTTCTTTCTTTAAGCAGACCTGGAGTATCACTGGCAATCATATAATCAAGGCAGTCATGAATTTTTTCCAGTCCAGTAAACTGTATAGACCAGCCAATTGTGCTTCCCTCACCTTGATACCTAAACTTGCTAATCCACAATCAGTTAAGGAGTTTCGACCAATTGCTTGCTGCTCAGTCTTATACAAAATAATTTCTAAGATACTGGCCAACAGATTACAAAAATGTATGTCCAGTATCATTTGTGATGCCCAAGCAGGATTCATGCCAGGCAGGAGGATTGCAGACAATGTTATACTGGCCCATGAACTAATTAAACATTACTCAAGAGCTCATGTGTCTCCTAGATGCATGATTAAAATTGATTTGCAGAAGGCATATGACTCTGTTGAATGGATCTTCTTACAGCAGGTAATGGAGGCCTTAGACTTCCCAGGCAGATTTATGAAATGGATTATGGAATGTGTCCAAACAGTCAGTTACACAGTGATGGTGAATGGGGAAACTACTGAACCCTTCCAAGCAGCTAAAGGTCTGAGACAAGGTGATCCAATTTTCCCTTTTTATTTGCCATAGTGATGGAGTATCTAAGTAGAGCTCTTGCTGAATTGAAGAAGGATACATGTTTTCTATTTCACCCTGGCTATAAAAAGCTAGGCATTACTCATCTTAGCTTTGCAGATGATCTATGATGTTTGTCAAAGGAGAGCATCAATCTGTAGCAACCATGTTTAAGTATTTTTCTCACTTCACTGAAGCCTCTGGGATGAAAGCTAATCTGAGTAAGAGTTCTGTTTATTTTGGTGGTGTTCCTACTGATATCCAGCATCAACTTGTTGATCATCTTGGCTATGTATATGGGGAGTTGCCTTTCAAATACTTGGGAGTTCCCTTATCTACCAAGAAAATGACCTTAGTGCAATGGCAGCCACTGGTGGATAGGATCACTGCCAGGATCACATCCTGGACTGCCAGAAAACTGTCTTATGCTGGCAGAGTTCAATTGGTTCAATCAGTGATATTTGGCATACAAGCATATTGGGCCCAACTTTTCCTTATTCCTTCAAAAATCTTAAAGATGCTAGAAGCAGTATGTAGATCCTTTATATGGACAGGTTCAGCCAGTATATCAAAAAAAGCATGTATAGCCTGGGAAAAAGTATGCTTGCCTAAGTAAGCTGGAGGCGTAAACATCATGAACCTGCTAGTGTGGAACAAAGCTGCTATTACCAAGCTTGGATGGGATTTGGCTCATAAGAAGAATGCACTATGGGTAAGGTGGATTCATACAGTCTATATAAAGCAACAACAGTTAGAATCCATAGTTATTCCCGACCAAGCCAGCTGGATGGTCCGGAAGATTATTGAAGCTACTATTTCATTGCAGCAATCTCAGATGATGCATAAACCAGTGTGTACTATAAAGATGTTGTATCTACACCAGATTGGACAATTGCCTAGAGTCATGTGGAAGAACTTAACCATCCAAAACTATGCCAGACCCAAGGCAGTTTTCAATCTCTGATTGGTGTTGCAAGACAGATTACCTACTAAAGACAGGTTGGGCCAGTGGAACTTGAATGTAGATAGCACCTGTGTATTATGCCAACAAGATATGGAGAACAGAGATCATCTTTTCTTTTCTTGTCCCTTTGCTAGTCAGCTGAGGCATCAAATAATGGTATGGATTGGAGTAACTCAGCCTAATTGTCAGAATTGGGAGCAGTTTATTCACTGGATCATTGCCAAAACTAGAGGGAAAACTAGTCGAGCTCACATTTTCAAAATGACTATAGCAGAATTGTTCTATGCTACTTGGTTAGAGAGAAACTCGAGGTTATTTAAGAATGTCATTTGTTCTAGTGATCAATTACTTAGGACCATCGCATATGTTTGTAATGTTAGGAGTACCCCTAAAGTTAGCCTACAGCTTCAGCATTTTCTACTGTAAAATAGAAGGATAGGTACAGTGACAGTAGACGCTGATTAAGTTTTCTCTTTGATAGTCAGCTGTGTTTAGCTGCGCTATGGATTTGTATTGAAACCTCTTTGATGATTAATACAAAATTTTAATTACCAAAAAAAAAGCCTATTATTTTTTTGGGGGCCCAAGGCACAAGCCTTACTACACATAAGGTTGGAGCCGGCCATGACCAGAAGCATACCCACTTTAAGTACATATATGCAAACATACCTGCTAAGAAAATGAGCTTAAACAACTTCAAGGTCTTAACCTTTCCTATGACAATATTAGCTCTAGAATTTGGGTCCGTCTTGTCATTTCCAGACCATCTTTATTAGTATTTGCTAACAGGTTTGCCAATAATTGGAAATTGATGAAAGTGGAGGGATATCCTTCTGTTATCCCACTTTTTTTGCTTTAAATCCAAATAAAAAGTGTTTTACTTTTGCTAGTTAAACTAATGACAATGTTCCGAATCTCTAATAACAATAAAGGTGGGATGTTTCCATTTGTTCATCTGTTACTGTTATGAGTTAATTTTAAGACCCGTCTCAAAAAGCTACAAAAGGAGCACGTAATATGATGACGGGTGTTTTTTCCTTCTTCCTTGTTTTTCTCATGGCAACATATTTTGTGCTGTCTGATCAGTGGCTCAAATGTTTTGTCTTATAGGAAACTTGAATCTGCAATCACATGTGCTGCTCTTAATTTAACTACTTGTTTACTCAGCTACAGTCCTCTTTGCTGACATAATATCTCAATTTGGCAGATAAAGATTATGGGCCAAAGACAATAAATGATGTGAAGCTTATTAATGCTGGAAGGATACTGGAGAACAGTAGAACACTTGGTGAATCCAGACTTCCAGTTGCTGAAGTACCAGGAGGTGTCATCACCATGCATGTTGTTGTACGTCCTCCTATGAACGAGAAAAGCAGTGGTAAGTTACTTTTTTATAATTATCGATACTAAGATCATGGTGACTGTCACGGGGTCGATTTTGGCCAACTCCAAAACCACGCCCATGCGGCAGTCAAGCCCCGCCTGACTCAGCCTTTCCCCAAAATTTGCCAATCGTCCACAAGTTTAGCCTTAGACGAAATTTAGGCAGCCAAAACAGAATTTAAAAAGAGACAAGCATATACGGGACAAATTTCCCAACCTTTGCATTAGTATGGAAAATATACAAAGGACCCTCCCTTGACAAAGAACACAATCCGTTCTTATGCCAGCACTAAGATTCACTCATTCCAAACCTTAGCCCCCTTTGGAAACTAGAAACCCTCACGTTCCTCTCGTGTTTCCCACAAAGAAATTCCCTTGAACTTTCCTTGCCCCTATCTGCCTAAGCCGAGGTCCTATTTATAGAACATAGGAACCCTTCACTTGGCAGCACATGCACATTGTCGTCTAACAGCCTTCTCCCACTAAGCTACACACGTTCGTAACTTGTAGCTGACAACCCCAGCCACTTAGGATCCACTACTCACGAAATGGGGCATTATACAAGCATTACAAGATAATGGGAATAATGGGAGATCATGCTACAAACAAGGTAACTGCCGCCAACTGCTCATGTGCACTGCATGTGCCAACTTCATGGCCAGCTGGATTCCGCCTAAGGCTGCCTTGCGCCGCACCTTGGTTCAATCGGACATTGTCCGTGCCAATGTCCCTTGCCCGCAATCAGCTGCCATGCCTTTTCCGCACAAGCTCGGCGCCGCTGCCGCCGCACACTGTCTTGGCCTGGTTTTCCGCCTTGTCCGAGTCAGCCCATATTTCCCTCGTGCCATCACTTGCATTTCCTTTCCTATAGCCTTGCCTTGGCTATTGAAAGCCTTTGCCGATAACCCGCATTTCCGTTTCACCTTAGCTTAGCCCGCATTTAGCTGTCACGACCCATAAGTGCCATGCCCACTGTTTTGCGCGCATGCCCATGCCATGCCGCACGACCTTTGCCGAATGCTGCCTTGTCAAGCCCTTCCAAGCAAACCTTGCCCGCGCCAAGGTCTTGGCCTTGCTTGCCCATTCCAGCCCGTCGACCCACTGATATTGGCGCGCATGCCGTACCATGCTGCCGCCCGTCCATTGCCGATGTTCAAAGTTAGGGTCCTAACAAACCACCCACACCCTTTGAAATCGACATCCTCGTCGAGCCGTCTCAATTGACGTATCTCGGAGGGTCATTGACATACCCCCCTTCTGGTTCATCTGTCTCCGCCACCTCTCCCCGTCCCTGTGCCGCTAGTACCGCATTTACCTTAGCCTGCACTGGACAGTTCCTCTTCAAGTGCGGACCACCACAAGTGAAACAGCCATCGAACTTGTTGTTTCTTTCCTTGCCCTTGTGCATTTCTCGTCTCACAATGTCGGCAAGTTCCCCACTTCCAGACGCTTGGCCTTTCCCGTTTCCCTTCCATTCCCTTGCTTTGTCCTTCCTTCCATCGGACGTTGAATGCGAAGATGCAATAGGTTCCTCACCTATTTTCAGGTCTGCCAACGCATCTGCAGCTGCAATGGCAGTAGAGAGGCTTTGCACATTTTGCCTTCTCAACTCCAATTGCGCCCAACTCTTCAACCCGCTCATGAAGTAATGCAGCTTGTCTTCTTCTGCCATGTTACTTACATTGAGCATCAAGGATGAAAACTCCTTGACATATTCCCTCACTGTGCCACTCTGTTTCAAATGACGCAGTCCATCGCGTGCCATCCACGATGAATTTGTTGGAAGGAATTTGGATTTTAATTCCCTCCTCAGCATCTCCCAAGTTTCAACCTTGGGCAGCCCAGTACTTTCCGCTTCTGCAACTCGTGTCCGCCACCACACCTTAGCATTATCCGTCAAATACATTGGTGTGATCACCACTTTTTCATCATCCGGTACACGTGCAGCCTGGAAATACTGCTCCATATCCCACAGGAAATTTTCCAGTTCCTTGGCACATCTTGCACCCCCATAGGCCTTAGGCTCCAGAATTCTCAACTTAGTGCGCTCATCATTTCTCGGGGCAGAATTTTGTAATGCCCTTCGAAGATCAGCCACTTCCTCGCGTAGTTCTTCCTTCTCTCGGCGTACTAAAGCCATTTCTGCCAGCGTTGTCTCATGTCTCGCTGCATAATCCGCCTCCAGCCTCGCCATTCTCGCAAGAACAGAAGAATCACCGCCACTTTCAAGAGCTTGCCCGATTTGTGCTTCCAACTGCTCAACTCTTTGACGCAGCTCCGCATTCGTGCCACCCGCCATGTTCTCAAAAATTCCAACGTATTCTGCCATTGATCGTTTCGCCACTGCCACAACTTGCTATGGCTCTGATACCAGTTGTCACGGGGTCGATTTTGGCCAACTCCAAAACCACGCCCATGCGGCAGTCAAGCCCCGCCTGACTCAGCCTTTCCCCAAAATTTGCCAATCGTGCACAAGTTTAGCCTTAGACGAAATTTAGGCAGCCAAAACAGAATTTAAAAAGAGACAAGCATATACGAGACAAATTTCCCAACCTTTGCATTAATATGGAAAATATACAAAGGACCCTCCCTTGACAAAGAACACAATCCGTTCTTATGCCAACACTAAGATTCACTCATGCCAAACCTTAGCCCCCTTTGGAAACTAGAAACCCTCACGTTCCTCTCTTGTTTCCCACAAAGAAATTCCCTTGAACTTTCCTTGCTCCTATCTGCCTAAGCCGAGGTCCTATTTATAGAACATAGGAACCCTTCACTTGGCAGCACATGCACATTGTCGTCTAACAGCCTTCTCCCACTAAGCTACACACGTTCCTAACTTGTAGCTGACAACCCCAGCCACTTAGGATCCACTACTCACGAAATGGGGCATTATACAAGCATTACAAGATAATGGGAATAATGGGAGATCATGCTACAAACAAGGTAACTGCCGCCAACCGCTCATGTGCACTGCATGTGCCAACTTCATGGCCAGCTGGATTCCGCCCAAGGCTGCCTTGCGCCGCACCTTGGTTCAATCGGACATTGTCCGTGCCAATGTCCCTTGCCCGCAATCAGCTGCCATGCCTTTTCCGCACAAGCTCGGCGCCGCTGCCGCCGCACACTGTCTTGGCCTGGTTTTCCGCCTTGTCCGAGTCAGCCCATATTTCCCTCGTGCCATCACTTGCATTTCCTTTCCTATAGCCTTGCCTTGGCTATTGAAAGCCTTTGCCGATAACCCGCATTTCCGTTTCACCTTAGCTTAGCCCGCATTTAGCTGTCACGACCCATAAGTGCCATGCCCACTGTTTTGCGCGCATGCCCATGCCATGCCGCACGACCTTTGCCGAATGCTGCCTTGTCAAGCCCTTCCAAGCAAACCTTGCCCGCGCCAAGGTTTTGGCCTTGCTTGCCCATTCCAGCCCGTCGACCCACTGATATTGGCGCGCATGCCGTACCATGCTGCCGCCCGTCCATTGCCGATGTTCAAAGTTAGGGTCCTAACAGTGACTGTGTATCAGATAGATGCTTTAATTGTATCATGTGCTCGTTTCTAAAGTACATGAATATAGTAGGACGGCCGTCACTAATCGGCTGTAGCTCGTGTCCCATTGAGGATACTCATAATAAGAGCATCAACTTATAACTGCTCAGATTGCCTAATCCTGTTTTTGACATTCCTTTGTTAAAATATTTAGCTGTAACAGCTCAATCGCATTTTCCTTTTTTTCCACATTCCTTCATCCAAATCTGTTTTTGTTTCACTTGCAATAGAAGATATAAAATCTTGATGCCAAAGCATATCCGATCTGAAAGTATCATATAGCTATTGACCAACAGTATTGCTATATTTTTATTTACATCATCTAGAAGATAATGCTCCCTCCCTCGTAATGTACTTGGTCCTTTTCCCTTATCCGTCCCAAAAGATGACACCTTCTAATTTAGAACTAGTTAATTTAACAATCATTTTTCCGTTGACATAACTTGTTGTAAGTTCTGTTGGATGCAGTAAGAATTTGATTGGTACGACAGTGCTTTTGGTGTTCTTTGAATATATTTAGCTTATACTATGTCAAAAATCTTAATTTCCTTATTAACCTCCGTGTCCTAAAGAATTGGGACAGAGAGTAAGTATTAGGTGATAAATTCTTTTAGCCAAGGGTCTATAGGAAACAGTCTCTCTGCCCGTCCTGGGTAGGGTTAAGGCTGCATATATCCTACCCTCCCCACCCCACTTGTGGGACCGCACTGGGTTGCTGTTGTTGTTGCTGAGGATGACAAATTCTTTTAGCTTTTCTATGTCACATCCGTTAGAGTGCGGCCCTTCCCTGAAACCTGCGTGAATGCAGATGTTGTGACCTTTACGTGCTGAGGATGACAGCTCAAATTCAACTTCTCAACCTTGATTCACTTAGTCACTCCCCGGGGAGGGGGGGGGGGGGGGAGCTCTTTACTGCTTATGGTTGTAATTGTGCTGTTCAATAAGTGTTCAGATTTCAGCTAAACCAGTTAACTAAATTGTTAATACAGTTAGGGGTCTTTCCCGTGCACAACCTGCATGAAGCTTTTTGAAAAAGTACTTGAGAGCTTCTTGACCTTGCATAAATTTGTCTGCCTGGTTCTATATTTCACATGTTTAGGAGAAAAATCTATTCATTGTCTATGATCCATTTGTTTGAGCCTTCTTATGATTCCTCCTCCCCGCCCCCCACCCGACCCCAAAAGCATACTGAGTAAATTGTTCATGCATTTGTCACAGATAAACTGCAGGACGATTCCCTGAAGAAAGGCGGCTGTGGATGCACAATATTGTGATCCATCTGACCAGATAACAAGAATTACTCCAAGTTTAGTAATATCCCATAGCTCGTGGATTTTTCAGTAGCGAAACTTTTGGATGCTTTAAGAAATATCTTGAACGTTAGTGGAATCCAAGAAGGTATGAAATGACAAAATTCGAAGATCAAATATCATTAAAGCTCTTTACTTTTACCTTTTTTCCTTCTCTTTTCATTGTTTCAATAGAAGGCAAAAAGGGATTGGTGCCTTCGCTGTGTAGGAACTTCTGTGGAAAGGGTGTAAAAGTTTTACTTTATTTTTCAGGTGGGCGTGAGGGATGGGGGTATTTGGGGGCAAACTAGTTACAAGAAGCACAAAAGAACCAAAAGAATTGTTAAAAATCATAGATGGTTTGATTTCATTTGATTCCACATTCAGGCAGTTCTACCTTGATACGCTATTTCTTCTGTTATTGAAGCTCCAATGTTTATGGCATCAAATCGACTATGCCAATATATTGCTTGGGAAAACATGGAAAAATAGAGATTCATATAGCTAACTCCAACTTGTTTGGAACTGGCGTAGTTGTTATTTCCACGTAGGATATGATTTATAAACATGGTCGCTGATCATTACACCACTAGGTGTTAAAACTAAAAACCAAACTGGTCTTACTTCTGTCTGCTCGAACACATTGGAAGGGAAAATCTTCAAAATTATAGACAAAGCAGCTCAGTATGAGAATTTTTTTATGCCTCTTAAGGTAGAAGCAGCAGTGTTAATTACAGGATAATCTAATTTCTATACATAATATTACAGCCAAATACAGGTAAAAATGGGAAATGAGGCTATAATATAAGGGATATCTAGATCTACGCTTAACTTAGAAGGGTAACAAAATTTAATAGCCACATTTCAACATTTACACAGAAGCAAGGCAGCTTGCGGGATTGGTTCCTCAATATTTGGAGCTTATCTTGGCAAGCTAGCCATAAAACTGAACCAACTTATAGCGCTAACTTGAGACGTACTCACCGAGAGCTTATGAAGAAATGGATTCAAAGAGTGACTATGATGGACTGTCTACAATGGACGATGAGGAACGATTTAGCTGCACGAGCTTCGTCTTAGATGATCTGACATTCTTGAGAGTCATCTTCAGTTTTTGTCTCTCGCCTTCAACCTCCGCAAACTGGAGGCTTAGCTGGGAGTATCGATCGTGCATCTCCCTAAGTTCATTCTCCATAGCTACATGCTTTTCTTTAATTTGCAACATTTCCTTGATCAACTCATTAATGTCTCTGAAGCTTTTGAAGATTGCTTCGTCATCACTGTGTTGTTTCAGAAACGAACTGAAGCATAGATAAACAGCAAACTGTCACTTCTATTGTATTTATTCTAGAGGATGAAATATCATCACATGGAGCACTGAAATCCAAGAAAACAGAACATTTTCATTGTAACAACAATAACGGCAAAACATTTCTAAAGAGTTACATCTCTAGTAGGCTTTCAAGTGAAACACATAAAAGAATGATTTGGCGGCTTTCGATGCAGCTCATTGCCATGCAAGCAGATTAAGAAAATAATTATGTTTAGTGTCTTGGTAGATAGACCTAAGAAATGCTTCAAGGAATTGCTGTAGAACATGATCTACAGATTTTATATATGCAGTTCAACATATGGATTATTGGAACTTAATTAATTCCTCCATTCCAATTTATGTGAACATGTTTGACTGGGCACGGAGTTTTAAATTAAGCAGGGACATCGTGGCAGTTGTTATTTATTACGTTGATTGAACAATGTGAAATCACAAATGGAAAGATGTACTAAAAAAGTTGAGTAAAAGAATGGCAGAATGAAGTATCTGCTAGGGCTAATTAAGCAGGCAATGATGAAAGTAATTGCAACTTCCTACCTCTGGAACATACTAGACTTGTTTTTTGCCTTCAATGCATCAGCAAGCTCAATTTCCAGCGCAAGTACTCTCTCTAGTGCATTACCAGTGCTAGCTATATCCTTGAATGTTGGGAACATGCTTCGGAGCTCTTCATTTGCCTTCCAGATTAAAAATCACGATAAACAGTGATCAGAAGCACAATGAAAACTTCAACTATAATATATACAAGTTAACTTCTTCTTTGCCGTAAAAGAGGTCATTTTCATTGAAATCAGCACTAAGGTGCAATAATATTTTGCGTCTAAAAGGCAAAAAGCAAAAGGTATAGTTCCTTCTTAACTATAATATATACAAGTCACTTCAGTATACCTTGTGTAATTGCACAAGTTCGCTCTGAAAAACTTCAAAACCTGGATCAGAATGTTGATCCTCAGGAATGAGAGAGTTTTCACGTTTCATCCTTTCCAACTGCAGCGCAAGTAAAAGAAAAATAAAATTCTATTGGCACCACCAAGTATAATTTATAATCTGATTGTTGCCATCCCAGTTGGATCAATAAATTTGTAAGATACAAAGAATACCTCTTCGTGTAAATGTTCCATGCTAGACCTCAAATTCCTGCTTCCAAAAAGTTCATTGCTGAAATCTAAATGCCTTCCATTGCTTGGTGGCAAGCAACCTTCAACAGCTGTTAATGCAGCATCCTGGTAAAAGATAGGGGAAAAAGAGCACTTCAAAAATCAAAGGATTCTATGGGATGAAATGCAAGAGCAGGGATTTACAGAATTAAATTGATTTAACCACTGAAGCCATTCAACTAGGAAAGTGTAGATTCACTAGATTAAAACTAGAAATCCAACTGGCATATAACTTGTCGGCCCACCAACATATACACCTAAACTCAAATATTAAACTATAAGGTCTTTCATCTTTCGTTCCTCCTTTGAATTTGTTTACAATTTTCACATGTCTTAGATAGATGGGCTATGTGACTTTCACCCATGTGGAAGTTGCACATAGTTGAACAGAATCTCTTTATTTTATGTACCACTGCCTTTGTTTCTATATTTAAATTGCAAGTTTAATGCTATAACTCTTCCTATTCCTTCCAAGTACGCTAGGTCCTAGCTAGCATTGATCATGTCTTAATAGCTTTTATTCCTTGACATGTTGGTTATGCTTTTATGCCATGCAAAATCCTAGATGTTTTCCAGCAAAGTTGAATATAAGTCTCACAGGCTTGGATAGCTGTTGAAGACTGCAAAAATCTATAAAATCATGGATGCTAGCTTGTAAATGCAAAGGAAACGATGGCTGTTTGTTCCTGTTCTTCGTTTCGTACATAGATAAAATGTAAACGAAATAAAAACATTTGAAAACTAACACTGGCTTTTTTACAGACCCACGCACACGACAAGGTGGGTTGGTGGGTTTATTTACTAAATACTTGGTGGGTGTAGATAGCATAGGTGTATGTTTATTACCACATTTGTTGTGTGAACCTTGTAGCTTTCTGCTTTATGTAGCCCAAAAGAGCGTATATAAATAAGATTTTCAGGAAGACATTCCACATCAACTAAATACCTTTTCTCAAAAGAAAAAAAGAACATTCGGTATCAACTACCACATCGGTTCTGGTTCTTATCAGAGAGCTTACCGGAGTGAGTAGAAGTTTCACTGGTGAGCTTGATTCTTCACTTTTACCATTCATAAATAAGGTTGTTTCCTTGACATTCTGGACAGCAGATGAGTCTCCTTGAGGCGTGGCATCCGGAAAAGGATTTACATTTGACTCATTAGGTGCAAGCTCAACTTTGTCCATCTGGCCATTTTCTCTCGTTGATACAATAGAAGATGTGACATTCTCCAGCTGCTCCATAGTGAAAGTAAGTTCAGCTGCAATTCTGGAGTTCTCTCTCACATATTCTTGCAAAGATATTTCGAGTTTGTCTTTTTCTTCCTTGCAACACTCTAGACTTAGCAAAGCACACTCCAATTCTGCCTTTATTCTGTCATGATCTTTGATTATTTCGCGCTTGTCAGAAAGCACAGACTGTAATTCGGATTCCAACGCCAAGATTTTGAGAGCTATGTCTTCATTCTTCTTCAAGTGCAAAGCTTCAGATCGCTTCCTGCTTTCGATTTCATCCAACGCATCCTGTAATTTCAAAAGCATATCTTCTCCATGCTTTTTGGAGATGGAAACTTGTTGTCTCAACTCTTGGAATTTTGATTCATACTGCTCTTTAATAAAGACTATTCGCAAGGACTCTTGCACAGCAACTGGTGGCCCTTCAGATTCTCTTTTCTCGCGAGCCCCCAGACATTCTGCATCAGCCTTATCCTTGAGCTCCTTCAAATGGATGGATAAATTTTTGAATTCTTGCGTCTTCAGGGCCTGCTCAGAGAGCTCGTGACTTAGCTCTTTACACTTGTGGGTAAGCTCATTACACTGTAACTGTAACGTGACCATTTCATCTCTGTTGTTCTCCTGTAAAATCGTGTAGGGATGCAGTTCATCTAATTTGCCTTGGAGCACAATCACCTTGATCTCCAGTTCCTCCTTGGAGAGTAACAAGTGATTAATTTCTTCTTCAGCATTTGCCAGCATGTACTTCAACTTCTCCACTTCTCGAACATGATAATTATTAGTCTCGAGGAGAGAATCCTCCAACATTGCCATCTCCTTCTTGTATTCCTCAAGTTTCACTGCGCTAACGTTCTTGGCATCTGAAAGAACATTACTTTGAGCAATAGAAGCTTCAAAATCAGATCTAACAGCACAAAGAGTTCTTAGCAACTCCTTGTTTTCTTGAATCAAACAAGCCTCACTTGCAAGGCATTGATTCAACTTGGTCTGTAAATCATCGCATCTCCTCTGAAGCTCGGCAATAGACCCATCTGATGATTTAAGCTGCCGCACAAGCTCCAGATCCAGTGTTTCACAGTGGCTCATCGCAACTGTGAACTTAACATCAGAAACTATGGCATACTCTTGAATTTCTAGCATATGCCTTTTAAGATCAGAAACATTGGAAAGCTCTTCCTGAAGTTTTTCCATTTGCCCATTACGCTGCTGCAAAAGATGGTCAAGTCTAGATTTCTCCAGTCTTAACTCTGATGCAAGCTGCCTGAAATGCACCAACTCAGCATTTTGCTTTCCCAAATCCAGTAACCTGTCATTTTTCTCGTTCAGTTGAGAGGTAAGATCTCGCACTGAGCCCTCTAAACCAGAAACGCACGACAAATCTTCCTGAAGCTTTGACACATGCTCATTATGCTGCTGCAAAAGTTGGTCAAGTCTAGATTTCTCCAGTCTTAACTCTGATGCAAGCTGCCTGAAATGCACCAACTCAGCATTTTGCTTTCCCAAATCCAGTAACCTGTCATTTTTCTCGTTCAGTTGAGAGGTAAGATCTCGCACTGAGCCCTCTAAACCAGAAACACACGACAAATCTTCCTGAAGCTTTGACACATGCTCATTACGCTGCTGCAAAAGTTGGTCAAGTCTGCATTTATCCACTTCTAAGTCTGCTGCAAGCTGCCTGAAATGAGCCAGCTCAGCATTTTGCTTTTCCAAATCCAGTAACCTGTCATTCTTCTCGTTCAATTGAGAAGTAAGATCTCGCACTGAGCTCTCTAATCCGGAAAAACATGACAAATCTTCATGAAGCTTTGCCACATGTTCATCACGCTGCTGCACAAGTTGGTCAAGCCTACATTTCTCCACTTCTAAATCTGCTGCCAACTGCCTGAGATTCACCAGTTCAGCAATTTGCTTTTCCAAATCCACTAACCTGTCATTCTTCTCATTCAGTTGAGAAGTAAGATCTTGAACTGAGCTCTTTAAACCAGAAACACAGGACAACTCTTCCTGAAGATTTGCCACCTTCTCATCACGCTGCTGCACAAGTTGGTCAAGTCTACACTTCTCCAATTCTAAATCTGCTGCCAGCTTACTGAGATTCACCAGTTCAGCATTTTCCTTTTCCAAATCCAGTAACCTGTCATTCTTCTCATTCAGTTGAGAAGTAAGTTCTTGAACAGATCCCTCTAAACCAGAAAGACAGGACAACTCTTCCTGAAGCTTTGCTGCATGCTCATCACGCTGCTGCAGAAGCTGATCAAGTCTACATTTTTCCACTACAAAATCTGATGCCAGCTTCCGGAAATGCACCAGCTCAGCATTTTGCTTTTCCAAATCCAGTAACCTTTCATCCTTCTCATTCAATTGGGAGGCAAGATCTCTCACAGAGCCCTCTAGACCAGACACACAGGATAACTCTTCCTGAAGCTTTGCTGCATGCTCATCATGCTGCTGCAAAAGATAGCTAAGTCTACATTTCTCAACCTCTAACTCTGATGCCAGTTGCCTGAACTGCACCAGTTCAGCAATTTGCTTTTCTAAATCCAGTAACCTGTCATCCTTCTCGTTCAACAGCAAGCTTAGATTTTGTACTGAACCCTCTAGCTTATCCTTAAGACCTCTCTCGAGTTGCAATTCATCTTGCAGACTTCTCAAATTGTCTTTCAGATGACTAACTTCTGAAGTGAGCTTAGCAAATTCCTCAGCCTTGTCATGTAGAGAGGTCATGAGATCCTCCTTCTCTTGTCTTAGTTCACAAATGGTTAACTCATTTTGCTCAAGCTCGTCAGCTACAGAGTCCAAGCCTAAGATCTCTTGAGCAATATGCCCATTCTTCGATACTACATTTTGTAACTCGACTTCAAAGGCAGCAAAATCAACCAGAAGCTCTCTGTTCTGTTGTGCATAATTTTCTTCAACTTCAGAGGTAAGGTGAAGTTTATTGGTCACAGATTCAAGTTCAACCTGAAGTTTCTCCACAAGGGCAGTTGATACATCAAATTTAGCTACAATCCTCTGTATATCATTTTTAAACTTCTGCCTCATGGCAATTATCTCTGATCTACTAGCAGACAAGGATACCTCAGCAACTAATTTTTCACTTTCTAGATTTTGCTTCTCCTGCATAAGATGAAGAATCTTGCTACACGCACTATGCTGAACCTCTTCCAGTTGCATGGTGAGACCTCTTATATCCCTGAACTCCAACTCACGGCAAGAGGAAATGCATACAAGAGATAGTTCCTTTTCATAAGATACCAATATACCAGCCAACTTACCCTGCACAAAGCTAATATCTTCATGAAGATTTTCATTTGAGGAAGCCAAGTCCTCTGATTTGGCTCTGACAGTTAGCAAATCATCCTTCAGAAGTGAAATCTCATCTTGAAGCCTACTGCTTTTCAGCGATTCCTGTTTCAATGAAGTGGAGAGTGCTTTATTTTCATCTGCAGAAGCTTCATATCTTCTCTGAGTTGCTGTGTGTTGCACCATGATTGCTTCCCGTTCGATAACCTTCTCAGTGAGGAGACAGTTTGCCTTTGAAAGATTCAAAAGTTCAGCTTCCAAAGATTGATTCTGCAGAGAAAGATCGCTGCATTTGAGGAAGCAATTTGCTTTCTCCTCATGCAAACTGTGAATATCTTCCAAAGCAGCCTGTAATCTTACCACCAACTGCTCCTTGCAGAGATTCAAAGCCTCCAACTGCTGAGCAAGTTCACCCGTAGCTTTCTTCATCATTCCAGCATTAGCATTTGCTTCAATCACAGTTTCAAGTAAAACCCTTGAGAATATATCCAAGCGCAAGTTAACTGAATGCATTTCACCAAGTTCTTCTTCAACCTTCTTGTAAAGCTCCTCCTGCAAGCAGAGTGATCTTTTCAAGTCATCGGTAAGGGCATCCCCACTGAGTGTTAGTTTCCTTGCACTTACATGTTGATCCTGAATTGGCAACAGCTCTGTATTATCATATTCTTCTAAATTCTGAACAATATCTGAATATCCAAGGAATTGTGGTTGCGAAGCTTCTGGAATTGCTTGCTTGATGAGGTTCTCATTAGTCTCAAACATGGACACCACCTGTGAGGAAAGAAGATCCAAATCCTTTTGCAGCTTATCTACTGCAATAGAATAATTCAAGCGGGCTCTTTTCAGAGCTGCTTCTGAAGTAGAAGCTCTTTTCTCGAGCTCCTTATTAAGTGTATCCAAATCACGTCTCTCATCAGCAAGCTGTAAAATACGTTGACTCATATCTTGTCGCATTAATTCCATTTCAGCTTTGCTACTCGAGATGGTATAAAGGCATGTCGAATGCTCATTCCTTAGACCCTGCAACTCTGCCAGCATTTGCTTCTGATTTTCCTCGAGTTCTTGAACAAGAGCTTCGTAGTAACACTCCATCTGATCCATTTTTCTCAGCAGATTTTCCCTTTCAACCTTTGCATCATCCAATTCTCTTACCAGATCAAAAATTTTGGCTTTCATTGCATCAATAGCAACTGTGGAATCAGTTCCTTGAGTAACCAGTGGGGGTATGCCAATATGATGAAGCAAATTCTCTGGTGTACAAAGATCCAATTCCAACCCAAGCCCTGACAATGGCTGTTCAACATTGGGCAAATCTCTCGCTGTAGTCTCCTTTATATCCACAGATGTTACTTTATTTAGCAATAACATCTCATCTCTTGCTCCTTGTTTAACCTCCTGTAGAATTTGAAGCAAAACCTCCAATTCCGACTGAAGAAACATGTAGTCTCTTTCATAGAATCCAAGACAAACTTTATTTTGAAGTTCTTTGATTCTATCTTCAGCCACTGAGATTCCTTTCATCCATCTTACCTGTATATCTTGAACTAAGCCAGAATCAGCAACACCACTTTCACCACCACAATTTTGACAGCTTGATTTCAAAGCTCTTAGTCTTTCAATACAATCTTTGAAATTTAAACATTCTGATTTAAGGACAGAAACCTCTTTTGCCAACTCTGCACTAGAGGATGTCTCAGCAGTAAGTAGCTGAGAAAACTTTTCTGTTTCGGAACCCAATCTATTAGCTTGACTTTGAAGAGTGCTTACCTCAAGTTTAAGCTCAAAAACTGATGATTCTGCCAATTCCAGGCTTGCTCTAAGTCTATTATTCTCCTCATAAGCTATTGCCAGTTCATTATCCACTGAGCAATCTGACACCCATCCATGAACCGAACTACTACTCTGTGCCGTTGCTTGATTATCAGATTTATTACCTTTCTCCGACAGCTGGCCTTGACTATCAGTTTCATGTGCACTAGATGAATCATGCTTTTCGGCATATAGGCTCTCTGAAGTATTGGAAGAACCATCAAATCCAGCTGTCAAGTCAGTACATTCCTCGTTTAGTTCCACTTCCTCCTCAACAGAAGAGAGTTCTTTAGCCTCTGGTCTGAATCTGACCCTTGAACTAACCTACGCCAGAGCAAATGGAACCAGAATCAGGATAGGAAAAAGAAGCAGATCAAGAAATTTGCAAACTGAACGAAGAGAAAACCAAGGAAATCAAGTAACTTGAATGACCATAAATTTTGTTCTATTTTTCTACAACATTTGTTCAAATTGCAAAATTGGCACGGTCAACTAATAGTTAAATGAAGCTGGTAGTAGCAACCAGTAATGCGCATTCCATATTTAGGAGTTCGGCACCCTTGTACAGTAATTCGTGGCAACGATCTAGGGCAAGGAAACAAGAAAGAACATATACTAAGTCACAGAAGCTGATTTGACCAACTGCAATGCATTGGGAATTAACATGTTGGTGACTCAGAAATCTGCATAAAATTTATATTATCAAAAACTCAAATCATATTTTCACGTTGGGCTGATGGTAGTTACCTATTTTAAAACTAGAATTGAGACTCTAGATCACTAAATGAAGTACAAAGGGAGAATTAAAAGTAATCAGACCTTATCAATGTGATCATGTCCAGTCTCTCCGGAAAATAGGACTTTCCCAGTACCAGAGTCATCATGCTTGTTATCATATCCTGACTGCAGACCTCTCTCCCTAAGTTCCCTTTGCTGCTCAAATTCTCTGCAAGCAAATGCACCTTCTGTCACTTGCTCAAAAGAAAAATCATACCACTTAGATTTTAAGATGTGCTACCTGAATCCCGTTTTAGAGGTTAGCAACTGAACTGTGACCTGGAGATATAACATGCAATTAAACAGAAGTGACAAAAATAGATAACAAATTACTCATAAATGAGTAACTATAAACTCAGAACTGACATTGACAGAGAAAAGTAAACATTAAATATAAATGTGAGGGACAAGGATTGAATGGTAGATCAGATATCATACATGCTGAATAATATTATCCTAATCCTAGAAAATTTAATATAACTGCAGCTGCATTAGTGACCTTGGTTTTGTCTAAGAGCAGTTCTGGAATTCTAGAAGATGGGAAATTGGACAAGAGGGGTTGCTTTGATGGTAAGCAACCCCCACTTCCAACCGAGAGGTTGTGAGTTCGAGTCTCCCCAAGAGCAAAGTGGGATGTTATTGGAGGGAAGGATGCCGGGGGTCTATTTGGAAACAGCCTCTCTACCCAAGGGTAGGGGTAAGGTCTGCGTACATACTACCCTCCCCAGACCCCACTAAGTGGGATTATCCTGGGTTGTTGCTGTTGTTGTTGTTGGGAAATTGTGAAAACAAAAAAGGATGTCAGTGCAACAACACAAAATTAAGAGTGATTATTCAGGTATTAAACATGCCAATTGAGAATAGCTTTCTTACATCAACCAAGAACAATTTATTATAGCACATCATTATGACTTAAAACACAACATCTAGACATATGCTGAAGGTGGTCAAGTAGAAGTGCCATGAATAGCAATATTTGCCTCACATGTAATATTGTTCCTGCATTGCATCCTTGAAGAGGCAAAGCAACAGCAGAAGGCTTCGATGCTTCAGCATAATCAGCAAGATTAATTGTTGCCTCGCCCAGGATACTAGATCGTGAAGAACCCTGAAAGTATTATAAGATTCAATAAGATAATTATTAAGAACATCAAAGAGGGAAACTAATCCACTCAGATAGTAAAAAAGGCAAGTTTAAATTTCTTTAGATTAGCTGTCAGAAAAGCTCTTTTTATCCATTTCGGTTGATGAAGTAAAGCAACGTAGAAGCTAACGAAAAACAAAATTCTACCATGGCAACCACAAGTTTGTATAGCTTCTCATCCAATTGTTTGCTTTTGACATCTTGAAGAAGCCTTGTCGTTTCATAAATTGGATCACCCCATTTGCATGTTCCATTTCTTACAGCGGCTTTGGTCGTCTTTGCAACTGTTTTTCCAGAGTCAGCAGGGATAAAAGATATGAATAACTTGTCCCATCCAGTTTGTGGTATCTGTAACACCAAAAAGGCGAGCATTAGTCAATGCTTGCTCCATGGTAATGTATACTGGAGATTGGCTACTTCTGGTTTTAACCAAATCCATCACCAAAAGTACAACACAGCACAGTGAACTTTGCATCAACTAATTGGTTTTTCGCAATGGTTACAATTTTCTTTATACGTGTTAAACATAAAATATTTTCTAGCATATGCTTTTGTACCACTGACTAGGTAACTAATACTTCACTGAAAAGGTAATGATTGGGAGGACTTTGAAAATTCTGCATTAGCACAAGATTAGGCCAAAGTTATACATATTGTAGAATGCCAGAGCAATCATGTTATTATTGATATAATCCTAAGAAATTGGCAAAAGCCAAGGAGCATGTTGCAGGATATATCTTTATCTTGTATTTAGGCATTATTGACCTTTGATTTCATATTGTCTTTAGCAAGCATTTAACTGCCAGAAGGACTAAAAGCAAACTACTTCTCAGCTACTGAAACAATGATCACATTCTATAAAAATGTGCATCTGGCCACCAGAAATTGCTAATTTTTTTAATAAAAAGAGTTCAATCTTACATGAGTAGCATTGAATTGAAGCCGAAAGACCACTTTCACTTTATTTTTTTCAAGCTTCCACTTAGTGCTCCTCGACATTGTTGCATATCCAATCTAGCATCAGCTACAAACCATGATTTGCCCTTAGATCCAGGCAATATCAATCTCAGTTCCACTGAAAAATTCATGAGAAGTAGTAGAGATGTCAGAAACGAAAGCAAAATCAATAATTCACCGAAAAAGATACAAGAAGTATTCATAAACCAATTACACCTTGAAATGGCTTCTGATCATATGATACTCCTTATTATAAACTAAATATTATAGTCTAGCTTCTACTCCCATAATTTCTATTGGAATCGAGAAGCCATGACATTTGAAAAACTCGACATAAGTTCTCACATTAAACCAAGCAACCTACTTGAAGCCACAAATCACACATTCATTCTACAAAAAAAGTAAGGCATAGTAAAGGCAACTACGTCAAAAGCATGTGAACATTTGCCGTTATCCCACAGCTCAGGCATGGCCTACGGGGAGGTAAAATTTTATGTAGGGAAGAAGCTAGAGTCAAATTTAGGCTGAGAATGTGCTGATCATCTTAATTATAACAGGTTTCCAATATAATTGACTATAAGACACTAGCATTTATCTAAACAAGCAGTCAATTAAAAACTAAAGAAGTCTCAACTAAAGAAGAAATTGCACAAAAATAAAAATTGGATCTTGAAATTTGCAAGTGGAATCCATGAAACCAAGTACATTTAGCTCAAGATTGAGCTAAACCCAGAAATACCTGTTCCAGTTTTGCAGAGTGACTTAAAGATCCAGCAAGATTCTTCTGATCCACACCCCTAAATTCAAACAATGTGAATTCAAAAATCCAACTTTAAACCCCACAAAATGTAACCAAGATATTCCTGGACCCAGGAACAAACAAAACCTTAAAAATTCCCAAAGTAAAAAACCTGAGATCTTTTTCAACAAGAAAAGCAAGAATGAGAAATGGGAATCTATTAGGAAACCTATATTTACAGTACACCCCCAAAAGTCCAAAAAAACAGTAAAGTATTACTACTACACAACTGTTGTTTTTTTCCTCAAATAGTGAGAAAATAGAATTTCATTTTTTTGAGTAGATTTCACTGCAGAAACGAACACTTCACAGTTACAGCAGAGAAACCACACGTCACTTCATGAACAGTAAAATTTCAATATTCAAAAGCTCAAACATCACATTCAACAAAAACAACAAAATATAAAAAAAAGAATTTTAAAAAAACAATGGTATTAGATAAGTGGAAAATGAGCTAAAGAATTTTGTGTCACCTAATTTTAAGATCGGGGGGAGCTTAAAATGCAAGTAAAAAGCACCTTGAGAATCTTTAGAAAGAAGAGAAGCAGGTGACAGAAAAGACAATGGCTGTTGCGTAAAATAGCAGTAAAATACAGGGGTTAAAATTTGAAATATAATGAAAATGAGGGGGTTTAAGATTAAAGAAAGAGATATCCCGCCAAAGCCTGTAATCTTCAGTAATTAATTTTGGATTTATTTATCTAATTATAGAGGATTTAGAGGGTGTTCTCTTTATTATCTTGGTCTGAAATATTAAGCTATGTTAAAGTACAAAAATACCCTTCGTTGACCTCTCTATCAGCACCATCACTCTGGCGCTTTTTTTCTTTTTCTTTTTCTTTTCTTTTTCAGTCTGGCACTAATTGGAGTAGACAGAGAAAAAATACAAAAAAGAAAGAGACTTCAACATTGACCGGTCATTATCATGTATTTTATTCACTTTCCATTTAGTATTTATTTAAAATAAAATCAGTCTAAGCTAAACTACAATAATTATATGTGCAATTCAAATTAAAAGGATAGAGATTTTTGTTAAATTCTCTTAAACTAGCTTAGATTATTTGTGATGAATCTTTTCCATTAAATTAAAACTCATTGAAATTGAGGATCACAGATTAAAAATCGTTTTCAAGTTTTAGTAAATGAAAAAACGTGTAAGCTAAATCTGGCATACAAATACTATATATGGTTATTTTTATCCAAATTCAGACGCAACGTGATTTAGTTATTGTAATTTCATTTATACAAATTAGCAAATGTAGTGATGTATTTACTACTTTTATGTACATTCCCTTTGAAAAAATGTCTCTATTTTCATGATCTTAAGAGTTGGTTTCATACATCATATCCCTTTAATGCAAACTCAATTAAAAATCCAGAGAAGTGTCTTCGCAGAGAAAAATATCTAGCACTAATAGCATAACTAAAACTAGGGGTATCAATTATTTTAAAACCGGTAAACCGTTCGAATCGTATCATACCGAATCGATATTTGGATTTCTCTTAATAAAACTATATATTTTTATATAAATCTATAACCGTACCAATAATCAGAGTAGACTTTTTATTTTGTGAAAATAAATCAAAAAAATACCCGAATAAATTTATATATTCGTACGGGTTTCTTCTCTTCTTTCATCTAGTTCCAGTCCTTCTTCTAGAACTAGATGTTCTCTTTCTCATAGGTATTCTTCTAGAGGTAAAGAACCTTTTAAACATTAACGTGAACCTTCTGTGGAAGAAATAGTTCATGTCAGTGGCGGATGTACTTATAAAAATTGGGTGCTCGAGCACCCATTAACCTCGACGCAGAGTATATATAGTTATATAGAAAATTTGAGAAAACGTATAAAACTTTACAAAAGCACCCATTAATTTTATGTACAAAAAAAATTCAGCACCCACAAACTTGAATTCCTAAATCCGCCACTGGTTCCTGTGAACTATCTTTCTACAATGATAGAGAGTCTCTTAGAAATTAAGCATCCTCTTTGGACCGTGCTGATATCTATCCAACTCAGATCACTAAAGTTTTGACGTATTTAATTCATAGAGGCTGCCATTGGAGTCATGACTTCCCTATTATAATTCTCAATGCGAACCAGAGAATCACCTCCTATTTAATGGGATTTTCTTTTGTTTATATATACCCTTTCACATTAGGTTTCAAACTTGCTATAGACCCTGTTATCCTTGAATTCTGTCAACTTTTCAACATTTGTTTAGGTCAAATTGATCTCATAGTGTGGAGGGTTGTTGCCTGTCTGAGGCATTTGACTAACATGATCGGTGTGCCTTTTACTTTTGCCCATTTAATTCATCTTTACTTTCCCAGACTCTTTCACCAAGGTGTTTTTACTTTAGTGACAAGGAGCAAAAGAGTTCTTGTCAGTCCAGAAGATGACAGAGACCGTGGCTGGTACGCCCACTTTCTTGCTGCTCCCACTATTAGTTTAGCGGGTAATGAAGATGTTCCTTTCCCTGAGAAGTGGAATTTTGCACGTGATTTTTCTTCTTAATAACTTTCTCGTAGCCCATTTTCCTTGATTTTAATTACCATTATCCTAATTTTCCTTTTCGTTTGCAGTAACCATGGGAATTCTTGATGAAATTCCCAATTTCCATGGTTGGGTAGGAAAGTTGTTGAATACTTCCCCAATGGAGGGTAGATCTTGGAAGACTCTTTCCCAATGATTTGGTTGGAAAGTGAAAACTCATGGTAAGAGTTTTTTTTATTGCTGTTTTTTTAGAACTTATTTTAATCCTTATTTCTCTCACAATTTGTTGTTAGAGGGATTAGTGTCGAGGCGGTCATAGCTTCTCATATTTCCTAGGAAAGGGTCCAAGAAATAATTTTGGGTTCTTCATCTTAAAGAAAAGCTACTGATGACCAAGACTCTGAGAAAAGTACGATGGGGATTCCTTGGTAACAAGGCCACGAGCTCGTAGACGTGTCGTTGATGATGAAGCATCTCCCCCTCATCCTATTCCTCTTACCAAGTCTGTTGAAGCCCTGGTGATGATTCTTGATGATGACGTTGATGATGCTCCCGCTGCTGCTCATGATTTTGTTGAGCGACTTTTTAACCGCGAGTTTGGTTGTGAAAGTTTAGGTCTGGTTTTTTATGAATCACCCCTGGCTTCTTTTTCTGCTCCGTTCTTGTGATTCCTTCTTTGTCGATCGTGGCTATTACCGTTCTTCCCCAGGCTGTTTTAATTGCTTCTACCGTTCTTCCCTTAACTACTCCTCCTTCATCTATTCCATACCCCGAAGTTGGGTCCTCAAATAGAGGTGAAGTTATAAGGCAAGTTACCATTGAAGTCCATGCTGAGGGTAACCTTTTGAGGAAATTAGGTCAGGCCGACGTGTGGCTAAAGCCATTGATTGGTCCAATTGAGAGAGCAACTTGATAGCTACAGTTCCTTGACCTTGATGAATGATATCGTGCATGCTTCATTAAAGGTATTCCTTTTTCAAACTTTTCTTTAGCCTTTTTCTATTTTCAAGGTTCTTATTTTTCCCCCTTTTTAGGTCAATCTCATCGACACTGAGATGATGAAGAGGATTACCCTTTCAGAGCAATTAGTGCGTGACTACCAAATGGAGGCGGATAATTGGATGGAACGGCGTGAAAGTTTTCAAATCAACAAGGAAACATTAGAAGAAAGTAAAAGTACCTTAGAGCAGCAGGTAAGGGCTTTGACTTCAAAGTTGGCGGTTGAGAAAGCTTCCTCAAGTCAAACAAGTAAAGAAAAGGATCTTCTTGAAACTTTATTTTCTGAGCAACTCTCCCAGGCAAGTGAAGAGATCAGAGATTTGAAGGCTCTCTTAGATAAAAAAAAAAGGAAGATATGTAGGTGAACTAGTGCAGAATTTGACTCAAACTCAAGAAGTCCTCCGGGTATCTTCTGATAAATAACACTTTACATGTATTTAAATTACTTCCATAAGTTTCTCGTAACTAATTTTCTTATAATAAATTTCAAAATAGAAAATGCACACAAGGTTTTTACTTATAACCCGTTTCAGTACATTTCAAAAAAAATAAACACAATGTTTTTATTTATCACTCATTTTAGTACATTGCTTTTACCCTAACTATGATAAGGTTTTTCTTTGGCCTTAGCTCGTGACTTTGCTCTGCACTTGACTCATTCAATGAGTGAACTTTTCAGGCTTGAACTTTGATTACTTCCCAACTTTGCCTTTTTTATACACATGTCTATGTATATTACATAGTTCCCAAGGGCTTGAGATTTGTAGTATGAAGTCTCGAGCATTTGGTTGTTCCTCTCATTTGATCCTTTCCTGAAAAGGAAAACATAAGGGACTCGGATGTGCAATTATAAATAAAGACTGCTTAACCCATTTCAATTTCTATCAGAATAATTGTAATCCTAGGCTGAAAATTTTAATTAATTTCATATGCCTTGCAGGTCGTGACTCATCATTTAGTACGGGCTAGCTTTTAGCCTAACATCTAAAATCGTTAGTAAAATTTTAACAATTTAAAAAATAAAATTTTAAAAGTATGGATACCTGACCGTGGGTATTCCTTGGAAATAATATCTCTTTAAGTGAACAACATTCTAATGTGAAGGTAGTATCCTGCTATCCATCGTTTCTAGCTTGTATGCTCCTTTTCCTGCGATACCATGAATCCTGTAGGGTCCTTTCTAGGTTGGACTCAATTTTTCCGCATTAGCTACCTTCGTAGATTGAAGAACTTTTTTGAGCACGAAGTCCCCAATCTTGAAGTATCTTAGATGCGCTTTTTGATTGTAGTATGTTCCAAGACCTGCTTTTGTGTTTCCATTCTTATTAATGCAGCTTCCCTTTTTCCTTCAAGTAGATCAAGGTTTATGATCATTTCTTCACCATTGGATTCTTTTGATGCTTGTGTAAACCTCGTGCTTCGCTCTCCTATCTCAACTAGAATTAAGGCTTCAGCTCCATAATTCAATGAGAATGGTGTTTCTCCCATACTTATTTTTGTTGTTGTGCGGTACGACCATAAAACACCAGGTAGCAATTCTGGCCAATTACCTTTGGATTTCTCTAAACGCTTCTTTAAATTGTTGATATGACTTTGTTTGTTAATCAACTTGTCCATTACCTACCGGATGGTAAGGTGTATATGTAATCCTTTTGATATGCCAACTTCAAAAAACTCTGTGATTTGTGCGCCTATAAATTGAGGGCCATTATCACACACCATTTCTTTTGGCACATCGAATTGACACATGATATTTCGCCAAATGAAATCTCTAACTTCTTTTTCCCGCACCTCTTTAAATGCTCTTAGTTCCACCCATTTAGTGAAATAGTCAGTAAGTCTCAAGCAAAAATTTTACATGTCCTTTTGCTTGTGGTAGTGGATCCATGATATACATCCCTCATTTTATAAAAGGCCCCGGTGCAATGACCGGATGTAACAACTCCGCAAGTCTATGCATGTTATTACCATATCTTTGACATTTATCACATTTAGCCTCAAATTTTTCTGTTTCTTCTTTCATTTTAGGCCAATAATAATATGCTTTAATCATGCTTCTTACCAGTATCTGCCTCCTGCATTGATTTCCACAATGCCCCTCGTGTATTTCTCTCATTACATATTTTGTTTGAGAAGGCCTGAGACACATTGCTAAGGGGCCACTGAATATTTTTCGATAAAGATTACCTTGCTTTAAAAAATATCGAGCAACCTTTTTTGAAGCGCATGAGCTTTTTTCTTGTCTTCGGGGATGGTACCATACTGCAAAAAAGCGACAATCTTGTTTCTCCAATCCAAGGTAAAGTTATTGAAATTTACCTCATTATTGTCCGGATCGAGCACCGAATGAAACAAATGAATTACGGAAGCATTTTTATTACTCTCCAAGTCTGCCATAGATGCGAGATTTGCTAAGGTATCTGCTTCTACATTTTTATCTCTTGGTATCTGTGTGACTTTCCAGGTTTGAAATTGTCTAATCAAATCCTGTACCTTTTTCTAAGTATTGCTGCATTCGTGCTTCCTGGCCGTATAAGTCCCCAACATTTTGTTAAACACCTGTAATTCTAATTGCATTCCTTAGCTAAAATCGGCTACAAAATCTGCTAATACCTGAGATTTTATCGCGATTCCGGGTGGGTGATATCTTATTCACTTAGCTCTATAGCCCATTTTGCTAACCTACCTAACAAATTATGCTTGTGTAATATATTGCGTAATGGATAGGCAGTTACTACGACAATAGGATGACATTGAAAATAAGACCTTAGTTTTCTGGATGCCATGATTAGTACAAGTGAAAGCTTTTCTAATTGAGGATATCGTGTTTACGCATATAATAATGATTTTTTAACATAATAAATTGGCGATTGCTTACCTTGGTCTTCTCGAACTAAAACAGCACTCACTGCTACTTTTGATACAGCTAGATAGATGAGCGATTTTTTCCAACCTTTGGTTTTGCGAGCAACAACGGATTTGATAGGTATGTATTTAAAGTTTTGACTGTTTGTTGACAATCCTCAGTCTATTCAAGTTGATATTGCTTTTTAAGGGCTGAAAAGAATTTAATGCACTTTTTTTATGATTTGGAAATGAATCTTCCCAAAGCTGCAATTCTCCCCGTTAGTCTTTGCACTTATTTTTTATTGGTAAGTGTATCAGGGATTTCTTCAATGGCTTTAATCTGCACGAGATTCACTTCAGTTCCACGGTGAGAAACAAAAAACCCAAAATTTTACCTGATGAAACGTCGAATGCACATTTCTCAAGGGGTTAGTTTCATATTAAATTTTTGCAAAATCTAAAACGTATTTGACAAGTGCGATATATGATCCCCTGAATGTTGAGTTTTATTGAGCATATCATCTATATAGACCTCCATAGTTTATCCTAAATGTTCTTGGAACATTTTGGTCACCAGCCTTTGTTATGTTGTACCAATATTTTTTAGACCAAAAGGCATTACTTTATTATAGTAAGCCCCCCTATCTGTTATAAATGAAGTTTTTTCTTCATTTATAGGATCCATTTTGATTTGATTGTATCATGAATACGCATATAAAAATATTAACAACTCATGTTCTGCAGTAGTATCAATTAGTTGATCTATATGTGGTTATGGAAAAGAAACTTTAGGACAAGCTTTGTTAATGTCTGTGTAATCTACACAAACTCGTTATTTACCTTTTTTTTGGTATCATAACAATATTGGCTAACCAATTAGGATACTTTACCTCACAAATAGACCTAATCTTTAACAATTTTTGGACCTCAACTTGAATTATCTTATTTTTGAAAGTTCCTTGATTTTTTTTTTGTTTGACAGGTGGATATGATAAGTCTTCATAACTTTTGAGTCATTACCTCTAGTGGTATTCCTGTCATATCAGAGTGGGACCAAGAAAAACAATCCACGTTAGTTTTCAAAAATTCAACCAACTTACCTTTCATGACTTGGCTTAGATTGGCCCCTATGTAAACTTTTCTTTCAGGCCATTGTGTAAATAGCACTACAACCTCCAGTTCTTCCATCGTTGTTTTTATATTTTCATTTTTCTCTGGTTCTTGAATGACATCGGGCCTTGAGTCTACATCTGTTTGCCCTTGTTCAGTTGAGGTTCGTGTTGTGATATCCTCAACTGGATTCTGTAACTGCTATTTTTCTTCGTTTCTTGTACTTGAATCTGCTACAGAGTTGATGCTCCTGGATGTGTGTAGATCCCTACGGATTTGACATATTCCCTATGATGATGGAAATTTAATAACTTGATGTAATGTCGATGGAACAACATCCATCTCGTGGATCCATGGTCTCCCGAGAATTATATTGTTAGCCATCTCCATATCTACCACCTGAAACTTTGAATCTTTGATAACTCTTTCTGCGAATGTAGTAAGTATTACCTTCCCTTTCGTCTGCTGGAATTGTCAAATCCAGACAAAGTATGCGCCTTTGGGACTAATTTATCTTTAGCTTGCATCTCATGGAGTACTCTTAGCAGAATAATGTTCACGGAACTACCTAGATCAATCAAAATTCATTCATATTAGTATCGTGTACAAGTAGAGATATTACCAGTGCATCGTTATGTGGAGTTAATACGATATCCATATCTACATCATCGAACGTAATACTTTCTTCTTCTATGACATGTCATACCCGCTTCCCGTGGGTAATTATGACTTTGCAAGCTTTATTGGACGTTGTGTACGTCATACCATTGATTTCTTCACCTCCCCTTATAACATTGACGGTTCTTTTGGGAGAAGGTGGTATAGGGGGCTCCTGCCTATTTTTCATGTATTCTTGTTTATCTTTCTCACTGAATAATTCGATGGGATACCCTTGCTTCAATAGATGATCAGCTTCACCTTGCAGCAATCTACAATCTGTCGTTTTGTGACCATGATTGTTATGAAATTCGCACCAGCAATTAGGATTACGTCTGTTCGGATTTGATCTCATTTCTTTTGGCCGCCATACATTGTCTCCCATACTTCTTAAAACACCTATGAGCTCAGAAGTGCTTACATTAAAATTATAAGTATAACCGCCACATCTTGCCTTCAAGCTTCTATCATCATCTCGCGTCCCTCGCGTGTTTCGATCATTCCCAATCCTTGATAATGAATCCGACTGTCTATTCCTTGATCTATGATTCTACCTTGAATTGTCATGTTTTGATCGTGAATCTTTTCCCGTTGGGCCCATATATAGTTCGTACCTGTTTTTATCGGACCTTTTTTCTATTTCCGCCTGTCTCGAACTCGCCTTTTCTTCTTTTTGAGACCATGAGATAATATCATCTTCTATCCTTAGCTTCGTGTTATACCTATTATAAATGTCATTCCATGTTACTGCTGGGAATTTACGAAGACTTTTCTTGAGTTGCCTCATGGCTTCTGAGCTGTTTTCATTCAGATTACTAGTGAAGTCTATAGCTACCCAATTGTCTGGTACTCGTGGTAGCGTCATTCTTTTATGCTGGAACGTATCCACGAACTCTCTAAGCAACTCTGAGTCCCCTTGCTTGATTTTGAAAATATCCTCCATTCTTTTTTCGACTTTCTGAGCTCCCGAATGTGCGTTGATAAATGAATCTACAAGCTCAGCAAAAGAATTTATAGAATTTTCGGGTAAAAGAGAATACCGTGTTAATGCTCCCTTAATGAGTGTTTCACCAAACTTTTTGATCAACACTGATTCGATTTCTTGTTTGGTCAGGTCGTTTCTTTTTACGCCAGTTGTGAATGCAGTCACGTGGTCTCGTGGATCAGTTGTTCCATCGTATTTTGGAATATCGGGCATTTTGAATTTCTTTGGAATTGAGAGGGGAGCAACACTTGGCTTCCAAGGTTGTTGTGAATATTTGTCCATATGTATCCCTTTTATTACAGGCGGTACTCTACGTATTTGCTTTATGCGGTCACTTTGCTCCTTGAGTTACTTTTGCAATGTTAATACTAAATTTTGTAAATCAGAATTAACTAAGTTACATAGTTTCCCATCTCGTGACTCGCTGGGGATTCCACCACCGCCTGAATTAGCAAGCCCAGAACGAGGGTTTTCAAAGTGTTTGTATTTAGAGTTGGTGTTGGTGGTTCAATAGGTAACTGACTAGCAAAGATTTCAAGAGCTTTATTGACCCGTTGAGCGATAAAATTTTGCAAAGCTTCATTGGTAGCTTATTCGTTTTCAAACTTAGCATTTGCATTTGAATGAAATCCATTGAGAGTGCCTTCTCGAGATCGCCGAGGGGAGCTTTGTGGAGAAGGAATCGGGGTGCGGTTATCTTGTAAATTTCCCTGGATTTGAGGGTTTCCTTGGTTTACTTGGTTGTTGTCATTAACGTTTGACATGGTTGTCGATGCAATAAAAATGGTTAGGTTAAGAAAGAATAGAATATCAGTTTCCGGCAATAGAGCCAATTTATTTAACCAAAAAATAGAAATTTCGGCCAAAGCTTTATTTTTAGAAGAACTCGGGTTACTGATAATTGAAAATGAATAAAAGAAATTGACTTTTCTAATAATAAGATGAATAGAAAGCAAAGTAAATCTGTATATTCTAATAGTGTTTCATGTCCTTACAAATGACCAGTCTCCCTCTTTTTATAGTTGTCTGTAAGATATACGTTTTCCCTTTGTCATAATTGGCCATTATAGATAATTAAATGTATTAAATGCTACATTACATAATTATTGTGATTTAATACAGATTCTCTAACGTTTTCAGCATTTAATGCTCATTAAATACTGTATCAGTACTTTCTAGTACTATCATATTTATTCTTCTTATCTCTTGGATTTAAATAGATAAGAGCGTCGAGTCTACTCGTGCCTCTGCTCGTGTCTATGCTCGTGCCTATGCCCGTATCTATTACAACTCGTGCCTCTTTACTAATCATCATTATTTAACCAGACTTCATATCATAACGTGTCATTTTTCAATCACTTCAATATGTGTAAATTCAATTTTTCTCAATATAGATATATGATTATATTTGAAGACAACTGATAAGTTGAGAAAATGTGATTATTTTCCTCATGTCAATAACTGAAATGATTCGATGTGTATGCACACAATAGGAAAACAAAAGAGGAACCTTAAGGAAGGTCTCAACTTCTTTGCACGTATTATAGGAATTTCGATAGAGTTTTGAAGAGATTGTCTCAATAATTTCTTCAAATAATCTGCCATTGATGGGTAAGGGTTCTCCTTTTACCGATTTGAAAGGAAGAGTGTATCATGCTTCTCCGTGTATGGTCACTCGCAATTATGTATCTCTTAAGCTAAATTTGATTGAAAATCTTATTTTATAAAATTTTCTATTTAAGTACCGTAAACGAAGAACAATTGAAGTGTTTAAAAGTTGAGCAACATTGAAAAATAAATGCTCAATTATTTTACAGCAGTGAAAGTAAAAACATATCTGTCAAATTGATCAAGCTGTTCATGATGATAAAAATTTATATTTGTGATATAATCAATTTGTATAATTAATTTATACTCCTATATACATATAGATAAAAGCTGCGTATTTATTTTCTCAACTAAATAAAAAATATCATTTCAAAAGTTATCTTATTAAAACGTGCAAAACGCGGAGAAATTCATTAGTAAACTAATACTTTGAGTCATCAAGGTGGGTTATACGGGATCAACCGAACTCCTTAATTATTTTTGACTCAACTATTTATATATACAAAGAAATAACTAAAATACATATAAGCATATAATTAGAACATGTTTCTTAATTTAGTGATTTTAGATTTTAAATTCGTCTACGATAGTATATACTCCATTGATATCAGAAGCTCATGTTGGTTAGGGATCTCGGTTTAATCAGTATCTTCAAGGGGAGGAGCTTAGTGTTTTTATTTTACAGCTTTAGAATTTCAAACATGGAAATCATAAAAATCCAATTTCAAAAAGGATGATTTTACATAGAATATATAGATTTTTCTAAGTGGGCGTTTGGATATAACAATTGTAAAATTCCCAAAAAAGTGAAATTTTTTTAAAGTGAAAATGGTATTTGAAAATTAGAGTTGTGTTTGGACATGAATATAATTTTGGGTAACTTAAGGAAACGTGTCAAGACACGTAGACTGATTGAATGGTCAAAGAATTACAGCTAGCTAAGAGGCACGAGCTACAACAGGTACGAGCAAATGACAGGAGAAGAGGCATGGGTAGTTATTTAAATAACTCAGCACTCGTACCTATTGAAGTCATTTATATCTAAGGGTCAAAAAGAATAAATCTGGCAATAGAAAAGACTGCATATACGATATTTAATGGACATTAAATATGAAATACATTAGAGAATTTGTATTGAATGTAATGATTATGTAATGTAGCATTCAATATCTATAATAACTCATAAAGTCTTATTATAATTCGGACAAAACGTATATCTCTATACACATATAAAAGGAAGACATCTGATCAATTGAGGACACGAAATCATTGGAATATATCTTGATTTTAGTTGCTTTTTTCTTGAAATATTCTTTTGCTACTTAAATTATTTCCTTTTATATATTCTTTTGATTATCAGTAACCCGTGTTCTTCTAAATTCTAACTTTGACTAAAATCTCATTTTTTGGTAAGAAAAATTAGTTCCGTTACCGGAAATCTGATAATATATTTTTTCTCGCTTAACTTTTTTTGTTGGTCAACTATGTCGAACAATAATGCCAACACTCGAGGAAATTAAGAATCAAGGAAATCCACAAGATATTAACACTTCGATTCCTACTCCACAAGGCTCTCCCCAACATTCTTGTGAGGGAACCCATGATGGGTCTCAAATGAATAAGCATGCTCAATTTGAGAATGCTGAAACCATTGATGACGCTTTGCAAAAATTAATTGCTGCTCAGGTCAATAAAGCTGTTGAAGCGCTTGTTAACTGGTTACCTATGGCAACCCTTGCACCGACTTCAAATAATAACACTTTAGAAAACTCTCGTTCTGGACATATCAACTCAGGCAACAGAGGGGCTCCCAGTGAATCACAATAGGGGGAACTATGTAATGTGGTTAATTCTGATTTACAAAACTTGGTACTAACCTTGCAGAGAAAACTCAAGGATCAAAGTGAGCGCATAGAGCAGATACCTGGGGTGCCATATGTAACCAAAGGAGTAAATATGGATCAATATTCGCTAAAACCCTGGAAGCCAAGTGCTGATCCTCTTCTAATTCCAAAAAAGTACAAAATTCCTGACATCCCAAAATATGATGGACCATCAAACCCAAGAGACCACGTGACTGCATTTACGATGGTGTAAAAAGCAATGATTTGGCTAAGCAGGAGATAGAATCTTTATTAGTTAAGAAATTTGGCAAAACACTCACTTAAAGGAGCACTCACATGGTACTCTATTCTACCTGAAAATTCTATAAATTCTTTTGCTGAGCTTACAGATTCTTTCATCAAAACACACTCGGGAGCTCAAAAGGTGGAAAAAAGAATGGAAGATATTTTCAAAATTAAGCAAGGAGACTTAGAGTTGCTTAGAGAATTCGTGGACGGATTTCAGCATGAAATAATGACATTGCCACGCGTACCTGACAACTGGACAACTATAGATTTCGCAAGCAATTTGAATGGAAAAGATCAGAAGCCACGAGGAGAATCAAAGAAAACCTTCGAGAATTCCTAGCTACAGCATGGAATGATATTTATAACAGGTATAGCACGAAGCTGAGGATTGAGGAAGATACTGTTCCACGACTTCAAAAAGAAGAAAAGGTAAGTTCAAGAAGTGCGAAGATCGAAAAAAGATCTGATAAAAATAGATATAAGCCTTACATTGGGCCTGCGGGAAGAGACTTATGATGAAACTAATGCCTGCGGGAAGAGACTTATGATGAAACTAAGACAATCAGAGGTACGATCATAGATCAAGAAATAGAGAGTCAGGCTCGAGATTCAAGAACGATCAAAACACTCATTAGCCACGAAATGATGATACAAATTTAAAAGCAAGATTCGGTGGCTATAACTTCAACCTCAGCACCTCCGAGCTCGTGGTTGTTTTGAGAAGCATGGGAGATAAGGTTCGATGGCCAAAGGAAATGAGATCGAATCCAAACAGGCGCAACCTTGATCATTGGTGCAAGTTTCATAATGACCACAAATATAAAACAATCGACTGCAGATTTTTACAAAGTGACGTTGATCATCTACTAAAACAAAGATACTTCATGGAGTTGTTCAGCGAGAAAGGCAAACAAGCTTACATGAAAAATAGGCATGAGCCTCCAAAATCACTATTCCCCAAAAGGACTGTCAACATTATAAGTGGAGGTGAGGATATCAATGGTATATCTTACACGACCGCTAACAAGATTTCAAAAATAATAATTACTCAAGGAAAGCGGGTGCGACACACTTTAGAAGAAGACAACATTACATTCAATGATGCAGATGCAGATGGCGTATTAGTACCTCATAACGACGCACTGGTAATATCTTTAATTGTATATGATACTAATGTAAAACGAGTTTTGATTGATCCAGGTAGTTCGGTAAACATTATTTTGCTAAGAGTATTGCGTGAAATGCAAGCCGACGACAAAATAATACCAAAGGCCCACGTTCTATCTGGATTCGATAATTACAATGTGGTCACAAAAAGGGAGGTAACATTCACCACATTCACTGAAGGTGTCATCAAGATACAAAGTTCCAGATAGTAGATATGGAGATGGCTTACAACATGATTCTTGGGAGGACATGGATCCACGAAACGGATGCAGTACCTTCAACTTTGCATTAGGTTGTTAAATTTCCATCGCCATAGGGAATCTATCAAATTCGTGGAGATCAACATACATCCAGTGCGATCAACTCCATTGGAAATACAAGCACGAGAAATGAAGGTAAATAGCAACCACAGAAGGCAGTTGAAGTCACCACAACCCAAACCTGAACTGAGTAAGGGCAAACATATATAGATTCAAGACTTGATACTATTCAAGAACCAGAAGAAAATAAAAATATCAAAATCACAATAGAATAATTGGAGACTGTCGTGTTATTTGCTCAATGGCCTAATAGGAAAGTTTATGTCGGAGCTAATCTAGCCAAGGAATGAGAGATAAGTTAGTTGAATTTTAAAAAACTATCGTGGACTGCTTTGCATGGTCCCACTCTGACATGATAGGAATTCTACCAGAGGTAATGACTCATAAATTAAATGAAGATCCCTCATACCCTCCATTCAAACAAAAAAAAAGCAAGGAACTTTTAAGAATCAGGTGATTCAAGATGAAGTCCAAAAATTGTTGAAAATTGGTTCTATTCGTGAGGTAAAGTATCCTAACTGGTTAGCTAATACTGTCGTGGTTCCAAAGAAGAATGGTAAGTGGCGAGCTTGTGTAGATTATACTAATCTTAATAAAGCTTGTCCTAAAGACTCTTTTTAACTACCACACATAGATCAACTAATTGATGCGACTGCAGGTCATGAGCTAATAAGCTTTTTAGATGCATACTCAAGTTATAATCAGATTAAAATGGATCCAGGAGATGAGGAAAAAACTTCATTCATAGCAGACATTGGGACTTATTGTTATAAGGTAATGCCCTTTGGTCTAAAGAATGCAGGTGCAATGTATCAAAGGTTAGTTACCAAAATATTTCAAGAACATTTAGGAAAAACCATGGAAGTACATATAGATAATATGCTTGTTAAAACTCAATATTCAAAGGATCACATATCTCATTTATCTGATACATTTTCAATTTTGCGCAAATATAATAAGATGTTAAACCCCGAGAAATGTGCATTTGGTATTGCATCTGGTAAGTTTTTGGGTTTCCTTATTTCTAACCATGGTATTGAAGTAAATCCTATATAAATTAAGGCCATTAAAGAAATCCCGGATATACTTCCAAACAAGAAAGAAGTTCAAAGGTTAACAAGGAGAATTGCAGCTTTGGGAAGATTCATTTCTAAGTCATCGAAGAAATGCTTTAAATTATTCTCGGCCCTTAAAAAGCAGGATCATTTTGAATGGAATGAAGAATATCAACAGGCACTTATGAATTGGAAAACGTACTTGTCGAGTCCACCCTTACTGGAAAAATCAAAGGCAGTGGAAAGACTACTTATTTACCTTGCCGTTTTGGAAGTAGCGATAAGTGTTGTATTGGTTCGGGAGGAGTAAGGTAAACAATCCCTCATCTATTATGTCAGTAAATATTTTTTAGATACAAAGACGCGGTATCCTTAGTTAGAAAAACTTTCACTTGCATTAATCATGATATCTGGGAAGTTAAGACCTTATTTTCAATTATCTTATTCCTATAGTAACTGCTTACCCTTTACGAAATATATCGCATAAACATGAGTTATCAGGTAGATTGGCTAAGTGGGCTATAGAGTTAAGTGAATACGAAATCACCTATAAACCTAGGAATGCTATAAAATCACAAGTATTAGGTGATTTGTGATTTTAACCAAGGTATTCAATTAGAAGCAGAAAAAGAATTACAAGTGTTCAATGAAGCTAACTCGTGAACTTGGACTTTATTCGCTGATGGTTCATCTAACGTAAAAGATGCAGGTTTAGGAATTGTTTTGGTACCACCTACGGGTAAAACCATTTGGCAAGTTATTAAATGTAATTCTGTAACTAACAATGAAGCGGAGTATGAGGCTGTGATTGCACGTCTAGAATTGGCACGAGAACTTGACATAAATCAGATTATAATCAAGAGTGATTCACAACTCATGGTTTAATCAAACGCTAGGGACTTATACAGCCAGGGAAACGAGGATGCAGGAGTACCTAGAAAAGGTACAAGAATTGATAAAGCAATTTCACACTTGAAAAGTTACAAAAATACCAAGGGATGAAAATACTGAAGCAGATTCTTTAGCTAACCTCGCGTCAGCGGCTGATGTGGCAAACTCAAACGCCTCAGTTATACATTTATTTCATTCAGTTCTTGACCCTAATAAGAATGAGGTAAACTTTAACCATTTAACTTGGGATTGGAGGAACGGAATTGTTATTTTTTTACAGTATGGTACCGTGCCTGATGATAAGAAGAACGCTCATGCGCTTCGAAAAAAGATTTCCCGTTCTTGCTTAAAGCAACAAAATTTAAATCACAAAAATGTTTGGAGGACCTTTAGCAAGATGTCTCGGACCTTATCAAATGGAGTATGTAATGAGAGAGATTCATGAGGGGCATTGTGGGAATCACGCAGGAGGAAGATCATTGGTAAGAACCCTTATTAGAGCAGGCTATTATTTTCCTAAAATGGAAGAAGAAGCAGGAAGTTTCGTGGCTAAATGTGACAAATGCCAAAAGTACGACAACAATATGCATAGACCTGCAGAATTATTACATCCAGTAATCGCACCATGGCCATTTATGAAATGGGAAATGGATATCGTTGGTCCATTGCCACAAGCAAAAGGACATACTAAATGGGTAGAGGCAGGTACATTTAAACAAGTACGAGAAAAGGAAGTCAAGGATTTCATTTGGAGGAATATCATATGCCGATTTGGTGTACCAAAGGAGATTGTGTGTGATAATGGCCCTCAATTTATAGGAGCTCAAATCACTGAATTTTTTCAAAGTTGGCAAATTAAAAAAGCTATGTCAACACCTTATCACCCAGTGGGTAATGGGTAAGCAGAATTGACGAACAAGGTTATTATCAAGAATCTAAAGAAGCGATTAGAGGAATCAAAATTTAGCTGGCTTGAAGTGTTAACTGGAGTTTTATGGGCATATCGTACAACTGAAAAAACAAGCACGGGAGAAACACCATTTTCATTAGTTTATGGAGCTGGGGTTCTAATTCCAGTTGAGATAGGCGATCCAAGTACACGGTTCATACAGGTAACACAAGAATCTAATGACGAGGAAATGCAGGTCAATCTTGACTTACTCGAAGGGAGGAAAGAAGCTGCATTAATAAGAATGGCAAAAACACATAAACAAGTCATAGAACGATATTATAATCGAAAAGCACGCCTCAGATTCTTCAAAGTCTGGGACTTCGTGCTTAAAAAGGGTTTTCAATCTTCGAAGGCAGCTAGCGCGAGAAAGTTAAGTCCAACATGGGAAGAACCCTATAGTTTCATAATGTAGCAGAAAAGGGAGCATATGACTGGAGACAATGGATGGAAAGATACTTCATTCACATTGGAATGCAGTTCATTTGAAAAGATATTATTCCTAAGGAATTCTCATGGTCAGGTATCATTATTTTAAATTAAAAATTTAAATTTCTAAGCTTTTACTAACGATTTCAGATGATAGGTAAAAAGCTAACCCATACTAAATGATGAGTCACGACCTGTAAGGCACACGGAATAACGTAAAATTCCTGGCCTAGGGTTACAATTATTCTGATAGAAACTTAAACTGGTTAAGCAGTCTTCATTTATGATCGCACCTCCTAGTCCTGTATGTTTTTCCTTTTCAGGAAAAGGACCAAATGAGAGAAACAATCAAGTGTTCGAGGCTTCATACTTCAACACTCAAACACTTGGGGGACTACGCAATATATACAAGTATGTATAAAGAAGGCAAAGAAGATTGAAAGAAAATCAAGCCTGAAAAATTCAAGTACAGAGTAAAAGTCACACGAAGTCATGAGCCATGGTTAAAGAAAACCTTATTTTAGTTAGGGAAAAAGCTATGCACTTAAGCAGGTTACAAAGAAAAACCACGTGTTTATTGTTCTGAAACGGGTTATAAAGAAAAACCTCGTGTTTATTATTTTTTCCTAAAAATCTGTTACAAGGAAAATAATTACGAGAAAGTTATAGATGTACCTAAATACATATAAAGAATTATTCAAAACTTGTTAAATATTATTCAAAATTTAAAAAAGTTATTTCAAAGAAACATGTGTGTTCTTATTTCCTTTATCGTATGATAACATCATTGTGAAGTTGATACGTCTTCTTCATTAAGTGTCGAGATATAAAAGGTCCCTCTTTTATAAAACTCATGTTTAAGTTAATTAGTCATGAGATTAAGAGAAACATTTTTATAGGACAAAAATACAAAATTATTCTGTAAGTCCTTAAAAAGAAAAAGGCAAGAGTAAATATAATAGAAGTGAAATACTAATATGAAGAACTTCTTAACAAAAAAACCTAAGAATAAATACAAACTTAGTCATAAAGCTACAAAATTATTTATATAGATTTCCCCATAAAAGACTTGGGGACTTGCGTTCCAAAACCAACCCTCAAATGAAGCCAAAGGTTTTTAACATAACTTTCCAAAGTAAAAAAAAAAAAGAAATTCAAGACAATGTAAATTTTTCACTAAGAAGATGAGGGAACTGAAGAAGATGCATCAGCGGCAACGGGCTCAACTTGGACAGGAGCATCAACGGTTGCGGGTTGATTTTGATTTGCAACTACATGCTCAACTTAGGCAAGAGCATCATCAGATATGATTTCAACTTGGCTTGTAGCAGTAGGTTCGATTGGGCTCGAAGAAGATGCGATACCTGTATGAGCTTCGACCACGAGAGCTTCAATCACGGAGAAGGAAAAGTCATGTGTTTGCTGAGCGTGTTCAATGATTTCATTAACCTTAGCTAACTCAGACTTCTGGTCAAAGTTTTCTTGACCAGCTTCAATTAGGGTATCACGATGTGAATTCAAAAAAGCCCAACTTACCTCAACATCAAATTTTTCTTCAAGGATCTCATAATCCTTTTCCCAGGCGACAACCTCATTCTTGAGCTCTTCATTTTCGGCCAAGGCGGAACTACAAAAAGCTTGAAGAGAAGCATAAGCTCTCTAAAGCATGTGCCTTATCAGTAGAGACTCGAAGATCTTCTTCTGCTCGGGTTAAGTTTTGAACGAGCTCTTCAGCATAAACTTCTTTTTGATTTAACAGAGCTTTCAACGCCCTGTTCTCCTCGTTGGTCTTAAATAGCTGTTCTGAAAAGGAGGATTCAAGGCGTTCTTTTTCTTTTTCTGCTTGGTTCAGGGAAGCCTTGATAACTGCTAGCTCCGAAGTTAATTCTCATACCTGCTACTCTAAGGTATTCCTGCTCTCTTGTAACTCCTCCATGTTAATTTGAGCACTGTCAAATTGTTCCTTCCAATTGAGAATCACGTGCAACCTTCTCTGAGTCACGTGCTACCTTCTCCAAGAGGGAGATTTTGTTCATCAGCTCTGTGCCGATAAGATTGTCCTAGGAAAAAAGGAAGGGAAATAAAAATCCCAAAGATAGAAATTTTTTCAAAGTAAAGAAGAGAAAGAAGGAAAATACCTTCAAAGTGGAATGCACTATGTCATTCATTAGAGTCAGAAAGCTATGGCTCTCTAGTGTTGCTTTCTCGATTGGGCCAATTAGAGGCTCGAGCCAAATGTCTTCTTGACCTGACTTCCTCAAAAAGGCTGCTGCCAGCAGGAACTTCAATAGTTACGCTCCTCATCACAGTACTTATACTCGAAGAGCCCACCTCCGAATGGTGAACAATATGTGGGGGAATTGTCAAATGAGGAGCGGTGGAAGGAGTAAACAATAGATGGAGAAACATAAACAATTGGGGCAGGTAAGGAAAGAATCATAGACGCGGGAGTTGAAAAGAAAGATAAGGGAAGTTCATCTAAAACATACCCTAATTTTTCGCTATCAAAACCACTGATAAAAAGTCGATCAATAGACTCACGAGTATCATAAGGAGTGATGTCTTCATCAGGAATAATAATCGGGGTATCAATAGGAAGACGAGGTGAGACTTCAGCTTCGTCATCAGAGAGAATACGTCTTTTAGCTCGTAGTCTCACTACCAGGGAGCCTCCTTCATCCCCTTCTTCGGAGTCTTCTTCTTTAGGTTCTTTTCTTTTTGTAGAAGAAGAACTCAAAACTATTTCTCGGGCTAAGGAGGTACGGGTACCCGAAGAGTCACAGGAGCCCGCAACTGTTTCAGCAGCAACTCTCCAATAGCAAATCCTGATAAAAAGAAGGATGAAAGTTAGAACAACAAAGGAAAATATTAATATACGTGAACGATAAAATAGAAACTCATACGATGAGTCTTTACCTTCCAACCATAACGGTTGGAAAGGTTTTTCCAAGACCTACCCTCTATTGGAGCAGTCTTCAACAACTTCTCCGCCCAACCACGGAAGTTGGGCACATCCTCTACAACTCCCATGGTTGCTAAGAAAAGAAAAGAAGTGAAATTAGAGAAATTAATAAACTTGAATGAAAAAGGCACGAGAAGGATATAAAATTTACGTGCAAAATTCCACTTCACAGGGAAGGGAACGTTATCTTTACCCACTAAGCCAGTAGTGAGGGTAGCAACAAACCGAGCATACCAACCACAGTCCTTGTCATCTTCAGTGCTCACTAAAACCCTCTTGTTCCTAGCCGCTAGGGTAAAAACGTCATTGAGAAAAATCCTAGGGGAGTAGAGGTGAATTAGGTGAGGAAAAGTAAAGAAACATCTTCCATGTTGGTGCGGTGCCTCAAACAGGCGACAACTCTTTAATCAATTTGACCCATTTGACCCAAGCAGACATTGAAAAAATGGCAAGAATCCAAGTGACCGAGTCAATGGCTAGTTTGTACCCTAAAGTGAAAGAGTATGTATAAACAAAAGAGAATATGATCATGTAAGAACTGATCCTCTTATTTGGATTAGGAATGATAATGGAAAATTCGTTGCTCCAATGACAGTCTTTACGAACTATAGGAGCTAAAATTTCTATAATTTGAGTGGGGAAAGCATCGGCACGATCTAATGTCAACTTGATTCCTAAGAGATTCCCTATCATGGTAAAAAGATAGTTCTGTTGGGACTATCTCTTCAACTAAAGGCTCATGTAAGGGCTAAGAGGGTTCTTTGTTTCTAGAAGAAGACCTTTGAGAAAGGGAACCTCTAGTTCTAGAACATGGACCAGAACTAGGAGAAGGCGTAGATGTGCTACCATAGTGAGCAGACCCTAAGCTACGGAGTCTACCACCTCTTCTATGCCTAATGGGGTCATTGGGAAAGTGATCTAAAATAGGAGTTCTCCTAAGATTAGAGTTTGGTGAAGTCATGGCGAAGAAGATTGAAGTGAGGAAGAAGTGAATATAGATTTGAAAAATTGAAGTGTTCAATAAGCTTTATGTGGTTAAAGACAAGGAAGTAAGTTATACTTATACTGATAGGCAACCAGCAAAAGGAAAAAGTACAATGATGTACGGGTACCCGAAGAGTCACAGGAGCCCGCAACTGTTTCAGCAGCAACTCTCCAATAGCAAATCCTGATAAAAAGAAGGATGAAAGTTAGAACAACAAAGGAAAATATTAATATATGTGAACGATAAAATAGAAACTCATACGATGAGTCTTTACTTTCCAACCATAACGGTTGGAAAGGTTTTTCCAAGACCTACCCTCTATTGGAGCAGTCTTCAACAACTTCTCCACCCAACCACGGAAGTTGGGCACATCCTCTACAACTCCCATGGTTGCTAAGAAAAGAAAAGAAGTGAAATTAGAGAAATTAATAAACTTGAATGAAAAAGGCACGAGAAGGATATAAAATTTACGTGCAAAATTCCACTTCACAGGGAAGGGAACGTTATCTTTACCCACTAAGCCAGTAGTGAGGGTAGCAACAAACCGAGCATACCAACCACAGTCCTTGCCATCTTCAGTGCTCACTAAAACCCTCTTGCTCCTAGCCGCTAGGGTAAAAATGTCATTGCGTAAAATCCTAGGGGAGTAGAGGTGAATTAGGTGAGGAAAAGTAAAGAAACATCTTCCATGTTGGTGCGGTGCCTCAAACAGGTGACAACTCTTTATACAATTGGACCCATTTGACCCAAGCAGACATTGAAAAAATGGCAAGAATCCAAGTGACCGAGTCAATGGCTAGTTTGAACCCTAAAGTGAAAGAGTATGTATAAACGAAAGAGAATATGATCATGTAAGAACTGATCCTCTTATTTGGATTAGGAATGATAATGGAAAATTCGTTGCTCCAATGACAGTCTTTACGAACTATAGGAGCTAAAATTTCTATAATTTGAGTGGGGAAAGCATCGGCACGATCTAATGTAGCAACTTGATTCCTAAGAGATTCCCTATCATGGTAAAAAGATAGTTCTGTTGGGACTATCTCTTCAACTAAAGGCTAACGTAAGGGCTAAGAGGGTTCTTTGTTTCTAGAAGAAGACCTTTGAGAAAGGGAACCTCTAGTTCTAGAACATGGACCAGAACTAGGAGAAGGCGTAGATGTGCTATCACAGTGAGCAGACCCTAAGCTACGGAGTCTACCACCTCTTCTATGCCTCATGGGGTCATTGGGAAAGTGATCTAAAATAGGAGTTCTCCTAGGATTAGAGTTTGGTGAAGTCATGGCGAAGAAGATTGAAGTGAGGAAGAAGTGAATATAGATTTGAAAAATTGAAGTGTTCAATAAGCTTTATGTGGTTAAAGACAAGGAAGTAAGTTATACTTATACTGATAGGCAACCAGCAAAAGGAAAAAGTACAATGATGTACGGGTACCCGAAGAGTCACAGGAGCCCGCAACTGTTTCAGCAGCAACTCTCCAATAGCAAATCCTGATAAAAAGAAGGATGAAAGTTAGAACAACAAAGGAAAATATTAATATACGTGAACGATAAAATCGAAACTCATACAATGAGTCTTTACTTTCCAACCATAACGGTTGGAAAGGTTTTTCCAAGACCTACCCTCTATTGGAGCAGTCTTCAACAACTTCTCCACCCAACCACGGAAGTTGGGCACATCCTCTACAACTCCCATGGTTGCTAAGAAAAGAAAAGAAGTGAAATTAGAGAATTTAATAAACTTGAATGAAAAAGGCACGAGAAGGATATAAAATTTACGTGCAAAATTCCACTTCTCAGGGAAGGGAACGTTATCTTTACCCACTAAGCCAGTAGTGAGGGTAGCAACAAATCGAGCATACCAACCACAGTCCTTGTCATCTTCAGTGCTTACTAAAACCCTCTTGCTCCTCGCCGCTAGGGTAAAAACGTCATTGCGAAAAATCCTAGGGGAGTAGAGGTGAATTAGGTGAGGAAAAGCAAAGAAACATCTTCCATGTTGGTGCGGTGCCTCAAACAGGCGACAACTCTTTATACAATTGGACCCATTTGACCCAAGCAGACATTGAAAAAATGGCAAGAATCCAAGTGACCAAGTCAATGGCTAGTTTGAACCCTAAAGTGAAAGAGTATGTATAAACAAAAGAGAATATGATCATGTAAGAATTGATCCTCTTATTTGGATTAGGAATGATAATGGAAAATTCGTTGCTCGAATGATAGTCTTTACGAACTATAGGAGCTAAAATTTCTATAATTTGAGTGGGGAAAGCATCGGCACGATCTAATGTAGCAACTGGATTCCTAAGAGATTCCCTATCATGGTAAAAAGATAGTTCTGTTGGGACTATCTCTTCAACTAAAGGCTCACGTAAGGGCTAAGAGGGTTCTTTGTTTCTAGAAGAAGACCTTTGAGAAAAGGAACCTCTAGTTCTAGAACATGGACCAGAACTAGGAGAAGGCGTAGATGTGCTACCACAGTGAGTAGACCCTAAGCTACGGAATCTACCACCTATTCTATGCCTAATGGGGTCATTGGAAAAGTGATCTAAAATAGGAGTTCTCCTAAGATTAGAGTTTGGTGAAGTCATGGCGAAGAAGATTGAAGTGAGGAAGAAGTGAATATAGATTTGAAAAATTGAAGTGTTCAATAAGCTTTATGTGGTTAAAGATAAGGAAGTAAGTTATACTTATACTGATAGGCAACCAGCAAAAGGAAAAAGTACAATGATGGAAGGACCATAATAATGATAACTGGCACTTCGAGAATAGTGGAGCCGTAGGAAAAGCCTTGAAAAGAGCTGCAAAACTACAGAACCACTAAAAAAACGACACGTGTACGGAGCATTAAATGGAAGCGACAATTGAAGTGTCAGTTTTGTGATAGCATTTATAGTGACAAAAATTCTCTTTGAAAGAAATCCACTTCCCAAGTATTCAACTGATGAATAAATGGAAAGTAAGGGGACTATCTGTATTGGAAAAAAGTAATATTTAAGGAAACGTGTCAAGACACATAGACTGATTGAATGGTCAAAGACTTGCAGCTAGCTAAGAGGTACGAGCTAAAACAGGTACGAGCAAATGACAGGAGAAGAGGCACTGGTAGTTATTCAGATAACTCAGCACCCATACCTATTGAAGTCATTTATATCTAAGGGTCAAAAAAAATGAATCTGACAATATAAAAGAGTGCATATACGACATTTAATGGACATTAAATATAGAATAAATTAGGAAATTTGTATTGAATGTAATGATTATGTAGCGTAACATTCAATGTCTTTAATTACTCATAATAGCTTCATTCTGATTCGGGAAAAATATATATCTGTAGGACACATATAAAAGGAAGACATCTGAACAGTTGAACACACGAAATCATTGGAATATATATTGGTTTTACTACTTTTCTTGAAATATTTTTTGGTTACTTAAATTATTTCCTTTTATACATTCTTTTGATTATCAGTGAGTCGTGTTCTTCTAAATTCTAACTTTAACTAAAATCTCATTTTTTAGTTAGACATTTATGAATAAACGTTGATTTCGAAAAAAATAAAAAAATTTTAAAAAAAGAATTTTTTTCTTATGTCCAAACGGGCTATAACTACCATAGTGTCAGAAAAGAATTTCGAAAGACTTTCTCAATAATCAGAAAATCTATAGCCTATACAATTCAGATATTTTGCTACAGGAAGCACCAAAACGGGAGAGAGAAATTTCTTCTTGTATTATATATTTGAAGTAATTTATGTAGGATTTTGGGCTTATATAGTATTGGCACGTGATCACATTAATTATCTTACATGTATATAATCTTACAAGATTTGATACTTAATTTGAGATGTCATATGTGTTCTTTCACTTTCAGCAGGCACAACTAAAATCTGATATCTATCTTTAATCTTATTGGAATTTTTTTTTAAATAATGAAGAACGTACTTGGCACAATTAAAAGTGTAATTACTAGAAGTATTTATGATACTCTAAAATTTGTCTGTGCGTAGAATGCAACTGGATTTTGACATTATAGAAAAATGCCTTAAGAGCAGCTTTAGTGCTTTAAAATAAAATTGGTGGTAAGATAGAGAAGCATAACTAAAACTCAACAGAGATCTATGTAATTACAATAAATTATATATGAAGGAATCAAACATTACTTACCCACACCCACTTAAACTCAACTGTTCCCCTCCCTTTTTTTTTCTTTTTCTTTTGGTAAATGGGGGAGTTGAGGACGAATAGATATCACAAATTTGGGAGGAGAGAAAGTCTAAACCTACAACTGTGTGGGTCCTGCCAATTTAAATTTTATCTCTCAAACAATATACAATACTATCGATAATCGGTATAATTAAATCGTCATGTTATTGTAGCTAGGTTAACTTAACCTAATAAAAAAATTATTTTTCACACTATGGTTGCACAAATAATATTGGTCTCGTTTTCCTTTAATACTTAAGAAATTAACAATGAACAGTAGAAGTTAGAAAAATGGTCCATACAAACAGTAGTGGGCACCTCCATTCAATATACTTGAGTGGAAAACAATGTACAACTGCACATGGGGGGAAGAGGATGTATAGGAGTGACAAGATTTTAATTTCCAGATTGCTCTCATACATACGGGCCGAACTTAGTGCATAGATTATGGGTTTTTGGAAATTCAGTAATTCTTGTGTAGATCATGTATTTTTATTTAAAAATTCGTTAAATATTAATAAATATTTGATTGTAAACCTAATTTATTATATATAAATTTTAAATTATGATAAAAACTCATAAACTTCAAATTCTGAATTCGCCTCTCTCGTAACTATAGTTAGTCATGCTCTTTAATTATAACTTTACATGTTTCTCTCAACACAATCACGTGAACCCCAACTTGCCTTTTGGTGCGAGAGGGTTAATTAGCCCAACAATAGTGGCCTTAGCTTTAAGGGCACACCTTTAATTTACCACACTGAGGACCACGTACACCATTCTTTTCGAACTACTTTACTTTATCAAATTGTCAAAGAATGTGGTTTAATATATATATATATACCTGTTTGGATATACTACCCAAAGTTCAGATCTGATACGATCACACTTCTTTTTTTTAAAAAAATAATTAAAAGGCTGACTTGAAAAGCTTTAAAATTATGTCGATTTGTTACAGAAATATATAATATGATCGAATATAATAAACTATTGTGATCTGACTTTTCCTTCAATCTCGCACATAGCAAGAGCTTAATTCATCGATTTTCTTTTTAAAATATCTTTTGAGATCAATTGTTTGACATTTATTGAAAGGCCTCAATCCAAATTGAGTATTCATGAAAAGTTACTTGCAGTTGTTCTTTGGATATTCATGATACTTGTGTTAATTAGCTAGCACGTACATAACTTTTCATATATTATAGTACTATATTAATTTGAATAAAATATTGTCATGCATGTGAGTTTTCTCTCTAAAACTGGTACTTACAACATAAATGAATTTACTACATTATGAATTAGCAAAATCCTTATTAGCGTGAAACTTATATCAAAGACTAAATTTACACTACATTGAACTAGATCTACATCAATTTCAAACTAGATTATCACAAACACAATAAATTAGATCCAATGTTGATTTCAAAGTTCTCACATGCATATAATGGAGACAAGAAATGCATGATGTTTGACTCAAAGTTATCAAAATGTTTTTAACAAATCAATTATAGAAGATGTAGAGTAAATCCTAGCTAAAGATAATTAATATTAGATCCGAGATGGATAAATATGAATAGACGAAAACATAGTTGGATATAAATGTTGGCAGTAATTATGGCAATATTTAATAGCATAAAGAAAGATGAATTAAGTAACACTAAACGATAATAAAATTTAAATAAAGGAAAGAATTCATCCAATTTTGAGTGGGACAGATCCTCTTTCATTTGATAAAGATGAATGATCGACAAATACAAGAATCTTAGGATCCTTTTGGATCCGATGAAGGTATGAGATCACAGAACCTCTAGAGGGGTGCGTTTACATATTTTTTAAGAGGGAGGGAGATGGAGAGAGAGACCCCACATTTTGGGAAGTTATTCCTTCCTATTTATAAGGGGTATTTCTAGAAAAACACTAAAAGAAAAGGTACAAGTTGAGAGAATATTCAGTAAAATATTCCAATTCCAAAGCAGACTAGTTGTTTTACCACTGTCCAACTTTGTCCTGTTCGATCTCGGCCTATCCGACCTCGGATTTATTGATGATTGTCCGATCTCGACTTGTCCAATCTCAGTTTTATGTCTCTACGTATCGAATTTCTCTGATCTTATTGTGACTCATACACATAATAAATGTGACAATTCATAAATAGTAGTATTATGTACTTAAACAAGGTGACGACTGAAAAAGAAATAAGAGCATAGAATGGTGCAACAACAATTACCCTAACTAGCGCCGCGAGGGCATAATATAAATGTCGCGATGTTGGAAACAAAATGAATTCTATTCAATTCTTAAGGTGTTAAGAATATGATTCTATTTAGAGTGAATGTCTATCTTGTAGAGAGTTTTACTTTGAGGCTGAGTCATTTTTCCTCCTATAAATAGAGGGGTCTTACCCCATTGTAATCCACCCCAAAATTCAATAAGAATTTTCTCTCTCTCTTTCTCTGCAATATTGCTCTTGTTCTTTATTATTTTATAACACGTTATCAGGATGACGCTCTAACAAACTAAGCTAAACCCTGGAGAAGACAACATGGAGGAAACAAAAACAAAAACCCTGTGCAGCTAAAACCTAGAAGCCGCCGCCGCCGACCACCACTAAAACCGCCTCCGCCACTCACTGGAAAAACGCACACAGCCCTCCAGTCATCTTCTCCATCCTCATTCGCCAAGTGAAAATCTGCTCCACCATCTCCGTTCATATCAGCCGCTGTCCACCACCTAGCTCGAAGCCATTGTCGTCACCCCTCTCAAATCACCGCTGCCCCTTCACCTTCTGACTGCTGCCCTCAACCCACCTCCATCGAAAACCACCAAGCAACAACAACGAGAACCGCCGCCACCCCAGCCTGACTGGACGCCGAAGACCACTCCATACACAACTCCACCAGATCTCAGACGCAACTCTAGCCTTTCCAACAACCAAGAGACCTTTCTTCACCATCGGAAAACACCCCATAAACCAATGAACGACTCTGCTCTACGAATTTTGTTCGTTTTTCTTTCAGTTTTGCTTAACAAAAATAGAAAAGAATTCGTTTCCTTGTTCGCAATCCAGTTTCAGTTTTAGGGTTGTTGTTCATGTCCAAAGCTCCAATCATCTGCTGAAGTTTTCAAATTCCATTCGGGGCATTCGTTGATAACTCGGTTTCAGTTGAGATTTTCTGAAAGAGATTCGATTCTCATTTTTTTGTCCGGGGTAAGGTGCGTTCGAAGTTGGCATCGAGTTCGAGGTTTTCGTGTAGATTTGCGGTTCCGTCGAGTTTTGTTAAGCGTTTCCGATGTCATTGAAAAAAATAATATATCTAAGCACGAGACTCTAACCGATTGAGTAGAAGCTTTGGGATTGAGAATAATGATCGTCAAATGTTCTATGATCTTCCTTCAAGATTAATTCTGGAATTAAGGTAAGTATTTTACTTTTCTCTTTCAAATTCTTGATATTCTATTATTTGATTTAATATAGAAGCAAAGAAAACAAAGTTTGATTATAATTCTAATGGAGTTAAGAAATTACACTCACATGAAGTGGTAAAATTTCTATGCCTTGCCATGATCAAAATCATGTATGATTGCGGGCAAAGAATTGAAAACCCGTCCCATTGAATTTGCTCCATTCTCATTCCCTTTCGAGAATGTGATAGCATTATGTGATAAGTCTGAAAGAAGACAAAATTATTACCGTGAAGGTATCAATGGATGTGGACGTTGCAATAGATGAAATTATAATCGTCATTATTGTGGTAATAAGAACAATAAGGATTCTCAAAATAATCATTCACTCTGTGAAAGTAATATCTGTCATCGATTTGACATGAGATTTTATATAGCACATACAGATTATTATGGTCCATTCATGGTGCGAATGTGACAACATCTGATTTATGAATACATATTCATTATTGGAAGAATATGAACATGCTATTGGTATTGAATATACCACACTCACCTCTAGAAGGAGGTTTGAGATGAAATAAGAAAATAATATCATTATTATGACATGAATGATCATTGGTCATGTACCTATTGTACGCCAAAATATTTTAGCAATATTATTATTAAATGACAACAATAATGCAAGAAACATATCTTGCATATACTTTTGACCATGACCATAATTGGTATAACTTTCTCTTTAAAAGATATATTCACCATATGGATGTTCATGAATATGTGGTAGTACCAAATAAATTGAGAACTCTGTAAGAGCCAATTATACTATTTTGGAGAAACACAATTAGTTACCAATAAGGTATTGTGTTGTAGTAAGTCTCAAAGAAACTAATTCAGTTTCCAAAGTATACACGAAAGCGGTTGATTATATTGAAACAATAAATAAAGGAAAGATTTGATATCTTCTATTACTACAACTTGTAGCGGGATAATCTGTATATGAAAAGCTACCCGCTTTATTCTCCAGTTTGTACTACACAAACAAAAGAATGCCATAATAAAGTGGATGTTTATTGATATAAAAATCCATACCATAATAAACTTGGAGTTTATTGATAATTTCACACGTCATGGTGTAAATATGAAGATTATCAATATTGGTAATTTACTCAGTTGGCATAATTGGTTTAGCCATATCAATTTAAATATGATTTGCAAAAATAATAGAGAATTCACATAAGTAAATATTAAAGAACTAGAAAGTTCTTTACGGATTCTCTTATATTGCTTGTTCTCATTAATTAATTGACCAACTAAAATTGGAATTGAATCCCATAAATTCTGGAAATATCAAAGGTGAATATGGGCCCATTCACCTGCCATGTATACCACATAAGATGCATCTATGAGATGGTTACATGTGCGATTATTATTAACCCACAACATGGTGTTTTGCGAGGTAACTTGCTCAATAATTCAATTTAGAGCACAATTTCAGATTTTCTATTCAAGATAGTTCATCTTGATAGTTGGTTTACATCATAGTTGGTTTAGCAAAATAATTTATTGAGTGCCTCCACTTAGTATCTAGATTGTTTCTTATGAGAACAAAGTTATATGTATCAATTTGATATGTTTTATATACGAAAGTATATTGCATTCTCCCCTCACAAATGGTTCACGGTGAGGAACCAAATAATTTCATCTTATTATTATTGATGTGCGGTGTATATTTTCATTAACACCATAATGCACAAAGATGAATTTCCAAAGTTGGGGAAGCGAGTTAGTTTTTCTAACATGAGGGGGAGACAAGATACAACAGGTGAGAAAAAAAGTTACATGGAATGAATTATAATTTATACATATAGATCCTCGAATAGGATAATATGAACTTGAAGTTCATAAAAGGATAATTCATTTGCAATATATTGCAAAGCATGCCATACACATTTGTTGACCCAAAAGAAAGTAACTATATTCTCATTGCAAATGCTCATATTAAGTCCTAGAAGGACAAAATCTATGGTACGCTTAAAGCATATAGACAAATCAGTTTCAAAATAAACTTCTTGATAAAGAAGATGAGCAAATGATCAAAGTGATCATAATAAATGAGGCAAGTGATCTAGAAGGTCACGGACATAACACTTCATAAAATATTATGAGAGATTCAGGTACCTGAATATATGAACGAAGATCTCTATGTTATGTCTTTATGAAAATTTATTAGAACAAATATAACATGTTCGTCGACGACATCTATCATAGCGCTAAGTTTAGATGAAGATCTTAAGTCTATCGAATATAGACACAAAAGTATTGGCCAAATGGAAGAGATGCAATTCAAGTAGAATTGATTCTATATGAAGGACATATAATTTTGTCTATGTTGTTCAAACACTTGAAAGTATAAAGTCAATGGTATGTGCAATCAGTTTTCGATATCTTATATGTCTAGCATGACATGAAAACTTGATATGTATCTAAAGTCTATTATATGTCTTATATGACAATCCATGAAGGATTTAAGTTGCTTGAAGCATATACAATTCTTGATCTTGAGGTACCACTTCCTTAATGCAATTTATGCACAAATATATCTTGCTATAACTATAAGCATGATAATGTGATAACGAGGATACCTCTATGGAAATATTGAAGAGCCATTCCATGATATTTGTGAAGACCTTATATATCTATCACGAGTGATGATTTCAAGATGCAAATATTCATTCAAGTTAATATGGCTGATTTATTTATCAATTCTCTACCAACGGCCTATTGAAGATGGTGCACAAGATTGAAATGTGAAGGCTCAAGGATGTAAATTGATGCTCTCATCAGGGGGAGTTAAAGCGTGTTGCACTCTTTTTATCTTACAAGATTTTGTCCCACTGGGGTTTCCTTGCAAGGTTTTTAGTGAGGCAACCAAAAGGCATATTATTATATGTGTGTACTCTTTTTCCTTTTCTAGAATTTTTTTCCCATTTGGTTTTATTTTTGTTAAGGTTTTTAATGAGGCACATTACTTATTGAGTAGACATTCAAGGGGGAGTGTTAAGAATAAAATTCTATTTAGAGTGAATGTCTATCTTGTAGAGAGTTTTACTTTGAGGCTAAGTCATTTTTCCTCCTATAAATAGAGGGGTCTTACCCCATTGTAAACCACCCCAAAATTCAATAAGAATTTTCTCTCTCTCTTTTTCTGCAATATTGCTTTTGTTCTTTTATTATTTTATAACATAAGATTTTTTTTTTGTGTGTCTGTAGCACCTACAAAACAAATAAAATCTTGCTTCGCTTTCACAAGAGCACCCAACGTACAACATAGGACCCGTTTTTGTAATTAAAAAAAATTCTTTTTTTATTTTTTTAAAATATGTTTGTTCATGAAATTTTACAATTTTTTTTAAAATTTATCGAAAATAAATTTTTCAAAACTCACATTTTCAAAATTTATTTTTTACCCACTCACAAAACTGCAAAAATTATTTTAGTAAAATGCATGTCCAACATAATTCCAAATACCATTTTTTAGATTAACTCTGAATATTACTTTTTTTAAAAAAACAGTTACAATTTTTAAGTCCAAAGCCTACTAAGTTATTTATACTTTGTGCTCATGATTGATTGTCTTGTTTTATACTCTATCTATTTTAATTTATGTGGCATGTGATGACCCAAAAAGTCATCTTATATTTTAGAACTCGATCCCGTATTTTGAGGCTTTCAAAACTTCATTTTATTCCTTTTCAATTTGCATGCATAGCGCGGGCGCGTTTCCGGAAGGCTTTTATGTAAAAAATTTGAGAATAATAATAATGTTTGCATTTAAAAGTTGATTAAGTTGACTTCGGTCAATGTTTTTTGAGTAAACTGATCCGTACATGTATTTTAACAATACGGGTGGATCTGTATTGAAATATGGGACCTGAACGTTTGCCCAGAAACGGATTCAAAGGTTCCTGGCCTGTGTAATGAATTTTTATAAAAATTGTAAGTTTGAAAATCTAATGGTTTAAAGAATTTGATTAATGCTTGATATTATTAGTACCGGGTCCGTATTTTGATTTTGGTGCCCGGTACATGTTCAATATAATATTTAAGTCATGTTTGTAAAATTTGGTAACAAATACAGTTGATTTGACGTGATTCAGACGTCCGATTGTGAAATAAGAATTTCAAAGCGTTCTTAAGAATTTCATTTGATTTGATGCTAAATTAGTAGTTTTAAGTATTATTTTTGGTGGTTTGATTGTGCGTGCAAGTTTGTATACTGTTTTAAGACTTGTGTATGTTTGATTTGGAGCACCATAGGCTTGGGTGAGTTTAGGATATGTTACAGATTGATTTGAAACTTAGAAAAAAATTGCTGGTGTTCTTCAATTGCGTTGCAGGCCACAGACCTCGCAAATGCAAGTTCAAACTTCATATTTGAGACTATTGTTGAGGTCGCATTTGCGAGCTTCTTGTCACAAATTTGAAGAGAAGCTGGGCTAGCCTATGTTCGCAAATACGAACAATCCTTTGCATTTATGAAGTTGATATGGGGAAGGGATTCTTCGCATTTGCGAAGAAAGTGGTCATAATTGTGACAGAAGTAGAAATATGATAGGTTCGTATTTGTGATGCCTTTCTTGCATTTGCGAGCTTCGCAATTGAGAAGCTCAGGTCGCAAATGTGACATCTGCAACTATGTAAACGAGACTTATGCGGGAAATTTCATTCATTCTCCTATTGTTCAAAACTTAGAACACAAGATGCGATTTTCCAAAGACTTTTCTTCCTCAATCTAGGATTTTCATGGTGGAATTGGAGATTTTTGGGTAGAAGCTAGGGATTTCAAAATTTGGGGATTTAGACCTCAAATTTACGTCTGATTCCAAAACTAAATGTATATCCGGGCTCGGGGTGAATAGATAATCGGGTTTTGATCCGAATTTTAGGTTTGGACCAAGCAGGCCCTGGTACTTCTGTTAACTTTTTAAAAATTGGCCTAAATTGAATTCCTTGCTATCATGGGTAATTCGTAAGGCTTAAATTGTATTGTCTGGTTGATAATTTGCTAGATTCTATTGGTCCAGAGGCTTGTGTGAAGGGAAAAATGGTGTTTGAGCTTTGAGTTTGGTCGAAGGAGCGAGGTAAGTGCCGTGGCTAACCTTAACTTGAGAGATTAAGTATTATTTGCTTACTTGTTACATGTTTGGATGTTGAGTACGATGTATAGGTGAAGTAACGAGTATCTATATGTTGTTGTCGAGTCATAGTATGTGAGTGAGTCTTATTCTTGTAAATGTTGTATCTTTTATCTTATTTTCCATGTTTAGACTAGCTATTCGATGTGTTGAGAAATTTCTTATCGTGTTTTATTAAATTTGGCATTGATGGGGTTTTTACTTAAAGTTGAGATTGGTATTGCGGAACTAAGTGTTGAAGTAAGACTTATTGTTGTCATTTTTGTCTCACTTTTATTGTTGTCTTTGTTTTGGTGAAGTAGAATGGTAAAACACGAAGGGTAATGTCATGCACATTTCTATTACTGATGTGGTGAGGTAGAGTGATACAGCACGAAGGGTGATGGCGTGCACATTTCTATTATTGATTATATGGTGAGGTTGTGAGTAAAAGTACAAAGGGTGACGCCGTGCATTTCTGTTTGATGTGCTTATTTGTTATTACCGGTTCAAGGTGTACTAGCTGTTTAAATTCCTCTACTATTGTGATTCTTTATTTTGGTACCCCCTTAGCATGTTTCCCCTCTAGCTAATATCTACTTAGCTTTTATTAATTATTATTTTTATTATTATATTGTTTAACTGCGCAGGTTTATATATATGCCTTGTCCTAGCCTCGTCACTATTTCGCCAGGATTAATCTCGTCAGTTACCAGTACAAAACTGATACTATTCTCTGCACTTTCTGTGCTGATTTCGGTACTTGATTGTGTTGACCCGAGTTGAGTTGCTGCCTTCAATCCTACTGGAGACCAAGGTAGATCTGCCGGTGTTCGCAAACCCCGGAGTCCCCTTCCAGTTATTCTAGTTTACTGTTTCTTTTAATTGAAAGACAATTGTACTTTCTTTCAGCCTGTACTTGTAGTGACTCTTAGAAATTCGTGAATCGTGGCACTAGTTTCTGGGTAGTGTATAAGTACTTGGGTTATTATGAAATTCTGCGTTCTTTTAATTTGTTATGGTTTAATTGTTGTTCTTTACTAATTTGGTCAAGGGTTAGCGTATTAAATCTTTAACTATTGGCTTTCCTAGCATCCAGAAAGTTAGGCACCATCATGGTTCCGACACTAGGAAATTTGGTTCATGATATGTTTGTATCAGAGAACTAGGTTGCCTAGGTGTCACAATTCACGAACAAGCTAGGTAGAGTTTGAGGGATCGCTATGGAGATGTCTGTGCTTATCACATAAAGGCTACTAAGTTTAGGAATAATTTCACTTATATTCTTCTCTGTTGTGCGATTTGATCTCTGAATGATAATTAAACTCTCTACTCTTGTGCTTTTACATAAAGTGAGGACCCGTATCTCTTTTTCATCCGAACAACAGCTAGAGGCCCTAGTGGCAGCTCCTACGAGGGGCAAGTGGAGGTTGATGCAGGGACAGGGCTCAGCCCAAAGCTCGAGTAGTAGAGCCTCAGCTAGAGTTTGATGAGGAGACTCACACCCATACCATTCCAATAGAGCGAACTCGTCTTTTAGAGGGTTTCATCACCACCATGGTATTTCAGAATGCTTTCGTTTGTCTAGTGAGCCTTATGGAGAGTGTCACTCAGGACGACACATTTTCTGTAGCACCAATCGTCTCTGGGGAGAAGCCCAGACTCCTACTACTCACACTTCGGAGCAGATGGCTCCTTAGTTTATGAGTCCAGCAACTCAGTCAGTTGGAGTAGTTTCGCAGTGTGTTGCAGCATAGACCAGCGATGGATCAACTATTACATTTGAGGCTTTGTGGAGATGGGATAGGTTTACCAAGCTTTTAACCACTCACTATAGCGGTACATATTCAGAGATCCCCAAGACTATTTGGACAATTATTATGAGATGTTACGTAATATGGGGATAGTGGAGACCAATAGGGTCGACTTTGCTGACTTCTGTCTGTCAGGTTCTGCCAAGAATGGTGGATGGATTTTAGTTTAGCCAGACCAGTTGGGTCGCTTGCTTTGACTTGTGACCAGTTCTCTCAGTTATTTCTCGAGAAGTTCCTTCTTGTTACACTGAGAGAGCGTCTCCAGTAGGGCAGTATGCCTGTTACTTAGTAAGAGACCCCCTTTATTGATTTGGCCCGTCATGCTCTTATTATACTTCCTACTGAGAGAGAGATAGAGGGTGAGGAGGTTTATTAAGGTACTTACTCAGCCTATCAGATTGCATATGGCTAAGGAGACAGGAGCGATATTTCTTTCCAGGATGCAACCAATGTGGCTAGAAGAGTTGAGATGTTTTTAGCTCAGGGGAGTGGTTAGGGGTTTGACAAGAGGCCTCGTCATTCCAGTGGATTTAGTGGGGCATAATTTAGAGGCCGGGGTACTTTTGGCAGAGGCCATCCTCCCAGGCCAGCGCTTCAGGCTTCTCACAGTGCTTCAGTTGGTCGTGGCTCTCATATGCAATATTCTGATCAGCTAGCCTACAGTGCACGACCAGCTCCAATCAGTGAACCTATGCTCCAGAGTTTTTAGGTGGTTACTCAGTCTTCTAGGGTCAGTTTCAAGGTCATCAAATATAGTAGCTGAGATTTTGTTACACTAGTGGCGATTCGGGGGACATTGCTAGGTATTTCCCTCGAGCGTCGAGCAGTTCTCAACATCAAGGTTCTCGTGCCATGGTCTTGGCTCTAGGTGTTCCACTACTCACTCAGCCAGCTAGAGGTAGGAGTTGGATAGTTAGAGGTGGAGGTCGAGGTATTAGAGGTGGAGGTCAGGCCGCTTGATGTGGAGGCTAGCCAGACAGGGCTCATCTTCGAGATATAGTTTAGAGTGGTAGGGCCCAGCCCCGATGTTACACTTTTCCAGCTAGGCCTAGGTCTAGGTCATCTGGCGCGGTTATCATATGTATGGTTTCAGTTTGCAGTAGGGATGCCTCAATATTATCTGATCGACGAACTATTTATTTGTATGTATCATCTTATTTTGCTTCATATTTGGTTGTGCCTTGTGATTCTTTAGGTGATCCCATTTATATGTACACATCGGTGAGAGATTCTATTATTCTAAATTGTGTATATCATTTGTGTGTGGTCATTATTTGGGGTCTTATGACTTGTGTAGATTTCATACTTCTCGATATGGTTGAGTTTGATGTCATTTTAGGGATGGATTGTTTGTCGACTTATCATGCTATATTGGATTTGTTGAAACACGTTCTCACAAGGCACTAAACTAAACGTGTGCTCATATTTGTAGGTTTTGATAAATGACAAACGATGCGCAATTGACATATGACGAGGTCCAAGCACAAGCGCGCAATTGATACATAACGAGATTCAAGCACAAGTCAAACAAAGATCAAGATTAAGCAAAGAAATAAAGTTAAACATGAGTCGTTCTTTAATTGTGATCTTGATCCGACAATTGACTCAAGACTTGGCTTCTCTCGTAAGATCATTTTTATCAAATCATGCATATTTAATTTAAAGCAAAATGATTTTAAATCATGCATATTTATTTTAACCAAAATGATTTTTAAACATGCCTCTAAAATCTGGACAAAGATAATCGATTATGTACTTATGATAATCGATTGTTAAGGCAGCTGCAAGACAATCGATTGTGTACCTTATGATAATCGATTGTGTTGAGGCAGTGTCCATCAGATTTTTCAAAGCTGCAAGACAATCGATTGTGTACCTTATGATAATCGATTGTGTTGAGGCAGTGTCCATCTGATATTTCAAAGCTACAAAATAATCGATTGTGCACCTTATGACAATCGATTGTGTTGTGGCAGTGTCTATTCGATTTTTCAAAACTGTAATATAATCGATTATACATATAGCATAATCGATTATGTAAATGACCGTTGCCAAAATATTTTCAAACTCTGTCTGGTAATCGATTGTATGATTCTGATAATCGATTATCCTAAGTAAAATCTGAATATGATTTTTTGAACGTTGCCAAGTAATCGATTATATGATTTTGATAATCGATTGTTTTAAGTAAAATCTAAAAAGATTTTTTGAACGTTGCCAGATAATCGATTATACGATTTAGATAATTGATTATTATGCGTAAAATCTGGGAATGATTTTTGGACGATTGGAAAACAATCGATTATGCAATTTAAACAATCGATTGTTTTAGCACAAAATCAGCAATTCTTAATTGGCAATTAGGCAACGGTTGTGCATGTTTTCAACACTATAAATACATCTTAAAATCAGTCTTTTAAGTACAACAACTGATCATATTATTGCTAAAGCTTGCACACTCTCTTATTCATCATTTTCTATTCATTACATAAGTTTTTGAGAGCCAAATTCTTGACGAAAGTTGTTGCGTTCTTGAGCGTATTTATTTTACTCATATGTACTCTTGAGGAGAGTCTTGTTTTGAGTGCAAAGTGTTTTTATACACTTGAAGGGAAGTGTTAATCCCTTGTATTGTAAGAAGGAACGTTGTGATTCCTTTGGTTGAAGTCTTGAAGTGTGGTATCTTCGAGCAAAGGTTGTTGAGGCTTGTGTGACTCAAGTTCTCAGTCTGTAACGGTTTGTTAAGCACCCGTAAGCTTAACGAAGTTAGTGGAAATCTCGAGAGAGTCTCTCGGGGACTGGACTAGCCACGGGTTGTGGTGAACCAGGATAACATCGGTGCGTTCGTTCCTTATTATTTACTTATCGCACTTATTTCATTCCTCCAATTTTTAAATTCCGCAAGTGTACGCTGTTTTTTATTATAACGCTATTCACCCCCCTCTAGCGTTAAGCGTATATTCTAACAGGATTGTCATGCCAAGACCGTGACCTTAGCTTTGTTGGGGTTGCCTCGATTAAAGTAGAGAGGGATTCCTGGTCATTGTACAAGTAGGGTTATTTCTTATATGAAGGCTCGACGCATGGTCAAGAAGGGTTGTCTAACTTATTTTGCTAATGTCACAGATTCTAGTGCGGAGGTTTCTTCAATGGATTATGTACGAGTTGTTCGAGAGTTTCCAGAGGTATTTCATGCAGACCTGTCGGGAATGATGCTCGACAGGGATATTGACTTTTGTATTGATTTGGTTCTGGGCACTCATCTCAATTCTATTCCGCTATACCGTATGGTCCCCCCCATAGAATTGAAAGAGTTGAAGGAGCAATTGCAAGATTTGCTTGATAAGGGATTTATTAGATCCAATGTCTTGCCTTAGGGTGCGCCGGTATTGTTCGTTTAAAAGAAGGATGTATCGATGAGGATGTGCATAAATTATCGGCACTTGAGCAAAGTCACTATCAAGAACAATATTGTTGAGGATTGATGACTTATTTGACCAACTTTAGGGCGCCAAAGTGTTTTCAAAGATAGATTTGAGGTCTGTCTACCATCAGTCAAGGATTAGGGCATCTGAGGTCCCTTTGATAACTTTTTAGACTCGGTATGGGCATTATACGTTTCTACTGATGTCATTTGGGTTGACAAATGTCCCAGCAATATTTATGGATTTTTGTTCAAGCCCTATATGGATTCCTTTGTGATTGTTTTATTAATGATATCTTGATCTACTTTGGCAGCCGGGAGAATCATGAGCAACTTCTTCGGATCGTTCTTCATACTTATGCTAAGTTTTCAAAATGTGAGTTTTGGTTGAGTTCAGTTTCTTTCTTGGGTCATGTTGTATCAGCATAGGGTATTCATGTAGATCCTAAGAAAATTAAGGTTGTTATAAATTAGCCTAGACCTACATCAGCTATAGAGATCTCGAGGTTCTTGGGATTGGCGGGTTATTACTGTTAGTTTGTGGAGGGTTTTTCATCTATAGCAGCCCCGATGACCAGGTTGACGCAGAAGGGTACCCCGTTCAGATAGCCGGACGAGTGTGAGGCGATCTTCTAAAAGCTCAAGGCAGCTTTGACTGGAGTACTGGTGTTGGTGTTGCCCAAAGGTTCTGGGCCTTATACAGTATATTGTGACACATCTCGTATTAGGCTTGGTGCGATATTGATGCAGGGTGACAAGTTTATTGCATATGCTTCACGACAGCTGTGTCTATCATTTCTGATCGAGGCATGCAGTTTACCTCGCGTTTTTAGAGGGAAGTACAATGTGAGTTGGGTACGCGGGTCGAGTTGAGCACAAAATTTCATCCTTAGATGGACAGTCCGAGCATACCATTAAGATATTGGAGAATATGCTGCGCACCTGTGTTATTGACTTTGGAGGCATTTGGGAACAATTCTTGTCATTAGCGGAGTTTGCCTATAACAACGGCTATTAGTCGAGCATCAGAATGGCTCCCTATGATGCATTATATGGCAGACGCTGTCAGTCGCCAGTTGGGTGGTTTAAGCCGGGGGAGGCTCGGTTGTTGGGTACAGATTTGGTACATGATAGCTTGGATAAGGTTAAGATCATACAGGATAGACTTTGTACAACTCAGTCCGGGGAGAAGAGTTATGCCAACCGTAAGGTTCATGATATAACATTCATGGTCGGAGAGAGAGTGTTCCTTCGAGTGTTGCCCATGAAGGGCGTAATGAGGTTTGGAAAGAAGGGCAAGCTAAAACCTAGGTTCATCGGGCCTTTTGAGATCCTCGAGCAAGTGGGAGAGGTGGCCTACAGAATTGCATTGCCACTAGGCTTATCAACGGTACATTTAGTTTTCATGCTTTGTAAGTATCATGACGATCCATCCCATGTGTTAGACTTCAGCACTACCCAATTGGAGAAGGATTTGACCTACGAGGAGGAGCCAATATCCATTTTAGACTGGCAGGTTCGTTAGTTTAGATCGAAGAGATCCTTCGGTTCAAGTACAATGGAGAGGTCAACCTGTTGAGGTAGCTACCTGGGAATCCGAGTCTGACATGCGAAGTAGATATCCCCACCTTTTACCAAGCTCAGGTATTTTTCTATGTCCGTTCGAGGATTAACAATTAATTTAGAGGTGGAGAATGTGATGACCCAAAAGGTTATTTTATGTCTTAGAGCTCGATTCCATCTTTCGAGGCTTTCAAAACCTCATTTTATTCCTCCTAAATTTGCGTGCACATACCGAATGTGTTTTCATAAAGTTTTTATGTTGAAAGTTAATAAAAATAATATTTTTTGCCTTTAAAAATGAATTTAGTTAAGTTTGATCAACGTTTTGAGTAAACGAACCCTGACCCATATTTTGACTGTCCGGGTTGTTCCGTATTGAGATATGGGACTTGGGCATTTGCCCGAAATCGGATTCGGAGGTCCGTAGCCTGAGTAATAATTTTTTGTTAAAAATTCTAATTTTGAAAATCTAATGGTGTAAAGAATTTGATTAACATTTGATCTCATTGGTATTATATCCGTTTTTTGGTTCCGCAGCCCAGTACAAGTTCAATATAATATTTAAGTCATGTCTATAAAATTTGGTGAAAAACATAGTTGATTTGACGTGATTTAGATGTCCGGTTGTGAAAATAGGATTTTCAAAGTGTTCTTAAGAATTTTATTTGATTTGATGCTAAATTCGTTGTTCTAGGTGTTATTTTGGCGATTTTATCGCGCGTGAAAGTCGTATGATGTTTTAAGACTTGTGTGTATATATGATTTAAACCCGAAGGCTCGGGTGAGTTTCGGATAGGCTAAAGAGTGATTTGAAACTTAAAAAAATTGTTGGTATTCTTCAGCTATGTTGCATGCCTCAGACCTCGCAAATGTGAGGTCAAGCTTCGCATTTGTGACTACTATTGAGGTGGCATTTGCAAGCTTCTCATCACAAATACGAAGAAAAGCTGGGTCAACCTGTGTTTGCAATGTGGACAATCCTTCGCATTTGCAAATTGGGGAAAGGATTCTTCGCATTTACGAAGAAGGTGGTCGCAATTGCGATCCCACCTCCGCATTTGCGAACAATATGTTTGCATTTGCGACAAAAGCATAAATGCAACAGGTTCGCATTTGCGATGCCTTTCTCACATTTGTGAGCTTCGCAATTGTGAATCTCAGGTCACAAATGTGACATCTGCAACTGTATTACACGGGATTTTTCATTCATTTTCCCATTTTCCAAAACCTACAACACAAGAGCCGATATTTCTAAGATTTTTTCTTCCCCAAACCATATGTGATTCTTAACTAATGTCTTTCAATCTTTGACCTCTTTTTACAAGATTTCATCCTAGAATCTAGAATTTTTATGGTAGAATTGGGAATTTTTGTGTAGACACTAGGGATTTTAAAATTTAGGGATTTAGACCTCAAATTAGGCCAGATTGCAAAATTAATTATATATCATGGCTCGAGGGTGAATGGGCAATCGAGTTTTGATCTGAATTTCATCTTTGAACCAAGCGGACATGAGTGTGGACTTTTATTGACTTTTTCAAAAATGGCTTAAATTGAATTCCTTGCTATCATTTGTAGTTCCTAAGCCTTAAATTAAATTTTGTGTTGGTAATTTGCTAGATGCTATTGGTCCAGAGGATTGTGTGAAGGAAAAAGTGGTGTTTGAGATTTGAATTTGGCTGAATAATCGAGGTAAGTGTCGTGACTAACCTTAGCTTGAGAGGATTAGGTATTATTTTCTTACTTGTTTCGTGTTTAGATTTTGAGTACAGCGTAGATAAGGTGAAAAGTATCTATATGTTGTTGTTGAGTCACAACATGTGAGTGAGTCTTATTCTTGTAAATATTATATTTTTTTTATCATATTGTTCATGTTTAGACTTGCTATTCGATATGTTGAGAAATTTCTTATCATGTTTTATTGAGTTTGGTATTGATAGGATTTTTACTCAAAGTTGAGATCGGTTGCGCAGAACTAAATGTTGAAGTAAGACTTGTTGTTGTCATTTCTGTCTCCCAATTATTATTGTCTCTGTTTTGGTGAGGTAGAGTAGTAAAGCATGAAGGGTTATGCCGTGCACATTTCTAGCACTTATGTGATGAGGTAGAGTGATAAAGCACGAAAGATGATGTCGTGCACATTTCTATTATTCATATGGTGAGGTTGAGTGGCAAAGCATGAAGGGTGATGTCGTGCAGGTTTTTATTATTCATTATCTGGTGAGGTTGCGAGTAAAAGCATAAATAGCGATTTTGTGCATTTTCCGTTTGCTGTGCTTACTTGTTATTATCTGTTCAAGGTATACTAGCTGTTTAAATTCCTCTACTACAATAATTTTTTATTTTGGTACCCTCTTAGCATGTTGCCCCTCCCGTTAATATCTACTTAACTTCTATTAATTGCTATTTCTGCTAGCTTATTATTTAACTGCACAAGTTTATGTACGTGCCTTCTCCTAGCCTCGTCACTACTTCGCCGGGGTTAGGCTCGACACTTACTAGTACATGGGGTCGCTTGTACCGATACTGTATTCTACACTTTTTGTATAGATTTCGGTACTGGACCGTATTGACCCGAGTTGAGTTCCTGCCTTCAATCTTACATGAGATCAAGGTAGATCCGTTCACAGACCCTGGAGTCTCCTTCCAGTTATTCCAGTTTATTGTATCTTTTAATGCAAAAACAGTTGTACTTTCTTTCAGCCAGTATTTGTTGTGACTCTTAGAAGTTCGTGAATTGTGATACCAGTTTCTGAATAGTTGTATAAAAGTGCTTGGGTTATTTTGAAATTCTGCACTATTTTAATATATTTTGGTTTAATTGTTGTTATTTACTTATTTAGTCAAAGGTTAGCGTATTAAATCTTTATCTGTTGCCTTGCCTAGTATTCGGAAAGTTAGGCGTTATTATTATCCGATGGTAAAAAATTCGGAATCGTGACAGTAACATTTCAATTTTACTCAAATTCAAAAGGATGATAGCTTTCTAATCTTAAAAACAATTTAACTTACGCTACTCACTTAGAGTTTCCATTTTACCTTTAATGAAAATTTTTTATAATTGCACAATTTTCAATAATCTCTCTTTCTTTCTTAAACTTGATATCAATTTAAAGTTTGCGGGATAAAGTTGAACGAAGGGAATATCACTTTAACTCGAATAGTCTAACGTGTTGGCTAGCTAGGCATCTTTAACTCGAATAGGTAGACTTAAAACTGTAATTAAAAAATAGTCATAATGTTTAAAAATAATTGAGATTTAGTCATTTTTTCTTATGTAGAAATAAAAGATGAACACAAATACTTTTAATAATTCGAAATAATTTCACCATAATATATTGGAGATCAAATTTTTTATATATGATATTCTAACATAATATATTAAAGTTCCAATATAATATGCTGGAAGTTTACACGTAAGAGCTCCATAATCCAGCATATTATGCTGGAACTTTTCGTATGCTCGAGTTCCAACATAATACGCTGGAAGTTTAAATGAAAGAGCTGCATAATACAACATATTATGCTGAAACTTTTTGTGTTTCAGCAAAATAATGCCATATTTTTCAATAACTTTATAAATACTAACTATCTTTAAATTGCCAGTTCGAAAATTAACTAGCCCGTGCTATTTTCACTTTTATAGTCCCATGTTGTAGGTTTGCTACAACGGAACAATAGCTTGACTTTCTTCCGCAGCCAAAAATAACATCTCGTTGAACATGTTTTATCTTCGTCAACAACCATTTCTCTCTTGCTTGTTTTCACTTCTTCTGTCATCTTCATTTTCTCCTTGTGGAGCTTCCGCAATACATGAATTTCAGCAATATAGGGTCCAACTTGTGCCATGTCTAGCTCTTCTTCTTCAAGAATTAACTAAAGAAACTAAGCTCTTTAGTTTATCAAATTGTCAAATATATGCAATTATACGGTATTTATAGTTTCTTGGCTGCTTGGGGAGCAAGGGAGTATGTGTATATGTCTTCATCATTGGGCTTTGCCAGCAACGCGTTAGAGTTGGAAGAAGAATGGAAAGTCAAGTCAAGTCTGACCAAATGGTGTTAAGAGAATAGAACATGGAGATCAAGTAGTTTCCAATATTTGACCAAGTCTACATCTCTTTTTTGTTGTTCTTTTATTGGCTATGTCATATAACTATTTGAGAAAGTTCATATTTATCTTTTGGGAGATCAAAGGCTTATTTTTTCTTAAACTGGAAAAAGGTTTTAATACATTTCAAAAACAAATTATATGTAGCTAATACCATTGTACTTACTTTAATAATATTGGTTTTCTCTAAACTAGCTTTCGTTAACATAGTGTTAAAATGGAGGAATTTTCATAAACCACAATTGATTAGTGGCTATTAATTTTCTATAGCTATTATATATTGTACATAATTACTTTTTATAGTTACTATTCAGTTGTTACGATAGTGTATTCACTGTCTTCGTGCTACTGTATTCATGAATACAATAGCAAATATTATCTAAAATCAGGACAGTCCAGCTATACGCGCGTGCATTCACATATATTCGTACTACTGTATTCATAAATACAACACCAAAAAATGCCTAAAACCAGGGCACTTCAGTTGTATGCGCATGTATTCTCATGTATCCGCGCTACTGTATTCATGAATACAACAGCAAACAACGCCTAAAATTAGGCAGTCCAGCTATACGCGCATGTATTCAAATGTATTCGCGCCATGTATTCATGAATACAGTAACGACAATCACCTTAAAAATAGTATGCCCATCTGTCTAATAACGGAAAATATCAACTATCGTGATATACTCCTAATATAACTCAACAAAATAAATTCTTATATGCCTCATTATCAACCCAATTAATTAGAATAATTTATTAGTTGTATATGACTGTTGTATTTAACTTTGGTATTAGTGTGTTTCAATATTTTTTTTACTATTACATTGATTAGATTCAATATTTGTATTTACTGTATTCACTATTTTATATTCAGTGTATTCAAATAAATTTATATTAACAATATTTTAGTTATTCCTAATACATGTTATTACTGCTGTATTCAATATATTTCATTAGTTGTATTAGTGTATTTTATTATATTTCACTGTATTTTTAAATTAAATATATTCACTCTTTGTATTCTGTTCTATTTTAATGTTAGTATCAATGCATTTCAATGTTTATATCATGTATTCATGCATGAATACATGTGATTTAGCTGTATTAAAAAAATACAAACCTTCGAAATTCATAATTACAGGCAAAAAATAATATATTTATAAAAAATATAATATATTTCAGTGAACTTGTATAAAACACAATGTGATGTATTATTGTATGTGACTAAATAGCAAACAAGGGAAAAAAGTTCGCCGGAGATGCGTTTTTTGGCCAAGTAAAATATAGTATACGCTGTATTAAAACTAAAAGTAGAAATGAACAGAAACCTCAAATCTTCTCTGGCAATAAAAAATATTACAGTATCCATGTAAAGGAATCCATTGCTTAGAAGAAAGTCGCAGCCTATTTTTTTCTAATATTGCAGTAAAACCCACTACAAATATTCGGTGTAGAAACTAAGCAGTACAAATTCATTGCAATATCCGGCATATAAATTAAGTAGGTATTCTACTCGAACAGAAGAAGGATGAGAGAGAGAAAGAAGAAAATTTTTATTGGGATTTGAGAGAGAATCGTGTGTCAATTGAAAGAAAGAGAGAGAAGGAAGAGAGAGAAAGAAGAAAAATCTTAGAGAGAATCTTGCATCAATTGAAAGAAAGAGAGGAGAAAAAAATAAATAGCATATTTCATGCCTCAATAGTTGTATACTAAAAAATAAAAGATAGCTATAAAAAATAATATTTTAAAATAATTTTAGTTTATAATAAATAGGGTGTATACTTTTGCTACAGGAAAATTGCACGGGACGCACAATTTGGTTGCTCCAATAGTCCAATTTAACTTATACATACTTTTTAAAAAGGTTTTAACTTGTACTCATTGTTTAAATAACTTCAAGCTTCTTTCTCCTCCTTCTTCTCCTCTTTCGTTTTCTGAATTCTGAAGATTGAGATATTGTTATGCGTTCTAGCCTGATGATTCATATATATATATATGCTTGTCCTATTTATGTTCAGTTTGATCTTATTCACAATAATTTAACTTCTTAGATTTTTTAGCTTTACAAGCACATTGGTTTTTGGTTCTAATTTTATCTGTGGTAACTTATTTTCATGTCAAAAATATTTTTATTTTTTTAATCTTTGAAATAAACAACATCAATCGATGTTAATCACGATCTATTAATTCATTGTTGTTTAGAACTTCAGCTCTAGGAATGCTGAAGTTTAGTAAATATAAACAAAAACTTCAGCTCATAGAATGCTGAAGTTCAGCAAATACAAAACAAACTTTAGCCTTGAAGTTCATTACAAACAGAATAAAGCTTCAACTAAAATATGCCGAAGTTCAGCACATATAGAACAAAGCTTCAACAAAAACATACTGAAGTTCAGCAAATACAGAACAAAACTTGAGCTACTAGAATGCTGAAGTTCAACAATTATAAACAAAAGTTTCAGCTGAAACATAATGAAGTTCAGCAAATACAGAACAAAGCTTAAGCTACTAGAATGCTGAAGTTCAGCAATTATAAATAAAAGTTTCAACTAAAACATGCTAAAGTTCAGCAAATACCGAACAAAGCTTCAACAGCTACTACAATGCTGAAGTTCAGCAATTGCAAACAAAAACTTTAGCCAACACATGCTTGAACTGGAGTTTGCCGTTTGCACTATGAACTGAAGTTTGCATGATTACCTTTGCAAGTCAGGCCACTTCATGCAAAAATATTTGAAGTTTTGCTAAATTTCAGACAAAAGTTTTTGCTATTTTAAGCCCATATATTTATAATTCTTTTATAAAACGGATATATATTAAAACATGATTCAATAAATAAATATAAATGCAAATGTCCCGATAAAATTTCCGTTAAATATGATAATTGTCAGCCAGTTAGAGTGGGTAATGTTTTCAATAATGTCCAAATTAGGGCCTAAAGTGCCAAAAATGGGTCCAGTCTTCTGAAGGCTTAGGTTGAGAATGCCCATTAGGCAACAATGGTTGCCATGAGAAACTTAATCCGTTAGGAACTTAACGGATTGTATTCTTTGATCTACATAATTCTCAATAATAATAGCGAGTATATTTAAAATCTGTTTGGTCAAAATTTAAGATGTCAAAAGTACTTTTTTCTTTAAAAAATACTTTTTAAAAAATTTAAATTATTTGGTTAATACAGAAAAATATTTTTTGCCAGCAGCAAAAGTAATTTTTCTGCTTTTGGGAAGACCAGAAAGTTCTAGCTTCTTCCAAGAAGCTGAAGCAGAAGTAAAAAATTAATTTATTCAACACAAAACTATCATTACCATAAATTAATATTTTTTAAATTATCTCTTACTAATTTAAGTTTTTTCTTTTCATTTTTATTTCTAGTTTTTACCATCCTATTAAAATTAAAGATATCATATATATGAATCATATTGTAACTTTTCAAGAATTTTATGAACTTTTCTTGTTTTTGATCTTTTTTTTGTGTAATATCTTGTAACTTTCCAAATTATCTTCTTCTTTTTCGCACTAAAGTAAATTATCTGCATCTTCTTTGGATTATCTATTCTCTTCCTACAAATAATAATTTATAATTTCTTCTATTATATGATATTAGTTCCTGAATCTTTAACATAGTTATCAAATCTGCTTTGTGAAAATGACCTGCAAATATGTAATAAATTTCATCCGATAACATTCTTTTATCGATAAAGAATTCAACCATTATACCAATGAAGTATTACTGCAGAGATTGATGAAGGAGATTGGCCTTATGATATTCCTTTAGAAATGCGAGGCAAATCTTCTACTATTATTAAAACGTTGTGTGATAGAAGTAAAGATAAAATTGTTGAGAAGTATTATCATGTCTGAGTGACTTTACTTATTATTTTATGATGGATTATCAATATATAGTAATTTGTGGATAAACTTCTAATTTATGGTACATATCATATAAAAATAAGTAATTATACTAGATAATATCGTATAGTTTCGTATAACTATATATGTAAAATTGATTTAATTCTTTAATATATTTTTACTTTTTATATTTTAATAAAATAAAATAAAATAATAATAAAAGTCTCTTAGATAAATATTTAAGTTCATTTTTATGTTTAAAAGAATTATATGGCCTTGATATTGTCCTTTTTGATAATTGAAATGATTGGCCAAACATAAATTATTTTTCAAATTTTTTAAAAAGTATTTCTTAAATGAATTTTTCAAATATAAATAGTTTTTTTTTTCAAAAATAATTTTAAAAAAAATGCTTCTAAAAAACGTAAATTTTAAAATTATCAAATTTTAATAGCTTAACTAAACGGGATCTTAAAGAGGGTTAATGTACTAAAAAATCATTGTGTGACCATATATATATATAGTTGGGTACTTCGCGAATAGTAACTGATGTATGGAATGGGAAGAACATGTACCAAATGTGACGCAATTATATGGGGAGTGGGTAGGTATGGACTCGTTTTGTGCATTTGAGTGAAGGTTCCATGCATTTTTTTTCAGTACTAAACGCTTATGTTTAGATTCGGGACATTAAAATTCATTTAATGGACCAGCTCGTTGCCTTGGTCACTAGTATTTTAATATACTTTGGCGAATCTCTGTCACATACATGTATTTTCTTCCACATTCTTAACCGTGGCATAATATGTAAGTCATTCAAATTCTTTCAAAGAAAATTTCAAGGGTCAAACACAATATCTGAAAAAGTACAATTATACTACTGTTTACCCATAAAATGATACAGTTAAATTTATATATAGTATATAGATAAATTGATCAATTTGATCCGAAATGATAAATAAATTAAATAAGAATATGAGACTTAATATCGCAATCGAGATAAAATAGCAAAAATCTTGTTTCCGGGAGCAGAGCATCCGCGAGCAGTAGTAACAATATTAATAAGCAAAAAAATAAAATAAAATTTATTTTTAAACAGTATATATCATAAGCTTGTCAAAAAATCCGTGTCCTTACAATGGTCGTTGAACTCATTATTTATAGTTGCTCATAGGGAACAAGGTCCTAGGATCAAGCCCTTCTTAAATAACAATTATGGGGGTTATTGAATATTGTGTAACGACATACTATGAATGCCATTTTTCTGTAACGGGCAACATACTTTATGCTATAGAGTGATCTCCATCAAATGTTACAGGGTGACAGACATTTATTTTGTCTTTATGAGCAACATTCCCTTTGGGAACAATCGAGGTTGCTGCCCTCGGACTTGATTTTTATTTGCCTCACTTTCTATCTGCCTTCAGCTCCACGTATCGCTTTATTATGCAAGCATTTAATACGAATATATTTACGCTATATGGATAGTCCCCTTGCTTTCTGGTAAAGATACTAATACCTTTCTTGGCCAGAATATCTTTGATCCCCTCTGAAAAGCTTCTGACACTTGATTAGACGCATGTATCTCCGCACTTATTCCTCCGAACACGCTTCATCCCATGATTCAACGACGCTTTTTCCGGTTCCTTAGAAAATCATGGACACGATTTTAGCCGCCTATTCCTTTACTTATACGCTTTAACCTTCTTCTTTTACACTTTATAATTTTCTAAACTCTCTCAAACTCTCTTTACTCAACTCACACTCGTTTACAACTTCCTTTAATCTTCTTATTCAGAGAAAAGCCCTTACTTCCTTCTGGTAACTATGGCCTTCTCTTCCAAATATTCTAGTTCTTCAAAAAACAAAGAAAATACCGATGCTGCTTCTCCTCCTACGGTGAGCACCATTATCCCAGAAGGCTTACTACAACTAAGGACTTCGAAGAGAAGTACCCTTCTACTAACCCTCACACATGGATTTTTGGTGTATATCCTTCTTCCATCCGTCTTTCTAGCATCCCCGTTGTAAAGAAAGACTGCGGTTTCCAAGATTTGGACATCATCTCTCTCGAACTAGCGGAGCAGGTAATCTTCTTCAATAAGGGTTTTACGTACGTTTACATGTACCCCTTCACTTTAGGCATGTTCTCATTGAGCCGGTGGCTTGTCTCTGTTATCTTGGAGTTGTGCTTCCGTTACCAAATCTATTTGGCATAGGTGATCCCTTCTGTATTACGGACCATCGCCTATCTTTCGACGTCTATGACAGGAGACGGGGAAGCGCTATCCTTGGTTGGACTGATAAACCTTTATTCCCCCAAGATTTTCCATGGGGATAAACTTTAGCAAACGTGGTCGCCATGCTTTTCTCACTAGCATGGACGATGATAACAACCATTGATGTGTGGAGCAATTTGCTGCAGTTACCACCAGGGACATTATCCCAGCCGCAGACTTAACTGGAGGTGCGTGCTCAATTGGGGAGAAACAGTAAAAGGTCTTTTGGATCAAAAAGCAATGGTACGGTTGGCTGTCAGAGAAGCACTCACAAATGTTGTTTGGGCGAACGTTACCTCTCTTTCTGATGTTAAAGTAAGTGGAAATTGGATGTATGCTGCAAAGCTAGATGGTGAAGGAGCTGCAATCTATGACGCTGCTCTTGCTCTTTCTGAGGCTATGGCTGAACTTGGGATTGCAATTGATGGAGGGAAAGATAGTCTTTCCATCCTTTTTTAAATCACGGAACCGTACTCGTGAGTTCAACGACTGTTTTTAATTCTAGATAAAGATTTTCCCTTACTACGACCGATCCTTCTTCTTTCATTATTTCAGCAACTCGAGGGACACCACCAAGGATTGAAGGCTTGGACTAGTGGGTCCAGAAGATTTTGGACGTCACTATGCCTGAGACTAGCCGGTGGAAAGAGTTGGACCATAAATATGGGTGAAAGGACAAAATCATGGTAGGTTGAACTTATCTTATTTTTATTTTACGTATGGGAAAACTCATTAACTTTTCTTTCCGGTGGAATCAGGTCTTTCATAGGGCTTTGTTACCATCGTAAGGAGGACGCTTTGGCTGATCCTGCTGATGCGAAGAGATTGATTTATGAGGTTTTTACTCGAACGGATGCAATCAATCCTGCTTCTGGTGCAAGTGTTTCCTCTTAGAGTCCCCGGCCGGAGAAAAACAGCAAAAAAGGCGACATTCCTCCACGGCCGAGAGCAAGAATAAAAAGGTGAAGAGCGCATCGCCTGAGCCAACCACATACATTGTGTTGATCGATGACGATGTAGGATCCATGATGATGGGGCTTCTGTATAAAGAAGATGATGACCTTCATCAGCCCAGGAGAATTCTCAATTTATTGAGCTAGTTACGTCAATCGAGGATAACGTCAAAACGCTCTGGGGGAATGTGATATAGTGAAAGATGACAACTCTCGCTTCCGAGTCCCAGTCATTGTTTTATATACTGTGAGGCTGGGTACCAAACCTCTTTCGTATTCCGTTAATGAGCAACAAATAACTAGCACTACTTTTGTCGCAAATGCTTCTGAACCTACAATGCCATTAGTTTTATCTCCCTCTTCGCCAACTTTGCCTTTGCTACTAGGAACTGCTACATCATCTGTGTCATCCGTAGTCATCTTAGAGGAGGATTTCCCTCTTCCCCACTCCATAGTTCATGTAAATTTGATAGATAACTATTCCGCCCCTCCGAAGATCCAAAGAGCAGGAGGAGTGTTTCCCTCTCGATTTTAACTAGATACTATCTGTTATCCCAACCGGTGGAACTTGCTGATTATCTGAAGCTTCTGGCTTAGAGAATGATAGGAATAAAATACATTCTCTCTTGGGAGTTATAGTAAACAATGCCATACACAACACGACGACTATACGATCTTTGTTCCCTCTGTTGTTCCTTCTATCTTTATTATCGCATGGTTTTTAGTTTGTACTTCTATTTTTCAGGCTAACTTCCTTGCTTTTGAGGGTCTTCAAAGGTTGATCCTTGACAAAGAGAAACTCACCTTTGAGAAGGATCAATTATTGGCCGAGCGGGATCAAATTGTTGCTCGCCTCTGAAACTAGAAGCACAAGCCATTTAGGCTATTAAGTTGGAGGCTTGATTGCAGCAAATCAAGCAAGAGGTAGTGACCTTCGGCCAAGAGGCCACCCTATTAAGGGTACAATTTGAGGAAGCTAGTGGGTTGAGGTCCAAAATGTCATTCTTGCTGTTGCTGATCGCAAGGCTCCCTTTACTGAAAGACTGAATAATTTGGAGGCAGCCTTGAACTCCAAAGCGGAAGAAGGTATTTCTGCTGAGGAGAAGTACGCTGAATGGAGGAGAAGTATAGTATGGTCATGGAAAATAATGAAGTTTATAACTCCATTATCTGTGACCTCGACGTCAGCCTTCAAGACATTAAGTCTGAGAGAATTTACATTTCGATTGAGGTTGGCCAGCTTAAGGAAGAGCTTCAGTGCTTAGAGGCTTCCCTCATTGTTGTAAAAACATACTATATGTATAACATGAGGAGAAAAACCTTGGAAGAGACCAAAGGGGACGTAATTGATTCTGATACCAAGATCGCTAAGGCCCGTGAGCTGGAGTCAACTGCCCGAAGGGGCCTTCCGATCCTACTTGATGCGACTGATTCCTCTAATTCTGGTTCTGAGTTCTCGAGAGCTAAAGAATAACTTGAAGGGAATGATGATGAAGGTCAAGAATTTGAGCTGGCGGCAGATCAACCTACATCTCTTGGGGATGCAGAGGATTCTCTTTCCCGAGATTTTAAGGATGCACTAGTTTAGCTTTTTTGCTTTTTGTCCTTTTCATTTTTTCACTTTATACTTTTTAATTGTGCTATGTGGAATTTTATTATATATAGAAGTACTTTTTCGTTCAAGTATTGCACAAGTTTTTCTCTTTGCATTGAATTATGGAAGGCTTTAGATGCATTTTTTCCTGATAGTATTTGGATTACGGGCATAAGTTCTTCCGGAATTAGCCCTTTACTTGAGGGTTTTATAACAGTGGACCCTTTTATATTTACAGTGCTCTTGAAGATTATGTCTCATGCACATTACATCACTAGTATTTGAAGTACTTATTTAACTTTCAAATGATAAAATTAATTCAACTTTCAGACAAGAAACAAGATAAAAATAAAAAGGACGTTGCTTTATTCCTTCCATTTTCAAAAGTACATAAGCATTTGTTGTGCTAAAAAGAAATTACCATCACTTGTGGCTAACTTATACAACTTGTTTCCTATGGGATGGCCATGTAGTCCCCGGTCCCGATGATAAAACTTTATTCGCGGATTTTGTAGTCCCGATCGATGTGACAGTCATGTTGCCATATTTCCAATCGATGTGACAGTCATGTTATCGTATTCTCATATCATTCACCCTAGTTTTAGAATGCGAAAAATGCGAGTTTGAACACTGAAATTCTTGCTCCTTTGAAGATTCCACTAGTGAATGGTTGGATAATATTTGGTTCGCTAGAAAACTTCATTTCCCGTTAGGAACTTTGCAACAAAGCCAAAGATTACCTAACCACCCTCTACATATTGACACTCGTGAACAGTCGGGTAACCTTTGGCTTGATAGCAAGATTTTTTTCCCGATAAGAACTTCACTATCGAGCAAAAGACTATTTAATCGTTTTGCAGTGGTTCGTTGCTTGCATTCTTGTCATTTAAAGGTCTTATTTCTGCCAACGAAGCCTCATTCATAGTATGCTTTTCGTTACTGCCTCATTAAAATCCTTTCCAGAAAACACACCCGAGACAAAAACTAGACGAAGAAAAAAATAGTGCAACACATACTTTCAGTATATGTAGTGCTTAACAACAATAGTGTCTTTTGAGGTGTACCACATTCCAGTTTCTCAGCAATTTTACTCCATCTTGATTTTCCAATTCGTATGACCCTTTCCCGTGACAACTGTAACCCAATAGTGGCCTTCCCATGTTGGACCAAGCTTTCCTATGTTGAGCTTCCGGGTGTTCCGAGTTACTTTCCGTGAGACCAAGTCTCCTACTTTGAAATAATAAAGGTTAGCTATTCGATTGTAATATCTCTCCAGTTTCTGTTGTTGGGCTGTCCTTATATGCACCAAGTCCTTGCGTTTGTTGAGCAGCTCTAATTTGATCAATAATGCTTCATTGTTTGTTTTTTCATCATCCCGAAAGTATCTCAGGGTAGGTTCTCCTACTTCCATCGAGATCAAGGCTTCTGATATACATACGAGAGAGAAAGGAGTCTCTCATATGCTTGATTTGGTCATTGTTCGCTACGCCCATAGTACTCCTAGTAGCTCTTCGGGACATTTGCCTTTTGCTGCTTCCAATCTTTTTTTTTGATTTTTGATACGCCTTGTTTGTTAATTCTTCTTGACTATTTGCGCTCGGGTGATAAGGTGATGACGTGATTCTTTTAATTTTCATGTCTTCAAGGAATTTTATAACCTTTGTGGCTACAAATTGTGGCCCGTTGTCGCATGCTATCTCTTTTGGTATCCCGAATTTGCAAATTATATTATCCCACATGAAATCTACTACTTTGCGTTTGTTGATTTTTGGTAAGGACCTGCTTCAACTCACTAAGAAAAATAGTTAGTTAAAATCAAAAGAAATCTTACCTTACCGAGGGTCAGCAATAGCGGATCAACTATATCCATTCTTTACTTCATGAATGGACATGGCGACAAAATCGAGTGCAGTAGCTCTGCCAGTTGATGTACCAACAGTGCATGGCATTGACATTTATCACATTTCTAAACATAATCCATAACGTCTTATTCCATTCGGGGGCGGTAGTATCTTGCCCTAATTGGCTTTAAAATTAAGAAATCCACGCCCGAGTGATTTTCGCAGATCCCTTCGTGGACTCCTATTGTGACATAGTTAGCTTCGGAAGCTCCCAAACAATGGACCAACGAGACATGGAAAGATCTATATAATTAACCTCCCTTGAAGCTGTATGGAGCTGCTTTAGTACGCAACTCCCGATATGCCTTGGGATCTTTAGACAATTTTTCGTGCATGAGATAGTTAATGATCTCATTTCTCCAATCCCAGACCAAATTAGTCACATTTACTTCGTAATAGCTTTATATGTCCAATACAATGCATAAGCTGCACGATCATATCAGAATCTGATCCCTTCATCTTCGTGGACAATCCTAGATTTCTAGTGCGTATGCTTTCACACTTTCTTCCTCGAGATGTGGGTAATTGACCATTTCTTGAAACATATAAGCAGAGCCTAAAATTTTGCTACATATTGTTGGATATATTCCTTTTTGGCTTTGAAGATACAGTAGACCTGATTTACTACCAATTGGGAATCACATTTAGCTTTAATGACCTCGAAGACCAATTCCTCGACTAACTTGAGTCCTACAATCGAAGCTTTATACTTTGCTTCATTGTTAGTCAGAGGAATAGTGGTTATGTCATGTCTTAGGGTTTCTCTCAAAGGCATGATTAGAATTATGCCAAGCCTGAAACCTTTCATATTGGATGATTCGTCAGTGAACAAGGTCCAAACTCCTGATGTTGATTCTGACACTATCACCTCTTCTTTTGTAGCCAAAGGTAACAGTCTCGGATCGAAATCGGCCACAAATTGGCCAAAACACGTGGCTTAATCGTTGTTCTGAGTTTATACTCTATGTAAAATTCACTCATTTTGCCTGCCCACTTGGCCATCCTGCCTGAAAGTTCAGGTTTATGAAGGATATCCTGCAAGGGAAAGGTTGTCACCACAGATATCAGATGAGATTGGATATAAGGCTTAAGTTTTCTAGCAGCGACTACGAGATTTAAGGCCAAATTTTCTAGATTTGGGTAGCGAGTTTCTCCTTCCATTAAAATTTTACTAACATAATAGATATGGGATTGCGTACCTTCATCTTTACAAACTAAAATGAAATTTACCGCTCTTCAAGACCGCTAAGTAAATCAACAATTGTTCGCCTTCCTATGGTTTTAACAAAAATGAAGGGCTTGACAATTAGCTTTTCAAATATTTTAGAGCCTAATGGCATTTCAGAGTCTATTCAAAGTTGTTTTTCTTTTCGAGGGGTGAAAATAAGTGATGACATTTTTCCGAAGAGCGCGAAATGAATATGCTTAAAGCGGCTAGTCTTCCTGTCTACCTTTGAACCCCTTTCACGCTTGATAGCTAGTCAGAGATGTCTTCGATGACTTTTATTTTATCAGGGTTGACTTTGATCCCTTTTGCGACACCACAAATACAAGGAACTTACTACAACTGGCTCCGAATGCACACTTTTTGGGGTTAAGCTTCATGTTATACTTTTTTAGGATGTCAACGGTTTCTTGCAGGTGTTTAAGATGATCACATATGTTCAAAGACTTAACCTACATAGCATCTATGTAAACTTCCATAATTTTTGCTATTTGTTTGTCAAACATTTTGTTTACGAGCCATTAATAAGTGGATCTGATGTTCTTTAGGCCGAAAGGCATCACATTATAGCAACATGTGCCGATGTTTTTATGAATGAAATTTTTTCCTGATCCTTCGGGTTCATATTGATTTGGTTGTATACGGAAAAAGCATTAAGGAAACTCATTAACTCGTGCCCCATCATCGCATCAATTATTTGATTAATGTTCGGCAATGGAAATGAGTCCTTTGGGAATACCTTATTTAGATCATTATAGTTTATGCACATGAGAAATTTATTATTCTTCTTTGGAACTTCAAGCAATCGCCTTACCCTTTCTTTGATGAATTTATTTCTGATCTTAGCAATAGGGCATTTTTTCTGCCTCACCAGTGGGATGTTAGGATCCAGGGTTAGTTTGTGCACGGCCAATACTAGTAGGATACCTGTTGATACCCAAATTTTCCCTCTTATATTTCAAATATGCATATATGCTTTCAAAATAGTGCATGAGTATTATCAAGTATTTTCTTTAATTTTTTTCATACATTTTAAAGATTTTTAATCGATTTATCCCCATAGTATAAATAATCATTAATTACATAAAAAATAACTTTACGATGATTTTATCATCTAATTCCATCATTTATATCTATATTAAGCCTTAAATATTTTTGATGCATTTATTATATTATATTTGCATCTTTAGGCTAAAATTATATATTTTACATTAATAGCCCTTGCACACTTATGATTACTTTATTTATGCACAAAATAACTTTTTATGCTTTTATAGTAATAAGAAATTATTGTTAACCATTTTTATGCATAAAAAAATATCTTTACTATTTTATTTATTATGTTTTACAAATTTTTTCATTAATTAAATTAGGTATTTAACTAGTAGCCCTAAATTGCCCTATTTTTGAATCTAGGCTACCAAACCATCCCAAATTGCCTGGCCCAATACCCCAACCCAAACCAAACAACGTTTTTCCCAACCCGGTCGCGACCCGCCTAAATAAACTTGACCCAACTCCCTTTTAATCGTAGCCGTTGATCTATGAGATCAACGATCCATATCTGACCCCTCCCTTTTAGCCAACCCAAACCCCTATCCCGAATCCTATTTTTACCCGTCCGCTGCCATAATATCCTTTCATCTCTCTCACCTTATGAACCCTAATTTGTCGTCACCCAAAATCCCCTTCCCAATCCCGCTTCTAATGGGATTTTCCTCTTATTTCTTCACCATATTAGCACCTTCTCACTACTGGTCGATTGTTTATGGTGTTACTTAGTACTTACCTAAATATGGCAAGTACTATCTGTCAGATTCTGTTATATTTTCGGTACTTGGACTATACTCTATTTGATTTTTATATTATATGAGTCCGATTTGTTTGGATTTCTGGGATCTACACCCTTCCTAAAAACAAGGTTTAGTGTTTCTTTTCCTCTTAAATTGATTATGTATGTTTCTTTCCTTGTTTTGTTTGTTTATTCTTTTACATTATTTCCTTATATGTTTGCCAATTTTTTCTATGTCAATATTCATCTGTCCCTAATTTAGGATTTTCAGATCTCTTTAGATTGGACCTAAGTTAGTTTAATTCTCTGATTTTAGATGTTATTTGGATCTAAATTCATCCATGCTACTGTTCTATGTATGTTTCATTAATATTTGTTTACTAAAACAACTAGGTTTTACTATGCTTCTTCTCAGATCTGATTCGTTATTGATTATGTATGTATTGCTTCCTTATGTGTGTTTGATATTATAATTTTTCCTTGTTTATGTGATTCGATCCCTACTACTATTTAAACCCTTTCCCCTTCCCATTAGGATAGATTGGAATCAATATACTATAGCTAAAACTTAGGGTTTTGGCTTTGTATACTCTTTACTATCTCGTTTTACTTCTGGTTTTGGCCGGCTAAAATTCAAGGCCAAATATTTTGAGTTCTTGAATATTGTGGTACATTTCTTTTTTTCTTGCCTAACTGATGAGTGACTATCCTTTTGTCATTTCATTTCTATGTATCTATGAACTATGTTTATAATCCAGCATGAGCATGATTCTACTACTTTTATGTTCCTATGATTTCTTTTAATCCTCTAATCGATACTGTTAGTTCTGAGATTAGTTATCTTTGAATAATATGAATTCTCTTAGAAGTTAACTTAATGTCTTTTAACCTTTTTTTCATGTATGCTGTTTTACTAGTTCTGAAATTGTCTTGAACTTAGCATCTTTAGGATAATATTAGTATGTTCATCAGTTAATCAGTCCCGAGTCTTTACAAATTTGTATTGTTATTAAACCTTTCTCTATCATTCATGTGCCATGATAAATTTCCTTCTAATGTGTTTTGCATCCATTTGGATTCATGTGATTATCTGATTGTTTGCCTTAATACATTGTCTAAATATTTCTGTGATTGAACAAAGCTGTCCTAAAATGTTAGCATGTACACTTAGCCTAATTAGGACTTTCAGACTAGTCATTAGATATTGTGTATAAACAACTTTACAAATCTTGCCAATTTGTCTTCTTAATGCAATTCTGCCTATATATTCTACGTTTTAAACTCATGATGGCTTTTCTAAAATCCAACATGTTTTAAACTTTGTCCTTTACCATTGTCTCCTTTTATATGCTGCTACTTTTAAACTCCTATTCTTAGGTCCTTTAGGTTCTATCCTTCATCTCTCCAGTATGAGCACTGCTCGAGGTCCATGTGAGACTATTATGAACTCTGAGACACTGTAATTTGGTTACTAACCTCCTTTGAATTATTTCTGAGCATATGGTCCTCTAGTGTGAGCATTGCCTGGGTTCTTGAAGCCCTTGGGAACTTTGATACACTAGAGATCTAGATTCTATGTGTGATTGTTCTGTACCTGTGAAATTGAGCCTTTGATCTACTATGGTTTGAAGGCTTGAGTTGCCCTGGTGTATTTGGGCATGTTGTAGGCTCACTATACTTTATTTCATTATTATTATGTAATCCATTCATTAATCTGTTCCATTATAATTTTGTAACAAACAACTCTGGGGTATTTAGTAAAATTGAGAATGGTTTCATATGTTCATTTGCTAAATCTGGTAGAAATCCTGCCTATAGGATCTCATTTGTGCTGTTTATATCATGCTTATAAGTCCCATGTTATGTTTACATACTAGAGATCCTTCCTATAGGATTGACGATATGATTTCTTGAGAATCCTATCTTTAGGTCTATCAATTTGTCCAATAAACGTGTGTTAGCAATCATGCCTATATGACATAAACTTATGCTCATATACTGCTTAATGCTAGAAATCATGCCTATATGATTAAAATCAGTTCAATGCTAGAAATCATGCCCATAGGATTAAAATAAGTTCAATGCTAGAAATCATGCCTATATGATTAAAATAAGTTCAATGCTAAAAATCATGCCTATATGGTTAAAACCTGTTCAAACCTAGAAGTCATGCCTATAGGGTAATAATCATCACACTCATAGAAGTCATACCTATAGGATTCTGTTAACTGATTCAGAATTTGATTATCACTGTCAATCACTTAGACAACATGCGTATAGGATTGAACAATAATTTCAGACTTATGATTGTGATTTACTGTTATTCATTAACACATGAAATGCCTAGATATTGTACTGAATTAAAATTAGTAGGAAAATATACATAGGCCCTAGCACTCGAATTAAGAATGGAGTGTACATACTACTGCTCGCATGTTCATTACATAGACATCCTGCCCATTGGACTCTAATATTATTAAAGCCTGCTAAATCCGTTGCGTGCATTTTCTATTTACATGCGGAGGTTAACGTGAGCCCATACCTGTCTTTATTGAAAGTACTAATTAGTTTCATGTCGCCTAGTATTTTACAATTTGGAGAACCTTAGGCCTAGTCTAGAACTTTCCTAAATAGAGGACCAAATGCCTACATGACCTTAGATAAGGGATGGGTAGTGCACGCATAGGGCACAAGTTAGAATAAACTAGAGCGCTTTAGGAAAAAACTCAAAGATAGTAATCAGATAACAGAGGACGATAGTCTATGTCCGCTGAATAATATGAGTAACACCCGTCTTGGGGGAATTGCAAAGTATTATTTATTTTGCATAAGGTGATCTTATTGCAAAAATTTTTAGGATTCCCCATCCTTATTAAAAGTTTATTCGCTTCCTTAGACTAATTCAGATAGTTTAAGTTTAGCCAGGACCCACCATTGTGGACCTCGAGGGGTGCCTAACACCTTCTCCTTAAAGTAATTTGAGCCTTTACCCGATCTCTGGTGAAACAAACTAGTATAATCTGAGTTATTTACTATAGGTTCCCTAAGCACCTTAATCTGTTAGGTGGCAACTCTAACAACCAATTCCTTTTCCCTACTTTCTCAAAAAGAGTTATCAAATATCGAAACCCGATTTTTCGAGAGAAAAGGGGGACCCAACAATTTTCGAGAGAAAAGGGGCCCCAACAATTTGCGAGAGAAAAAAGGGGGAGGGCGAGTGACAATACCTGTTATATCTGCATACGACCTCACAAAACATTCAATGTCAAATTTAAGCAATTCTATGAATCTTGACCTGTTTTCGGGGTTTAATCGTGTCCCTAAGTGGAACTTTCTCTTAAAGAACTTTTTGAACAATGCTAAGTTCTTTTGTTGTGGAGTTGGTTGCATCTGTGTCTTTTGGTACCTGAAAATATGTTGGTACCAGATAGGATTCTCGTGAGTCCTCTCCCGGTTAACTTCGTTCAGCTTGGGAGCATGTGTTGATTCTTGTAATTTCTATGATGCACTCTCCTTCCTTTTGCTACTCGAAACTGGTTTTAATAACTAGTTCAGCTGCCTATTTGTCCGATACGACCAATAACATCATCCTTTTTTTTCTGGAATTTGGTCATGAACTCCTGCAGTAATCCTGACTCTTCTTGTGCAATCTTGAATATGTTGCTCTTTTCGTCTTGTACCTTTATGGCCCCGGAATGGGCCTTGATATAAATAATCCGCGAGCATCTCGAAGGAATCTATTCAATACTCGGGTAATAGCGAATACCATGTCAGGACCCCCCTTTTGAGGGTCTCCCCAAATTTCTTTAATAAGAGCGACTAAATATTGTGTAGACTAAATCGTTCTCCTTCACTGCCATTATATAGGTGGTGATGTACTCCTGAGGATCTGAGGTCCTATAACACTTCGTCATGTCTGGCATATTGAACTACTTCGAGATCAATTCTGGTGCTGCACTGGATTTGAATGGCAATTAGGTGTATTTCGTTGAGTCTGGTGCTTACAATACTGGTGGTGCACTTCGAAGGTGATTCATTCGGGGTGTTTATTTCACTTAAACTATACGAATTCAATTTTAAAGGGATCATTGTCATTATTATTACTTGATCCACTAACATCCCCCCTCGGCCCTGTTGCAGACGACTTCGCCTCTCAGGGTGATATTAACAACCTTTGTGTTGTTTGGTTTTGCGGGAGCACTTAGAGGAATTGGATATCATCCATTCGCATTATTGGAAGCACTTGATAACACCTGCCACAACTCTGTTATGACCTGATCTTTCGTGAGAGGTGGCCCATAATAGACTTTTGTTGCTCCATAACGACTATATCTGTTTCAGCGACGTGCTTGTCTTTAGCATCATCCAGAGTCACTTCTCGAACATGTCGTGAATATTGCCCGTCATGAACTGGCGTGGGTTCATCCCCCTCGTTGGGGATATCAATGATCGGGTCTTCTTACTGAGGTTGATTTCCTTAGGCCTCAACATTATGTGCTATGTGACATCGTTATCTGTCATTTTTTAAATAATTTTTACTAAGAACAAAGAATCTAACAGGTTAATAGATGCAAAGAATCTACTCAATTACACAATTGTCTCAGCCCCATGATGCGGCCCAAACGGTTACCCGTAAAATGATACAATTGAATTTATACGTAGTTTATAGACAAGCAAATCAATTTGATCCCAAATGATAAATAAATTATATAAGAATGTGAGACTTAGCATTGAAATCGAGATAAGATAGGAAAATCTTGGTACCGGGAATAGAGCTTCTAGGGGCAGTAGTAGTGATATTAATAAGCAAGAAGATAAAATATTATTGAGCTTTAAACAGTATATAGCATTGCTTGTCAGAAAAATCGTATCCCTTACAATGGTTGTTGAAGTCACTATTTATAGTTGCTCATAACTAGGATTAAGCCCATTTTAAATGATAATTACAGGGGTCATTGAAGAATGTGTAACAACAGGCGTTATGAATGCCATATTTTCTGTAACGAGCCATGTACTTAATACTAGATAATATTTTCCATTAAATTATATTGTGTGACAGACATTTATTTTATCTTTATGAGCAACATTCCCTTTTGCAACAAACGAAATTGATGCTCTCTGACTTGATTTCCATTTGCCTCACTTTCCATCTGCCTTCAGCTCCACATGTCACTTTATTGTGCGAGCATTTAATATGAATATTTTACCTATACAATTGCTCCCTCCATCTCAAATTAATTTTTGTGTTTTTCTTTTATATGCCCCTTAATAAAATATTATCTCAAATGGATTTTGATATTTTACCCCTACTTATGTCTTAATATAATCCCTCGTAATTGAGTATTAACTCAATTTATATATTTGTGGTTTTCAAGAACAATTAGTACTAAGAGATTTATGTATTTGTAGTCTTCAATAACAATTAATATTGATGGTTAAATGAAAAATTATAATTTGTTTTCTTTTGAATTTTTAAAATAACAAATAATTTGAGATAATTATTTTTATAGATCAAGATAAATAATTAAAGAAGGAGGGAGTAGATAGATACTTGATACTATATTCTGTTGAATCCATATCGGGAAAATGATGGACTCTTTGTTTGCAACTTATTAATGAAGCAGTCGATGCTTGTGTGGTGGGCGTATGAGTTTTAGAAGTTAAGGATATCAATTTCAGTTGTGCTGTCTTGGGCACCAAGTTCTTTGTAGACGAGCCTTAGCCCTGCCCGAAGGACAGGGAGGCTGTTTCCAATCGACCCTCGGCACATAGGTTTATGTGAAAAACAGGGGAATGAACGATAATGAAAAGAGAAATGGAAGTTGAGAGTTACAGATTCAGAGTATATGAACTTTTTGGAAGCGGGTTAATTAAATTCTTATGTAAAATATATAAACTAAAGCACCTTATCAAATATATTAACCAAAGAGATAAACTTGGTTCATAGGATTAATTGTTTTATATTTTGACCCCTCGATTTCAAGCTAAGGTCATACCATGGTCCAAGCTAAAGAAACCTGTCAATTAACTTATCAGTGTTCATTAACAAATAGAAATTTTTTATTTATTATATTGGCCAAATGGAACAAGTTTCTAAGCACACTAGCGGAGATATTTCAATTACTCTAGTTGAGTTCATGAATTCCAAACACATGGAATAAAGAAACGAAAAAAAAACAATACAGTGGCTTTAAAAACATTCCTAGAACAGTAATTAATATAGCTATATATAGCAGCTGTTAGCTATCATATCCTACTCCCCGGCATCTCACGGTGGACTCTGATGGCGAAGGAGCGATTTTTTGATGGACTTTCTTGAATATTTTCATGGAAAAGCAACCACCCGAAGGAGAAGAAGATGAGGTTTTAGGATTATTATGTTGCTTTCTGGTGTCATTAGTTTCCACTTCTGTCTTCATCTTCTCCTTGTATTGTTTCTTCATCACATAAGCTTCCGCAAGATAAGCACTAGGAGTCGCCATTGTAATTTCACTCTGCAGATAAAGCTCAAGTGATGGCTGAAGAATTGGAGAAAGTCTTGAATTTCGGCAAAGGAATTTGGATATGAAAAATATGAAGAGAATAATGGTATTAATAGGGTTTTCATAGGCTTGGGGGATACGCAAAACGTGTATGAAAAAAGCAATAGATGAATATATGGCTCTTTCTGCGTTTAGGTTTCTTGGTTTGGTGGTGGGGGTAAGGGGTCCTTTTTGTTCTTTTTGTGTGGCGTCGTTTGAAGGTGTTTTTAATTTGTTTCTTATTCGATATTCATTTTAGGTTGATTAATGCGTTGAAAGTTCTATTTAAAAAGGTAAATCGCTTCCTACCAAATTAAAAAAAAAAAAATATTAACCATCTCACCATAATTTTTGGTGAAATTTTTGTTTGAAGGTTAAGTGAACTTTGACTTGGCAATCATAAAATATTTTCCATTTATAATTGATGAGAATAAATGAAGAATTCTGACGTCAACAGTGAAGGTATTTCCAGAACAAGAAGAATTTCTTTTTAATTGTATATTATACTCCTAAGGGGAAATATTTTATTTTCCTTAGTGTAAATTATAAAATGCATAAAAAAGTATAGTTTCACACAAAAATCAGCAAATTTGGAAGGTATTGTTTAAGGAGAGTTCTGGTTTAAAATGATAGTAACTCAACTTTAAGGGCAAAAATCAAACTAATTCAAATAAAATAAAATTACTGATTTCAGTTTTGTTTATTTTTCTACTCTATATAAATGGTTAAGATGGACGAACACGGCAATGACAACTTGTACCAAAAGTATTGTAAATTGTACTATAAACATGGCAGTCTCTCATTAGTACATGGATTTCGTTTTCGACTGTTTGCTGGCGTTAGGACATTATTTGCAAATCAATGTTTGTTTTACAATTTTTCCCATTATTTAAACTTAACTTTGAAATTTCTATTATATATATATATATATATATATATATATATATATATATATATATATATATATATATATATATATATATATATATATATATATATAAAAGCTGAGTAGGACAACTGAGTGGAATAATTGAGCTTTTAGAATTTGGCGGAAAAAAGTGGTTATTCTGTTTTTCCATTTTCAGCATGTTTTGCATTTAATTTTGAATTCTAGTTTTATAAATAATAGTTTGTAATAGCGGAATCATACTTTTGAAGCTAATACATAATTTTCTATCTCCACTTCTTCCTATTCTCTCTTCTTCCCTTAGTTATTGTTCTATTATTGTGTTCGATACCACATTTGGTATCAACTTGTGTCAAAGCTAGGCAATTGCGATGAAACCTCGAAAAGCTATGGAAGAAGTCTAAGGAATTCCAGTTGTTGATTGATCGGGAAAATATGAACACTTGGAAGCTCAACAATTGGATATGTGAGCTATCATGGACCAGAAGGATCGGGAGCTTAGAGACGACATGGATCACATGCAAACTTAGCTTATTCAAATGTTTAGTGCTCTCAAAAACCCTTTCGATGGAGTGCAATTTACTCATTTCGACTGCCTACTTGACCAGCCTATTCAAATGTTTTGTAGTCTATGTCAAAATTGCTCATTTGACTGCCCACTTGGGAAGCCTACCCGAAAGCTCAATTTTATGAAGGATATTCCGCAAGGGATAGGTTGTCACCATGGCTATCAGATGATATAAGGCCTAAGCTTTCGAGCCGCGACTATAACAGCTATGGCAAATTTTTCCAGATATATATGGGTAGCGAGTTTATGCTTCACTAAAATTTTATCAACATAATAGATAGGAGATTGCGTACCTTCATCTTCACAGGCTAAAACAAGATTTACCGCTACATCCGAGATTACTAAGTAAATCAACAATTGTTTGCCTTACTGTGGTTTCGACAATATTGGAGAGCTTGACAAATACCTTTTCAAATTCTTCAAAGCCTGCAAGCATTACGGACTCTATTCGAAGTTGTTCTTATTTTCGAGGAGTGAAAAGAAGTGATGGTGTTTTTTCGATGATCGGGAAATGAATATGCTTAAAGTGGTCACTCTTCCTGTCAACCTTTGAACCTCTTTCATGTTTGACGGCTAGTTAAGGACGTCTTCGATGGCTTTAATTTTATCGGGGTTGACTTCAATCATTCTTTTCGACACTAGGAATCCCAGGAACTTACCGACTCTAAATGCATACTTTTTGGGTTAAGCTTCATGTTGTGCTTCTTTAGGATGTCAAAGGTTTTTTGCATGTGTTTAAGATGATCACCTGCATTCAAAGACATAAATAGCATATCATCTATTAAACTTTCATGGTTTTCCCTATTTGTTTCTCAAACATTTTGTTTACGAGCCGTTGCTAAGTGGATCCAGCGTTCTTCAGACCAAAAGGAATCACATTATAGCAATATGTGCTGAAGTTTGTTATGAGCGAAGACTTTTCCTGATCCTACGGGTTCATCTTGATTTGGTTGTACCTGGAGTAAGTGTCGTACCCTCTTTTTTCCCTCTTTACACCGGGAGATCGGGTTAACGATATTTTGGGTATAGGGCAACTTTTTCATTTGGGAACTGGATTTTGCATTTGAAGAGTTTCCACCTAATGATTTATGGTCCATTAGGACACCTACAAGGTTCACTTCTAAGTTTGTTTGATAACCTGAGATAGGTTAACGATTTGAAATTATTCTAAGAGGAAGATTTTAAGCACCTCTTAGGATCCACTAGTGTGGTTCCCGGCCAGATAGTTCTTTGTGAATTTGGTGCGAATAACATGTAAACCGATAAGGCTCAAATAAGAAGGGATTTTAATACACAAATGTTTGAAAGTAAAACAAAGTTTGAAAGAGCGATAATTAAAATATTGATTTTGACAAGAAGTTATAAGGCTTTAAAGGAAAAGGAAAGAGAGGGATTGGTCCTAGGTTTAGTTCTAATATGGATCACATTAATGCAATACTCGCTAATCACTCCGCAAAAGAGGGGCTACATGTGGTATTAGCGCACTGGTTATCATATCCATATCTACCCTTCCCACCCCGTTTAAGGTACTAAGGCACGGATTTGGTCTCGACCACTATCGCATACTTTTACCCGTCACATTCCTATCAGTCCTGGAGGAACTTAGGACTACTATTCCTAAAAAGGAGGAATATTAGGTTGAATTTGAAGTTTCAAAGGTGAAAAATCTAGGCCGACATACAAAACACATAGGACAACACAATAAAAGGGGGAGCGCGTAAAACACAGAAGGCTCACATATACCTCCTCAAACAAAGCAATCAAATAGCATGACTCAAATTAAATGTGAAAAATCTAGGCCGACATACAAAACACATATCTAGTTGGTGATTTAATCCCTTTTAGACATGATATCTAGTCGAACGATTTTAACCCCTATAGATATGATATCTAATTGAACGATTTTAACTTCTATGTACATGATATCTTGTCAAACGTGGAGTGGAAACATGCATGGTTTTACTTGGAAATTTCTATAGGCATGATTTCTATATATTATACTAATTTCCATATTACGAACATGATACCTGCGTATATCCGTTTAGATCCTAAAGCATGATATCTAAGTGGTAACAAATGTGTGCAATTTTAAATAAAGTCCTATAGGCAGGTTGTCTAGATGTAGAGTTAAATATGCAGAAACTGGTCCTACAGGCATGGTGTCTAAGAGTGGCAATAAATATCAAAAAATTTAAACAAGTCCTATAGACATGTCTTCTAAAATGCAGAATTGAATTATTCAGAACACAAACCTATAAACATGTTTTCTATCATTGAGCATGCATGATTAGCCACCCCTTTTCCACTAGCCAACCTCAAGTATTTATTACAAATTATTACAGCTCACAATAAGGGAATTACATTAGAATAAACGTAAAAGAAGAAGTTACAACCAGAGGAAGCTTGATTCTTGACTTCCTCTCTAAGTTAGGGAATAAACCACCTCAAACGCCATTGATTCACAGCCTTTCTCATACCTGGGGGTGTTAGAGTTCCCTAAGGGTCTCAAAGGACCCCAGACAGTGCTTACACCCAGGTTCACAGAACCAGATAGAGATGAGTGCAGTTTGGAAGGACCAACGCTTATGTGTCCAAGTTCAGAGGGAGCTCATGGGTCCCAAGGTAAGGCTCATACAAGAGGGCATAATTTAAATCTTAGAACATGGTGGAAGTGCATGAATAGAGATTTAAAACTGAGTGGGGAAAGGAGAGGGGTAAAGGGTGATGGGAAAACAATAATAGTAAAGCACAAAGTTAAATATTTCATACGAAGAGGGTCAGGGGTTTGCGAATACATTGCAAAAAGCATATATCCTAAGACATGGATCAAATTTGGGCATGCACAATAATAGATGGTGCTGGCATACTCATAAACCAACCAAAAAACACAACATGTGGAGGGGATATGTAGGTTATGATCCCAGGGGGATCAGGTTTGGGGCATGCACAACAATGTCTAATGCTGTCATGCCCGAACCAACCAAAGATACCAACACATATGGGATACGGGGGTTTAGGAATCATAAGCCATATTAAGTGATTGATAGAATTCGTAAGAGAGCATTATCAGAATAGAAAGGACAGATTACAACATGCTTAATAATGGAACATTGATCAATTATAAATCGGAAACAAACAAGGGTGAAGGAAATAGTAAAGAAACATATTGTTGTTGATGCTGAAAATTAGTTAGAACATACCGGTGAAGATGCAAATGCAGAGAAAAAGTAAGCAATATTCTCACAACCTAGCCCTGGCTTTCATCCGGCTAGGTAAGGCATCAATACGAGTAGCAACAAAGGAAAGAGAGAGATTTTAGTAGAGTGTGTGTCTGAACTCAAGTATTTTTATTTCTTGTGTTCTTGTCTTTGAAAGAATATTAGTGCATGGTATTTATAGTTCTTAAAATATGTGAGAAATAAAGAAATAAGTAAAGTTCAATGCAAATATGGAAACAGTCAATAGTCAGAATCAATCAACCAAGTGATTCCTCTTTAATTAAGGAATCACTTGTTTAAGGGGGCTAATAGGTTCATAATAAGGAAAGAAGATCAATTTGTAGGTAGACTGATCACTGACATAAAAGAAGTAGTAAAACATTAATTATACAATCGAGTCTAAGTGCAGAGAAACACTTATTTTGGGAAAAGATTCAGCAAGCAAGTAAGGAAAGGGATCAATTACTTTAACATGTGAGTGAAATTAGAGTTCACAAAAAGAAAAATTTTGAAATCAATCACAAGGTTGAAAATCAATCAAAGAAGGAATCCTCAGCAGATATATAGAGTGCACAAACAATAGACATGCGAGGCCAAACCTATTGGCAAAGAAACAACAATGCAATAGTAGCAGAATGTTCAGTAGATAGCAAACATTTTAAGCATGATAATCAAGTAGATCAAGTCTCATTGAATCAATAGTGAAGAAAAATAGAGTATCAGAACCATGCTAAGGGTCTCACAATAACAAATGAGAAAACCCTTCTAAAAAGTTTGGGTTTAAAATCATTGTCTAGTTTTAAAGTAAAAACCCAGAATCAGAGGAATCACATAAAGAAAGGAGGTTCTGAAATAAGGAACTTTCAAATCGAGTCAGATATTCAAACGAACAGTTTCAAACCTAAAGACATAGGTTTCTTCAACAATAGTCAAGTTTTAAAGATGATAAACAAATAAATCGAACAAATACTAGCAAAAATTTTTAGAAACTCGAATGAACCCGAAATACATTAGATTTTTAACAACATCAAAAGATGATAAACAGATAAATTAAACAAATACTAGAAAATAGTCTCAGAAATTCGAATAAACCCAAAGTAACTAGGGTTTTCAATATGATAATTCAGATAGGAGAATAACATGAACAAAATAACGTAAAATCATAGACACATAAAATCAGCAAAAAGAGATTGGAAAGAAAAACTTGAAGGAAAACCCTAACTGGAAAAGATGAAGAGTCTTTTTTTTGAAAGCAAAGTTAAAGAAACTTCGAGAAGATACTTAAAAACCCAAGGCAAGTATGGATTTAAAGTATATCTGAAAGAAATAAAAAATTCTCATAGATTAGGGTTTCAGAAGAACCCAAAAGCAACGAGAAAGGCATTGAAAGTTACCGATCTAAACAAGAGAGTCAAAGCTCTGACTCGAATGGCCGTGGCTGGCCAGGGAAAGGTCAGAGGTGACTGGAGAAAGGCCATTGAGAAGATACTGGATTCATTCCCTTCAAAGTCTAGTCATGAGACCATAGAACCAAACAAGTAAAAGCCATAGAAGGCTGATAGAGGTCTTAGATGACCCCAGAAAGCCATGTATTATGGTAGATTAAGGTGGCAGCGACTATAGTTCGCGGGTGTTATAGAGAGTGTTTGAGAGAAGAGGGATTTAGAGGCGATGTATAGTGAGAAATGATAAGGTTTAGGGGGTCGTTTAGAATTAATTAAGGTAAGGGTGGTTATTGGCCGTTGATTTGAATGATCAACGACCTGGATTAGAACTGGCAAGTGGGCGGGTTATGAAGATGGGTTTGGGTATGTTTAATTATGCAATTGGGTCGGGTAATGGGATTCAAATTGGGGTCAAATCAGGCTATAATCGAAATAAAATAGGGCTAACATTTAAATAGCTAATTTTCCTATTTAAATTAAAACAAATAATACAATAAATTTTGGAAATAAAAAGGTACTAAGTGATTTGTGACACATCATTAACAATTTAAAAATACCACACTTAATTCTTATAAATACAAACGCAATTAAATCCTAAAAAGGCTAATATTGCAATTATATGCAATTTAGCTTTAAAAATACTAAATAACTTTGTTAAAATATGAAAAATGTCTTAGCTATATTTTAGCATAAACATAAAATTTCAATAATTGAATCACTAAAAATGATAGTTCTTAGAAATAATTATTGGATTTTTATGAATAAAAATAGGGGAATAAATTGATTTAAAAATCTTTAAAATTAAGAAAAAATAGGGAAACACTTGGATATACTTATATATGCATACATATTCTATTTTTAAGGTATTATACATAAAACAATATATAGAAAAAATTTAGTGTCAACAACTTCCCCTCTTTACCCGCGGAAGGATGAAAGAGTTGTCGGGTAAAGATATGATGGCAAAATTTTGACCGAGCAAAATGGTTTGAAGAGATAGGTCGTGCCCTAGTTTCTGAACTGCCTACATATCCCTGGTCTTGCAGGAATTATGCCATATGTATTATAGGATCCGTTGGTAGAGTATGCCGACGGACATCTTCCAAGAACAGATGTAATGTTTCGGCCAGGGTAAGTGAAAGGCTTACGGGAGTAGTTTGGTCTAATGTGGTTGCGGGCACTGGCGCGGGGATGCTCTTGCCGGGACGACTGTTGTTTGCCAGTTTACCTACAACTAAGTAATACAAAACATATATTGTGCGTAAATTTAGACATGATGCAAATTCCCGTCGGACCATGAATGTTGTCTTCAGATGGTTTTGATGATGTATTTAGACCATGATATCCCAGGCCATGAAGCATATAATAAAGGATTCGTAGGCTATGAAATGATGCTCTCGAGCTATGAAAAAAAGGTACCTCCGAACCATGATGCCTTAAAATATTGATTTGCAAAATATTGAAAAGGGATCCTCAGGCCACGACACAATGTTCTCGGGCTGTGAGGATGGATCCTCCGAACGATGACGCCTTTGGGTAAGTTGGCGATATTTCTGCCCATGAAGGATGCAGTAGCGTGTGGCAATCTTTCAGGCGTGCAATGCGGCGATCTTTCAGCCATGCGATGTGGCGATCTTTCAGTTGTGCGATGTGTTGATATTTTAGCCATATGATGTGGCAATCTTTCAGCCGTGCAATGTGGCGATCTTTTAACCGTGCAATGTGGCAATCTTTTAGCGGTGCAATGTGGCGATCTTTCAGCCGTACAACATGGCGATCTTTCACCTGTGCAATTCAAGTGCAGATAGAGGTAGAGTTTAACATTGGAAGGCAGAATAATAGCTTTATGCAAATTGGAAGGCAGAATGGTAGCCTTATGCAATGCAGATGCAGATAGAGGCGGAGCTTAGCCTCGGGATTCAAAATAGTAGCCTTATGTAAGTTGGTAAGGTATAATAGTAGTCTTATGCAAGTTGGAAGGCAGAATAGTAGCCTTATTGTAATGCAGATGCAGACAGAGGTAGAGCTTAACCTCGAGAGACAAAATAGTAGCCTTATGCAAGTTGGAAGGCAGAATGGTAGCCTTATGCAAGTTGGAAGGCAGAATAGTGCAATACAGATGCAGATAGAGGTAGAGCTTAACCTCGGAAGGCAGAATGGTATCCTTATGCAAGAAATAAAATAGCAAATGGTAGTAGAGTTTCTTAGCTGATAGCAAATTGCGGCGTTGTGATTGTTTGGAGCATTGTGACATATGGATTATTATGGGTGCGTGTTAATAGCAGAGTTCAGTAAGTGGAATGATTTAGAGAATTGTGTTATTGAACAATATTTGTTTATGGGCGGACAACGCGTTTAATGATTTTTTAATCCTTGTGCCTGCATCCAAAGAAAACTCGTGAGTTTTGTAAAGGGAAAGGTTAGTTCGTATTCCCCTCGCTCTGGTTGATGTGCTCGTCTTTGATCTGGCGATACCATCTGTATCATTAGGGTAGCATTGCCAAACAAGGAAATTTTGATGATAAACATGCATGGTTTTGTCAAAGTATAACATAAATATATATTAAAAAATAATTTTTAGACGAACCGACGATTGTGACGCGATTCAAGACATTGCAACCTCTCCTACTACGAAATTTTAAGGGTCCTCCTCAAAATTCTGCCCCAGTTTCTAATTTTGGGGGAAATTAAATTTTAGTGAATTGTGACAAAATCCATAGGGCTGCTTATGTATCCCCTCTTAACGGGAATCAGGTCAGGCATAGTTCAATTTACATTACATAGGGAAAACATAAAGATTACATAGTGTAATGCTTGATTGCATATGAATTATTGGCTTTGGCCAGATCTCCCCGTCCTATTCTACAAGTATGAGGGCTCCTCCTGTCAAAACTCGATGAACCATGTATGGATCCTGCCACTTGGAAGAGAACTTCCCTTTGGCCTTGTCTTGATGCAAAAATTTTTTCTTTAATACCAACTGCCCTGGTGTGAACTACCTAGGCTTGAATCTCTTGTTGAAGGCTCTGGATGTTCTATTCTGATAAAGTTGGCCATTACACACTGTGTTCATTCTTTTCCTATCTATAAGAGCTAGCTTCTCGTAACGACTCTTCACCCATTCTGCATCGTTGAGCCCAACTTTGTTTATGATCCTTATGGAATGAATTTCTATTTCAACAGGAATAATGGCTTCTATACCATAAACCAAAATATAGGGGGTTGCCCCAGTTGATGTGCAGGCTGTGCTGCGATACCCTAGCAGAGCAAATGATAACTTCTCGTGCCACTGTTTATGCTTCTCTATCATGTTCCTCAATATTTTCTTAATATTCTTATTGGCGGCTTCCACAACCCCGTCCACTTGAGTCCTGTAGGTTATGAAATTCTTGTGTCTGATCTTGAGGGTTTCACACATAGCTTCCATCAAGTCTCTATTGAGGTTGGAACCATTATCAGTAATAATTGATTCAGGAATCCCGAATTGGCAAACAATGCGATCATGGACAAAGTCTGCCACGACTTTTTAAGTCACCGCTCTCTAAGATGTTTCTTTGACCCACTTGGTGAAGTAATCGATTGCCACTAGGATGAACTCGTGTCCATTGGAAGCGGCATGCTCAGTTGGTCCAATGACATCCATTCCCCAGGTGGCGAACGACCATGGTAATCTTGTTGTTTTAAGCTCGCTCGGAGGTACCTTTATCATGTTTGCATATACTTGATAGCGATGGTATTTTTGGACATACTGGATGCAGTCTGTTCCCATAGTCATCCAAAAGTAACCAGCCTAGAGTATCTTCTTTGCTAAGATAAAGCCATTCATAAATGGACCACAGGTCCCAGTATGAATTTCCTCTAGTAGCTTGGAGGCTTCCTTTGTGTCGACACATCTCAGTAGTCCCAAATCAGGAGTTGTCCTATACAGGATTCCTCCACCATGGAAGAAATTGTTGGATAATCTCCACTGTGTGCATTTCTGAGTATCATTGGCAAGCTCTGAGTATTCTCCCTTTGCCAAATATTCCTTGATATCATGAAACCAAGGCTTTACGTCTGCATCTTCTTCAACCCGGGCATAATAAGCTGGCTAATCATGGATCTTTACGGGAATGGGATCAATGAAATTCTTGTTTGGATGATGTATCATAGATGACAGGGTAGCCAATGCATCGACGAATTCATTTTGGATTCCAGGAACATGCTGGAATTCCATTTTCGTGAACCTCTTTCTTAATTCCTGTACATGACGCAAATACAGGAGTATCTTGGAGTTCTTGGTTGCCCATTCTTCACGCAAGTGATGTATGAGTAGGTATGAATCTCCTATCACTATCAACTCTTGAACATTCATGTCAATGGCCATCTTGAGTCCTACGATGTAAGCTTCGTACTCGGCTATATTTTTGGTACATGGGAACCTATGTTTGGCAGACACCGAATAATGGTGACCAGTTTCTAACACCAAGACTGCTCCTATGCTAACTCCTTTGAAGTTTTCTGCTCCATCAAAGAACATTCTCTAACCATCATAGGATTTTGCAATGTCTTCTCCTATGAATGATACCTCTTCATCGGGAAAATATGTTTTCAAAGGTTCATATTCTCCATCCACGGGGTTTTCAGCAAGGTGGTCTTCCAATTCTTGTCCTTTGACCGCCTTCTAAATTATGTAAATAATGTCAAATTCACTCAGCGGGATTTTCCACTTGGCTAGCTTGCCAATAGGCATGGGCTTCTGAAAGATATAATTTAAAGGATGAATCCTTGATATGAGATACGTGGTATAGGCACATAAGTAATGTCTCAGCCTTTGAGCTACCAAAGTCAAAGCACAATAGGTGTGCACTAAAAGAGAATACCGGGCTTTGTACAGAGTGAACTATTTGCAGAGATAGTAAATGGCTTGTTCTTTTCTCCCAGTTACATTGTGTTGCCCCGAAATGCAACTGAAGGCTTCATTAAATACTGTGTAGAGTAATAAGGGTCTACCTGGCTCGGGCAGGACTAAGACTAGTGGTATTGATAGGTATTCCTTGATTCTGTTGAAGGTCTTTTGGCAGTCATCCGTCCTCTTGGTAGCGGTGTCGTTCTTCAACATCTTAAAGATTGGCTCATAGAACCGTGGACTTTGCTATGAACCGGCTGATATAGTTAAGTCTTCCTAAAAAACTCATCACGTCCTTCTTATTCTTTTGCGGTGGGAGTTCTTGAATGTCTTTGACCTTTTATAGATCCAGTTCTTCCTTGGGGGCTCACGATAAATCCAAGCAACTTTCGGGTAGGAACCCCAAATGCACACTTTGCAGGATTCAGTTTTAAGCTGTACCTTCACAATCTGTTGAAGAACTTTCTCAAATCTTCTATGCGATCAATGGACTTTTTGGACTTGATGATGACATCATCCACACAACCTCAATTTCTTTGTGTATCATATCGTGAAAAATGATAGTCATGGCCCTCATGTAGGTGGCCCCTGCATTCTTCAAGACGAATGACATCATTTTATAGAAATACATTCCCCATGGCATAATGAAAGCCACTTTCTTAGTGTCTTCCTCATCCATCCGGATTTGATAATTACCAGTGAAGCAATCAACGAATGACTGTAGCTCGTGCTTGGTGCAATTATCGATCAGGATGTGTATATTTGGCAAGGGAAAGTTGTCTTTCAGATTGGACCAGTTGAGATCCCGGTAGTCGACACAGACTCTTACCTTCCCATCCTTCTTTGGTACTGGTACAATGTTGGATAACCAAGTCCGATATTCTACTACACTTAGAACCTTAGGTTTTACTTGTTTAGTGACTTCTTCTTTGATTTTCAAACTCATATTTGGCATGAACTTCCTGATCTTCTATTTTATCAGTGGACATGTCGGATCAGTTGGCAATTTATGACCGGTCTAACGACTGTATATAGGATTGCTGCCATCATCGTGAATGATCACTTCCTGATGATTCCATTCAAATTTTGTGGCGTGATGTAATGTTGATGCCACAACCCTCACAGCATGAATCCAAGGACTCCATAGTAGTAGGTTGAAGGATGTTGGAACATCTATTACTTGAAAGTCGACCTCGAACCAAGTCGGTCACATCTGCAGACACAAGCTAATCTCACCGATGATGGATCTCTAAGAACCATCAAAGGATTTTACGTTGATTGCTCCTTATTTAATCTCATACAGTCTTTTACCCAGCTTCTTGAGTGTTATCAATGGACATATATTAAGGCTGGAACCCCCATTGATCAAGATCCTAGTAATGAATTAGTCTTCGCGTTCCATGGTGATATGCAAGGCTTTGTTGTGACCCAACTCTTCAGGCGATAGCTCGTCCCCACAGAAGGTGATTTATGGCTTTCTAATACCTGTCCCACCATATTGGCCATTTCTCCACTAGTGATGTTACTCGACACGTATGCCTCACTCAGTACCTTCAACAAAGCATTTTTATGTGTCTTGGATCTCTGCAACAATGAGAGGATAGATATCTACGCTGGTGTTTTATTTAGCTAACTGATAACCGGATACTCCTTGGCCTGTATCTTCCTCCAAAGGCCATCGGGACCTATTTTAATGATGAGTGGTTGGTTGGAAGCTTGCTTGCTCGACTCAACTAAGTTTTCCGGGGTATAGACTCTTCCAGTCCTTGTTATACCTTATGATGCAATAGTCTCTTCGAACCTAACTTTTCCTTTCCTCCTATTCTCGAACGTATAATCCCAAGGAATAGCCTTTGTATGAAATGACAGCATGGTGGTCATCGTCATTGGAATTGGTGCGGCTACCTTCACTTCAAATAAGACATGTTCCTTGGGTGGTAAAACTGTAACCTCAAATGGCGCCAAAGTTTTTATTGATGGTACTGCTTTAAACTCAAGAAAGATAGACAGATCTACCTCAGTGTTATCATACAATTGAATATGGACTATGATGGGGTTGAGAGTAACTACTGGCTTCTTAGGATCATCACCTTCTGCGATCAACCCAATGGATCCCCCGGGATCCCAATCATCCTCTACTTCAATCATGCAAACACTCATGCCTTTGTGGTCTGGTAAAGGGTTGTTGTGGAAATTTGGAGTAGCTTCCTTCGCTACAATGAACTTGTTATCAGTTTTGGACTGTATCTTGTCTTTTATAGAGCAACATTTATCGATGGTGTGTCCCTTCATGCCGGAATGGTATGCACAAATCTTGTTTCGGTTAACCCACTGGGAAGGGTTCTAAGGGGTTGAAGCAAGGATGTGGGTGACATAATCGGTCGTTTTGAGTCTCTCATATAGATGATCAATGGGTTCGTCAATGGTTGTATACTGCTTTTGGGGCCTCCGATCAAAATTAGGTCAGGGCTTAGGAAAATTTTAGCATGCGGGGGGGGGGGGGGGGGGGTTAGTAATGAGATCGTTGGGCATTGTAGGTTTGGTTGACATGTGCGGGTTGGGAATATCTAGGCGAGGTACGCTGATATGTGAGAGGTGGATGTGACTGATAAGTTGGTGCTGGGACTTGGTAGGAGGGTGCTTGGTAGTTTGGACCTGACTGATATGTGAGTGGAGGTATACTGTAGGCTTGGTAATTGAGGGGAGACTTGGTCCTTTGTGCAACCATTACGGTCCCCACATCTTTCTTCTTAGACATACAACTAGTCTGCAAGGACTTATTTGTGGCTTGGAAGGCCTCGAAGTTTGTAACATGCCACTTTTGATACCTTCTTCAATTTTTTCCCCCCAGCTTAATGATGTCAGAAAACTTATGATTTTCAATCATCATTAGCCATTCATAATACTGCGGGTCTTGAGCCCGAACAAATAATTTGTTCATCTGTTCCTCTTCTAAGGCAGATCTGATCTTAGCAACTTCCGACCTCCAGCGAGTAGTATACTCACGAAACCTTTCTGTAGGCTTCTTCTTCAGATTCTGAATGTAGAATATATCCGACGCATTTTTTGTGTTAAACCTGAACTTGTCCATGAAATCAGAGGCCATACCTACCCAACTTGACCATTTGTTAGGATCGTGGCTGACGTACCAGGATAGTGCATCTCCTTTTAGACTCCTCATGAATAGTTTCACGTAGATCCTTTCCTACCTCAACCAACTTGTCGTAGTATGTTTTCAAATGGACCCTTGGATCACCTGTACCATCAATCATCTTGAACTTGGGAGGTTTGTACCTCTCTAGCTGTTCGACATCTGGTTGTATGCAGAGACCTTCATAGTTCAACCCTTCGATACCTTTACTTCATTTGACACATTAGATTCGACTAGTTAATTTCTTAAGATCTTCAACCAAGTTTCTAATGAGTAGATCCTTTTCATCGAACTCAAGGGTGCAAGATATAGGTTGGTGGAGAGTGGCACAATCTCTATATAGATGGGATTGGTGTTGGTGTGAAAATGGTCATTTGGGGAGCTTTGTGGTTTGGGGACGAGTAATGGATTGTTGTTTGGAGTGTGGCAAGTGTTGCATTGATTATTAGTGGGATGATTAGTTGCTTTTGTGGAGGTATGGGATTTTGGCTGTTGGGGAATATGGTATATGGGGTCCTGAAGGAGAAGGATAAGTTGGCCTGATTCCGAACCTGATCAAGATCTTCTTGAAACTTCAACAATTTCTACTCAAGTTATGACACAGTTTCATTGAGAACAGGAATATCATGGCCATCAATGGCCTCTGTTGTTGTTTTTTCCTTTCTGATGTTCAAATCTCCCATTTTTCCCTTGTTCTTATTCTTAACAACACTTAGAAGAGGAGTGGATGGCGGGCCCTTGGATCTTGTAGAATAAGATGATGTTACCAAAGTGCATGAACTAACCTTTGGGGAGGGGAATAAAAAAACAAAAAATAAACAAAAGGTAACCAAGTTAGTGAGGATCTTAAGAAAATATTGAAATATTTAAACACATAGTGCAGGAATTTAAAGCGTGTCCTAGTTTTGGAGCCTCGTTGTGCCCAAGGCAGGACTAACGACAAATTGATTTGGAGAACTTAGAATGCTAAATGCCTCATTTTATTGACAAAAATAGATGAAACCCAAATTGACACTAAATAAACAGTAAATGAAAATCCCTAATAGCCATCGACCTTATTACATTTTATAAAGCGAAACGAAAAATTCCTATCTACTTGGTCACAGAACGACCTTCCCTAGATTCGGCATCCCTGGCTCCATCGAACAACTTTCCTAACTCCTGAAGTCCCAGCAATAGATAGGCCCTGGATAGGTGTCCACCTTCTGTTCCTTCAGTATTTTGGCAATCTTCAACCCTCTTGAAAAAATTTCTCTCCAACTCCACTATGCCTCGCTCCAAGTATCCCAGTCGTTTGTTGGCACTGACAACCATGTCCTTCCATTCTTCAATCAGCTTCTAGTTGGACTCTTGTATTTCGCGGTGCTCGCTTTTGTACTCCTGGATCCTTTTGCTCAGTTGGTTATATTTGACTTGTGTCTTGGCCCTTTCATCTACGATTATGTGACCTCAAGTAAGCCCTGGCTGGCCTAGACCATCATGATTGTCTTCCAACCAACACGAGTAGAAAGGAGCGCAACCAACATGATACCTGTCTGGCTCAATGGCATCTCTCCCTATTATGATCTTGCAATGCCACATATGCTGAGCTTGGAATTTGTAAGGATTGTCATCATCCTGGAAGTCAGCTCGAAAAGGACTCATCTTGTCGACCCTGGGTACAACTTGCTTTCTACTGGATTGTCTCATAACTTGGAGAGGGACGTAAGGATATGTTCCCCTCAGACCGATCAGTATCAGAAAAGGTGCATTTCTGGATCGGGTGATGAATTACTCGGTTGAAAACCACTCTAATATCCACTGGACCTGTTCTTTGTTTAAGTTATCAAATAGCTCTACCCATCCTTTGGCTTTTTCTGGCTGAGCGAACATATTGGGCATGTGATTCATTCAAGTTGGATGATGGAAAGCGATATGATCCTCGTAGTCCCTTTGCTAGATCACTTGTCGGTATTCACCCCTTTGGAGGTGCTCCATAAGCTAGAGTTGAAGTAATAAATTGTAGCATTCGAAGTGTTTTGCTCCTTGTTGACACTTCTCCAAGGCTCGGCATATATCCGCAATGATCATGGGCGCGATGCTAATTGGTTGCCCACCAATTCCTTCCATAAGGGTTTTAGTTACCATGGCTATCCTGGTGTGCATCCTTGCTTTCTTTGTCCGAAACACGATCAACCCTACGAAACAAAACATAATACGAAGGCCCTTCGATGAATATGCCCCAAGGACGTGATGGCAAACTCGTCCGGGTAGGTGCGGTAGGACTTGCTGTGGCTGTACCTTTCATATAGATAGCCAAAAGGAAAGTAAGATTCTTTCATGCATGTCAACTATGGATTCTTCTGTAAACCCATCATTTTGAGGAAACCCATGCCTTTACGGTTCTCTGGCACCAGTGGACCCGGAGTCTCCCAGACTAGACCAGGTAATCCTCCTATCTTCTCTAATAGGGGTGTCATTTCGATGTCCCCAAAGTGGAATACAACTCTTTCACAATCCCATAACAATGTATCAGCTTCTGTGAACTTGTTGTTAGGTTAGATCTCTATAAAGGATGCTATATTTCCCAGATATTTTCAGACGAGGGTTTGATCATTAGAGTGAAGATCTTTCCACCAACTTAGCAACCTTGGATGGGTGTTGGTGACCGTGCCGAATCTAGGTACTTCGTTCCTTATACTTCATCAAGGCAAATAAGGTTAGGCCTTTATGCCTACCAGACTTGACTATTTAAGACCAATAGTTAACATGACGCATTTTGGTTCTCCAAATAAATGCACAAAATGTGGTGATGCTCGTTTGGGTTTAGGGAAACCTAGTGGAATTCAGACAAAGCTATCTTAAAGGATGATTATGTGGACAACATAACTTACCCGAATAGGTTTGACCATGATTCATGCACAATTTAAATAGAGTAATGTTTCTATAAGGTGTTAGACGGGTAACGTTGAGCGAACACTTCAAGGAGAAAGACACGGAACCATCGACTACACTATTAATCGACTGGTTTTACCACGTATATGCCTTTCCGAATTTAGGGGGTAATAATATAGGAAGGGTGCAACCACTCATTATAAGCGTTGATGTTGTATTCGTTTGATGATTATGCAATAACTAAAAAGCATGTTGTCAAGTAATTTCATGTTAAGAAAGTAGTAAATACAACAATTTATAATTTAAAGCAGCAATAAAGAAAAGAAACGAAGAAGATAAGTCAGTTTTGCCTTGTAAAAGAAATTAAATGCTTAAAGGAATTTAAAGAAGTAGTTGCATATAAAGGAAGGTACAAATTCACAAGAACAATGTGAAATAGGAAAAGCCTAACATCCCTAGCAGAGATGCTATGCTGTCGCGCCCCCTTTTTTTTTCCTTTTTGCATCGGGAGATCTGGTTTATTATATTTTGGGTATAGGGCAACTCATTCCATTTAGGAACTGGATTTTCATTTGAAGAGTCGCCACCTAATGATTTATGGTGCATTAGGATACCTACAATGTTCACTTCTAAGTTTGTTTGGTAACCTGAGATAGGTTAAGGGCTTGAAATTATCCTAAGAGGAATGTGTTAAGCACCTCTCTGGATCCACCAGTGTGGTTGCCGACCAGATAGTTCTTTGTGAATTTGGTGTGATTAACATGTAAAAAGATAAGGCTCAAATAAGAGAGTATTTTAATACAAAAATGTTTGAAAGTAAAACAAAGTTTGAAAGAGCGATCATTAAAATGTTGTTTTTGACAAGAAGTATTAAGGCTTTAAAGGAAAAGGAAAGAGAGGGAACGATCCTAGGTTTATTTATAATATGGATCACATTAATGCTATGTCCGGTAATCACTCCTCAAAAGAGGGGATACATGTGGTATAAGCACACCGGTTATCATATCCATATGTACCCTTCCCACCCCGTTTAAGGTACTAAAGCGTGAACTAATCTCGACCACTATTGCATGCTATTACACGTCCAATTTCTATTAGTTCTGGAGGCACGTAGGACTACTATTACTAAAAGGGAGGGATATTAGGTTGACTTTGATGTTTCAAAGGTGAAAAAGTTAGGGAAACATACAAAACACATAAGACATCACAATAAAAGGGGGAGCACATAAAACACAGAAGGCTCACATATGCCTCCTCATACAGAGCAATCAAATAGCATGACTCAAACAACAATCAAGGTCTGAATCTAAAATACTAAGGGAAGGGGATTATTGAGCTGTTGAAGCAGGCCAATTTATTACGTAACTCAGACAAGAAGTCTGAATCAGGCCTACCTGTTGGTTGTAGCAATTACTAGTTAATAGAAACGGGCCCAGTTTTATTTATTGTTATTATCTAAGACTTGCCTAAGTGTTTGTGTGAGCTCTTATGAACATGGTATCTATTACTGATTCAGAATTTGGCAAAACAGTAACAATCTAAACAAAGGGTTTAAGATCCTATAGGCATGCTTTCTAATATGTGTTAAACAAGGAGATTAGGTTACTTAAAAAATTAGTTCATAATAGAACTGATTTTAAATTAGACTAGTTTCAGATTCTGCAAATGATAGTATCTAATATTTGTTGATTTTAATCCCTATAGACATAATATCTAGTTGCTGATTTAACGAGCGAGTGAAATTAGAGTTCACAAAAAGAAAAGTTTTGAAATGAGTCCCCAGGTTGAAAATCAATCAAAGAAGGAATCGTCAGCATATAAATAGAGTGCACAAACAATAGACATGCGAGGCCAAACCTATTAGCAAAGAAACAACAATGCAATAGTAGCACAAAGTTCAGTAGATAGCAAATATTTGAAGCATGATAATCAAGTAGGTCAAGTCTCATTGAATCAATAGTGCAGAAAAAAGAGTACCAGAAGAATGCAAAGGGTCTCACATTAATAGATAAGAAAACCCTTCTAAAATGATAGGGTTTTGAAGCATAGTCGAGTTTTAAAGATAGTAAAAACCCTGAATCAGAGGAATCACATAAGGAAAAGAGGTTATGAAACAAGGAACTTTCAAATCGAGTTAGATATTCAAATGAACAATTTCAAACCAAAAGACATAGGTTTCTTCTACAATTGTCAAGCATAAAAGACGATGAACAAATAAATCGAACAAATACTAGCAAACAGTTTTAGAAACTCGAATGAACTCGAAAGACATTAGGTTTTTAACAACAACAAAAGATGATAAACAAATAAATCAAACAGATACTAGTAAATAGTCTCAGAAACTCGAATGAACCCAAAGTAACTAGGGTTTTCAATATCCTAACCCAGATAGGAGAATAAGATGGACAAAACATAGTAAAAACATTGACACATAAAATTAGAGAAAAGAGATTGAAAAGAAGAACTTGAAGGAAAACCCTAGTCGAAAAAGATGAAGAGTATTTTTTTGAAAGAAAAGTTAAAGAAACTTCGAGAAGATGCTTAAAAAATCATGGCAAGTATGGATTTAAGGTAGATCTGAAAGAAATCAAAAAGTCTCGTAGATTAGGGTTTCAGAAGAACCCAAAAGCAACGAGAAAGGCCTTGAAAGTTATCGATCTAAACAGGAGAGTCAAAGGTCTGATTCGAATGGCCATGGCTGGCCGGGAAAAGGTCAGAGATGACCGGAAAAAGGTCATCGAGCAAAGACTGGACCAAATCCCTTCAATGTCTGGTCATAAGACCACAGAACCAAACACGTAAAAGTCGTGGAAGGCTGATGCAGGTCTTGGATGACCTTGGAAAACCATGGATTAGGGTTGTAGAGACTAGGGTTTGCGGGTGTTGTAGAGAGTGTTTGAGAGAGGAGGGAATTAGAGGTGGCGTATGGTGAGAAATGATAGGATTTAGGGGGTTGTTTAGAATTAATTAAGGTCATGATGGTTATTGGCCATTGATATGAATGATCAAGGGCCTGGATTAAAACTAGCAAGTGGACGGGTTATGAAGATAGGTCAAGGTCAGTTTAATTATGCAATTGGGTCGGGGTAATTGGGATTCAAATTGGGGTAAAATTGGGCTATAATCAAAATAAAATAACGCTTAGATTAGCCAATTTTTCCTATTTAAATTAAAAAATAATAAAATAATTTTTGAAAATAAATTAAAGGTACTAAAATGTTTTTTGACACATAATTAAATATTTAAAATACCAGACTTAATTTTTATAAATACAAACACAATTAAATCCTAAAAAGGCTAATATTGCAATTATATGCAATTTAGCTTTAAAATACTAAATAACTTTGTGATAATATTAAAAAATCCCTTTGCTATATTTTAGAATAAACATAAAATTTCAACAATTCAATCACCAAAAATTATAGTTTTTAGAAATAGTTATTGGATTTTGATGAATAAAAATAGGGGAATAAATTGATTTAGAAATCTTTAAAATTAAAGAAAAATAAGGAAACACTTGGATATACTTATATATGCATACATATGCCATTTTGAAGGTATTTTCTATAAAAAAGGAAACACTTGGATATACTTATATGTGCATACGTATGCCATTTTGAAGGTATTCTGCATAAAAAATATATATGGAAAAAAATTGGGTATCAACAATAAGCTTCGAGGAAACTCATTAACTTATGCTCGGTCATCGCATCAATCATTTGATCAATGCTCAGTAATGGGAACGAGTCTTTTGGGCACGCCTTATGTAGATCCGTATAGTTTACGCACACGCAAAATTTATTATTCTTCTTTTTAACTATTACAACATTAGCTAGCCAGCCAGGATACTTTATCCCTCGGATTGAACTGATATCAAGCAAACACATACCTCGTCTTTCACGAATTTATTTCTGACCTCGGAAATAGTGCATTTTTCTGCCTCACTGGAGGGATGTTAGGATCTAGGCTTAGTTTGTGTACGTCCAATTCTGGCGGGATACTTGTTATATCCAAATGCGACCACATAAAAAAATCAATGTTAAATTTAAGAAATTCTATTAATCCTGACCTGGCCTCGGGGTTTAATCCAGTCCCTAAGTAGAACATCCTCTCCAAGAACTTTTCGAAGATTGAGACGTGCGTTGTTGTGTCTATTTATTCTGGTACCTGGAAATATCTGGTACCTAATAGGATTCCGGCGAGTCCTCCCTCTAGTTGACTTCGTTCGGCTTGGGAGCAAGCGCCGGTTCCTATAATTGCTATGATTCATGCTCCTTCCCTTTTCTACTGGAAACTAAGATTGAGTTCATCTTCCTTGTAGTTGGTTGGTCTCCTCTAATTTGTATAAATCTCTCAGAAATTGGGAATTTCAATAATTGATGATATGTTGATAGCAAAACCTTTATCTCGTGCAACCACGATCTCCCTAGGATAATATTGTAAGCCATATCATTGTCTATTACTTCAAAAAACGTTGTCTTCATTACCCCTTCGGCATTCGTAGGCAACAAAATCTCTCCTCATATTGTCACGCTTGCCAAATTGAACCCGGCGAGGAGTTCTTTTGGCTGGAATGATACTTCTGGTCAACTTGGCTTTCTCCAACACTCTCCATTGGATAATATTGTCCAAACGTTTTTGGTCCACCAGGACACATTTAATTTTAAAATCTAAAACATTAAGAGAGATTGTGAGGACATCATTGTGCGGTAGCAATAGTCTATCTGTGTCTTCCTCTGTAAAAGTAATATTATCCTCAGAGACTTTCCGGAGTCTCTTACTATTGATTATTGACACCTTTATTTTTTTTCGCCGAAAATATCACACTATTAATCTCGTTCCCCTTGAAAATCATGTTGATCATTAGACAAGGAGGATCTTCTCCCGCTTTTAAGGGTTCCGCTTTATTGCGGTTGTGGCCATAGTTATTTTTTGCCCGGTCGCTTAAGAATTCTCTATGGTGGCCCGTTCTTAGCAATTTCGCCACCTCCTCTCGCAGATGCTGGCATTCCCTAGTCTGAGTGTTGTTGGTCCCATGGTATTCGCACCACAAATTAGGATCCCTTTGACTGGGATCGAATGTCATTGGATTTGGGAATCATGCTTCCTTAATGTTCCTCATAGCCAACACTTATTCCACTATGCTAACACTGAAGTTGTATTCGGATAGCTTGGGTAGGCGGAATATCGGAAACCTAATATCTCCTTGTCCAAAAATGATCTATTATTCCTGGTGTGATCAACTCTCATATTGGTAGCAAATCTATCAGTCGAGCGGAAACCTATGCCGCATCCTTCGGCATTTTCATAGGGAAAAAATCTTCCTTTAGAAGACCCGATCTGTGTCAAAATCGTCCTTCGATTTCTCCTTATTCTTCTCCTATCCCAACCCTTGGTGATGCCGGAAAACTGACTAGGTCATACTCAATTCTTTTCTTCAAATCGTACCAGTTGTGGACATCTACACATGTTGCAGACTGGAACTTGAGCAAACTTTCTTTCAATTTTTGGGAAGAATTGCAACTTGTTGGATTCAAACTTTTAGTAACTGCTTCAACTGCCCATTCGTCTGGTACGGTCGGTAGTAACATCATGTCTTTCTGAATCTGGTCATGAACTCCTGCAGCAATTCAAACTCTCCTTATACAATCTTGAGTATGTCGGCCTTTCAGGCATGTACTTTTTTGGCCCCGATATGGGCCTTGATAAAAGAATCTACAAGCAACTCGAAGAAATCTATTGAGTGCTCAGGTAAAAGCGAATACCAAGTCAGGGTCCCCTTTGTGAGGGTCTTTGCGAATTGCTTCAGTAAGACTAACTCAATCTCGTGCGGAGCTAAATTATTCCCCGCCACCACTATTTTATAGGTGGTGGTGTGCTCCTGAAGATCTGAAGTCCTATCATACTTTGGTACATCTGGCATCATGAAATGTTTTGGGTTTAATTCTTATTCCCTGCTTGGTTTGAATGGCAACTACGTGTATTTCTTTGAGTATGGTACTTTCAATATTGGTGGTGCATCCGGAATTCGATCCATTTAGGCGTTTATTTAAATCATAATCCGCATGAGTTCAGTATTAAAAGGGATCATTCTCATTGTTATCCGCTACCATTCCCCCCAACCATGTCGAAGTCGACTTCGCCGCTCGTGGTGATGTTTTCAACCCTATGTGTTGTTTGGTTTGCGGGAGAACCGGGAGGAAATGAACCTCGCCCATTCGCATTGTTGGCAGAACCTGACAACGCCTTCCTTAACTCCGTCATGACCTGATCCTGTCGTGAGAGGTGACCTATAATAGCCTTTTATTTCTCCCTCATGATTCTTACTGTTTCAGCAGGAGTTGGCTCTCGAACATGCCGTGGATATCGTCCGTCATGGACCGGTGTAGCCTCATCCCCCTTGTTACATGTATCAATGATCGAGTCTTCGTGCTGAGGCTGATTTCCTTAAGCCTCAATGTTGTTTACTATGTTGACATCGTTATATGCTATTTTTTTAATGATTTTTGCTAAATACATAGAATCAAAAAGGTTAGTAATTGATGCAGGGATAACCTCAATTACACAACTGTCTAAGCTCCATAATGGGCGCCAAACTATTTACACGTAGAATGGTACAATTCAATTTATATGTGGTTTATAGACAGACGAATTAATTTGATGCCAAATGATAAATAAATTAAATAAGAATGTGAGACTTGCCATCAAAATTGTGATAAGACAATAAAAATCTTGGTTCCGAGAGCAGAGCTTCTGAGGGCAGTAGTACGATATTAATAAGCAATAAGATAAAAAATATTGAGCTTTAAAAAGTATATGGCATAAGCTTGTTAGAAAATTCGTGTTTCTTACAATGTTGTCGAACTCACTATTTATAGTTACTCCAAGGGAATTAAGTACTAGGATCAAGCCCATTTTAAATGATAATTATAGAGGTTATTGAAGAATATGTAACGACATACGGTATGAATGCCATATTTTCTGTAACGGACTACATATTCAATGCTATATGATATTCTTCATTAAATTTTACCACGTGACAGACATTTATTTTATCTTTATGAGCAACATTCCCTTCGGGAACAAACGAGATTGATGCCCTCGGACTTGATTGTCATTTGCCTCGCTTTCCATCTGCCTTCAGCTCGACGTGTCGCTTTATTATGCAAGCATTTAATATGAATATATTTTACCATATGCAACTACTTCCTCCGTCTCAAATTATTTTTTGTGTTTTTCTTTTATACGCTCCTTAATAAAATATTATCTCAGTTTATGTATTTGTAGTCTTTAAGAACAATTAATACTAAGTGATTTATGTGTTTGTAATCTTCAATAACAATTAATACTAAATGTTAAATGAAAAATAATACTCACTCGTTCCAATTTATGTGAACCTGTTTGACTGGACACGTAGTTTAAGAAAAAAATAAATACTTTTAGAATTTCTGGTCATAAACAAGTCAAAAATGAGCCCAGAGTATTTGTGTGGTTATAAAAGTTTCTTATTAATGGTAGAATTGTAAATTTAAGCTAAAATTATTTTCAAATTTAGAAATGAGTCATTGGTTTTGGAATACAACAAAAAGGAAATAGGTTCACATGAATTAAAATGGGTGGAGTAACTAATTTTATCTTGAACTTCTTAAATGACAAATAATTTGAGATAACTATTTTTATAGATTATGACAAATAATTAAGGATGGAGGGAGTAGATACTAGATACTATATTCTGTTAAATATTACAATAATTTTTTATAATACCCCTCAAAAAGTTATAACCTACATCTACAGAATAAAAAAATTGTAACCATCTCACGAAAATGAAGGACTCTTCGTCTGCAACTTATTAATGGAGTCAATGATTGTGTAGTGGGCGTATGAGTTTTGGAAGTTAAGGAGGTAAAATTCAGTTGTGCTGGGACCAGCATGTTGTCGTGGGCACCAAGTTCATTCTTGGACTTTGACGGATCACTGCTGGCGGCATATGGAGCATATTGTTGTCGAGTTCGTCAGAATTCAGCATATAAAAATTTATTAAAATAAAAAAAAGTATGAATTCGTAAATTAAAAAATACAACAAGTTTATTGCATAATAACATTCGAAGACGAACCTATATAATTTAAATCCTGGCGACATTTCTGATCTTTGCAATAACAGCGGCATTATGTAAGCTTCTGGATATATAAGGCGTCTCTCAAAATGGAAATGTTACAGAAAAGATGTTTCGATATGCCTTCACTCTGTAACTAAAGGAGAAACGGAAGCTGAGAGTTACAGACTTCAAACGTTTTGGAAGCGGGTTAATTAAATTCTTTTATGAAATATATAAACTATAGCACCTTATTGTTAGGATTATGATTCCTACTAAAAATAACAACCTTCATATCGAATAATTCGGATATATAAACTACATGAGCGGAAGCTAACCTGAATCCATATGTGGAATTTGATGAACCTCCTTTTGATGATTGTCCTTGAGTTGTTGTGAACTCCTTTAGCCTTCCTTCAAGTTTTCTTGAAGTATGATTGTCACCACAAGAATGAATCCACAAGATTTAACAATATGAGAATTGTTACACAATAACAATAATATGACAATGATCAAATTTGGCTTATGGTTTTCCACCCTATTTGCAAGACAATGGACAATATTGTTCTTGATTCAATGGGAAGAAGAAGAACTTGTCTTGCACTAGAATGGGAACCATAACCCCACTTTATAACTCTAGGAGTTACATAACCCAAGAGACAAGAGTTACAAGACAAAAGTTATGTCTTGAGTTATGTCTTGCAAGAGTTACAAAACTCAAGAGTCACAAGCATTCATGTAACCATAGTTACATTTGTAACCTTAGTTAGCCCATCATAAACTAAGGTTACCCTTTTGGGTATCTACACATTAGTCCTACACTTTAGTATGACAATACATTGGCCCCCTTAACATAATGTCCATAAGACCACATAATTAGGCCAAACCAAAAGATAGCACATAACATATAATTATCCATACATTGTTCATATGTGTGTAGATATAAGTCCATATATCTAGATATAAATCCATATATCTTACAATCTCCCACTTGGACGAGAGATACAAACATATGTACAAACCTTAATATCATATGTTACAAACCTTAGGTGCACAAAATTGCTATCACAATAAAATTGTCATGAACAATCCGGTCCATCAATCATACCAACATAGGACCTAAGAGCTCGTCGTTACTCATTCGTAACTAGAACCAATCATAGATCACGTATATCAATATAACCAACGACATGGATCAAGTGTAGGTATGTAGCATGGAAATAACATAAAGTGTGGTCAATAGAATGTCTATTTCCAACTGGTTCTCTTTATTGAGATCATACTTAAACTGTAAGAGTACAAAACTTTAAAACTGAATATCTGCGCAGATATAACTGAATTACTGAATTTCTGAATATAATGGACAATACGTAAATGTGCAATACAAACTCCCACTAAAATACATAATCCTTATCTGATTTGACACCCATACAAGCAATATGCTCAAGAAATACTTTTGGTGTCAATCCCTTAGTGAGCGGATCCGCAAGTATGGAGTTTGTACTTATGTACTTAATGCACAATTGTCCATTTTGTACTCTTTCTTTAACAACCCGAAATTTGACGTCCTTATGTTTTGCTTTCGTCAAATTACTGTTGTTGTTAGACTAAATGGCAAAATCGGAGTCGGTATACCCGATGATCTCAAGCTGGTCCGAACTCCAATATGTAAGCATGTAATCCGTTGTTCTATGTATGTACCTCATGACCCTTTTGGCTGCCTACCAATGGTCCATACCCGGATTGCTTAGATATCTGCCTAACATCCCAACAATGTATGCTATATCAGGTCTTGTACAAACCAGAGCATACATCAGACTACCTACAGCCGAAGCATAAGGCGTCTTCTGCATTTCCGAAATTTCATAAGTATTATTTGGGCACTGTTTGAGACTAAATTTGTCTCCCTTAGCAACAGGGGTGTTGCCTGGTTTACAATCTTGCATGCCAAATCTTTTCAGAACCTTATCGATATAGCCCTTTTGTGACAGACCGAGAACACCTTTGGAGCGATCTCTTAGAATCTGAATTCCTAATACAAAAGAAGCTTCACCAAGATCTTTCATTTCAAATTTCTTTGAAAGAAATTTCTTAGTTTCAAGTAATAATGCTATATCGTTACAGGCAAGCAGTATGTCATAGACATATAAAACCAGAAAAATATACTTACTCCCACTGAACTTATGGTATATACAGTCATCAGCAATATTCGGTTCAAAACCAAAAGATGTAATGACTGCATGAAACTTATAATACCATTGACAAGAAGCTTGCTTGAGCCCATAGATGGATTTCTTTAATTTGCAAACCTTCTTCTCTGATTCATCCGAAACAAAGTTTTCAGGTTGCACCATATAAATTGTTTCCTCAATGTCACCATTGAGAAAAGCAGTCTTAACATCCATTTGATGAAGCTCAAGATCAAAATATGCTACTAATGCCATTATAGTCCTGAAAGAGTCTTTCGATGAAACTGGAGAGAAAGTCTCTTTATAATCAATGCCTTCTTTCTGAGTGTAGCCTTTTGCGACAAGACGAGCTTTGTACTTAATAACATTGCCCCCTGAATCCCTTTTGGTTTTAAAAATCCATTTACAACCAATAGGTTTCGTACCTTCAGGCAACGTAACAAGCTCCCAAACGTCATTATCGCTCATAGACCTCATCTCATCATTCATGGCATCAATCCACTTTTGAGAGTTAGAACACTTAATGACATGACGGAAGTTGATTGGATCATCTTCCTCAAGTCCAATATCACTTTCTTGTTCTTGGAGAAATACTACATAATCATCCGAAATTGCATTTCTCCTCTCTCAAGTGGATCTCCTTAATGGCATTTCAGTTTCTTGAGGTTGTTGAGTTTGATTTTCATTAGTTATATCAGGGTCCTGATGGGGGAGATTTTCGAGATTGTCTTGAACCGAAGTTGCATCAACAACTTGAGGGAAAGACACATGTTCTTCCTCAAAGACAAAATCTCTAACAACTTTATTTATCTCCCCACCCCCCAAACTCAATATCCTCAAAGAAACCTAGCATTTCCCGTCTCAAAAATAGTTCGTGATGTGGGATCATAAAACTTAAAACCCCTGGATTTTCAGAGTATCCAACAAAATAGCTAATAACCGTCTTAGCGTCCAGTTTCTTTTCATTCGGCCTATAAGGCCTTGCCTCAGCTGGACAACCCAAAATGTGAAAATGCCGAATACCGGGTTTATGCCCAGTCCAAAGTTCATATGGGGTTTTTATTGTAGCTGCAGTTGGAACTCTATTAAGAATATAAGCTACGGTTTTTAATATGGATTGGGACTTTTCATGAATAAGATATAGGTACCCATAACGAGCGTAATCGTCTATGAATGTGATAAAGTATTATTGACCATTCCGACAAGGAGTAGGAAATGGCCCACAAATATCCGTATGTATCAATTCTAAGACGTCCGAATCTCTTAGCACCTAATCTAGTTCTTGTTTGTTTGTTTTCCCTTGATACACTCAATATAAAATTTCCGAATTTGAGAAATCAAGAGAATCAAGAATTCCATCTGACACGAGTTTCTGAATTCTTTGAATGGATATGAGACCCAAACGTTTATGCCAGAGTGAAATAGAATTCTCATTAGTTAATTTTCTTTTAGTACCACTTAAACTTGTATGCAAAGTTTCTTTATTTGAAGTTATTGTATCAACCAAATATAAGCTATCAAATGTTGATAAAACACCAGTACCAATAAGATTTGAATTCCGAAAGAGACTAACTTTATTATCCCCAAATGTACATTTACAACCGGATATGCCCAATTGGGGAACTGAAATTAAATTCCGTCTAAAAGACGGTACAACAAAAGTCTCATTCAAATCTAAATGAAAACCGGTCTTAAACAATAGCCTAAATTTGCCAATAGCTTCAACTGGCACCTTCTTGCCGTCACCCTCATAGATGTTTCTTTCACCATCATTTGGTTTTCGGTAGTTCAGGCAACCCTGCATTGATATACTTATGTGAGTAGTAGCAGCAGAATCTACCCACCAAGTATCCTTAGGTACCGAAATTAAATTAACCCTAGAACAAACTTTCTTCACATGATTAGTTCCCTTACAGAGAAAGCAACCTAATTCAGTAATTTCAACCTTAGGTTCCTTATGTTGCTTAATCTTGGGCTTTACAACCGCAACTTCCTTATTTTTCCTCTTCTTAGTTTCCTTAGAAGAGGATGCCAAATGAGCACTTTCAGTCGTATCTTGCTTAATCCTTTCCTCTTCTTGCACACAGTGTGAAATGAGCTCATTTAGAGTCCATTTCTTCTTCAGGCAATTATAACTGACCTTAAACTGATTAAAGTGTGCAGGAAGAGATATCAAAACAAAGTACACAAGCAGTTCCTCAGGTAAATCCAGCTTGAGTGACTTTAGTTTCGAAGCAAGATGAGACATTTCCAAAATGTACTCCCTAATGTTTCCCTTGCCCTTATACCTCATAGAAACAAGTTTACTCAATAGTGCACTTGTTTCCGCCTTTTCGTTTTGCATAAAACGCTGTTCGAGGTTTTCAAGGAAAACTTTGGCATTAGGTTCATCATTCATAGTGCCCCTGAATGATTCTGGATTTGCACGCTTCATGATCATTAGACTCACGCGATTCGAGCGTTCCCACTTCTCCATCACCCTCCTGTCATCAGGAGAGGATGTATCCTCAAGAGGAGTAGGTTGCTCGGTCCGAAGTGCTAAGTCAAGATCCATGCAACCGAGAACGATCATTACATTCTCTTTCCATTCCTTAAAATTTGTGCCGTTAAGCACAGGGATGCTATTGATATTGGCAGAGATCATAGAAGCAGAAGAATTTACTGAAAATAGAACAAGAGGATTACTAAATACATGCTTACAAATACTTGAACTTTAACTTTATAGATTCAAAATTAGGCATTTCCCATTACAAGATACCTAGCACAACATTGATTTTAGTCTTTGGACAGAAAAACAACTTGTAAGTGGTACTCTTGGTGTAGTGATCAAACATAGACAATAAACTCCTGTCAAATATTAAACCTTCCTTTGGGCCGATTTAATATTCACATGGAAAACCAAATAATCGTCTCATATTTACCACCACAAGAATGTTCGAATTCCTGCCAAATAACACCTTCCTTTGGGCCGGTGTTAAACGCATGGAAGACTAACATCCACAGTCATCTTATATTTTAAAATTAATCAATCTACACAATAGAGGTTACTTTGGCAACATAATGCTTCAATTGAATAACTAAAATATTAGATGCTATAAACTTTAGTTCCTTAAGCCATTTTATGAATCTCAACTTAATGTGTTACATATTTTGATGTGTAACACTTGAATATTAATCGTTGTTTACTGAATCGGACAATTCTATAAATTATAAGAATTGATGGACTTTAAAACAATTAACATTCACTGAAACTTAAGAGAGTTGAAACGTTTTTAACCTTACTGGACCAACACCATCGATTGTCAAAACCAGACAATCGATTGTTTGGTTTTCTGAAAAAAATTTTAAGTTACTGGACCATCCACAATCGATTGTCAAAGCCAAACAATCGATTGTTTGGTTTTATGAAAAATTTCAGTTACTGGAAAAGTTTCAACTCACTGGACCTTGAACAATCGATTGTCAGAAGCTGACAATCGATTGTCAGAACCTGACAATCGATTGTCTGAACCTGACAATCGATTGTCTGGTGTTCCAAAAAACTGCCAGAATACTAAAAGTCACAGACAATGGATTGTGTAAGGCAACAATCTATTGTCTGAAGGCAGTGACCAAAATTTTTTCTGAATAACACATGATTTTCAACATGAATCTTAAACATAAAAACCATGTTGTTAACCTACTAAAATCATGCTATTTACAATGTTTTAACATCATATTAAAACATCAAATCAAAACATAACATTCATAAGATCATGCTATTTCATGGTAGAATTTCATAAACAAAATTCTGATAAAACTAAAACATGAATCCTAACATAACATGAATCTTATGAACATCCAAATTATCCAAAATGAAGGGTGGCTCTTATACCAATTGTTAGGATTATGATTCCTACTAAAAACAACAACCTTCATATCGAATAATTCGGATATATAAACTACATGAGCGGAAGCTAACCTGAATCCATATGTGGAATTTGATGAACCTCCTTTTGATGATTGTCCTTGAGTTGTTGTGAACTCCTTTAGCCTTCCTTCAAGTTTTCTTGAAGTATGATTGTCACCACAAGAATGAATCCACAAGATTTAACAATATGAGAATTGTGACACAATAACAATAATATGAGAATGATCAAATTTGGCTTATGGTTTTCCACCCTATTTGCAAGACAATGGACAATATGGTTCTTGATTCAATGGGAAGAAGAAGAACTTGTCTTGCACTAGAATGGGAACCATAACCCCACTTTATAACTCTAGGAGTTACATAACCCAAGAGACAAGAGTTACAAGACAAAAGTTATGTCTTGCAAGAGTTACAAAACTCAAGAGTCACAAGCATTCATGTAACCATAGTTACATTTGTAACCTTAGTTAGCCCATCATAAACTAAGGTTACTCTTTTGGGTATCTACACATTAGTCCTACACTTTAGTATGACAATACATTGGCCCCCTTAACATAATGTCCATAAGACCACATAATTAGGCCAAACCAAAAGATAGCACATAACATATAATTATCCATACATTGTTCATATGTGTGTAGATATAAGTCCATATATCTAGATATAAATCCATATATCTTACACTTATCAAATATATTAACCAATAAAAGAAGATAAACTTGGTTCATATCTCAACAATTGAATTTTTTTTTGTAGCAATTTTAGATTTTATTAATAGAAGATAAAGATACAACAAATAGGTGAATTACGAGTAAGGGAGTCAAATCGCCGGAGTACAACCTGTTGAAACACGCTCTCAAGTCGCTAAAACCAAAAGTGTGTTCATCTTTGTAGGTTTTGATAAATGACAAACCAACGCGCATGGAAATTGACATATGTTAAAACGTCGTGAGGTATTATTGAAATACACTTTCATTTTCATTAAACTAAGTTATGCTCAGTCTTGTAGGTGTGTTGAATGACGCAAAGCAACGCAAGATTATCTAACGGACCAAAGCCGAAGTCCAAGCACAAAAGAAACAAGAACAAGATCAAGAAAAGCAACGAAGTTATACATGAGTTGTTTTATATTGTGATCTTGATCCGACAATAGATTCAAGTCTTGGCTTCTCTCGAAAAATCATTTTCATCAAACCATGCATCGTTGATTTAAAACAAAATGATTTTCAAACGTTTTCATTTTAGCCAAAATGGTTTTTAAACGTGTTTTTCAAATCTGGACAGAACTGCCAGATAATCAACTATCTAAATCAGATAATCGATTATGTTAAGCTTTAGCTAAAACCGGAAATTACAGAACTACAAAAGAATCGACTATCTAAAGTAGATAATCGATTATGTTAAGCATTAGCTAAAACTGGAATTTACAGAACATCAAGATAATCGACTATCTTTAAGATAATCGATTATTCTCAGTATCCATCTCGATCTGGAATTACCGAGAGGTAAAATAATCGATTATGTGTTTTAGCATAATCGATTATTCCACTAACCGTTGCCAAAGTTTTTGAACGCTGAAAAAATAATCGATTATGCACAAGGCAATAATCGATTATGTTAGCATAAAATCAGCATCGGATTTTTGAACGATAGGCAGATAATCGATTATGCAAATCACGTAATCGATTATTCTAGCATAAAATCAGCAATCAATGATTGGCAATTGAGCAACGGTCTTTGGGACTTTGAGGGCTATAAATACACCTCTAAACCTCTCTTTTAAGTACAACAACTGAATACAATTCTTACATAAGCTTACATACTCTTATTTCAATCATTTCATACTTATTTCATAGTTTTTGAGAGCCAAATTCTTGAAGAAGTTGTTGTAATCTTGAGCGTATTATTTTTACTCATATCTACTCTATAAGAGAGTCTTGTCTTGAGTGCTAAATGTTTGCATACACTTGAAGGGAAGTTATAATCCCTTGTTATTGTAAGAAGGAAAGTTTAGTTCCTTCACTTGAAGTCTTGAAGTGCGGTATCTTCGAGCAAGCATCGTTGAGACTTGTGTTCTCAGTTTGTAACGGTTTGTTAAGCACCCGTAAGCTTGACGGAGTTAGTTGAAACTCGAGAGAGTCTCTCGGGAAACTGGACTAACCACACGTTGTGGCGAACCAGTATAAATTTGGTGTGTCTTCTCCTTACTACTTTAATTACTGCATCTACTTTACTTCCGCAATTTTAATTCCGCAAATTTATCTTGATTTTTATTAAAACGCTATTCACCCCCCCTCTAGCGTTAAGTGTATATTCTAACACAACCGGTCTAACCTTACCGTATTCAACCTATTATGATAATAATAAAAGAAAATTACAAGAAGATAGGTTTATACGATAAGGAGGGGGACGCCAGTATTGTCACCCATATAACAGTAGCCGGCAGCGACCTTACCTTATAAATCCTATCGAGGCCCTAAAAAGCCTCCTGAAATAAAAAGCAAGAAGACGACGAACATTAATGTGATGGTAAAGAAAGCGAATTAAGTATACATTGTGAGGGAAAATAATTAAGTACACTGTAGGATTAATTGTTTTATAACTTGACCTCTCGATTTCTAGCTAAGGTCATACCATGATCCAAGCTAAAGAAACCTGTCAATTAACTTATCAGGGTTAATTAACAATTAGAATTTTTTTATTTATTATATTGGCCAAATGGAACAAGTTTCTAAGCACACTAGCGGAGATGTCACGACCCAAAATCCACTAAGGGTCGTGATGGCACCGGACATTATTATCAGGTAAGCCAACACTAAATAACTAGTAATTTCTCGTTTTAGATATTTCTAAATTCACTTCTTTTATACAATTAAACAATACAGAATAAATTCCACCGAATAAATAACGATATCTTTAACAATTTCAAAATAATATCTACTCCCATAGATATCCCAGAGTCCGGCGTCACAAGTGCATGAGCAATTACTAAGCAATCGAATAAAGTACAATAACTCTCAGGAATACAAATTGGACAGAAAAATACAATACGCCGAAAGAGACTATATTGGCTGCGGGACGCCTCGAGAAACGCAGCTCACCTAGTCCTCGTATCATCCATGCTGCTACGCCCAGTAGGCCACTAGGAATACATGTGCATGTGCAATAAAAATGCGTAGCAAGTATAGCATGAGTATGAAAACAACATGTGAGATCGACTTCAACACTTACAAGTGGTCCAATAATGATATGTCCATAATACGATAAATTGAGAATTTTTATAACAGGATTGTAATTCAATAGAACGAAGCAAGTAAATAATTCTTTATTTTATAGGAAATTTTCAAATTTCTTTTCATCATTTATACATTTATTCTCAAGTTAGGAAGAGCAAATATCAACATCTATAAATCACAAGGTAAACAATACAAGCATGCACAAATTATGCCGAGGACGTACGGCCGGATCCAACAATATTTAAATTGTGCATGCCAGAGGGTCGAATGGCGCAAACCATAGATGCATCTATTACCCCCGCTTGCGCATCATACATGCGACACGGTCAAATATAAATAAAGAAAACAACCAGTCAATCAAGAATTCATCAGGTAACAGTTGTCCAAAGAAAAGCCAATTCTCTTTTAACAATTCAAGAAAATAAAGTTTAATCTTTTTAGAAATTCTTTTACTAATTAGATGTGATTTAAGTAATTCAAACTGTCAATAAGATTACAAATAATCCTAGAATAACATTCTTTTGAGTCCTAGACTACCCGAACATAAATATAATAGTAGCTACGCATGGACTCTCGTCACCTCGTGCATATGTAGCTCCCTCAAATAGGAGCACACATCTAATTAATTTACCTATAGGGAAAATTCCCTCTTACAAGGTTAGAAAGGAGACTCACCTTGCTCCAAAGCCTATTTCCCAATTCAAGAACGCGCTCAAACCTCCACATCGGAGCCGAACGATACAAAACTATTCAAATGTGGTAAGAAATAATCAATACATGCTGAAAAATTCATATTCCAACTATTAAAGTGATTATCCAACCCTAAGTGTACGATTCCTAAAATTCATCCTCAAGCCCACGTGCCCGGATTCCGTAAATTTTTTAAAAAAGTTGATATTCATAATCTAAGGATCAAGAATATAAGATTTCTACTAAATTCTATAACAATTTCGTCGTTAAATCTTGTTTTTATCAAAGCCCTAGTTTTTTCATCTCTTGATTTCACATGTTAATCTACCCACAATCTATGTATTTAACTCATGTTGTGTAGAAATTACATACCTCAAAGAGCTAGGTAAGGTTCCTTTTCCAAAAGCTCCAAAATCACCCAAGAGATGAAAGGAAATGATCTAAAAGGACTACGTCTCGAAATTAATAGTTGTGCACAAGCCTCATATGTCGCATTTGCGACACCTGGTTAGCAAATATGACGGTCACAAATGCGACAAAATGATTGCAAATGCGAACATGGGCCTGCCCTACCAAGGTCGCAAATGCGACCAATGAGTCGCAAATGTGGACTCTATTGAGGTCGCAAATGTGACCAAAGCATCGCAAATGTAAACTCTGCCTCAGGCCAGGCTCCATCGCAAATGCGAAGCCTCACTCACAAATGCGAACTATTTCTCGCATTTTCGAGACCAACACTACAAAGAACACTAGAAATCTGGTGTGTTTTCAACCTCTCCCGCACGTCCGAAACTCACCGAGATCCTTGGGACCTTAACCAATTGTACGAACATGTCACAAAACATGATACAAACTCGCTTGAGGCCTCAAATCCATCAAACAACGTCGAAATCATGAATCACACTCCAATTCATGCTTAATGAACTTTAAAATTTCAAACTTCAACTTTCATTCTTTAAACCTATCAAATCATGTCTGATTGACCTTAATTTTGCGCACTAGTCATATTTGACATTATGGATCTACACCAACTTCCGGAATCAAAATCCAACCCTGATATTAAAAAGTTCACTTTCGGAAAAACTTCTCAAAAACCTTTAAATTTCTGTCTTTAGCCAAATTATTTAAAAATTGCAGGAATGAAATAAGTGCGATAAGTAAATAAAAAGGAACGAACGCACCGATGTTATCCTGGTTCAGCACTACTTTTTCACCTATAAAAAGAGGTCTTTTGAGCTGATTTTAAACACACAACTCTTGCGTATATTGATATACATATTGATCATTTTCAAGCATCATTTTAGAGCTTTTGTTGAGCCATTTGATAGACAACTTTGTGTTGTTCATAGAGCTTATTTTGTTTTTCTTTATCCACTCTATTGAGAGAGTATTTGTTGTAAAAGAGAGTTGTTTTGAGAAGAACATATCTTCTCTTTTGTCGGGTTTGCTAAGTACCCAAAGTCTTAGTGGTTGAAGTCTTGGGGTGAGGTATCCTCAAGCAAGTGAAGTCTTAAGGTGCGGTATCCTTGAGCAACTGTAACGGTTTGTTAAGCACCCGTAAGCTTGACGAAGATAGTGGAAATCTCGAGAGAGTCTCTCGGGGACTGGACTAGCCACGGGTTGTGGTGAACCAGGATATATCGGTGCGTTCGTTCTTATTTATTTACTTATCGCACTCATTTATTTCCTGCAATTTTTAAAATTCCGCAAGTTTACGCTATTTTTATTATAACGCTATTCACCTCCCCCTCTAGCGTTAAGCGTATTATCTAACAATTGGTATCAGAGCCTAACTCTCTGAAAGCCTTAACCGGTTCAGAGCAATATATATTTTTTCTGTTGAGATTATTGAACGCAGGAACGATGAATGAAGGACAATCCACCACTTGCCCTCCATTTTTCGATGGAACGAATTACTCATATTGGAAGGAGCGAATGATAATCCTTCTCAAAGCAAACAGTTTTTGTTTGTGGCAAATAATAAAAAACGGTGAACCAATGCCAACAAAGAAAGTTGGAGAGACCACGGTTACAAAATCCGAAGATGAATATGATGCCGAGGATATCAAGAAAGTTGAAAATAATACAAGGGCCATCCATGTATTATATTGTGTGGTGAATGCGGATGACTATAGGAAAATCTCGTGCTACACAACCGCCAAGGAGATGTTGGACAAACTCGAGATCATTTATGAAGGTACGCCTCAAGTCCGAGAATCTAAAATTGATTTTCTAACACATAAATATGAAATCTTTAAAATGGAGAAGGAACCCATTGGTGTTATGTTTGAACGATTTTTAAAAATCGTCAACGATCTACATGCTCTCGGGAAAGTTTACACGAACAAAGATCTTGTTCGAAAAGTCCTACGGAGCCTCACTCCCGAATGGCGTTCCAAAGCCAATGCCATCCAAGAGTCGATGGAATTCACGAATATCACAATTGATGGACTAAGAGGCAACCTCGAAACTTATGATAGCACAATTCTTAATCCTTATCTTAGAAGTAATTCGAATTTTGCCTTCAAAGCCTCATCCTCTAAAAGAGAAGAGGTAAGTGATTTGGAAAGGGATGATGATAATATTTCCAATGATATAATTGAAAAGTTTTGTAAGTCTATGAAGAAGGACAAGAAAAAGAAGAAACACCATAGGCGCGTATCACGGGATTCGGACAGCTCAGGCGATGGAACCGCCGCATTGTGTCTCGTGGCAAACGAAGAAGAGGTAAGTACATCTAACTCTCACTCGTTTGAAGAATTACAAAATGCCTATGATGAATTGTATGGTGAATTTGTTAATGCTTCCAAAATGATAAAAGATTTGAAGAAAACACTTTCTTTGCAGAAAACACTTTCTTTGCAAGAAACGGATTTTCAGAAAACACTTTCTTTACAAGAAAAAGATTTTGAAAAATCCTCTTCTTTGAAAGAAATAGATCTTAAAAAATTGACTAATGAAAATGGTGTTCTTAAAAATAAAATTGAAGTTCTAGAAAAAGAAAATAAATTTTTGGTTAAATGACATTGTTGATTTCAAAAATAAAATCAAGGAATTGAATGAAACCTCTTCTATTGATAAATGTTCTAATTGTTCTTCTTGTAGTTCCTTAAAATTAGAGAACATAGAACTCAGGAACGCACTAGAAAAACGTTGTGTTGATAGTCCTAAAATTGAAGAGAATAAAAAGGACATAAGTAATGAGGTTGGTCCATCTAGAAAGAATTCTAGGAACCTCACAAATGAGTCTAAGATTAATTATTTTAGACCACCTAGACACAATTCTAGGAATTTTGTAAATGAGTCTAGAATGAATAATTTTAGACCACTTAGACATGACTCTAGGAAATTCAACGCTTCTAGGGGGAACAACTTTAGATCACCTAGAACGCTTTGGCTCAACCTAGACATATGCACAATCCTAATGTTATATGTCACTATTGTAATCGGGTAGGACACATTACACCCGTTTGTTTTGCTAAACATAGAGATTTATGTATTGATTATGATTATTATTATCCTAACCCCCAAGGACCCAAAAGAAGTTGGGTACCAAAAACCTATTTTTAGGTTCTTTTTGCAGGTGTGCTTGAAGACTACAATATTGTAGTGGATGCACCAAGCACTAAACCATAATGCATTAAGGGGGAACGTCGGTTAGTTATCGTATTTTGAATATAAACGCAATAAGTTGATATGTGCAAATAATCTATATCAGTTTTGGTTGATACATGCTTTAACAAGTTTAATTTTGAATAACTATTAGTATCAATTGGTTTTATAATAAATGACTGATTCATGTTTTGATGAATATTTTTAGTTTAAATAACAATTGGCATTGTTGAGAAAAATGACCGTTATCATTAGTATGCCATTTACTAATATTTGATATGATATTGTTTATAACGATTGGTATCGTCAATGGTTTAAAATTTTTTGATATAGTCTTTTTGCTAATGCCAAAAGGGGGAAGAATATGGGCGATATGCATGCCTTAATTGAGGGGGAATATTCAATTAAGGGGGAATTATATTGAATTGAATTGGTTGCATAAATTGTATGTTGAGATATAGCATCTATTTAGGGGGAATTCAATATGCATATCTTCCGTTGTTTGTCATTATCAAAAAGGGGGAAATTGTTGGAAATCATGTATATCTATGATGTGTGCGCTTTGGTTGTATGAGCATGATTTTCAGGTATAGGTTTTGATGAATGACAAACAATGAAGTCAAAGCGTCAAACAACGATATAATATGACAAACTATCAAATGGCGAGAAGCATATTGATGACGGGATTGCATAGACAAGCCAAGTCGAGCCAAAGAGTTCAAGACCGAAGACCCAAGACGAAGGTCGTTAGGTAGAACCAATGTAAGAACAACGTTTAAGTTATCTTATCTTTTGGCTCAACATTAGGTCATCATAAATATGCATAAAATCATTTTATTAAAGTAAATCATTTTATTAAATCTTATATATCATAAATATTATCAATATACTTCAAACAAAATGATTTTAACGTTTTCATTTTTAACCAAAATGGGTTTTGAAGTAAGTTTTCAATTCTGGTATACACAGTGTATATCAAGTGTATATCAATGGTATATAATCGATTCGTTGCCAAAGTTTTGAACACTGGAACAACATAATCGATTATATGAAGTACAAAATCGATTATATGAAGTCAACAATCGATCGTATACTTTTAACAATCGATTATTTTGAGACTGTGTGCAACCGGTTTTTAAACATCAAAACAATCGATTGTCTTGTCATACAATCGATTATCAACAATCGATTTTCACCTTCATACAATTGATTATATTTTGACCGTTCCCACAATCCTAAATTGATTTTTGAAAGTTGAAGAACAATCGATTATTCAGGTTTAACAATCGATTGTTTAGCCTAAAATCAGGAATCTGTTTTTTGAACGTTGGTCAGACAATCGATTGTCACCTCCAAACTATCGATTTGTTTGAGCACAGAATCAGGGATTTTATTTGTCAACTAAGCAACGGTCAGCACTACTTTTTCACCTATAAAAAGAGGTCTTTTGAGCTGATTTTAAACACACAACTCTTGCATATATTGATATACATATTGATCATTTTCAAGCATCATTTTAGAGCTTTTGTTGAGCCATTTGATAGACAACTTTGTGTTGTTCATAGTGCTTATTTTGTTTCTCTTTATCCACTCTATTGAGAGAGTATTTGTTGTAAAAGAGAGTTGTTTTGAGAAGAACATATCTTCTCATTTGTCGGGTTTGCTAAGTACCCAAAGTCTTAGTGGTTGAAGTCTTGGGGTGAGGTATCCTCAAGCAAGTGAAGTCTTAAGGTGCGGTATCCTTGAGCAACTGTAACGGTTTGTTAAGCACCCGTAAGCTTGACGAAGATAGTGGAAATCTCGAGAGAGTCTCTCGGGGACTGGACTAGCCACAGGTTGTGGTGAACCAGGATATATCGGTGCGTTCGTTCTTATTTATTTACTTATCGCACTCATTTATTTCCTGCAATTTTTAAATTCCGCAAGTTTACGCTATTTTTATTATAACGCTATTCACCCCCCCCTCTAGCGTTAAGCGTATTATCTAACACAAAGAGTATAATCGATTATTTAGCTGATTGAAAAATTCAGTTTAAGCACTGTCTCAATACAATCGATTGTTAGAAGTATATAATCGATTGTTTGCTATTTTGAAAAACTTCAGATCACACTGTCTTAATACAATCGAATGTTAAAACTGTATAATCGATTGTTTGCTATTTTGAAAAAACACAATCGATTGTAGGGAGCATATAATCGATTGTTTAGGTCCAGATTTAAAAGACATGTTTAAAAACCATTTTGACTAAAATAAAAATCATTTTGGTTTAACACAAAGATGCATGTTTATGATAAATATGATTTGACAAAATGTTTTATGCATGTTTATGATGACCTAATGTTGAGCCAAAAGACGAGATAACTTAAGCGTTGTTCTTACATTGGTTCTACCTTACGATCTACGCCTTGCGTCTTTGGTCTTGAATATTTGAGCTCGTCTTTGGCTTGTTCATGCAATTCCGTCATCAGTATGCTTCTCGCCATTATCGATTGTTATATTATATTGTTGTTTGACACTTGACTTTATTGTTTGTCATTCATCAAAACCTATACCTGAAAATCATGCTCATACAACCAAAGCGCACATATCATAGGTAGAGTGATTTTCTACAATTTCCCCCTTTTTGATAATGACAAACAACGGGAGATATGCATATTAAATTCCCCCTATATTCATGCTATATCTCAACATACAATTTTATGCAAACAATTCAATATAACTAATTCAATATGGTTCCCCTTTAATTGAATATTCCCCCTCAATTAAAGCATGCATATCGCCTATATTCTTCCCCCTTTTGGCATTAGCAAAAAGAGTATACCAAAAGTTATTTAAACCATTGACGATACCAATTGTTATAAAATTCCAAATGTTAGTAAAAGCATACTAATCATTATAGCGTTCATTATTCGCAAATATACCAACTGTTATTTAAACTGAAAAAATTCATCAAAGCATGAATCAATCATTTATTGTAAAACTAATTGATACCAATTGTTTTTTCCAAATAAAACTTATTAAAACATGTGTCAACCAAAGATAATATCGATTATTAGCACATATCAACTTATTGCGTTTTTATTCAAAATACGATAACTAACCGACGTTCCCCCTTAATGCATTAAGGTTTCGTGCTTGGTGCATCCACTACAATATTGTAGTCTTCAAGCACACCTGCAAAAAGAACCTAAAAATAGGTTTTTGGTACCCAACTTCTTTTGGGTCCTTGGGGGTTAGGATAATAATAATCATAATCAACACATAAATCTCTATGTTTAGCAAAACAAACGGGTGCAATGTGTCCTACCCGATTATAATAGTGACATATAACATTAGGATTGTGCATATGTCTAGGTTGAGCCAAATGCGTTCTAGGTGATCTAAATTTGTTTTTCCTAGAATCGTTGAAATTCCTAGAATCATTTCTAGGTGGTCTAAAATTTTTCATTCTAGACTCATTAACAAAAGTCCTAGAGTTGTTTCTAGGTGGTCCAAAATAATTAATTTTAGACTCATTAGTGAGGTTCCTAGAATTCTTTCTAGATTGTCCCACCTCATTACTTTCATCCTTTTTAACAACTTCAATTTTAGGACTATCAACACTATGTTTTTCTAGTGCGTTCCTAAGTTCTATGTTCTCTATTTTTAAAGAACTACAAGAAGAACAATTTGGACATTTATCAATTGAAGAGGCTTCATTCAATTCCTTGATCTTATTTTTAAAATCAACAATGTCATTTTCCAAAAATTTATTTTCTTTTTCTAAAACTTCAATTTTATTTTTAAGAACACCATTTTCATTAGTCAATTTTTCAAAATCTATTTCTTTCAAAGAAGAGGATTTTTCAAAATCTTTTTTCTGTAAAGAAAGTGTTTTCTGCAAAGCAAGTGTTTTCTTCAATTCTTTTATCGTTTTGGAAGCATTAACAAATTCACCATACAATTCATCATAGGCATTTTGTAATTCTTCAAACGAGTGAGAGTTAGATGTACTTACCTCTTCTTCTTCGTTTGCCATGAGACACAATGCGGCGGTTTCATCGCTTGAGCTGTCCGAATCCCGTGATACGCGCCTATGGTGTTTCTTCTTTTTCTTGTCCTTCTTCATAGACTTTCAAAACTTTTCAATTATATCATTGGAAATATTATCATCATCCCTTTCCGAATCACTTACCTCTTCTCTTTTAGAAGATGAGCCTTTGAAGGCAAAATTCGAATTACTTCTAAGATAAGGATTAAGAATTGTGCTATCATAAGTTTCGAGGTTACCTCTTAGTCCATCAATTGTGATATCCGTGAATTCCATCGACTCTTGGATGGCATTGTCTTTGGAACGCCATTTGGGAGTGAGACTCCGTAGGACTTTTCGAACAAGATCTTTGTTCGTGTAAACTTTCCCGAGAGCATGGAGATCGTTGACGATTTTTAAAAATCGTTCAAACATAATACCAATGGGTTCCTTCTCCATTTTAAAGATTTCATATTTATGTGTTAGAAAATCAATTTTGGATTTTCGGACTTGAGGCGTACCTTCATAAATGATCTCGAGTTTATCCCACATCTCCTTGGTGGTTGTGCAGCAAGAGATTTTCCAATAGTCATCCGGATTCACCACACAATATAATACATGGACGGCTCTTGCATTATTTTCAACTTTCTTGATGTCCTCAGCATCATATTCATCTTCCTTCTTTGGAACCGTAGTTTCTCCAACTTTCTTTGTCGGCATTGGTTCATCGTTTTTGATGATTTGCCACAAACGAAAACTGTTTGCTTTGAGGAAGATACTCATCCGCTCTTTCCAATATGTATAGTTTGTTCCGTCAAATAGTGGAGGGCAAGTGGGGAAGTGTCCTTTATTCATCATTTCTGCGTTCAATATTCTATACAAAAGAAATATATATAGCTCTCAACCGGATAAGGCTTTCAGACAGTTAGGCTCTAATACCAATTGTTAGAATATGCGCTTAACGCTAGAGGGGGGGTGAATAGCGTTGTAATAAAAAACAGCGTAAACTTGCAGAATTTAAAAATTGCAGGAATGAAATAAGTGCAATAAGTAAATAATAAGGAACGAACGCACCGATGTTATCCTGGTTCACCACTACCCGTGGCTAGTCCAGTCCCCGAGAGACTCTCTCGAGATTTCCACTAACTTTGTTAAGCTTACGGGTGCTTAACAAACCGTTACAAACTAAGAACTTGAGTCACACAAGCCTTAACAACCTTTGCTCGAAGATACCACACTTCAAGACTTCACTTTGCTCGTGGATACCGCATCACAAGACTTCAACTACTAAGACTTTCGGTACTTAGCAAACCCGACAAATGAGAAGATATGTTCTTCTCCAACACCTCTCTTTTACAATAAGTACTCTCTCAATAGAGTGGATAAAGAGATAGAAAATAAGCTCTTATGAACAACACAAAGTTGTCTATCAATTGGCTCAACAAAAGCTCTAAAATGATGCTTGAAAATGATCAATATGTATATCAATGTATGGAGGAGTTGTGTGTTTAAAATCAGCTCAAAAGACCTCTTTTTATAGGTGAAAAGTGGTGCATAACCCTTGCTTAATTGACAAATAAAATCCCTGATTCTGTGCTCAAACAATCGATTGTTTGGAGTAGATAATCGATTATATGACCAACGTTCAAAAGACAGATTCCTGATTTTAGGGAAAATAATCGATTGTATGGACTATATAATCGATTGTTGTTCAACGTTCAAAAGTCAATTTAGGATTCTGTGGGAACGGTCTGAATATAATCGATTGTATAAAAACCATAATCGATTATCTTGATTATAATCGATTGTGCAAAGAGTATAATCGATTATTTAGCTGATTGAAAAATTCAGTTTAAGCACTGTCTCAATACAATCGATTGTTAGAAGTATATAATCGATTGTTTGCTATTTTGAAAAACTTCATATCACACTGTCTTAATACAATCAATTGTTAAAACTGTATAATCGATTGTTTGCTATTTTGAAAAAACACAATAGATTGTAGGGAGCATATAATCGATTGTTTAGGTCCAGATTTAAAAGACATGTTTAAAAACCATTTTGACTAAAATACAAATCATTTTGGTTTAACACAAAGATGCATGTTTATGATAAATATGATTTGACAAAATGTTTTATGCATGTTTATGGTGACCTAATGTTGAGCCAAAAGACGAGATAACTTAAGCGTTGTTCTTACATTGTTTCTACCTTACGACCTACGCCTTGCGTCTTCGGTCTTGAACATTTGAGCTCGTCTTTGGCTTGTCTATGCAATCCCGTCATCAATATGCTTCTCGCCATTTGATAGTTTGTCATATTATATCGTTGTTTGACGCTTTGACTTCATTGTTTGTCATTCATCAAAACCTATACCTGAAAATCATGCTCATACAACCAAAGCGCACATATCATAGATAGAGTGATTTTCTACACCAATACGATAATCAGACGGAGTTATTCTCAAACTCAGAATCCCAAACGGACATCTATAACACCGAAATGCACTTCAACCCAATTTTATGAAATCCTTTCAAAAATGCTAACTTCCACAATAGGTGCTGAAATGTTCCCGGGTCTTTCAAAACCCGATCTGGACATACGCTCAAGTCCAAAATCATCATACGAACTTGCTGGAACCTTTGAATTTGAATTATGATGTCGTTTACTCAAAAAGTCCAATCTTAGTCAATCTTTCATCTTAAAGCTTCCGAAATGAGAATTCTCTTTCCAAATCAACTCCGAACTTCCTGAAATTGAGTTCCGACCACACGTACAAGTCATAATACCTGAAGTAATGCTACTCATGGCCTAGAACTTCCGAACGATGCCCTAGAGCTCAAAACAATCGGTCAGGTCGTTACATTCTCTCCCACTAAAACATACACCCGTCCCCGAACGTGCTGAGAACTATGCTGAAGTTGTCCAAAATCATTGTTTAACACCTTGAGCACCTACCCATGCTAACACAACTTAGCTGGGCACCTTAGCTTAATAAATATGAAGATATCCTTTTTCAATTAAGCAAATAATCCTTAGAGCCCAATTCCAACATCCAGAATTCTCTGCCAGGCTTGTTTCCAACATGCGAATACTCTATCAAGCTCACCACACGATGTACCCGGACATGAGAATATACCTTTACTAAAATCACACCTTGCACCGATTTATTCACAGGACCACAACAACATCTTCTGATAACAATAACCGGCATTTCCATGTGTTTGATGCTCCCATTGCATTTCATGACATACATAGGTCTTGCCCAAATCTTACAACACCGCCATGACGGAAAAAACATGTAAAAATTCTTAACCAACTGTCGAATCAACAAATCATAGGGTTTATACTCCTGACAAGAACCATCACCTCATTCTGAACCAAATAATGGTCTTTGCTCTTTAATATACTTCATATAATCCAATCGCACCAATCCTGGATCCAATAATCCCGTCTAACCTAGTACGAATTGCTCAGGCAATAAGCTACCCCGGACATGATCAAAAGTCTCACATGATGCCACAATGTGCCAATAGGCTACATACTTAAACGTGATGCCTAAGGAAAACGAATTCTGGAAAAGACTACTCAACTCACGCAACTAATATGAGTTTTTCTCAAAAAATGGGAAATAGAACACATAAAACAAATATAGGGAATTGTATTCAACATCACATTGTTGCGGTACGCAACCCAATCCAAACAACATACCCATGACAGCATGCTACCGGATCCACACAAAACAATTCACATAAGGAGATACACAACGAGCTAAATTGCGCATTATAACAAAAACATAGAATATCAGTCCGAAGCATGCTAAGTGCATATAACATCCCTAGGGAGACATATAGTGCCATAAGCCACAAACTTAAGCACAACTGAGGTACGATATAGGTTCTGAAACTAAAGAGCCATCATGTTCTCATAACAATATCACTATGCGAAATCTCAACACACAAGAAAACTATCGAGCTGTTCACAACTCACACGGCACCATGTAGAATTATTGAAACAACCGATGATGAAATAACATCCAACATATGAATACTCCTCCATAAGGAACGCTATACCGAAATGAACATATCCGGCCTGATATAGAGCCAATATTCGTACTTAAATCCATTCACATACCTCAAGTCGATTCTGATTGTACCAAACTAAGTCCGTAATCTTTCCTGAGTCCATAATAACCCTCTGTTTACCATACACACATGAACAACCATTACAATCGGAGCAATCCTCTATGGTCCACAACCCAATAAACTTAGTGCCCTCTAGGCATAAATTCCTAAGTTAACAATATCACCACAATCTTCATACTTGGTTGAGTTCTTCAATAAATCAAGTGACTACATGCCACACTTATACAACCTTCCTGTGGAGCATGTTCCCACGACCTCCGTAATAGATAACAGGTCTGCAGATCCCACAGTTGGCCATACCATGCTATAAAGAAAATCAAGAATCTGCAAATCAATACACGAAGCCTGTTATGCAAGGCACCGATCTCAGGTGATGCTGAAGACAATACCAACTCACTTTAAACTTCCAAACTCCTTTCCTGCTCATCCGAGCTCGCGACATCCTTGTTAATACCGAACCGTAACCTTGATCCTCACTTTCAAATTCTATACAACTCACGGCACCTACTAAGCAATAGCACCAGAATTTCATCATAAATCCTGGACCACTAATAGATTAATACTTCATCATATAAAATTTTTTCATTTAACTCATTTCAGGAGAACCAAGCATCGGGCAAGTGAATTCTCATAATTGTAGGACATTCAAATCCTCAAGTAGTGGTTTGAACCACCATAACCCTTCTAGGATCTACCTACACATACAAGCGATATTACTTGAATACTTCCAAATATAATCAATTACGACGGCCGTTGAGCCCTACATGCACCACCATCACTATGCCGATTCAACCACAGCTAACCATTCTATCCTATTCTAGTTCATGCTTAACTTGCCTTAGATATAATAATAGCTCCATACCTTAAATCACCAACCCGAATCCACACTCACCTTCGTGACTCCATTCTATGAGACCACCCTGTCTCCAAACCTATAAATCGTTTCATACACCCCTTGCACGCACATTCACATCTTCAACTAATACACCCGTTCTGATAACTCCTTTATAAATCCAAAGTATTTTTCTCTTTTTCATCCTAATGCTACACTGCAAGTCAAAAAAATCATAAAACATTATGAGCCTCTTATCATAAGCTGCTAAAAATGTTTGATTTTTAACCATACTTATGGGCTCGAAATCATTAGACACCACACTTTAACCTTTGGACCCACTAAGACCGTTGTTGAGAGCTGCCTACTCTGACTTGGTCCCAAATATAATCAATGTGAGCATATAATTTTTGACCGGTCGAAAAAAGCTCCTATAGGACTCTTAATGTTTAGAATTTTTCTTTTCAACGTTAGGACTTTAATTTTAGGGTCTGACTGCATGTGCATGTTCTTTACTGCATGTTTAAAATGGTTTAAGATTTAATTGTTTAAATAAATTTGTTTTACAAATTAAAAAAAAAAAAATATATATATATATATATATATATATATATATATATATATATATATATATATATATATATATATATATATCTCCAGCATTTGAAATTATGTTTGTTTAACTTTGACTTGTTTTAATTTTATTTGTGATTTGTAGGTTTTTAAATGAAATTAGTAATTAATTTCAATTAAAAGACAAAAGACAAAAATACAATACATACATATGTATATAAACAGCCACTCAGGCTGGCCACAATTGGACCAGTCCTGAGTGGACTAACGTGCCTTCTCCTTTCAAAACCATACACAACCCAGCCCAATAACAAGCCTGACCCATATCCACATTTACTTAACCAAACGACACCGTTTAAGACCCATCCCATCACAACCGTTGATCCTCACATCATCCAACGGCCACGGAAGCCTCTTTTATATTGCATACATATGTCCAAACACCTTCAATACATACACGACCAAAGGTTACCTTCCTCGTACCCTTCACCGTCGACCTAACAACACCCATTAACCACCCTGTCACCGCCTTTGACCACCGGCCTGCCACCCTACTGCCGCCGCCGAAAATCGCCTCACGGAGGCGACCGACAACTAAACTACCCCAAAATTACACCACTTAAACAGCACGACCTCCCCTATCCCACCATGTAATTGTTTTCCCTCGAATATAACCCCTCTGTCTCGAATATCCCTTGAAAGGTTTCCGGAAACCTTACCTCCGGCGACCCTATCCCAAAGCCTCCCATATTTACACCCTTGATGCACCTCAACACCATCTTTCCAACCATGCATGTCATCACTCTCGAATCATCCCAAAACTTCTCGAATTTTAATTCGAAGGTTAACCCTAAAATCCCAAACATGCCGGAAATGGTTCAAACCTCTCCCAGGCAGTCCCTGACCCCTATTGACACTAACCATGCCACCCTTGAGTCTCAAACAACCCTAACCACTCAAAAATTTCAAATCTAAGACCTATTGTGGTCTCAGGACTTTGAAAAAACATCCCTCGAGCTTGTAAATTGATTATATACTGTCTGAGGAGGTTCAGATCCATGTTGGAAAGGGCCAAGGTATATTTGAATCGATTTTAATGGGAACAAAATGAGAAGCTAAGTTCTCTGTTTGTTTTCATTCTTTTAGCTGCTAAATTCTTGATTTTCTTTAGTAATTGATTAGTAGTTACATAGTTCAAGCTCTTTCTGTTTGTTTTCTTTGGTTGTTTATCCATAAGTTCATCTGAAATAAGGTTCAATATCCATATGTGTTGTTTGGAAATCCTTTCATCTTTTGGATAATTGCATAATCAATTTCTTGATTTTGAAAATTTAGTTTGTTCCTCAGTATTATTATTTTTAGGGCTTAATTGACATCTATTTTCTGATTCTATGATTTTTGGTTCGCCCCTAAGTATCTAATTGACATAATGACTTTGGTTTCTTAAAATTGATGTTGGTTTAAGTTCATTTGGGGTTGGGATCCTTAATTATTCATTGTTAGTCTTTACTTGCTTCCTAAGGTGATTCCTGAATTAAAATTGATGTGTGTTTCTCGGTGTTAAGTCTTTCTGAAGCATTTTGATTGGAAATATTTCTGAAAGCTAAGTTTGATAGATATATGCATTTTTCTAGATATTTGATCTTTTGTTCTGTTAATCTTGTATATAAGTCTGTTAATGTTGGCTAATTCTGATCTTCATGAGTCTGTTAATATAAATGTGACCCAAGTCTGATCAACCAAGGTCATTTGTGACTGAATTAGGGTCAAAGAACTAACCAAGGTTAACTTTGACTGAACTAGGGTTAAGAACTGACTGGGATCAAAATTCAGGGGTAGGTAATATAGGAAATGAAGTGAGGGTACAAAAGTAATTGGAGTCTGTTAACTATGTTGAGTAGATAGTCCTTATGTTGTAGTTAAATTGGACTGTATCACTTTGTAATTAGTGAACTCTAGAGACTGATCCATGTTTGTAATAACTGGACATTTGGACTGTTTTTTCATATGTAATAATTGGACTTTCAACTCGATTTTGCCGCTTCATTGGTTGATCGGCATACGAGGGTGTCAGCACTAAGAAAGCAAATCGGTTTTTGTATATGTTTAAGTAGTAGTCAGTTCCAATTTAGTTTAGTTGGTTCAAGTGCTGAATTTGTGCACCTAGAACCACTGGACTTAGGAAGCAGTGGTTTCGTTAATCATGCAAAGAAAATAAAAAATGCTGTTAAACATTTCAGTCCATTTAAATCTCAACATGCTTAGTAATAATTTATTCCGGATTTGTCCTTTGTAGTGTAACTTGAACCACATCTGAATTTTAGAATTGAATTCTTATACTCTGGCTGATGAGTATATGAATCATCTGATTCAAATCTGATGTGGAAATTAATATAAAAAATGGTTGTTAATATTTTCTTTGTGGGCATGAAGATATTTCAACTTTCTATATAATTTCAAACCAAATTGGTTATTAAAAGTTGGACTATTTCCTTCAAACCAATACTGGGCTCATACGCAAGGCCCAGTAAGTGCCCAAACATTGTGACGCAACACGTTTTCCTGGGCTGAATAATTAACAGCCCAAAATAATCACAACAATTATCAATCAATACAGCCTGAGCAATATGTGCTCCTAGGCTGACCCAAAATTGATTTATTACGTGGTTATTGGCCATGAACGAGGCCAAGACCATGTGGTATTTCTCGAGTACATAGTTTATACATAAAACAATTAGGATATTTAAGCATCGACAAGAGTAGAAAATTTAGCCTATGTTAGAATATCCTTCTAAACGTGAATCACATTAGCAAATACCATGAGTAGGCTCTTTAATTTATTAGAAAACATTAAAAAGAACCGGAGGTGCCGTTTAGCGAATTTCACGGACTTCCATAAATTTCAAAGACGTAGTTGCTATAGGCGCGTGTTAAAAAAATACTTTCCTAAATTCGGGTGCGCATTTATGTGACCCAAATCTTATTCCCAATGGAATTAAAATATGTCTGAAATTGCGGGTGCATTTATGTGACGCGATTCATGACGTGTTTTAATAACATTGCAAATTTCCCTAAAAAAGATGTTTAAAGCGGTTAATAATATGGAATTACGGGTTAACAGGTATAGAAAATCATATTTCATCCATTTATAATGAGTTTAAGTGACCGTGCTAGAACTACGAGATCCGAGGGTGCCTAATACCTTCCCTCAGGTCAAAAGAATTCTTTACTCACGAATTTCTGGTTCGCAGACTCCAATTGGGTAGTCGAAATTTCCTCGATTTGGGATTTTGAAATAAATCGGTAACTTGGGACACCAAAAAGCCAAATCTATCCTAAGTGGCGACTCTTGAAATAAACAATTAATCCCATTTGGAATAATGTCACTTTAATTGGAAAAACTCCTATACACGTATCGCCTTTCGGGGTAACCATGTGTCAGCAGTAAAAAGGAGGTGTGACAATCAACTCCAAGAATCTTCCAGCATATGAACACCCTCTCGTCAAAGCACCCGATTGAATCACCTTCCTTGAAAAAGGTATCTATAGAAAACATTAATTATGAACCTTCCCCCAAGTTTGAACATGGGTCAATAAGGCCAATCATAGCACACCGTTAACAATTCCTTTGCTCAAATTACCAATTATACTCTCTTCCCTTAGCTGAAACAGCTTGCCAATATGCAAAAAATGAGGAAATCTTACCAATAGATGACCATGCAATCCAACCTTAGGCGATGGGACTCTCCCACTTAGTTTGAAGCCACTATTACACAGCTCTAGAACCCACCAAGATTCTTTATCTCTTATTGACATGACATTGCGCAATCGAACTGCCAGATTCCTTGAATTCCTTCCATTAGCACTTCATGAACACTCTGAATCTCCATCAATCTTCACATATTCAACCTCTTACTAGATGGTAAGTAAAATCTTCGTGGAAGCTTCGCCAACCACGCGATAGCTAACATGCCCACAGAGGATAACCCACCTGTGGAAATTACCTACCGACATCTTCATACATCGTTGCATGTGGTACAATCACTATGACATCAATAACCTATCTTGAGCCCATGCTCATTGACTAGTTGTACAAGTCCATTCACTCTTTGTGGACATCAATTAAATGTGCGACAATATCCTTCCATCCCAAGTCATGTTGTATCCTTTTTCATATCAAGTTGCTCCTTTCCATTTTATCAAATCTCCTACCGCGTAATAGCCAATACTTCAAATTAAATTAGTAGTCCCAATCATCGTCCACTAGAACTCCCAAATCACTCCAAACTTTCCTCAAGGACGTAGTTATCCTGCAACTGAATCTATATACTACTCTGCTACTCTCCCACTTTGGCGCACCCTCTTCTTTAAGCGACTATTGACGTTTGCTCCTTACAACTGGCTTCCTTTGATATTTAACCATCGGATGACACTTCCCATTTATCCTTCTTCTTCCCTTGCTGCTCGGTTGTTGCCTTGATTTGAACCCCATTTCTTCAACATTTGAATCAACAAATCGCCACTAACTTTAGATCTTCTCGAAGATCATCTTTCTCGGGCCATCACCACTAGAATCATAAAGTCTCATTACTCCATCGATCCAAATCTGGATATTCATAGGCCAATTGCTTTTCTCCGCCGAATATGAAATATCGAATCTCAGAATCATGCACTGAGTAGACCTCCCTTCAAGTTATACACTGCTTCCACGCATGAACAACTCTCCCATCACATCAAATACCATTCGATAACCATTCATGAGCATTATAGCAACCTGTGCATAGCCTCAACGCTCTTAGAAGTACAGTTTGAGAGCTAAAATGGTAGAATATCCTTCTGCAAAGCGATGACAATAGCCCAAACAACCACACGGGGAGAAACATCCTACACCACGTCTGTAGTACTATTAAAATTCCTCAATTCCTGATTTATAATGAGCACTTCGCATCACATAAGATCGAGTAGGAAGGAAACAAAGGCATTAGCCTTAAAGGAATCAAAGAATATGATGAGGAATCAAGAAGAGAAGTGCTTCAAACAGCCCTGTAGCCTCTCGAAGATAAGTATAGACGTCTCTGTATCAATATGCAAGACTCTACTAGACTTGCTCAAGACTCATGATATCTAATGGAACCTAGTGCTCTAATAATATGTTGTCACGATCCAAAATTCACTAAGGGTCGTGATGGCGCCGAACACCATTATCAGGCAAGCCAACACTAAATAACTAGTAATTTCTCATTTTACATATTTCTGAATTCACTTCTTTTATACATTTTAACAATAAAGAATAAACTTCACTGAATAGATAATGATATCTTTAACAATTTGAAAATACTGACTACTTCAATAGACATCCAAGAACCCGGTGTCACAAATGCATGAGAATTTACTAAGGAATCGAATAAAGTGTAATAACTGTCCAGAATATAAATTGGATAGAAAGTAAATACAATACACTAAAAGAGACTATACTGGTTGCGGGTTGCCTCGAGAAATGCATCTCACCTTGTCCCCGTATCATCCATGCTGCTACACCCAGTAGGCAACTAGGAATACATGTGCCTGAGCAACAAAAATGCACAACAAGCATATCATGAGTACGAAAACAACGTGTACCTAGTAAGTATCCCATTTAAACTCGAAGAATTAGAGACGAAAGGTCGACTTCGACACTTACAAGTGGTCCAACAATGATACATCCATAAATCAAGGATTTTTACAACAGGATAGTAATTCAATAGAATGAAGCAAGTAAATAATTCTTTATTTTATAGGAAATTTTCAAATTTCTTTTCATCATTTATACATTTATTCTAAAGTTAGGAAGAACAAATATAAACAACTACAAATACCAAGGCAAACAATACAAGCATGCACAAATCATGCCAAGGACGTACGGCCCGATCCAACAATATTTAAACTGTGCATACTAGAGGGTTGAATGACGCGAACCATAGATGCATCTATTACCCCCACTTGCGCATCATACATGCTACACAATCAAATATAAATAAACACAACTAGTCAATCAAGCATTCATCAGGGAATAATTATTCAAAGAAAAGCCAATTCTCTTTGAACAATTCAAGAAAATGAAGTTTAATATTTTTAGAAATTCATTTACTAATTAGATGTGATTTAAGCAATTCAAACTGTCAATAAGATTACAAATGATCCTAGAATAGCATGCTTTTGGGTCCTAGACTACCCAGACATAAATATAATAGTAGCTACGCACGGACTCTTGTCACCTTGTGCGTATATAGCCCCCCTCAAATAGGAGCACAAATTTAATTAATTTACCTATAGGAACAATTCTCTCTTACAAGGTTAGAAATGAGACTCACCTCGCTCTGAAGCCTATTTCCCAATTTAAGAACGTGCTCAAACCTCCACATCGGAGCCGAACGATCTAAAACTATTAAAATATGGTAATAACTAATCAATACATGCTCGAAAATTCATATTCCAACTATTAAGGTGATTACCCAACCCTAAATGTAAGATTCCTAAGATTCATCCCCGATCCCACATGCCCAGATTCCAGAAATTCTTAAAGAAAGTTGTTACCCATAACCTAAGGATCAAGAATTTATGGTTTATACTAAATTCTATACAAAATTTCATGGTTAAATATTATTTTTATCAAAACCCTTGGTTTTTCATATAAGCCTTTGATTTTCCCTAATTTTTACATGATAATCTACCCATAATATATGTATTGAACTGATGTTGTGTAGAAATTGCATACCTCAAAGTGCTAGGTGAGAGACCTCTTCCAAAAGCTCCAAAATCATCCAAGAGATGAAAGGAAATAAGTTAAAAGGACTAAGTCTCGAAATTAATAGCTGTGCACAGACCTCAGATGTCGCATTTGCGGTACCAGGTTCGCGAATGCGATGGTTGCAAATGCAACAGAACGATCGCAAATGTTAGCATGGGCCTCCCTTTCCAACGTCGGAAATGCAACAAATGAGTCGCAAATGCAGACTTTGTTGAGGTCGTAAATGTGACCAAATCATTGCAAATGCGTACTCTGCCTCAGGCCAGCCTCCATCGCAAAATGCAAAGCCTCACTCGCAAATGCAAACTATTTCTTGCATTTGCGAGACCTGCAACTGCTGCCAAGATCACCAAAAAATCTGGTGTGTTTTCAGCCCTTCTCGCACATCAGAAACTCACCCGAGGTCCTCAGGACCTTAACCAATTATTTCAACATGTCCCAAAACATGATACAAACTTGCTCGAGGCCTAAAATCACATCAAACAACGCCGAAATCATGAATAACACTCCAATTCAAGCTTAATGAAATTTAAAATTTCAAACTTCTACTTTCGTCGTTTAAACCTATCAAATCATGTCCTATTGACCTCAAATGTTGCGTACTAGTCATTTGATATTATGGACCTACTCTAACTTCCGAAACCAAAATCCGACTCCGATATTGAAAAGTTCACTTTCAGTCCAACTTCTCAAAAACCTTCAAATTTCTATCTTTAGCCAAATGACTCCAAAATGACCCACGGACCTCCGAATTCACTTTCGATTGCGCTCCCAACACTAGATCACCATACAGAGCTATTCCCAGACTCGGAATCCTATACTGACATTCGATAACACTGAAATGCACTTCAACCCAATCTTATGAAATCCTTCCAAAAATTCTAACTTCCACAATAGGTGCTGAAACATTCTCAGGTCTTCCAAAGCCTATCACGGACATACTCCCAAGTCCGAAATCATTGTACGAACCTGCTGGAACCTTCAAATCCTAATTCCGAGGTCATTTACTAAAAAAATCTAATCTTAGTCAATTCTTTCAACTTGAAGCTTCTAAAATGAGAATTCTCTTTCCAAATCAAATACAAACTTCCCAAAATTCAATTCCAACTACACATACATATCATAATACTTGAAGTGAAGCTACTCATGGTATCGAACTGCCGAACAATAAGCTAGAGCTCAAAACGACCGGTCGAATCGTTCCAGAAGATATTTCAATTACTCTGGATTAATATAACCATATTGAAGCTCATCCTTAAATCATGAAGTTTTCCTTTAACAAATGTCATAAATTTGAAATACCCAAAATAAACCCATGGGAATGGAGATAAATCTTTGGCTCTTAGTGTTGGGACCAGCTACAGCGTGTGGGTAAACCTTGAACATTATTGGCTTATTGCTTTTGCTCGGCTTAATTTTGTAAGTGTAGACGTGAACTGATCGACTAATTAATTAACTAAAATGCGACAATACATTAGAATTTAAGGGTTTCCCGTAACATAATGTTGAACAAATACTTGTTTCTTTTCTTTTTCATTTGTTACGTTATTCAAAAACTACGCTTACAAAAATAAGAAATATGTCGAAATCAAAATTCGTAAAAGAAAATCAAAACTTTTAAAGTAGATTTTCATTATCATGAAACCTCTTCACTATAGTTGAGTGCATGAATTCCAAACACATGGAATAAAGAAACGAAAAAGAAAAAACAATACCGTGGCTTTAAAACATTCCTAGAATAGTAATATATATATATAGCTATAGCAACTGTTAGCTTTCATATCCTACTCCACGGCGTGTCACGGCGGAATCCGATGGCGGAGGAGCGGGTTTTGGATGGACTTTCTTGAATATATTCCTGGAAAAGAAACCACCCGAAGAAAAAGAGGAGGAGGAGGAGGAGGAGGAGGAGGTTTTAGGATCATTATGTTGCTTTTTGGTATCATTAGTTTCCTGTTCTGTCTTCATCTACTCCTTGTATTGTTTTCTCGTCACATAAGCTTCCGCAAGATAAGCACTAGGAGTCGCCATGCTAAAGCTCAAGTGAAGGCCAAAAAATTGGAGAAAGTATTGAATTTCGGCAAAGGAATTTGGATATGGAATATGAAGAGAATAATGGTATTTATAGGATTTTCATAGGCTTGGGGGATACACAAAACAACAACAAAAACAACCCAGTATAAACCCACTTAGTGGGGTCTGGGAAGGGTAGCATGTACATAAACCTTACCCCTACCCTGAGGTAGAGAGGTTTTTTTCAAATAATCCCCCGACATCCTCCCCTCCAAAAACTTCCCACCTTACTCTTGGGAAGACTCGAACTCACAACCTCTCGGTTGGAAGTGGGGGTTGCTCAAATCATAGCAGAGCAGCCCCTTTTGTCTAAAAAAACGTGGCTCCTAGAACGTGTATGAAAAAAGCAATAGATGAATATGTGGCTCTTTCTGCCTTTAGGATTCTTGGTTTTCTGGTGGTGTAAGGGGTCTTTTTCGTCGTGTGTGTTGGCTTGGGTGGATTGAAGGTTTCTTCCTTTGTTTCTCACCCGATAATTGGTATTCCTTCAGATTGACTGAATACTTTAGAAAATGAAAATGCTTCCTATTAATTCCTATTACGTGCGACTTCATTTCCATGGCTCTAATAGTTAAAAATAAATAAAATACTAACCACCACTTTTGGTAAAAAAAATATATTTTGTGAAGGTTAAGTAAACTTTGACGGGGCATTCGTGAAGTTTTTTCCATTTATAATTGATGAGAATTAATGAAGAGTTCTGACGTCAACAATGACGTGAAGGCATTTCCAGAATGAGAAGATTTCTTTTTTAATTGTATATATTATACTCCTACGGAAAAATATTTTAATTTCTTGAGTGTAAATTGTATAAAAATAAAGTTTCGCGAGTGAAAACAAATCAACAAATTTGGAAGGTATCGTTTAACGAGTTCTGGTTTACTGAAATCATAATAACTCAACCTTAGGGGCAAGAATTAAACTAATGTAAATAAAACGAAATTAGTGATTTCGGCTTTATTTGTTTACTAAATGGTGATTTCGTTTTCGGCTATTTGCAGGTGTTAAGACAAAATTAATTATTCTTTTCCTTTTTTATCCTTATTAATAATTATTTTTGAAGATAAAGATAATACATAAATACAATAAATATCTACTAAAGAGATATTATATTTTAAGATATATATATAAGGGTAGAATAGGGTAAAAACTTACCTATACCGGATGTTTACACCAAACTATATTAACTCACTATGATTAATTAATTTAATTAGATGAGAATGCATGTCATTTACCATTAGTAAATGATAGAAGTTCATATACAAGACGCATGCATATAAGGGATTAGACTATTCTTACCGTAGAATAGTCTAACCCCTTTACTAATTAATATTTCTTAAGAGACGTGTAAAAAAGAAATACGATATATAATATAAGATGGAGGGAGCATAAACTTTAAAATTTTCTTCCTTTTTTTGTGCAAATTAAACTCATGTCAGAATACTCTTAAACTTTAGCTTCAAATACTCTAGCTTTTCAACTTCATAAATATTGGGCAAAGGATACAAATTATTTATAAAGGTTTTTCTAAAACGTGATAATTTATGATCAATCGCGTAAACAAACCTTATCGATGATTTTTTAATCGAATATTTTCAAATGACCAAGATTGACTAGGGTTAACTAAAGTCACAAAAGTAAAAATTCAGACTCCATAATTTTGAATTTGATTCTTATTATGACTAACAGTCGACCAGTAGGTAAAACTACCTTTTCAATTTTCTTTTAAAGAATAATTAGGTAACACTACTTATCAAAGCTCCTTAATTTGGTATACGTACTCTATGGTTGTTCTATCTTTAGGTATCACTTCGTCATAGTTTCTTAAATTTATGGCATCCAAAGTTCCAATATAATGCCAAACTTCAGGCCACTGGAGAACTTGAGTTAATTTGCAAAAAAACCAGGGTAACAGGAGAACTAGACTCATGTTACCCTGTTTCTGTTATTTGTTATTTATCCTTAATTTTTTTCCAAAATCCTTAATCAACCCCCCCCCCCCCCCCCCATTTTAACATCATTGAAAATAAAATAAAATAGGCATATACAAAAACAAGTCCAACAACATTAATTCATTCCAATTGTGTGCATATAACATGGCTAAAACATAACACAAGAGATTATCATTGCGCAAAATAAATAGTCATGCCCATTAATTGTAAGAGAAAAAAAATAGGAATAATAATACTAGTCACAGAGATATTGCAAATCGAAATGACTAAAGTACCATAGCCATAAAGATAGCATCGACAAAAGGACAGGATTAGTAGAGGACTGGGAACGGGTACAAAAACACTAGATAAGGGACATAAAGGATTAGGGAAAAAGAGCCCTGATGAGACTATATATCCATTCTTACATTAGTAGCTCTTTGATCATTGATCAACAACTCCTTCAGGTTCTCAAGTTATTTCCTCAGCTCAGCATTCTCAGCCCGCAAACAAGAAATCTCTTCTGAGTGCTGTTGGAATCATGTTTTGTGTGTCCTGAGTAAGTTTGGACTCAAGAATGACATTTTGAGCTTTAAGATGCTTGATCCCTTCATTGGTTGCCTCTTCATCATCAATTAGTTGAGAGATATATGAGTTGCTTCATATACAACCCTTCTTCAATATACACTCATACTTTTCTAGAGTATTCATGGTGAAGATCTACTTTCTAGTCCCCACATATGCTTTTCCCAAGGAATCCTCCAAGCGTTCTAGGACTCTGCTAAGGAGGAACTCATAAGGGGGACCAAGATTATCTTCCTTGGCGTCTACCACCTTCAGCATGTGTTGAATCATAATGCCAGACAGACTAGTAGATGAGAATGATACCGACGCCTCTAGGAGAACCATGTTTGCAACAGAGGTAATAGATCTTATCTCAGCCCTAGGTAGCAACACATTGTTCACTAGCTCAAACAACATCTAGTATTTAGGCTAGAGATTTTTCGTAAATACATTTTCTCCGGACAGAACTGCTTGTTTCTTGAATATCAACATCTTAAAATCAGGATTGTTTTCAGCCCAAATATTGGTACATTAAGAATCTCTTCCAGTATTTCCTCATCCACAAAAAGCCTTTTCCATTGACTTTCAGGCAAAGTGTATCCCCGTCTACCACAAACAGTGCATCATAGAAGCTTTTACCTCTTCCCCATAGACCTTTGAATTTTAATTTCATAGAGGTGAGTCAAACTTCTGAAATTCAACAATTTCCACAAGTTGTCACATTCCTGGTTGTTAGTGATTTCATGATCAAATACTTGGCCCCATCAAACTTTTTGTTTCTTGATATTTCCCCTTCTCTCCAACTTAGATAATTCTACTCTTGGCCTTTTGAAGGAACCAAGTTCTTCACTAATACTCTGTCTCTTCCTCAAAGGCTTCTTCTTCTCCACTTTCTCTTTTTCCACTTCTTCTTCTTACTTTACTTCACCATCCTTGTCATTCACAAGTTCTTTGTTAGACACTGCCTTCTTCTTTTTAGTAGCAATGATTTTCTTTGATTTTTTCCTAACAAGAGGAGCGGGTTCCTTAACAGGATCCCCATCATCCACCTCAACTACATTTACAGGAGGCACATCCTACTCATTAATCAACCTGTTCTTCACTAGTTTCTTTTTCTTCCTTTTCTCCTTACTCACCTTCATAGGCTTATCAAGTGTGGACTTGTGCTGCTATCAAGTGATAGGGCATTTAGGAAGAGTATCCTGCTTGGATTTTCCCCTACCCCTAGTAGTTAAAAAGCTCATCACAACTTTATGATCAAGGTCAGTCTCCTCACTCCCAACAGAATTTTGCATAGATACAAGCTTTATTGCAGGATGCTGAATTTGCAAAGAACAGTAATTGGGAGGTCAAAAGAGGGTGATTCAACACTTTCTCGGGGCTATCTTGTAGAACCTGGTGTTTCATCCTAAGTAGGAGCAGAAAACTACTTGGTGGTAGAAGGACGAGGTTCCTCTGTAGGTCCTCATTAGTACTAAAGGGACACATATGTTCTCCCTCACCAAGTTCTTCCCTCTAAGTCAGTGGTTCTCCATAATCTCTTGACCAACACCATAAGTCATATACATCAATTTCTCCACAACAATAAGATCTTAGTCGAGAGAAATAAATCCCACCTTATCAACACTCATATTTGCCTCAAATTCCATACCAAAAACTTGATACTTATGAGATACTCGGAACAACCCCTTCAACATCTTGAGCCTAAGAAATTTTGATACATGTGAACCTCAGCAACACGGGATCCAAATTCTTCATTCAAAATCACTTTCTTTGTCACAACATGCTGGCTCGACAACTTCATCACCTTCCACTACTTCTTCTATGGTTTGAATAAATTTAGAAGTGGATATTGTTTGTTTGGAGTCCACTCTTTTCACAGGAACAAATGGATATTTATAATAAACAATTTTTGGGAGTTTGTTTTTTACAGTTTGTAACCACCCGATTGACACTTTTGAGCTCTAGCACACCTTTTAGAGATTTGAGGACTTGAGTAGCTTTACTTCAGTTAATATGACTTGTACGTGTGGTCGGAATTGAATTTTGAGAAGTTCAGAGTTGATCGGATGGAAAATATAATTTCGGAAACTTTAAGTTGGAAGAATTGACTAAGGTCTTACTTTTGGGTAAATGACATCGAAATCAGGATTTGAAGGTTCCAATAGGTTTTCATGATAATTTTGGACTTGGGCGTATGTTCGGATTGAGTATCAGGTGTTCTGAGAGCATTTCAATGCTTTGTAGAAAGTTGGCATATTGGATGTTCTAGAATTTCATAAGTTTGGTTTGAAGTGAATTTTGATATTATCAATGTCCTTTTGGGTTTTAGAGCCTTAGAATAGGTTTGTATCGTAATTTTTAACTTTTGCGTAAGGTTTGGAATTATTGCAAAATATTTGATATAATTCGTATGCGTTCGTCAAAGTTTGGGAGTTAAGAAATGTAAAGAAGGATTTTGATCGTCTATTCACAGTTTTGATGTTGTTTGATGTGATTTGAGGCCTCAAGAAAATTTGTCTCATGTTTAGGGACATGTTGGTATGATTAGATGAGATCCCGGAGGCCTCGGGTGTGTTTTAGGGTAATTTCACACGAAGTTAGGCTGATTTGCAATAGCTGGTACTGGTGTCTGGTTCCTTCTTCACGAACGTGAAGGGGTTCAGGCATTCACAAAGAAGGGTTTTTAGGCTGCTGGGATTTGCCCATCATGAACGCGATGAAGTAGATGATAACTCAGAGTTGAGGCTAGGGAAGCCTACACGAATGCGAGTTGGTGTATGCGACCGTGAAAAAAAGGGAGTTGGGATCTGCCGGGCATTAAGCCTCCGCGAACGCAGCTTGTGGCTAGCAAATACGAAGGGTAAGGATCACCATGCTTCACGAACGCGGCCATTGGGTCGCGAACGCATGGAGGAAAATGTGGAGGCAGTATTTTAGCCTCCGTGATTGCGAAGGCATTCCTACGATCGCCCAGAAGAGCGAGCCTGGGCAGATTGGATTTAATATGGGATCTGGCTCATTCTCTCTCATTTTTCACTTGGTTGGACGATTTCAAAGGATCTTGGAGGGAAGAGGTTCATCATATATGTCAAGGTAAGTAATTAAGGCACGTTGTGAGTTAAATACATGTTTTATAAATGGATTTAAACATGAAAATTGGTATAAATTTAGGAGTTTGAAGAAAAATACTAGAAATTAGTATTTTTGGAATTTGACCATAAAATTGGAAATAAAATTTGGAATTAATTATATATTTTTGAGTCTTTGGTATTATGGATAAAGTTTATCTTCGAAAATGTTCGGAATTTAGGTACGTGGGCTTAAGGGTTGGCTTTATCGTTTTTTCGAGCGGAGCTGGGAGTTGTTATAATTCGATTTATTATAAGTATTAGAGTATATATTTATGGATTTTCACACTGATTGACTAGTTGTGGAGCGACTAGCACCGGTTTAAGATGTTAGAGAGGCGTTGGAGCTGGTTATAGTACTTCGTAACAAGGTATGTTTCATGTCTATCTCTTTGAGAGGGGAAACCATCCCTAGGTGATGTAGCTGTTATGTGCTACTGGTTGTGGGTACTACTTATGCATGAAGTAACAAGAGTCCATACGTAGCTAAATCATGTTATGTCCGGCTAGACTTAGGATTTTATCATGGAATATTTGAAATAATTAAACTTGTTCTGCTGCACTTCTGTACTAAATATGCAGGATTCTACAGTCAGCTGGTGATCATTTTGGCGCTTAGGCACATCTGCTGAAGAGACTTTATGTGTGCTGCAATTCAGATTACGCATCACAGCCCACCGAGTCCCTATTGTAACATTTATTTTACCCTGTCTTATTTACATTCTGGACAAATGTTGTATCATTATTGTACTTCTTATAAATACTCAGGCACTTTTCACACTGGGTTCTGGGGGGTTTCTACTAGATTTTGATATGGTTGTTCGCGTAATTACTATCATTTCAACCTTTATATTTTATTTATACTATTTATTTCATGAAAAATATGATTTGGAAAGTAGTAAAATTAGTAAATAAATTGATAAATCAATGTTGGCTTTCCTGAAGGTGGCGTTAGGCGCCATCACGATCAATTATGAATTTTGTGTCGTGACACAGCTGCTTTAGGGACCAGAATCAGAAGGTTTAGGAGAAATGACTATGGGGGTTTGGTTCGTTGGAAATTGAGTGTTTTATGGGTGAAGAGTCTAGCTCAAATCCAAATGGAGGTGCCGCTTTAGATGGAGATAATGTAGGTTGGCTTCAGAAATTTTAGGAGATGAAATTTCTTGTGGAGACATGGTTGATTTTGAAAGCAAGAAAAAAAAATGAAGAGGGTTGATCGAGAAGGGAAGTTATGTTCGATGTTTGATGTGAGGAAAAAGACTAACTTTTGAGTATATAAGGTAAATGGTGGACCGATTCCAAACAGGTGTGAGAGGGGAGATGGGCCTTCGTGTCAACTTGGAAGGGTTGTAACATTTGGTCTTAAAGGGCATCGAAAGAGGCGGGAACAAAATAATAACGTGGCACTCTTAGAAGTTCAAAATGCATATAAGTGTAAAAGGAACTACTAACCTGAGTCAAAGGAACAAAAATTTTAAAAATGTGAGCAACATTTCTAGATATGTGCAATGTCATCCGTCACTTGTTTGTCCTGAATCTGCCATGCGTGTTTACCTGTTACAGTATAGGGTTGAGTTACATGTCCCCAGAAAGCACTTTTTAGCATTCTAGCTTTCAATTATTTCATAGCGAATCAAGGGATCATGTTCTTAGTTGAGCTTGATCAGTCCCACTTGACAACCAATTTTGACCCCCGCTTTAAAATTAATTTATTAATACTTAAATATTTACAATGAGTATTTTGAAAGTATTTTCTATTAGTAATTACTAATGTTTTACAAATTGATTAAGTATTAGCTTTGAAATTAATAACCTAACATCAGTATTATGTAATTACAAGATACACTACTATTAAAATATTTTTAAATACACCATCGAGGTTTTATAATTAATTTACAAATAACTTATCAAATTTTGATTAATAAGATTATTATAATTCAAAATAGAGGTGCAATTTAAATAAAAATATATTTTATAAATAATTAATTACAATAGTTAGTAGTGTATTTATAATTATAGTTTTACTACATTTTGTTAAAAATTAATTAAGTTCATGTGACGACCCAAAGGGTCATCACACCTTTTCTTATCCATTTTGTTCTTCCGAGACCTCAGAAATCTTAATTAAAGTTATCTTGATTTGCATGCACAGTCTGAGCACGTAAGCAGAAATCTTAAATGTGGAATTCTGTGAAAAATGTAAAATTTTAATGTTAAAATAAATAAATTTGACTTGGGTCAATATTTTTGGTAAACGAACCCGGACCTGTGATTCAAATGTCCCGGAGGATCTGTATGAAAATATGGGACTCGGGCGTATGTTCGGAATCGAATTCGAGGTTCCGAGCCCGAGAAATAAATTTTTAAAAGAAATTGTTTTTCTGAAATTGTTATGGAAAGATTGAATTGATATTTGATTAGAACGTGTTGGTATCAGGCCGTATTTTTGGTTTCGGCACCCGATATACGTCTTATATGTGCTTTAAGTCATTTTTATGAAATTTGGTTGAAAACGGACGTCGTTTGACATGATTCGGACCTAAATTGGAAAGTTTGAGGTTTTATGAAGTTTGAAAGAATTTTTGGATTTGAGGTTTAATTTGATGTTTATGATGTTGTTTTGGCGATTTGATCGCACGAATAAGTTCATAGGATGTTTTTGAGGTTGTGTATATATTTGGTTTAGAGCTTCGAGGGATTGGGTGAGTTTCGAGTAGGTTTCGGTGTGCCTTAGGCTTAAAAAGATCAGATGTTGCAGGTTCTGGAAATATTGCAGGTGCCTGAACCCTCTTGCGCAGTTTGCGAGAAATGGCGTGCGGCCCCGGTGGGGCCAGCGTGGTCACGGCCGCCTTTGGGCGGCCCGCAATGGATGTTATGCGGCCGCGGTCGTCTTTGCGCGGTTCGCGGTTGATGTTGTGCGGCCGCGGTCTACTTTGTGCGGTACGCATGTGGCTATGGGCTATAGGTCTTCAGGGAGGCCTGTGTGGCCGCGGTCGCCTTTGCGCGGTCTACGGTGGATGCTGTGCGGCTGCGGTCAGCTTTGTGCGGTCCGCAGGAGGCTATGTTCTGTAGGTCGTCAGGGAGGACTGTGCGGCCGCGGTCCTTTTTGTGCGGTCCGCACAGGGAGTTTCAGAGGGGTATAAATACACACAAATTTCAGTCATTTTTCACTTTTCAAAACCCCAAAAACATAAGAGGCGATTTTCCAAACAACCTTTCTTCTGCAAAAACGATTGGTAAGTGATTTTTAACTCATTTTTTTCACTCCTTAACATACTTTAACATGATTTCAATTTCAAATCAAAGATTTTCATGGGGCAGTTGGGCGCTTTGGGTAGAACCTAGGTTTTTTCTACTTTGGGGAGTTGGGCCTCAATTTGAGGTCTGATTTCAAAACAAATCATATATTTGGGTTCGTGGGGGAATGGGTAATCGGGTTTTTCAAACCTTGAGTTTCGACCACGTGGTCTTGGGGGCATTTTTGACCTTTTTGGGTAAAACTTTGAGAAATTCATTTTTATGCATTAGGCTTGATTCATTTAGCATGTATTAATGTAATTAAGTAACTTGCGACTAGATTCGAGCGGATTGGTGGTGGAATCAAGAGGGAAAGCTATAATTGAGGACTTGAGTGGTCTTCAAGGCATGAATGTAAGTGTTTGGTCTAACCCTAGTTTGAGGGACTAGGAGTTGAGTCTTTTTTGCTAATTTCCTCTTGTTAAGTACAACGTATATGCGTGGTGACGAGTATCTATATGCTGGTGTCTAGTATGGCCGTGAGTCTTTATATGGAAAATATTTTGATTTGTTTGTACCTTTCATGTCTAAATGATGATTTCTATATGATGTAAAGAACATGTGAAAGAAATTGTGATCTTTGAACTTCGAGTAGCATTGGCTCAAGTTGTCATAGGAATTGTGAAAGTATATGAGGTAATTGAACTCTTTGGAACATTGGCTCAAGTGGTAAAGTGAGATATGAAGTGAAAGTGAAAGAAAGAGAAAGAGTATTTAAATGGTTCCCTTTCCAGGACATTGTTTCTCATTGATTATTTTCCATTGCCAAGACGTTGATATTATTGATGTTGTACCCTTTTCGGGATTTAATTATTTAAATTGTGTTCCCTTGCCGAGAACTCTATTATTATGTTGTTCATTCCCATGCCCCTTGTGTGTGATCATTGTTTGTATGAGGAAGAGTGTTAAAACATGAAGGGTGATGCCGTGCATTATTTGCTTATTATAAGGGAAGAGAGTAAAGCAGAAAGGGTGATGCTGTGCCGCTCAATGTGTCATTCTGTACCAATTTTACTGTTTATATGTTAAGAAAGAGAGTAAAAGCACGAAGGGTGATGCTATGCACATTTTTATAATATCATTGCTTGGTGAGGATGAGAGTAAAAGCACAAAGGGCGATGCCGTGCACTTATTGATTTTTGATTCTTTATTGATGTCTAGTTATGCTGCTTTCTTCTTTATTTGATGATTTTTAGTCAGAGTTGTTATCTTCGCCGTAGCATGCTCCCCCCTCCCATATTGACTGATTATTTTCTGTATTTCAATTCCACAATATATGTATATATATAACTGCACAGGTTTATGTGGTAGTCCGGTCTAGCCTCGTCACTAATTCGTCGGGGTTAGGCTTGGAACTTACCAGCACATGGGGTCGGTTGTGTTGATGCTACACTCTGTGTTCTTTTGCATAGATCCAGGTGTTGGAGCAGCTTACGGTGCGCAACAATAGTCAGAGAGATCTTGAGGCCATGAGACTCCAAAGTAGCCTTGCTGGCGTTTGCAAGCCCAACGTCTTTTCTTTCAGTTTTTATGTTCTGTTGACATTTATATTCGAGATAGACTATGTTCTTTATTTCAAACTCTTATTTGTAGTACATCTTAGACAGTCTGTGTCTTATTGTGACACGAGGTATTGGCTTGAGATTTGTATTGCTTTTCGAGACGTTGTTTTCAGACTTCTGCTAAATTTTACTTTTTGTTAATTTTTAATTTTTTATTCATTGATAATTTAATTGTTTAATCACATATAGACAAGATGGGTTAATGGTTTCAAAGGTTCTTGGCTTGCCTAGCTTCCACGAGTAGGCTCCATCACGACCCCGAGGGTAGGAAATCCGGGTCGTGACAAGTTGGTATCAGTGCTCTAGGTTGCATAGGTCTCAACTCTCACGGAAAAGCTTAGTAGAGTTTGAGGGATCGGTACGGAGACATCTACATTTATCCCCAAGAGGCTACATAGTTTGGAAAAGTTTCACATTTGTTCTTTCTTGTAGTGCGGTTTCGTATCTCTATGCTAATTGAATTTCTACTCTATTCTCCCGCAGATGGTAAGAACACGCACTTACTCCTCTTCTGATCAACAGTCCGAGCCCTATGAAGTTCCTACTAGGGGCAGAGGGCGAGGCCGTGCAATAGTCCGGGGTTGGGGCAGAGCTCAGCCCCGAAAAACAGCAGTAGTGGCAGAGCCTCAGGTTGGCTTTGATTAGGAGGTTTCGGCCCCAGCTGCAGCAGTTCCGGTGGGCCTAATTGAGGTACTAGAGGGGTTTATTTCCACCCCAATTCTTTAGGACACTCTGGTCTAATTGGTGGGCATTATGGAGAGTGTCACCCGAGTAGGTTTGCTTCCTACAGCACCAGCCGTCTCTTAGGCTAGAGGAGGGGCCTAGACTCCTACTACTCGTACTCTGGAGCAGGCAGCTCCCCAGATTCAGACTCCAGCATTTTAGCCAGTTGGAGCAGCTCAGCCGGGTGTGGTGGCCCAGGCCAGTGATGGGGCAGCCATGTTTGATGATGCTTTATGGAGATTGGATAGGTTCACCAAGATTTTCACTTCTACCTTCAGAATTGCATCTACCGAGGGTCCTTAGGATTACTTAGACAGCTGCCACGAGGTTCTTCGAAACATGGGTATTGTTGAGATCAATGGGGTTGATTTGCTACATTCCAGTTGTCTGCATCTTCTAAGACTTGTTGGAGGGATTATTGTTTAGCGAGACGAGCGGGATCTCTAACCTTGACCTGGGAGCAGTTCACACATTTATTTTTTGAGAAGTTTCTCCCTATTACATAGCGAGACGCCTATCGGAGGCAGTTTGAGCGTCTCCATCAGGGATCCATGACAGTCACCCAGTACGAGACTAGGTTTATTGATTTGGCTCGCCATGCTCTTGTTATACTTCCCACAAAGAGGGTGAGAGAGATGATTTATTGATGGACTCATCCAGCCTATTAGTCTCCATATGGCTAAAGAGGCTGGGAGTGAGATATCTTTTTGGGAGGCGTCTAATGTGGCCCGGAGGATTGAGATGGTATTATCACAAGGGGGTGGTCATAGAGTAGACAAGAGACCCCGTCAATCAGGCCGATTCAGTAGTACCTCGTTTGGAGGTTGAGATTCGTCTGATAGGGGTCGGCCTTCTAGGCCTTTCCAGTCAGCCCTCCAGGTTTCTCAGGGTGACCCAGGTGGCCGTGGTTCTTATGCTCACTATTCTAATCAGTAGCCCTTCAGTGCACCACCAGCTCTTATCAATGCACTGCCACATTAGAGTTTTTGTGGTGGTCATTCAAGTCGACTGTGCCAGTAGACTCAGCAGCCGAGGGCTTGTTACACTTGTGGTGATACGGATCATATTGCCAGATTTTCCCTTGAGCACCGAGTAGTCTAAGCACTAGGGTTCTCGTGCCATGGTTCAGGCACCAGGTGTTCCACAGCCCGTCCAGCCAGCTAGAGATGTGGGTAGAGGTGCTAGAGGTGGAGGTAGAGGTCATAGAGGTAGAGCTCAGACCACCAAAGGTGGAGGCTAGGCAGCAACAGGACATCCCAGAGAGGTAGAATAGAGTAGTGGGGCCCAGCCTCGATGTTATGCTCTCCAGGCCAGGCCCGAGGTAGAGGCTTAAGATGCGGTTATTACAGGTAAGGTTCTGGTTTGTGATAGGGATGCTTCAGTTGTTATTTGATTCGGGTTTACGTATTCGTATGTGTCATCTTATTTCCCCGTACTTGGTCATGCCTAGTGATGTATTAGGTATTCTTTTTTATGTGTCTACACCAGTGGGTGACTCTATTGTGGTCGATCGATTCCATTATTCTTGTGTTATGGTGATTGGGGGTCTTGAGACTCGTGTAGATTTGTTGCTTTTTGACATGGTTGGTTTGACATTATATTGGGGATGGACTGGTTATCACCTTATCACGCTATCTTGGACTATCATGCCAAGACTGTGAACGTAGCTTTACTGGGTATGCCTATTTTAGAGTGGATAGGGACTCGTGGTCATTCTACTTGCAATGTTATATTGTCTGTGAAGGCTTGGCGTATGGTCGAAAAGGGTTGTTTGGCCTATTTAACCTATGTTCATAATTCCCGTATTGAGATTCCCTCTATTGATTTTGTGCCCGTTGTTCGCGAGTTCCCTGATGTCTTTCCTTCAAACTTGCCGGGTACACCGCCCGACATGGATATTGAATTTTGCATTGATGTGCCTCCATGCACTCAACCCATTTCTCCCCGCCATATCTTATGGCCTCGTCTGAGTTGAAAGAGTTAAATGATCAGTTGCAGGACTTGCTGGAGAAGGGTTTCATTACACCCAATGTATCGCTTTAGGGTGAGCTGTTGTTATTTGTTAAGAAGAATGATGGGTCAATGAGAATGTGCATTGATTACCAGCAGTTGAACAAAGTAATGATCAAGAATAAGTATCCATTGCCGAGGATTGATGATTTGTTCGACCAGCTTCAGGGTGCTAGGATTTTTCCCAAGATTGACTTGCGATCTAGCTACCATCAGTAAAGGATTAGGGCTTCCGATGTCCCTAAGAAAGTTTTCCTCACTCGGTACAGGAATTATGAGCTCTTGGTTACATCTTTCAAGATGCAAATACCCAACAACTTTTATGGAATTGAGGAATAGAGTGTTCAGCCTTATTTGGACTCATTCGTGATAGTTTTCATTAATGATATAAAGTATATTCCCGCATCCAGAAGGAGCATGAGAAACACCTTAGGATGGTTCTTCTGACTTTGAGGGATAGTCCGTTATATGCCAAGTTCTCCAAGTGCGAGTTTTGGCTGAGTTCAGTTGCATTTCTAGGTCATGCTGTATCAGCAAGGGGTATTCAGGTGGACCCAAAGAAGATAGAGGCAGTCAATAACTGGCATAGACCAGCCTCAGCTATAGAGATTCAAAGTTTCTTGGGGTTGGCAGGCTACTATCGACAATTAGTGAAGGGGTTTTCATCTATTGCAGCCCCGATAACAAGACTGACCCAGAAGGGTGCCCGGTTCAGATTGTCAGATGTGTATGAGGCAAGCTTTCAGAAGCTCAAGGTATCTTTGACAACGCGGCTGGTATTGGTTTTGCCCACAGGTTCAAGGCCTTATACAGTCTATTGTGATGCTTCCCATCTTGGGCTTGGAGCAATGTTGATGCGGGATGGCAAGGTTATTACCTATGCTTCAAGACAGTTAAAGATTCACGAGAAAAAACTATCCAGTTCATGATTTGGAGTTGGCAGCCATAGTTCACGCACTGAAGATTTGGATGCATTATCAGTATGGCGTGGCATGTGAGAGGTTCACAGATCACAAGAGTCTCCAGCAATTGTTCAAGAAAAAGGAGTTGAATTTGAGGCAGAGAAGGTGGTTGGAGTTGGTGAAAGATTATGATATCACTATCTTGTATCACCTGGGGAAGGTTAATGTGGTGGCTGATGCCTTGAGTAGGAAGTCAGCCAGTACGGGCAGTCTTGCTTATATTCCAGTCGGTGAGAGATCGCTTGCTTTGAATGTTTAGGCTTGAGCCAATCAGTTCGTGAGGCTGGATGTTTCTGAGTCTAGTCGGGTGTTAGCTTACAGAATCGCTCGTTCTTCATTATTGGAGCGTATCCGTGAACGGCAGTATGATGATCTCCATTTGTGTGTCATTAGAGATACGGTGCAGTGCGGAGGTTCCAGGCATGTTACCCTAGATGGTGATGGAGTTCTGAGATTGTAGGATCGAGTATGTGTGCCTACTGTGGATGGGCTCTAAGAGTTGATTTTGGAGGAGGCCCATAGCTTTTGATACTCTATTCATCCGGGCACCGCAAAGATGGTTCAGGATTTACGGCAACATTATTGGTGGCATAGAATGAAGATGTATATCATAGCATATGTGGCCCATTGTTTGAATTGTCAACAGGTTAAGTACGAACATCAAAGGCCTGGTGGTTTATTTTAGAGGATTGAGCTGCATGAGTAGAAGTGGGAGCGGATCACTATGGATTTTGTTACTGGGCTTCCGCAGACTCGGAAGAAGTTTGACATAGTATGGGTCATTGTTGATAGGCTAAAACCTGGCCTTCCTCCCTTCCTTCTTCGCGAACGCGAACATGAAGAGATAAACTCTGCAACACCTGAACTCCAAAATCTGCAACTTCTAAATACAAAAATGGTCCGATTGATCATCTAAAACTCACTCGAGGCCCCCAAAACCTCAACCAAAAGCACCAACGCATCCTAAAGCCTTATTCAAACTCGTTCTAATCAATAAAACACCTCAAACGATATCAAATTACCCAAAACTCATGGAGTTCAAGCCTGAGTTTTCTAAAAGCTTCCGAAATACGCTTTCGATCAAAAACCCAACCAAACTATGTCCAAGGCAAGCTCATAACCAACCTTCTCAACACAGCTCAATATCTCAAAAGGGCCAACGAACCTCGGACACAACTTCCCTTTCTTCCCAGATCTTATAACACCCTTCATAGGAGAAACCCGAAGCAGAACCCGCTCTCCAACCATAAAGAAAACATCACAAACCTTCTGGTCTGCGTAGCTCTTCTGTCTGGACTGGACTGTACGGAGTCTATCCTGAATTACCTTAACCTTCTCCAAAGCATCCTAAATTAAATCTATGCCCAGTAGCTTGGCCTCACCCGACTCAAACCAACTACAGGAGATCTACACTTCCTACCATACAAAGCCTCGTACGGTGCCATCTGAATGCTGGACTGATAGCTGTTGTTGTAAGCAAACTCCGCCAATGGCAAAAACTGATCCCAAGACCCTCCAAACTCAATGACACATGCACGAAGTATATCCTCAAGAATCTGAATAGCACACTCGGACTATCCGTCCGTCTGGGGGGGAAATTATTTGCTTAACTCCACCCGAGTACCCAACTCCTGTTGAACGGCCCTTTAGAACCGTGATCTAAATGGGGTACCTCTGTCTGAAATAATAGAAACTGGAATACCATGCAGACGAACGATCTACCGGATATCAATCTCTACTGACCGCTCCGAAGAATAAGTAGTACATACAGAAATGAAATGAGCGGACTTGGTCAGCTGATCCATGATCACCTAAAAAGCATCAAACTTCTTTGAAGTATGTGAGAGTCCAACTACAAAGTTCATAGTGATCAGCTCCCACTTGCACTCCGGAATCTCTATCTGCTGAAGCAACCCACCCGGTCTCTGGTGCACATACTTCACCTGTTGACTGTTGAGGCATCTAGCTACAAATCCAACTATATCCTTCTTCATCCGCCTCCACCAATAGTGCTACCTCAAATCCTGGTACATCTTCGCGACCCCGAATGAATGGAGTACCACAAACTATGGGTCTCCTCTAGAATCAACTCTTGAAGCCTATCAACATTGGGTACACAGACCTGACCCTGCATCCTCAATACTCTGCCCTCGCCAATGGTCACATCTCTGGTATCACCATGATGAGCCATGTCCATAAGTACAAGCAAATGAAGTTCATCATACTGCCGTTCCCTGATACGATAAAATAATGAAGATCGAGAAACCACACAGTCTAAAACACGGTTGGACTCCGAAAGATCCAATGTCACGAACTGGCTGGCTAAGGACAGAACATCCATCGCTATAGGCCTCTCAGATGCTGGTAAATATGCCAAACTCCACAAACTCTCTGCCCATTGACTTAAGGCATCAACCACTACATTGGCCTTGCCCGGGTGATATAAAATAGTGATGTCAGAATCCTTCAGCAGCTCTAACCACCTCCTCTAGCGCAAATTTAGATCCTTTTGCTTGAAAAAATGCTGCAAGCTCCGATGATCAGTATAAATCTCACAAGGAACACCATATAGATAATGGCGCTAAATCTTCAAGGCGTGAACAATGGCATCTAACTCAAGGTCATGGACAGGATGATTCTTCTCATGTATCTTCAACTGTATGGATGTTTAGGCAATCACCCTACCGTCCTGCATCAACACTGCTCCAAGTCTAACCCTTGAGGCATCACAATAGACTGCATCAGACTCCAAACCAGTAGGCAATACCAAAACTGGAGCTGTAGTCAATGCTATCTTGAGCCTCTAAAAGCTCGCTCCACACTCTTTTGTCCACTGAAATGGAGCACCCTTTTTGGTAAATCTAGTCATAGGGGTTGCAATCGATGAAAACCCCTCCACAAAACGATGGCAGTAGCCCGCCAAGCCAAGGAAAGTACAAAACTCTATAGCTGAAGACGACCTGGGCCAACTCTTCACAGCCTCTACCATTTTCGGATCCACCCGAATGCCCTCACTAGATCCCACGTGGCCTAAGAACGCCACTGAATCACACCAAAACTCACATTTTGAGAACTTTTCATGTAACTTCTTCTCTCTCAGAGTCTGAAGCACTATCCTCAGATGCTGATCATGATCTTCCTGACTCCAGAAATACACCAGAATGTCATCATTAAAGACAATGACAAAAGAGTCGATATATGGCTGAAATACACTATGCATCAAATGCATGAAGGCTGTTGGGGCATTGGTCAACCCTAATGACATAACAAGAATCTTGTAATTACCGTGCCAAGTCCTGAAAGTAGTCTTTGGGATATCTGGTTCCCAAATCTTCAACTGATGGTAACCTGAGTGCAAATCAATCTTAGAAAACACCCGTGCGCCCCGAAGCTGGTCAAACAGATCATCAATACGAGACAAAGGATAACGGTTCTTCACTGTAACCTTGTTCAACTGGTGGTAATCAATATACATACGCATAGAACCATCGTTTTACTTTACAAACAAAATAGGATCACCCCAAGGTGAAACACTGGGCCGAATAAAACCCTTATCAAGCAACTCCTGTAACTGGTCCATCAACTCCATCAACTCAGGAGTAGCCATATGATATGGAGGTATAGAAATGGGTTGAGTGCCCGACAACAAATCAATGGTAAAATTAATGTCTCTATCAGGTGGCATGCCCGAAAGATCAGCTGGAAACACATTAGGATAATCCCGTACGCTGGGACTGAATCAACAAAAGGGGTATTAACACTGACACCTCTCGCATAAGCTAAATACGCGTAAGACCCTTTCTCAACCATACACTAAGCTTTAAGGAAAATGATAACTCTATTGGAAGTGTGATCTAAAGTACCACTCCACTCAACACGCAGTACACCTGGTATAGCCAACGTCACAGTTTTGGCGTGACAATCAATAATAGAATAATGGGGTGACAACCAGTCCATGCCCAAAATAATATCAAAATCAACCATACTAAGTAACAGTAAATTAGCTCTGTTCGGAGGAAACAACCTCGATATGGGTAGGTGGGTTAGAAACTGGGGCTGTAACCATGGCCTGGGAACTCTACGGAGCACGCTGTGGCCGAGATGTCTGTGGAGGTGAACTCCTCCGAAGTCTAGGGAAATACCTCATCATATGGTGTATGTCACCACACTAAAAGCAACCTCGCGGCTGACGTGGAGGTGGGAAGTGTGCGGTACGAGTACTCCAAAACCCCTGAGCACATGAAGCCCGGTGTGAAATCTGAGATGCAAACTAAGCTGGTTGACCTGCGAAACCTCTACCATGTCGTACTCTTCCTCCAAAATAAGGACCAGTGGGTCTCCCCAATCTGCGAGGTCTACTCACTCCTCTATATTCTCCCTCCTGACCTCATCTGTCCTCTCTGTCTCCTGGACCTACTTGTCCCCTACTTGGCAAAAGGTCCTCACCACTTGCTGAATTGGGACTATAGGCTTTGTCATCATGACACCTACACCTGGCTAATGGGAACTCGATGCTCTAGAGTAAGGCCGGCGGGAGTCTGGGTCCCTCCCCCGATTAGTGAAGTAGTCGGTACAACCAGAATCAATCACGCCCGAATCAATGTACTAAACATGCTCAGGAACTGTGCCAAAGTCTCCTGAAGGGCTAGAGTAGTAGTAGCAGATGTATCAAGTTCCTGGACTCCGGTTGGATCAGCTGGTGGTACCTCGGTGATAGCTCGCGCGGGTGCCCTCGCTGTACCACGTGAGCGTCCTCGACCTCTACCCAAGCCCCGTCCTCTGATGGCTGCAATAGGGGCGTGCACGTCTCATCACCATCTATGAGAGAATAGAAAGACAAAAGTTTAGTTGTGATATCAAAAATCTCGCACGACCAGGAAATCATGAAGAGGTACTGTTCCTAACAGTTACACAACCTCTCGTACATAAGTACATACGTCTCCGTACCGATCAGTGAGAATCTGATAAACCGGCCTGTGTTTCGTGACTCCTATGAACTTAGAGCTCTGATACCAACTTGTCACGATCCTAGTTCGCCTTCCGTGAACATGTCGTGACGACACCTAGTCCCTACAACTAGGTAAGCCTAACAATGTGAAAACAAATAACTTCTGGAAATAAATAATTCAAATTTGACAACTAGAGTAAAACTATATATAAATGCCGCTCGATATGTATAACTCAACATCATGGAAGCCTACAACATTATCCCAAAACTCATGGGAATACAAGCTGAAGGAAATGTAGTACACTGACTCCAGAATGTCTAAAACAACAGTAAGAAAGGAAGGCTAATTACTAAAAGATAGAATAAGATAGAGACTCCTTGATCTGAGAACGCGGATGATATACCTCGAAGTCCCTGCCAGATCTCTCCGCCGCAAGGGTGATATGCCTGGGTAAGGCTACCTAGATCTGCACATGAAAAACATTCGCAGAAGGGGCATGTATACACCACAACGGTACTCAGTAAGTGCCAAGCCTAACCTCGGTCAGGTAGTAACGAGGAAGGTCAGCGCCTTGTTGAGGTTAAACATAATATCAAGTTTCAAAAGTGTGAAATAAACAATAAAAATGAGTACAACAGTGAAATGAGACAGGCTATGACAAGCAAAAACAATTACACAAAGGATTAGAGTAACTCAAAAATCAGAATAGCTCCATACCAATAGTAACAACGAGGATCTCCCAAGATACTGTCCTGTAGTCCCTTTCATCAACTGTCTAGTGGATCTACCGGGATACCGTCCAATAGTCTATCATATGTATATATCCGAAGGATCTTCTGGGATAGCGTCTCATAGTACAACTATCAATGTGCGGGGTTCTATAGAGAATCTAACCCCCAGTCCTAAATGTAAATACCCAGTACTAGGGAATCTACCGGGTGCATTCCCGCAGTTCCATATAACTGTGTATGGGGTCTATCGGGAATCGAACCCGCAGTCCCAAAGTAAATGTCCAGGGGGTCTATCGGGAATCAAACCCCCAATCCCAAAGTAAACAGACAAGGGAATGGGGGGAGCTACCAGAATCTCACATCCGTCGTCTCAATGTAAATATGCAACAGCAACAAGAAGATATTCAGAAAAATGAAATTTCAAAACAAGGCAATAGGTAGTCCTAGCCTAACATGCTTCACATAATGTAATCAAGGCAATTTAAGCAAATAGGCAATTTAAGTAAACTAAACATGCTCTTCTAACTAGCAACATGCTAAATTTGCAAGTGTAATAAAGTAGGAAGGGAAACATGCTAATAAGTACTTTAAGAAAATCGAATTTCCAATAATTTGCAGAGGTACACACTCGTCACCTCACGCACACAGTTACCAAATATTATATCCTAAGGGAAAGAGTCCCCCACACAAGGTTAGACAAGCCACTTACCTCGAACCGGCTCAAAATCAACTAGAAGCCACGCTTTTGCCACGAGTATCCGACTCCAAATGGCCCAAATCTATTCAATTCAATTGCACATTCTAAATAACACCTTAAGTAACTGATTCCATAATTAAATTCTAAGCTAATACACAAAATTATGTAAATAAGCAAAATTCCCCTCAGGCCAACGTCTCTAAATCGGGTGAAATTTAAATTTTCAAAAACCCCGTCGGGGCTCCCTTTCCTCCCTATGGTATGCTCCCCCGGCGCAGGCCTACCACGCTTCGCGCCTGCGGCGTTTTCGCCAGACGGTCTTTGCCAGTAGTGCCATCCTCCCCGCTGGCTGTATGGGCGGGTTGTCCCTCACTGCAGCATTCAGATCAGGCTATCTATCAATCGATTTGAAAATAGCACATTCAAGCGGCTAAAGCCCGGTCTTCTCCCGGGTTGAGGAGGAAGGGGCATCCGAGACAGTTTTCACCTAATTGAATTGAACCGCTAGAGACTTCCTTGGGCGAGTAGCACTTGCGGATAAGAAGGCTTGAGTAGTGCCGATTTTCACTATTCTAAGTACCTCATACTCTCATGAGTCTAGGCATAATAAGAATACAAAAATCGGAGTCCAAATGACTCCTCAAGTCCTCATTTAAAGGCCTTTTAAACTCAATCCCTAATTACTCATTTTTCCAAATTTCTCACCATTAATTAGGTATTTAATCACATAAAAACGAGTTATGAAGTCGAAAATATTACCTCCAAGTGATTCCCCTGGAATTATTCGTTATTCCACTTCAAAAAGCTCTCAAAATGCTCAGATATGGAGGAAAAATGACTCAAAATCGCGGACGAAATAACTTATAAACTTTCTTCCCTGTTCTGACCTCCCTTCATCGCGATCGCGGCACATGCCTCGCGATCGCGAAGAGAAAATATCAAAGACCTCAAAAACAACCTATGCGAATGCGAACAACACCCTGCGAACGCGATGACCAGATGAAATAACCTTATGCAAACGCAAGAAACCATACACGAACGTGATGCACAGATCCCTTGGACCCCATCTGACTCACTTCCTCTACGGGATCACGCACCCTCATCCGCGAACGCGATGCTCTAATCCAAAGCCCTCCATGAATGCGAATCCCATTTCGCGATCGCGAAGGCTAAAACATGGCCTTCCTCCCTTCCTTCTTCGCGAACGTGAGCCTACTCTGGCGAACGCGAAGAGATAAACTCTGTAAAACCTAAACTCAAAAATCTACAACTTCTAAATACCAAAAATGGTCCGATTGACCATCCAAAACTCACCCGAGGCCCCTGAGACCTCAACCAAAAGCACCAACACATCCTAAAACCTTATTTAAACTCATTCCAATCATAAAAATAACCTCAAACAACATCAAATTACCCAAACCTCATCGAGTTCAAGCCTGATTTCTAAAAGCTTTCCGAAATATACTTTTGGTAAAAAACCCAACCAAACCACATCCGAATGACCTAAAATTTTGCACGCACATCCCAAATGGCATAATGAAGCTATTGCAACTCTCGAAATTCCATTCTAACCCTCGAATAAAAATCTCACTATTGGACTAAAAACTTTCAAAATTCAAACTTCGGCATTTCAAGCCTAGATTAGCTATAAACCTCCAAAACAAAATTTAAACACGCTCCTAACCACGAAATCATCTAACAAAGCTAATGGTACCATCAGATTTCCATTCTGAGGCCATCTTCACACTGTTCCGACTATGGACAACTTTCCAACACTGAAGCTCTCTTTTAGGGACTAAGTGTCCCAAGACTCTCGGAAACTCAAAACCAACATCCCGAAAAATAAAATTAGTAGAAATAAACTTGGAGAAAGTAGTTAATAGGGGTCGGGGCGTTAAATTCTTAAGTGGAGCGGCCCAGTCATCACAAGAACAGCTCAACACCAATAGTAACACGAGAATCTCCCAAGATACCGTCCTGTAGTCCCTTTCATCAACTGTCCAGCGGATCTCCCTGGATACCGTCCCGTAGTCCAACTATCAATGCGTAGGGATCTACCGAAACCCCTGTCCATAGTACCGAAGTAAATGTGCAGGGGGTCTAACCCGCAGTCCCATAGTAAATGTATATGGGGGTCTATCAGGAATCGAACCCGCAATCCCAAAGTAAACGTACTAGGGGATCTACCGGGAATCTAACATGTAGTCTCAAAGTAAATAGGAGAGGGGGGAGCTACTGGAATCCCACATCTGTAGTTCCAATAGAAATATGGAGCAACAACAAGAAGATATTGAAAGAATGAAATTTCAGAGCAAGACAACAAATAGTTCTAGCCTAACATACTTTCACATAATGCAAACAAGGCAATTTAAGCAAATAGGCAATTTAAGTCAGCTAAACATGCTCTTCTAACTAGCAACAAGCTAAATTTGCAAGCGTAATAAAGCAGGAAAGCAAACATGCTAATAAGTACTTCAAGAAAACTGGATTTCCAATAATTTACATAATTACGCGCTCGTCATCTCGCGCACAAGATAATTCAATTACCAAATATCATATCCTAAGAGGAGAAGTCCCCCACACAAGGTTAGACAACCACTTACCCCGAACTAGCTCAAAATCAACTAGAAATCACGCCTTTGCCACGAGTATCCAATTCGAAATAGCTCAAATATATTCAATTCAATTACATATCATCAATAACATCTCAAACAACTAATTCTACAAATTAATTCGAAGCTAAGACGCGAAATTAGGTAAAATAACCAAAATTCCCCTTAGGTCAACATCTCATAATCAAATGAAACTTATTTTTTCAGAAACCTCACACTCTCATGAGTCTATACATAATAAGAACACAAAAATCGGAGTCCAAATGACTCCTCAAATCCTCATTCAAAGGCCTCTTAAACTCAAGCCCTAATTACCCCTTTTACCCAAATTTCTCACCATTAATTAGGTATTTAATCACATAAAACAAGTTACAAAGTCACAAATGTTACCTCCAAGTGATTCCCATTGAATCCTTATTCAACCCACTTCAAAAATCTCTCAAAATGCTCAGTTATGGAGAAAAAATAACTCAAAATCACGGATGAAATAACTTATAAACTTTCTACCCAGTTCTGATATCCCTTCATCGCGATTGCAGCCCAAGCCTCACGATCGCGAAAAGAAAAATTCCCAGGCCTCAAAACTACTCTATGCGAACGCGACACACTGGTCGCGAACGCGATGCCTCAGTTCCCAGACCTACACGAACCGAGACACCTGATGCGAACGCGAAAAGTAAATTCCATTGGACCCCAAACCTTATACGCGAATGCGAACAACCTCATGCAAACACGAAGCACAAACTCTCCGCCTTCCGCGAACCCGAGACAACCTATGCAAACGCAAAGGTCTAAATCATGGCCTCCCAAATTCCTTCTATGTAATCGCGACTCACCCTACGCGGTCACGAAGGGTTAATTTTTGCAACACCTGAACTCCCAAAATCTGCAACTTTTAAACTTAAAAATAGTCCGATTGACCACCCGAATCTCACCTGAGGCCCATGGTACCTCAACCAAAAGCACCAAACACATTCTAAAACCTCATTCAAACTTGCACCAATCCTTAAAACACCTATAACAACATCAAATCCACCAATTCACATTGAATTCAAGCTTAAATTTTCTAAAAACTTCTAAAACGCGCTTTTGATAAAAAACCTAACCAAACCACGTACGAATAACCTAAGATTTTACACACACATCCCAAATGACATGACAGGACTACTGAAACTTCCAGAATTCCATTCCGATCCTTGGATAAAAATCTCACTATCGGACCGAAAATTTCAAAAATTCAGACTTCAGTTTTTCAAGCCTAACTTAGATATGGACCTTCAAATCACAATCCGAACACGCTTACTACCCCAAAACCACCTAACGAAGCTAACAGAACCATCAGATTTGCATTCTGAGGCCGTCTTCACACTGTTTCGACTATGGTCAACTTTCCAATAATTAAGCACTCATTTAGGGACTAAGTGTCCCAAAAGTCTCCGAAACTCAAAATCGAATGTCCCGGCAAGCCATATTAGCATAAATAAACTTGGGAGAAGAAGTTAACAGGGGATCAAACGTATCTTAAGACGACCGGCCGGGTCGTCACACCTAAATTGCGTAATCTTCCTCCTTTTTTGCTCCTACTAGGGGCAAGAGGAAGATTATTAACTATGGGGACCCTCCTCGTGTTAGGGTTTGATGAAGACATAGCAGTATGAGGAAGATGAAGAACAAGAATTGAATATTATAAAAGTTTTACAAGGAAGATGAGAACAAGAATTGAATACTCTGAAAATTTTGAACTATATGTTAGAAAGACAAAGATGAAAACTATTTTTATACTAGAAAGTAACCATCAAAGAAAAAGGTGTAAATATGGAAAGGTCATAATGAAAACCGTCTCTTCGTAATTGGTGAAGCCATAAAAGAGCCTTAAAAGCGCTGCAAAGTCGCAGAACCAAGAAAAAGATGCCACGTGTAATAAGCATTATATTCAACTTACAATTGAAGCATCGATTCAATAATAGCATTAATGGCGGCAAAAATCTCCCTTTAATAAAATTCACTTCCCAAATATTCAATTGATGAATAAATAGAAAGTTGGGGGACTATCTGTATTGGGAAAAATTGAGTTTACACATTTCGAAGTGATTGAAAGGTGACACATCATGACATGAGGGCTGGTCAAAGAATGATGACTAGCAAAGAGGCACGAGTTGCAACAGATACGAGCACAGGCACGAGCACAGGTACAAACAGAGGTACGAGTAGACTCAATGCTCATATCTATTTAAATCCAAGAGATAAGAAGAATGAATCTGACAGTACAAGAAAGTATAGATACAGTATTTAATAAGCATTAAATACTGAAAACGTTAGAACCTGTATTAAATTACAATGATTATGTAACGTAACATGTAATGCTTTTAATTGTCTATAATGACAAAAATAAAATGTATATCTTAGAGATTGCTATAACAAGGAGAAGACTGATCATTTGTAAGGACACGTAATATTATTGGAATATACTGATTAACTTTGCTTTATATTCATCTTATTATTAATAAAATCAGTTTTTCTTATTCATTTTCGATTTATCAGTAACCCAAGTTCTTCTAAAAAATAAAGCTTTGATCGAAATTTCATTTTTTGTTAAACAATTGCCTTTTTCAATTTTAGTGAATACGTCCCAAAAAAATAGGGATATTATTTTGCAAAAGTATTTTCAGATAATCTCTCTTCCAAGCTGATTTCTTAAATCAAAAAGGGTGCATGTATCTACAAGATTTCTTAAAAGAAATTAAAATAGGCTTCAAATAGTTATCTTTTTCTTAAAATTAATCTATTTAATTTTATGAAATAATAGTGAGAGTAAATTTTAAATGTTTTCTGCGTAAGAACAATTGGTCTACTTAAAAAATTCCAAATAGTTCTGTAAAACACCAAAGCAATTGGTTGACAACATCCCAAAATTTTTCTTGAATATGTTGTGATTTGAAGTTATTTTCTCTTGATTTAAATCACTCAAATTACTTCGTGGTTCTATAATTTTTTCTACTTTTTTCTTTCTGATTTTTGAAAACTGGAGAAATAAAGTTACTGCAAAGTTGGATGATCCTGTCCTACTCTAAGGAAAAACAGAAGCAGTTTTAGAGAAGCAAAAAATAGTAACATCTTTCCAGAATCACTTTTATGAGAAGCATTTTTTAAAACAACACACTTAGAAGTACTATTTAAAAGCTTGGCCAAATATTAATTGCTGATTAAAAGTATTTTTCAGATTAATTAGCCAAATACAAACTGTTTGTCACCAATAGTACTTTTGAAAAAAGCACTTTTGAAAAAAATAATTATCAAAATAATCTGACTTTTCTAGTAATTCTCAAAATAATATGATAACAATAATAGTAACAACAATTTATCCCATTCCCTCCTGTTGCCCACTATATGGTCACTCCCTCAGGACACTCCCTATGCTTTTAAATGCTCCCTGTACTACTTCGCTTTGACACAATATAAGTAGGGATGGTAAATGGGACAGGCAGGTTTAAAGTTATGCAGGGCGAGACGAGTTTAAAGCTATATTATACGGTGCAGGACGGATTAAGATTACTTTCTAAAATATTGATGCAATACGGGATGGATTGTCGGTTTATAAAAAGATCACGAGCTAAATGAGAGAAAAAATTACTTATGATGACAGCGCAGGGTGGACGCGGCTGTGAGTATGGGGCGGGTGGATACAAGTACACATGCTATACCGCGCATGGCGGGGCGGGACGAGTTAAAACTTAAAACGATGTTCTCCTATAATTTGTAAGTAACACCCTAACACCCAACCATCAGAATCATCATTCAAGAAAAAAATTTCTTTTCCTTTTTTGTAAACTAGTTTCTTCGCATGTGTATTGCACGTGTATGTTGAGTCATGTGAACATAATTCTATACAATAATATTAATATTATTAAAATGAAACTTCTAACAAATAATAGTACATGAAAAAATAAAGTATAAATTTTTACAATTCATCAATATGAATCGTCATAAGGGGGCTAATGTTGTAGAGGTAAAGAGAGGTGAAGGCCAGATTAAAAGCTTTAATAATTCAAATCGAGGAAGGGAACAAATGGGTGTCACGCCTCCTTTTAGAAACACCCCCGGAAAGGGCATATGAGGGAGCTTGTCCAATTAAAATGATAATCAAAACGGGATTTATTTATTAGAAATTCAGAGTCGCCACTAAGAATAATTTATGGTGTCCCAAGTCACTGGTTTTGAATCCCGAATCGAGAAAAGATTAATTCTGTTTTATAGTCTGCGAACACAGAAATCCGAGTAAGAAATCCTGTTAACCCGGGAGAAGGTGTTAGGCATTTTCGAGTTCTGTGGTTCTAGCACGGTTGCTCAACTATCATTATTGGCTCAATTATCAGATTTTAAAATACTTTTAAACCTATGTACAGTTTTAAACTTTAAAAAAACCACTTTCACTTATTTAAAGAATTAATTCAAGGTTATTTAAAATATATCGCAAGCCATGCCACATGAAATGAACTCGTGGTTCACGACACATTCTATTTAATCTTGTTGGAAATTAGAACCGGGCCACATGAAATGTACCCCGAGTTTTAGAAATAGTTGTGATAAACGCAGCTAAAGCACACTATGAAGTTCATTATTAACATCCGTGAGAGCCATAGATGATTCAATTGTGCGAATGGTGCATCTCAATTTCTTTAAAAAAGATATTTGTATTAAACTATAACTATCAATTTTCACTATCAATTATCATGTGTGCGAATGGCGCGTCTCGGTAGTACCATATACGATGTAGCAATAGAATAAACTTATCCTTCAGAAGATCGACAAAATGAAGCAAGACATTTCAGACTTTGCACCTGTGGGTTTAATTTTGATAAAACTAATCAATTTCTAAATACAAGGCACAAAATGGCTATTTGAAATCAGTCAATTTCCTTTGAGCACAAACCAAAACCAAACGGCCATCTACTGTTCTATTCAACTTCAAATACAAGTAGCAACTTGACAACATAATTTAAATAAGGAAAAATCAAGGAAAGAATAAGTAGCACACAGACCTAACCAAACAAAGAAGATATGCCAAAATCTTATTTTAGAAAAAACAATTTAAAACTAATCAAATGCAACAAGAATAAAATTAGGATTGAATGATGAACAAAACTTCAGTATCGAACCTTTTCAGAAGCAAAATTGAAGCACTTAATTGGATTCTAATGTATAAAACATGTATGCACACCCACATCAATAACTAAGAAAACATCACTTAAATTGGAATATACTGAATATTCTCCAACCGACCTAAATAGTTTCCAGATTCTTCGAATTTCGAACATAGAAATGAGATGGAAAGTAGAAGGGATTAACCTGAGAAATATTTCTTTAATTAGTTCAATTTGCAAGCCATTACAAGTCAAGTTGGAATTTCCGCACCAACAAGGAACTCCAACGTCAACTTCTTCAAATTTCATTCGGATGATGTCCTTGAACAATAGAACCAAAAACTTCACTAGAAACCTCGAACGGAACTATGATCCAGCCTCAATCGGACTCCATCAAATGGATGAGGTATCGTGATTTTGGTTGAAGAAGAAATGGAATGTTCAAGGGTCGTTTGGAGTGTCAGCGGCTATAGCTTATTTCGATTAAGGTTCTCTAGGGTATGTGTAAAGGAAGCTTGCTGGGGGAGGGAGGGTTTTTAGCTGGTTTTTCAATTGAAGAAGATGAACGATGGGGTCATTCTTGGGATGGGATCGTTTTTGTTTGCTGAATATCAACGCCACCGCTTTTTGGTCCTTAGGTCTATTATGTTATGTCTCGCTTAATCTAAGGTCTACTGAAGAAGAAACATTTTAGGAGGGGCGGGGTGAAGAAGATGAAATGACCGGCGTCCGATTTTTGATGAAGTGGCGGATCCCTTTTAAGTCATAGAGTCTAGGTTTTTATTTTGTGTAATCCTTTTCTAATTGCTGAGTCTTTTTATTTATTTTTTATTCTAAAAAGAGTCTAGAATGGTCTCTAGGTTTAGCTTAATGGGTATTGAGCATTGGGCTTAATGGGCTAATCTGAATTGGGCCAAAATTGGGCTCTAAAAATCCTAAACTTATGTTCCAACACCTTAATTGACTCCTTTTAAAATAAAATAAAAATACTATACAATGTAAAAGCTAATTCTCATTAATTAAACTAAATTATATTAAAACATGAAACTATTTTTGTGGTTTCAAGTAGGGGTGTACATAGACCGGGTTGGTTCGAATTTTACAATTACCAAACCAAACCAATTGTGTCGGGTTATTAAATCTAAAGACCAAACAAACCAATAAATTCGGGTTTTTCAATATCGATTTTTCTCGGGTTTTTTCGGGTTTTCGGGTTTTCGGGTTTTTCGAATTTTTTCCGGTAAAATCTTCGTAAACAAAATATATAATGTATGCTCAAAATATTTCTATAATCCTAGTAAGATACAACTATATATAGTATTTTTCAAGAAAATAATACAAAATATGAGACACGTCATGACTCATGACATTATCCTAAAATATTCAACAATAAATATAATAAAATTATGTACTATAAATATTGCTAATTAAAAAGTAATAATAAAAATAAACATAATCTAAAAGCACTAATTCATGCTAAACTAGATAGACTAATAAGAGAGTATTAATTATATGCCTAAAAGCTAAAGAAAAAGAAAAATAGGTTATGTATTTTTATCTAAATTACTGCAGAATAAAAAATAGACATTTAATACATTCCCGTTCGTAATATTGAATTGAATGTCTTTTGTTAGCATTAGTATTGATTGCTAGTATTATTTAATTTACTAATATTAATGCTATAAAACTTATTGGAGCATTCAAAAGTTCTAAATCAAACCATGAAATAATACCTTAAAAGATAAAATTATGAAATTTTTTATGAAATATTTATAAATTACATTACAATAAGTATATTTATATATTAAATATATCTAAAATTGCTATATATGTAATGTCGGGTTGGTTTGGTTTCGGTTTGACTTTCTTTAGTTAAAACCAAACCAAACCAATTATGGTCGGGTATTTTTTTCCAACACCAAACCAAGTCAAACCAAACCATAGTCGGATTTTTTTTCGCGGTTTGACTCAGATTATCGGGTTGGTGCGATTTATCGATTTTCTTTGTACACCCCTAGTTTCAAGATTATATAAAAAGTAAAAAAAAATAGGGTACTGTTTTTGTATATTTTTTATTTAAATTTATAAAAGATACATAAACTAAAATATTTTTGTAATTCTCATCATTTTGTGACGAAATAAGTAAAAAAGTTAAAATTAGTTGAAATAAAGATATTAGGCCTAAGCTAAATATTTACATGCTTAAATATTAAAAATCTTGAGGAGGGTCAAAAATCACATGTCTACAATGAGTTTTTTAGCTGAGGTGTCGAACAAGATGATAAATTCCGGAACCAAGAGTGGAAGCGCTGAAAGCTTTGCGGCAAGTGGCCCTTCGAGGATCTCAGAATAGTTCTCATATTCCTTTTCCACACAAATTATGTCCCCCATATGCGTCTCATTATGAACAGGCAATGGACTTTGGCTAGTATCTACTGCATTTGGATTTTGCACGGTAATTTCACCTGCATTAATAAGCTTCTGGACTGCTCCTTTCAGATGGAAACACTTTTCTATGTCATGCCCAAGAGCATCTCAGAAATATGTGCACCTTTGAGAAAAACCAACTTTTTTGGAAGAGAGTATGACATTTTTATCTGAATCGGCTTCAATATGTCCAATTGCCTCAGCCTCTGGAACAAACTGGCATATGATTCTCCAATAGGGTTGAACGCCTTTTCTTTTTTTAGTAGTCTTTTCAGTTTGTATTCTTGCCTCGGTTGGAAGCATTTGCGGGCATGTGGATAATATACTTGATGGGGCGGGTAAGATATTTGGGGAAGTGGTGCGGGCCATCGCGGGCCTTGTGGATGTGGAACATATGGTGCACATGGATATCCATGGGGTCGATATCGAGGCTGAATGTGTTGTGCAAGGATGCCCGCTGGATCATCTTTTCTATTTCTCTTTCTTCCACCCAAACATACTGAGATGTTCTGAATGTCTTCTGTAATATCTTTCAACATCGAATAACTCATGATTTTTCCTGACTTGGTTCCCTCTTCTACAATCTTACCCATTTTTACCACATCATTAAAAGGCTTACCAAGGCCAGGATCAAATGACTGAAGTAGGTGGACCTCTGGGCTTGTAGGAAAAGCTCAACCATTTCATTTTCACCAATCGGGGGACTGACTCGAGCATCTTTCTCCCTCCATATGAGCCCAAAATCCCTAAAGCTTTCCTTCGATTTCTTTTCCATCTTAGACAGGGAGGAGCGGTCTAGGGTGATGTATGATTTGTATTGAAAGTGTCGAGCAAAATCTTGAGTCATGTTGCCCGATGTATGTCATTTACCGACATCTTGAATATTATGCCATTCTAAAGCTGCCCCAGTTAAGCTCTCACTGAAATACGCCATCAACAAATTATCTTTCTCGCCAACACTTCTCATTTAACTACAATAACCCCTCAGATGGGCTACCAAATCTCCACTCCCATCATACAAGTTAAACTATGGTACATTAAACCCCGCGGGCAGGCAACCGTCACGGAACATACACAATTCTTTGTAAGACATGTTAACCTGGTCTCTTATCCATTGCATGTTCTTTAAGGACTGTTCTATGCTTCTTAGCTTCCTGGATATCTCATCTCGCCCTTCTTTTCCTGTGAAATTTTCATTTTCAACATGAGGCTCGCTCTGAAGGATCTGATTGCATGAGTTAGGAACCTTGTAGGAAACCTCTAAGGGGTAAATTTGGGAATCATGGGCTTTGTGTGGATGTTTATTATCGGATCTATGAAGGTAATATTGTTGAGAGTTGGGTGGTTGGAAAATCTGTGATAAGTGGGTTGATATGGAGAGTGTGGGGGATTATCTGGCACTATGACCGGAGTTTGGGTAAGGGTAGCATCTAAGAAGCTGAGCGGTGGCGAGGGTGGTACCTTCCCAGTCGTCCAAGCCTGATACATGTCTGTCATGTGTTGTCTTAGTATCCTTACCTCACCAGCCAACCCAGTGTCTTGTTCAACCAACTGCTTTCGGGCACCGATATCAACCAACTCAATTTTGTTGTTGTCTGCCATTGCCTTTTGACTTTTTATTGTAGAGAGGAGTTACCACTTTTAAAACCACTAACCAACCATCCTTCTGCTATGAGTATAACAAAATGATGTCATCACGTTAGCGTTATGGAATTTAACATAAGATAATCTCACTTTATGTGAAATGCACGTAGCCAAAGTTGTCGATTCTAAAATGACTTTGAGGGTACAAAGGTTAGTTGGCATCGTCACAATCTGTTTATTTCAACATCTCTTTTCTTTTATTTTCTAGCACTAACTTGCTCATTTTTCTTCTTCTTTCTTCTTCTAATTATCACTCTTTTCTTTCCTCTCATTTCTCGCATCCCATAGCTTCATTATTTTATTCTCGTTTTTCGATTTTTGTTTCCTTTTTTATTCTTTTTCCTTTTAATAAAATAACTAAAATAGTAATTTGATCGAACCCTATGTAGGTTTCCTGCGTATCATGATGCCACATGACTTTGCGTAGTTCAGAAAGATCAGGAATAGACTAAATGCACTAACTTTCTCTTTTTCTTTTTATTTTTACCTTAATGACTATTCTGATAAGAATAGAGAAATAAAGAAGCAAAACCTTTTTTTAATTTTCTAGAATTAATGTTTTATAACCTATTCTAAACTCAAGCTTAACGATCTTATATTTTCCTGCTTTTGTTTCTATTTGAACCAAATACAATATGGGAAATTATTAAGGAAAAGAAAAATATTTTTTGATTTATTTTTTTAGAAAAAAATTTAAAAAATAAACCAAAGAAATATATTTGGATTTTCATTTGGTATCCCTGAAGAAAGATACTGAAATGAGAAATGAACAAGATGAAAATATTTTTTGAATTTCAGTTTTTGATTACCTATGGAAGAAATTTTAAAGATAAACAAAAGATAAAGTATGTGTTTTTTTCTTCTATGTATAATATCCTAAATTTCTAATGAAAATAATAAAAAAAATCCATTTTTTTTTCAAAGAAGAACCTTAAAAGAAATCTTTTTCGATTTTAAAATTAATATCTTAAAAAAAAGCTTTTGATATACTACTGGTTTAATGGTTGTAGCAGCCAAAGCAGGTAATGATTTGAATAGGAAGTTACTCCTATTATTTTAGGACAGAAGAAAAAATAGAACTACACCATATATGCTCGCACGATATACTTCTGCTTTGGGTTTTTCATGACTCATGATATATCAATTTCAACAGGCAAAATATTATTTAAAAGAATATTTCAAAATTTTTTGTTTCTTTCCAAAACTTTATACTGTTAGTTTCCACTTTATACAACCCTACAAGCACCTAAATGAGAACCTCAATGCACTTTTTCTTTATCAAGCTTCAAGTCTTCAACCATCCTCAAATTGAGATAAAGCCAATGCCAAAATGAAAGAACACGACACCAAAATTGGAAATATATCAGATTCCACTAACTGCGAGATCTTTATATCTTTCAATCTGAAATCCAGTCTCTTTCCTCCCTTCCTTCTTCATTAACACACTTGCATTTCCTGCTTGAGGACGGCAAATATGAGGCTCTTCAAAGAGAGAAAGGGACATTTGTTTATAAGCCAAACCAATGTCAAACAAGATCAAACTAGAAGAAGGATCACAAACTATGATGTCTTTCACTGGCAACCAAAGAAATAGCTCTTCTTAAGAAAGATCTTCAACTCCAATTAATCCACCATAGCTAAGGTTAGCTATCATAACACTATCAAAGAACACCATTATCTCAAATTTTGCAATACAAGGACTGTCTAAGTACACTTGAAGATGACCATGTTGATCAAGATCACATGATTTTACATCATTCTTTGGGAATAGCCCAGCTGGGAGGCCCTCCTACTGAGAAGGTCATGAATTGAAGCTGATGACGGTTGATACTCAACTTCTCCCTATGTAATTTTATCTACAAAATACTTTAAAAATAGCATGCACATGCATATGTGAGCATGCCCAAGAGTTTTGATATTTTCTTTTAATTTTTGAAAGATTTTCAAAATTAATTTATTGTCTATTTTAAAAATATATAACCCAATAATTATTTTCAAAGATTATTATTTTGGTGACTGACTTAGTTTATTCTCATATTAATGCCAAAATATAGATAAGGTATTTTTGTATATTTTTACAAATTTATTTAAACTTTTTAAAGCAAAATTGCATATAATTATAATTTTTGCCCATTTTAAGATTAACAACATTTTCTAATTGTAAAATTAGTTCCTGTATTTTTAAAATAATACTTATATAACATTAATTGGCTTAGTACTTTTAATTTGCTTTTAAAATCTTTTTTGTTATTTTTTAAAAAAAGGAAAAAATGTCTATTGAAATACCATGCCTATTTTATTTCAATTTTAGCCTAAATTAGCCCCCCAAATCAACCCAATTTCAATTTCCAAACAGGCCAGGCCAAACCTGATTTAACCCAACCCACGACCCAGTTCTAAACGACCCAACCTGTTCCTCACCTACCCGCTTAAATCTGGACTGCCGATCACTCAAGATCAACGGCCAAAACCCACCCTTCCATAATTAATTTCAAACCACTATCCTAATTCTCTCATTTTCACTCATTCACCGCCTTTGAACTCCATCTCCTCTCCAAATTCTCTCTAACCATCTCGAAACCCTAGCCTCTCTCACCGTCTCCTACCTCAAGCTCATTGAAAATCATGGCTACTCCGGCCATGATAACCTCATACTCACCCTCTATTACTCATGTATGTTTGATATTTGCAGAATCAAGGCCTTGACCTCGATGGTTTTCTTTCAGATCTTCTTATATCTGTAGATCTGTGGCTTCTCCGGCCATTACTCTGGCATATTCGAGCAATATGAGTCTTTTCAACTCAGAATCTGACTTTTCTCAAGACCTTTCTCATTTCTAGGGTTTTCTCTACAATCCTAAGCTGTTCGAGGTTCTTTACTTGCTTATTTTCTTAGATCTGGAAACTATCTGTGTTCTATCGAATTTTTTAAAGGTTTTCCCCAAACTCTCTTTTAAAAATCACTTCTCTTTGATTTAGGGTTTTCTAAAAGATCTAAAATGTTTATCCGACTTTTCTTTTCCCTTCCTTTGTGTGTATTTGTTTGCTACTACTTTCATATGTTTTCTTTTACCATACGTGTTCTTTTGTGCTTCTATATCTTTTGTTTTCCTACTGTGTTTCAAGACCATACTCACATGTTTATCTCACTATATTTTCCTATGTGCTATGTGCTATACTTTTCCAGTGTTCTTGTGTTATCCTACTATATTTCTACTAAGTTCTTAAGTCCCTTCTGAAAGGTTTCTTAAACATGTTCCTTCTAATATCATGTTGCTCTCTCATTGTGCTTTGAGTTAGTTCCTTCACTCTGTTAGCTTTGAATTTTTCTATTGTACTTGCTTGTTTTCTCATGAGACTATTAAATCTTTGAACATGTTGCCTCCTCATCTCTGTATTTGACTCGAGGTGGAAACCTTAAAATTTGAGGGTTCCACCGAATTTGGTCATGTGATTGAATTAGGGTTCTGTTTGAGAACCCTTGACTCCTGAGACTAATCTCTGAGCCTACAAACTGGATTTGGACTTCTTTGTTTTTCATGTAATTTTGACTTCTCTGGAGTTTTCACTAGCCTTACAATGGCATGACAAATTTCTACATGTTTTAACGTGTCTGTATGCCTTTGTATGTGATCAAGCTTTCTTCAAAAGGGTTTTAAAACTTGTGATTAATTCATAATCCCTTTTAATAGGTGTAATTAATTGTTATTTATTTTTCTTAAGTTAAAATCTTTCTATCTTTTTGACTTGGTTCATTCATACAATATTTTCGACTTATGATTTCTTGGCTGTCAAATTAGTTTCCTTAAATTGTACAATTGTGCACTGTCAAGACCTCTTCCTTAAATAACTTCTATGTATTTACCCCTTTTGTGCTACTTTAAAGGATTTTAATTAAAACTTCTTTCCTTAATTTTTTTTACCGTTTAAATTAGAATCTCTTAACTAAATGGAGATTGATTTCAATTATATTTCCTTACCTTTCTTACTTGTTTTCTGCACTATAAAAGGGACTGCCCTTCTGCACTCTTAAGACCTCAAGGAAAATCATCCTAACTCTCAATTCAATTCTCTCACACACTTACTGCTTTGAGTTCAATACTCTTTCAACATTCTGCTTTTTCTTGAGATCTTTTGAAGCTGTTTTGCTTGCAACTTGGCTTCTTTAAGACTCCTATTTTTACTTGTTTTCCCGAAACTTGTATGTTCTGCTTTAATTTTCTATTCACTCGTATGTGTTTACTTTATAGTTTCAGCATTCTTCTTTATTTTGCTATTGTTGTTCAGTAATTAGACTATGTATGTCCTTTTCTTCCATCAGTTTCTATTGTGAATCCCTACCCCTATTCCCTTATATGTGTTTGAGTTAAGGTTCATGGCCTGGCAGTATCCAAATTACTGCCCTGGTCATAACCTGATCCACAATGGATCCTAACTCCTAAGATTGGGCTAAAAGGCTTGTTAGGGGTGTGCCATCACTCCCAATTGTTGGGCATGACCACCAACCTATCATGAGTTTTCCTAATTCCCTCTTTATGCACTTGTACTTACTCTTAGACCTTAAGTTCTCCCCCCCCCCCTCCCTCCTCTTATGAGCCTTACTTTGGGACCTTGAGTTCCCTCTAAACTTGGACATTTGAGAGTTGGTCCTTCCACACTGCACTATAACCTAATTCTGCAATGTATTTGGGGCGTAAGAACTGACCAGAGCCTTTTGAGACTCTTGGGAACTTTGAAACATCCCAAATAAGAGAAAGACTTTTGGAAATCTGATCCTGGAAGTTGGTTTATCTCATATTATTAGACCTTGAGTCTGAATTAGGCTGTTTAGGTATAGCTTGAATTTTTTATGTAATTTTTACTTTTCTAATTCATTTTGGTCTGTAATAATTTGTAAGAACTATTGGGATGGCTAGTGGAAAGGGATGGGGATGACTGTATGCAAAGGGTAGATAACTCGCCTATAGGATTTTTATTCTTGCATTCACATAGACAGCTTGCCTATAGGTTACTTATAAATTTCTACACTCACGTAGATAACTTGTTCATAGGAATTCTTGAACTTCTGCATTCTCACCTTAGAAATTCGTCCAATAAGTTCTGCATTTCCACATATAGAAATCTTGCATAGAAGTTCTACATTTCTGCATATAGAAATCCTGTCTCTAAGTTTCTGCATTTTTACATATAGAAACCATGATCCTAGGTTTCTCTCTTTTTTACACTTCTGCATATACATGTCCTTAGGCAAATAATCATAGGTTTAATGAGGATTTGCATATACCTGTCATTAGGCAAATGATCATAGGTTTAATTATAATCCACTTCATTCTAGATACCATGCCTATAAGACTCCTGCATTTGTGTAATCGTTTAAAATCAACTTCGCTTATAAATCATGCCTATAGGAGTAACCAGTTGAATCAACTTTGTATATTTCCTATATGAGTCTAAAATCAATAAATAAGGTCGTTTAAAATCTGCAGAACCTTTATTTATAAAACCAATAATCCTATCTTTTAAAACTAGTACACCTTATGCACTGCTAGATATTATGCCTATAGCTCTCACCTAGGCAAGCCATTATGTGATTAATCAATTGTGTCAGTTCTTAATAAGTTATAACCAAACCAAGCCTAATTCGGACTTCTCATCTGAGAAATATGTGATAAATCAGCATGTCCTAACACTTTAAAGTTAATTCAGACCATAACTAGTATTTGAAGTCATGCTATATAATTTGCTCTTTAAGTGAGGAGGCATATTTGAGCCTTAACTGCTATTTGTTTCCCCCTAACTGCTTATGTGTTCTTGTTTGTCACCTTAGATTTTTGTCCTTTTAAACTATGAAAAGCCCCAACTCTCTCCCCTTTAGGATTAGTAGTCCTAACGCCTCCGGGACTCATAAGATTGGGATGGGTAATAGTGGGATGGGTAATAGCATGCAATAAGTAATGATACTATTCCGCGCTTTAATACCTTAATGGGGTGGTACGCGTAGATATGGATATGATGACCGGTGCGCTAATACCTCATGTAGCCACTCTCTTTTGAGGAGTAATTACTTCTTATTGCATTAACATAATCCATATTAATCATAAACCTAGGACCCCCTTTCCCTTTACATGTTTCATAATTGTTTAAATCTTTTTTTAAAATTTATGTCCTCTCTACTTTTCCTCATATTTCAATTTACTTGCAAAATTATATGAAAACTCATTCTACTTGACCCCTTATTTGCGTACTTGTTACGTGAAGTCACAATTATAACATGATCGGAAATCATACTAGTGGATCTTGGGAGGTGCCTAACACCTTCCCCCTCCCCCCCCCCCCCCCTTCCAGAGATAATTTCTAGCCCTTACCCAAACTCTGGTTCTTCAACTCAAAACCCTTTTTAGTGTCATAATACACTTAATCATTAGGTGGTGACTCTTCAAACTCAAAATCCAATTCTCAAAAGATAATGAGTTGTCTTCACAAATATCATAAACCCGATTTTGCCTTAGAAGGAAGGGGGCAGCAACAATGAAATAGTGAAAGAGAGGAGAAAAATAAATAGAAAAAGTGTATATATCTTGAGGAGGTTATGAAGGTTGGCCATGCATTAGCTAGTTGTGTAAAAATGGTTCAAAGGAAGGAACCAAAAAAAAAGGTCGATTTTAACAAGGTTTATGGCGTGAGAAGGTGGGCCATATTTCAAGAAATTACATTTTAGTTACTACACAAGAATACACTGATTTCTTTGCCCTCTCAAGAAAAATAATCAAATTGTAAAAACTAGCATAGCCACGCTTAAGGGTGTTCATTGGGCGGATTGGGCGGCTTTTTACTCTAACGGTTTGGCTTAACGGTTATCGGCTTTTAAATGTATTCATCCGTTAGCCACCCGATAAGATATCGGGCGGATTGGTATCGGGTTAGCTCTTATCGGGCGGTTACTGGGCGGTTTATCGGTTTAATACCTAAGGGCTCAAATATATTTTGTCCGCACACTAGGACATAACTAAAATCATGTGCATGACATTCAAAGGCATCTGACCTTGCCATGGATTTTACAATTGACAATGAAACAAAGAAAAAGAGAAGATAAGATACATTGTCAGGGTTACAACAATTGGTCACAAATATTTCAAGATACAGTGCGCCCATAGCATAGGCAAGAAAGGTAATAGGTTCTTTCCCCACTTCTCCTGCAACGAAAACCAAATTTGACACAAGTTAACTCTCTCATAATAAAATGAAGATGATAAAGTCTCATAATATATTAGTCTGAGAACTACAACCTTACTAATAACAGAACCTAGTCAAAGCAAAAGATTCATAGAGACAATACGAACTGGTTGCAAGTAAGACTGGGTGCTGGTGTTACACTTGCATCAGGTCAGGTAGGGATAACAAAGTGACTGAAAGAACCTCTACCTTTAGAGAACCTACTGTATAGTAATTTGGTATTTGGTATTTTTATTATACACTTATACTTATTCATTTTTAAGGTTTTTAGTTTTTTATATTTAATATATATATAATTATATAAATAAAAATAAATTTTATATATATATATATATATATTCTTAACGGGTTAACGGATTACCCGTTAAGAAAATTGAATAATCCGCCCCCAATCCGATAAGCCGTTAATAAAAAAATTTTAATCCGTTCCCCGTCCGTTAAGCCGTTAAGCCGTTACCACTAAGCCATTAAGCTTCGGTTTCGGATCGGTTTTCGGTTTCGGATCGGTTTTGAACACCCCTAGCCACGCTTGCTTTATTTCTAACCAATGCGGCAAACTAATAGACAATAATAGGATGCACAATAGTGCAAGTATACCATCAACCACTCTCCCTAAGCTAGTTGTTCATATACTATGGCTATTATTTTCATGTATATCATATTCATATCCCCCCCCCCCCCCCCCCAAGACGCAAATTCGCAGCTAGCCGGCGACAAACTTCATCAGTCTCTTCAGGAATTGTATAGTGACCAAACCCCTGATAATTCCTAAAGGTCAGATTCTGAAAGCCGAATGAGCTTACAATTCTTGCAGATCTTCCTCCATGTTGATATACCACAACATCATCACCAGTGCCATGATACAGCAAAATTGGCAAGGATGTTGCACGTCTTCCAACATCATTTATTCCTTGCACTCGGTTCCCTAATGCCCTTGAACAACGAAGACAGCCACTAAGGCGAACAACTGCACTCAGGTTTAGTGGATAATGACTTTCATTACCATATCACTTGAATGCATGGCAGGCGGCCGAATAAAGAGTAGTTGTAACTCCCATACTGAATCCTCCAACACATAATTTAACATCAGTTGGCTCTACTGATAAGGATTTGCAACATGTGCTGTAGAAAAATCTAATGCCTTCCAAATCATCAGGAGCACCTTCTGAAATATCTCCTACGTCAAACCAAGCAGCACAGGGAAATCCACCAAAGGCAGCAACGGGACAAGTATGAGAAGTTGGCAAATCCATTTGACATTAGAAAGTTGAAGGCTTTCGAAAAGCTGGTACTAGCTTGAACCTTTATCACTTAAACCATGTAGCCAAACACTAGTTGTTTCATGAGGCTACATCATGCAAGTTTAGAAGCCTTTGATTCGTCGACTTCTCCAGAATAAGTGCGAGCTCCATTACATATAATGCATCCCCCTTCTCACAGTGATCAAACTCAGAAGGTGCCACACAAATAGACAACAGCTTCAACCAAAATAACCACAAAGTGCAAAGAAAATGCAGCTGAACAGTGCAAAATTTGCTTTCAAAAAGCTGCTCAAAATATAAATTTCAATAGTGTATTGTTGGCATATAAACTGGAGCAATGCAGTTGAGTTAACTGAAGCTAAAACATGTGCAAGATTCCCTCAACTGTTCAAAAAACTGCCATAACATCAATCCACAAAAAAATGTGACAATCTTCACTGTTGAGCAGAAAGTGAACAATACAGAACTGCGGGCAGCAAACACGAAATCCTTTACCGCAACAGGAAACTAGCAACAAATTATTGCTCAACAAACCTTCAACTTCTATCAGCAGATTCTAACCAACGGAGCAATAGATTATGTAACAAAAGTAGTCAATTCAACGAAGAGAACATTTTAGAAGTAAAAGACAGATTTCGACTATCACTTCTAAACTCAAGCACGATCTCAACTAACACAAATTTTCAGCAGATTTAGCTTACTATATGCTCAACCAAATAACAATTCAAGCTACTCAATCTCTAGTCCAACTGAATCCCTTCTATTAAACTCAATGACAACAACAATTATTAGAAACTAGTGGTAACAAGTTCAAACTAGGAGAATTTCAGCTATCAATTTACTCCAAAAACTTCTCCACCAACAATGGCAAACTCCAACAAAACAAGCTTCAGAACTTCGAAGTCTTAGCACAGAGATAATCGGTGTACAATGCATGATCTACTTTCAAACGTTGCCCCATAAATAGCTCATAGAATGGATTAATATCACAAAACAATACTCCCACAATCAAGGACTGATCCCAACATAACTTTCATCAACATATAAGCAGTTTGACAAAGAGAATTTCAACTTGAACTCTAAATATTTCAACAGTAGATTCAACATCACAGCTCAGTTCATACAATTTCCAACCAGCAATTCCTGAATGAGCGATCTGACTAGATGGTCTTGGGGCTCTGTCATGCTCAAGCTCCGGTAAGTAAATCCACACCCGTATGAGAAAATTAAAACCAAAGAAGTTAAAGACCTAGAATGCTATATGAGACAATAACCCTTCATGTTGGACACATGCAAGACATGGTTGAGTCTATTTTTGCAAAATATCTTTTTTTGGCAAAAAAATGGCTAGAAGTGCGAAATTTGGTTAAAACCCTGCAAAGCCAAGAACCTAAAATTTACTATGAAGACCGAACCCTATGTGGGATTCCTACGTATCACGTCCCGAAAGACGAGAATCATGTATGCGTAGTTCGGGCAGATTGGATACGGGCGAGAATTAAAAGACAACTAATTTAGATAAAATATATTTTTTTGTTTTTTCTTTGAAAAATAATGAAACGTGCAAACTCTTTTTGAATTTTATTTTAACTACTTTTTGATTTTTTTTTTTATTTTCGAAAAATGATGAAATAGTGCAAAAAAAAATTTGATTTTTTTTCATTTTCATTTTTTGTTTTTTTCTTGAAAAAAGCGTGAAAGAAAATTGTAACTGAGCCCCACTTGCTTCATTTTCACAATTCACCCTCTCTTTTTTTTCTTTTTTTTCTTTTTTTTCATTTGCCCTCAACTATCATTGGTCCATCAAATGACCCTTTTATCCTTGAAGAAATGCAACATGTAGCACACAGGATGCAACAGTATGATCATTTATTTTTGGATATACTTGTCCTAGTCGGACCCAACCGCTGTATTGAGTCCCATATATCAAATGCACATGAAGCAACAAACGTTCCTACTAGGGATCCGGCATGAGGTTATGTTATTCTAGATTTAAAAACCTGAGTTTATTTGTTCTAGACCTAGTTTACCCGAACGGACAACTCAAGCCGCCGGGGGGAGGGGTAGCATACCGGGAATACAGAAGCTTCACCGGCTTTGCAACTTGTCCGAACCTCGTTCTACAATTGGGATATGACTCTAACAAAAAAGAAGTCACACGAAGTGCACACTTCCCAGATGATTTAGAAGACTCAGAGAGAGGAGGGATTCTTAGCTATTTATATACAATTCAGAAATATCAAAGCGGTAATAGAGCGGCATTTAGCACATTAGGTTCAAACATATAAAAAATCAGATAATAAATAAAGCCAATTATAACAGATATTCTAAGCTCGAATTCTGAACCCTGAACAAGAAGTTCTGGGTTCTTGTCCCTAACAGAGTCACTAGAGCTGTCACACCTCCTTTTCAAAACACACCCGGAAGGGGCATATAAGGGAGTTTGTCAAATTAAAGTGACAATCGAAAGGAGATTTCCTTATTAGAAATTCAGAATCGCCGCTTGAGATAATTTATGGTATCCCAAGTCACCGATTTTAAATCCCAAATCGAGGAAAGACTGACTCTGTTTTATAGTCCGCAAACACAAAAATCCGAGTAAGGAATTCTGTTAACTCGAGAGAAGGTGTTAGGCATTCTCGAGTTTTGTGGTTCTAGCACAGTCACTCAACTATTATTATTGGCTCAATTATCTGATTTTAAAACACTTTTAAACCTATGTGCATTTTTTAACTTTAAAAAAATCACTTTCACTTATTTAAAGAATTAATTCAACGTTATTTAAAACATATCGCAAGCCACACCACATGAAATGCACCCGTGGTTCACGACATGTTCTATCTAACCTTGTTAGAAATTAGAACCGGGCTACATGAAATGTAACCCTCGGGTTTTAGAAATAGTTCTGATAGTTATATAATTAACGCACCTAAAGATACTATAAAGTTCATTATTAATATCTAAATTAACATCTGTGAGGGCCATACATGATTCAATTGTGCGAAGCGTGCCTCAATTTCTTTAAAGAAGATATTTGTATTAACTATAACCATCAATTATCACCAACACTTAGTACTACCATATACAATGTAGAAATGGAATAAACTTATCCTTCAGAAGATCGATAAAATGCAGCAAGACATTTAAGACTTTGCACCCGTGGGTTTAATTTTGATAAAATTAATCAGTTTCTAAATAGAAGGCCACAAAATGGCTATTTGAAATCAGTCAATTTCCTTTAAGCACAAACCAAAACCAAACAGCCATCTACTGTTCTATTCAACTTCAAATACAAGTTGCAACTTGACAACATAATTTAAATAAGGAAAGAATAAGTAGCACACAGACCTCACCGAACAAACAAGATATGCCAAAATCTTATTTTAGAAAGAACAATTTAAAACTAGTCAAATGCAACAAAAATACAATTAGGAATTGAATGATGAACAAAACTTCAGTATCGAACCTTTTCAGAAGCAAAATTGAAGCACTTAATTGGATTCTAATGTATAAAACACGAATGCACACCCACATCAACAACTAAGCAAACATCACTTAACCTGGAATATACTGAATATTCTCCAAATGACCCAAATAGTTTCCATAATCTTCAAATTTGGAACATAGAAATAGAGATGGAAAGGAGAAGAGATTGACCTGAGCAATATTTCTTTAATTAGTTCAATTTGCAAGCCATTACAAGTCAAGTTGGAATTTCAGCACCAACAAGGAACTCCAACGGGAACTTTTTCAAATTTCACTTGGATGATGTCCTTGAACTATAGAACCAAAAACTTCACTGGAATGGATAAGGGATCGTGATTTTGGTTGAAGAAGAAACAGAATGTTCAAGGTCCGTTTGGAGTGTCAGCGGCTACAACTTGTTTCGATTAGGATCCTCTAGGGTCTGTGTAGAGGAAGCTCGTTGGGGAAAAGGTTTTTAGCTGGTTTTTCAATTGAAGAAGATGAACGATGGGGTCGTTCTTGGGATGGGGATCGTTTTTGTTCGCTGAAAATCAACACCGCTGCTTTTAGGTCCCTAGGTCTATTATGTTGTGCTTGGCTAATCTAAGGTAAAGGTGTTAACCGGTTCCACCGGTCCGGTTCGGGTCGATTTTTTTTCGACCCGTCCGGTTACCGGTCCGGGCCGGGCCTGTTACAAACAGTACCGATTTTCACCGGGCTGGGTTGAGACAGGCTTAAATTGAACCGTACGGGTTACGGGTTGTAATGGTCCGGCCGGGCCGGGTTTCGTTATTTTGTTTTTTTTTTAGAATTACGTATAAATATTAAGTTATATTAATACTTTGTAATAATTGAATGAATACAACAAAAGATGGGAAAAATTGCACTTATTGCAAGTGCTACTTTATTTCTTAAATTCAAATAAAGAAAAACTAAAATGTATTTTAAGTAGTAAAAACTTTACATCTTTTGTAACAAGTAGTATACTAGTAGTAATCCGAATCATCAAATTCTTTGCATTGCCCTAGCAAGTTCATCGTAATCAATATGAACCGATTGACCTTCTTCTGGCGTGTTAAATTCGGATGGGTTTCCATGCGTTAATATATCTCCAAGTTCTTCGTCTTCTGGGCTATCAAGATCTTCCTTTCCTTGATTTCTTCGTTCCGATCTAATCCAATCTCTTAAACATACTAAAACTTCCAAAGCATTGCTTCCCAATGAGTGGCGTGTGTCTCCAAGTATCAGTTGTTAACATACGCCTAGGATCAGTACAATGTGCATTAGCAACTTCAGTTATTGGAAATCTATATTTGTAGCAACATTTTAAAAATATATACGTATAATTCCATCTAGTAACTATTTCGTCTGGCATGAATCTAGGTGAAAGGTTATACTGCATACACTTATTCTTAAATTCTCTTATTCTAGATTGTCTATTATTTCTCTGAATAACTCCAACTGCTCTTTTAACTTGAGTAATCTCAACTGAAAATAAATCGAGCCCACTTTTAACAATTAAATTGTAAACATGACATACACACCTAACATGAAAAATATCATCAAGAGGTGGTTGCAAATTCAATTTTAAAATTGAAACTGCAGCATTATTGTTTGAAGCATTATCAAAAGACATACACAAAACTTTTTGGTTTAGATTATAAATTCAACAACTTCAATAATTGTACTACTAATAAATGCAGCAGTATGACTCTGATCTTCATCATATTTAAAAGCAATAATACGTTTTTGCATACAAGTATTATCATCTATCCAATGACATGTAATTGTTAAATAATCATTTCCATTAACAGCATGGCCAATATCATAAGTTAGACATACTCTAGAAGGAAGGTGAGTAAACAAATAACGTATGTATGTTTGATATTGGCCGTGAAGTCTAAAGATGTCTGCTCTACAAGTACTTCTAGGGATACCTTTAAACAAAGGATTATATATCCTTTGAATATATATAATAAGATAAGAGGAAGAAGCAAAAGAAAAAGGTAGACAACCCAAAGCAATCATTTTCGCTAATTCCTCTCGATCCCTCATTTTATCATATTTTAGGAGACCTCCGGTAGTAGGGTTAATTGTTGTTTGACTTCCATCCCCATTAGCTCCCCATTCTATAGGATGGTTAGTCGACAGATGTCTAATAAGTGTCCCAGTCCCCCCTAAATTACCTCCGGTCAAATGTTTAAACGTTTCATTACAAAGTTTGCACTTAACTCTATCAGTACCTTCTACTATATCAAAAAATTTCCAAACAGGACTTCTTTTTTTACGAGTAGAAGTTGGAGCCACTGGTGGTCTTCTACCGCTTGTTGCACTAGCAACTCCAACTCCAATACTACCAACATTTCCACTACTAGGTGTAGGTGGTATCTCATCTGCTATTCCAATTTCATTATCTTCTATTCCGTAATCTTCTTGTAATTGTTCATAATCAATATCTACATCTTGCAAATTAGGCGATGATTCAGAAACATGTGTTATTGGGTCATTACTATTACTACCAGAAGCTACAGGTCTTTTTTTTTTACTTCCACCCCTACCAGTAACTTTTCTACACGCTCTTTTAGCAGCATTAAACATATTGTAAAAATGAAAATATAAGCTAAACTCAAATATGCAAATAAAATATTAAATAAGAGAAAGAGTTGGAGAGAGTGCACCGAATTCGAGCACTTGATTACGCAAATCCGGTGTTACCACGAACAAACGTCAAGCAAGTATTTCAATGTTGGACACTTGAACTTCAAGCTTAGAATTCCGATTTCCGAATGAGAAATTACGATAAATTAAATTCGGGAAAACAAAGACAATAAAATTATAAAATTAGAATATGAATTCTTGAAAATTGAAGAGAAGGGAGTGATTGATAATTTGAGAATTGAGAGAGAGATTGATAATTTTGAGTGAGGAAATGAAGAAGAGGGGAGGGTATTTATAGATTTTAAGAAGGGTTAATAATGTAATTTAATAAATACAAAAAAAAAACAAAAAAGTGGCCATTTCTGAAAATACTCCCGTTGGCCAACGGTTCTGGACCGTTGCCAACGGTCCTGTGGGGCCCACATGTTCAGAATTTTTTTTTAAAAAAAAAAAAAAAAATTTTGACCGTTGTACCGGTCCGGTCCCGGTCCGGGTCGACCGGTTCAAGCTCTGTTTTGCTTACCGGGCCGGTCCGGTCACGGGTCAAGACCCTAAAATCCTAACCGTTCTAACCCCTCCCCCCCCCAACCCAGCCCAGCCCACCCCTTAAGAACCGGGCCGGTCCGATCCCGGTTTATACCGGACCGGTCCGGTTCGGTCCCGGGTCAACCCGGACCGGTTGACAGGCTTAATCTAAGGTCTACTAAAGAAGAAGCATTTTAGGTGGGGTGGGATGATGAAGATGAAATGTATGGGGTCCGATTCTGGATGAAGCGGCGGATCCCGAGCACGTTTGGATTGACTTAAAAAAAGTGACTTTTAAGTATAAATGATTTAAAGTATTTTTTTAAGTGTTAGAACTTATATTATAAATAAGCAGTAAAATATTTCGATAAAGTATTTAAACTTAAAAAAGGTTATTAAAGTATTTGATAAATAAGTGCTGGTAGCACTTGTTTCTGTAAAACGACTGAAATATTCTTAAAGTTATTAACACTATAAAGAAAATAGTTCTGATAATTTTTTTTCGTCTCATAGCTTCGAATTCTTTGTTAGCATGTAGACTCATTGAAAATTTTGATTTAGAATATAGTTTCACCAATTTTAAAAAATGAGGGATTCAACAACAATCTTTTTTAAAAAAATGTTACGCAACCAACAACAACCTTTTTTTAAAACAAAACAAGGAGTTCGGCAGTGATTGAATTTGGAAGGCACAAATTGAAATGGCAAAGGAAAAGAAGAAAAAGAAAAGATTATGAAATTTGGAAAGCATGGATTGAAAATGACGGAGGAAAGGAGAAAAAGAAATGATTGGGTATTTTTAAAATTATACATAAGTATCAAGGATAACAATGTAAATACTTGGTCAAATAGGGGTGGCTTTTAAGCTAGAAAAAAAAAGTTAGGATTACCCAACTTATCACTTTTGGCATAATTTAGACCTTTTGGCTTAAAAGCATTTCACGTTTAAGCAGATTTTAAGTTTGCCAAACACCTCAATAAGCTAAAAAATGACTTAAATATTGGTTTGACCAGCTTTTAAGCCCATCCAAGCAGACTCTAAGTCCTAGAGTTTTATTTTGTGTAATACTTTTCCAATTGATCTTAGGACCTTAGCGTCTTTTTATTTATTTTTTATTCCAAAAAAGAGTCTAGAAGGGTCCCTATGTTTAGGTTAATGGGCATCATGCATTGGGCTTAATGGCTAATCTGAATTTGGTCAAATATTGGGCTATAAAACTCCTAAAATTATGGTCCAACACCTTAATTGACTCCTTTTTAAAATAAGATAAAAGTAATACACAGTGCAAAAGTTAATCATAATTAATTAAACTAAACTAATTAAAATATCAAACTATTTTTGTATTTTCAAGATTATATAAAAAGTAAAAAATAAGGTACTTTTTTGTTTATTTTTTATTTAAATTTATAAAAGATACGTAAAACTAAAATATTTTTGTAATTTTTATCTTTTTGTGACGAAATAAAGTAAATGAGTAAAAACTAATTGAAATAAAAATATTAGGCCTAAACAAAATATTTACATGCTAAAATATATAAAGTCTTGGGAAAAGTCAAAAATCACATATCTATAATGTGTTCTTTAGCTGAGGTGTCGAACAAGATTATAATGATGAAAAATGAATCCAAAATCACATGCCTGCTTTAATACCATATTGAATTCTAATACTATCTCATCAACAAACTTAAACTATTAGAAAGCATACCTGTAATTTTCTAATATAATTACTCCATATATTATCTGATTATACTATATATTTACCTCTATATATTGAGAATGGAGATCCCACACTATCTATGAAAAGGCACACATGCATGTTGATACCCAATTTTTTCTGTATATTTTTTATATGAAAAATATTCAAATAGTATATATATGCACATATATAAGCATGTCCAAGTGTTTTATTATTTTTTCAATTTTTAAAAGATTTTAAACAGATTTATTGCCTCATTTTAACAGTACAGAAACCAATAAGTATTCTTCAAATTGTCATTTTTAGTGATTAATTTATTTTGTCCTCATATTTTTAAAAATGTACTTAGTATTTTAAGACTATATTGCACTTAATTATAATATTAGCCTATTTTAAGAATTAATTATGTTTATAATTAAAATTTTGATTCTAGTATTATTAATCTAATATTTATATACTATTGATTAATTTATCACCTTCAATTTATTTTCAGAAATCATTTGCTAGTGTTATAAAATAAAAAGGTGAAAAGCGGCTACTTAAATACTAACCTATTTACATTTCAATTTTAGCCCTCAATTGACCTAATCCTAACCCCAAATTGAACCGCCCAATTTAATTTTTATCCAACCCCTTAACCTGTCTATTTAACCCCCCTGACCCCTTCTTTAATCCATGTCGTTGATCATTTTGATCAACGGTCAGGATTGTTCCTTGCCTTTTTTAACCCACCAACTACACCCTAATCCCCTCATTCTCATTTGGTCCGCCACATTCAAACACTTTTCTCTCCCAAACTCTCTCGAAGGTTCTTCGGAACCCTAGCCACCTCCTACCCTTTTCAACAATACCTTCACCGAAATCTACAACTTCTCTGGCCATGGATGGTCTATACTTCCTCCTCTCCACAATTAGACCTTAGGTGTTCAAGGTTTTGAAGCTCGACTTTGATGGTTCTCTTTCGGATCTTCTAAGATCTTTGGATTCCATGGCTTCTCCGGCTATGCTCCGGCACATTCAAGCAAGAGAAGCCCGATTCTTGATCTCTTCGACCTAGGATCTGACTTTTCCAAGTCTTTCTCATTTCTAGTGTTTTCTCTGAAACCCTAAGCTATTCAAGGTTCTTTATCTGTTTGTATTCTTAGATCTATAATGTATTTATTGGACATTCAAAGTATTTTCCCCAAATTTTCCCTTTTCAAAATCACTTGCCGTCGATTTTGGGTTTTTGAAAGGTTTTGCAAAGAACATCTTTTCTGATTCTTCTTTTTATTTTCTTCATATGTGTTTGTCTATATCATGCCCATGTGCTTTCCTTTTACTATGCGTATATTGTTCTTCTTCTTTTCATTTTCTTTACCATACAAGATACTCATGTTGCTTTGTGTTCTACTCTGCCTCTAATACTAGATATGTATGTTAATCTTTATTATGTTTTCCTACATGTTATTCGCTATACTTTCCAGTATTATTCTACTATATGTGTTTTCTATTGAGTTCTTTGATTTTGTTTGCTCTACTGGAGTCTGTTTGTGTTCTTTCTAAGCCGTTTCCATCTACTGTGGCTTAAGCTTAAACCACTTTCTTAGGATCCGATTTTTCTAAAACATGTTTTTTATGCTCTTAATATGCTTTCTTTATTTGTTGTTTCAAACCTCCTATTATATTTTTTTCTCATGAGGCTATGAAACAGATCTTTGAAGTCTGTTTCAGTGGCTTGCCTTCTCATCTCTGTGTCTGATTCGATTTGAATCCCTAGGATTTGGGGGGTTTTCTTTGGCAAGTTTGATTTGATTAGGTTCTGCATTGGAACCCTGGACTCTCAGACTTACTTTGAGTCTACAAACTAAACTTATATCCCTTTACTTATGATTCTAAACCTTTCAATATTAGACTCTTTTCTATGTAACATGACGACCCTTTTTGTTTGATTTGTCTGCTTTATATACGAGAAATTCTTCTTTCAAAAAAGGTTTTCTCAACTACTAATTGATTCTGAATTCCTCTAATGGGGTTTGATTAACTGTTACTGGTTTCTTTTAAATTTGACCTTCTTTACCTTTTCCTGACTTGGTTCATTCGAGTAAAAACCTATAATTTTGATTTTACTAGTTGTCTGATTGATTCCCTTTCCTTATTTTTCACAAACCAAGTACCACTAGATTTTTGCCTTAAATAACTTCTATGTATTTTACCCTTTTATGGCAATGCTGGAGAGAACATTCTGATTAATTCTTTCCTTAATTGTCTTTACCCATTTGAAATCAAAGTCACTTAATCACAAGGAGGTTGATTACAATGTTATTTACTTACCTTTTCTTACTTGCTTGCTACACTATAAAATGGGGCACGACCCTTCTATTTACAGAGGGATTTTGGAACACTTCAGTTTCAATATTCTCACACTCTCAATTACAATACTCTTTCAATACTCTACTCTCTTCTGAGGTCTTTGTACTGTTTTCTTGCAACTTGGCTTTTTAGGACTACTGTTTTACTTATTTGTTTCCCTGAAACTGGTATGTCTTGGTTTCGATTTCAGCTTTCTCCCTAAGTGTTTACTTTACAATTGCCTTACTATATTCTACTTTGTTGTTTATGTGCAATATTAACTATGCATGTTCTTTTCTTCCATCTATTTCTATTCTGAATCCCTACCCCTACTCCCTTCTATGTGTTTGAGTTGAGGTTCATGGCCTGGCAGTATTCAAGTTACTGCCCAGGTCTGAACCTGGTCCTCAATGGATCTTACCTCCTAAAATTTGGCCAATAGGCTGGTCAGGATTGTGCCAGCACTCTTAATTGCTGGGCATGACCACCATCCTACCATAGCCTTCCCTAACTCCCTTCTATGTGCCTACACTTATACTTAGACTCTAAGTTCTGCCCCCATCCTATGAGCCTTGCTTTGGGACCTTGAGTTCCCTCTGAACTTGGACATTTGATGGCTGGCTCTTTCACACTGCACTATAATCTAATTCTGCAATGTATTTGGGGTGTAATCACTGCTCGGAGTCCATTTGAGGCTTTTGGGAACTTTGACACATTCCAAATAAGAGAAAGTCTTTGGAAATATGATCCTAGAAGTTGGTTTATCTCATATTCTTAGACCTTGAGCCTGAATTAGGCTCCTTGGTTATAGTTAAATTTCTGATGTAATTTTACCTTGCATGATTCATCCGGGTTGTAATAATTTATAATAACTTATGGGATATATAGTGGAAAGGGGAGGATCACTCATGCCATGCATGTGGTAGACATCATGCTTTAGGTATTTATTTCTGCAATCACAACTTGTTCTCCGCTTCTGCATCTGCATATAAAAATCCTGCCTATAAGTTTATGCACTTATATGTAGAGATCCTGCCTATAAGTTATTTCATTACTGCATATTGAATTCCTGCCTATAAGTCTATGCATCTACATATAGAAATCCTGCCTATAAGTTTTTTTGATTACTGCATTAGAAAATCCTGCCTATAGGTTATGCATTTCATCAGGAATTATGCATATAAGTTTCTGCATATAGAAATCATGGTTATAGGTTTCCGTACTTCTGCATATGCATACATCATTAGGCAAACAATCTATATGTTAAATTAATAACAAGTTGCATCCTAAATACCATGCCTATAGGATTCTTTCATCCTGATAATCGTTTAAAACCAACAACGCTTAGAAATCATGCTTATAAGAGTAACCAATTAAACCTGACTCGTCTCTTTCATCTACTAGTCTAAAATCAGTAGTAATGTCACTAATATCCCCAAAATTTATTTGTTTTCTAAAATCAGTAACGCTTCTTTAAATCCAGTATACTCCCACATGATTAGATATCATGCCTATAGGTTTCATCTAGGCAAACCAGTAGGTAATTGATTAACTGCATCAGTCCTTGATAATTACAACCAAGGGTAGGCCTAATTCGGACTTCTCATATGAGAAATATGTGATAAATCAGCCTATCCTAACACGTTAAATTTAATTCAGACTATAATCAGTATTTGAAGTCATGCTAGACAATTTGTTTCTTTAAGTGAGGAGGCATGTTTGAGCCTTCAAACTATTATGTTTTTCCCCTTAATTGCTTTGCGTGTTTTGTTTGTCGCATTAGAATTTTATACTTTTAAACTCTGAAAAGCCCAATTTCCTTCTCTTCTAAGACTAGTATTCCTAAATGCCTCCGGGATTGATAGGATGTGGACGGATAATAGCATGCAGTAAGTAACGATGCTATTCCGCATTTTAATACCTTAACGGGGTGGGAATGGTAGATATGGATACCATGACTGGTGCGCTAATACCATGTGTAGCCCCTCTTCTGAGGAGTGATTATCGGGTATTGCATTGACGTGATCCATATTATTCATAAACCTAGGATGACCCCTCACCCCTTCCCCTTACTTGTTTATCTTTTAGAATAAACAAATTGCTCAACTTTCAGCTTCTCTAACTTCTTTTACTTTAATTGCTTGCAATATCATGTGAAAACCTCCATCTTTTTGAGATTTCTATTTGCTTATTCATCATTCAAAGTCACAATTGTAGCATGGCCGGGAACCACACTAGTGGATCCTGACGGGTGCCTAACACCTTCCCATCGGATAATTTCTAGCCCTTACCCAACTTCCGATTTTCCAACTCAAATCCTTCTATAGTGTTCTAATACACTTTAACCATTAGGTGGCGACTCTTCAATTTGAAACCTAATTTTCAAAGGGGAACAAGTTGTTATCCAAAATATCATAAATCCGATTTTACTTTAGAAAGCGTGGGCATCGACAATGCACATAATACTAGTAATGTTTGTTATGAAAATAGCAAGGAGTTTAAATTGGTTTCAGATTTGCAATTTAAGATATAACAGTTCTTCCAAACCAATACAAATAATATAAAGTATTGCATTTATTTGCGGACCAAAGATTTTGCACAAGCAGATTCAACAATAACATATTACAATTGTAGTTAATGTGATACCATGGAGCATTTTAGGCCTTCTTGTCTTTAAAGTAGTTGAAAAAAATATTAATATTTTATGTGATCATTTAAAACAGTACCAATAATAATTTTAAAAGCTTCTATACTAAAACCGAAAAGTACATTAAAATTAAAATTTTAGTTGTAAAACTATAAGCGCAAACAATTTAAATGTTAACAAAGAATTTGACGTTTTGATAAATTTTAGTTTAAAAGTTTTTGTTCTGATTTTTTATCTCTAAATATTTTAAGCTTTAACATACTTAAAAAATCTCCAATAATTCTTTTTGCAAGAATAACAAAACCAAAGCCATAAACATAAATAATAAGCTAACTTAAGTAAAAATAAAAGAGTTAGAAAGTAAAGAAAACTAATAAAGTGTAATAGGAGAAAGTGACATGGTACGACGGTAGATTTTGAAGGACATGACCCTTGATAGGAAGGTTTAGAGATCAAGTATTAGGGTCGTATGTTAGACGATAGTAGAGCTTTCTTTACTTCATACTGGGGGTGAGGCGGCGTTGGATTAGGGCTGATCTTAGATGGCTTGCAATTTATGTTGAGTCCACACTATCCTTGCTATTTATCGTAGCCCCGGGCCTTGGATACTAGTTATTATTATTGCATGTCATTTATATTTTAGTTGTTATACTTCTGTTACTATTTCGGTTTTACTGGAGTTACTAGTGAATTGTCTTTTCTTGTTTTTATTTTCGTCTTTCTGAGTCGTGGGTTTATCGGAAACTGCCTCCGGATAAGGTCTGTGTATACATTACCCTCCTCGAATTTCAATTTGTAAGATTTTACTGGATAGTTATTATTGTTGATTTAGCTAGTAAATCATATACGGGGGCTTATAATATTTATTTCACAAATAAAGAATCGAACTTCGATAGGAAGCTTTTGCGTTTAATACTAAATTAACATTGAAAAACTCATAAACTAAAGTATAAAAAAGAAATTTGTCATGAAGTATATGGGAGAAGTGTCAAGCTTGGTTTATAGGGAACCGGTAGTCAAATATTTGAGGAAGCATAATCGGATGGTATAGTTTTGTAAAAAATGGAAAAAACTTGAGCAGGCATAAGCTCTCGTGATAACTTCAACGGTTCAACCTATTCGACCATTATATTGTTCCATAAGTCAAGTGTAAGAATGATTGAACATACTGCATGTCTAGACACACTTTGATTTCTTCTACTAAAAAATGAATGGAAACTCGCCAAGTAATTTAAGAAGAATGATGAATTGGTAATATTGACAGAATGATATTTTTGGAAAAGGGACTAATAATTGCGTTACGAAGAAAGACCAAACCATTTCCAAAATAATCCCTCTGTCCAAAAATTATGCATTTATAACAAATATTTATGTAATTCCAACTTATGTATTATTGAAAATCTTTAACGTAATAACCTCATAAAGTTGACAAGAGGGGTTGCTCTAATGGTAAGCAACGTCCACTTCCAACCGAGAGGTTGTGAGTTCGGGTCTCCCCAGGAGCAAGTTGGGAAGTTCTTGGAGGACGGATGCCGGGGGTCTATTTGGAAACAACCTCTCTACCCCAGGGTAGGGGTAATGTCTACGTACATACTACCTCCCCGGACCCCACTAATTGAGATTATACTGGGTTGTTGTTGTTGTGGTAACCTGACAAAGTAGACACATAGGTATATTTTTTAATTTAACAATTTAGTACTTTGTACATATCAATATTATTATTTCACTGTATTTTTGTTATTATCATGGCAACTTATTTGAACGATTAGTAAGTTTCCGCAGATTTTAGATGAATCACTGTATATATATCAGTCATCAAACAAGAAACATTTTTGTTCTCTGTTTGTCAACTAAATGTTTTTGGTTCTTTATCGGAATTAAGGAGAATCTCAACTTTCATTGCATGAAGGTGTATGTGGAAAAAAGGCAGAAAGTGTTGAGTTGTCCCACATCGGAGGGATTTGAGGTCCTTGGTCTCCTTATATGGTTTGGGCAATCCTCACCTCATAAGCTAGCTATTGGGGTTGAGTTAGGCCCAATGTCCATTCTTATCATGGTATCAGAGCCAGGCCCATCCCAATTATTATTACCGATGTTGGGCCCCCATTTATGTTGTCCACGCTTCAGAGATCTGGGCGTGAGGGGGGGTGTTGAGTTGTCCCACATCGGAGGGATTTGAGGTCCTTGGTCTCCTTATATGGCTTGGGCAATCCTCACCTCATAAGCTAACTTTTGGGGTTGAGTTAGGCCCAATGTCCATTCTTATCAGAAAGTTCATCATAAGATACGTTTTAAGTAAAAGGGCAATGTTGCTATAAGGCTGTATCCGGTTCCGGTTCTGGGTCTATTTGGGTAAACGGTTCCGGTTCTGGCGGTTCCGGTTCTGGCGGTTCCCGGTTCTGGCGGTTCCGGTTCTGGCGGTTCCGAGCCGGAACCGGAACCATACGGTTCCGGAACCACCCGGTTCCGGTTCTGGCGGTTCCGGAACCGCGGGTCTGGCGGTTCCAGGCGGTTCCCGGCGGTTCCGACTTTTTTTTTATTTTTAAATTAAATATCTTCTATAGTAGTGATTAGTATATTGTAGAATATATTTTTATATGGTGTACTATGTTGTTACTATAGCATATATTGTGTTTGGAAATTAGTATATATTCAAAATAAGTAGTGTATATTTTGTATATAAGTAGTATATGTTGTAGTAAAGTAGTATATATTGTATATAAATAATGTATATTGTGTAGTAGTTAGTATTAATAGTATTATGTGTTGTATGTTATATATTATATGTTATATAAATATTTTATATTCAAGGATTGATATAGAAGTAAAGACAAAGAAATATTAAGACAAATATATTCAAGTATATGATAAAAAGCATATTTATTGACCAAAATGGCATATCTTTCTTAGTCTTCCTTCCCCCAATGGAATGAGCACAACATGGTACTAATACCACCATTAAAAGGAAAAAAAACTAAAAGAAGACATGCCAATGTACAAGTTACATCATAATTTATGTATTATTTCTAACAAATCTCATAAAACCTTCAAGGTTTGGAGGTGGTTGTGTTGGCGATGGTGGAAATGAAGCTTGTTCATCACCACTTCCGGGTGAAGATGATTCTTGAGCAATTTCTGCTAGCATTTCTTCATAGCACTCATCTATTTCGGGTTGAGATTCAGCTAGCCCAAAGTTTCTTCTTTAAGAGCGGATCCAATCTCGGAAGAGCACTGATTTTTCCAAGCTGTCCCGCATCGACGCTCTATGATCTCCTATTTGTAGTCTGGCTTGACTAAATACGCTCTCCGATGCAACAGTTGACGCTTGAATGGACAGAACATCCCGAGCCTTCATAATATCATCATCTATTCTATCACCGACTGCTATATCATGTAGAAAATTAACATCGCTAAATTGAAAACACGGGTGATCACTATCAAGTATTCCTAAGTTTTCATTAGTATTTCTAGGTTGGCTACTAGTTTGAACTTGTTTATCTTTTCTAGGTCTGGGAGCCGGGGGAGGGGTAGGATTTTGGCTACTACTTTCACCGGATTTAGATGTACCTTTTCCGAACATTTTTTTCAATGAAAATGCCATACTAATTATAATTAAGGTAAATATCAACACACAACAAATATTCTTAGCACGTAAGAGTTGAAACGAGTTTACCGGATTGACGAACAACTTCTTGAAAATTGACAATCGTTGTAATTGAACACTTGAAAACTTCAATTCAACAACTTCACAATGTTTCACGAATTTGCAACAAAAATTAAGCACTTGCACAGAAAGATTGTAAGAGAGCTTGAGAGAGATTGAGTAAGATTGATGAATTGGTGAATTAAAATGAAAGAATGAGGGGGTATTTATAGTTGAGAAATGGGAAATTATGTAATTATATAAAGTTTGGGGTTAAATTAAATTTGAGGGGTCAAATGGCTAAATTTTAAAAATGCCAAACGGCTATTTCTGCAATACCAACGTTCTGATTTTCAGAATTTAAAAAAAAAAATTTTTTTTTTTAAAAAAAAATGGCCGTAGGGAACCGGATAGAACCGGAACCGGACCGATTCCGGCGGTTCTAAACGGTTCCAAACGGTTCCGCCAACGGTCCGAATTTAAAAATTTTTTTTTTTTTTTTTTAATATCGGAACCGTTTGGAACCGTTTGGAACCGCCTGAACCGGTCCGGTTCCGGTTCCGGTTCCGGTTCTGGCGGTTCCGGTTCCACGGTTCTAAAGGGTGGAACCGGCCCGGAACCGCCGAACCAGAACCGTATAACCGGAACCGTTTAGAACCGCGGAACCGCCAGAACCGCGGTTCCGATCTCGGTTCCGGTTCGGAACCGTTATTCGTACTGCCTTATGTTGCTATAGCAAAGGTCCTTTTCACTACAGGAATTAACTAAAACTACAAGAATAGTATATGAATGACAAAATCAAAACACTATTATAAATAATGAAGTACGTTTAAAATTTTATCCACACTGGCATATGTAGATATTTTATAAATAACGAAAAGTTATACTTGAATAATCTTAATTAAAGAAGAGTTCAATACGGTATTGGAGGTTTTTGATGAATCCAACTAAATTTTAAGAACATGTTCCAGTGCTTCGCCAAAAATCCATGAAAAATTTTAGGGAAATATTTTTCTTTTTTAATAAATCAGGTACTTAGATTTTTTAGGCTAGGAGGGCATAAACGTAATTTAACTTTTAATAATGCATAGATAGATATAGATAAAAACGCGGTATGTTTCATCAAAAGTAAGGCTGTTAAGTGTGGCGGTTCCGAACCGGAACCGGACCGGAACCGCGGTTCTGGCGGTTCCGGTTCCGGCGGTTCCCCGGAACCGTGATGGAGCGGTTCCACCCGTTGGAACCGCGGAACCGGAACCGCCAGAACCGGAACCGGAACCGGAACCGGACCGGTTCAAGCGTTTCCAAACGGTTTCATCCGGTTCCAAACGGTTCCGCAACGGTCCGATTTTTTTTAAAAAAAAATTTCTTTTTTAAAATTTCCAAACGGCTCTTTTTCAAAATTAGCCATTTGGAATTTTTAAAAATAGTCATTTGGCCCCCAAACTTTAATTTAACCCCAAACTTTATATAATTACACAATTTCCCATTTCTCAACTATAAATACCCCCTCATTCTTTCATTTTAATTCACCAATTCATCAATAACTCTCAAGCTCTCTTTCAATCTTTCTAGTGCAAGTGCTTAATTTATTGTTGCAAATTCGTGAAACATTGTGAAGTTGTTGAATTGAAGTTTTCAAGTGTTCAATTTCAATGATTTTCAATTTTCAAGAAGTTGTTCGTCAATCCGGTAAACTCATTTCAACTCTTACGTGCTAAGAATATTTTTGTGAGTTGTTATTTTGCTTAATTATAATTATTATGGCATTTTCATTGAAAAATATGTTCGGAAAAGGAAAATCTAAAATCGGTGAAAGTAGTCGCCAAATACTACCCCTCCCCCGGCTCCCCGACCTAGAAAAGATAAACAAGTTCAAAGTAGTAGCCAACCTAGAAATACTAATGAAACCTTCGGAATCCTTGATAGTGACCACCCATGTTTTCAATTTAGCGATGTTGATTTTCTACATGATGTAGCAGTTGGTGATAGAATAGACGATGATATTATGAATATTCTTTATCCTAATGCACCTATCTTAGAGGGAAATGAGGATGGTGATGATGACGAAACCCAAGCTCCGGTAGATTTAGATGATACACCTACTAGTCCTGCTACTAATGAACCGGAACACCCACCCATACAAACTCCCACTTTTAGTAGACAACCTCCTAAACATTCAGAAACTTCATTAGTTTGGCAATTTTTTATTCAACTAAGAGAACAAAATAAGGCTACGTGTAAATCTTGTGGGAAATTACTTGTGCATAGGTATAAAGGTTGGCCTCGCGCCACAGTTAAGGCCGACATTTATAAATTCAAGCATGAATATGAACAATACTTGCGTTATTTATTTACCCTTATAAGTAATCGTATGTCTATTACAACTGATATTGGTAGAAGTAATAATGATTGTGATTATCTAACCGTAACCAGTCATTGGATAGACGAAGAATGGACAATGCAAAAACGCATTATTGCATATAGAATAATTAATTCACGGCACACGGGTAAGTTTATTGCTAACACTATTTCAGATGTATGTAGATATTTTTGTTTTAGTGATAAAATAATGTCAATTTCCATGGATAACGCTAGTAGCAACACTAGTGCAATAGGTATTTTAACTAGAACACTTAATCCTGCTTTTACTAATATTTTCTATGTTAGATGTATATGTCATATTTATCATTTAATTGTTGGTGATGGTATGAGAATTTTATACATAGAAATTGAAAAGGTTAAATTCGCTCTTAATTGGATTTTTTATTCTAACCGTAAAAGTTGAATTAGAGAATACAACAACAACAACTACCCAGTATACTCCCACCAGGTGGGGTCTGGGGAAGGTAATATGTAGACAGCCTTACCCCTACCCAAAAGGGCAGAGAGGCTGCTTCCAAGCGACCCTCGGCGCATAGGACAGAATGAAGAGCTGCATTGGAAAACAAAGATAAAGTTAGGAACCAAGACAAGACAAAACACAATAACAAAACAAAGCATAAGTAATCCTGCAGAAATAACGTAAATGATTATGTAAACATAAGAAACATAAATACCGCCGCATGCGACAAATGTGACGAATATGGCCTTAGAGAAAGAAAGGTTCCTAAACCTTGCCCGACTAGGTGGAACTACATGTACGAAAGTTTAGTAGTGGCGTACGAAATAGAAACCCAATTAACGCTACTTATAATTCTCGGGGTTATGGGGAAGAAGATAATGACATGCTAACTAATCAAGATTGGACTAACGTTAAAATTCTTTTAGATTTTTTAGAACATTTTCATGTGGCTACAATTGCTTTATCTGGCCAATATTATCCAACTATTTCTAACTGTTTAGTTTATATTGCCGCACTTGCTAATTTGTTTGCTGATTTTAACGAGGGAGGGGAAATTTATGAAATTGCAATTACTGAAATGAAAAAGAAGTTTAAAAAATATTTTTTTCCAATCCCTCCTATATTTGGTGTGGCTGCTATGTTAAATCCTACTATGAAAGTAGGAGGTCCTAACTTTTGGTATTCTACTATTTATCAAGCTTTAGATCTTGAAAAAGAAGAAATGGCTGCACTATCTGATGCGAAAGAATCAATTACAGTGAATGCTCAAACTGTTTATAATGCTTATAAACATGCGTTAGAGCATGCTAGGCCTAATATTCCAACCCCTACTTCGTCCACATCACAGGCGTCTAAAAGAGATGCTGGCTTAATAGCTCTTAAATCGTGGACGGAGTTCAGGGGTACTCAAGGTGAAAATGTAGATGATTTCTAAATGAGCTTCAAATTTATTTGTCGCAGGGACTAGAGAATGAGAATACAGACGGCTCTTTCGACCTTTTGGATTGGTGGAAGGCAAGGGAAAAGCATTTTCCCATTCTTGCAAGGATGGCTCGGGATGTTCTGTCGATTCAAGCGTCAACTGTTGCATCGGAGAGCGCCTTTAGTCAAGCAAGACTACAAATAGGTGATCACAGGGCGTCGATGCGGGACAGCTTGGAAAAATCAGTGCTTTTTCGAGATTGGATCCGCGCAGAAAGAAGGAACTTTGGGCTAGCTAAATCACAACCAGAAATAGATGAGTGCTATGAAGAAATGCTAGCGGAACTTGCTCAGGAAACATCTTCACCCGGAAGTGGTGATGAACAAGCTTCATTTCCACCACCACCAACACAACCACCTCCAAACCTTGAAGGTTTTATGAGATTTATTAGAAATATACATAAACTATGATGTAACTTGTACATTGGCATGTTTTCTTTTAGTTTTTTTCCCTTTTAATGGTGGTATTAGTACCATGTTGTGCTTATTCCATTGGGGGAAGGAAGAATAAAAAAAGATATGCCATTTTGGTCAATAAATATGCTCTTTATCATATCCTTGAATATCTTTTGTCTCAATATTTCTTTGTCTTTAATTCTATATCAATCCTTGAATATTTATATAACATGCAATATATAACATACAACACAATATACTAATGACAATATTCTTTTATCAATATATACTACTTATATACAATTTATACTAATTACTAACTACAACACAATATACACTATTTATATACAATATATACTATTTAAGTACAATATATAATACTTATATACAAAATATACTCTACTTATACACAATATATATTAATTACCAAACACAATATATATTATACTAATAACATAGTACACCATATAAAATATATTCTACAATATACTAATGACTACTATACAAGATATTGATTTTAAAAAAAAAATAATCAGAACCGCCGGGAACCGTCGGGAACCGCCAGAACCGCGGAACCGGAACCGCCAGAACCGGAACTGCCAGAACCGCCAGAACCGCAGAACCGGAACCGCCAGAACGTGAACCGCAGACCCAAATAGACCCAGAACCGAAACCGGATACAGCCTTAATCAAAAGTACTCAATGTTTAAAGACCAATACTCCCTCCGGTCCAAAATAAGAAATTTTTTGGATGTTTTCACACATATTAAGAAATTTATCTTTTAGCATTAATTAACAATGGAATTAATAATATTAATATTTACTATCTCACATAAATATTCCTAACACATATTCTAACACTATCTATTCCAAGAACAATATAAAAAATAATAATTAATTCATTCTTGAAATTTGAAAAAATTACTTTTTTAGAATCAGAAAAAAGCTGAATATTATTTATTTTTGACCGAAAAGAGTAATTTATTACTTGTGAAAATTTGGGATGAGGCCTTTGCTTTAGCTGCCTAGTGCTATAGAATTGGGACATTTTAAATAACTTTGTAAATATTAAGGGTTTGCCATAGAAAATTTTGCTTTTTTCTAATTTTTATTTTCTTTTTAGAATCAGCGTTTAGTCATAAAATTTTTAAATTTTATTTGAAGATAAATTTTTGAATTTTTCGAAAAATTTCAAAAAACTACCTTTTTACAATTTTTACTTCAGAACACTTTTAAAAAATATTAAAAAAAAACAATATTATATTCATTTCCATAGGCAAACTAATTTTTAAATATTATTTTAATTTGAAAAAATGAAAATCATTTTTTTCCGAAATTTTGCAATTCTTGCCCATTAGGTGTCATAAATTCCCCAATGTTTGTATTGCGAATTTGCGAGGGAGCAAGTGCGTTTGATTTATTATGTCGTTCTCGTCCTAAAAAGATTTCAAATCTCGTTATTTACTTAACAGAAGAGAAACAGAATGCCATCTGAATGAAGGAAGGTTCTTTGGACGTGGAGAAAAACCAAGACAACGCCCATTTTCTAGAAAATTCCCAAAACCCTTTCTCCCCGTGAAATCATGGCTTCAAGCAACAAGAAAAATGGCGACTGTAGTAGTAGTAACTTGGGATCAAAGAAAAGAGTTGAAGAAACCCTAGACCATATCAGCCCGTTGCCGGACGCAATCCTTGTACAAATTCTCTCTCTTTTGCCGACGGAAGACGCCGTGGCATCGTGTGTTCTTTCAAAGAGGTGGCGTTATCTCTGGACTTCAATTTCTAATTTCCTTTTCGTTGATAGAAATTATAAGAAAGCAGAAAACTTCATGCAGTTTGTGGACCACGTTGTGACTCATTCCACTTGTTCCAAAATCAAAAGTTTCCAGCTCGATTTGGTGTTCTTCTTTGGATGGGGTTTTGATTTGAAAATCAGCCAATGGCTCAGCTTTGCTTTGGAAAGAAAAGTGGAAAATCTTGCTTTCTACTCACCTGTTGATCTCACTTCCGTAGCCTCTATCTATGTACAGTAGTTCGTCATTGATTACATTGGAGTTGAGCCGTTGGGTGTTTGATAAAGGACTAGTCATAGCTTGGAACTCTCTAAAGAGCCTAAAGCTGGACACTATAGAGTTAGACGATGACTGTGTTGTGAATTTACTGTCAGGTAGTCGTGCTTTGGAAACGTTGGAGTTGAGATTATTCAGAGGTTTTCGTCGTCTTGAAATTACTTCTTCAAATTTAAAGAAACTAATATTGGCAGGCTATCTGAACTTAACTGATGACGGAATTATGGCGTCTTTGGAAATTATTGCCCCACATCTTCAAGATTTGGAGATTTCAGGAGATCTTGGACATCTCATGTGTAGGCTAGTAAATGTCTCCTCTTTGATTACTGCTAGACTCACTTTTGAGATCACATGTATCGCTATGTTTGAAGACACTTGTGGTGATTATCATCAAGTTTCCAGAAACCTTGTTATGGACTATCTTGAAAAATTGAGTCATGTGACTCAGCTAAGAATTGGAAGTTGGTTAGCAGAGGTTTGTTTTTATGTCAAAAGACCTTATTCTCTATTAGATTTTGATTAGCAAAATATTGCAGAATGTAAACCTGAGAAAGGGAAGAGCCTTCAGAATCTCATACAATTATGAAATTTTTTATACATGAAATTTTCGGTGAAAATAGTTTTTTTTTTATGAATAATTGAATGGAATCCTATCTACTTTCTGAAGTTGGATATTTCTTAAAGTGGTTAGATGGTTAGATTTGTCGTAACACTACCTTTTTGTTGTGGATTGCTTTTTCTACTGTTGCTTCTTTCTCTATCCTTTACTAATTCATTGGGATTATTTCTCCAGGTTGTGTTCATGTTGCAACTTGATGGATTGCCACTTCGAGAATTGAGATGCAAATGTCTAACGCTAGAGATGAATGTGAGAAAGTATAGCTTGTATGGAGTAGCTAGCCTTTTGCGGATCTCGCCTCTTTTGGAGACACTAAACATACACATGGGAGTTGAGGTCCATATTTCTCTCAGTTTATGCTCTTCTTTCTATATCCATTTTTTACTTTCAAGTTTTAACATTTTAACAACCCCCCCCCCCCCCCCCCCACAAAGGTTCAAGATTTGCGGATTTTGAAAATCGTTCCTTTATAATACAATGGTACTGTGCAATCATTTTCCTTTTATCGGCTGTTCAATATTCCCATTAAGCTATAGACCTGCATTTGGTTCTGATTATATTTTTTGTTCCAGTTGATTAACTACCACTGCGGATTTGAGCTAAGGTATTTTGACAAAGGAGTAAATATCAATTTGCAGAATTGGATATCGAACATTGTGTTTCCCAGTCTTAAGACTGTTAAGATTGTTGTCTGCGAAGAGGAATGTTCGAACAACTGGTATAATCATAAGCTTTCCGAACTTTAAAAATTTCTACCAAACAATGCAGTAGTTTTGGAGAAGTTTGTTTTTGTAGCAAAGAGAAGAAGATGCTGCTATTGTTCAGAGCTCTGTGTCTTCCGATATTTTTGCCAACTTACCAAGGAATTGTTAGAGAGCCCAAGATCATCTAAGAATTTTGTGATTACTTACGAAGAGGCTACTTAGCGGGACTAGACTGGATATACTAGAAATGTTACCTTATATTGTAGCTTTTGATTTACTGCAGATGTAACTGTGAACTTGTGGCATTCCAAATGTAGTGGATGCTTTACGAGCCGTTGTTTGATGCACTCTAAACATTGCATATGCTGTAAAAGTGAATTGTGAAGTAAAAGTAAGAAAGAGAAGAGATCATTATGTTGTCACCCTTGCCGGGTTATTGTTGATTTAATTGTTATCTCCCTTGCCGGGATATGGATATTATTGATGTTGTTCCCTTACCGGGATTTAATTATTGACTTGTTGCTCCCTTGCTAGGATTAGCATCCCTTTCAATCCATTGGCCTCTATGATCTTTGATTTTAAGAATTTGAAGCATTCTCCTTCTCCCTCTGATGGTGCTATGGAATTATTTGGTGTTAGCATCTCCTTCTTCAAACCAATTCACCGTGGCTTTCTGTATGAGAATGTCATCATGCATCCCCATCTATCTAATGTAGTCAACTTGTCCTTTGTTCAGTTCAGTTCTGGTTGTATCATTACTGTTCATAAGATCCATTTGTTCAAGGTTTTTCATTTTATCTTCCCAATATTGAACTTGCTTAAAAACATTGCTATTGTCGTCTCTGGACCACTAAGTCAGTCTTCTACTCAATATTTTAAGGCTTAGATAAAGTCTCCAAAAAGAATTTCCATTGATATGATTTCTCCAAACTTCTTCAACTACCTGCAAAAACTTTGGTTGATTAGTCCAAAAATTTAAAAACTTGGAGTATTTAGGCTCCTCCTGGTTAGAGTGCTTGCATTGAATTAGAATAGGTCTATGGTCAAAGATAATTCTAGCTAAATGATTGACAATATTATTTTGAAAGATTTGGGACCAATCATCATTGATAAGTACTCTATCCAATCTCTTCCATATTCTTCTTGGCTCCCAATTGTTACACCATGTGTATTTTGGATTAACAAAACCCAGGTCTATCATACCACAATTTTTCATGCATTTTTTGAATTCTAGACTTTTGTTCATTCTGTGAGGTCTGCCACTTTTTTTCTCATCCGGATCTAAAATGACATTAAAATCACCTCCAATGCACCACGGACTGTTCACATGAAGATTGGTTAACTCAAGACTATTCCATAACTCTCTCCTTTTTTCATGAGTGCATTTAACATATACTGATGTGATGTAGAGATCACTGTTGGGAGTTCCATAATGCAATTTGATAGTAAGTTGTTGATCATGGTTGCTCAGAATAGTAGTCATCTTGTTGCCAGACCACATGATCCAAATCTGACCATTTGAATTAAAAATACAGTGTTGATAACCAAGGAACCTCCTGCACCTTTCTATTTGATTAGTACTAATAAAAGACTCCATAATAGCAACAAGTTCCACCTTATAGATGGAGATTAATTTTTTGAGCCTTGGTAAAGCTTTTTTGGTATTCACACCCCTAATGTTAAAAAAAATGGTATTTATTATGGGAACAATTGAGGCTAGCATGAGTGTCCTCCGTAGGAGTTGTAGTATGTTTGTTTTTGTTCTTCTTTATTTTTTCTTTTTCATTTACTTGGAACATATGATCTGGAAAGACTCATCCTTTAAATCAGTTTGTATTTGATCTTCGGGAACCATAAGTGTCACCGTATTAGGTGATGTCACCTCTATTTGTTTACCAGTCACATGTTTTAAGTTGGATTCAATATTAAGATCAACTACTATCTCAATCCCAGAAAGATTTTGAATTTTAGAAGGCACACTAGTAGATTCATTGACATAATCACTTAGGTTAAGGGCTCTCTTTTGAAGGGCCAAGCTTATTTCTTTGTTATGTTTATTCCTCAAGTTAGAGTCATCAGATAAGTTGTACATTGGTTTGAACAAGACTTTGGCTCTCTTCTGAGGAAGTTTTCTGTTTTTGCTTTTTTGATTTTTTTCCTCGATCTCTCCCTAATGTTGCTTGGTGGTTGTTGTAAGTGTTTATTAGACTTAGACTCATTATTTTGCATTCGACTAATTTTATTAACAGTCTGCTCAGTATTAGTTGCAGTTCCAGTTCCATCAATATTAGCAGATTCATCAACCTCAAATTCTTTATTTTGATCAAGTAGTTTCAAATTTTCAGTATAGATAGCTGTTCCAAGATTCTATTTTTCACTTTTTTTCTTTTGGTTGAATTGTGTTCTTGATGTAAAGCCTTATTAACAGTTTCAGGTTCAGCAGAAATATAATTTTTATTTTGATCAATATGCTCACCATGTCCAGCAAATTCAGCATATTCAACAGCCTTAGATTCTTTATGTTGATCACCTAGTCTCACACTTTCCCTATTAACAACAATACCGGTTTTTAAATTTTAATTCTTTTGTGTTTGATTGATTCTGTTTTTAGATTTCCCAGCATTGGCATCTGTTCTAACTTCAACAGGTTCATCAGAAACAGTAGTGGCAGTTTCACTGCTTTAATCAACTAGCCCAATATTTTTTCTATTAGTAAAAGTACCAAGTTTATTTCTAGATTCCATATTTTGATCCCCAAGTAGTCTATTGTAGGATTGTTAACCGGGCCGGGTCGGACCGGGACCGGACCGAAATGGTATAAATCGAAACCGGACCGACCCGGTTACTAAGAAGCCGGGTGGGATGGGTTAGAGGGGGGGGAGTTGGTCCGTTTGGAATTTTTGGAGTTGGAACCAGACCGGCCCGGTTTGACTGAACCGTACTGTGAACCGGTTGGACCGGCCCGGACCGACCCGGTTCAACGGTAATTTATTTTTGATTTTTTGAAATTTTGGGGCCCACATTACCGTTGGCAACGGTCCAGATCTGTTGGCCAACGGATATTTTTGCAAAAATGGCCTTTTTTGGTTATTTTTTTATATTTTTTAATTTACAATATTAACCCTTCTTAAAATCTATAAATACCCTCACCCTCTTCTCCATTTCTTCACTCAAAATTCTTATCTCAATCTCAATTCTCAAATTATCAATCTCTCTCTTCCCTTCAATTTGCAAGATTTCATATTCTAATTTTATAATTTCATTTGTCTCTCTTTTCCCGAATTTAATTTATCGCAATTTGTCATTCGGAATTTGAAGCTTGAAGTTCAAAATTGAAATACTTGCTTGACGTTTGTTCGTGGTAACACCGGATTTGCGTAATCAAGTGCTCAATTTATTGTCGATGTGGTGCATTCCCTCCAATTCTTTCTCTTATTTAAAATATTAATTGGATATTTAATTTTATCTTATACTTTCATTTTTACAATATGTTTAGTGCTACTAAAAGAGCGTGTAGAAAAGTTACTGGTAGGGGTGGAAATAAAAAAAAGAGGTAGTCCTATAGCTTCCGGTAGTAATAGTAATGACCCAATAACACATGTTTCTGAATCATCGCCTAATGATAATGTAGAGATTGATTATGAACAAGTACAAGAAGACTTTGGAATAGAAGATAATGAAATTGAAATAGAAGATGAGATACCACCTACACCTAGTAGTGGAAATGTTGGTAGTATTGGAGTTGGAGTTGCTAGTGCTACAAGGGGTAGTAGATCACCAGTGGCTCCGACTTCTAATCGTAAAAGAAGAAGTCCGGTATGGAAATTTTTTGAAATAATAGAAGGTACTAATAGAGTTAAGTGCAAACTTTGTAACGAAACTTTTAAACATTTGACCGGAGGAAATTTAGGGGGGACTGTGACACTGATTAGACCTATGATGTCTAACCATCCCATAGAATGGGGCAGTAATGGGGATGGAAATCAAACAACTATTAACCCTACTACTGGAGGTCTAGTAAAATATGATAAAATGAGGGTTCGTGAGGAATTAGCAAAAATGATTGCTTTGGGTTGTTTACCTTTTTCTTTTGCTTCTTCATCGTATCTTATTATGTATATTCAAAGGATTTTAGAATCCTTTATTTAAAGGTATTCCTAGAAGTACTTGTAGAGCAGATATCTTTAGACTTCGTGGACAATATCAAACATACATATGTTATTTGTTCAGTCACATTCCTTCTAGAGTATGTCTAACTTATGATATTGGTCATGCTGTTAATGAAAATGATTATTTGACAATTACATGCCATTGGATAGATGATAATACTTGTATGCAAAAACGTATTATCGCTTTTAAATATGAGGAAGATCAAAGTCATACTGCTACGTTTATAAGTAGTACAATTGTTGAAGTTGTTGAATTTTATAATCTAAACCAAAACATTTTGTGTATGTCTTTTGATAATGCTTCAAACAATAATGCCGCAGTTTCAATTTTAAAATTGCATTTACAATCACCTCTTGATGATATTTTTCATGTTAGATGTGCATGTCATATTTATAATTCAATTGTTAAAAGTGTCATTGATTTATTTTCAGTTGAGATTACTCATATTAGAAGAGCAGTTGGTGTTATTCAAGGAAATAATAGACAATCTAGAGTAAAAGAATTTAAGACTAAGTGTATCTAGTATAACCTTAAACCTATATTCATGCCAGACAAAATTGTTACTAGATGGAATTATATATATATATATTTTTAAAATGTTGCTACAAATATAGATTTCCTATAACTGAAGTTGCTAATGCACATTGTACTGATCTGATGTTGTTAAATTATTACATAAATTTTATACTGCTATTGTTGTGTTTTCTGGCTCATATTACCCCACTGTTACTATGCCTTTAGTACATATAGCTGAAACTTATTTGCTATTATCTAAATTTAATAAGAAAGAAAATATAAGGATGTTGTTGAAAAAATGCAAGCAAAATTCAAAAAATATTTCTTTTCAATTCCTCCGATTTACTTAATTGGTGCAGTTTTAAATCCTTCTATTAAAATGTCTAATTGTCACCAATTAATAAATGCTTTATATACTTACATGGAGATTGGAGAAACTGAAACCCCAAATTTATATGATTTTATAAACAAGCTAAATGAATATTTACAACAACTGTATAATTATTAAGCAAATGAATGTGATAGTATTGCTCCTGCTTCTGACAAAGATAATCCCGCTATGCAATGTAGCAGTTCTACTAATGTGGATGATGAAGGCCTTGATAGCAGTTCTACACCCGCCACTCATTGGGAAGCAATGCTTTGGAAGTGTTTGTATGTTTCAGAGATTGGATTAGATCGGAACGAAGAAATCAAGGAAAGGAAGATGTTGATAGCCCATAAGACGAGGAACTTGGAGATATATTAACTCATGGAAACCCATCCGAATTTAACTCCTTAGAAGAAGGTCAATCGGTTCATATTGATTATGATGAACTTGCTAGGGCGATGCAAAACATTTGGAATTACTACTTTACTAGTTTACTTGTTAGAAAAAATGTAAACATTTCATTTTCTACTTTTTCAATTTGAAATTAAGAAATAAAGTAGTACTTGCAATAAGTGAAATTTTTTCCCATCTTACTTGTATTCATTCGACTATTACAATTTACAAAGTATTAATATAATTTAATAGTTATACTACACACAATTCCAAAAATATATATATATACTAAGCCCGGCCCGGCCTCCTTCAACCCGTAACCCGTATGGTTCAATTATAACCCGAACTAACCCAGCCCGGTAAGAACACTTCACTGTGCAACCCGGCCCGACCCGTCACTGTGCAATCCGATTCTTGATGAAGCGGCGGATCCCTATTAAGATCCCGTTTGGATTAGCTTAAAAAAAGTGAGTTTTAAGTATAAGTGCTTAAAAGTATTTTTTAGGTGTTGGAGCTTATATTATAAATAAACAGTTAAATGTTTGGATAAAAGTACTTAAACTTAAAAAAAATTATTGAAGTGTTTAGTAAATAAGTGGTGGTAAGCACTTGTTTCTCTAAAATAACTGAAATATCCTTAAAGTTATTAATACTATAAAGAAAATGATTCTGATAATATTTTTCGTGTCATAGCTTCAAATTCTTTGTTAACATGTGGACTCATTGAAAATTTTGATTTAGAATATAGTTTCACCAATTTAAAAAATAGGGATTCAACAATAATCTTTTTTATTTAAAATGTTACGGAAACAACAACAATCTTTTTTTAAAACAAAACAAAGAGTTCGGGCAGTGATTGAATTTGGAAGGCACAAATTTAAAATGGCAAAGGAAAAGAAGAAAAAGAAAAGATTATGAAATTTGGAAAGCAGGGATTGAAAATGACGGACGAAAGGAGAAAAAGAAATGATTGGGTACTTTGGAAATTATACATAAGTATCAAGGATATCAATGTAAAATACTTGGTCAAATAGGGGTGGCTTTTAAACTAAAAAAAAGTTATGATTACCCAATTTATCACTTTTGGCATAATTTGAACCTTTTGGTTTAAAAGCATTTCACGTTTAAGCAGATTTTAAGTTTGCCAAACACCTCAATAAGTTAAAAAATGACTTAAAAGCTGGTTTGACCAGCTTTTAAGCCCATTCAAACAGGATTTAAGTCCTAAAATTTTATTTTGTGTAATACTTTTCCAATTTCTCGTAGGTCCTTAGCGTCTTTTTATTTATTTTTTATTCGGAAGAAGAGTCTAGAAGGGTCCCTATATTTAGGTTAATGGGTATCAGGCATTAGGCTTAATGACTAATCTGAATTGAGCCAAATATTGGGCTCTAAAACTCCTCAAATTGTGGTCCAACACCTTAATTGACTCCTTTTAAAATAAGATAAAAATAATACACAATGCAAAAGCTAATCCTAATCAATTAAACTAAACTAATTAAAACATCAAACTATTTTTGTATTTTCAAGATTATATTAAAAAGTAAAACATAAGGAACTTTTTTGTTTATTTTTTATTTAAATTTATAAAAGATACGTAAACTAAAATATTTTTGTTAATTTTATCTTTTTGTGACGAAGAGACAAGAGGGGTTGCTCTGATGGTAAGCAACCCCTACTTCCAACCAAGAGGTTGTGAGTTCGAGTCTCCCCAAGAGCAATGTGGGAAGTTCGTGGAGGGAAGGATGCCGGGGGTCTATTTTGGAAACAGCCTCTCTACCCAAGGGTAGGGGTAAGGTCTGCATACACACTACCCTCCCCAGACCCCACTAAGTGGGATTATACTGGGTTGTTGCTGTTGTTGTTGTTGTTGTTGTTGTGACAAAATAAAGTAAAAGAGTAAAAATAATTAAAATAAAAATATTAGGCATAAACAAAATATTTACATTCTAAAATATAAAAAATTTGGGAAAGGTCAAAAATCACATATCTACAATGAATTTTTTAGCTGAGGTGTCGAAAAAGATGATAATGATGAAAAATGAATCCAAAATAACATACCTGCTTTAATACCATATTGAATTCTAATACTATCTCATCAACAAATTTAAACTATTAGAAAGCAGACTTGTAATTTTTCTAATATAATTACTCCATATATTATCTGATTATACAATTTATTTACCTCTATATATTGAGCATGGAGATCTCACACTATCTACGAAAAGGCACACATGCATGTTGATACTCAATTTTTTCTGTATATTTTGTAGATGAAAAATATTCAAATAGTATATATATATATATATATATATATATATATATATATATATATATATATATATATATATATATATATATATATATATATATATATATATATATATATATATATATATATATATATATATATATATATATATATATATATATATATATATATATATATATATATATATATATAAGCATGTCCAAGTGTTTTATTATTTTTAAACCGATTTATTGCCTCATTTTAACGGTACAAAAACCAATAATTATTCTTATAATTATCATTTTTGGTGATTAATTTATTTTTTCCTCATATTTAAACCAAAATATAGCTAATGTAATTTTTTACACATTTTTACAAATTTATTTAGTATTTTTAAGACTAAATTGCACTTAATTATAATATTAGCACATTTTAAGAATTAATTGTGTTTATATTTACAAATTTAATTCTAGTATTTTTATTATAATATTTATATACTATTGATTAATTTATCACCTTCAAGTTATTTTCAGAAATCATTTACTAGTTTTATAAAATAAAAAGGGGAAAAGCGGCTATTGAAATACTAGCCTATTTAAATTTCAATTTTAGCCCTCAATTGACCTAATCCTAACCCCAAATTGGACCCGCCCAATTTAATTTTGATCCAACCCCCTAACCCATCTATTTAACCCGCCTAACCCCTTCTTTAATCCGGGTCGTTGATCATTTTGATCAACGGCCAGGAATGTTCCTTGCCTTTTTTAACCCACCAACTACACCCTAATCCCCTCATTCTCATCTGGTCCGCCAGCTTCAAACACTCTTCTCTCTCAAACTCTCTCGAAGGTTCTTCGAACCCTAGCCACCTCCTACCCTTCTCAACAGTACCTTCACCGGAATCCATAGCTTATCAGGCCATTGATGGTCTATACTTCCTCCTCTCCACCATTAGACCTTGATATTCAAGGTTTTGAAGCTCAACTTTGATGGTTCTCTTTCAGATCTTCTCAGATCTATGGATTCCATGGCTTCTCCGGCCATGCTATGACACATTCAAGCACGAGAAGCCCGATTCTTGACTTCTTCGACCTTTGATCTGACTTTTCCAAGCTTTTCTCATTTCTAGTGTTTTCTCTGAAACCCCAAGCTATTCAAGGTTCTTTATCTGTTTGTATTCTTATATCTATAATGTATTTACTGGACATTCAAAGTATTTTCCCCAAATTTTCCCTTTTCAAAATCAGTTGCTGTCGATTTAGGGTTTTTGAAAGGTTTTACAAAGAACAACTTTTCTGATTCTTCTTTTTCTTTTCTTCATATGTGTTTGTCTATATCATGCTCATGTGCTTTCCTTTTACCATGCGTATATTGTTTTTCTTCTTTTCATTTTTTACCATACAGGGATACTCATGTTGCTTTGTGTTCTACTCTGCCTCTAAAACTGGATCTGTATGTTAATCTTTATTAAATTTTCCTACATGTTCTTCGCTATACTTTCCAGTATTATTCTACTCTATGTGTTTTCTATTGAGTTCTTTGATTTTGTTTGCTCTACTGGAGTCTGTTTATGTTCTTGCTAAGCCGTTTCTATCTACTGTGGCTTAAGTTTAAACCACTTTCTTAAGATTCGATTTTTCTAAAACATGCTCTTTTATGCTATTAATCATCTTTCTTTATTTGTTGTTTCAAACCGGCTATTATATTTGTTTCTCATGAGGCTCTAAAACAGATCTTTGAAGTTTGATTCAATGGCTTGCCTTCTCATCTCTATGTCTGATTTGATTTGAAACCCTAGGATTTGGGGGGTTTTATTTAGCAAGTTTGATTAGATTAGGTTCTGCATTGGAACCCTGGACTCTCAGACTTACTTTGAGTCTACAAACTAAACTTATATCCCTTTACTTATGATTCTAAACCTTTCAATATTAGACTCTTTTCTTGTAACATGACGACCCCTTTTGTTTGATTTGTCTACTTTATATACGAGAAATTCTTCTTTCAAAAAGGTTTTGCCACTACTAATTGATTCTGAATTCCTCTAATGGGGTTTGATTAATTGTTGCTGATTTCTAATAAATTTGACCTTATTTACTTTTTCCTGACTTGGTTTATTCGAGAAAAACCTATAACTTTGATTTTACTAGCTGTCTGATTGATTCCCTTTCCTTATTTTTCACAAACCAAGTACCACTAGACTTTTGTCTTAAATAAATTTTATGTATTTTACCCTTTATGGAAATGTTGGAGAGAACATTCTGATTAGTTCTTTCCTTAATTGTCTTTACCCATTTGAAATCAGTGTCCCTTAATCAAAAGGATGTTGATTTCAATGTTATTTCCTTACCTTTTCTTACTTGCTTGCTACACTATAAAAGGGGGCACGACCCTTCTATATACAGAGGGATTTTTGAACACTTCAGTTTCAATATTTCTCACACTCTAAATTTCAATACTTTTTCAATACTCTACTCTCTTCTGAGGTTGTTGTACTGTTTGCTTGCAACTTGGCTTTTTAGGACTATTGTTTTACTTATTTGTTTCCCTGAAACTTGTATGTCTCGGTTTCGATTTTAGCTTTCTCCTACGTGTTTACTTTACAATTGCCTTACTCTATTCTACTTTGTTGTTTATGTTCAATATTGACTATGCATGTTCTTTTCTTCCATCTGTTTCTATTGTGAATCCCAACCCCTACTTCCTTCTATATGTTGAGTTGAGGTTCATGGCCTTGCATTATTCAAGTTACTGCCCAGGTCTGAACCTGGTCCTCAGTGGATCTTAACTCCTAAGATTTGACTAATAGGCTGGTTAGGGGTGTGCCAACACTCTTAATTGCTGGGCATGACGACCATCTTACCATGGCCTTCCCTAACTCCCTTCTATGAGCCTACACTTACTCTTAGAATCTAAGTTCTGCCCCATCCTATGAGCCTTGCTTTGGGACCTTGAGTTCCCTATGAACTTGGACATTTGAGGGCTGACCTTTCCACACAGCACTATAATCTAATTCTACAATGTATTTGGGGTGTAATCATTACTCGTATTCCATTTGAGGCTCTTGGGAACATTGACATATCCCAAATAAGAGAAAGTCTTCGGATATCTGATCATGGAAGTTGGTTTATCTCATATTGTTAGACCTTGAGCCTGAATTAGGCTTATTGGTTATAGTTTAATTTCTGATGTAATTTTACCTTGCTTGATTCATCCAGGTTGTAATAATTTGTAATAACTTATGGGATATAGTAGAAAGGGGAGGGCTACTCATGTCATGCATGTGGGTAGCCATCATGCTTTAGATATTAATTTTTGCAACCACAGCTTGTTGTCCGCTTCTGCATCTGCATATAGAAATCATGCCTAGAAGTTTATGCACTTATATGTAGAGATCCTGCCTATAAGTTATTTCATTACTGCATATTGAATTCCTGCCTATAAGTTTATGCATCTGTATATAGAAATCATGCCTATAAGTTTGTTTGATTACTGCATTAAAAAATGCCTATAGTTATGCATTTCATAAGGAATTATGCATATAAGTTTCTGCATATAGAAATCGTGATTATAGGTTTCCGTACTTCTGCATATGAATACATTATTAGGCAAACAATCTATAGGTTAAATTAATAACAAGTTGTATGCGCCTATAGGATTCCTGCATCCTGATAATCATTTAAAACCAACAACGCTTCGAAATCATGCTTATAAGAGTAACCAATTAAACCCGATTCGTCTCTTTCATCTACAAGTCTAAAATCAGTAGTAATGTCACTAATATCCACAGAGTTTATTTGTTTTCTGAAATCAGTAACCCTTCTTTAAAACCAGTATACTCCCACATCATTAGATATCATGCCTATAAGTTTCACCTAGGCAAACTAGCAGGTAATTGATTTATTGCATCAGTCCTTAATAATTACAACCAAGGGTAGGCCTAATTCGGACTTCTCATATGAGAAATATGTGATACATCAGCCTATCCTAACACATTAAATTTAATTCAGACTAAAACCAGTATTTGAAGTCATGCTATACAATTTGTTTGTTTAAGTGAGGAGGCATGTTTGAGCCTTCAAACTATTATGTTTTTCCCCTTAATTTCTTTGCGTGTTTTGTTTGTCGCATTAGAATTTTGTCCTTTCAAACTTTGAAAATCCCAATTTCCTTCCCTTCTAAGACTAGTAATCCTAAATGCCTCCGGGACTGATAGGATAGGGACGGGTAATAGCATGCAGTAAGTAACGATACTATTCCGCATTTTAATACCTTAACGGGGTGGGAAGGGTAGATATGGATACGATGACTGATGCACTAACACCACGTGTAGCCCCTCTTCCGAGGATTGATTATCTGGTATTGCATTGACGTGATCAATATTATTCATAAACCTAGGATGACCCTTCACCCCTTCCCCTTACTTGTTTATCTTTTAGAATAAACAAATTGCTCAACTTTCAGCTTCTCTAACTTTTTTTACTTTAATTGCTTGCAATATCATGTGAAAACCTCCTTCTTTTTGAGATTTATATTTGCTTATTTGTCAATCAAAGTCACAATTGTAGCATGGCCGGGAAGCACACTAGTGAATCTTGACGGGTACCTAACACCTTCCCATCGGGATAATATCTAGCCCTTACCCAACTTCTGATTTTTCAACTCAAATCCTTCTTTAGTATTCTAATGTACATTAATCATTAGGTGGCGACTTTTCAATTTAAAACCTAATTATCAAAGGGGAACGAGTTGTTTACAAAATATCATAAACGCGATTTTACTTTAGAAAGAGGGGCATCGACAATGCACATAATAGTAGAAATGTTTGTTATGAAAATAGCAAGGAGTTTAAATTGGTTTCAGATTTGCAATTTAAGATATAACAGTTCTTCCAACCCAATATAAATAATATAAAGTATTGCGTTTATTTGCGGACCAAAGATTTTGATAACATATTACAGTTGTAGTTAATGTGATACCATGGATAATTTTAGGCCTTCTTGTCTTTAAAGTAGTTGAAAAAAAATATTAATGTTTTTATGTCATTATTTAAAACAGTACCAATAATAATTTTAAAAGCTTCTATACTAAAACCGAAAAGTACATTAAAATTAAAATTTTAGTTGTAAAACTATAAGCGCAAATAAGTTAAATGTTAACAAAGAATTTGACATTTTGATAAATTTTAGTTTAAAGGTTTTTGTTCTGATTTTTTATCTCTAAATATTTTAAGCTTTAACATACTTAAAAAATCTCCAATAATTCTTTTTGCAAGAATAACAAAACCAAAGCCATAAACATAAATAATAAGCTAACTTAAGTAAAAATAAAAGAGTTAGAAAGTAAGGAAAACTAATAAAGTGTAATAGGAGAAAGTGACATGGTACGATGGTAGATTTTGAAGGACATGACCCTTGATAGGAAGGTTTAGAGATCAAGTATTAGGGTTGTATGTTAGACGATAGTAGAGCTTTCCTTACTTCATACTGGGGGTGAGGCGGTGTTGGATTAGGGCTGATCTTAGATGGCTTGCAATTTATGTTGAGTCCACACTATCCTTGCTATTTATCGTAGCCCCGGGCCTTGGATACTAGTTATTATTATTGCATGTCATTATATTTTAGTTGTTATACTTCTGTTACTATTTCAATTTTACTGGAGTTACTAGTGAATTGTCTTTTCTTGTTTTTATTTTCGTCTTTCTGAGTCGTGGGTTTATCGGAAACTACCTCCGGATAAGGTATGTGTACACATTACCCTCCTCGGATTTCAATTTGAAAGAATGATTGAACATACTGCATGTCTAGACACACTTTGATTTCTTCTACTAAAAAATGAATGGAAACTCGCCAAGTAATTTAAGAAGAATGATGAATTGGTAATATTGACAGAATGATATTTTTGGAAAAGGAACTAATAATTGCGTTACGAAGAAAGACCAAACCATTTCCAAAATAATCCCTCTGTCCAAAAATTATGCATTTATAACAAATATTTATGTATTTCCAACTTATGTATTATTGAAAATCTTTAACGTAATAACCTTATAAAGTTGATAAGAGGGGTTGCTCTAATGGTAAGCAACGTCCACTTCCAACCGAGAGGTTGTGAGTTCGAGTCTCCTCAGGAGCAAGTTGGGAAGTTCTTGGAGGGACAGATGCCGGGGGTCTATTTGGAAACAACCTCTCTACCCCAGGGTAGGGTAAGGTCTGCGTACATGCTACCACCCCGGACCCCACTAATTGAGATTATACTGGGTTGTTGTTGTTGTTGTGGTAACTTGACAAAGTAGACACATAGGTATTTTTTTTAATTTAACAATTTAGTACTTTGTACATATCAATATTATTACTATCTCACATAAATATTCCTAACACATATTCTAACACTGTTTATTCCAAGAACAATATAAGAAAAAATAATTAATTCATTCTTGAAATTTGAAAAAATTATTTATTTTTGATTCATAAAAAACCTATAAAATTTTTTATTTTGAACCGAATAGAGTAGTTTATTACTAGTGAAAATTTGGGATGAGGCCTTTGCTTTAGCTGCCTAGTGCTATAGAATTGGGACATTTTAAATAACTTTGTAATTATTAAGGGTTTGCCATAGAAAATTTTGCTTTTTTCTAATTTTTATTTTCTTTTTAGAATCAGCGTTTAGTCATAAAATTTTTAAATTTTATTTGAAGATAAATTTTTGAATTTTTCAAAAAATTTCAAAAATCTACCTTTTTACAATTTTTACTTCAGAACACTTTTAAAAAATATTTAAAAATAACCAAAATTATATTCATTTCCAAACACAAATTAATTTATAAATATTATTTTAATTTGAAAAAATAAAAATTGTTATAAATAGACTTCTATTTAAGGTGAATGTCTATAATTAGAGAGATTCTAGAGTTTTATTCTTGATAGCTAAGTCACTACCTCCCTATAAATAAAGGGGCCTTCTACCATTGTAAATCATCCCTAAGTATCAATAAGAATACTCCTCTCTCTCTCTCTCCCTATTCTCTCTATATTGTTCTTGTCTTTTATATTATTTCATAACACGTTATCAGCACGAGTCTCTAACCAATTGAAATTTTCGATTGTCTTAACTTTTGTTTGTGTAGGGTTTCACATGAGGTTCTGCCGTAACCAAATCCCGAAATTTCTATACGAAAAAAAAAGGAGGAAAAGAAACGAAAAACAAAGAAAAAAAAAGGGAAACAGTGGAAACGAAAAACAAAGAAAAAAAAAGGAAACAGAAACGGAAGAGAGAAAAGGAAGAAAACAGAAATAGAAAACGTGAAAGAAAGATTGGAAACAGAAATTCGAGATTTCGATCTCGGTTCCGTGTTCGTGATTCTAAAAGGCACGAGACTCTACCGTCTCAAGAATCTTCTTGAGAAAATTAAGGTAAGTATTTTACTTTTCTCTTTCAAATTCTTGAAATTCTACGATTTGATTTCATATACAAACAAAGACAAAATCCGTCCAATTGAATTTGCCCCATTCCCTTTAGAGAATGTGGTAGCAGTATGTGATAAGTCTGAAAGAAGATAAAATCCGTCCAATTGAATTTGCTCCATTCCCTTTAGAGAATGTGGTAGCAGTATGTGATAAGTCTGAAAGAAGACAAAAATTATTACCGTGAAGGTATCAATGGATGTGGACGTGGCAATAGACGAAATTATAACCGTCATTATTGTAATGAGAACAATAAGGATTCTCAAAATAATCTTTCACTTTATGAAAGTAATATTTGACATGAGATTGTGTATAGCACATACAGATGATTATGATCCATTCCCTGAAGTGAATGTGATAATTCTAATAGAGCCCGTAAGTATGAACACGCTCTTGATGTAATTTTGTTTCATGTCTGACATTATAAAAGGAAAGTTCGTTGCCTTAGAAATTTCGGGCAAGAACTATATGACATGGGTGTTGAATGCTGAAATCCATTTGGATGCAATGGGTCCTAGAGACGCCATCAAAAACAGAAATAATGCATCCACCCAAGACTATGCTAAGGCCTTGATTTTCTTGCGCCATCACCTTGATGAAGGTTTGAAACTATGCTAAGGCCTCGTTTTTCTTGCGCCATCACCTTGATGAAGGTTTGAAACTATGCTAAGGCCTCGTTTTTCTTGCGCCATCACCTTAATGAAGGTTTGAAACTGTGCCAATGGCCTTGATTCTCTTGCACCATCACCTTGATGAAGGAAGATGGAATTGTTTGATTTTATTTCACTTATTTGTAATAGTTAGTGAATAGACTAATATTCATTAATATCAGCTCGTATTAGTTAGTTCATGATATAATGTTAGTATTAGTTCGTTAGAATGTTTCTACATGCTCAAATTTCAATAATATTTTTATTTTCAAGTAGAGGTAATCGACTAACCTAACAGTTAGTCGATTATCTAATATTTCGCATTAAAACTGCAAAACAATCGATTGTCAATGTTCAACAATCGATTGTCAATGTTCAAGAATCGATTGTCTATGTTTAACAATCGATTGCCTTAAGACAGTGTGCTCTGGAATTTTTCAAAATAGCCAACAATCGATTGTCTATATTTAACAATCGATTGTCTTAAGACAGTGTGCTCTGGAATTTTTCAAAATAGCCAACAATCGATTATCTATATTTAACAATCGGTTGTCTTAAGACAGTGTGCTCTGGAATTTTTCAAAATAGCCAACAATCGATTGTCTATATTTAACAATCGATTGTCTTAAGACAGTGTGCTCTGGAATTTTTCAAAATAGCCAACAATCGATTGTCTATATTTAACAATCGATTGTCTTAAGGCAGTGTGCTCTGGAATTTTTCAAAATAGCCAACAATCGATTGTCTATATTTAACAATCGATTGTCTTAAGACAGTGTGCTCTGGAATTTTTCAAAAATAGTCAACAATCGATTGTCTATGTTTAACAATCGATTGTCTTAAAACAGTGATCTGGAATTTTTCAAAAATTGTCAACAATCGATTGTCTATGTTTAACAATCGATTGTCTTCAAACAGTGTAATCTGGAATTTTTCAAAAATAGTCAACAATCGATTGTCTATGTTTAACAATCGATTGTCAATGCTCAACAATCGATTGTGCGTGTTTAACAATCGATTGTTTTAAGAAAATGCTTAAACTGAAATTTTCAAACTGCATAGTAACGATTATGGAAAACATATAATCGACTATCTGATTTAGTTAGTCAACTGACCTCAGCAGATTTTGAAAATATTGTTTAAATGTGAAACAAAAAGTTGTTTATTCTCATGTTCGTATATTTTCTTTTGTATGCCAAACCATGGGAAGTAAATTGATTGAAGGCTCTGGAAGAGCAACTGTAACTCTGCCCAAAGGCACGACATTTATCTTAGAGAATGCAATATTCTCCTCCAAGTCTAAGAAGAACTTGTTGAGTTTTAATGATATCAATCAAAATGTTCTCCTCCAAGTCTTAAAGGAACTTGTTGAGTTTTAAAGATATCATTCAAAATGGATATCAGATTGAGACAATACATGAGTATAATCTTGAATGCCTCATTTACTCGTGAAAACAAGGCTGCCCACTTCGGTTTGGGGTCACGCCATTTTGCATGCAACAATGCTAGTTCGTCGGCTGCCCACTTCGGTTTGGGGTCACGCCAATTTGAATGCAGCAATGCTAGTTCGTCTCTGACTGACGAATTGACACAAATATTCCCCGTTGCAATTGGTTTTGGGTCATGAACCTAATATATCCCATTTAAGAATCTTTGGATGCGCAGTATATGTGCCTATAGCACCACCATCCCGCACCAAAATGGGTCCGCAAAGAAGGTTAGGAATATATGTTGAGTTTGAATCGCCCTCCATTAATTCGCTACCTCGAAACATTGACAGGAGATTTGCACGATTTGCAGACTGTCAATTTGATGAGACACTTTTCCCAAAATTAGGGGGAGAAGTTGGTGAAACCAAACGGGAAATTTTGTGGAAAAATGCATCATTATCTCATATTGATCCACATACCTCTATTTGTGAAAGAGAGGTACAAAAGATTATCCATTTGCAAAGAATAGCAAATCAAATGCCTGACGCATTTATGGACTTGAAAAGGATAACGAAATCCCACATCCCCGCGGAAAATGTCCCAATCCGTATTGATGTCCCTGTTGGACAATCATCTAGTGTCATATCCAACGAGTCAAATGCACGCCTGAAGCGTGGCAGACCATTAGGTTCCAAAGATCGAAATCCTAGAAAGAGGAAAGCAAATGATCAAAATGACACTACGAAAGAATCTCATGAGGAAATTCATGATTTAACAAATTCTGAGATTCATGAAAAATCCATTAAGCCCGAGGCTCTGGAAAATACGGAACTATCCATAAATCCAATCAATATTGAGGCAAATATTAATCGAGTGGATATAGTGGTGGATAATGTCTTTGCTTATAATGTCGCATCTAGCATTATGCAAGAATGTGAGGATCTCGAACCTCAATCTGTTGAAGAATGTCGAAAAAGACATGATTGGCCAAAGTGGCAAGAAGCAATTTAACCAGAATTGAATTCGCTGGCAAAACGTGAAGTTTTTGGCCCTATAGTTGAAACACCTAATGGTGTTAAGCCTGTTGGCTATATATATGGCATGAATGATCGTTGCTCACGTACTTATTGTACGCCAAAGTATTTTGGAAATATGACTATTAAAGGACAACGATAATGCAAGAAACATATCTTGCATATAAGTTTGACATGACGATAATGGTATTTCTCTTTAAGAAAGATATTCACCACATGGATGTTGATGAATCTGTGGTAGTACAAAATTAATTGAGAGCTCTAGAAGAGCCAATTATTACTATGTTGGAGAAACACAATTGAGTATTGTGCTGTAGTAAGTCTCAAAGAAACTTATTTAGTTTCCAAAGTACACGCGAAACCGATTGATTATATTGAGACTATAAATAAAGGAAGGATTTGATATCTCCTATTACTACAACTTGTAGCGGGGTAATTTGTATATGAAAAGCTACCCGCTTTGTTCTCCAGTTTGTACTACACAAACGAAAGAATGCCACAATAAAGTGGATATCTATTGGTATAAAAACCCATGTCATAATAAACCTGAAGTTTATTGATAAGTGCACATGTCATGGTGTAAATTTGAAGTTTAGCAATATTGATAATTTATTCAGTTGGCATTCGTGTTAGCCATCTCATTTTAAGTATGATGTGCAAATTCACATAGGTGAATATTAAAGAACTAGAAAGTTCTTTACGAATTCTCTTGTATCACTTGTTCTCATTAATGAACTGACCAACTCAAGAGTTCGGGTTGAAGCCCATAATTTCTGGAAATATCAAAGGAGAATATGGGCCCATTCACCTGCCATGTATACCACATATGATGCATCTATGAAATGGTTACATGCGCAATTGTTATTAACCCGCAGCCTGGCCGGTGCTTGCGAGGTAAATTGCTCAGTAATCTAACTTCGAACATAATTTCCAGATTCTCTACTCAAGATAGTTCATCTTGATAAGTTGGTTTATATCAAAGTTGGTTTAGCAAGATAATTATTGAGTGCTTCCACTTAATAGCTAAACTGTTTCTTATGAGAACAAAGTTATATATATCAGTTTGATATACGTTGTATACGAGAGTATATTATATTCTCCCCTCACAAGTGGTTCAGGGTCAGGAACCAAATAATTTCATCTTATTATTAATGTGCTGTGTATATTGACATGATAATGCACAAAGATGATTTCCCAAAGTTGAGGAAACAAGTTAGCTTTTCTAACATGAGGGGGAGACATGATAAACAATTGAGAAAAGGTTACATGGGAAGAATTATCATTTGTATATGTAGATCCCCGAATATCATGATATGAACCTGAAGTTCATAAAATGGATAATTCAATTGCAACATATTGCAAAGCATGCTATACGCATTTGCTGACCCAAAGAAAGTGACTATATTCTCACTAAAAATGCTCATATTAAGTCCCAGAAGGACAAAGTCTTTGATACGCTTAAAGCTTATAGACAAATACTTGATTCCATGTGAAAGACATGTAGATTTGGACATGTAGTTCAAATACTTGAGAGTATAAAAGTCAAAGGTATGTATAATCAGTTTTCGATATCTTATTTGTTTAGCTTGACGTGAAAACTTGATATGCATCTAAAGTCTATTATGTGACTTACATGACTTAACTTGAAAGATTTAAGTTGCTTGAAGCATATGCAATTCTTGGTCCTGAAGTACCACATCCCAAGTACAATTTGTGTACATATGAATCTTGCTATAACTATAAGCATGATGGCATTGAGAATACATCTATGAAGATATTGAAGAGTCATTTCGCGACATTATATGAAGATGTTCATATCTATCAAGAATGATGATTTTAAGGTGCGGAATATTTGTTCAAGTCAATATGGTTGATTTATTTATCAAATATCTACCAAAGATCGTTTTGAAGATGATGCACAAGATTGGAATGCAAATGCTCAAGGATATAAATTGATGTTCTTATTAGGGGGAGTTAATGCGCGTTGCACTCTTTTTCCCTTACAAGGTTTTGTCCCACTGGGTTTTCCTTGCGAGGTTTTTAACGAGGCAACCAATAGGCGCATATTCAAACATGTGTACTCTTTTTCCTTCTCTTTAATTTTTCCCATTGGGTTTTGGTTTTAAGGTTTTAGCGAGGCACATTGTTGAATAGACATTCAAGGGGGAGTGTTATAAATAGACTTCTATTTAAGGTGAATGTCTATAATTAGAGAGATTCTAGAATTTTATTCATGGTAGCTAAGTCACTACCTCCCTATAAATAAAGGGGTCTTCTACCATTGTAAACCATCCCTAACAATCCCTAAGTATCAATAAGAATACTCCTCTCTCTCTCTCCCTATTCTCTCTATATTGTTCTTGTCTTTTATATTATTTCTTAACAAAAATAATTTTTTTCCGAAATTTTGCAATTCTTGCCCATTAGGTGTCATAAATTCCCCAATGTTTGTATTGCGAATTTGCGAGGGAGCAAGTGCGTTTGATTTATTATGTCGTTCTCGTCCTAAAAAGATTTCAAATCTCGTTATTTACTTAACAGAAGAGAAACAGAATGCCATCTGAATGAAGGAAGGTTCTTTGGACGTGGAGAAAAACCAAGACAACGCCCATTTTCTAGAAAATTCCCAAAACCCTTTCTCCCCGTGAAATCATGGCTTCAAGCAACAAGAAAAATGGCGACTGTAGTAGTAGTAACTTGGGATCAAAGAAAAGAGTTGAAGAAACCCTAGACCATATCAGCCCGTTGCCGGACGCAATCCTTGTACAAATTCTCTCTCTTTTGCCGACGGAAGACGCCGTGGCATCGTGTGTTCTTTCAAAGAGGTGGCGTTATCTCTGGACTTCAATTTCTAATTTCCTTTTCGTTGATAGAAATTATAAGAAAGCAGAAAACTTCATGCAGTTTGTGGACCACGTTGTGACTCATTCCACTTGTCCCAAAATCAAAAGTTTCCAGCTCGATTTGGCGTTCTTCTTTAGATGGGTTTTAGATTTCAAAATCAGCAAATGGCTCAGCTTTGCTTTGGAAAGAAAAGTGGAAAATCTTGCTTTCTACTCACCTGTTGATTTCACTTCCGCATTGCCTCTATCTATCTACAGTAGTTCGTCATTGGTTACATTGGAGTTGAGCCATTGGGTGTTTGATAAAGGACTAGTCATAGCTTGGAACTCTCTAAAGAGCCTAAAGCTGGACACTATAGAGTTAGACGATGACGGTATTGTGAATTTACTGTCAGGTTGTCGTGCTTTGGAAACGTTGGAGTTGAGAATATTCAGAGGTTTTCGTCGTCTTGAAATTACTTCAAATTTAAAGAAACTAATATTGGCAGGCTATCTGAACTTAAAAGATGACGGAATTGAGTCTTTGGAAATTATTGCCCCACATCTTCAAGATTTGGAGATTTCAAGAGATCTTGGACATCTCATGTGTAGGCTAGTAAATGTCTCCTCTTTGATTACTGCTAGCCTCACTTTTGAGATTATATGTATCTCTATGTTTGAAGACACTTGTGGTGATTATCATCAAGTTTCCAGAAACCTTGTTATGGACTATCTTGAAAAATTCAGTCATGTGACTCAGCTAAGAATTGGAAGTTGGTTAGCAGAGGTTTGTTTTTATGTCAAAAGACCTTATACTCTATTAGATTTTGATTAGCAAAATATTGCAGAATGTAAACCTGAGAAAGGGAAGAGCCTTCAGAATCTCATACAATTATGAACTTTTTTATACATGAAATTTTCGGTGAAAATATTTTTTTTTATGAATAATTGAATGGAATCCTATCTACTTTCTGAAGTTGGATATTTCTTAAAGTTGTTAGATGGTTAGATTTGCCGTAACACTACCTTTTTGTTGTGGATTGCTTTTTCTACTGTTGCTTCTTTCTCTATTCTTTACTAATTCATTGGGATTATTTTTCCAGGTTGTGTTCATGTTGCAACTTCATGGATTGCCACTTCGAGAATTGAGATGCAAATGTCTAACGCTAGAGATGAATGTGACAAAGTATAACTTGTATGGAGTAGCTAGCCTTTTGCGGATCTCGCCTCTTTTGGAGACACTAAACATACACATGGGAGTTGAGGTCCATATTTCTCTCAGTTTATGCTCTTCTTTTTGTATCCATTTTTTTACTTTGAAGTTTTAACTTTTCCCCACAAAGGTTCAAGATTTGTGGATTTTGAAAATCGTTCCTTAATAATACAATGGTACTGTGCAATCATTTTCCTTTTATCGGCTGTTCAATATTCTCATTAAGCTATAGACCTGCCTTTGATTCTGATTATATTTTTTTGTTCCAGTTGATTAATTACCACTGCGGATTTGAGCTAAGCTATTTTGACAAAGGAGTAAATATCAATTTGCAGAATTGGATATCGAACGTTGTGTTTCCCAGTCTTAAGACTGTTAAGATTGTTGTCTGCGAAGAGGAATGTTCGAACAACTGGTATAATCATAAGCTTTTCGAACTTTTAAAAATTCTACCAAAGAATGCAGTAGTTTTGGAGAAGTTTGTTATTGTAGCAAACAGAAGAAGATGCTGCTATTGTTCAGAGCTCTGTATATTCCGATATTTTTGCCAACTTACTAAGGAATTGTTAGAGAGCCCAAGATCATCTAAGAATTTTGTGATTACTTACGAAGAGGCTACTTAGCGGGACTAGACTGGATATACTAGAAATGTTACCTTATATAGTAGCTTTTGATTTACTGCAGATGTAACTGTGATCTTGTGGCATTCCAAATGTAGTGGATGCTTTACGAAGCCGTTTTTTGATGCACTCTAAACATTGCATATGCTGTATTTTTCTTGGGTGAAATTTTGGCTTGATTATTGGATGGATAAATTTGTTCAACGATTACTGACTACTAAACTATGTTTAGTGTTTGCTTATTTTGTTTGTTGGCTATTAAATTCACTAAACTGTGTATGAATAATATACATTAAGTTCTCTTAATGTTGTGAACGGATTAATGTTATGTCTTAGTTATCTGAATTAATGTTTATTACTGTGATTATCTCGTGCCTGCTTAATTTGGAGAGGTTTTTCTTGATGTCAAAAGGGAATAGTAGGTGAAACAGCTAGGTGGAGCTTCATATGAAATAGGTATTAGTTTACATTACCGGTAATCAAACACAACAACAACAACCCAGTATATTCCCATTTAGTGGGGTCTGGGGAGGGTAGTATGTACGCAGACCTTATACCTACCCTTGGGTAGAGAGGCTGTTTCCAAATAGCAGACCTTATACCTACCCTTGGGTAGAGAGGCTGTTTCCAAATAGACCCTCATCATCCTTCCCTCCAAGAACTTCCTACCTTGCTCTTGGGGAGACTCGAACTCACAACCTCTCGGTTGGAAGTGGGGGCTGCTTACCATCAGAGCAACCCCTCTTGTCTTAGTAATCAAACACACTAATATGATAATGAATTTTACTCTGGGATTAAAACATCATGGTTGCTTGGTTACTCGTGAACCTTTTACAAAGAGTGCAGATATAGAGGCAGGGGCGGATGCATATGGGTGAAAACGGTATCTTACCGAAAAAAATATTAAATATTTACACTAATATTCTACAAAAATAAAGTAATATATAGTACTGACACCGCTTTCAGAGAATACATCTTGATCCGCTAGTCAAGCTAGTATTTGTGCTCGTAAAGGTCGTACGTTTGAATCTGCGAGCATTTTTGTTACAAATTTGAGGCTAAAGAGAGTTGAACCTACACTTCCTTTTGCAATAAAATATTAAAAAAAGATATTGTATAGTCGCCCTAAAATTAATAACTTCGACACGCACAATATATGTATGTTATATATAAATATTCTTTAAATTTTATACATTTTTTCGGCTATCGAATATAAATAATTTCTGACGCAGGCTGAAAGTAAAAAAAGCCCAATAATATTTAACTAAATCATTGGATCAAGGCTTACAACTTACGGGAAAATGTTATTAAGTAATACTTTTTTTATTTAAGAAAATGTGATACCGTTTACAAAAAATTCTGCGTATGCACTTGTCTACAGTTCTGATAATTTTTTTTATTTATAAAACATTGCCCAGACAGACGTTTAGGTTGTGTTGTGTTCAAAAAAGTGCAAGAATGGGGCTAGATCTGACCTCACAAAATACAACAACGGTGATGCAATCACCCAAAAAAAAAGGACAGGAGGTTCATATATATACACCCCCTTCCTTATATCTATGAATAACATTAACTAACAAAGAAATTAGATTTTTTGTTATAAAATAGAAGTCTATTTAGAGTGAATGTCTAAGAGTTTTAGCTTAAAGCTAAGTCATTCCTCTTCCTATAAATAGAGGGGTCTTACCCCATTGTAAATACACCCCTAACAATCTCTAAGTATCAATGAGAATACTCCTCTCTCTCTATTCTCTCTATTGCTCTTGTTCTTGTATTATTGTTCTTGTCTTTATATTATTCCATAACACGTTATCAGCACGAGACTCTACCGTCTCAAGAACCATTCTCGAGAAATCTAAGGTATTTCCCTCTTCCTAATTTAATTTTCGATTATGTCTGACATTACGAAAAGAAAGTTCGTTGCCCTTGAAATTTCGGGCAAGAACTATATGACATGGGTGTTGGATGCTGAAATCCACTTAGATGCTATGGGTCTCGGAGACACCATCAAAGATAGAGAAAAAGCATCCACCCAAGAATGTGCGAAGGCCTTGATTTTCTTGCGCCACCACCTTGATGAAGGTTTGAAGATTGAATATCTCACCGTCAAGGATCCACTCGTCTTGTGGAACGGCTTAAAGGAGAGATATGACAACCTGAAGTTGGTCACTCTGCCACAAGCACGATATGATTGGGCTCATCTGAGGCTCCAGGACTTTAAGTCCGTTTCTGAATATAATTCTGCTATGTTCAGAATTACTTCCAAATTGAAGCTATGCGGGGATAATATCTCCGATTATGATATGCTTGAGAAAACGTTTACAACGTTTCATGCCTCCAATATAGTACTGCAACAACAGTACAGAGAGAAAGGCTTTACAAAGTACTCTGAACTGATTTCTCTTCTACTGGTGGCTGAGCGAAATAATGACCTGCTCATGGGAAATCATGAAAATCGACCCACTGGGTCTACACCACTGCCTGAAGCAGATAAGGTGCACTCTCATTATGCCAAACATGAAAAGGACCATGGTCATGGTCGTAAACGGGGTCATAGCCAGGGACGTAGACAAGGAAGAAATTCCAAAGAAGTCCGTCACCCCCGAAGAGAGATAACCGCCGAAAGCAGAAACGGGGTCATGAAGATCCTAAGGAAAATGGTTCAGAAACTATATGTTATCGTTGCGGTGGGAAAGGGCACTGGTCAAAGACTTGCCGTATACCAAGACACTTGGTTGACCTTTATCAAGCATCTCGAAAGAGAAAAGGCCCTGAAACAAATTTTGTCTATGACGATAATGGGGACATCACCCACCTGGATGTGGCAGACTTCTTTGAGCAACCCGAGGGGAAAATAGACCACCTAATCGGCGATGGGTCCGTGATGAAAGAAGATGGAGTTATTTGATTTTGTTCTACTTATTTGTATTAGTTAGTGAATAAACTAATAGTCATTAGTATTAGCTCGTATTAGTTAGTTCATGATGCAATGTTAGCAGTAGTTCTTTAGAATATCTTCAATATGCTCAAATATCAATAAAACTTTTATTTTCCAGTGGGGGTAATCGACTAGCCTGAAAAACTAGTCGATTATCAACTATTTTCGCATTAAAGTTGAAAAACAATTGATCAACAATCGATTGTCGTTGACTAACAATCGATTGTCTTGAAACAGTGAGGTCTGGAATTTTTCAAAAATCATCCACAATCGATTGTCTTTGTCTAACAATCGATTGTCTTGAAACAGTGAGGTCTGGAATTTTTCAAAAATTATCCACAATCGATTGTCTATATCTTACAATCGATTGTCTTAAGAGAGTGATCTGAAGTTTTTCAAAAATAACAAATAATCGATTGTGTGTGTTTAACAATCGATTGTCTATGTTCAAACAATCGATTGTGTGTGTTTAATAATCGATTGTCTTATGAAAAACGCTGAAAATTTTCAAACTGCAAAGTAATCAATTATGGATAACATATCTGATTTTGTTAGTCAACTGTTAGCAGCAGATTTTGAAAATATTATGTGACACAAACGAATTGAAGTTGTTTATTCTCATGTTCGTATATTTTCTTTTATATGTCAAACCATGGGAAGTAAATTGATTGAAGGCTCCGGAAGAGCAACTGTAACTCTGCCCAAAGGCACGACGTTTATCTTAGAGAATGCAATATTCTCCTCCAAGTCTAAGAAGAACTTGTTGAGTTTTAAAGATATCATTCAAAATGGATATCATATTGAGACAATAGATGAGAATAATCTTGAATTCTTCATGAAAACGAGGCTGCCCATTTCGGTTTGGGTTCACGCCATTTTGCATGCAGCAATGCTAGTTTGTCGGCTGCCCACTTTGGTTTGGGTTCATGCCATTTTGCATGCAGCATTTTAGTTTGTCGGCTGCCCACTTCGGTTTGGGGACACGCCATTTTGCATACAGCAATGCTAGTTCGTCTCTGACTGACGAATTGACACAAATATTCCCCGTTGCAATTGGTTTTGGGTCATGGACCCAATATATCCCATTTAAGAATTTTTGGATGCGCAGTATATGTGCCTTTAGCACCGCCATCCCGCACCAAAATGGGTCTGCAAAGAAGGTTAGGAATATATGTTGGGTTTGAATCGCCCTCCATCATTCGCTACCTCGAAACATTGACAGGCGACTTGTTTACTGCACGATTTGCAGACTGTCGATTTGATGAGACACTTTTCCCAAAATTAGGGGGAGAAGTTGGTAAAACCAAACGGGAAATTTTGTGGAAAAATGCATCATTATCTCATCTTGATACACATACCTCTATTTATGAGAAAGAGGCACAAAAGATTATCCATTTGCAAAGAATAGCAAATCAAATGCCTGACGCATTTATAGATTTGAAAAGGATAACAAAATCATATATCCTCGAAGTGAATGTGACAACATTTGATTCAAGAATACATATTCATTATTGGAAGAATATGAACATGAAATTGGTATTAAATATACCACACTCACCCCTAGAAGGAGGTTTGAGATGATACCACACTCACCCCTAGAAGGAGGTTTGAGATGATATATGGCATGAATGATCGTTGGTCACGTACCTATTGTACGCCAAAGTATTTTGTAAATATGACTATTAAAGGACAACGATAATGCAAGAAACAAAGCTTGCATATAAGTTTGACATGACCATAATGGTATAACTTTCTCTTTAAGAAAGATATTCACCACATGGATGTTGATGAATCTGTGGTAGTACAAAATTAATTGAGAGCTCTAGAAGAGCCAATTATTACTATGTTGGAGAAACACAATTGAGTATTGTGCTGTAGTAAGTCTCAAAGAAACTTATTCAGTTTCCAAAGTACACGCGAAAGCGATTGATTATATTGAGACTATAAATAAAGGAAGGCTTTGATATCTCCTATTACTACAACTTGTAGCGGGGTAATTTGCATATGAAAAGCTACCCGCTTTGTTCTCCAGTTTGTACTACACAAACGAAAGAATGCCACAATAAAGTGGATATCTATTGGTATAAAAGCCATGTCATAATAAACCTGTAGTTTATTGATAAATGCACATGTCATGGTGTAAATTTGAAGTTTACCAATATTGATAATTTATTCAGTTGACATTCGTGTTAGCCATCTCATTTTAAGTATGATGTGCAAATTCACATAGGTGAATATCAAAGAACTAGAAAGTTCTTTACGAATTCTCTTGTATCACTTGTTCTCATGAATGAACTGACCAACTAAAGAGTTCGGGTTGAAGCCCATAAATTCTGGAAATATCAAAGGTGAATATGGGCCCATTCACCTGCTATGTATACCACATATGATGCATCTATGATATGGTTACATGCGCAATTGTTATTAACCCGCAGCCTGGCCGGTGCTTGCGAGGTAAATTGCTCAGTAATCTAACTTCGAGCATAATTTCCAGATTCTCTACTCAAGATAGTTCATCTTGATAAGTTGGTTTATATCAAAGTTGGTTTAGCAAGATAATTATTGAGTGCTTCCACTTAATAGCTAAACTGTTTCTTATGAGAACAAAGTTATATATATCAGTTTGATATAAGTTGTATACGAGAGTATATTCTCCCCTCACAAGTGGTTCAAGGTCAGGAACCAAATAATTTCATCTTATTTTTAATGTGTTGTGTATATTGACATGATAATGCACAAAGATGATTTCCCAAAGTTGAGGAAACAAGTTAGCTTTACTAACATGAGGGGGAGACATGATAAACGCTTGAGAAAAGGTTACATGGGATGAATTATTATTTGCATATGTATATCCCCGAATATCATGATATGAACCTGAAGTTCATAAAAGGGATAATTCAATTGCAACATATTGCAAAGCATGCTATACGCATTTGCTGACCCAAAGAAAGTAACTAAATGGAAGAGATACAATTCAAGAAGAATTGATTCCATATGAAAGACATGTAGTTTTGAACCTATAGTTCAAATGCTTGAAAGTATAAAGTCAAAGGTATGTATGGTCAGTTTTCAATATCTTTTTTGTCTAGCATGACATGGAAAACTTGATATGCATCTAAAGTCTATTATATGGCTTATATGACTTAACTTGAAAGATTTAAGTTGCTTGAAGCATATGCAATTCTTGGTCCTGAAATACCACATCCTTAGTACAATTTGTGTACGTATGAATCTTGCTATAACTATAAGCATGATGGCATTGAGAATGCATCTATGGAGATATTGAAGAATTATTCCACGACATTATATGAAGATGTTCATATCTATCAAGAATGATGATTTCAAGGTACGGAATATTTATTCAAGTCAATATGGTTGATTTGTCAAATCTCTACCAAAGATCGTTTGGAAGATGATGCACAAGATTGGAATGCAAATGCTCAAGGATATAAATTGATGTACTCATTAGAGGGAGTCAATGCGCGTTGCACTCTTTTTCCCTTACAAGGTTTTTTTCCCACTGGGTTTTCCTTGCAAGGTTTTTAACGAGGCAACCAATAGGCGCATATTCAAACATGTGTACTCTTTTTCCTTTCTTTAATTTTTCCCAATGGGTTTTGGTTTTAAGGTTTTATGAGGCACATTATTGAATAGACATTCAAGGGGGAGTGTTATAAAATAGAAGTCTATTTAGAGTGAATGTCTAAGAGTTTTAGCTTAAAGCTAAGTCACTCCTCTTCCTATAAATAGAGGGGTCTTACCCCATTGTAAATACACCCCTAACAATCTCTAAGTATCAATGAGAATACTCCTCTCTCTCTATTCTCTCTATTGCTCTTGTTCTTGTATTATTGTTCTTGTCTTTATATTATTCCATAACATTTTTCATATTTTGTCCTTATATTAGGAAGTTGCCATTTATGAAGGAGAAATAGTCCTTTTGCTTTTCTAGGCAATTCTTGGAGTGAGTGATACAACCTTCTCTGATTTGTGGTTGTAGCCAATTTAGCAAGACAATCCGTAACCTGATTCCCCCTTTGAAACAGTGCTTGACCATAGCTCTATTTTGTTTAATGATGAGGGAGGCTCTGTCTATGACCTTTTTAATCTTCATGTTGTTAAGATTTCCATCCGTGAGCATATCCACTATGATCTTTGAGTCCAGTTCGATAGAGAAATTAGTGTATTCTAATCGCATGATTTCCCTCCAAACTCTACTGCCTTAGCCTCTGCCATGGTATGCTCATCACAACTGATATAATTAGAAAAAGCCGCAATAAGGTCCCATTATCTGTTCCTGACTACCCCTCCAGTGCCTGCCTTATTGTAGAAGCTTCCATCCGTATTAACTTTGACAATGCCAGGTAGTGGAGACTCCCATGTAACTTGTATCCATTTCTGATATGGCCTGAGTCTCTCGACCTTATTACATAATAAAGGTCATTTCATGTGAGTGTATTCACCGTGTACCATGTTGGAGAAAGTTGTTTTCAATATCCACGTGATTTGGTGTCTCATCGAGTTTAGTTGAAACTTCTTTTGTTTTCCATATTTGCATGCATTTCTTTGTTTTCACGGTTCCTAGCATATGATTGTAGGAGCTATTTGAAGCATTTGATTGTGCACTTTATTGTTGGCCGTTATTTCCCACCATCTTTTGAAGGTAGCAATAATGGGTTCCTACTGATGTTTGATTCCAAATGCATTACCTATGTTGTTCCATATGAAGATAGCAGCTTCACTACTATTAACGACATGTTGAATTGTTTCTACCTGCATAGAAGAAGAACAAGAACATATGAAAATAATGTTAGTACCAAATCTCCAAATAAGATCATCAAAAGGTAACCTATATTTGAAAATTCTCCAAGAGATAAAGGACATTTTAAAAGGGATAGAGTTATGCCAGATTTTGTTTATAAAGATATTCTTCTGTTTCTTGAATCTAATAGAATGCCATGCTGAGTTAGAAGAAATAATCCTATCATTAGAAGTAGTCCAAACCAGGAAATCATCCTCATTTGGGTCACCTATATCCAGTTGAGCAACACTATCCATAATATGCATGGGGAGAACATCGTTGAGTTTGACAATATTCCATTCTCCATTAATTATGAAGTCTTTCAATTGTACTTTTGAGGATCTCCCACTACCTTGTAATATGTTGTCCAATTCACCTTTACCAGTCCAGTTATCCCATCAAAAGCTACAATTACCTTTCTGTATTTTCCATATAATGTTTTTCTCTACTTTGTCTATGATTTTGAGCATGTTTCTGCAAATATGAGAATCAGTGGAATTTGACTTTTTGTTCACTGGATGGGCTCTTTTATAATATTTATTCTTTGAGAAGGTTGGCCCATAGGGAGGGTTGAGTTCTGAATCTCCACCATCTTTTAATGTTAAGTATATCTATTATATCCTCCATTTTTCTAACACGGGCTCCTCCCTCATCTTTGGGGAGACAAATATTATTCCATGAAGACAAATGATATTTGTTTTTACCTTCATTTGTGCCCCATAAAAAGTTTGCAAAGTGTTTCTCCATGAGCTTAGTAATTCCTTTAGGAGGGTTCATAGCAGAATTGATGTATGTGGGAGGGGGGGGGGGGGTTGTAAGACATGTTTAATCAAGATCATTCTCCCTCTAGAGGACATCATATTGGCTTGCCATCCATTAAGTTTCTTGACTACCTCAGAGAGAATCGCGTCAAAAAGATTGCTAGTCTTCCTTCCAAAATAAATGGGGCATCCCAGAAAGTGAAAGGGAAAGACTTATCCATATAACCTGTAGAATTCCTAATTCTATTGATTCTAGTAGCGCATGGTGTGACCTCTCGGATATGTAATAAAGAAGCACTTATTGTTGTTACCTTTCTGCCCAGAAACCTTTCTATACCTATCAATAGTCTTTTTGATTAACTTAGGAGTCATGTTGTTTCCACCATAGAATATAACAATATTATTATCGGACATTTCGGATCCATGCTAAAAGAAGTGAAGCCAATAAAGTCATTTAGAGATATAGAAAGAACCTCAGCTCCAATAATAAACAAAAAAAGGGACAAGGGATCTTCCTGTTTGAGACCCTGAGTAGATGTGAAAAAACCTATTCTAGCCCCATTGATGATGATAGAGTACCATATATTTTGTAGAAGTCCCCAGATCATGTCAATCAATTTCTCATAGAAACCAAATTTTCTCATAACTGCTATCAGAAAGGTCCTGGAAATTCTATCATAATATTTTGCCATGTCAAGTTTTATAATAATATTGCCTCCTCTGTTCTTCTTGTTCACGCCTGAGCAATCTCCTGAGCTAAAAAGGATATTTTCAGTGATCAATCTTCCTTTCATAGAGCCACTTTGATTCTCTGATATAAGCTTCCCAAGAATAGGATTCAGCCTTCTGGAAAGGATCTTGGAGATAATCTTGGCAAAAAAGTTACTCAAACTAATAGGTCTCAAGTTGGAGAAACTGCGAGGGGAATCAACTTTAGGAATAAGAACTAAACAAGTATGGGAAAAGAATTTAGTGAGCTTGCCGTTGAAAACAGCTTGAACAAAATCAGTAATATCCTCCTTAATGATATCCTAACATGATTGAAAGAATTTCCCATTATAACCATCTGGCCCTGCTGCATTGTCAGGATCCATGTTAAAGATATCAACCTCTTTTATGTTAGGAATGGCAACGAGATTTTCATTATCTGCATCAGTTACACATCGAGAAATACAGCTGATGATATCATGATCATCGTAGTGATGATTGATGTTAAAGAACTGTTGAAAGTGATGGATATCTGCCTTGCCAATATTAGTATCCCTTTCAATCCATTGGCCTCTATGATCTTTGATTTTGAGAATTTGCAGCCTTCTCCTTCTCCGTCTGATGGTGCTATGGAAGTATTTGGTGTTATCATCTCCTTCTTCAAACCAATTCATCATAGCTTTCTATCTGAGAATATTATCCTGCATCATCCATCTAATGTACTCAACTTGTCCTTTGTTCAGTTCAGTTTTGGTTGTATCATTACTGTTCATAAGATCCATTTATTTAAGGTCTTCCATTTTATCTTCCCGATATTGAACTTGGTTAAAAACATTGCCAATGTCGTCTCTGGACCACTAAGTCAGTCTTCTGCTCAACATTTTAAGCTTTAGATGAAGTCTCCAAAAAGGATTTCCATTGATATGATTTCTCCAAAATTCTTCAACTACCTGCAAAAAAGTTGGTTGATTAGTCAAAAAATTAAAAACTTGGAGTATTTAGGCCCCTCCTGGTTAGAGTCCTTGCATTGAATTAGAATAGGTCTATGGTCAAAGCCAATTCTAGCCAAATGGTTAACAATATTATTTTGAAAGATTTGGGACCAGTAATCATTGATAAGTACTCTATCCAATCTCTTCCATATCCTTATTCTTGGCTCCCAATTGTTACACCATGTGTATTTTGGATCAACAAAACCCAGGTATATCATACCACAGTTATCCATGCAATTTCTGAATTCAAGACTTTTGTTCATTCTGTGAGGTCTGCCACTTTTTTTCTCATCCGGATCTAAAATGACATTAAAATCGCCTCCAATGCACCATGGACTGTTCACATGAAGATTGGTTAACTCAAGACTGTTCCATAACTCTCTTCTTTCTTCAGGAGTGCATTTAACATATACTTATGTGATGTAGAGATCACTGTTGGCAGTTCCATAATGCAATTTGATAGTAAATTGTTGATCATGGTTGCTCAGAATAGTAGTCATATTGTTGCCTGACCACATGATCTAAATTTGACCATTTGAATTAGAAATACATTGTTGATAACCAAGGAACCTCCTGCGCCTTTCTATTTGATTAGTACTAATAAAAGGCTCCATAATAGCAACAAGTTCCACCTTATAGATGGAGATTGATTTTTTGAGCCTTGGTTAGGCTTTTTTGGTATTCACACCCCTAATGTTCCAAAAAATGGCATTTATTATGGGAACAATTGAGGCTAGCATGAGTGTCCCCCTTAGGAATTGTAGTATCTTTGCTTTTGTTCTTCTTTATTTTTATTTTTTTTGGAACATATGATCTGGAAAGACTCATCCTTTAAATCAGTTTGTATTTGATCTTAAGGAACCATAATTGTCACCCTATTAGGTGATGTCACCTCTATTTGTTGATTATTCACCTGTTTTAAGTTGGATTCAATATTGAGATCAACTACTATCTCAATCCCAAAAAGATTTCGAATTTTAGAAGGCACACTAGTAGATTCATTGACATAATCACTTAGGATAAGGGCTCTCTTTTGAATTTGACTGTTTTCATAGTCACCCCTCTCACTCATGTTCTCATTTTCTCGAATGTACTCCTGCATATTCTCCTTTGTTCTAATATCATTGGTGTAAGATTTCTTCTCCTGCTTGTCTAGCTTAGATCTCGAAGTCAATTGAGCATTAACAACCTCAGTTTGGTCGTTGACTACCTTAGATTGCTCATTGACAGCCTTAGGTTGATCTCTCAATTCACAAACATTAGTTTGACATCCCTGTTCACAAACATTGTCATCAACAATGTTCTTGTTCATATTTCGAAGGGCCAAGCTTATTTCTTGGTTATGTTTCTTCCTCCAGCTAGAGTCATCAGATAACTTGTACATTGGTTAGAACAAGACTTTGGCTCTCTTCTGAGGAATTTTTCTATTTTTGCTTTTTTGATTTTTTTCCTCGATCTCTCCCTGATGTTGCTAGGTGGTTGTTGCATGTGTTTATTAGACTTAGACTCGTTATTTTGCATTCGAATAATTTTAGTAACAGTCTGCTCAGTATTAGTTGCAGTTCCAGTTCCATCAATATCAGCAGATTCATCAACCTCAAATTCTTTATTTTGATCAAGTAGTTTCAAATTTTCACTATAGACAGTAGTTTCAAGATTATATTTTTCACTTTTTTCTTTTGACTGAATTGTGTTCTTGCTGTCAAGCCTTATTAACAGTTTTAGATTCAGCAGATTCAGCAGAAATATAATTTTTTTTTTGATCAGTATGCTCACCATGTCCAGCAAATTCACCATATTCAACAGCCTTAGATTCTTTATTTTGATCACCTAGTCTCACACTTTCCCTATTAACATCAATACCAGTTTTCAAATTTTCATTCTTTGTTTTTGATTGATTCTGTGTTAAAATTTCCCAGCATTGGCATATGTTCTAACTTCAACAGGTTCATCAAAAACAACAGCAGTAGTTTCACTGCTTTGATCAACTAGCCCAGTATTTTTTCTATTAGTAAAAGTACCATGTTTATTTCTAGATTCCATATTTTGATCCCCAAGTAGTCTATTGTCTTCATTCTGATTTTTAGCATTCTTTTGGGCCTCTAACTCCCTATTTTTAGCAGCTCTTTTCCTTTCTAAAGATCTACAATTGACCAAGTTATGACCCAGTTTTCGGTAGAATTTACAGTATTTAGGAACTCCCTCAAATTTAATTTTTTTCACAAAGCCTTTTTGAGGTGCATTGTCATATATTTGACCAACATAAACAGAGGTCGGTTGTTCCTTAAGAAAATCGATTTCAACTCTTACTTTGGCCATACTAGGTCTTGTTCTTCTTTTAGTAACTAAATCCATTTCAAGGGTAGTACCAATTGCACTCACCACTTATTTAACATAATTCCAAGTGAACTTATGAAAAGGTAGACCAGGAAGAAGCACCCATACTGAAGCGATAGGCATGTCTTCTTTCGGCTTGAAGTCCGGCAACCACTTTTGAAGCCACATTTGTTGCCCTTCAATTTCGATAACTCTTTTAAACCAGACAACAGAGTCTTCTTCATTAGTGAAATCAAGAAAAATATTGTACATATCATAGACCCCAATCTTGACAGAGCCCTTAATTGATATTAATTCCTTAAATGTTGACCTCATTTTGTCAATTTAGGGCTTTGGTTTGAGGAATCTCCCAATGATTGTGGGCTTGCACTCCTCAACCATGACACCATAGTAATCTGTGGCTTTGAAAAGAACTATCGCATGCCGTTATGTATGGTGTGTATTTCAATTACAAACTCCATGCCTTGGCAATTCAAAGAGGTTGGAGACGATGAAGAGATGAACTTTGAAGCATAGTTCAAATTTATGCCAATTGGATCACCAGATTGGGTCGCCATGTTATTTGGAATTGAATGGCCCCCAGATGCGCCGGAGCGACGCCGTCCAGTGGTTCTATCAGATGGCGCGTGGAGTAGACGTTGGTTTATAAACTAACCATTGGGAGCTTATAGTTGTGGGGTTTTGCTGTTAGATGGATTACAGTTATGATTATTAGGCTTATGAAATTTTATGTTTTGCCACCCTTGTTCATAATATTATGACTTGGAAATGACATTCAAACTGTGTGGTTTGTTTATCTCAAATGATTTGTAGCCATTTGTGAACGAGGCTTACAATGCTATTTAGTGGTTTTACGTGAACTTGAGTCATATTATAAAGAGTGTTTGATTGATAAATCTATATCACAAGTTAAATGTTTTACCAAGTCAAATTTGATTTATGCTATGGTGGATTGGCTTCACTCAGTCAAATTTTATTTGTGTAATATGTTGTTTATGAAATGGAGTTACAAATGTTTAAAAAGGTTAAAGGAGGTGGGATAGTTTAGGATCGAGAACACCTACTTCAGATTAAATCTTGTTTTCTAGATTTAATTTTGTTAACTTTATTCGATAAAAATCCCACAAATTATTCTTGAGCAAACAGGAAAACATATATATTAAAATCGCGTAACATTTGTTGCATGATGGCCTAGCTGTGTGTCGCTTAGGACACATTGATTTCCTAACTTGATAAACTATTGCAATCATCCATCGATAGGTACTTAACAAACAACATTGATTGTCTTCATCATACTTAATAGAATTAAAAATAACATTTGAAGGGGAAACAAAAACTTTTTTCTTCCTTCCTCGAGTCATTCCTAGGTTGGCCATGGTGTGAGCGTGTAACGACCCAGCCAACCTTTTTAAAAATTTATGCCTCGATGCCCTATTAACTGCTTTCCCCGTATTTGTTTCTGCTATTGTGAGTTTCCGGGAGGATTCATTTTAAGTTTCAGAGTGTTTTGGGACACTTAGTCCTCAAATGAGAGCTTAAGCTTTAGAACTTGGATCGTAGTCAGAGCAGTGTGAAGAAGGCCTCGAAATGGAATTATGTCAACTTTGTTACCTCCGTTGGGTGATTTCGGGCTTAGGAATGTGTTCAGATTGTGTTTTAGAGGTTCGTAGCTTATTTAGGCTTGAAATGCCAAAAGTTAAAATTTTGAAGTTTTCGGATCGATAGTGAGATATTGATATCGGGGTCAGAATCCGATTATAAAAGTTGGAACAATTCCATAGCATGAAATTTGACTTGTGTGCATAATTTGGGGTCAATCGGACTACAATTGGTTGTTTTCGGCATCGATTGTAGAATTCTTGAAATTTCAAGTTCTTTAAGTTTGGATTGGAGGGTGATTCGTGGTTTTTGCATTGTTTGATATGATTTAAGTGTTGGACTAAGTTTTTATGATGTTTTAGGATTGGTTGGCATGTTTGGTTGAGGTCCCGGGGGCTCGAGTGTGTTTCGGATGCTCAACGAGTCATTTTGGACATAGAGAAGTTGTAGATTTTGTGTTGTGTTGTAGAGAAAACCTTCATCGCGTTCGTGTATAACATTTACATGAAGTAGCTGAGTTGTATTTCACATTCGTGATAATGCTCTCGTGTTCGCGAAGGTATGGGCCCTTTAGCCTTCTTGTTCGCGACATGGTCCTCGCGTTCGTGAAGGAGGAAAAAATGGCTAGTGACTTTTGTGCATCACATTCACGATTTTGATTTCAAGGATTTTGCAAAGAAGAACGCGTCTGGGCAGAACATAATTTCAAAATGAAGGATTTTGATTTCATGTTGCAAAATTGAATTGGGAGCTCGGTTGGAGGCGAATTTCAGAGAGATTTTCGGAGGAAGTTTGTGGGTAATGATTCCATACTCTTTTTTACTTATAACCTATTAATCTAAACATGAATTCATAATCTAATTTACGATTTGGTGAGAAATTGGGAGAACAATTGAGAAAGTTATTAGGCCTAATTTTAGGGTTTTGATCAAGATTTTCGTATTGGATTGGAGTAATTTTGATATGGTTAGACTCGTGAGTGAATGAGTGTTCATAATCCATAATTTTTACTCAATTTGGAGATGTCTGCGCGGGGAGGATTTTTTGGCGTTTTTCTATTTTCTTATCTTAGCTACTATTTCTTTAGCTAAATTCATTGTTTGTGGTTATACTTATATTTTGAATAGACTTTGGCCACTCGGAGTTGGATACTCGTGGCAAGAGAGTGGATTTGGATTGATTCTGAGCTAGTTCGAGGTAAGTGGCTTGCCTAACCTTATGTGGGGGAACTCCCCTTAGGATTTTGGTTCTGTTGTTATATGGGTGTCGTGTACGTGAGGTGACGAGTGTGTAAACTTTCTAATTTTTGAAAAATTCCGTTTTCTTTAAGCAAATATTTCCGCTTCCTTTTTATTGAACACTACTTGTATTTAAAGTCTACTGTTTAGCTTAGGAAAACATGCTTAAATGACTTAGCTGTACTATCTGCTCAGGGAAAATTTATACTAAGAATGCAATGGGTCTGGAAAATTCGTTCACATATGAAGAAGAAGAATGTGCAAGAGATGCTCAATGAACTGTGCATCTCAATATTTATTTTGATTGGCTGAGAAATTGGTAGGTTGCCCAAGGTCCTCTGCAAATTCTGTGATTATTTGCCAGGAAAAAGCTTTCCATGACTAGATGAAAAGTAGTTCTCAGTTGCAGTATACCAGAAATGTTACCTTATATTTGGTTTTGATTTAGTGCTGGTAATTTCTTGAACTTTTCTATGTAACTGATAACAATTTTTTCCTGTTATCTTGATATTATGACATGTAAAATGTTATGATTGCTTGGTTTCTAATGAAGATTTTTTTGTTGCATTGAAGATGTTTATGTATGTGTTTCAGAATTTCTAGGCAGGCACACGTTTTTCTGCAGGCAGCTTTCATGGAGTATGCTTTATGGCCTCGTCTCCATTCTCTAAAGCTGAAAAGCATATTGCACAGTTAAGTGAACTTTAGTCAGAGTACCAAATTATCTTCTTTCTTCTAAAACAAATCTAAACCTCTTCTTGTTTAGTATTTCCTTGTTGTAATTTGTTATATATCTATATGAGTTCCTGGCAACAATAGTAGCCACTAGCCAGTATCGTGAACCTTAATTTTTGAACAAGTCATTAATAAAACAAACGGAATGTAATCCGTCGAAAATAAAGAAACATCTAACCAGCAGAGTTGCTTTTTGCATTTGAGGTACTAATAATCAGAAGAGATGTCATATATTATACTCACGGTACTGTTCAAAGTTAGCTCTCCATGGGATTGATGATAAGGGCTTTGGTACTCGCAAGTATCTCGAATGAATATATGAGGATCGTGTTTGAAAGTTTTATGCAATATTAAAGGTATCAAAGGATGGAGTTTTGAAACTTTGATTCAGGTTAGAAGATTGGTGTGATGACCCATTTTAAAAAGAAATTCTACGTTACGAGGCCTTAAAAACCTCTTTTGGCATCACCTCAATTTGCGTGCGCAGTCCGAGTGCGTAGCCAAAAAACCTAAATGTGAAAATCTTTGAAAAAATAATAAGTTTTGACTATAAAATGAATTAATTTAACTTCGATCAATGTTTTAGGTAAATAGAACCAAACCCACGATTTGACTGTCCCGGAGGGTCCATAGGAAAATATAGGGCTTGGGAATATGCTCGGAATCGAATTCCGAGGTCCCAAGCCCAAGAAATGAATTTTTGAAAGAAATTATTTTTTGAAATTATTTATAAGGGTTGGAAATAAATTTTTATTAAAACATATCGGTATCGGGCCCGTATTTTAGTTACCGTACCCGATACAGGTCTTATATATGATTTAAGATAATTCTGTGAAGTTTGGTAAGAAACAGAATACATTTGACGTGATTCGGACCTTAAATGCAAATTTGATGTTTAAAGAAATTGCAGGCATGAAAGCTTCGCACTTCCTAAACTTCTTCGCAATTCCCAGGCTTGTTCGTTTTTCCCAAACCGATTTTCTTAATTCCCAAACCTTTTTCGCAATTTCCAGGCTTGTTCGCATTTCCCAAACTTTTTTCGCAATTGCCAGGTTCACAATTCCAAAACTTTTTTTCGCATTCCTAGACTTGTTCACATTTCCTAAACTTTTTCCGCAATTCCTAAGTTTGCAATTCCAAAACTTTTTTTGCAATTCCCAAGCCAACAAAGGTTGGTTCGCAACTGCAAACCCCTGTCGCAATTCCAATATCAGAGACCTGTAATTCTTATACTTAGACGATTTTAAACTCATTTTTTTATATTCTATCAAAATATAAACACACTTAGGAAATTTTTCAACAATATCTTCTTCTCCAAATCATGTGGAAGTCATTTTTAACTAACTTCCTTCAATTCTTAACATCTTTTAACATGATTTCAACTTCAAATCAATAATTTTTATGGGTGAAAATTTGGTATTTTGGGTAGAACCTAGGTTTTTCAAAAATTGGGGGTCTGGACCTCGATTTGAGGTATGATTTCAAAATAAATTATATATTTGAGTTCATTCGGGAATGGGTAATCGGATTTTGGTTCGAACCCCGAGTTTTGACCATGCGGATCCGGGGGCAAATTTTGACTTTTTGGGTAAAACTTTGGAAAATCCATTTTCATGCCTTCAAATTGATTCATTAGCATTTGTTGATGTAATTAAGTAACTTGTGACTAGATACGAGCAAATTGGTGGTGGAATTGAGGGATAAAGCTATAACTGAATCGTGAATTGTGTTCATGGCATCGAGATAAGTGTTTGATCTAACCTTAGCTTGACAGATTAGGAGTTGAGTCCTATTTGCTATGTGGTAATTGTTGAGTACGACGTATAGGCATGGTGATGGGTATTTATACGTTAGTATCAAGCATGATTGTGAGTCTTATATTATGATTTTCATGAATTCTTTCTATTATTCATACCTTGGTGAAGATTTCTAATTGTTGTATCAAGTTTGTGGAAAGAATTGTGACCCATGATCATAGAGGAGCATTGGCTCAAGTTGTATAACAAATTATGAAAGTGTAAGTGACAATTGAACTTTTACGGCATCGGCTTGAGTTGTGAGGGTATAAGTGACAATTGAACCTCTAGAGCATTGGCTCGAGTTGTGAAGTGAATTGTGAAGTAAAAGTGAAAAAGCAAAGAGATCATTATGTTGTCATACTTGTCGGGCTATTGTTAATTTAATTGTTATCTCCCTTGCCGGGATATGGATATTATTGATATTGTTCCCTTACCGGGATTTAATTGTTGACTTGTTGCTCCCTTGCTAGGATTTTAATTGCAAATTTCCTTTCCCTATTGTTTGTGATTGTTGTTTGGATGATAAAGAGAATTAAAGCATGAAGGGTAATACCGTACATTGTTGTTTCGTGAGGAAAGAGTGTAAATCACGAAGGATGATGCCGTGTGGTACGATGTACATTTCCATGCCTATTATATTGATTTCATGGGGACGATGAGAGTAAAAGCATGAAGGGTGATGCCGTGCAGTTTATATTTATTTTTATGGTAAGGACGAGAGTAAAAGCAGGAAGGGTGATGCTGTGCACTTGCCTTGGTTTACCTGATTCTTGCTGATAATTGAGTTATATTGTCCTTTACGTTTATTTACTGATTTTCTATAACTATTTGATTTCATTTCGATGTTATAGATTCCCTTACCCTATTTGCCTTGTGATTGTTATTTGGGTGAGAAGAGCGTAAAACACAAAGGGTGTGCCGTGCTTTGTTTTGAAGAGAGATTGTTAAAGCACGAAGGGTGATGCCGTGTATTATTTTGGCGAGAGAGAGTAAAAGCACGAAGGGTCATGCCGTGCACTTGACTTTGTGTTCCTAATTTTTTTTATTGATAACTGTGTTACGATTTCTCTACGCTGAACTGCTGATTACCTGTTGATACTTGTTGTACCCCGTAGCATGATTTTCCTCTTCCTACTTTTAATTGGACTGTGGTGATCCTCATATTTATTTGTTGCTTTTCTGGTACTATTTGATGTTTCCCCGCAACATGCTTTCCCCCGCCCATACTTGACTGTATATGACTATTTCTTTCAGTACTTATTTTCTGTTATACATAGTTAAGTTGCATAGGTTTATTTGCTAGTCTGGTCCTAACCTCGTCACTACTTCGCTGAGGTTAGGCTAGACACTTACCAGGACATGTGATCAGTTGTGCTAATAATACATTCTACACTGTGTGCAGATTCGAGAGCAGCTTTCAGACAGTAGTTAGAGTGTTTCCTTCTGTCCACCTGAAGACCAAAGGTAGACCTGCAGGCGTCCACAGGCCCTAGCGTCTCCCTCTATCTCTATTTCATGTTTCATTTTCCTTTATTCAAAAACAGAGTACTATTATTTCTTCAAACCTTGTATGTAGTAATCTTAGATAGTCTGTGACACTGTGACACTAGGTTTTGGGTGGTTGAGACTTAAGTAACTGTAATATTTACAGATTTTTGGTGTTTAATTGTTATCTCTGCTTAATTATCTAAAGTTCTCCAATTTTCATGTTATCGCCATTTTAATTGTTAATAGAAGCAATTTGATAATGAGGTAAGTAATTAAGAATTGGCATGCATAGCTCTCACTATAGGCACCATCACGACTCCCGAGGGTGGGAAATTCGGGTCGTGACAAGTTGGTATCAGAGTTCTAGGTTACATGGGTCTCACAGTGCACAAACAAGCTTAGTAGAGTCTGAGGGATCGGTACGATATGTATTTATCCCCAGAGGCTATAGAGTTTGGAAAAGTTTCACTTCTATTCTTCCCTATCGTGCGATAGTGTTCGCTCAATTCTAATTCGAAACCACTCTTGTCCTTACCGCTTCTTCAGCCAAGCAGCAGCACAGGCCGGTGATAGACAACTATGTCTTTGGAGGCATTTATGGAGGTTGGATAAGTTTCCCCAAGCTTTACTATTACATTTAGCGGTGCACCTACTCAGGATCCCCAGGATTATCAAGATAGCTGTCATGAGGTTCTTAGAAACATGGGGATAGTTGAGACCAATGGGTTCGATTTTGCTACTTTTCGCTTGTCTAGATCTGCCAAGACTTGGTGGAGAGATTATTGCTTGGCTAGACCAGTTTTATTTCTAGCTTCAACTTGGGAGCAGTTCACGCTGCTATTTTTGGAGAAGTTTCTCCACATCACTCAGAGAGAGGTATTAGAGGAGAAGGTAGAAGTATTACAGGTGGAGGTAGAAGTATTAGAGGTGGAGGTGGAGATGCAAGAGGTGGAGGTAAAGGTATTAGAGGTGGAAGTGCAGGTATTATTCTTTTGTGGTAGAGAAGCTTCAAGTTTATTTTGCGCCGTATCTAATCATGCCTAGTAATTCTTTGAGTGCCCTTATTTATGTGTCTACGCCGGTGGGTGATTCAATTATGGTGGATTGTGTTCATTGATCATGTATAGTTGTGATTGGAGGTCTTGAGACTCGTGTAGATTTGCTTCTTCTGGACATATTTGATCTCGGTGTCATATTGGCGATGGACTGGTATATCTTGGACTGTCATGCCAAGACTGTGACCTTAGATTTACCAGGTTTGCCTCGTTTAGAATGGAGAAAGACTCCTGGTCATTCTACTCGTAGGGTTATCTCTTCAGTGAAGGCTCGACGTACGGTCGAGAAAGGGTGTGCCTATTTGGTATATGTTTGTGATTCTAGTGTTGAGGTCCCTTCTATTGATTCAGTTCCTGTATTTCATGAGTTTCTTGATGTTTTTCCTTCAGACCTACCAAGTATGCTACCCGATAAGGATATTGATTTTAGAATTGATTTAGCTCCGGGAACTCGGCCCATTTCTATCCCGTTGTATCGTATGGACCCACCGGAGTTGAAAAATTTGAAGGAACAGTTGCAAGACTTGCTTGATAAGGGCCTTATTAGACCCGGTATTTTGCCTTGGGGTGCACTAGTGTTGTTTGATAAGAAGAAGAATGGATCCATGAGAATGTGTATTGATTACCAGTAATTGAACAAGGTTAAAATTAAGAAGAAGTATCCATTGCTGAGGATTTATGATTCGTTTGATCAGCTTCAGGATGCCAAGGTATTTTCAAAGAGCGACTTGAGACCTAGCTACCATTAGATGAGGATTGGGGCATCTCATGTCCCTAAGTTAGCTTTCTGCTCTTGGTACGGGCATTATAAGTTCTTGGTTATATCATTCAGGTTGACGAATGCCCTAAAAACATTTATGGATTTGATAAACCAAAGTGTTCAGAGCTTATTTGCTATGTGGTAATAGTTGAGTACGATGTATAGCCATGGTGACGAGTATTTATACGTTAGAGTCAAGCATGACCGTGAGTCTTATATTATGATTTTCATGAATTCTTTCTATTATTCATGCCTTGGTGAAGATTTCTAATTGTTGTATCAAGTTTGTGGAAAGAATTGTGACCCATGATCATAGAGGAGCGTTGGCTCAAGTTGTATAACATTATGAAAATGTAAGTGACAATTGAACTTTTAGGGAATTGGCTCGATATGTAAGGGTATAAGTGATAATTGAACCTCTAGAGCATTGGCTCAAGTTGTGAAGTGAATTGTGAAGTAAAAGTGAGAAAGAAAAGATATCATTATGTTGTCACCCTTGCCGGGCTATTGTTGATTTAATTGTTATCTCCCTTGCCCGGATATTGATATTATCGATGTTGTTCCCTTACCGGGATTTAATTGTTGACTTATTGCTCCTTTGCTAGGATTTTTATTGCAAATTTCCTTTATTTCCTTTCCCTATTGTTTGTGATTGTTGTTTGGATGATTAAGAGAATTAAAGCATGAAAGGTAATACCGTACATTGTTTGTTTCGTGAGGAAAGAGTGCAAAGCACGAAGGATGATGCCGTGTGGTACGATGTACCTTTCCCTGCCTAATATATTGATTTCAGGGGGAGGATGAGAGTAAAATCATGAAGGGTGATGCCGTGCAATTTATATTTATTCTTATGGTGAGGACGAGAGTTAAAGCACGAAGGGTGATGCTGTGCACTTGCCTTGGTTTACCTGATTCTTGCTGATAATTGAATTATATTTTCCTTTACTTTTATTTACTGATTTTCTGTAGCTATTTGATTTCATTTCGATGTTATAGATTCCCTTACCCTATTTGCCTTGTGATTGTTATTTGGGTGAGAAGAGCGTAAAGCACAAAGGGTGTGCCATGCTTTGTTTTGAAGAGAGATTGTTAAAGCACAAAGGGTGATGCCATGTTTTGTTTTGGCGAGAGATAGTAAAAGCACTAAGGGTGATGTTGTGCACTTGACTTTGTGTTCCTAATTTTTTTATTGATAACTATGTTGCGATTTCTCTAAGCTGAACTGCAGATTACCTGTTGATACTTGTTGTACCCCATAGCATGATTTTCCCCTTCCTATTTTCAATTGAACTGTGGCGATCCTCATATTTATTTGTTGCTTTTCATGTACTATTCGATGTTTCCCTGCTGCATGCTTTCCCCCGCCCATACTTGACTGTATACGAATGTTTCTTTCTGCACTTATTTTCTACTGTACATAGTTAAATTGCATAGGTTTATTTGGTAGTCTGGTCCTAACCTCGTCACTACTTCGCTGAGGTTAGGCTAGACACTTACCAGGACATGTGATTAGTTGTGCTAATAATACATTCTACACTGTGTGCAGATCTAGGAGCAGCTTTCAGACAGTACTGGAGTGTTTCCTTCAGTCCACCTGAAGACCAAAGGTAGACCTGCAGGCGTCCAGAGGCCCTAGCGTCTCCCTCTATCTCTATTTCCTATTTCATTTTCCTTTATTCAAAAACAGTGTACTATTATTTCTTCAAACCTTGTATGTAGTAATCTTAGATAGTCTGTGACATTGTGACACCAGGTTTTGGGTGGTTGAGACTTAAGTAACTGTAATATTTATAGATTTCTGGCGTTTAATTATTATCTTTTTCTTAATTATCTAAGGTTCTGTAATTTTCATGTTATCGCCTTTTTAATTGTTAAAAGAAGTAATTTGATAATTAGGTAAGTAATTAAGGATTGGCTTGCATAGCTCTCACTATAGGCTCCATCACGACTCCCGAGGGTGGAAAATTCGGGTTGTGACAAGTTGGTATCCGAGCTCTAGGTTACATGGGTCTCATAGTGCACCAACAAGCTTAGTAGAGTCCGAGGGATCGGTATGAAGCCGTCTGTATTTATCCCCAGAAGCTATATAGTTTGGAAAAGTTCACTTCTAAATTCTAAATCGAAACCACTCTTGTCCTTTCGCGAATGGCGAGGTCATGTACCGCTTCTTCAGCCAAGCAGCAGCACGGGCCGGTGATAGACAACTATGTCTTTGGAGGCTTTGTGGAGGTTGGATAAGTTTCCCCAAACTTTACTATTACATTCAGCGGTGCATATACTAAGGATCCCCATGTTTATCAAGATAGCTGTCATGAGGTTCTCAGAAACATGGGGATAGTTGAGACCAATGGGTTCGATTTTGCTACTTTTTGCTTGTCTGGATCTGCCAAGACTTGGTAGAGAGATTATTGCTTGGCTAGACCAGTTGTATATCCAGCTTCAACTTGGGAGCAGTTCACGCCGCTATTTTTGGAGAAGTTTCTCCACATCACTCAGAGAGAGGTATAAGAGGAGAAGGTAGAAGTTTTAGAGGTGGAGACAGAAGTATTAGAGGTGGAGGTGGAGATGCAAGAGGGGGAGGTAAAGGTATTAGAGGTGGAGGTGCAGGTATTATTCTGGTTTGTGGTAGAGAAGCTTCACGTTTATTTTGCGTCGTATCTAGTCATGCCTAGTAATTCTTTGAGTGCCCTTATTTTTGTGTCTACGCCGGTGGGTGATTCTATAATGGTGGATTGTGTTCATTGATCATGTATTGCTGTGATTGGAGGTCTTGAGACTCGTGTAGATTTGTTTCTTCTGGACATATTTGATCTCGATGTCATATTGGTGATGGACTGGTATATCTTGGACTGTCATGCCAAAACTGTGACCTTAGATTTACCGGGTTTGCCTCGTTTAGAGTGGAGAAGGACTCCTGGTCATTCTACTCGTAGGGTTATCTCTTAAGTGAAGGCTCGACGTATGGTCGAGAAAGGGTGTGCCTATTTGGTATATGTTTGTGATTCTAGTGCTGAGGTTCCTTCTATTGATTTAGTTCCTGTTGTTCGTGAGTTTCTTGATGTTTTCCCTTCAGACCTACATAGTATGCCACCCGATAGGGATATTGAGTTTAGTATTGATTTGGCTTCGGGAACTCGGCCCATTTCTATCCCGCTGTATCGTATGGCCCCGCCGGAGTTGAAAGAATTGAAGGAACAGTTGCAAGACTTGCTTGATAAGGGCCTTATTAGACCCAGTATTTTGCCTTGGGGTGCACTGGTGTTGTTTGTTAAGAAGAAGAATGGATCCATGAGAATGTGTATTGATTACCAGCAATTGAACAAGGTCAAAATTAAGAAGAAGTATCCATTGCCGAGGATTTATGATTCGTTTGATCAGCTTCAGGATTCAAAGGTATTTTCAAAGAGCGACCTGAGACCTGGCTACCATGGATTAGGGCATCTGATGTCCCTAAGATAGCTTTCCGCACTCGGTACGGGCATTATGAGTTCTTGGTTATATCATTCGGGTTGACGAATGCCCCAGAAATGTTTATGGATTTGATAAACCAAAGTGTTCAGATCTTATTTGGACTCGTTCGTGATAGTCTTCATTGATGATATTTTGATCTATTCCCATAGCCGGGAAGAGAAAAAGCAACAAAATAGAATGGTTTTTCTGACATTGAGGGATAGTCAGTTGTACGCCAAGTTTTTGAAGTGTGAGTTCTGGTTGAGGTCAGTTGCATTCCTGGGTCATGATGAGAGGGTATTCAAGTTGATCCAATGAAGATTGAAGCAGTCAAGAACTGGCCTAGACCAGCATTAGCTACAGAGATTCAGATTTTCTTAGGATTGGCAGGCTACTATCGTCGGTTCGTGGAGGGGTTTTCATCTATCGCACCTCTGATGGCCAGGTTGACCTAGAATGGTGCCTAGTTCAAATGGTGAGACGAGTGTGAGGCGAGCTTTCAGAAGCTCAAGACAGCTCTGACTATGGCATCGGTGTTGGTTTTGCCCACACGTTCAGGGCCTTATATAGTTTATTGTGATGCTTCTCGTATCGGTCTTGGTGCAGTGTTGATGCAGGATGGCAAGGTCACTGCCTATGCTTCACGGCAGTTGAAGATTCATGAGAAGAACTATCTGGTTCATGGTTTAGAGTTGGCAGTCATAGTTCACACATTGAAGATTTGGAGGCATTATCTGTATGGCGTAGCATGTGAGGTGTTCACAAATAACATGATAGAGAGATTGAATTTAGAATTGATCTACTTCCAGGCACTAAGCTGATATTTATCTACTTTACAGAATGGCTCCAGCAGAGTTGAAAGAGTTAAAAGTTTAGTTGAAAGAGCTTCTAGATAAGGGATTCATAAGGTCAAGTGTCTCACCTTGGGGCGCACTGGTCTTGTTTGTCTAAAAAAAGGATGGGTCTTTGCGTATGTGCATTGACTATCTTCAGTTGAATAAAGTCACCATCAAGAACAAGTACCCTCTTCCCAGAGTAGATTATTTATTTGATCAACTTCAGGGGGCCCAGTGTTATTCCAAGATTGACCTCAGATCTGGATACCATCAGTTGAAGGTGTAAGGAAGTTGATATTCCAAAAATAGCTTTTAGGACTCGATATGGGCATTTCGAATTTTTATTAATGTTATTAGGTTTAACGAATGCACCAGCAGCTTTCACGGACCTTATGAATAAGGTCTTCAAACCTTACCTTGATTTGTTTGTTATCGTGTTTATTGATGGCATCTTGATTTATTCCCGTAGGGAGACTGACCATGCAGAACATCTCATAATTGTGTTGCATGCACTGTAGGATCACAAGCTATATGCAAAATTTTCTAAGTGTGAATTCTTGTTGAAATTAGTAGCATTTTTAGGCCATGTCATCTTAGAGGAATGCATGAAGGTGGACTTTCAGAAAATAGAGGCAGTGAAGAATTACCCTAGACCCACCTCGGTATCCGATATAAGAAGTTTCTTGGGTCTAGTAGGCTATTATAGACATTTAGTAGAGGGGATTTGCTTCTATCTATCTCGTCCCATTTGACTAGATTAACTCAGAAAAAAGTCAAATTTCAATGGTCAGACGCGTGCGAGAAAAGTTTTGAGGAGTTAAAGAAGAGATTGACTTCAGCTCCAGTCCTGACAATACAGGAAGTAACTGAATGGTTCGTTGTTTATTGTGATGCTTCAAGGGTTGCTCTTGCGTGTGTATTAATGCAGCACGATAAATTCATAGCCTACGCGTCGAGACAACTCAAGGCTCACGAGAAGAATTATCCGACTCATGACCTTGAATTAGCACCTGTGGTGTTCGCGCTTAAGATCTGGCATCATTATTTGTATGGGGGGGACATGTTGACATTTTAACAGATCACAAGAGTCTCCAATACATCTTCAAGCAAAGAGAATTGAATCTACATCAGAGAAGGTGGCTCGAGTTACTTAAAGATTATGATGTTGATATCCTCTATCATCCGGGGAAAGCAAATCTTACAGCCGATGCTCCCAGTCGACGTTCTATTGGCAGCTTATCTCACATTGAGGTAGACAATCAAACTATGATAAAGGAAGTTAACCGCTTACCATATCTAGGAGTTCAACGTTTGGACTCCGAAGATCGTGGCGTTGTTCTTTATAATAGGACTGAATCTTCTTTAGTAGCCAAAATAAACGAAAACCAGTTTAGTGATCCGTACTTATTGCAGTTTGAAGGAAGAAATTCAAAGACACAAGACTATGGCTTTTGAACAAGGGGGAGATGATGGTACTTTGAGATACAGAGGCAGACTATGCGTTCCAGACATAGATGGGCTCAGAGAGAGGATTATGTCAGAAGCCCACAATTCTAGGTATTCTATTCACCCAGGTTCCACAAAGATGTATCATGATCTTAAGAAGGTTTATAGGTGGAACAATATGAAAAACAATATAGTAGATTTCGTGGCTAAGTGTCCAAATTGTTAGTAGGTGAAAGTCGAACACCAGAGACCAGGCGGTTTAGCTCAGAATATAGAAATTTTCATTTGGAAATGGGAGTTGATAAACATGGACTTCATAATAGATCTACCCTACTGGTTCCGCAATAATACGATTTGGGTGATTGTAGACCGGCTTACCAAGTCAGCTCACTTTTTGCCAGTGAAGACTACAGATTCAGCCGGGAATTATGCCCCAAGTTGTATATCAAAGAAATTGTCCGATTGCATGGGACTCCTTTATCCATTATCTCAGATTGTGGTGCGCAGTTCACAGCAAACTTTTGAAAATCTTTTCAGAAGGGATTGGGCACAAGGGTGAACCTCAGCAAAATCTTTCATCCTCAGATATATGGCCAGGCAGAATGCACCGTTCAGACTCTTGAGGATATGTTGAGGGCATCTGTTATTGATTTTAAAGGTAGTTGGGACGATTATCTACCTCTCATTGAGTTTGCTTATAATAATAGCTACCACTCTAGTATCAAGATGGCACCGCACAAAGCTCTGCATGGGTGACGGTGTAGATCACCAATTGGTTGGTTCAAAGTCGGAGAAGCGGAGTTATTAGGACACAATTTTGTCTATCGGGCCATGGAAAAAGTCAACTTGATACAATGCATTTGAAGACGACTCAAAGTTGCCAAAAGTCCTATTCGGACGTGCGGCGTAGAGACTTAGAGTTCCAAGTTAATGATTGGGTGTTTTTGAAATTGTCACCCATGAAAGGCCTTATGAGATTTGGGAAGAAGGGGAAACTTAGTCCCCGCTATATTGGTCTATATAGAATCCTGCGAAGGATTGGACATATGTCTTATGAGTTAGAATTGCCGCAAGAACTAGCTATTGTACGCCTAGTGTTTCATGTGTCTATGTTGAAAAAATTCATGGGAAACCTGTCACTTGTGGTTCCTATAGAGGTTATAGGGGTTAAAGATAGCCTGTCTTACAAAGAAATTCCACTGCCTATTCTTGATCATCAAATGTGCAAGCTCAGAACAAAGGAAATTGCTTTTGTAAAAGTGATTTGGAGGAATCAAAAGGTTGAAGAGGCTACATGGGAAGCCGAAGAGAACATAAAGTCCATATATCCCCATCTCTTTAGAGCAAAAGGAAAATGTGGAAGGTAATTAACCATTCCATTCATGTATTATATTATAATCTCCATGTCCTTCAGTATTTAATCAGCTTAGTATTCGGTGATCACATGCTTGTTCAGTTTGATATACATCTATTCATGATATTTCAACATTCTCATATCTCCATCACACCCTTTTAATGTCCATAGATAGCTATAGTTGCAGTCAGGACCATCATTCGAGGACGAATGATTCCAAGGAGGAGATAATGTAACACCGCGTACAAATTTGGCTTAGGTATGAATGAGTTAAAAGAGTAGTAAGGATATATTTTGAACATGTGAAGTCTCATCGGGATGATTATCGGTGAAAATAGTTGTTTCAAAATCAAGATGGAAAGTGAGGTGCATAAGATTTGGCAAAATCGACTAAGTTTGCAGAAGGTCTATATTCCAGAAGATGTTAGTGAACATTTGTAAACAAACTAGACAAACTCAAAGCATGAAAGTTGTAGGTCTTTGAAATATCTTTCCAACGATATATTATAGAGCCCCAACGGAGCTCTGTGCAAGGTGTGAAATAACCGTGGTACTGTCATATTTTTACCGCGGGTGCAGTAGTAAGGCGGTGTCCCAGCAATCTACCACGGTCAGGGCCGCGGTTACACCAAGCGGGACATAGTGGATGACTTGAAATAACTTTTTTAACCCTATTTCGTCCCCCACAGCCCCAAAATATAAAAACCTGCTCTAAAAACTAAAGCTCTCAAAAACCTACTCCTTAAGGGTCCCTCCACCACCCAAGGTAAGATCTAATGGTGATTATAACTTAATTTCAATTTCCCAACATCTTATTAATATTGGTGAACCCCTCCATATCATTAGATATTCGATTGGGACATCATTGTTGAGGGAATGAAGCCTAGAACTCGAATTCAAAGGGTTTGAACTTCAAAAAGGTAATGTCTTCACCCTCTAATTGATTGTAGCATTGGTTTAGTGATTATAAACCCTAGTTTATTAGATATTAGTTGATGGGTTTGATAGAAAAATATGAACGATTATAGGATTGGGGTATTTAGTGTTGATTATTGGCTTAAAGTGTTTTTTACCTCATGGGTGATGAAGAATAATGTTGATATAATCATTTGAGACATTAGAATTTATCTAAGAACAAGAGAATGGGTTTGTGGGTGTAGAGACACTATTAATAAGGACTATGAAGCTTTATTTTGACCAAGTATTTGATAAAATACATAAATGATCAAAACATGAGCATCATAGCTAATACGGAATCCATTTGACTTGTATTGCTATAGATTAAAGATGAAAGGGTTGACAAACATTGTATTATGCTCAAGGATAGGAAGTTAAGGTATGTAAGGCTAACTCTTTACATTTAGGAATGTCTATGATTCTCCCTACGTCCCATTCATTATAATCATTACCAGTTTCCTAAGAAACCTGAGTAGTAGTAGAACTTCTATTCTCTAGATAGCATAATCTCATAATCATTCGATATTCTATGAGTTTTAGTTATAACAAATCAACTTATTATAAATACTCATTTCAATCTAATCCTATTCGCTGTTCCAGTATTTTGTAACTTGGTATAGCTCATTATTTCAGTATCATGTATTTAAATATGATTCTCAATTACTGATTTTATATCCTGGAATGTTGAACACCTGTTTGGTCCTGAGGCTGCAGTTCATGCTTTATGCATCTTTGGGCCTGAGGCCGCAGTTATGTACACGTATACTTGGGGCCGAGGCCGCAGTTGTGCACATACATACACTCACATACACTCACACAAACACACACACACGCACACACACAAACACACACACACAAACACACACACACACACATACATATATATATGTATATATATATATATATATATATATATAGCCTGAGGCCGCAGTTCAATATTCAGTTAAATAGGTTTTTCATCATTCAGAAGATGGAGTATTCACATGCTTTCGTCCTTGTTTAGTTATCAGTTTATCAACCAGCAATTCAATTTCAGTTTTAGTATTTACAGTTCCTTTGTTCAGCTACTTTATACACCTGTACAATTCAAATGTATTAACGTCCCTTTTGCCAGGGACTGCATCTCGCGATGCAGTTAACGATTTTCAGGTTGACGATTCTGCTTGCAAGGATATCTCGTATTAGCTATTTGTGAGCCCCAATCTTTTGGGGCCTTATCTCTCTTTTGTTTTAGTCATTATAGTATTTCAGTTAATAAGGTATATTGGGGACCTTATCCCGGTAAATATTTAGCATTTTCAGTATTCTTTAGAGGCGTCATAAACTATAACCCAGTCAGATATTAGCAAGCTTTCATGTGTTAGCCTTGTCGGCTTATTGTTTATACTTTGTGACCTTTCAGTATTTTCCGCATCAATGATATTTCAATCAGACCTTTTTAGCAGATTATCATGTTTTATATTTACCTCTAGCTCATAGTTATACCACATGTTGATCCAACCATACAATTGGTTCGCTCGGTCACATGCAGTCAGGCACTGAGTGTCGTGTTACATCCAGTCCATGGTTCAAGGTCTGATAACAAGTCCTTGTCCAACTGGACAGTACAGAAATCTAACACGTAGGATGGATTTCCGTGATATTTCCGGAGCATGGACACATGAAACACTGGATGCACAGCTGATAAGCTCGATGACAATGCAAGTCTATAAGCTACATCTCCCACTAGATCAAGAATCTCAAATGGACCAATGAACATTGGGCTAAGCTTGCCCTTCTTTCCAAATCTCATCATGCCTTTAATAGATGACACTCGGAGTAAGACCCGCTCACCTAGCATAAAAGTCACATCTCGAACCTTGCGGTCTGCACAACTCTTTTGCCTGGAGTGAGCTATACGAAGCCTATCCTGAATGATCCTGACCTTATCCAAGGCCTTCTGAACCAGATCCGTACCCAACAATCGAGCCTCTCCAAGCTCAAACCATCCAACCGTAGATCGACACCACCTACCATATAAAGCCTCATAAGGAGCCATCTGGATACTCGACTGGTAGCTGTTGTTGTAGGCAAACTTTGCAAACAGCAAAAACTGATCCCACGAACCTCCAAAGTCAATGACACAAGCTTGGAGCATATCCTCAAAAATTTGAATAGTCCGCTCGGACTGGTCGTCCGTATGGGATGAATAGGAGACTGCCACAGGAATGAAATGCTTTGACTTGGTCAGCCTATCAACAATGACCCAAACTGCATCGAACTTTCTCCGAGTCTGCAGGAGTCCAACAACGAAGTCCATAGTGACTCACTCCCACTTCCACTCGGGAAGTTCAATCCTCTGAAACAATCCACCAAGCCTCTGATGCTCAGACTTAACCTGTTGATAATTCAGACACCGAGCCACATATGCAACGATATCCTTCTTCATCCTACGCCACCAATAATGTTATCGCAAATCTCAATATATCTTCGCGGCGCTCGGATGAATAGAGTACTAGGAACTATGGGCCTCTTCTAAATTCAACTCTCGAAGGCCACCCACATTAGGCACACAAACTCGGCCGTGCAATCTCAATACTCCATCATCACCTAAGATAACCTACTTGGAACCTCCACACTGCATCGTGTCTTTGAGGACGCACAAATCGGGATTATCAAAATGTCGATCATGGATACGCTCTAACAATGAAGAACGGGCGACTGTACAAGCTAATACTCTACTAGGCTCAGAAATATCCAGCCTCACAAACTGATTGTCCAAAGCCTGAACATCCAAAGCAAGCGGCCTCCCACAGACCAGAAAATAAGCAAGCAACCCATACTAGCTAACTTCCTACTCAACACATTGGCCACCACATTGGCCTTCCCCGGATGATACAAAATGGTGATATCATAATCCTTCAACAACTCCAACCACCTCCTCAAATTCAACTCCTTTTGCTTGAACAAGTACTGAAGACTCTTGTGGCCAGTGAACACATCACATGCCACGCCATACACTTAATGTCTCCGAATCTTAAATGCGTGGACAATGGATGCCAACTCTAAGTCATGACCCAGATAGTTCTTCTCATGAATCTTTAACTTCCGTGAAGCATACGCAATGACCTTGCCATCCTGTATTAACATTGCACCAAGCCCAGTACGGGAAGCATCACAATAAACTATATAAGGTCCTAAACCTGTGGGAAAAACCAACACCGGTACCGTAGTCAGAGCTGTCTTGAGCTTCTAAAAGCTCACCTCACACTCGTCCAACCATCTGAACTGGGCACCCTTTTGGGTCAACCTAGTCATCGGGGATGCGATAGATGAGAACCCCTCCATGGACCGACAATAGTAACCTGCCAATCCCAAGAAACTCCGAATCTCTATAGTTGATACTGGCTAGGCCAGTTGTTGACTGCCTCAATCTTCTTCGGATCAACTTGAATACCCTATGCTAATATAACATGACCCAGCAATGCAACTGAACTCAACTAGAACTCACACTTCAAAAATTTAGCATATAGCTGACTATACCTCAAAGTCTGAAGAACCACCCTGAGATGCTACTCGTGCTTCTCCTGGCTGTGGTAGTATATCAATATACCATTAATAAAGACAATCACGAACAAGTCCAAATAAGTCCTGAACACTCGGTTCATCAAGTCCATAAAAGCTGCTGCAGCATTTGTCAACCCGAATGACATGACCAAGAACTCATAATACCCGTACCGAGTGCGGAAAGCTGTCTTAGGGACATCGGATGCCCTAATCCTCAACTGATGGTAGCCGAATCTCAAGTTAATCTTGGAAAATACCTTGGCACCCTAAAGCTGATTGAACAAATCATCAATACTTGGCAGCAGATATTTATTCTTGATTGTAACCTTGTTCAATTTTCGATAATCAATATGCATTCTCATTGATCCATCCTTCTTTTTAACAAACAACACCAGCGCACCCCAAGGAGATACACTGGGTCTAATAAAACCCTTCTCAAGCAAGTATTGCAATTGTTCCTTTAACTTTTTCAACTCAGGCGGGGCCACGATATGGCGGGATAGAAATGGGCTGGGTGCTCGAAGCCACTGCAATGCAAAAGTTAGTATCCCTGTCGGGTGGCATACCCCGCATTTTTGAATGAAAAACATCAGGGAACTCATGAACAACAGCCACATAACCAATAGGAGGGACCTCAACACTAAAGTCACGAACATATGCCAAATAGGCCAAACACCCCTTCTTGACCATATGCCAAGCCTTCACATAAGAGATAACACTACGGGTAGAATGACCAAGAGTCCATCTCCACTCTAAATGAGGCATACCCGGTAAAGCTAAGGTCACCATCTTGGCATGACAGTCCAAGATAGCGTAGTAAGGTGATAAGCAGTCCATCCCCAATATGATATCGAAGTCAACCATGTGTAAAAGTAACAAATTTGCACGAGTCTCAAGATCCGCAATCACGACAATACAAGAATGATGGACTCAATCGACCATAATAGAATCATCTACCGGTGTAGACACATAAATAGGAACACCCAATGCATCACTAGGCAAGACCAAGTACGGAGCAAAGTAAGATGACACATACGAATATATAGACCCCAGATCAAACAACACTGAAGCACCTCTATCACAAACCACAACTATACCTGTAATAACCGCACCTGAAGCCTCAGCTTCGGGCCTGGCCTAAAGAGCATAATATTGGGGTTGGGACCCACCACTCTGATCTGCCTCTCTAGGATGGCCTGTAGCTAGCTCGCCTCCACCTCTAGCAGCCTAAACTGCACCTCGAGGACTTCTACCTCCACCTCTAGCACCTCTACACCCATCTCTAGCTGGATGGGCGGGCTGTGGAACATCTGGTACCTGTACCATAGCACGAGAACCCTGATGCTATGAGCTACTGTGCTTGAGGGAAAAACCTAGCAATGTGACACAGATCACCATAAGTGTAACAAGCCCTCGGTTGCTGAGATTGCTGGCCCTCTAGACCTGAATGACCTCCTTAGAAACTCTTAAACGGCGGTGCACTGCTAGGAGCTAGTGGTGTGTAGGGCTGCTAATCAGAATACTGCCCGCGAGAACCGTGGCTGCCTGAAGCACCGTGAGAAACCAGGACTGTTGACTGGAAGGGCCTAGGAAGATTACCCCTATCATACGAATCTCTGCTCCAGACGAAGCACCACTGAATCTGCTTGACTGACGGAGTCTCTTGTCTGCCCTGTGACCACCCCCCTGTGATAATACCATCTCAACCCGACGAGCCACATTGGCCACCTCCTAGAAGGATATCTCGCAGCTAGCCTCTCTGGCCATCTGAAGATGAATCAGCTGGATGAGTCTATCAATAAACCGTCTCACTCTCTCCCTCTCAGTGGGGAGGATAATAAGAGCATGGCGAGCCAAATCAATCAACCTGGTTTCGTACTGGGTGACTGTCATGGAACCCTGCTGGAGGCGCTCAAACTGACTCCGATAGGCCTATCTCTGAGTAACGGGGAGACACTTCTCCAGAAGTAACACTGTAAACTGCTCCCATGTCAAAGGCTGGCGATCCTGCTGGCCTAGCTAAGCAATATTTCCTCCACCAAGTCTTAGCGGATCCACACAAGAGAAATGTAGAAAAATCGACCCTATTGGTCTTAACAATACACATGTTCTTAAGAACCTCGTGGCAACTGTCCATATAATCATGGGGAGCCTCAGTAGATGTACCGCTGAAAGTAGAAGTGAGGGGCTTGGTGAACCTATCCAACCTCCACAAAGCATCAACAAACATGGTTGCCCCATCATCGGCTGAGCTACTACCCCCAGCTGAACTGCTCTAGCTGGCTGAACAGCTAGAGTCTGAATCTGGGAAGCTACCTGCTCCGGAGTGTGAGTAGCAAGAGTCTTAGCCCCTCCTCTAGCTTTAGAAGTGGTTGGTGCTACATGAAGCAAACCTGCTCGGTTTACAATCTCCATGAGGCCCACCAATTGGACTACAGCATCCTGAAAAATTGGGGTAGCAATAAACCTCTCTAGGACTTAAGGTGGGCCTACAGAAACTGCTGGGGCTGGAACCTCCTCCTAGAAATCAACTTGAGGCTCCGACACTGGTGCTACTTCTTGGGGTTGAGCTCTGCCCCTACCTCGGCCTCGGCCTCGCTCTCTGTCCCTAGTGGAAGTTGTTGCTGGGGGCTCGGGCTGCTGAGAGATAGATGAGGAAGCGCGTGTTCTCGCCATATGCGAAAGAACGGAGTAGAAATATAGTTAGCATTGAGAAATAGATCCACAAGACAGGAAAGAACAAATGCAAAGTTTTTCCTAACTCGGTAGCCTCTAGGGATAAATATAGACGTCTCTGTACTGATCACTCAAACTCTACTAAGTTGTTTGTGAACTGTGAGACCCATGTAACCTAGAGCTTTGATACCAACTTGTCACAACCCGAATTTTCCACTACCGGGAGTCGTGATGATGCCTACTAGTGAGAGGTAGGCAAGCTAATCCATAATTACTTACCTCATCATCAAATTACTTCTTTTAATAATATAAAATGTGACAACATGAAACTGCAAAATTTTAAATAATTAAGTAGAAGATAACAAGTAAACACCTGAAATCTGCAAATATTACAGTTACTTAAGTCTATACCACCCAAAACATGGTGTCACAGTGTCATAGACTATCTAAGGTTACTACATACAAAGTCTGAAGAAATTACAGTACATTGTTTCTGAATAAAGGAAAATGAAACAGGAAATAAAGATAGAGGGAGATGCCAGGGCCTGCGGACGCTTGCAGGTCTACCTTGGGTCTCCGGGTGGACTGAAGAAAACCCTCTAACTAATGATGTTGTCCGATACCTAGATTTGTGCAAAAGAGCACATAGTGTAGTATCAGCACAACCGACCCCATTTGCTGGTAAGTGTCTAGCCTAACCTTCACAAAGTAGTGACGAGGCTAGGACAAGTCTACCAACTAAATGTTTGCAGTTCAATATATATAAGTATATATATATATATATATATATATATATATATATATATATATATATATATATATGTATAGGAATTAACCAGTCAATGTGGGAGAGGGAAACAAGTTGTGGGGGAGGTAACAATTTTGAATAGAAAACATCAAGTAAGGAAAGAAACAACATGACATTAATACCAACAAGAATTGGAAATCAACAACTTGCACGGCATCACCCTTTGTGTTTTTACTCTCGTCCTCACCAAAAAAATATTTATAATAATAGTATGCACGACATCACCCTCGTGCTTTTACTCTCATACTCACCAAATCAATCATATAATAACAATGTGCACGGCATCACCCTTCGTTCTTTTACTCTCTTTCCTCACCATATAATCAATGAACATCGGTACAAAATGGTACATCATACGGAACAACATCATCCTTCGTGATTTAACGCTCTTTCTCACCCAAACAAAAATTACAAACAAAGGGCAAGAGAGTAATCAAATAATAATAGAAATCCCGGCAAGGTAACAATATCAATAACCTCAACATCCCGGCAAGGGAGATAATCAACAAAGCAACAAATATCCTGGCAAGGGAACAATTTAATAACTCTTTCTTTCACTTTTACTTCACAATTCACTTTACCACTTGAGCCAATGCTCTAAAGGATTCAATCACCTCATATACTTTCACAATTCGTAAAATAATTAGAGCCAATGTTGTTTGAAGTTCAAAGGTCATAATTCTTTCACAAGTTTTTCCCAGCATATAGAAATCATCACCAAGACATGAAAGTTACAATGAAATCATGATATTCACAATATAAGGACTCACGGTCATGATAGATACCAGCGTATAGATACTCGTCACCATGCCTATATGTCATACTCAACAATCATCCCATAACAAGTAGGACTTAACTCTTGATCCCTCAAGCTAAGGTTAGACCAAATACTTACCTCAATTCCTCGAACACAACTCAATTCTGAATTATAGCTTTGCCCTTTGGTTCCACCAACGATTCATTCGTATCTAATCACAAATTACTTAATTACATCAATAAACGTTAAATGAATCAACCCTAATGCATGAAAAATGAGTTTTCCAAAGTTTTATCCAAAAAGTCAAAAATCTCTCCCAGGCCCACGTGGTCAAAACCCGAGGTTCGAACCAAAACCTGATTACTCATTATCCCATGAACTTAAATATATAATTTATTTTGAAATCGGACCTCACATTGAGGTCCAAATCCTCAATTTTTGAAAAATCTAGGTTCTACCCATAACACCCAATTTCACACATGAAAATCTTTAATTTAGGTTGGAAACATGTTGAATGATGTTAATGATTGAAGAAAATGAGTAAAAACTAACTTAAAATCAATTTGGAAGAAGACTTGTTGTTGGAAAATCGCCTAAGTGTGTTTTGAGAAAACATGAAAAATGAGGTTTAAAATCTGTTAAGCATGAAATTGCAGGTTTCAATTGTGGGAAATGTGGACAGGGGTTCGCAATTGCGAATCCCGACCTGCTGATGTGGGAATTGCGAAGGTATAGTTCGCATTTGCGAACACTGACGGAATCCTTGACTTTCTTATTTGCGAAACTATCGTCGCATTTGCAATACCTCAGATTCCCAGCCATCATCATTTGCGAGAGGCTGGTCGCAATTGCGAATTTTCTTTTGTAATGGTGAGGTCACATTTGCAACTCAGGCTGCAAGTCCCCTCTTTCGCATTTGCGAGTGGTTTATGAAAATTGCGAGCTCGCAATTGCGAGCCTGGCTTCGCATCAGGTTATATCAACAAATTTTTAAGTTAAAAAATGCACCCCGTGGCGTATCCAAACCAACTAATATACATACAACCTCAAAATTATCATATGGACTTATTGTGCAATCAAATCACCAAAATAACATCTTAAACATCGGATTAAACCTCAAAATCCATGAATTCTTTCAAACTTCGTAAAATTTTAAATTTTCATTTTCGGTCTGAATCACGTCAAACGGCATCCGATTTCAACCAAATTTTACAGAAGTGACTTAACATATATAAGACCTGTATCGGGTACCGGAACCAAAATACAGGCCCGATACCATCGCTTTCCAATTAGATTTTATTTCAAATTTCAGTAAACATTTCCAGAAAATAATTTTACAGAAATTCATTTCTCGGGCTTGGGACCTCGAAATTTTTCCAAAATGCGACCACGCCCCATATTTTTCTAAAAACAAGCCCTCTAGATGCCTTATAACCATCTTTTAGCCTATTCTCGCTTATGCATACTTCATGGCTGATAGGCCTACAGACGCTTGACGCCCCGGAATAGCCTTCCTTCGCATTCCCGCTCCTTCCTTAGGTCAGGTTAGCATTTATGCTGGTTGACGCAACTATATTCAATCAATTGAGTGGAGAGGGAAATTGAATCAGTCACCATCCTTCGCTCTTGTGCTAAAGGCTCTCTTACCACAGGTCGCCATTCCATTGGACCCTCTGGGACCGTCAAATCACGGGTCCGAGTCCGTTTGGCCAAAATATTGACCAAAGTTAAATTTATTCATTTTAACATCAAAACTTAGTATTTTTCACATAATTTCATATTTAATCTTTCCAGTCTAAATGATACAACGAGAGCACGTAAATCGAGATAACTCTAAATGAGATTTTCAAGGTCTCGAAAGCACGGAATTTGATTAAAAACAGGTGGTGACCCTTTGGGTCGTCACACTTATTTATCAAAATTGTTCTAAATTGATATATTACGCTTTCTAAACAAGGATTGCTTACCATTTATATACAATCTATTATTAGTGGCTTAAATTAGGGAATTCGGTTATACTCTTTTATTTTTTTCTCTCCTATCTTCTTTCTCAATTCTTTCCGTCTCTCTCCATGTACAATCCATAAGTTGGGGAATTTTGTTACACTCGAATTTTAATCCAAAAATATTCAAGCAAATTAAAACGAGATCAAATGAGAAAGACACAAATAAAAACTATACAAGAAATTACATTTCGAATTAGTACTAGTCAATCGCGACTGTCAAAAAATAAAACAGAAAAAAAAGAGAGGAGAAAACACTATACTTTCATTCAATCAATATATCGCCTTTATGTTGCATTTTCCTTTTCGAACTTTCAAGCTGACACTATTCCAACGAGAGATTAAGTATAAAATCGTCAATATAAGGAAGGTTAGGGGTCATTTGGTTACAGGTATTAAGTGGGATATACCAGTATAAAAATTGGGGTTTTTAAATTTATCCCATGTTAGGTTATTGGTATTAAATAATCCGGGTATGATTTTATACCAATATTGGTATAAACTTATCTCACATCGGAGGTGGAATAACAATACCGGAATTATAGCCCCTTGGATAAAGATTTCGTTATGACATAATTACCCCTCCAAAACCCCGTTTCCCTGCATCAGTACGTACGATACAACCGAAATAGATATTAGCTGCAGTTTATGCATTCTTTTTGCTGGAGTGTTGCACAGTTCTTGTATTTATTTGCATTGTATTTGAATAATTTTTGCATAGCTCCTGCACCTTTTTGCATTATTTCTGCATTCTTTTTGCACAGTTTCTGCATAATTCCTGCTTTTTTCTACATTATTTTTGCATTAATTCTGCTCTTCTAGTTTCTGTATTTTCTGCGTAGTTAGTACATTTTTCTACACTATTTTAGCTTCAGTTTGTGCACTTCTTTTGCAACAGTGCAGCAAGAATATAATTATCTTGCATCTTGGATGGTATGAACTATTATCTTTGATTTTGCCCAATTCTGTTAGTTGGGGTTTGTTAAAGCTTTTTTTAGTGGAGTTGAGTATGATAAGAAAATATTGTTGAGTGGAGTTTTTCATTAAGATATATTTTTTGTATAAGTAGTGAAATATCCAAGGTTAAAATAGAAAACTTTATACACCTTTAAACCAAACACATGTTTTAAATTATATATAGTATATCCCATTTTTAATCTAACGAACCAAACAAAATATTAACACTAAGTAGCTCAAGAAATTATTAATCTCGAGATTATAATTCCAGGATTATTTTGTCTGCAAACCAAACGACCCCTTAGTGTAATACTAATTCTTAAACGAAAATTAATTTAGTAAATGAGAAAGTCACAAATAAAACAATACAAGAGAGGAAGAAGTGCTAATCACGATCAGATTATATTAAACTATAATTTCTATAATAGTCAGTTTAATTAGTATGAAGAAATTATGACTAATGTACTATCCAATTAAATATGACTAAAATAACATACAATTTAAATTTGACATTTTTCATCATTAATGATCATTAAAAAGTTGAAAACTTTGAATTCAAATTCAGCATCTCGAATAATATATGGTACAATAAAATACAGATGTAAAAACAAAGTTAGTACAAATGTAATAAAAACTCATATATCAACAACAACATATATACTTAAAACAAATTTCATACGATTAATTATATAGTAATATATATTTATTTACAACTTATCTATAACTTTCTAAACATTATTTTTACATAGTCAAATATATTTACATTATCATACACCTTAAATACAAATTTTATACAATGCCTTTTGTATATATGTTGTATCTGATTAGTATATATTTTGTATTTGGTGTGTTCTTCTTCCTTTCTGAAATTCCAATCAAAACTTTCCCTCTTAATATAGTTTTAATACATATCAATAACTTTATGTAAAATGATTGTATTGATAACATAAATACAAATTTTATGCAATGATTCATAATAACTATTTTTCAACTTTCATATAACATTCAAATAAAATAATATATATATAAGTATAACTGAATACAATTTACATACAATTATAATACGACTTTACTACAATTTCGTAAGTATATTTTATATCATGTGTTCTTCTTCGTCTTCTTCTTGTTTCAATTTATAATTCAGCCAAAATCAAGTCAAACCTTCACCAAACACCCTCAAAATCGAGATATAAACTCCAAATAATATTCCTAATTGTTTGGAACAACACTCAATCCAAACAAATAATGGTTCTCAAAAACTCAAATTCGAATTAAAAGCTTCAAAGCTTTTTAGTGGTTGTCAATGGTGGAAAGTCAAACATCTTCAAAATTTAGTGATTGACAATTTCAATTTAAATACCAATTATGCAACATAAAAGGAAATTGCTAAGTTAAAACTCTATAATAAAATGATTGAATTCCATTGATGGATTCCATTAAATATATATATATATATATATATATATATATATATATATATATATATATATATATATATATACTATATATATATATATATAGTATACAATATCAGAGGAAGAAGAACTGGGGAAAGAACAAAGATATAGAGACAGAGAGAGAGAGCGCAAAGGAGAGAGAAAAATAATGGGAAATAACTTATCCATTATTCAATTTCTAATATAATTGGTTATTGTATATAGCCCTAATTAAGTTAAAACTTGACTAGGAAAGGTAATAAAATTTTATACATGTACAAGAAGTTAAAAATCCCAAAAAAGGACGTAAAAATAGCACGGGATTCCTATTTGGCTGCCCCCATTTAACTTATACCCATTTTTTTCAAAAAAAAACTTTAACTTATACCCACTTTTTAAACAACTTCAACCCTCTTTCTCCCCCTTCTCCTCCTTCGTTTCCTTTTTCTCTTCCTCTTCCTCCTCCTCCTCCTCCTCCTCCTCCTCCTCCTCCTCCTCCTCCTCCTCTTCTTCTTCTTCTTCTTCTTCTTCTTCTTCTTCTTCTTCTTCTTCTTCTTCTTCTTCTTCTTTCTTCAACTGTTGGTATTGCTATGTCCCATAATTACAATAATGTCAATGTTCAACAATTGAAAGCTGACAATTTTAGCTTTCTCCCAACGTTCAACAATTGAAAGATGTTACTTTTACTAATGATCTTGTTTTATAGGAGTATTACTTTTTAAATTTCCTGATAATTTTATTATAGCAACTGGATCTTAATGACAACTTATCATTGTTGTTTTAGAACTTTAACTCTAAGAATGCTGAAGTTTGACAAATATAATAAAAAACTTCAGCTCCTGGAATGCTAAAGTTTAGCGAATACAAAACAAACTTCAGCCCTGAACTTCATCATAAACATAACAAAGCTTCAGCTAACACATGATGAAGTTTAACAAATATACAACAAAACTTCAGCTAAAACATGCTGAACTTCAGCAAATAGAGAATAAAACTTCAACTACTAGAATGCTTAAATTTAGTAATTACAAACAAAAACTTCAGCAAATAGAGAATAAAACTTCAACTACTAGAATGCGTAAGTTCAGCTATTACGAACAAAAACTTTAGCAAATAGATAATAAAACTTTAGCTATTAGAATGCTTAAGTTCGGTAATTACAAACAAAAACTTCAACCAATACTTGGTTCAATAATTTTTGCTACTTCAAATCCGTTTACTAGAATGATGAAGTTTGCATGATTGCCTTTGTTATTTCAAATATGTTTGGAGTTATGCAAAAAATGATTATATTTATACTTTTTTGGTAAAACAAATATAAATTAAAACGTGATAATAAAATGCTCCGTAGAAGATGGCGGGATTTAAAAGCACAAAGTAGAAAAAGAAACCAGAGAAACCAAAAGAAATCAAGATGGTGAGACCAACTTTTTAGAAAATTTCATGAAACCCTCCCCTCTTGAAATCATGGCTTAACGAAATTCCAGCAGAAATGTGGGTTTTAATAGTAGCAGCAGCACTAGTAATAGTCATTTGACAGATTCAGTGTTGAAGAAACAAAAGAATGAAGTCAGTGGAGTTGAAGAAACCCTAGATCGTCTCAGTCAGTTGCCGGACGCAATCCTTGTACAAATTCTCTCTCTTTTGCCCACCAAAGATGCCGTGCCATCATGTCTTCTCCCAAAAAGGTGGCGTTATCTCTGGCATTCAATATATAACTTCCTTTTTGAAAATATTATTACAAGGAACCAGAAAACTTCAAATCCTTTGTGGACAACGTTTTGACTCATTCCACTTGTTCCAGAATCAAAAAGTTCGAACTCGATTATGATGACATCTATCTAACGAAGTTTGAATCGGAAATCAACCGATGGATTAGCTTTGCTGTGGAAAGAAAAGTGGAAGATCTTGTATTGTGTACCCATGAGGAAGAACTCGCTTACCAATTGCCTCTATATATCTACACTAGTTCGTCATTGATTACATTGGAGTTGTGCTGTTGGGTGTTTGATAAAGGACTACTTATAGCTTGGAACTCACTGAAGTGCCTAACGCTGGATGTAATAAGGTTAGACGACGACGATGTGGTGAAAATGCTATCAAGTTGTCCTACCTTGGAAACCTTGGAGTTGTCATGCTTCCAGGGTTTACGTCGTCTTGAAATTACGTCTCCAAATTTAAAGAGACTAATATTAGATGGCGGCGGAGGATATGATTCTTTGTAAATTGTTGCCCCACATCTTCAGCATTTAGAGATTTCTGGAGATAGTGGATATCTCAAGCGTAGGCTGGTAAAAGTTTCCTCTTTGGTTACTGCCAGCCTCACTTTTAGCATTATCTGTATCACTGTGGATGGCAAGAGTTATATTTGGGAATATGCTGCTGAGGAAGACAATTGTCCCGATTATCATCAAGCTTTCAGAAACCTTGTTCTGGACTATCTTGAAAAGTTGAGTCATGTTACTCAGGTAAAAATTGGAAGTTGGTTAGCAGAGGTTTTTGACGAGAGGGGTTGCTCTGATGGTAAGCAACCCCACTTCCAACCGAGAGGTTGTGAGTTCGATTCTCCCCAAGAGCAGGGTAGGAAGTTCTTGGAGGGAAGGATGCCGGGGGTCTATTTGGAAACAGCCTCTCTACCCAAAGGTAGGGGTAAAGTCTGCATACACACTACCCTCCCCAGACCCCAATAAGTGGAATTATATTGTGTTGTTGTTGGTTAGCAGAGGTTTGTTTTTTATGTCAAACGACCTTATTTGACATTTTAATTTTACAAGAGAATTGCAGGATGTAAATTATGAGAAGAGCCTTCAGAATGAAAATAATTATTCCATGAAAAAAGAATTTTTGGTTGACTAACTGAAAGAATTTTTTTATAATGCATACAGAATGATTTTGTCTTTGCCTTTTTGACCTTTTTTGATCTTCCTATCTACTTTCTGAATTTTGATATTTCTTTGTTGACAATAGATTATTTTAGGAACTAACCTTTTCTACATTGTTGTTCCTTAAGTGGTTAGATTTGTTATAGCACACTCTTTTCGTTATGGATCACTTTCCTTTGTTGTTGATTCATTTTGTACGCTGTACTATCTTCATTTGGATTATTTCTCCTGGTTGTTTTCATGTTGCAACTCGAAGGAGTTCCACTTCCAGAATTGAGATGAGTAGCTAGCCTATTGCGGACCTCACCTTTTTTGGAGACACTGAACATACACTTGGGAGTTGGGGTAATTTATGCTATTCTTTTTACATCCATCTTGTACTTAGAATTTTAGCTTTAACCCCCCCCCCCCCCCCACCCCCCACACACACACAACAACGACAACAACACACACATACTCACATGCAAAATAAAACATCATTAATCATTAAGAATCTTTTGTCACTATAAAGCTATACATTAATTGGTCAAAGTTTGCTTTCTATCTGGTAAACGAGCTGAAGAAAGGAAAAGGATTGGTGATCAACTGAACGTTTTTTAGCTCGATTATGTACTGCTTGAATATTTCTGATAGGAATTAGCTACCTGGGAACTGTTCAAGATTGGTGGGTTTTGGAAATTGTTCCTTTATCAGATACTACTGCTGTGAAATCATTTTGTGGAATATTCTCATTAGGCTATAGACCTACTTTCGGTCCTAATTATATTCTTTATTCCAGTTTGCTGATTATTACCACTGCGAACTTGAACGAAGCTATTCTCTCAAAGGAGATAATATCAATTTGCGGAGTTGGATTTCAAACATTGCGTTTCCCAATCTCAAGACTGTTAAGATTGACGGCTGCATCGATGAATGTTTGAAGGAGTGGTCCAAAGCTGGTGATAAGCTTTTTGTACTTGGAGTTTCTTTTAAAGAATGCAGTGGCTTTGAAGAAGTTTGTTATCGTAGCAAAGAGAAGAATATGCGAGTTATGTCATGAGAGTTGTATACCCCAATATTTATCACGATTGGTTAAGAATTTGTTAGACATCAAAAGATCATCTATAACCTTTGTGATTATTTACCAAGACTCTGCTCAGGATAACTAGACTTGAAGTGGTTTTGTTTCGGCATACTAGAAATGTCACCTTATATCGTAGCTTTTAATTTACTGCTGATGTAATTTTGAACTTGTGGCATACCACATATAGAGGATGGTTGGTTTCTCATGAAGCCGTTGTTTGTTCCAGTCTAGACATTGCATATACACTAGTAATTTTCTTGCAACTTTTGTATTCCTGAAGTGTCAAGATCGGCATACCTACAACAAGTCACATGTTTTCTGTATTATTAGGCTCATGAAAAAGCTGTGTTGCTTCCTTAGTTAATAGCATCAAGACTCTATTACAGGGGGAAGCTTCTCTTTTTGGATTTTTTTTATTTGGTAATTAAAATTTGTATTAATCACCAAAGTGGTTTCCGTACAATTCTATAGTTCAGCTATGTACGCAGCTGACTATCAAAAGATAAACAAAATCTAACTAATTGTACTATACCTAAAGTTCAACACTACAGTAAATAATGCTGAAGGTGTACTCTAACTCTAGGAGTTGCCCTAATATTACAAGTGTAAGCAATGTTCCTAAGCATTTTATCACTGGAATAGAAAGTATTTCCAAATATTCTCGCATTCCTCAACCATAAGACATAGAACAGTTCTGCAAAGGTCATTTTGAATATCTGAGCTCGAGGAGCCTTTTGCATTATCAATGATCCAGTGTACAAACTGTGGCCAATTCTGTCCAGCAGGTTGTGTTACTCCAATCCACTGCAGTGTGTGATACCACAGCTGAGTAGCAAAAGGGCAGTCCAAGAACAAGTGGTCTCTGGTCTCCAATGTTTGTTGACACATGACACAGGTGTCATCCACAGTCGAGTTCCATTTGATCAACCTATCTTTAGAAGGAAGTCTGTCTTGTAGTAGCAGCCAAATATTGAAAAGTGCTTTAGGTCGAGCAGGATTCTGTATGGTTAAGTTCTTCCAAGAGACTCTAGGTAACTGTCCAATCTGTTGGAGATAAATCATTCTTATAGAGCATGCAGGCTTATGTAACAGTTGGTATTGCTTCAATAGAACAGTACCTTCAATGATCTTCCGAACCATCCAACTGGCTTGTTTAGGAATATTTATGGACTCCAATTGTTGTTGCTTGATATAGACTGTGTGAATCCATTTCACCCATAATACATCCTTCTTGTGAGCCAAATCCCAGCTTAGTTTTGCAACAGCAGCTTTGTTCCACAATAGGAGATTGGTAAAGTTTAAACCTCCAGCAGACTTTGGCAGATAGATCTTTTCCCAGGCCACATATGCTTTCCTTGTTACATTAACTGAGCCAGACCATATGTAGGATCGACACACTGCTTCTAACAGTTATATAACTTTGGAAGGAATGAGAAACAGTTGAGCCCAGTAAGCTTAAATACCAAAGATTACTGATTGAACCAACTGGATTCTACCAGCATATGACAGTTGCCTGGCAGTCCAGGATGTAATCCTGGCAGTAATCTTGTCGACCAGTGGTTGCCATTGGAAAACAGACAGCTTCTTGGTAGATAGTGGGATACCCAAGTATTTGAAAGGTAGTTCTCCACGTACATACCCAAGATGATCAATAATTTGCTGTTGATTTTCAGGTTTCACCCCTCCAAAATAAACAGCACTCTTATGCAGATTGGCTTTCATCCCAGAGGCCGCAGTGAAGTGAGAGAAATATTTAAACATGGTACTTACAGATTGACCCTCTCCTTTGACAAACAGCAAGAGGTCGTCAACAAAGCTTAGATGAGTAATTCCTTGTTTTTTACAACCAGGATGAAATGTGAAATCTTTAGCTTTCCTCAGTTCTACCAGAGATCGACTTAAGTATTCCATCACAATAGCAAATAAGAATGGAGATATGGGATCCCCTTGTCTCAAAAATTTGGCTGCTTGGAAAGGTTCTGTTGTTTCTCCATTCACCACCACTGTGTAACTAACAGTTTGGACACACTCCATGATCCATTTTGTAAACCTGGTTGGGAAATCTAGAGCCTCCATTACCTGTTGCAAAAAGCTCCATTCAATTGAATCATAAGCCTTCTGCATATCAATTTTGATCATACATCTAGGAGATATATGTGATCTTGAGTAGTGTTTGATAGAAATGTTCACTGTTTGTTTACAGTATTAACGAGGAACAAACAACCAAATGAAAATAGCAACTAACTATGTCTCTTGGCCGAGGACAACGTCCTAAGCGTAGGGGAGATTGGAGCAATAGGGAATAAGCAATAATCTGTAGCCATTGTATTTGAGGCTTAAGTGTTGTTGAATGCTTTTACTTGAGTTTATGCTCATAATAAAGACTGTTTAATTACACCTAATTGCTTGATTTCCCTGCATCTTCATTCCTCAGGCAGATTGAATGTCTTGAACAACTTACTAGGGTTTGCGAAAATTGTGGACAGTTGGACACACAGATTTCTTGATAAATGACATGCGGAAGAGTTTGAGGATGTATGTACTTCGTTTTGTTCTTACTATAAATAGACACAACTTCTCCGCTACAGGTGTGACTGCATTTCTTTTCATCAAATGTGAGCATATAATTTTTGACCGGTCGAAACAAAATCATATAGGACTCTTAAAGTTTAGGATTTTTTCTTTTAAAATATTAGGACTTTAATTGCATGTGCGTGTTCATATTGCGCGTTTAGAATTAATGAGGATTTAATTGTTAAATAAACTTGTTTTATAAATTAAAATACAAAAAAATATATATGTACCAGCACTTGAAATTATGTTTGTTCAATTTTGATTTGTTTTAATTTTATTTTTTGATTTGTGGTTTTTAAATATATTCGTAATTAATTTTAATTAAAAGAAAAGACAAAAAATAACAAAAATACAATACATACACACAAACACACATACACACATACATACATACACACAAACACACATACACACATACATACATACACACAAACACACATACACACATACATACATACACACATACATACATACATACATACATACATACATACATACATATATATATATATATACATATATATATATATATACATATATATATATATACATATATATATATATATATATATATATATATATACATATATATATATATATATATATATATATATATGTATAGTTGGCCACTCAGGCTGGCCATATTGGGACAGACCTGAGCGGCCCAATTTGTTTCCTTCTTTGAATCCATACACATCCAGCCCAATACGACCAGCCAACCCAGTCCACAAATCCATTAAGCCAAAGGACATCGTTTAAGGCCTCTCCTATCACAGCCGTTGATTTCGCCTAATCCAACAGCTACTAAACCCTCACTTTAAACCATACATATATGTCCAAACCCCTGCAATATATACACGACCAAACTCACCCTCCTCGTATCTCCACCGCCGACTATAACACCTTCCATGACCACCCCATCGCCACCGTTGACCACCGGTTGCCCACCCTACTGACGCCACCGGAAATTACACCCCTTAATCAGCACGACCTCCTCTACCCTGTATCGTAACCAGTTCCCTTCGAACACCATCCCTCCGTCTCGAATATCTCTTTGAAGGTGGCCATAAACCCTACCTACAGCGACCTCATTCCAAAGCTGCTCAAAAATACACCACCATGACACCTTGACCTCCCCGTTCTAACCATGCATGCCATCACCCTCGAATCATCCCGAAACTCCTCGAATTTTAACTCGAAGTTTAACCCTAAATCCCCAAACATGCTGAAAATGGTTCAAACCTCTCCTAGGTAGTCCCTGACCCACACTGACCTTAACCATGCCACCCTTGAGTCCCAAATAACTCCAACCACTGAAGAATCTCAAATGTGTGACCTTATTGAAGTCTCAGGACTTCAAAACCTTCATGAACCTTTTAAAAAATTCATAAGAAGGTTTGATACCCCGTGGAAAGGGCCCAAAGCCGGCTTGAAATGGTCTAAATAGGCAAAAAATGAAAAGCTATGTTTCCTTCCCATTCTCATTTTTCTTTAGCTTTGAATGTTTAAGTTATTTGATAAGTGATTAGGTTCGATAATTAAAGTCTGAACTTCCTTTTGATTCTAGTTGTTTATCTGGTTGTCCACAAGTTCTTCTGGAAATTAGGGTTTAATGTTCATGTTTGTTTGTTTGTCACTAAGCCTGGAATAACTGATTAGGTTAATACATGTTTTAAAGTTCGCATTTCTTTTAATTTTGGTTCTTTATCTGATTGTCCACAAAGTTGTCCTAAGATTAGGGTTTAATGTTCATAGGCTTGTTTGTTTATCATTGGTTCAACATCCTGTTATAATAAGCTTTAAGTGATATGTTTCTCATAATTTAATGAAGTTTATTGATTTACTGATTTTCTGTTTGGTTTGACTTTCTTATTGTATCACTATATGCTTGATCATTAGTTCATGATAGTTTTGGTCCTTAGTGTTGATAGTTTTGTGTCACTGAATGCCTGTTATAATTAGCTTGTCAATTTTGGCTAGTTCTGATAATCACAAGCTAGGTTAGTCTAAAAGGTTATCTGAATTTAGATGACTAAGGTTAATAGGACTAAACTAGGGTTAAAAGAACTTACCAAGGTCAAGTTCAGTGGTAGGGTAATTTAGGATAACTAGTAAGGGTATAAAAGGGATTTGAAATTATAAAAAATCTGATAGGAATACTGTAGAACTTTTCAGCAGGGACTAATACATAATTCCAGCCTCAAACTTGAGACAGAAGTCAGAAATTGAAGGACTATTTAGGCAAAAATACAACTTGAATTAAGGACTAAAAAAGAAACAAGGAAAAATCTGATGCCCTAACAATTCTACTATAAAATGAATCATTTGGGGCATTAGAGAGGGGAGAAACCTTTTTCTTTAATATTAGAATTGGAAATACTGATCCGGAACTCCTATCTTCAATACTAGAGCTAAAATACTCATTTCATCTCTGAATATTACTATCAGTGGTTAAATTTGATCCTTTTGAGCCTAAATGTGTCACAATCCTGTTAAAACCTTGAGCACACTATTTGATCGGCTAGCTGTTTGCTTGACTGACCTCTCACACTTTACTCATAGGCTTGGTTTTTTGCTGTATTACAGGTACAACTCAACATTCATGTAAATGAAGTTCAAAGTGAAAATATATTCTCAATGTGAAGACTTTCACTTGCTATTTGTACTCTAGTATCATATTCCCCATTTTCCCTACATAGTTAGAGTATAGGAATACTAGTAAATATATTCTCAATGTGAAGACTTTCACTTGCTATTTGTACTCTAGTATCATATTCCCCATTTTCCCTACATAGTTTGAGTATAGGAATACTAGTAAAATGATTATCATGTTATAGTATAGCATTAGGCTGATCCATTTTGTATAATTTGGACATTTGGAACTGTCTTATTTGTAATAATTGGACACTTAATTCGTTTTAGCATGAACTATTGATAGTATTGGTAGTAAATGAACGACTGCTCTAGCTGGTTGCTTCATGTTGTTTAGAGCTTAGAAGATCATGAAATATAGGTCCAGAAATTATTGAAATCCAATTATTGTGAACGATGAAGAGTGCTCGAACTTCAATGTTAGAATATACGCTTAACGCTAGAAGGGGGGTGAATAGCGTTATAATAAAAAACAGCTTAAACTTGCGGAATTTAAAAATTGCAGGAATGAAATAAGTGCGATAAGTAAATAATAAGGAACGAATGCACCAATGTATTCTGGTTCACCACAACCCGTGGCTAGTCCAGTCCCCGATAGACTCTCTCGAGATTTCCACTATCTTCGTCAAGCTTACGGGTGCTTAACAAACCGTTACAGTTGCTCAAAGATACCACTCCTTAAGACTTCACTTGCTTGAGGATACCTCACCCCAAGACTTCAACCACTAGGACTTTGGGTACTTAGCAAACCCAACAAATGAGAAGATATGTTCTTCTCAAACAACTCTCTTTTACAACAATTACTCTCTCAATAGAGTGGATAAAGAGATACACAATAAGCTCTATGAACAACACAAAGTTGTCTATCAAATGGCTCAACAAAAGCTCTAAAATGATGCTTGAAAATGATCAATATGTATAACAATGTATGGAGGAGTTGTGTATATAAAATCAGCTCAAAAGACCTCTTTTTATAGGTGAAAAAGTGGTGCTGACCGTTGCTTAATTGACAAATAAAATCCCTGATTCTGTGCTCAAACAAACGATTGTTTGGAGTAGATAATTGATTCTTTGACCAACGTTCAAAAGACAGATTCCCGATTTTAGGCTAAACATTCGATTGTATGGACTAAATAATCGATTGTTATTCAACGTTCAAAAACCAATTTAGGATTCTGTGGGAACGGTCAAAATATAATTGATTCTGTGGGAACGGTCAAAATATAATCGATTGTATGAAAATGACAATCGATTGTTTATGAATATAATCGATTGTATGACAAAAACAATCGATTGTTTAGATGTTTAAAAACTTCTGTTGCACACTGTCTCAAAATAATCGATTGTTAAAAGTAGACAATCGATTGTTTGCTATTTTGAAAAACTTCAGATCACACTGTCTTAATACAATCGATTGTAGGATTCAAATAATCGATTGTTGAGGCCCAGATTTAAAAGACATGTTTAAAACCTTCAATATCATTTTGTTTTACTACAAAGATGCATGTTTATGATAAATATGATTTAATAAAATATTTTATGCATGTTTATGATGACCTAATGTTGAGCCAAAGGATAAGATAACTTAAATGTTGTCCTTACATTGGTTCTACCAAACGACCTACGTCTTCGGTCTTGAACTCTTTGGCTCGTTCATGCAATTCCGTCATCAGTATGCTTCTCGCCATTTGATTGATTGTCATATTATATCGTTGTTTGACACTTGACTTCATTGTTTGACATTCATCAAAACCTATACCTGAAAATCATGCTCATACAACCAAAGCGCACATATCATAGATATATATGATTTCCAACAATTTCCCCCTTTTTGATAATGACAAACAACGGAAGATATGCATATTGAATTCCTCCTAAATAGATGCTATATCTCAACATACAATTTATGCAACCAATTCAATTCAATATAATTTCCCCTTAATTAAATATTCCCCCTCAATTAAAGCATGCATATCGCCAATATTCTTCCCCCTTTTGGCATTAGCAAAAAGAGTATACCAAAAGTTATTTAAACCATTGACGATACCAATCGTTATAGACAAGATCATATAAAAAGTTAGTAAATGGCATACTAATAATAACGATCATTTTTCTCAACTATGCCAATTGTTATTTAAACTAAAAATATTCATCAAAACATGAATCAATCATTTATTATAAAACCAATTGATACTAATTGTTATTCAAAAATAAAACTTGTTAAAGCATGTATCAACCAAAACTGATATAGATTATTTGCACATATCAACTCATTGCGTTTTTATTTAAAATACGATAACTAACCGACGTTCCCCCTTAATGCATTAAGGTTTCGTGCTTGGTGCATCCACTACAATATTGTAGTCTTCAAGCACACCAGCAAAAAGAACCTAAAAATAGGTTTTTGGTACCCAACTTCTTTTGGGTCCTTGGGGGTTAGGATAACAATAGTCATAATCAACACATAAATCTCTATGTTTAGCAAAACAAACGGGTGCAATGTGTCCTACCCGATTACAATAGTGACATATAATATTAGGATTGTGCATATGTCTAGGTTGAGCCAAATGCGTTCTAGGTGATCTAAAGTTGTTCCCCCTAGAAGCGTTGAATTTCCTAGAGTCATGTCTAGGTGGTCTAAAACAATTAATCTTAGACTCATCAGTGAGGTTCCTAGAATTCTTTCTAGATGGTCCGACCTCATTACTTTCATCCTTTTTAATATCTTCAATTTTAGGACTATCAACACTACGTGTTCCTAGTGCTTTCCTAAGTTCTGTGTTCTCTAGTTTTAAAGAACTACAAGAAGAACAATTGGAACATTTATCAATAGAAGGGGCTTCATTCAATTCCTTGATTTTATTTTTAAAATCAACAATGTCATTTTTCAAAAATTTATTTTCTTTTTCTAAAACTTCAATTTTATTTTTAAGAACACCATTTTCATTATTCAATTTTTCAAAATCTATTTCTTTCAAAGAAGAGGATTTTTCAAACTCTTTTTCTTGTAAAGAATGTGTTTTCTGAAAAACTGTTTCTTGCAAAGAAAGTGTTTTCTGCAAAGAAAGTGTTTTCTTCAATTCTATGATAGTTTTGGAAGCATTAACAAATTCACCATACAATTCATCATAGGCATTTTGTAATTCTTCAAACGAGTGAGAGTTAGATGTACCTACCTCTTCTCCTTCGTTAGCCATGAAACACAATGCGGCGGTTTCATCGCCTGAGCTGTCCGAATCCCGTGATAAGCGCCTATGGTGTTTCTTCTTATTCTTGTCTTTTTTCATGGACTTACAAAACTTTTTAATGTTATCATTGGAAATATTATCATCATCCCTTTCCGAATCACTTACCTCTTCTCTTTTAGAGGATGAGGATTTGAAGGCGAAATTCGAATTGCTTCTAAGATAAGGATTAAGAATTGTGCTATCATAAGTTTCGAGGTTACCTCTTAGTCCATCAATTGTGATATCCGTGAATTCCATCGACTCTTGGATGGCATTGGCTTTGGAGCGCCATTCGGGAGTGAGACTCCGTAGGACTTTTTGAACAAGATCTTTGTTCGTGTAAACTTTCCCGAGAACATGGAGATCGTTGACGATTCTTAAAAATCGTTCAAACATAACACCAATGGGTTCCTTCTCCATTTTAAAGATTTCATATTTATGTGTTAGAAAATCAATTTTGGCTTCTCGGACTTGAGGCGTACCTTCATAAATGATCTCGAGCTTATCCCACATCTCCTTGGCGGTTGTGCAGCAAGAGATTTTTCGATAATCATCTGGATTCACCACACAATATAATACATGGATGGCCCTTGCATTATTTTCAACTTTCTTGATGTCCTCGGCATCATATTCATCTTCCTTCTTTGGAACCGTGGTTTCTCCAACGTTCTTTGTCGGCATTGGTTCACCGTTTTTGATGATTTGCCACAAACAAAAACTGTTTGCTTTGAGGAAGATACTCATCCGTTCTTTCCAATATGTATAGTTTGTTCCGTCAAATAGTGGAGCGCAAGTGGTGGACTGTCCTTCATCCATCGTTCCTACGTTCAATATTCTCAACAGAAAAATATATATTTCTCTCAACCGGTTAAGGCTTTTAGAGAGTTAGGCTCTGATACCAATTGTTAGAATATACGCTTAACGCTAGAGGGGGGGTGAATAGCGTTATAATAAATAACAGCGTAAACTTGCGGAATTTAAAAATTGCAGGAATGAAATAAGTGCGATAAGTAAATAATAAGGAACGAACGCACCGATGTATCCTGGTTCACCACAACCCGTGGCTAGTCCAGTCCCCGAGAGACTCTCTCGAGATTTCCACTATCTTCCTCAAGCTTACGGGTGCTTAACAAACTGTTACAGTTGCTCAAGGATACCACTCCTTAAGACTTCACTTGCTTGAGGATACCTCACCCCAACACTTCAACCACTAGGACTTTGGGTACTTAGCAAACCCAACAAATGAGAAGATATGTTCTTCTCAAACAACTCTCTTTTACAACAAATACTCTCTCAATAGAGTGGATAAAGAGATACACAATAAGCTCTATGAACACACAAAGTTGTCTATCAAATGGCTCAACAAAAGCTCTAAAATGATGCTTGAAAATGATCAATATGTATAACAATGTATGGAGGAGTTGTGTATATAAAATCAGCTCAAAAGACCTCTTTTTATAGGTGAAAAAGTGGTGCTGACCGTTGCTTAATTGACAAATAAAATCCCTGATTCTGTGCTCAAACAATCGATTGTTTGGAGTAGATAATCGATTCTTTGACAAACGTTCAAAAGACAGATTCCTGATTTTAGGCTAAACATTCGATTGAATGGACTAAATAATCGATTGTTATTCAACGTTCAAAAACCAATGTAGGATTCTGTGGGAACGGTCAAAATATAATTGATTCTGTGGGAACGGTCAAAATATAATCGATTGTATGAAAATGACAATCGATTGTTTATGAATATAATCGATTGTATGACAAAAACAATCGGTTGTTTAGATGTTTAAAAACTTCGGTTGCACACTGTCTCAAAATAATCGATTGTTTGCTATTTTGAAAAACTTCAGATCACACTGTCTTAATACAATCGATTGTAGGATTCAAATAATCGATTGTTGAGGCCCAGATTTAAAAGACATGTTTAAAACCTTCAACATCATTTTGTTTTAACACAAAGATGCATGTTTATGATAAATATGATTTAATAAAATATTTTATGCATGTTTATGATGACCTAATGTTGAGCCAAAGGATAAGATAACTTAAACGTTGTCCTTACATTGGTTCTACCAAACGACCTACGTCTTCGGTCTAGAACTCTTTGGCTCGTTCATGCAATTCCGTCATCAGTATGCTTCTCGCCATTTGATTGATTGTCATATTATATCGTTGTTTGACACTTGACTTCATTGTTTGACATTCATCAAAACCTATACCTGAAAATCATGCTCATACAACCAAAGCGCACATATCATAGATATACATGATTTCCAACATTCAATATATTAGTAGTGTTTGGTTCAGATATATAAATATATGAAATTTGAATATTTGGATTCATATACTCTAACTTATGTGTATATGAATCAGCCAAGTCGGATCTAATATTAAATTTGACTCATAAAAATAATTTGTAATATTTTCTTTGAGCTTGTAGACATCTAAGTTTGCGTATAATAAATTGTTTGTTAGCAGTAGGGATCTTTGTTCAAATAAGTACTAGGCTCGCCTGAGAGGCCCTGTAAGTCCTATGCAATTATACTACCGAAATGCTTCTGAAGCTGGAGAACTAAAAGTGTTAGGCCAGCCATGAATCAGGTCCACCAGACCTTTGTCAAAGCAGGCACTGCACGTTTTGGGCTGGCCCAGATTAGAGTCCATGCACGCAATTAGCCATGAATAAGGCTAAGTATAAATACTACTCCTCCAAATACACAACCTGTACATAAAATCAAATAGGGCATTTAGATGTTCATAAGAGTAGAAATTTAGCATACATTAGAATGCCTTTATAAAATAAATTGAGCCATGTTAATTCAAACCAAATACCATGTGTAGGCTCTTTAATTCATTAGAACACATAGAAAGAATAGGAGGTGCCGTTTAGCAAATTTTACGGCCTTCCATAAACGTCCACGACATAGTAGCTATAGGCACGTGTTAATAAAATACCTTCTTAAAATTCGGGTGCATATTTATGTGATCCAAATCCTATTCTCAATGAAATTGAAATATGTCCAAAGTTGCGGGTGCATTGATGCGACTCAATTCGTGACGTGTTTTAATAACATTGCCAAATTTCCTTAAAAGATGTTAAAAGTAGTCATTAGTCTAAAATTACGAGTTAACAGGTATAGCAAATCATGTTTTAGCCACTTATAATAAGTTTCAACGACCATGCTAGAACCACGGGATCCGAGGGTGCCTAACACCTTCCATCGGGTCAACAGAATTCCTTACTCATGAATTTTTGGTTCGCAAACTCCAATTGGGTAGTCAAAATTTCCTCGATTTGGGATAAACGGTGACTTGGGACACCAAAGCCAAGCCTATCCCAAGTGGCGTCTCTTGAAATGAACAATTAATCCCATTTTGAATAATGTCACTTTAATTGGAAAAACTCCTATAAACGTGTCGCCTTTCGGGGTAGCCATGTGTAAGCGGTAAAAAGGAGGTGTGAAAGCTCTGGCGACTCTGCTGGGGATTAGGAACCCAGAATCTCTAGTTCGGGGTTCAAGAATTCGAGCTTTTATTAACTGTTATATTTGGCTTCTTCTGATTTGTTTACTTGTTCTGCGCTAAATGTCGCATGCTTTACCGCTTTGATATTATCTGAACTGAATATATAAACTGTTATGAAAACCATTCACTTCTCACCTCCGGGGATGTTATTACTGGTTGAGACTCCCTATTCTGTTAGTGTCTTACCCTAAATTAAGAAAGAGGCCGCACAAGTTACAAAGCCGGACGATATCGCGGGTCCCCGGTACGTAGCTCGCTCCTCGACTCGAGCTGTCCCTCGGGTACATGGTCTAGACCATATATCGAGGCTTTCAACCTAGTATAACAAAACTTCATGCCGGATTCCTAGTAGGAATGTTTATTTGCATCATGCATTTTGACTTAGGGGACTCAACAGAGGGATTGGGTCCGTCTAGGACATGTGCCTTGAAATAAAAGACCGTCCTTCTGCATTTTTAACGCGCTACTTACACATTTACTTGCCTTGGATCTGCATGTTGACCGGCCTGTCAACAAAGGAAACAGTTGACAGGAAATAAGCAGTGTTAGGGTAGTTGCTTTTAAAACCAATGCTTAGATAGCGCCGAAATGCTGCCGGATTCTTCAAAAAAAACAAAAAAACAAAAAAAAGCACAAAAAGCACAAAAACACAAAAAAAGGCATCAAGTTTTTGAAGTTTTCAATAATGTCTGCGGGTTTTGATAAATCATTTTGGGCCAGGTCTAACCCCTTTTTCAAAAAATATCAAGAAATGCCTGAGTTTATTTTGCTTATTTTCCTGCTTCAAAATGGGTGTGGTGATGCCATTATTGTGATGATAGTTGAATGATGCTATAGGGGACGCCGGAAGGCTGATCCTACGCAAGTGGCTACCTCTGAATTTTATTCGGGCCGGTAAGCAAGCACAACCTGAAAAACCTTCTAGCCGAAGTGTTGAAAGGCCGTATTCGCAAACCAGTCCCCTGTTTTCAAAATAAATTCCATAAATGTCAGCTTTATACTAATCCACCCTGATAAATGTGCAGAATGAGCACGATAATCAACAAAATTCCTTTGGAGTTGTGGTTGTGGTGGGATGACCTCGGTGAAGCAGGACAGGAAAAGGTCAACGCACATCTGGGAAGCCTCACTAGTTTGCTGAAATCAACCCTATATGCGACATCATAAAAGCCCTAATCACCTTCTGGGTCCCTGCCCACAACGTCTTCCACTTCTCAAATTTTGAGCTGAATCTGACTCTGGAAGAAATGACCGGATACATTGGGACCCGCACAATCCCACTGAGACATCAATATTTAATAGCACCAAGGGCCCTTGTAGTGCATAAATTTCTGGATGTTTTGAAAATCAGCAGAAAAATTCACAACCCCGACTTGTCAGCTGGATTTTGCACCCCCCCCCCCCCCCAATTCATATTCCAAAGATATGGTCACATCGGAGGGTTCAACAAACCTGAAAACCCCATCTGTAGCAAGGTCAATCGGATTAAATGGGAGGAGCACCGATATTTTGCATTTATGGTATCCTTTTTGGGTCTTTTGGTATTCCCACGAAAGGACGGGAACATTGATATACGGATTGCAGAGGTCGTTAGTACATTGATGACTCAGGAAAAAAGCACTCTTGCTTTGATGATCCTGTATGATATTTTCCGAGCCTTTACCACTTGCAAAGCAGGAGGGGATTTCTCTGTAACTTGCTATTACAAATCTGGATGATTGAGTATCTGTGTCACAGGCCTCGGTTCATGAATGGCGGGTTGCCAACGAAAGGTTGCATAAAAGAAGTTGACAAAAGGGTGAATGAGTTTAAGTTACCAGAGGGTGTTGCAGAGTGGGTATCACATCTCCGGTCTATTTATGCAAGTCAAATAAAATGGACGCTCAGTTGGCTTTCCGTGGATGAAGTTGTACATATGCCCGCAACTGAACCGCATTTTCTTTTAATGGGTCTTAGAAGCCTCCAGCCTTACGCCCGACATCGGGTCTTGAGACAACTCGAAAGATGCCAGATAGTTCCAAAAGAAGAAGATCATAGCATCCTGGTAGTCAAAATTGGGCCTGGTAGTTAGTTCCCCGAAACCATGGTCAAAATCTGGAATGAATGCCAAAACCTAACCGCTGACACTCGTGTGCAAGATCCTGCCAAAGGTGAAGTGTCTCCGGGGTACCTTGCTTGGTATAAGAGAGAAATTGAGCATGAAAGACCATCCAAAAGACCTCACCTCCAAGAGTTCGTCGAAACATCACAAGAACGGCGACATTGGTTAGCAGAAGAACATGAATATCGTGCTACCATAGGAAGGATAGAAAAGAAATTTCAAGAATTACAATTCGAAAACAGCCTGCAAGTTGCTGCTAGCGAAGGATAAAAGAAGGTATTGGTCAAAGAAAACAAAGCCCTGCGAGCTCAGATTCAGAAAATGAAAACATCCGCAGAGAACCCTCCGAGGAGTATAAAGGATGAAAGACTTATAGAGAACCTGCCGAAAAGTAACCGAATACGGTTTTGACCTTAATAAGGCAGAGGGTGAATTGTTTAGAGCTCAGAGACAATTAGCTAAAAGTGCAGAAGAAAGGGACTGCATATTGGAGCAATTAAATGAAGGGAGCGGCAATGAAAGCATTGGGTTAAAAAAAGAAAGTTATCATGGCTGAGAGCAAAATGGCAAAGCAGGCCAAGGATTTCAAAGCTGAAAGGAGCATTGCTATGCGGTAATAGCAGGGTTGGAGAAAGATTTGCAGCATTTCCAAAGGTTAAATCATGCGGTTGAGCAGACACGGGCAAAACAAATAGGGCGTCTGCTACAAGAGAAGGGGATAATCAGGGAGAAAGTATGGGAAATTGCAGACTATATTACCACTAAATGTAGTCACTGCGAAGACATGACAAAATCCATGTTTTTCTCCGCTGCTATGACCTCCGTCCGGCAAGTAATGGAAGATCTCCACTATCTCCAAGAAAGTCTAGCACGTAAACCCGCAACAAGGCCAAATGATGCCCCGCAAGCTCCAAATGCATTAGAAGTATTTATGTAATCCTAGATTTGTGTTTTCTAAATAAAAGTCTGACTGTTGTCTTTTCAAGTCTGTAAAGGTATTAAGTCCCCGTTTGGTAGTTGATTTTAGCCATTGTAATCGATGTTTATATCTTTATCAAATTTATAATCCAAAATATTTTGATGTGTACTTAACCCTTTATTTCCATGAACTACGCTCGGTCTGATTCATGCAAGTCATGATACGTCGGCAATCTCTATAGGATTCGACCGTATTCTTTTAAAAAATAAAACCAACAAAAAGAGGAAATAAAAGAGAAGAAACAAAAGGGAAGTGAAATAATGGCTGGGATGACACATGCTACAGGGGAAAGCATATAGAAACCCACTATCTGCATAGGTGCATCATGCTCAACGTGTGATTTCCTGTTTGTCATCTACCCCGAAACTAACTACGTTTCTAGTATTACAGTTCAGGTGTTTAGAATAGTGGTTGGTTTTGCAGTAAACTAGCTTCACACGGATACTTCACGCGTTCAAAGGGAAATACATAAATGACAACTGAGATGACTCAAGTCACCCTCCATATTCCAGAAGATAGTCCAATCACGGGAGTACCGGCTTCTGAATATGTAGCAGCCAAAGAAAACAGGATACTACGACTCCGGGTCATGCAAATGTGGGACGCATGGACCAATGGAAAGGAACCTCCCAGCGCCATCCCAGGATTTCCCGAGCTATTTCCACGGTCAGGGGGTACCTCTACTATTCCCATCAGTCACCCGAGCATTCTCCTGGGGCAGCCCACCATTTCTACCAATTTTGTTAGGGCGCCCTCTGAATCCCACCCTCCAATGTTTGCATCCAAGCCAGTTCCCAATTTCTTTATAGCCACTCCGTGCGCAGCTACAACACTGCCTGCAGTACCAAGGCCAGTATTTGACCCTGCAGCCTTTACCTTCCAAACTCCAAATTACCCAAATGAGCCTCCCCCGTACCCTACATATAGCTACTCTCAGCCAACATATGAACTTACCCCTATGTCGGACAAAATATCTAAAGCACCCGAGCAAGATGAGATCACAAGGAGAATGAGGAGTCTTGAGCAAAGCCTGAAGTAAGACTGAGCGGACAGAAACGTGTAGCCTATTCAGACCTGTGCATGTTCCCCCATATACATATTCCGTTGGGGTTTAAAGTGCAAATATTTGAGAAGTACGATGGCCATGGCGACCCTATCACCCATCTGAAAAAATATTGTAATCAGTTACGTGGATCAGGCAGAAAGGAAGATCTCCTGTTGGCATACTTTAGGGAAAGCTTAGTTGGGATTGCCTCCGAATGGTATATAGACCAAGACATCACCTGGAGGCACATATGGGATGACCTTGACCGGGACTTTGTGAAACAATTCCAATATAATGTCGACATCGCCCCGGATAGGAATTCCCTTGCTAAACTGAAGAAGAAACCCGCTGAGAGCTTCAGGGAGTACGTTACTAAATGGCGGGAGCAAGCATCAAGGGTGAAGCCTCCAATGGATGAAACATAAAAGGTCACCATCTTTTTACAGGCACAGGAGGCAGACTATTTTAAAAACATGATGTCTGCAATGAGCAAACCATTCGCTGAAGCCATAAAGATCGGAAAAATGGTGGAAAATGGTCTCAAAACAGGGAGGATTCTAAGCCAATCTGCCATCAAAGCCACCTCCCAAGATATACAAGTAGGAGTGGGAGGAATTCCCAGGAACAAGAAAAGAGAAAAGGCATCCATTGCAGCCTCTGGGCGAGGAAACAACATTACAGACATCCTTTCTCTGACAAAGCGCCTGAACATTACTAAGACATGCATTACGTCCCTCAACCCAACGAAGTTATGAATGCTCAACCATTCCCCCGCCCTCCACAACAAAATAACAGAAATCAAGTGTCGAGGAATCAACTCCCGCCTAATCATTACAATCCCCGCCATCAGCAAAACAACTATCGTCCCGGGGAACCACCTCGGAGACAAAACTTCACCCCAATTGGAGATTCATATGCTAGCTTGTTTCCACAGCTAGTCCATCTGGGCCTTCTCCAACCTGTACCCCCAAATAGACTGAATCCTGAATCACCATCGTACCAAAAGGGTGTACGATGTGCCTACCAATCAGGGGCGGAGGGCCACGATACTGAAAATTGTTGGACCTTAAAGAGAGAAGTGGATGATTTGATTGATCAAAAGAAAATAGTTCTCAGAGATGACGAAGTCCCAAATGTAACCAACAACCCTTTACCAGCTCACAATAAAGGGCCAGTCATCGGGATGATTTACGAGGACAAAGAGTTTGATCCAGCTCTCAAGGCCATCATAGCCATTACCGAGGCTGATATGAAGCCAAAGGTCACCCCAAAGAAGGTGGATGAAAAGAAAACAAATGAAGCCAAAAGCCCTGAAGTAGAGAAGAAGGTTGTTGTTAAAGCTGAAACCACCCCCGTCAAAGAAATAATACTCTATATTCCCCGGGGAAGCAAAGACAAGCGGCCAACTCTAAGCCCCTCCCCCCCCCCCCCAAAAGATTTGAGCTGAACAGAGCCCTGAACATACCAAAGAAGGCCTATGTGGTACGGGGATCAGTTAAGCCACCGGTGCCAAATGAGCCTGTTGCCATTGGTCGCGTGCCACAAAAGCCTATGACCAATCCTTCGGGTGTTCCCTGGAATTATCAAGAGACCATTGTTACGCACAAAAAAAAAGAAGTCCTTGGAGAAGCCCCAAGGGGATGTCCCACGAAGGTATATTTGAACGTGGAAGAAGTAAATGCCGCTACCAAACGGCGATTCCCGCCAAAGAAGCCAGTGAACGTTGAAGAAGCAGAAGACTTTTTCAAGAAAATGAAGATGCCAGAGTATGAAGTGGCAGCTCAACTCCAGAAATTCCCTGAACAGATGTCTCTACTGTCACTCTTAATGAAATTTCCTAAGCATCAAAAAGTGATGGCCAAAACATTAAACGAAGCTTATGTACCAGCCGGAAGACTGTGAACACATAGTTTATCAAGCTTTCAAAGTTGTAGTAGTTGACCAGCATGAAGAGGGAAAGCTGCTTCCTCGACCTTTTCTATCAAATGCTTCAATTATGGTGCAAAGGAAATGACGCGTCAAGGCTTCAAGCCAGGCAAGGGACTCCGAAGCTCCCGACAAGGCATAACCGAGCCAGTAGCCTTGCCTTCCACAGAAAAGTTCTTTGGACTGGGATTTCATCCAACTTCAGAAGATATCACTTGGGCTAATCACAGAAAGCGCCAAGAATGGACCTTACCAAGACCCCTGCCTCACTTGTACAAAACCTTTATAAAACCAAAGTACAGTGAAGAGGAAGAAGAAGAAACCTTCACGCAAAAAGAAATTGATGAAATCTGCGGGGCTATGAGAGAGCTACTCTATGATGTAAACATGGTCCAACCAAGGGAAGGGTCAAGCGCCGCTGAAGTGCTGTATATGGGGCCAGATGCCAAACTTCAAAAATTGGAAGGCCATACCCTTTCCGGTCAGGCGGGAGACCCGGTAGTCTCGCCTTGCTACCTCTTCCCACATCACGAGATATTTCAGGGTGTAGCTCGTTGTTTGTTTTCCTTTTTTAGCACTTTAAATATAAAATAGTAAACCCTGTTTATCTTTCAAGTTCAAAGAAATGAAATCAATATTCTTCATTTCTCTGTTTTCTCTCATTTTTATCTTTCTTTAGTTTTTATCTTTTCTTTCAGTAAAAATAATGCGTCTATAAATAAAACAACATGCCCGCAGACTTCTTGCCATGACCCACATCCGCTGCTTGTCTGTGAAATAATTAACCGGAATACAACAAAGAAGAGGCTTTAAGGGAAATCACTCGAGATTTGGAACACTTTGAGATTAAACCTAAGCCTAACTTAAATGACACTAAACTGGTCAACCTGGGTGATCTTGATGAAACCAAAGAAACCAAAATAAGCATTCACGTAAATAAAGAGATTCGGGATTCATTGATCAAACTCCTATTGGATTTAAAAGACGTATTTGTGTGGTCCTATGATGACATGCCTGGTCTGAGTATGGATTTAGTGGTTCATAAGTTTCCAACATACCCCGAGTGCCCTCCAGTACAACAAAAGCAAAGAAAATTCAAGACTGATGTCAGTGATAAAATCAAAGAGGAAATTACAAAACAGCTTGAAGTATGGGTAATCCGGGTAGTGCGGTACACCACATGGCTGGCCAATATGGTCCTAGTGCCAAAAAAGGACGGAAAAACCCGAGTGTGTGTGGATTATAGAGATCTAAACAAAGCGGGTCCCAAGGATAATTTCCCTCTGCCCAACATCCACATCCTGGTCGATAATTGCACCAAGCATGAGATTCAATCATTTGTAGACTGCTATGCGGGCTATCACCAAGTGGTGTTGGATGAGGAAGATGCTGAGAAAACCGCCTTCACCGCACCTTGGGGAACATATTGTTATAGAGTTATGCCTTTTGGATTGAAAAACGCTAGGGCCACCTAGATGAGGGCTATGACTTCCATCTTCCACGATATGATGCATAGAGAAATAGAGGTGTACGTGGATGACGTGATTATCAAATCTAAAACTCAGGGCGATCATGTAAAGGATTTGAGGAAATTCTTCGAAAGACTCCGCAAATATAACTTGAAATTGAACCCAACAAAATGCGCATTTGGAGTTCCATCGGGCAAGTTTTGGGGTTCATCGTCAGTCGGAGAGGCATTGAATTAGATCCAACTAAGATCAAATCTATTCGGGAGCTGGCACCGCCAAAGACCAAATAGGTTATGATGAGTCTATTGGGGAGGTTAAATTAATCAGCCGGTTCATCGCCCAATTGACTTCAACATGTGAGCCTATATTCAAACTGCTAAAGAAGGATGTGACAATTAAGTGGACGGTCGAGTGCCAAGAAGCTTTTAACAAAATCAAACAATACAAGTCCAATCCACCGGTTTTAGTTCCGCCAGAACCAAGAGATGGTCTTGGTAGGCTCTTTCGATTGTATTCTCGAGCAGCATGACGCCACGGGAAAGAAAGAGCATGCCATCTATTATCTGAGCAAAAAGTTTACTGGCTACGAGGCCAAGTACACATTGTTAGAGAGAACATGTTGCGCCTTGACATGGGTAGCTCAAAAGCTGAGGCATTATGTGCAAGCTCATACCACGTACCTCATAACGAGGCTGGATCCAATAAGGTACATATTTCAAAAACAAATGCCCACAGGACGACTGGCTAAATGGCAGATCCTACTTACCGAGTTCGACATCGTCTGTGTCACTCGTACGGTGATGAAAGCCCAGGCACTGGCAGATCATCTAGCAAAAAACCCCGTTGACAACGAGTATCAGCCTTTGAACACTTATTTCCCTGAAGAAGAAGTGAATTCATTAGAAATAGCAGCTGAGAAGATCCTTGTCTGGAAAATGTTCTTCGACGGAGCGGAAAACGCCAAGGTCGTAGGGATCGTAGCAATCCTAATCTTACTTACAGGCCAACATTATCCAGCTACAGCTAGACTTCAGTTCTTTTGTACCAATAATACAGCTGAATATGAGGCTTGCATTAGGGCATGAACATTTCTATCAATCAGGATGTCAAAGAGTTGCTAATCATGGGGCATTCTGATTTAATCATCCGACAAGCTCAAGGAGAATGGGAGACAAGGGACATTAAGCTCCTCCTGTATAGGCATCATGTCAAAGACCTCAGCAAGCGTTTTAGGACGGTACAGTTCAGGTATATTCCTCATTGCCACAATGAGTTAGCAGATGCACTTGCCACTTTGGCCTCCATGTTGCCATACCCTGGGAATGCCTATGTTGATCCTTTACAAATCCAAATCAAAGAAATACATGGATATTGTAATGTAACCGAAGCACAGCCTAGGCTACAGCCGTGGTATCACAACATCTTGAGATTCCTAAAAACACAAGAGTACCCTCAGCAAGCCACAGGAGAATAAAAAAAGACCATCCGACGGCATGCGAGCAATTTCTTCTTAAGTGGTGACACTTTATACAAAAGGACTCCAGATCTTAATTTGTTGAGATGTGTGAATGCCGAGGAAGCTGGGAAAATTATGCACGAGGTACATGCGGGCATATGTGGGGCACAAATGAACGGTTATGTATTGGCAAAGAAGATACTCTGAGCTGGTTATTATTGGATGACCATGGAAAAAGACTGCTTCAGCTTTTTGCAGAAATGTCACCAATGCCAGGTGCACGGCGATCTGATTCATGCACCGCCAAATGAGTTGCGTCCTATGTCAGCACCCTGGCCATTTGCTGCTTGGGGAATGGACGTGATTGGGCCGATCGATCCAAAGGCCTCAAATGGGCACATGTTTATATTGGTCGCCATTTATTATTTCACAAAATGGGTTGAGGCCATCACTCTCAAGTAGGTCACTAAGAAAGCGGTAGTGGATTTCGTGCATTCCAACATCATTTGCCGCTTTGGGATCCCCGCTACCATCATTACTGACAATGCAGCTAATCTAAACAGTCAGCTGATGGGAGAGATATGTGAACAATTCAAAATAACGCATAAAAACTCCACTCCCTACCGACCTAAAGCTAATGGTGCGGTCGAAACAGCCAACAAGAACATTAAGAAAATCTTGAGGAAAATGATCTAAAGCTCGAGGTAATGGCATGAAAAGCTGCCTTTCACATTATCGTACCACGGTACGTACATCTGTAGGAGCCACTCCTTACTTGCTAGTGTATGGAACTGAGGCTGTTATACCGGCCGAGGTGGAAATCCCTTCGCTCTGAGTGATTGTTGAAGCAGAAACCGAAGATAGTGAATGGGTCAAAATCCGTTTGGAGAAACTGCGCTAATTGATGAAAAATGAATGGTCGCAGTGTGCCACGGGCAGTTGTACCAACAAAGAATGGCTCATGCCTACAACAAGAAAGTGCGCCCTAGGAATTTTGAAGTCAGGCAGCTGGTGTTGAGACGGATACTTCCGCACCATCAAGAGGCCAAAGGAAAATTTGCTCCAAATTGGAAAGGCACGTACATCATCAGGAATATATTGCTTAGAGAAGCATTGTACTTGGGCGACGTTGAAGGAGATGAACCCGAGGCAGCGGTAAACGCCGACGTAGTAAAAAGGTATTATGTCTAGAATCCCCTGCAGCAATCACCCCTGTGGATCTATCCCCATCATTTTGTAACTCAGAAAATTCAAAAAAAAAAAGAGAAAAGAGAAAGAAAAAAAGAAGACAAAACAAAATCAGTTTAGGAAAACACTTCCTGAAATACGTCTGACTTGATTCCGAAAGGATATGTAGGCAGCCTCTCCATGAGGTTCAATCATATCAAAATAAAAACCCTATTTACCCAAGAAAATTAAAACTGGGGCAGAAATATATCGGGTCGTTTCCATACAAATGATTACAAGGTTATAAGCCCCTGGGGAAGAGCATACCATTCGTCGGGGTTCAGCACCAACCAAATTTGTGACAAAAATAAAATGAGAGAGTCTTATTGGTGAAACCTTCGGGCACCATAAGGAGACTGTGAGCAGAGAAAAAATAAAATGAGAGAGTCCGTTTAGTGAAAACTCGCAAAGAGCCCTATCGGGCGACGGGAGATGAGAAATGAGAGAGGTTGTTTAGCGAAAACCTGCAAAGGGCGTCGTCGGTCAAAAAGAGGAAATATTGCTACCCAGATCCGAAAAAGTTTCTTTGGTGTTCAGAAAGTGGAATTATGAAAGCAGAAATGGATTTGGGCTGAATATCCAGTCCAAGAAGCATGTCGTCGCCATTTAAAGCCGGCTCATATTCCCAGATAAGTTCTCTTTTGCCTTCAAAGTGCATACCTCTTTAAATTCATATTTCACGTCTCTTCACATTAACTTCATCACCATTCCTTAAAAAAAGGTAGCAGGGCCGGCTTCGCGGTTTTAAAAAGGAAAGAATTAGGGAAATGACCGACATCGTCAAGTACGCTTGGCCTATCCCGGTTGACCATGACAATTAATGTCCCAAAATGAAGAAATAAAGGAAAGGTAATTCATAGTCAAAAAGCATGAAATGGAAGCGAATTGGGGGGTTTTAAGCCAAACAGGGTGTCAATTCTTATCAAAAGTCCCAAAATCATATGCAAAAGCGGCACAAAAACTCATAACCCAACGCCCGAGAAGCAAAACCCAATCAAAATGAGGACTCCCTGGCCAACTAATTAAGGTCGGAAAGCCGAGGATTCGTTTTGAATACAAAAGAACCCGAAACCAAGCGTTATAAGAACGCAAAACCAATCAGTGTTCAAACTAGCAGTTGATTTTGTTTCGGAATCAAAATAGATGTAGGTGCAACTTAGAAAAACAAAAGGAACATGGAGGCAAAAACAACCAAAGGATAGGCACAAGGACCGAAGGTGCTGATGCGTCAATGACCAAAGGGAAGTTTTCTTTCCATTCTTCTGCAAACTCATAAATGAGCATGACAACACGAGATCCCAATCCCAGGTTCCCCCTGTATAGCTTGTGGACTTCCTAGGCATTACCTAAGGATCGCATTCAACTTCCTCCAGCATAAATCAAGGGGATTTCCTTCCATATCCCAGCATAACCTGAGGATTCTCTCCCTACACTTCTCACTCCTCAGCTTGGTTTAGAAGCTAACATTCCCTCACCCTTAGCATAACCCAAGAGTTATTCCTTTCCTCCTCTATCCCCAGCACAGTCAAAAGGACCTCTGAGGTCCTCCACTGCCCTGCATATCTCCCGGCATAACCCGTGGATGTTCCCTTCCATCCCTAGCTGGGACTCTTCATTCTTCCCGGAATAACCCGTGGATTTCCCCTGACATAACTCAGGACCTTATTTTCATCACGGCATAACCCGTGGATTCCCTAGCATAACCTAGGATTTTTCATTCATCCTGGCATAACCCGTGGATTCCCTAGCATAACCTAGGATTTTTCATTCATCCTGGGATAACCTGTGGACTCCCCTAGCATAACCTAGGATTTTTCATTCATCTCGGCATAACCCGTGGATTCCCTAGCATAACCTAGGATTTTTTATTCATCCTGGCATAACCATGGATTCCTTTAGCATAACCTAGGATTTTTCATTCATTCCGGCATAACCCGTGGATTCCCCTGGCGTAACTCAGGATCTCTCTTCATCCCGGCATAACCCGTGGATTCCCATAGAATAACCTAGGATCTTCATTCCATCCCGACATAACCTGTGGATTTTCCCTGACATAACTCATGACCTCATTGTCATCCCGGCATAACCCGTGGATTCCCCTGACATAACTCAGGATCTCCTTTCATCCCGGCATAACTCGTCAGCTCCTCTAGCATAACCTAGGATTTTTCATTCATCCCAGCATAACCCAGGGATTCCCTAACATAACTCAGGATCTCTCTTCATCCCGGCATAACCCGTGGATTCCCCCTAGCATAACCTAGGATTTTTCATTCATCCCGGCATAACCCGCGGATTCTCCTAGCATAACCGAGGATTTTTTTCATTCATCCTGGAATAACCCGTGGATTACCCTAGCATAACCTAGGATTCTTTTATTCACCCCGGCATAACCCGTGGATCCCACTGACATAACTCAGGATTTTCCTTTCATCCCCAGCAGGGACTCCTCATTTTCATCCCGGCATAACACGCGGATCTTTTCTTTCCTGCCCCACAGAGACTGTTCCATTCTTATCCCGGCATAATCCGAGGATTCTTATCTTATTCCCCAGCAGGAACCACTTCTCTTCTCGAACATAACCAGGTGATCTTTCCAAGGGATACACAATTCCGTTCCTTTTGTTCTAAGAAGAAAGAAGCATAGACATGTGTTATAAATAACTCACAAAATTTTCTAGTGAAAATTGGGGCAGAAAATTTTGTTCGTTTGTTTGTTTTGCTGTCTAAGCAGGTATCACCTTAAGGCACAAGACCTGGCATGATTGAAAGCATGAGTGCCAATTCAGAACAGAAGGAGAGAAAAGAGACAAAAGGTGGACTCAAATAATGAGGGGGACAAAGAAGCGGACAACTCAAAATTAATGGAAGTCACAAGCTTAGCATATCCAGTTTGTCTCAAGATTAAAGATTGAGTTAGCAGTTGCAATTAACAAGCGTCAAGATTCATATTGGAATCTACTGCGAAAAATAGCCGAGACTCAAGATCAAGCTTCAAGAGAATCATAGATAGGAATCTTGTAACTTGTGGTTGATAGGTTTAGCTAGCCTAGTTTTGATCTTCTTCCGGTCTAATAAGGGGCTTAGTAAGCAGAAACAGCAGCAACAGCAGCCAATCACAGTCTCTCGGTTGTCCCAGCTACCAAACTTCCAGAACTACACTGACCTGATTCCTCTATTGCCGAGGATATGTATGCAACCGTTGAAGTAAGGTTCGGTCAGAAAATTTTCAAAATGCTTCACATGGAATATTCAATAGGACGAAAATCACTCATATTTGATCACTTGTCTTTGCACGAAAACCATTCGTGTTCCCGCGCAAAGAGGGCAGCTGTGAGCATATGATTTTTGATCGGTCGAAATAAACTCCTATAGGACTCTTCAAGTTTAGGATTTTTTCTTTTAAAATATTAGGACTTTAATTTTTAGATTTAATTACATGTGCATGTTCATTATTGCGTGTTTAGAATTGATTAGGATTTAATTGTTAAATAAATTTGTTTTATAAATTAAAATACAATTATATATATATATATATATATATATATATATATATATATATGTTCCAGCACTTGAAATTATGTTTGTTCAATTTTGATTTGTTTTAATTTTATTTTTTGATTTGTGGTTTTTAAATAATTTAGTAATTAATTTTAATTAAAAGAAAAGACAAAAAGATAAATAACAAAAATACAATACACACACACACACACACACACACACACACACACACACACACACACACACACAGATATATATATATATATATATATATATATATATATATATATATATATATATATATAATTGGCCACTCAGGCTGGCCACAATTGGGCCAGACCTGAGTGGCCCAATTTGTTTTCTTCTCTGAATCCATACTCATCCAGCCCAATACGACCAGCCAACCCAGTCCACACATCCATTAAGCCAAACGACATCCTTTAGGGCCCCTCCCATCACAATCGTTGATTTCGCCCAATCCAACGGGTACTAAACCCCCACCTTAAACCATACATATATGTCCAAACCCCTGCAATACATACACGACCAAACTCACCCTCCTCGTATCTCCACCGTCGACTATAAAACCTCCCATGACCACCACATCGCCACTGTTAAACACCAGCCGACCACCCTACTGCAGCCAGAAATCGCCTCACGGCGGTGGCCGGCAACCAAACAGCCACAAAATTACAACCCTTAATCAGCACGACCTCCTCTACCCCGTCCCATAACCAGTTCCCTTCAAACACCATCCCTCCGTCTCGAATATCTCTTTGAAGGTGGCTAGAAACCCTACCTTCGGCGACCTCATTCCAAAGCTGCCCAAAAATACACCACCAAGACGCCTTGACCTCCCCGTTCTAACCATGCATGCCATCACCCTCGAATCATCCCGAAACTCCTCGAATATTAACTTGAAGTTTAACCCTAAATCCCTAAACATGTAGGAAATGGTCTGAACATGCAAAAAATGAAAAGCTAAGTTTCCTACCCATTCTCATTTTTCTTTAGCTTTGAATGTTTCAGTTATTTGATAACTGATTAGGTTCAATAATTAAAGTCTGAACTTCCTTTTGATTCTAGTTGTTTATCTGGTTGTCCACAAGTTCTTCTAGAAATTAGGGTTCAATGTTCATGTTTGTTTGTTTGTCACCAAGCCTGGAATAACTGATTAGGTTAATACATGTTACAAAGTTTGCATTTCTTTTAATTTTGGTTGTTTATCTGATTGTCCACAAAGTTATCCTAAGATTAGGGTTTAATGTTCATAGGCTTGTTTGTTTGTCATTGGTTCAACATCCTGTTATAATTAGCTTTAAGTGATATGTTTCTCATAATTTGATGAAGTTTATTAATTTATTGATTTTCTGATTGGTTTGACTATCTGAATGTATCACTGAATGCTTGATCATTAGTTCATGATAGTTTTGGTCCTCAGTGCTGATAGTTTTGTGTTACTGAATGCCTGTTATAATTAGCTTGTCAATTTTGGCTAGTTCTGATAATCACAAGCTAGGTTAGTCTAAAAGGTGATCTGAATTTAGCTAACTAAGGTTAATTGGACTAAACTAGGGTTAAAAGAACTTATTAAGGTCAAGTTCAGGGGTAGGGTAATTTTAGATAACTAGTAAGGGTATAAAAGGGATTTGAAATTATAAAAAATCTGATAGGAATCCTGTAGAACTTTTCAGCAGGGACAAATACATAATTCCAGCCTCAAACTTGAGGCACAAGTCATAAATTAAAGGACTATTTAGGCAAAAATACAAGTTGAATCAAGGACTAAAAAAACAAGAAAAATCTGATGCCCTAACAATTCTACTATAAAATGAATCATTTGGGGCATTAGAGAGGGGAGAAACCTTTCTCTTTAATATTAGAATTGAAAATACTGCTCTAGCTGGTTGCTTCATGTTGTTTAGAGCTTAGAAGATCATGACATATAGGTCAAGAAATTATTGAAATCCAATTATTGTGAACGATGAAGAATGCTCGAACTTCAATATATTAGTAGTGTTTGGTTCAGATATATAAATGTAGTTGAAGTCATAATCGAATTTTGAATATTTGGATTCATATGTTCTGACTGATGAGTATATGAATCAGCCAAGTCGGATCTAATATTAAATTTGACTCATAAAAAATAATAGGTAATATTTTCAGTGAGCTTGTAGACATCTAAGTTTGCGTATAATAAATTGTTTGTTAGCAGTTGGGCTTTTTGTTCAAATCAGTACTGGGCTCACTTGAGAGGCCTAGAAGTCCTATGCAATTATACTACCGAAATGCGTCTGAAGCTAGAGAACTAAAAGTGTTGGGCCAGCCATGAATCAGGTCCACTAGACCTTAGTCAAAACAGGCACAGCACGTTTTAGGATGGCCCAGATTTGAGTCCATGCACGCAATTAGGCATAAATGAGGCTAAGTATAAATACTAATCCTCCAAATACATAACCTGTACGTAAATTCAATTAGAGCATTCAAACGTTCATAAGAGTAGAAATTTAGCATACATTAGAATGCCCTTATAAAATAAATTGAGCCATGTTAATTCAAACCAAATACCATGTGTAGGCTCTTTAATTCATTAGAACACATAGAAAGAATAGGAGGTACCGTTTAGCAAATATCACGGCCTTCCATAAACGTCCACGACGTAGTTGCTATAGGCACGTCTTAATAAAATACCTTCTTAAAATTCGGGTGCGCATTTATGTGACCCAAATCCTATTCTCAATGAAATGTAAATATGTCCAAAGTTGCGGGTGCATTTATGTGACGCAATTAGCGACATGTTTTAATAACATTGCAAAATTTCCTTAAAAGATGTTAAAAGCGGTCATTAATCTTAAATTACGAGTTAACATGTATAGCAAATCATGTTTTAGCCACTTATAACAAGTTTAAGCGGCCGTGCTAGAACCACGGGATCCGAGGGTGCCTAACACCTTCCCTCGGGACAACAGAATTTCTTACTCTCGAATTTTTGGTTCGCGGACTCCAATTGGGTAGTCAAAATTTCCTCGATTTGGGATAAACCGGTGACTTGGGACACCAAAAGCCGAGCCTATCCCAAGTGACGACTCTTGAAATAAACAACTAATCCCATTTCAAATAATATTATTTTAATTGAAAAACTCCTATACACGTAACGCCTTTCGTGGTAACCATGTGTAAGCAGTAAAAAAGAGGTGTGACATCAAACACCATGGATCCAACTTTACCAGCAGGTATCCAAATGCTTCTTCAGTAATTCTTGCATTTATTACTTGCATTTTCAATATAACAGGTTATAATAGCATAATTCCGCGAGATGTGATCTCAAAGCCAATACAAGTAAATAATTTGTGAGGTCACAGATGGGCAGAAGTGCCAGGCTGTGATTTCTTTATTGTGATTAGGGGTGTTCATAAAAAACTCGAAAAATCGAACCAAATCGATCAAAAAAATTAATATTTTTTGGTTTTACTTTTGTTTTGAATTTTAAAAACGATTGAATTTGGTTTGGTTTTGGTTTTACTCAGCAAAAAATCGAACCAAACCGAAAACCAAACCAAACCGACCAAAAAAAATCAGTACTTTTTGGTTTGGTTTTGATTTTGAATTTTAAAAACGATCAAGTTTGGTTGGGTTTTGGTTTTAATCAGCAAAAAATCGAATCAAACCGACCATAAGAGTAGATATTTCAAATTTATTATTATACCTATATATATATGTATGTATGTATGTATGTATGTATGTATGTATGTATATTATTGTACAAAGTTTCAAAAATATTATAGTAAATATTAATAATTTGCACTTTTAATATAGTTCTTTACCTTCACAATCTAGTTTGATTGGTAGTTTTCTTTTGTTTAGTGTAAGAATCCATTTCGTATTAAAAAATAACATATTTATAATTAAATCTTAAAATTATTCATCACTATTTGATTCAATTATCATCAATATATCTTAGTAAATAATAGATTTTTCAAAGGGCAATTGATGTGATAGTGTTACATTTGAAAATGTAGTCGTCGGAATGTGTGTTTGGTAGAGTATGTCTTATATTTAACAAACAACCAACAAATAATCGAAAAAAATCAAAAAATTGACATAAACCAAATTAAGAAAAAATCAACTTAATGGGTTTGGTTTGGTTCTAATATTTAAAAAATTAACTTACTTGATTTGGTTTCTTTTAAAAGAAAAACTGATCTAAATTGAACCATGAACACTCCTAGTTATGATTTTCTTATGGCTGCTGGTAATTACTCCATCTGTACAAATTTACTTGTTCAGTATTGATTAATTGGCACACCCACGGAGAAATCATTAAACATACTTATGCAGCCGACTAACAATTCCTTAAAGTTTACAACCCCAATAATACTGTGCTAGTGTGCTGTATTCCCTACAAAAAATTAGAGCAACAAATTTCATCCATTTTCATCTCAATGGAGAGACATTCCTAATGCCATTTATTAGCTATAGGAAAATCAACTTTGACTAACATAAATTCATTATGTTGGGAAATGAGTTAGAAAATGATAAAAGGGTAAAACATGTATAAAATGGTAAATTGTTGGTTTTTCAAACTAGTTAGACAAACAAAAGCGAATATGGACAAGTAAATTTGAACGGAGGAAATACGTTAAATTGTACCTTTTAAAGAAATTCTTACCTCATCTTTCCTTTAAAAACAATCTTTATGCATTCATAAGGGCTGATTCTTTTCAAGAATCTGATCGTAGGATTTCCAACCCAAGTAAATGCGAACTGGTATTTAGAATTTTCAAGCCTATTTTCACTATTTGAAGAAGGAATATTTAAATAAAAACAATTTATATATATTACATGATTAAACTGAAGGACTAAAAGAAAATCTGATCGCTCCATATCCTAGTACATTGTGCAGGAGACACCAGAGGCCGCAATCTTGAAATGTGTAATATCATCAGACAACGATTGGGCCTGACGAGATATACGGTGGAGTTCTGGAAGTGCATGGGTAGGTCTGGAGTGAAGTGGCTCTTCAGGTTGTTCAATGCGATCTTCAGGACCAAAAGGATGCCGGATGAGTGGAGGTGGAGTACAATGGTGCCCTTGTACAAGAACAAAGGGGACATCCAGTGGTGCAACAACTATAGGAGTATCAAATTAATAAGTCACACCATGAAGGTCTGGGAGCCGGTGATCGAGGCGAGGGTGAGGGAGATGACATCTATATCTGCGAACCAGTTCGGTTTCATGCCGGGTCGCTCCACTACAGAAGCTATCCACCTTGTCAGGAGGCTGGTGGAGCAGTTCAGGGATAAGAAGAAGGACCTGCACATGGTACTTATCGACTTGGAGAAGGCGTATGACAAGGACCCAAGGGAGGTGCTATGGAGGTGCTTGGAGGCGAAGAGCGTGCCGGAAGCCTACATCAGAGTAATGAAGGACATATACCATGGAGCTAAGACTAGGGTTAGGACGGTGGGTGGCGACTCAGACCATTTTCCAGTGGTTATGGGGCTCCATCGAGGATCCTCGTTTAGCCCTCTCTTGTTTGCATTGTTGATGGATGCTCTAACCAGACATATTCAAATGAATGTGCCTTAGTGTATGATATTTGTGATGATATAGTCTTGATAGACAAGACGAGGGTCGGTGTTATTGAGAGGTTAGAGGTATGGAGACAGACTCTCGAGTCTAAGGATTTCAAAATAAGCAGATCTAAGACAGAATACCTAGAGTGCAAGCTTAGCGCCGAGCCGAGCGAAGTAGGCAGGGACGTGATGATTAAATCTCAGGTCATCGCCAAGAGGGACAGTGTCAGATATCTTGGGTCGGTAATTCAGGGGGAAGGAGAGATTGACGGGGACGTCACTCATCGTATAGGAGCGGGATGGTCAAAGTGGAGGCTTGCATCAGGAGTCCTGTGTGACAACAAAGTTCCACAGAGACTCAAGTGGAAATTTTATAGAGTTGTGGTTAGACCTGCAATGTTGTATGGGGCGGAGTGCTGGCCAGTGAAGAACTCTCATGTTCAGAGAATTAATGTTGCGGAGATGAGGATGCTCAGGTGGATGTGCGAGCTCACTAGGTTAGATAAGATTAAGAATGAAGTTATTCGAGAGATGGTGGGGGTGGCCCTGGTGGATGAGAAGATGCGAGAAGCGAGGCTGAGGTGGTTCGGGCATGTGCAGAGGAGAAGTCCTGATGCCACGGTGAGGAGTTGTGAACGGCTGGCGATGGTCGGCGTTCGGCGAGGCAGAGGGAGGCGTAAGAGGCATTGGGGAGAGGTGATTAGGCATGACATGGCTAGAATGCGGGTTTCCGAGGACATGGCCCTTGATAGGAAAATCTGGAGGTCTAGTATCAGGGTTGTAGGATAGGGGGCCCCTAGAGTTTTTTGTACTACTCACCCGAGGTTGGGTGAGGCTTGGCAGAGCTATCTATAGATGATTTGTGTTTTGGATTGTGTCTCCCTTATGGTAGTCATTTATGGTAGTTACTGTATGATATTATTGCATGTTATTTTATTTATGGTTCTTATGTTTAGATAATTATTTGCTGTTTCTGCTGGACTTACTAATGCTTTTTTCTTTTTGTTTTTGTTTTTCCTTTCCTTCACTGAGCCGAGGGTCGATTGGAAACAGTTTCTCTACCCTTTCGGGTAGGGGTAAGGCTCGTCTACATATTACCCTCCCCAGACCTCACTTTGTAGGATTATACTGGATAGTTGTTGTTGTTGAATTCTACTCAAAATTCCAAGGGAGTGTTTTCATTTTCGTTGCCTATCTCTCTTAGTGACTGAAGTTTGCAACACTAAAATTAATCATGTCACCAGAATTTAAACTAAAACCAAGACATACGCTTCTCTGTCTGATCCATCTAAATAGTCTTCAGACAAATTCCTTCGTCCTATGGCCATATTTAGAGTCCGTTTATCCATGAAATTTTGTCACCGGATTTCAAAAAATATTTATTTTTTTTCAAAATCAATGTTTCGCCATAAGATTTTTAATTTTTACTTTGAAGATGAATTTTAAAATGTTCAACAATTTGAAAATACTCCAAAAATTAATTTTCAAAATTTTCACTTAGACTATTCATAAAAATTCAAAAACAACACAAAATTATATTTATATTAAAAAAACTCTAATTTTCAAATACTTTGTTCACTTGAATTATTTTTTTTTGAAATTTTATAACTCTTATGTCCACTAAATTAGTAAGTTGGTTCCCAACTTGATAGTGTAAACATTTTATGGTTCCAACTTCCAAGTATGTTTATCACCTAGATTTTTGAGGCAGACAAATTACAAATTATATACTTGAGACTTGAGAAGTAATTTCTTCGATCCACTTTAATAGTCATATTATTAAATTCACCTTTTAATATTAATAAATAATAAAATTATTTATATCAATCTTAATTTGTTTATTGAAAACACAACAAATACTCCAAAGACAACTTTGAAAAAAAGAAACTAATTCTTTGTTAATATCTGAAAAAATTAAATATTATGAACTATAAAAAAGGCCAAAAATCAATAAAATTAGACCGGAGGAAGCACTATGCTACGTAATGATGTTACTTATAACAGAGAACGGTAAAACAAGTCACAAAAATTACTTCATATAGTACTCCCTCCGTTTCATATTAAATAAGGTACTTTCCTTTTTAATCTGTTCAAAACAAATGACATATTTTTAAATTTAAAAATAATTCAGCTTTAAACTCTTTATTTTACTTTTTTTGCTTATAATGAAAAACTTTTATACTCATACAAATAATATAACCCCATATCTTTTTTACCCTTAGATTTTCAATATCATAAGTTTCAAAAAGAAAAAATTTAAAATTGGTGCCGAGTCAAATTAAGTAATTGTTTTTATTGTTTTGACAGACTAAAGAAGACAGAGTCCAGGAAGAAGAAAAATTGTGGGAAGGGAAGAAGAAAGAGGTGACAAATCAGATAATACATCTATTTTAGTATTGAAGACTGGCACAAATACTACTTTGACTTGGCATTTCTCCAATATTAAATAAATATTCCCTACGCAAGTGTTTTGACCTGTGCAGAAATGTACAACAACAAATAACCAGTATTTACACTTAAACGCGTTAATACTTCGGTTTAAATTTCCAAAATTCTTCAAAATCCGAATTCTAGACGCAAGATCATGGCTTCCGTCGATTTAGGGAATCCATCTAACAAACAAACAATGAGTGTCACCGGAGTTGAAGAAACCCTAGACCGAATCAGTCCATTGCCGGAATCACTCATAATTCAAATTCTCTCTCTTTTGCCAACTAAGGAGGCATTCAGAAGCTGTATTCTATTAAAAAGGTGGCAGTATCTCTCTACTTCAGTTTACAATCTAAATTTCACTGACGCTGATAATATGCGACAAGAAGCCTTTATATCCTATGTAGACTCTGCTTTAGCTCGTTGCACTTCTTCCAAAATCAAAAAATTCCAGCTCACTTTCAGTTGGCAGCATGTTTACTGGTCGCGATACAGCCAGTGGCTGGCATTAGCTGTTGAAAAACAAGTGGAACATGTTGAATTGAAGTCATTTGGCGATGATTATGACATTTTCACATTGCCTCAATTCATCTGCACTTGTTCGTCGTTGATAACATTGAAATTGATCCGTTGTGCACTTGATAAAGAAGTAATTATAGCGTGGAAGTCGCTAAAGAGCTTAGTGTTGATCGATATGGTGTTAGATGGTGACGATATTGTGAACCTACTGTCAGGTTCTCCTGCTTTGGAAACTTTGGAATTTAATGTATGCATGGGTTTCCGTCATCTGGAAATTAGTTCGTCAAATTTGAAGAGACTAAATATTAAAAGCTGGAGGTTGCTGGATGTCGAAGATGATCATTCCTTGGAAATTTTTGCGCCATATCTTCAGCATTTGGAGATCTCTGGAAGTATTTCTGATCTCAAGTGCAGGATACTGAATGTATCCTCTCTGGTCAATGCTAAACTTACTTTCAACAATGATTGCGAAAAAGATATTCAGGATTGGAATGGATATTATGTCGATGATGCAGAAGACAGTTGTCGTGATTATCATCAATCGTTTATCATCATAGCGCAAGATTATCTTCAAAAGTTAAGTAATGTGATCAACCTCACAATTGGAACATGGTTAACAGAGGTTTGTTTATTAGTTAAAATACTTTATTTAATCTATTTGATTTTTAGCAATCAGTTGCAAACGGGAAAGGTTTTAAGAATCAGATGCAATTGGGAGCTTTTGTGCAGATTGTACAGTGCACTGGTATATAGAGACCACTCTGAACAAGAAGACATTAATTAATTACAGCAATATATCTTTATAAGTCATCAAATTTATAAAGATCTTTTGCCAGATCTGACCCCCTAAAATATTCGATTTTAATTTATCAGAGTATAAGACCATTTTCCGTAAGTTAACTTTCAAAGTCTGCTTAGCTGCTTACAATCTCATGTTGCAGGTCCTGTGCATGCTGCAGCTCGAAGAGGTGCCAATTCCAGAACTAAAATGCAAATATCTAACACTAGAGTTGCATTTGAAAAAGCTTAATTTGTATGGGGTAGCTAGCCTTTTGTGAGCCGAGCCTCATGTGGAGACACTCCACATAGACATGGCAACGATGAGTGTAACTTCCTGAAACTTTTTCTCCTTGTTTACATATTCATTTCATGATGGTTTAACACCTCCCTCTCCCATGAAGTTGTTTCTGAAGTAGAATACAAACATATCCTTGATTGTCAGAGGCTTTGGTAATGTCACTTTAAAGCTTCATGTTAACATGGTGTTGCTACCTTTGGCCAGTGACAGAGTCAGAATTTTCACTAAGGGGTGTCAAAACATAAAAATTTAAGTATACGAAGAAGTCAGGGGATTCAGCATATAATATTCATGTATATATATTTTTTTTTTAAAAGGTGGCTAGCTACACAATGCAATTTTCTGGCGAATTGACATCCCTTGGTATAAGGTGGCTCTGCCACTGTCTTTAGAAAATCAGCTCTGAAACGAAAAGGTTTTTGCGCTATCACTCATTTCTTGGGTTACTTATGCCATGAATCTTTATGATATGAACACCCATCCTAGTCTGTTTTCAAGTACCATTAAGATTTGTTGGTTCTGAAATAATTCTCTACCACACACTTCTGCTATGAAATCACTTTGTCACTTCAGTGCAATTTCCATTTGGCTACCTGCATTTGGTCCTGATTATATTCTCTGTCTCCAGCTTCGTGATTCCTTCTGTCACTTTAAGTTAAGATATTTGGCGAAAGGAGATAATGTTGATTTGCGGATATGGACTTCAAGCTTTGTGTTTCCCAGCCTCAAGAATGTTAAAATTGTCACCTCCTTGGGAGTGTGCTTGAAGGATCATTTCAAACCGAGCTATGACAAGCTTTTCGAACTTTCAAAGTTTCTGTTAAAGAACGCGACTGTTTTGGAGAAGTTCTTTATCATATCAAAGACAAGAAAGTGCAGGAGATGTTCAACGGACTGTGTGTCCCAATATTTTCTTCAATTGGCTGAGAAATTGTTAGGTTGTCCAAGATCCTTCACAAATTCTGTGATTCTCTTCCAAGAGTGAGCTTTCCATGATCTGACTGCCAGTAGTTTCCTGTGGCAGTATATACAAGAAATGTTGGCTTATATTGAGTTTTTGATAAGCTGCTCATGCGATCATGAATATTTAACTTCTCTATAAGTTTATAACTAATTACTGTTAGATATATGGACTTATATCTACATACATATGAACAATATATGAATTAATTATATGTTATATGCTATCTTTTGGTTTGGCCTATATTAGTGGTCTTATGGACATTGTTAAGGGAGCCAATATATTGTCATATAAAGTGTAGGACTAATGTTTAGATACCAAAAGGGTAACCTTAGTTAATGATGGGCTAACTAAGGTTACATATATGTAACCATGGTTACATGCTTACGACTTTTGAGTTTCATAACTCATATGTTATAAGTTGGGGGTTATGGTTCCCATAAAATGCAAGACATTCTCTTCTTCTTCCTCCCATTGAAATTAGAGAGCTATTGTTGTCTTGCATATCAAGTGGAAAACCTATCCTCCATTTTTTGTCTTAGATAAATTCTTGTGAAAGCCAATACTTCAAGAAGGACAATCTTCAAGAAGGATCAAGGAGCTTTCAAAGCCAAACATTTGGACAATCATCAAGAAGGACTAAGGATTTCCACTTATGGATTCAGGTACGCTTCCGCTTATGTTGTTATTCCAAATAATTCGATATGAAGGCTATAATATTTTAGTCGAATTTATAATCCTATCAATTGGTATCAGAGCCTCCTTCATATTTAGATTATTTGGAAGTTCATGAAATTCATGTTATATAAAGTTCATGTTTAAATTAAGATAGAATTTTGATTTTGAAATTCTAGTACCATGATATAGCATGATTTCATGAATGTTATGTTGTTGATGAACTTTGGTGATTCAATATCTTATTATCTCTATATGAAATGAAATATTGAAATTTGCATGATTTTGGTTGATGAACAACATGATCACTTGTTGAAAACCATATTAAGTCGTTGGACAGAATGGTAAGATAATCGATTATCTTCTCCAGATAATCAACTATCTTGTAAAGTTCACCAAAATTTTGCAAAACAGAAGCCTCAAATAATCGATTATTTTTTTAACATAATCGATTATTGAAATTTGGTCATCAAAAATTTATGAGACAGAACCTTAGGATAATCGATTATTGAAAAATTTTTGAAACTGCACTACAGTGCACTGCAGGATAATCGATTATTCAGCCAGAATAATCGATCATCTCAATTTTTCAGCAAAAATTTGAGATTCCAGAAGGCCCAGATAATCGATTATCAGGCTCAGATAATCGATTATCTGGCCATAAATTGCAGAAACGTTTTGTTTTCTGGCTGTTTAATGAGGACATAATGTAAGAAACGTTTTTTTATAATTAAAGAAACGTTTTAAGTCTTTTAAGTTTCAGATTTTAATTGTACATTTATAATATGACAATTAATATTAAGTTTTTAATTATTATTGTTTTGAACATTAATATTCGGTTTTAAGATTAATTGTTTTAGTCCATCATGCTTCAGATTTTGGTATTGTCCAATTAAGATTAAAACAATTAATATTTAGATTTTACATGTCAAAACATGTAAAATATTCAGTCAAGATTCAATATATGGCTTAAAGAACTATATGATTTAGCATCTAATATTTTAAATTAGTCAATTGAAGCATTATGTTGCCAAAGTAACCTCTTTTGTGTAGATTGATTAATCTTGAAATATAAGATGACTGTGGATGTTAGTATTCCATGCGTTTAACACCGGCTCAAAGGAAGGTTGTTATTTGGCAGGAATTCGAACATGCTTGTGGTGATAAATATGTGACAATTATTCGGTTTTCCATGTGAATATTAAGTCGGCCCAAAGGAAGGCTTGATATTTGACAGGAGTTTATTGTCAATATTTGATTACTACACCAAGAGTACCACTTACAAGTTGACTTTCTGTCCAAAGACTAAAATCAATGTTGTGCTAGGTATCTTGTAATGGGATTTGCCTATTTTGAATATGTAAACTAAAGTTAAAGTTCGAGTAATTGTAAGCATGTATTAAGTTATCCTTGTTCTATTTTCAGTGAATTCTTCAGCTGCTTCAATATCTGCAAACATAAATAGCATCCCTGTGCTTAACAGCACAAACTTTAAGGAATGGAAAGAGAACATTATGATCGTTCTCGGTTGCATGGATCTAGACCTTGCACTTCGGATTGAGCAACTTGCTTCTCTTGAGGATACATCTTCTTCTGATGAAAAGAAGGAGATGGAGAAGTGGGAACGCTCAAATCGCATGAGTCTAATGATCATGAAACGTGCAATTCCAGAATCATTCAGGGGCACTATGAATGATGAAAGTAATGCCAAAGTTTTCCTTGAAAACCTTGAAAAGCGTTTTGCACAAAACGAAAAGGCGGAAACAAGTACTCTTTTGAGTAAACTTGTTTCCATGAGGTATAAAGGCAAGGGAAACATAAGGGAGTACATTTTGGAAATGTCTCATCTTGCTTCGAAACTTAAGTCACTCAAGCTGGAATTACCTGAGGAACTGCTTGTGTACTTAGTTTTGATATCTCTTCCTGCACTCTTTAATCAGTTTAAGGTCAGTTACAACTGCCTGAAGGAGAAATGGACTCTTAATGAGCTCATTTCACATTGTGTGCAAGAGAAGGAAAGGATAAAGCAAGATAAGACAGAAAGTGCTCATTTGGCATCCTCTTCTAAGGATACTAAGAAGAGGAAAGGTAAGGAAGTTGCGGTTGCAAGGCCCTAGAAAAAGCAAAATAAGGAACCTAAGGTTGAAACTTCATAATCAGGTTGCTTTTTCTGTAAGGGGACTAATCATGTGAAGAAAGATTGTACCAAGTACCACGCTTGGCGTGCGAAAAAAGGTACATCTCTTTCTCTTGTTTGTTCTGAAGTTAATTTAATTTCGGTACCTAAGGATACTTGGTGGGTAGATTCTACTGCTACTACTCACATAAGTATATCTATGCAGGGTTGCCTGAATTGCCGAAAACCAAATGATGGTGAAAGATACATCTATGTGGGTGACGACAAGAAGGTGCCAGTTGAGGCTATTGGAAAATTTAGGCTGTTGTTTAAGACCGGTTTTTATTTAGATTTGGATGAGACTTTTGTTGTACCGTCTTTTAGACGGAATTTAATTTCTGTTCCCAAATTGGACATATCCGGTTATACATGTTCATTTGGTGACAATAAAGTTAGTCTCTTTCAAAATTCAAATCTTATCGGTACTGGTCTTTTATCAACATATGATAGCCTATATTTGGTTGATATAATAACCTCACATTGAAACTTTGCATATAAGTTCAAGTAGTACCAAAAGAAAATTAACTAATGAGAATTCTATATCACTCTGGCACAAACGTGGGTCACATATCCATTCAAAGAATTCAGAAACTCGTGTCAGATGGAATTCTTGATTCTCTTGATTCCTCAAATTCGGATATTTGTATTGAGTTTATCAAGGGTAAACAAACAAACAAGACGAGATTAAGTGCTAAGAGAGCTTCGGACGTCTTAGAATTGATACATACGGATATTTGTGGGCCATTCCCTACTCCTTGTAGGAATGGTCAACAATACTTTATCACATTCATAGACGATTACTCTCGTTATGGGTACCTATATCTTATTCATGAAAAGTCCCAATCCATAGACGTGTTCAAATCATATAAGGCTGAAGTTGAAAATCAACTAAGCAAAAGGATTAAATCCGTTAGATCTGACCGTGGTGGTAAATACTATGGTAGATATGATGGTTCAGGTGAACAACGTCTAGGGCCATTTGCTAAATTCCTAGATGAGTGTGGGATTGTCCCTCAGTATACTATGCCAGGAAGTCCTACGATGAATGGTGTAGCTGAGAGACGAAATCGGACCTTTAAGGATATGGTAAGAAGTATGATTTGTCGTACTACTTTACCAGACTCACTCTGGGGAGAAGCATTAAAAACCGCAGCTTATATTCTTAATAGAGTTTCAACTAAAGCTACAATCAAAACCCCATATGAACTTTGGACTAGGCATAAACCCAGTATTAAGCACTTACACATTTGGGGTTGTCCAGCTGAGGCAAGGCCTTATAGGCCGAAAGAAAAGAAACAGGATGCTAAAACGGTTAGTAGCTATTTTGTTGGATACTCTGAAAGATCCAGGGGTTTTAAGTTTTATGATCCCACTTCTAGAACTATTTTTGAGACGGGTAGTGCTTGGTTCTTTGAGGATATTGAGTTTGGGGGGTGGGGAGATAAAGTTGTTAGAGATTTTGTCTTTGAGGAAGAACATGTGTCTTTCCCTCAAGTTGTTGATCTTGGTCAGGGTGTTCTCATTCCTGACACGGATCATACAACTCCAGTTCAAGACAATCTCGAAAATCTCCCCAATCAAGTTCCTGATATTACTAATGAAAATCAAACTCAACAACCTCAAGAAATTGAAGTGGCCTTAAGGAGATCCACTAGAGAGAGGAGAAATGCAATTCCGGATGATTATGTTGTATTTCTCCAAGAATAAGAAAGTGACATTGGACTTGAGGAAGATGATCCAATCAACTTCCGTCAAGTCATTAAGGGTTCTAACTCTCAAAAGTGGATTGATGCCATGAATGATGAGATGAAGTCTATGAGCGATAATGACGTTTGGGAGCTTGTTACATTGCCCGAAGGTATTAAACCAATTGGTTGTAAATGGATATTTAAAACCAAGAGGGATTCAGGGGGCAATGTCATTAAGTATAAAGCTCGTCTTGTCGCAAAAGGCTACACTCAAAAGGAAGGCATTGTTTATGAAGAGACTTTCTCTCCAGTTTCATCGAAAGACTCTTTCAGGACTATAATGGCACTAGTAGCACATTTTGATCTTGAACTTCATCAGATGGATGTTAGGACAGCGTTTCTCAATGGTGACATTGAGGAAACAATTTATATGGTGCAACCTAAAAATTTTGTTTCGGAAGAATCAAAGAAAAGGGTTTGCAAATTAAAGAAATCCATCTATGGGCTCAAGCAGGCTTCCCGTCAATAGTATTATAAGTTTCATGCAGTCATTACATCTTTTGGTTTTGAACCGAATATTGCTGATGACTGTATATACCATAAGTTCAGTGGGAGTAAGTATATTTTTCTGGTTTTATACGTTGATGACATACTGCTTGCCTGTAACGATATAGCATTATTGCATGAAACTAAGAAATTTCTTTCAATGAAATTTGAAATGAAAGATCTTGGTAATGCCTCTTTTGTATTAGGAATTTAGATACATCGAGATCGCTCAAAAGGTGTTCTCGATCTGTCACAAAAGGGCTATATCGATAAGGTTCTTAAAAGATTTGGCATGCAGGATTGTAAACCAGGCAATACCCTTGTTGCTAAGGGAGACAAGTTTAGTCTCAAACAGTGCCCAAATAATAATTATGAAACTTCGGAAATGCAGAAGACAACTTATGCTTCGGCTGTAGGTAGTATAATGTATGCTCAGGTATGTACACGACCTGATATAGCATTCATTGTTGGGATGTTAGGCAGATATCTAAGCAATCTGGGAATGGACCATTGGAAGGCAGCCAAAAGGGTCATGAGGTACTTACAGAGAACAAAGGATTACATGCTTACATATCGGAGATCGGACCAGCTTGAGATCATCGGGTATACCGACTCCGATTTTGCTGGATGTCAGGATAGTCTGAAGTCTACATCAGGCTACATTTACATGCTTGATGGCGGTGCTATCTCTTGGATAAGCATCAAGCAAACTCTTACGGCCACTTCCACCATGGAAGCGGAATTCATGGCATGTTATGAAGCATCCAATGAGGCATTATGGCTGCGGAATTTGGTTAATGGACTGCGAATTGTTGATAGCATCAAAAGGCCACTTAGGTATTATACGACAATAGATCGGCAGTCCTTTATGCTAATACTGTCCTCAAAAGGTGTTCTCGGTCTGTCACAAAAGGGCTATATCGATAAGATTCTTAAAAGATTTGGCATGCAGGATTGTAAACCAGGCAACACCCCTGTTGCTAAGGGAGACAAGTTTAGTCTCAAACAGTGCCCAAATAATAATTATGAAACTTCGGAAATGCAGAAGACACCTTATGCTTCGGCTGTAGGTAGTCTGATGTATGCTCAGGTATGTACACGACCTGATATAGCATACATTGTTGGGATGTTAGGCAGATATCTAAGCAATACGGGAATGGACCATTGGAAGGCAGCCAAAAGGGTCATGAGGTACTTACAGAGAACAAAGGATTACGTGCTTGCATATCGGAGATCGGACCAGCTTGAGATCATCGGGTATACCGACTCCGATTTTGCTGGATGTCAAGATAGTCTGAAGTCTACATCAGGCTATATTTACATGCTTGCTGGCGGTGCTATCTCTTGGAGAAGCATCAAGCAAACTCTTACGGCCACTTCCACCACGGAAGCGGAATTCATGGCATGTTATGAAACATCCAATGAGGCATTATGGCTGCGGAATTTTGTTAGTGGACTGCGTATAGTTGACAGCATTAAAAAGCCACTTAGGCTATTATGCGACAACAGATCGGCAGTCCTTTATGCTAATAACAACAGTAGTTTGACGAAAGCAAAATATATGGACGTCAAATTTTGGGTTGTTAAAGAAAGAGTACAGAATGGACAATTGTGCATAGAGCACATTAGTACAAACTCCATGATTGTGGATCCGCTTACTAAGGGATTGACACCAAAAGTATTTCATGAGCATATTGCTTGTATGGGTGTCAAATCAGTTAAGGATTATGAATTTTAGTGGGAGTTTGTATTATACAATTATGTATTGTCCATTATATTCAGTAATTCAGTTTAAGGTTATATCTGCAGATATTCAGTTTTAAAGTTTTTGTACTCTTAAAGTTTATGACTGATCTCAATAAAGAGAACCAGTTGGAAATAGACATTCTATTTCAGACCACACTTTATGTTATTTCCATGCTACACACTTACACTTGATCCATGTCGTTGGTTATATTGATATACGTGATCTATGTTGGTTCTAGTTACGCAAGAGTAACTAAGAGCTCTTAGATCCTATGTTGGTATGATTGATGGACCGGATTGTTCATGACAATTTTATTATGAAAGCAATTCTGAGCTCATAAGGTTATAATGTAACATATAATGCTAAGGTTTGTACATATGTATGAATATCTCGTCCAAGTGGGAGATTGTTAGATATATGGACTTATATCTACATACATATGAACAATATATGGATTAATTATATGTTATGTGCTATCTTTTGGTTTGGCCTATATTAGTGGTCTTATGGACATTGTTAAGGGAGTTAATATATTGTCATATAAAGTGTAGGACTAATGTGTAGATACCCAAAAGGGTAACCTTAGTTAATGATGGGCTAACTAAGGTTACATATATGTAACCATGGTTACATGCTTATGACTTTTGAGTTTCATAACTCATATGTTATAAGTGGGGGGTTATGGTTCCCATAAGAATGCAAGACATTCTCTTCTTCTTCCTCCCATTGAAATTAGAGAGCCATTGTTGTCTTGCATATCAAGTGGAAAACCTATCCTCCATTTTTGGTCTTAGATAAATTCTTGTGAAAGCCAATACTTCAAGAAGGACAATCTTCAAGAAGGATCAAGGAGCTTTCAAAGCCAAACATTTGGACAATCATCAAGAAGAACTAAGGATTTCCACTTATGGATTAAAGTTCATGTTTTTTATTATTGGCCTTACCCATGTGGCATACCAAATGTTATTGTATCTTGGTTCATCATGAAGTATTTCTTTGGTGCATTTTAGATGATGTACATGCGCATTGAGATTTTCTTGCGACTCTTGGCAAGTCACATTTTTCTATGATAGCTGCATGAAATGCTGTGTTTTACTACCTTGCTTCGTCAACAGCATCAAGGTCTATGATTGTGTTCTTGTTGCAGGATACAAGTAATCTTGACTTATATTGGTTTGCATTGTTTATTTACCTTAAATAGCCTTGAGCAGTTATAATTGAGGCTTGCAGTGCTGTTGAATCTTTTTGCTTGAAGTTAGGATCGTATGATTAGATCTATCTATTCATCTGAAATCTACATTTTCGGGCAGATTATAGTTGGATGGGACAGCATACAAGGGATTGTGAAGAACTTTTTGGAACAACAGCTCTCTTGATAAATGTCTTGAGAAATAGTTTAGTTTCTGTTTTCCTTTGTTTAATAGAACTGCCATTCTGGGTTTGGTTGAACAGCATATCGAAAACCTATTTAGTGACTTTGCAGAAGTGTCATGCGCTAATGGAATCGAAGCATATTGTTGTTGATTCTAGGTTACAACTTCATAGTTGTACGAACTTGAAAGTTTCGCATTACTTTGTCACGATCTAGATTTTCCACCCTCGGATGTTGGGATGGCGCCTACATGTAGGCAAGCCATCATAAACTCCTAACTATTTTATTTGAAATCCTTTTATGAATCATAACAACAAGAGTTAAATATTTCAATAACAACAGGATATGAAATTAAAGCGGAAGGATTAAATTAAATAAGCTATTCAATATTGCGGTAATCAACATATGCCTCTACCCAAGAACTGGTGTCGCAACATATACGGACTACTAAGAGTACTAGATACAACAATTTGAAAGAAATAAAACACTATTTGCCTCGAATACATGAAATAACTGAGTGAAATATAAGATAGAGGAGATGTCGGGCCTGCAGATGCCTGCAAGGCTACCTCGATGTCTCGGTGGACTGAAGGTTGGCTCCCAAGCTAGTGCTGCACACCAAATGCTACTCCAGTTTGAGCTGCAGATCGTAATGCTCCTAGAGAGGCATATTTGGGATATAGAAGAGTGAAAGTTCCCATCAAATAAGTACTTTTTGACTCAATGTTCTGGTAAGTGTCTAGCCTAACCTCAGCGAAGTAATGACGAGGCTAGACCAAACTACCACGTATATATATATATATATATATATATATATATATATATATATATATATATATATATATATATATATATATATATATAAGGAAACAGAGATACATAGATAACATCAATATGGGAGGGGGAGCAAGCTGTGGAGAAGATAACAACTCCAAGTAAAAGTCAACAAGTAACGAAGAAAACAACATAACTCAGACATCAATAAAGAATCAGAAATCAATAAGTGCGCGGCATCACCCTTTGTGTTTTTACTGTTGTCCTCACCAAGCAATAATATAATAAAAACGTGCATGACATCACCCTTCTTGCTTTTACTCTCTTTTCTCACCGAAGCAATTATATGATAAAATGTGCATGGCATCACCCTTCGTGCTTTACTCTCTTTTCTTACATATAATCAATAGAATCGGCACGGAATGGCACATCGTGTGATACATCATCACCCTTCATGCTTTAACACTATTTCCTCACTATAACAAATAATGCATGGCATCACCCTTCGTACTTTAACATTCTTCCTCATCCAAACAACAATCAAAAACAAGGGGCAAGGGAATAAACAGAATAATAATAGAAATCCTGGTAAGGGAACACTATTAAACAATTAAATCCTGACAGAGGTGCAACATCAATAATCTCAACATCCCAGCAAGGGAGATAATATACAAAGCAATAATATCTTTGCAAGGGAACATTTAATAACGCTTTCACTTTATTTCACTTTTATTTCATAACTCACTTTACCACTTGAGCCAATGCTCCAAAGGGTTCAATCATTTCATATACTTCAATAATTTGTAATACAACTTGAGCCAACCCTCCTCGATGTTCAAAGGTTATAATTTTCTTCCACAAGCTTTTCACAACAATTAGGAATCATCATCGAGGCATGAAAGATACAAGGAATTCAAATATTCACAATTTAAAGATTCACGGTCATGCTAGATACCAACGTATAGATACTCGTCATCATGCCTATATGACGTACACAACAATTACCACATAGAAAAATAGGACTCAACTCCTAATCCCTCAAGCTAAGGTTAGACCAAACACTTACTTCGAACTTCCACGGCCAACTCAAGCCTCAAACACTGCTTCTCCTCTCGAATTTGGATCCAAATCGATCGTATCTATACATAAATGACTTCATAACATCAGTAAATGGAAAACAATTTGAATCCCATGCCTAATTATAGCTTTCAAAACATTCTTCCAAAAAATCCAAAAATCTAATACGAGGTTTGGAGCAAAATCAAACCAGGCATTCACCCACGAGCTCGAATATATAATTTGTTTTCGAATTCGACCCCAAAACAAGGTCTAAATCAAGTATAATCAAAAAGCTCTAACTCTACCCAAATTCCTAATTTTTTACCCTTAATCACATATTTTAGGCTTAGAAATTCAATAGATGTTGATGAAAATGGAAGGAAACAAGTTAAAAATTACTTATCTAAGAAGTTTTGGTGAAAAAGTGGTTCAAAGATCACCTAGGAGCTTTGAAGAAGAAAAAGTTTTGTAAATTTTTGAGAAATCCCGAAATGCATTCTGTTTTTTAAACTTCAAATAACTAGGCGATTTAATTCTACGCGTTCGTGACAGACCCCTCGCGTTCATAATATGTCAGGCTGTTAGGCCTTCACGTTCACGTTAAGGGGCTCGTGTTCCAAAATATTTACCAAAGTCAAATTGATTCATTTTAACATCAAAATTTAGTATTTTTTACAGAATTTCATATTTAAGCATTCCCGCTGTGCGCTTGGACTGCGCATGCAAATTTAGGCAATTCTAAATGAGGTTTTCAAGGCCTGGTGTCATATAATGTAATTTAAAACAAGTGATGACCTTTTGGGTCATCACATTCTCCACATCTAAAACAACCGTTCGTCCTCGAACGAACATAAGAAGGAAGTTCCTGAGTCAGGAAAAAGATGGGGATAACAGCTCTGCATATCGGACTCGGACTCCCAGGTCGATGGCTCAGCAGGCTGAGCTATCCACTGAACACGAATAGAAGAAAAACTCTTCGACCTCAAATGACGAACATGTCGGTCTAGAATAGCCACCGGCTCATCCTCATAAGACAAATCCTTGTCCAACTGGATAGTGCTAAAATCTAACACGTGGGATGGATCGTCGTGATTCCTCCGAAGCATGGACACATGAAACACTGGATGCACAACTGATAAGCTCGGCGGTAATACAAGTCTATAAGCCACCTCTCCCACTTGATCAAGAATTTCAAATGGACCAATGAACCTAGGGCTAAGTTTTCCCTTCTTCCTAAATCTCATCACGCCCTTCATAGGCAACGCTCGAAGCAATACCTGCTCACCAATCATAAAATCCACATCTCGAAACTTGCGGTCTGCATAACTTTTTTTCCTGGATTGATCTGTACGAAGCCTATCCTGAATGATCTTGACCTTGTCCAAGGCTTCTTGAACCAGATCCGTACCTAACAACCGAGCCTCTACCAACTCAAACCATCCAATCAGAGACCGACATCGCCTATAATATAAAGTCTCATAAAGAGCCATCTGGATGCTTGACTGGTAGCTGTTGTCGTAGAAAAACTCTGCTAAAGGAAAAAACTGATCCCACAAACAGCCAGAGTCAGTGACATAAGCTCAGAGCATATCCTCCAAAATATGAATTGTCCGCTCCAACTGCTCGTTCGTTTGTGGATGAAATGGTGTGCTCAACTCAATCCGCGTGCCCAACTCTCGCTGAACTACTCTCCAGAAATGTGAGATAAACTGTGTACCGCAGTCCGAAATGATAGATACGGGAACACAGTGAAGGCGAACAATCTCCTAAATGTAGATCTCAACTTACCTCTGAGAAGAATAGGAGACTACCATAGGAATGAAATGCGCTGACTTGGTCATCCTATCAACAATGACCCCTATTGCGTCGAACTTCTTCGTAGTCAGCAAAGTCTAGTAACAAAGTCCATAGTGATCCGTTCCCACTTCCACTGGAGAAGCTCAATCCTCTTAAATAAACCATTAGTCCTCTGATGCTCGTACTTAACCTGCTGAAAATTCAAACAACGTGCCACATATGCTACGATATCCTTCTTCATTCTACACTACAAATAATGCTGCCGCAAATCTTGATACATCTTAGCGGCACCTTGATGAATAGAGTACCGGGAGCTATGGGCCTCCCCCAAAATCAACTCTCGGAGCCCTTCCACATTAGGCACACATACTCGACCATGTATTCTCAAAACCTCATCATCATCTAAAGTGACTTGTCTGTCATCTTCGTGCTGCATCGTGTCTCCAAGGACACACAAATGGGGATCATCATATTGCCGTCACGGATATACTCCAATAATGAAGATCGAGCGACCGTGCAAGCTAAAACACGACTGGGCTTATAAACTTCCAGTATCATGAATTGATAGGCTAAATCCTGAACATCCAAAGAAAGCGGCCTCTCACCGACTAGAATATAAGCAAGACTGCCCATATTGGCTGACTTCCTACTCAAAGCATCGGGCACCACATTGGCCTATCCCATGTGATATTAAATTGTGGTATTATAATCTTTCAACAACTCCAACTACCTCCTCTACCTCAAATTCACATCTTTTTGATTGAACAAATACTGAAGACTCTTTTGATCTGCGAACACCTCACATGCCACGTCATACAAATAATGCCTCCAAATTTTCAATGCGTGAACTATGGCTGCCAACTTCAAATCTTGAACTAGATAGTTCTTCTCATGAATATTCAACTGCCTCGAAGCATAGGCAATAACTTTTCCATCCTGCATCAAGACTGCTCTAAGCCCAACAAGGGAAGCATCACAATAAACTGCGTAAGGCCCTGAACCCGTGGGAAAAACTAACACTGATGCCGTAGTCAGAGATGTCTTGAGCTTCTGAAAGCTCGCGTTACACTCATTCGACCATATAATCTGGGCACCTTCTAGGTTAACCTTGTCATCGGGGTTGAAATAGATGAAAACCCATCCACGAACTGACGGTAGTAGCATGCTAATCCCAAGAAACTCCAAATCTCTGTAGTTGATGCTGGTCTAGGCCAGTTCTTGACTTCCTCAATCTTCTTCGGATCGACCTGAATATCCTCTGCTAATACAACATGACCTCGAAATGCAACTGAACTCAACTAGAACTCACACTTCGAGAACTTAGCATATAATTGACTATCCCTCAAAGTCTGAAGAACCACCCTGAGTTGTTGCTCGTTCTCCTACCGGCTACAGGAATATATCAGAATATCATTAATAAAGACTATCACGAACGAGTCCAAAAAGGCCTGAACACTCGGTTCATCAAGTCCATAAAAGCTGTTGGGTTATTTGTCAACTCGAATGACATAACCAAGAACTCATACTGCCCATATTGAGTGTGAAAAGCTATCTTTGGGACGTCGGATGCCCTAGTCCTCAACTGATGGTAGTCAGATCTCAAGTCAATCTTGGAAAATACCTTGGCACCCAGAAGCTGATCAAACAAATCATCAGTCCTTGGCAGCAGATATTTATTCTTGATTGTTACCTTGTTCAACTGCCAGTAATCAATGCACATTCTCATCGAACCATTCTTTCTCTTAATGAACAACACCGGCGCACCGCAAGGCAATACACTGGGTCTAATGAAACCCTTCTCAAGCAAGTCTTGAAACTGTTCCTTTAACTCTTTCAACTCAAGTGGGGCTATACGATATGGCGGGGTAGAAATGGGCTGGGTACCCGGAGCCACTTCAATGCAAAAATCAATATCCCTATCGGGCGGCATACCCGGCAGGTCTAAATGGGTACAGAATCAATAAAAGGGACCTCAGCGCCAGAATCACGAACATATGCCAAATAGGCCAAACACCCCTTCTCGGCCATACTCCGAGCCTTCACATACAAGATAACACTCTAGGTAGAATGATCACGAGTCCCTCCACTCTAAACGAGGCATACCCGATAAAGCTAAGGTTACATTCTTGGCATGACAGTCCAAAATAGTGTGGTAAGGTAATAACCAGTCCATCCCCAATATAATATCGAAGTCAACCATGTCTAAAAGTAATAAATCCACACGAGTCTCAAGACCCCCAATCACCATATTACAAGAATGATGGACTCGACCGACCATAATAAAATCATCCACTGGTCCAGATATATAAATAGGAAGACTGAATGCATCACTAGGCAAGACCAAGTACAGGGCAAAATAAGATGACACATACGAATACATAGACACCGGATCAAACAGCATCGAAGCACCTCTATCACAAACTAGAACCATACCTGTAATAACTGCATCTGAAGCCTCACCATCAGTCGTGGCCTGAAGAGCAAAACATCTGGACTGGGCCCTACCATTATGATCTACCTCTCTAGGATGGCCAGTAGCTGGCTGGCCTCCACTTCTAGTGGCATGAGCTCCACCTCTAGCACCTCTAGCTCCACCTCTAGTACCTCTATCCCTACCTCTAGCTGGCTAGGCAGGCTGTGGAACACTTGGTGCATGAACCATGTCACGGGAACCATGATGCTGAGAGCTACTCAGTGCTCGAGGGAAAAACCTATCAATGTAACCCGGATCACCACAAGTGTAAAAAGTCCTCGACTGCTGAGACTGCTGGCCTTGTCAACCTGAATGATCACCTTAGAAACTCTAAAGCGGGGTGCACTAATGGGAGCTGGTGGTGCACTGATAGGGGTTGATGGTGCATTGTAAGGCTGCTGATCAGAATAATGCTTCTGAGAACTACGACCACCTGGAGCACCATGAGAAACTTAAAGTGCTGACTAGAAAGGCCTAGGAGGATGACCTCTATCATACGAATCTCTACCTCTGGACGAGGCACCATTGAATCTGTCTGACTGACGAGGTCTCTTGTCTGCCCTATGACCACTCCCTGTGATAATACCATCTCAACCCTACGGGCTACATTGGCCGCCTCTTGGAAAGATATCTCATTCCCAACCTCTCTGGTCATCTAAAGATGAATCGGCTGGATAAGTCCATCAATAAACCATCTCTCTCTCTCTCTCTCTCTCTCTCTCTCTCTCTCTCTCTCTCTCAGTGGGGAGTATAATAAGAGCATGGCGAGCCAAATCAATGAACCTGGTATCGTACTAGGTGATTATCATGGATCCCTATTGTAGACGTTCGAACTGCCTTCGATAGGCCTCTCACTGTGTAATAGGGAGAAACTTCTCCAGAAATAGTTGCATGAACTACTCCCAAGTCAAGGCTGCGATCTTGCTGATCTAACTAAGTAATAATCCCTCCACCAAGTCTTGGCAGATTCAGACAAGAAAAATGTAGCAAAATCAACCCCATTGGTCTCAACGATACCCATGTTCCGAAGAACCTCGTAACAGATATCCAGATAATCTTGGGGATCCTCGGTAGATGAACCGCTCAAAGTAGACGTGAAGAGCTTGGTGAACCTGTTCAGCCTCCACAAAGCATCGTCAGATATAGCCGCTCTATCGTCGGTCTAGGCTACCATACCCGACTGTTCTACTACAACTAGCTGAATCGTTGGAGTCTGAATCTGAGGAGCTACCAGCTACGGAGTGCGAGCAGCAGGAGTCGGAGCCCTTCCTCCAGCCTGAGAGACAGTTGGTGTTGTGGGAAGTAAACCTGCTTGGTTAACATTCTCCATGAGGCCCACCAATCAGACCAGAGCATCCTGAAGAATTGGGGTAGCAATAAACCCCTCGGGGACATGAGCTGGGCCCACCAGAACTACTGGGGTCGGAACCTCCTCATCAAAATGAACCTGAGGCTCCACCACTGGTGCTGCTGTGCGGGGCTAATCCATGTCCCTACTTCGGCCTCTAGCATAGCCTCGGCCTCGCCCTCTGCCCCTAATAAGAGCTACTGTTGGGGGCTCTGACTGTTGATCGATAGATGAGGAAGCGCGTATCCTCGCCATTTGCGAAAGAACATAGTAGAAATTCAATTAGCATCGAGAAACCAAACCGCATGACAGGAAAGAACAAATGTGAAACTTTTCCTAACTCTGTAGCCTCTAGGATAAATAGAGAGTCTTCGTACCGATTCCTCAGACTCTATTAAGCTTGTGCATGAATTGTGAGACCTATGTAACCTAGAGCTCTGATACCAACTTATCACGACCCAGATTTCCCACCCTCGGGAGTCGTGATGGCGCCTACTCGTAGAAGCTAGGCAGGCCACGAAATCATAAACTCATAACCCTTTTATTTTAAATCCTTTTACGAATCATAACAATAAGTGTTAAATATTTTAATAACAACGGGATATGAAACTAAAGAGAAAGACTTAAATTAAATAAGCTAAACAATATTGCGAAAATGAACATATGACTCTACCCAAGAACTAGTGTCACAACATCCACAGACTACTAAGAGTACTAAATGCAACTATTTGAAAGAAATAAAATATTGTTTGTCTCGAATACATGAGATAACAAAATAAAATATAATATAGAGGAGACGTCGGGCCTGCGGACGCCTGCAAGGCTACCTCGGTGTCTCGGTGGAATGAAGGCTAGCTCCCAAGCTTTTGTTGCGCACTAAATGCTACTCTAGGTTCTGCACATAGTGCAGAGTGTAGTATCAGCACAACCGACCACATGTGCTGGAAAGTGCCTAGCCTAACCTTAGCGCAGTAGTGATGATGCTAAACCGGGCTATCATGCAAACTTGTGTTGTTATATATATATATATATATATATATATATATATATATATATAGCAAAAACAGAGATATAGAGATCACCAATCAATATGGGAGAAGAAGCATGTTGTGGGGAAGATAACAACTCAGAGTAAAAGTCATCAAGTAACTAAGAAAGCAACATAACTCAGACATCAATAAAGAATCATAAATCAATAAGTGCACAACATCACCCTTCGTGCTTTTACTCCCGTCCTCACCAAGCAATGATATAATAAAAACGTCCATGGAATCACCCTTCTTTCTTTTACTCTCTTTCATCACCAAAGCAATTATATGATAAAATGTGCACGACATCACCCTTCATGCTTTTACTCTCTTTCCTCACATAAAATCAATAGAATCGGCACGGAATGGTACATCGTGCGGTACAACATCACCCTTCATGCTTTAGCACTCTTTCCTCCCAATAGCAAACAATGCATGGCATCACCCTTCGTGCCTTAACACTCTTCCTCACCCAAACAACAATCACAAATTAGGGGCAATGGAATAAACATAATAATAATAATAATAATAATAATAATAATAATAATAATAATAATAATAATAATAATAATAATAATAATAATAATAATAATAATAGAAATTCCGGCAAGGGAACAAAATTAAGCAATTAAATCCCGACAAGGGTACAACATCAATAATCTCAACATCCCAACAAGGGAGATAATCCAAAAGGAAACAATATTTCGGCTAGGAAACAATTTAATAACTCTTTCTCTTTCTTTCACTTTTATTTCATAACTCACTTTTCCATTTTAGCCAATGCTCCAAAGGGTTCAATCGTCTCATATACTTCAATAATTTGTAATGCAACTTGAGCCAACCCTCCTCGATATTCAAAGGTTATAATTTCCTTCCACAAGCTTTTCACAATAATTGGGAATCATCATCGAGGCATGAAAGATACAACAAATTCAAATATTCACAATTTAAAGACTTACGGTCATGCTAGACACCAACGTATAGATACTCGTCACAATGCCTATACGTCGTACACAACAATTACCCCATAGCAAATAGGACTCAATTCCTAATACCTCAAGCTAAGGTTAGACCAAGCACTTACCTCGAACTTCCACGGCCAACTCAAGCCCCAAACACCGCTTTTCCTCTCGAATTTTGCTCCAAATTGATCTTATCTATATATCAACGACTTCATAACATCAATAAATGCTAAACAATTCGAATACTATGCCTAATTATAGCTTTTCAAATATTCTTCCCAAAAATCCAACAACCCTGGGCCCACTTGGTCAAACACGAGGTTCAGACTAAATCAAACCATCCATTCACCTACAAGCTCGAATATATAATTTGTTTTTGAATTCGACCCTAAAACAAGGTCTGAATCAAGAATAATAAAAAATCCCTAACTCTACCCAAAATCCTAATTTTATACCCTTAGTCACATGTTTTAGGACTAGAAATTCAATAGATGTTGATGAAAATGGACTGAAACGGGTTAAAAATTACTTACCCAAGAAGTTTTGGTGAAAATGTGCTTCAAGGATCGCGTAAGACCTTCGGAGAAGAAGAAGTTCTGTAAAATTTTGAGAAATCCCGAAATGCATTTTGTTTTTGAAACCTAAAACAACTGGGCAATTTAATTCTACATGTTCGCGATAGACCACTCGCGTTCGTGATGGGTCAGGCTGTTAGGGGTTCGCATTTGCGAAGCTTTATCTTCTCGAGTCCTCGCGTTTGCGTCCTACTGGTCGCATTCGTGATGAATAAGGTGGTGACCCAACCCCTGAACCCTACGCATTCGCGAGTGGATGGACGGGTTCACGAAGGGTCTCCCCCTTCAGCTTCACTTCGCGTACAATCCTTCGCGTTCGCGAAGAAGAAACTAGCACTTGGGGATTTTTCCTTATGCGTTCGCGAGTGGGACTACGCGAACGCGAAGAAAAATTTTCTTGTGCATTGAATGCAGAAAATCTGCAGCATTTTTTAAGTTCAAACTTACCGAAAAACACCCGAGCCCTCGGGGCTCCTAACCAAACACACGTACTAACTCAAGAACATCATACGAAATTATCTGTGCGATCGAATTACCAAAATAACATCAATAACAATGAATCAAACCTCAAAATCAAGAATCCTTTTATCAACTTTATCAAGTTTCAAATTTAGAAATTCGAGTCCGAATCACGTCAAACGACGTCTATTTTCAGCTAAATTTTACATGAAGGACTTAAACATTATATATGACTTGTACTAGGCGCCGAGACCAAAATACGGGGCTAATACCAATACGTTCTAAAAATTTTAATTTCAAATTTCCTTAAACAATTTCAGAAAATAATTTTACTTAAAAAGTCATTTCTCGGGCTTGAGACCTCGGAATTCGATTCCGGGCATATGCCCTAGTCCCATATTTTCCTACGGACCCTCCAGGACCGTCAGATCACATGTCCAGATCTATTTGCCCAAAATATTGACCAAAGTTAAATTTATTCATTTTAACATCAAAACTTAGCATTTGTTTTACAGAATTTCATATTCAAGCTTCCGGCTACGTGACCAGACTGCGCACGCAAATCTAGGCCACTCTAAATAAAGTTTTCAAGACCTGAGAGTCATAAAATTTAATGCAAAAAAAGTGATGATTGTTTAGGTCATCTTTTCCTGCGAGGAGCAACTCTTCTTGGGCTTACCCCCATCCACTGCTACACCTACCGCTGAACGAACGGAAAGATACGTATCTCAGTGAGTGAATGAGTTGAACATGTTGTCCCTATTCCCTATGTCTTCTAGTCTAAACTCTGATCCCGGCCTCCACTTCCAAGGGTACCTTCAATATTATTAAAGCCTAGCTTCATTCATTATTCTCTTCGGTTCCGGTGAATGACTCAAAATTCTTAGTGGCGCCTTCAATGTCTTTATCCCTCTGGGTAGGGGTAAGATTTACCTATACTCTACTCTTTTCCGATTCCACTTATAAAATTTTATTTGATTATTGTTTTGTTGTTGGTCGTTCTCAATGTGGACTGGTGTTTGACCGTTAAATAGCGTGGGATGTAATAACGTTAATTCCCGTGGGATGTAATCTCTAAGCCAGTGCAGAGAAATCATTTAATTTGAGTGGTTACAAATAGTCAGAAGTCTATAAAACCTTTACAAATCCAATCAATAGTCTGCGAAGAAAAATTAATCTTTTGTCTTTCACAACGATGGTGTTCTTTTCTTCTATCTTTTTTTCCCTTTGTTTTCTAGTAAATTCAATTAATTGTTACATAGATAGAAGTTGACATTTTTGAATTTATTTTTCTGAAAATTTATCATGGTTCAACATTTTTATTTGAAAGTGATAAAATCATAAGGTATCAAGGATTAAAGGCAAAATACCAACATATTTATGTATGAATTTGGTATAATATATATAGATATTTTTATATGCTTGTAGTATACCAAGAAAACCCAAACAGAAATATTCTTATACATTTAGTATAATATACATATATATAAAGAAAATCGATTTACGAAAACTATATGTTAAGTAACATAAAGGCATATAATGTATATGGATACATTATTCATATACATATATACGTATTTACATAATATACTTATAAGCTATATTATCTATATACAATATAAAGAATATTGGATTTAAGATGACTACTGTCTCACCTCCTTTTTACGCGGCTACCCCGAAGGATAAAACAACGTATAAGGGAGTTTTTCAATTAAAGTGACATTATTCGAGTTGCCACTTGGGATAGGTTTGACTTTTTGTGTCCCAAGTCACAGGTTTGTTTTGAATCCCAAATCGAGAAAAATTTCGACTGCCCAATTGGAGTCCGCGAACCAGAAATTCTAGGAAAAAACCTCCTAGAGCCAAAGAAGAAGCGCGATAAAACTTTAAGTGAATTGTTGCAGCTAAAAAATCAACATTCATGTAGCATATGCGGGCATGGACGACATAACAAGCGAACATGTAGAAATGCTCCACGTAATAAAATAGTTAACTCTCTGACATGTATTGGTACTTCAACGATTTATCAATACTTGTGATGACATAGTCAAGTATCTTATTGACAAGTAATATATTTTAAAATGACTTTCGTGAGTATTTTCTAAATACATATAGTTGAAGTATTTTTTATACAGATATATATATATATATATATAATAGAGTATAAATGGGTGTAGATGAATACTAAACAATACAACTTATGTATTTGTATAAATAATACAGTTGAGTAGCACTGTTAGTAAAGGAATTCACCAAAATATAACTGAATATAGCTGCATAATACACTTAAATACAACTAACTACTGTTGAATAATACACTTAAATACAACTCAGTACATCTACAAGTGATTACGTACAACATGTTTAATACATCTGAAATTGTGTTCTTTAATATGTATTATCTGAACTTGAAAGATACATCAAGAATGATACTGAATACAACTGAATATAGTTTAATTTGATAGTTAAATATAGCTGAATACAACTGAATCCAGAAAAATACATCTGAATTCTTTTATATAGCCTACCATTAGTATACATAAAGTTTCTGAAATTGGCATTAACATGTTCATTAACTAAAACATGTTCACGCTAAGTTACTTGGTATTAACACATACTTGAATCCTTTAAGATAAATATGTATCCAAACTGAAGAATAAGTATGAATACTCATAATCAAACCATTGAAACAGTGATTGAAAAGTTACAATTGTCATATGCGAACAATGTTGATAAAGTGTTAAGTTTTCAAATTAAATACGAACTACACCAGAAACTACTCAAAACAGTATTCTTCTTGAAACTACACTCCAAAACTACAATAACCTAAAGCTAATCTAACACTATCTGTATCTTTGAATCTGTCTCTGGATTTGCCTAGTAATCTTTGAAGGGTTTTCATTCTCGCTTATGGCATCAGTGTCTATCTTCCGCATAACATAGCCCCAGAGGAGAGCACTATATCTTTGACGGAGCAGATTGGAATCAAATGTTGTTTGTGGAATCTCACCAAGAGTGCTCAGAAACTCTGCGTATGCTGCAACATACACCCCATAAACAATTAAAAATAATTAATTAAAACAATTAAAAATAATTTATACAATTAGATTTGTATATAACATACAATAGTGATGCTTGAATACTTACATGCTCCCAACTTTCTATTGAGGCAGATGTGAAATGAAAAAAACTTCAAAGGGATCATTATGTGACTTGTTAGAGTATGCTGAGTAAGCAGACCAATATATGCCTTGACTATCTCTGTAAAAACCACTGATTGATAGACACAGAGGTACACGCTTAGCTAGTTTATCAATCTCAGAAACTACATGAGCATCATGACCTGCAGATATGTACGAGTCATACACTTTTGTACATCTCTCCTTGAATGAGACAACAACCAATACCTAGTATAGTTTCTCCTTCAAATTGACTGGTATCATGACATTATCCACAGTATGCCAAGGTACATTAGCATGCAATATGTAGCCTCTTATGTACTCACATACCACATCCTCTTCTTTGGCTACATTAGCATCACTATCTGTACCAGCATACCTATAGAATATTTCAGATTCTTGTCTTGAATATACAATCAACAGTTGTATACTTGAAGTTACTTGTTTGATTGTACTTTCCCTTCTTTCTCAAATAGTAGAATATGACGTCAATATGCTATACATAAAAGAGTTCAATACATGGTATGAGTATAATTAATCAAACTATTAAAGAATATAGCAGAATATAGAGAAATACATATCAGAAATACAGTTGAATACAACATCTGATTACATCTTACAACATCTGATTAAAAAAAGGGAATTTTTCGTAAAGCACCATCTTTTAGGTCTAATTAGCCATTTATAAATACCCTTTGCTATATGACATATTATAGATACCTTTTATGTGTTTTATCCAATGTACTTCATATATTTAAGTTGTTGTATTCATTAATACAACCAAACAAATAGGCGTAAAAATGGAATTCCAGCTAAGTTTGACATGTATTTAGCTGTATTCAAGCGACATTAACGTTAAATACAGTAAAGTATCTGCGCTAAAATTGAAGGAAATCAAATCACATGATATTCTCCTAATTTAACTCAATGAACTAAAACGATCCCCCATTAATCTGTATTTGAAAGATACATAATAAAGATTATAGCTGAATAAAGAGAAATACATATGAATAATACACTTGAATAGAACTGTATACAGTTGAATATTACAACAAAGTACAACTTAATTAATCTGAATAAAACACTTGAATACAACTGAATATAGCTGAATAAACTCTTGAATACAACAAATATAACTAACTTCTGCTGAATAAAATAGTTGAATATAACTAACTACAACTGAATACAGTTGTATAAACCACTCACTAACTACTGCTGCATAAAATAGTTAAATACAACTGATTAAACCTGAATACAAGTGAATACAGCTGAAATATACATTCGAATAAAACTGAATACAAATAAGCGATTTGGGCGATCAAGAGAGAGAAATAGCCTTATGGCTTCGCCGGCCAGCGGCCAGCCATTAATTTCGGCTGGTCAGCACCCAAAAAACACACCCAGCAGCATCAGTAACTTCTCTGGATATCTTCATCTTCTTGGTGGTTCCTTTATACAAATCCTCCAAACTACAAAGCGGCGTCCGCTCAATCGGAGCAGCCTTTCGTGGCACATTATTTGATGCACCTTCACTGGCAGCATTCCTGAAAGAAGTGAAAATATCTTCACCAAACATACCCCTAGGAAAACTTGAACAACCTGCCCTTCCACCATCCATATCTATCAAAATCAACGAATTAAACTTACCCTAAGCGATTGTAATGGAGTGATAATGGAGGAGAACTAGAGAGTTTGGATGGGAGAAGAGGTATGAATTTTGGATTGAGGGAGAAGAGTAAAGTGTATGCAAAAAGAGAGAAAGAATGGGGTTAGTCAATTTTATGTGAGAGAAAAGACTAAAAAGGCGAGAGAAAAATATTATTTAGCATATATGGTACCTTAAATGTAAGATGTAACTATAATTAGATATTTGTCTATAAGTATAAAAGGTATCCATAGGATGTAATATATTAAAATGGCATTTATTTAAAATAAATGGTGTACTAAGGTTTTCCATAGGGTGTAAAAATTTCTTTAAAAATGTCAGTTTTTTTTATAAAAATATGTTAAGCTGAATAATATTGAATAATACAACTAACTACTTATGATTTAAACAATTGAATATGACTATCTACAGTTGAATACAACTGAATACAGATAAATTAGGTTGAATACAACTGGCTACAGTTGATTAAAACATTTAAATTCAACTAAAATATAGCTAAATAGATCTGAATGTAGATGTTGAATAAAGATGAATACAAATTTAGTTGTATACAACTGAATACAAATTCATTTGAATACACCTGATTAAAACATTTGAACTTAATTAAAATTAGTTGAATATAGATGAATACATATGTTGAATAAAGCTTGAATATATCAATTGAATGCAGCTGGTTCTAAGTGATTAATACAGTTCGATTCAACTAACTATAGCTAAAAACAACTGCATACACTAAAATACAGTTGAAAAATACAACTGAATACAACAACATGCTGTTATTCAAATAAAATTAGTCAATTAGGGAAATAACTTACGTTGTCATCCTATAGCTTCCCGTCAAACGATAAAAGTTAAATCCAATTTTTTGAATTAACCTGATTAACTTGAGAAACTTCCTTTACATTAACACATGAAGAATCATTCATAGGTTTTCCCACTTTGAAGCAACTACATTTTTTGTTTCTTTTGAAGATTTCTCAACTTGGACTTCTTTCGACTTGTCATTGTGTAATTTAGTTCATTTCTCTGAAATTGGATGTGGTGATAGACCTGCAAAATCCGACTCTGCTTGAGTTATTTGCAACGAGAAAGAGGGCCCATCAAAATTGAGAATTTTGGTGGATATACCTCCGATTATCATCTTGTGTGGCGTTGAATCCGCCATTGGAGAGAAAACTCAAAGCTTCCTGGTGAGTAAACAATACCAATGATTATTGTTTCAGAAATTTATAAAAAATCAGTATAAAAATTAAAGAAACAAAATAATGATAAAGCAATATCGAAGAAGATAACTTACCAGGCATATAAAAATCGAAACTAAAACAGTGAATTCCTGAAGATTTTGAATGTGAGATTGATAATGGTGGAGAAATAGAGAATTTGGGTGGGAGAAGATTTATGAAACGTAGGTTTGTGTGAGAAAAAAGTAAAGTGTATGCAAAAAGAAAGAGTGAACGTGGTTAGAGCAGATATACAGTAATTATGTAAGAAAAAATACAAGAAAGAAGAGAGAAAAATATTATTTAGTATATATTGTGTCTTAAATGTGGGATTTAATTATAATTTTTCTATAAAAGATAAAATATATTTATAGAATATAATATTTTAAAGTAATATTTATTTAAAATAAATATAGTACTTAAATTTTTTATATGGTGTAAAATAACCTTTCTTTTATATGGCCCCGGGGCCCGGCTTAACTTTAATCCCATTTCTTTCGTTCCTTTTAGCCCAATTTTCTAGCGCCGAAGCTGCAATTTGAAAAGACAAAAGCAAAGAAGCCCTAGAAAGAAGAAATAGTAAGTTGAACCCAAAATTATGGCTTCTCCCGGCGACTGCAGCGAAGATGAGCGCAGTATTTCGTACGGCGATTACAGCGAAGATGAAGACCGCAGAAATAGTATTTCTTCCGGCGACTACAGCGAAGATGACGGCTTTAGTGGTTGTATGTCTTGCGGCGACTACAGCGAAGATGACGGCTTTAGTGGTAGTATTTCTTCCGACGACTGCAGCGAAGATGACGGCAGTATTTCTTCCGGCGACTTCAGTGAAGATCCTCCACCATGGAAGAAACAGGAAGTGAGTGATGTTGAAGGACCCCTAGACGACTATATCAGTCAGTTGCCGGACGCAATCCTTGTTCAGATTCTCTCTCTTTTGCCTTCAACAGTGGAGGCGTACGCGACATGTGTTCTCTCAAAAAGGTGGCAGCATCTCTGGACTTCTGTTTATAACTTCTATTTCAGTCATATTCGCGGGAAATCAAAACGCTTCCTATCATTTGTGGACTATGTGTTAGCTCATTCCGTTGCTTCCAAAATTAAAAAGTTTGAGATCGACTGTAGTCGCCTGTTTAAATACAAGTCCCAAATCGGTCGATGGCTTAGTTTTGCTGTTGACAAAAATGTGGAAGATGCTATAATATATTCTGATTCTCACGTTTGCATATTGCCTGAATCTTTCTTCACCTGTTCGTCGTTGATAACGTTACACCTTGTAGATAGTTGCTTAGTTTCTGATATAGTCATAGCGTGGAAGTCTCTAACGAGCATCAAGTTGGAGGATATGGTGGTAGTGGATGCCAAAATTGTGAACATACTCTCAGGGTGTCCTTCACTGGAAACTATTGTATTTCATAAGGTTGGGGGCTTTCGTCGCCTGGAAATTAAATCTTCAAAAGTAAGAAGCCTGGCATTGGAAGGTTATTGGCTGGATGAAGGTTATAGGCCGGATGATGATGGAAGTGGAAGTAATCGTTCCTTTGAAATTTTTGCCCCATATCTTCAGCATTTGGAGCTTTCGCAAGATTTTTATGATTTCAGGTGTAGGCTTGTAGATGTGTCCTCCTTGGTTGATGCTAAGATTACATTCGACATTAAATGTTTCAAAGAACTTCAGGATAATCCTGATCAAGATTCTGATGATGATGAGGAAGAAAATTGTCATGATTTTCATCAAGGTTTTAAGACCCTCGTCCAAGATTATCTTCAAAAGCTGAGATGTGCAACCAGGTTAACAATCGGAACTTGGTTCACTCAGGTTTGTGACGTTTGTCATTAGTACCCTGCATAGCTAAACAGGGATGCTTTTGCTTAGTTGTACATAACTTGGTGCAATTACGTTATCTTTCTCAAAAAAGTATAGTGCTTATTTTTTCAGATTGATTTTTAGCAGACATTTGAATGTAAAAATTATACAATTGAGAACCTTTACATAATTTCACCAACGCAACTGGACATATTATAGAAACATGTTTGGACTTTTGTGGCTGTTCACAATCCTTTTTGTCAATTTTGAATGTCGGTTATTTATTTTAGCAGATCTAGAAACGAGGAATTTTTTACGTCGCGGTTAGATTTGTTACAACACTCTCTATCTCATGTAAAGTAGTTTCTATTCGTTGTTCTTGCTTTCTACATTCTTTAATAGTTTCATTGGGATTACTGCGCCAGGTCCTGTGCATATTGCAGTTCAAAGAGGTGCCAATTCCAGATTTGAAATGCAAATATCTAGAGCTAGAGTTGCACTTGGAAAAGTTTAATTTGTATGGAGCAGCTGGGCTTTTGCGAGCCTCACCTCTTGTGGAGACAGTCATCATAGACGTCGAAAATCAGCCTGTAACTTCCTGGATCTTTTCTTTTCTTTTTACCTCTATTCATTTAATGGTGTTTTAACAAACTTAATGGTGTTTTAACAATCTCCCCCCTCCCTTTCCCTGAGAAGTTGTTGAAGGAGAATGCAAATATATCTTGAATTATCACTAAGAAGCTTTGCTTTTGTAATTGTAATATTGTTGGTTTTGTTGCTTTTCGTTGTGGCAAATGAGATCTGAAACGAAAGATTGTTGTGCTGTCACCTTGTACCGCGGCTTCCTGCCATGAATATTTATGGCAGGAAGGACCATCATAATCATGTTCCAAGTACCTTTATCTGTTGGGTGTGAATTTTTCTGTACTGCACATTTATACTGTGAAATCATTTTTTTGTCATTTTAGCTCAATATCAATTAGGCTGACCTGTATTTAGTCCTGACTATATTCTCTGTCGCCAGTTTGATGATTTCAGATGCCGCTTTGAGTTTGGATATTTGGAGAAAGGTGATAACATTGATCTGCAGAGATATATTTCAAGGTTAGTTTTTCCCATCCTAAAGAATGTTAAGATTGTCATCTCCCCGGGGATGTGCTTGGAGAATCATCTCGAATGGGGATATATAAGGAAGATTTTCCAACTTTCAAAATTTCTGTTAAAGAATGCATTGGTTTTGGAGAAGTTTGTTATCGTATCAAGTAGACGAAGTTGTGAGATATGTTATACCAAATGTGTGTCCCGATTTTTCTCTCGATTGGCTAAGAAGCTGTCAAATTGCCCAAGATCCTCCGCCAATTCTGTGATTATCTTCCAGGAGTGAGCTTTCTATGACGTGACGTCTAGTATTTCTGTCTCAGGATACAAGAATGTTCCCTTATATTAAGTTTCTGATAAACTTCATGCAATCACGAATCTTTGATTTCTGTATTAACTAATTACTGCACGTTTGAACTTATCGCTATGGCATACCAAATGGTATAGTAGCTTGGTTTAGCATGAAGCTTTTGTTTGTTGCATTTTAAGAAAGAGGCCTGCATTTTTTCTTTACCTCAGATGATTTTTAACAGTCTATATCTGAGGCTTACAGTGTTGAATCTTTTAGTTGAAGATAAGTCATATTAAGGCTTAACATGTATTTGCCAAAAAAATTCCAAATATATTTTGGCCAAATATGTATTTTGACAACTGATGGTGACTCTTCCCAGAGGAACATCCAAAGCAGGCTACTTTGGAGGAGCTCAGGTCTTCCAAATCACACCGTCTTCGACTCTAATTTACTACCATGTTCCATTAGCCAAGTTTTATTAAGGGGAAAAAGTTCGAACTAAATAAAAATAAAACAAGAAATAACCTGCAACAATTTGTTAAATTTACAACCAATTAATTGTAATGATAGAAAACCAAGATAAGGTGTTCATGGACCTAAACAAGTATCCTAATTGAAAATCAACGCCAAGTTTAGAAGGCGTCTATATATTAATTTCACAACAATATGTGGTCTATTTTTAAAGGATGGAAATGATGTAACATTAAAAATAAAAATAAAAATAATAATAAATGTTTTCAATAAACAAGAAAATAAAAAATCTGTCTTGTACAAAGGAAGAAATTCTTTTTCCTGGATTAGGCTTCAAAACTACAATTTTCTTTAGATTGAACGTCTAACCAATTTCTTTTTGGGATTTTTTTCTATCTATACCATATACGAAACCTTATTATAAAAATTGTGCATATTTTATTATAACCTGCTATGTTTATATTTTTCCTACAAAATTTATACCATTCATTAAATACCCAATATTAAGATCTGATGCCTTTCAAATTAGGCGCCTACAAATCTGAGATAAATATTTGAATAGCTTATTCCTTCCAAATTAGGTGGCTAAAAATTTGGGACTAAATATTTTTTCATATTCACATCAAATTTGTTTCCTCCTTTTTCTGCAGGCTTCTCTTTCCTCATTTTCACATATTTTTGTTTCTCTAAGTATATACCAGTCATCCCTTTCTAAAACTCAGGATATTTTTGATTTGATTCTCCTCTTTTTTCTTTTAGGAATGTTTGAGCATATTTAAATATGCAAGACTCTATTTTCGTTAACTATTCAAAAGGAGGAGCTCTTGAACTTAATGGGAGTGAGCTGATGCGCAACTGCTTGGGTTAATAAATTTTCTACAAAAAAATCTAGAAATAAACTACAAATCAGTTTAAGTATGTATAAAACAATAATATTTTAATGGTATCTATAACTTACTAAGTTTATACTATAATTAAACTGCAATCTATATTGAAAAAAAATGTTGACTACAAAATTTTCTCGTAACCTACAAGTTTTCGACAAAAAATCTACAAATAAACTACAAATTAGTTTACGTATGTATAAAGCAATATTGTTCTGAAGGATATTTACAAAATTACTATATTTATATTACAACAACAACAACAACTACCCAGTATACTCCCACCAGGTGGGGTCTGGGGAACTACATTTATATTACAATTACAGTATAATCTATGTTGAAAAAAAATGTTGACTAAGAAATTTTCTCTTCATCTACAAAATTTCTACAAATAAACTATAAATCAGTTTAAATATTGTATAAAGTTGTATTTTTTAAGGGTATCTATAAAATTACTACATTTATACTACAATTAAACTATAATCTATGTTGAAAAAAAATATTGAAATTTTCTCTTCATCTATAAAATTTCTATAAAAAAACTATAAATAAACTACAAATAAGTTTAAGTATTGTATAAAGTTTTATTATTTTTAAGGGTATCTACAAAATTACTAAATTTATACTACAATTAAACTACAATCTTATGTGAAAAAAAATGTTGACAACAAAATTTATTTTTCATCTACAAAATTGTCGATTGGAAACAGCCTCTCTGCCCTTTGGGTAGGGGTAAGGCTCGTCTACCTATTATCCTCCCCCCCAGACCCCACTTTGTGGGACTATACTGGGTAGTAGTAGTTGTTGTTGTTGCACCCATACTGTCACACTTATATTAGGTCAGATGTTTGTTAACCAAGTTTTTTTCTAGTTTGGTCAAGAACTTGTGTGTCAATACCGGATAAGTGTGACACTTGAAGAATCACTACCTTTAAAGAACCTCTAAATTGCTTAAAAAGACAATTTATTTAATATTGAAATAATGTAGACAAAATGAAACTGGATGTTACAGAAGATTCATATGGCTACCTCACAAATTTACAATTGAGAATTGTTTATTGATCGATTGAGTAAGTCTTCTGTGTCATACATCTACTCTTGATCTCGTAGTTGTTAAAATTCAGAACAATATATGACAATTACCAAAAATTACAATAACCGAAACAATGAGTTTCATATTGAATCTCTTTGGCTAAAAATCTGATTATATTCAATGGGGCTCATCTCTGTATTTGAGAAGAAGAAGAAATGGAAAAGAGAAAGAAACGTGAGGAGAAAAACGATGTTGGTCAGATCTTAGGAATTAAGGGAAGAGAGAAACATGGGTTATATGAATATCTTTAATTAAGGAGTAAAAACTGTTCATTAATTAGACCCTTAATTGAGTATGATATCGAATTAATAATTTAGTATATGAGTTTGTAATTAAATCAAACCTTAAACATAAAGAGTAAATTTTTTTTATGTGATATAAAAATATAAAAATCTCTTTGTTTTATACGGGATAAATAAGGAGTCTTTTTGAGAGATTGTTGGAGTCAAATTGATCGAGAGGACTGAGGAGTGAAGACGCATCTGAATTTAGCCCAAAACTGTACAGTATTATAGTTTTGTAGATACTGGCGCTAGAAAATTCAGAATAAATCATTTTGAATACTCCAGAAAACTTTTGCCATTATTGTATCCCCCCCAAAAAAAAGAAGAAAATTGCTCTTAGAGATCCCATATTTTCGAGAAGTTTTATTTTGTGTTTCATACAACTATTCAGTTGTATGAGGCTTCTTTTTATTTCACAAATTTGTAGATTTCAATCTTATATTTTTGAGTTAATAAAAATTTGGATCTTATACGACTAATATCAGTTGTATGAGACACGAAATAAAATTTTTCCGTATTTTCTATTGGTTCCAAGTTGAAACTTTAGCGGCTATTAACTCAACATAGGGGGTGTCAATAGTTCTTTGACAATTGACTATAAATTATCAAATTGAACTATATTGAATCAATTTTTAAATTTCTTTTAGCATTATCGTAGGTTTCTATGTAAAGTTTGGACTAGTTTTTTTAAAAATAAAATTTCAAACCAAATCGAATAAATTTATATGCATAAAACACAATTTGTCTAGTGAAACTATATGTTTAAATGTATTTATAGATGTTTAGTTAAGAATTGATGCATTCTTACTCCCTCTTTGACGATGTTTGTTTACAGTGAAAATGGTAATAATAATTAAATTTACTTTAGTGGTTTTATAAATACATAATTTATTTTTATGTTAGTTGTTAAGTAGTTGATGCCATGTGAAAGACATAGAAACGAGATAAGAGCAAAGTGATAACCAAACCGAAAAGTTAACAATCTCGGCCTCGAGCTTGCCTATTCGAGGGCCTCGGGGTCGAGTATGAAGCTTGGGAGGGGGGGGGGGGAAGCTATCTAGAATGTTCGATGGAGACTAACAGTTATAAATAAATTACTGACGGTTTTTATGGCCAATAATAACCAATAAATGAAGAGCAATGAATGTAAGTAATAAATGGAATAATGAAAGCAAGAGAATATGTTAAAGAGCAGAGAGAATGTTCTTGTGTATTAAGTATGGAGCAACAAATATTTACAAAATGACAAGGATTACCTTTATATAAGAGAGGGTATCCCAATATAGTTCAAAAAATATTAATTACAAAGATATGGAGATGAAACTGCTAGTTGATGCCCTGATTCGGGTTTAGACTAGCCTATCACATTTTGTCGGCTCTAGCTGCACGCTTTGGGAATTCCCCACTTTCCCCCCATAATCGTCGATCTCATATTGCCTAAGGCCGAGCGTTGATGTCCCACGAGGGACGAAACTCAACCTTGGCCTCGAGCATCCGAGACGTGCTTATGAGGCGTAGTAACAAATAAAAAATTTGACCCTCTGATTTTACTATAAACAGATAGTCCCCGCATTTCTTAGTGTAGAACGATAAGAAACAACCTTGATAGCCATCTTTCCGAATTTCCCATGATGACGTTATACTGATAATGCAAGCCTTCATGATAATCGAGACGTCCCGACATTTCATCTTTTCAGAATAATAATGCACAACCGGTTCTTATTCTTCAAAGCGATAATATCACCGTCGGTTAAACTCCTGAAAATGCATTGATTGAGTTTGCCAGTACGTCTTTCAAAGGTATTGATGGCGCCGTCCGTTACGCTGCTACCCTCTCTATAAATGGGAGTTTCTCTGAATCAATTCTTCATTCCTATGTTCTTCAACCATCATTTCTCCCATTTCTTCTCTCTATCCTCATTCGCTATCACTTCCCATGTCTGAGGACCGTGGCCACAAAGATGCCTGGTGGCGTTCTCATCAAATATGCTATGGATGTTTCCCGGGGCTCTTCCTTAACGAACGCATTTATGTTGTTTATGTCGTTTATGTTTATGTTGTTTATGTCGTTTATGTCGTTTATGTTGTTGTTGTCGTTGTCGTCGTCGTTGTTGTTGTTGTTGTTGTCGTTGTCGTTGTCGTTGTTGTTGTTGTCGTTGTCATTGTCTTTGTCGTTGTTGTTGTCTTTGTCGTTGTCGTTTTCGTTGTCATTGTCGTTGTCGTTGTCGTTGTATTTGTCGTTGTCGTTGTCATTGTCGTTGTGGTTGTGGTTGTGGTTGTGGTTGTCATTGTGGTTGTCGTTGCCGTTGTGGTTGCCGTTGTCGTTGTCGTTGTCGTTGTCGTTGTCGTTGTCGTTGTTGTTGTCGTTGTTGTTGTCGTTGTTGTTGTTGTCGTTGTCGTTGTTGTTGTCGTTGTCGTTGTCGTTGTTGTTGTCGTTGTTGTTGTTGTTGTTTGTTCTCGTCGTTGTTCTCGTCGTTGTTCTCGTTGTTGTTCTCTTCGTTGTTGTCGTCGTTGTTGTCGTCGTTGTCGTTGTTGTCGTTGTTGTTTGTTCTCGTCGTTGTTGTTGTTGTTTGTTCTCGTTGTTGTTGTTGTTGTTTGTTCTCGTCACTGTTCTCGTCGTTATTGTCGTTGTTGTTGTCGTTGTTGTTGTCGTTTTTGTTGTTGTTGTTGAGATAGGGGCCAATTTCTTTCGACTCAGGAAAATGTTTGGACTTTACACCGCTGCTCATGAGGGATTTCAGATTATACACCGCTGCTCACTTTACCCGACTATCTGGTGCAACACCTCACTCTTTTTTCTTTCCATGGAGTGAGGTGGTACTATCTACTAACTGTTGCATCCCACACCGGTGTGACGTCTCAAGAAGTGGTTTACAATCATAATGCTGGTGAAATCCATACTAACTAGATTTTTCACCCAACCACTTCTTCATCCCTTTCTTCTTCTTCTGCGTCAGTTTCATATTCTCCATCACTTTCATCTTCTTCATATTCACCCTCGGAGATATCATTCTGGAGAACCCTGATGAGACCTCCGAGGAAGTGGCGCTCGAAGATGCTGCCGCCGATGATGTACCCCCGAGAATAGATTAGGCTCCTAGCTTTTACTATTTGTATATTTTTGCTTCTTTTTTTGTGTGTAAGGATCCTCTTGGGATTTTATAATCACATGTAAAGACCCCTCATGGGCTTTTATAATCAAGTGTTTATGAATAAAATATATTTCTTCAATTTGTCTCTGATGTATGCTAGTTTCCCTTTATCTATGCTTGTGAAGAATCTGAGTGCATGACTCCAATGATTAGTGCAACTACCGAGCCCGGGTGTGAGTATTCGTTCTAACCTTTGATTGATTAACACGGCTCCCTGCGGAACCCTTTGCCATTCCTTGGACTGAGCCCGGGTGGATATATATACTCGGGTCGTCGAGACCCTGACTTCGAGTTGGATGAGAGTAGGACTTCGAACTCTCGGAATGATACTTAGCTCTTTTAAATCTCGCGATATTCCTCGATAGGGACTTTGTTCGAGTGTCTGAGAATAGAGACGGCTTGATCTGAAGACAAAAGATATCCTTAAGGCTATATCAGTAGCTTTTAAGCAGGAGTTGACTCGAGCTTAGGTAGTTCGAGGTCCGAAGAATAAGGTAGACGATCTGTACTCGCAATAGATGAAATTATAAGATTAGGATGCCACCTCGAGGTTAATCTCATATATGAGCGGCTGCTTTTAAAGCTTAATTTCTTCCTAAGAGAGGTCCTCAGGATATGGTACCATCTCGAGACCTGCAATGGTGGCAATGGATTTCTGGAGCCTATCTTCCTTAATGGCTTCCTAGAGCCTAACTCCTTTTAGATGGAGGTCCTCGAGATCCGGTACCATCTCGAGACTTGGTTGATGCAGGGTCTTCAACTCCAAAACAATGTATGACAGATGGCCTCTTAGAGGGGTCCTCGAGATCGGGTACTATCTCGAGACTGTTGGTGATGCCAATGTCTTATTGGAGCCTAACTTCTTTTTGATGGAGGTCCTCGAGATCGGATACCACATCGCGGCTTGGCTGGTGATGCCAAAGGCTTCCTGGAGCCTAACTTATTTTTAATGGAGGTCCTCGATACCAGGTACCACCTCAAGGCTCGGTTGGTGATGCCAAAGGCTTCCTGGATCCTAAATTCTTTTTTATGGAGGTCCTCGAGATCGGGTACCATCTCCAAACTTGGTTGATGTTTTCAACCACGAAACATCGTATGGCAGATCGTTGCCGCTCTTTCCTTATATAGGCTTTTTCTTCTCTTTTAGAGATTCTGCTATTCTAAATAGTTACCCTTTTTTTTCCTGCGTTAGGCCTTTCATTATTTCAGCATGAACGCTCTTGCCCGAATTCTTGCTCTAGTTTCCTAATTTTGCCACATTCATGACTGCTACATCAGGATCCATTCGATAGGGAGGAGAGAGTTCTGCCTCCAACTCTCGCCTTGTTGGCAGAACGTCGTTGATGCCAGACGGACCTCACTCGGGGCATTTTGCTTTGAGAGGGGACTTCTTGTAAAAAAAGTACCCCGATGCTCAGGATCAACAGAATCATACCTTGAAATTTGCTTTCTTGATAGGAGAGAGACACCTTGAGTTGGTGAGGAAGGACTGTGGATGGGGGAAAAGGTAGTACTGCAGATACCTTCCCTGGAAGAGAGCATAACGTACTGCACCGATGGGTTTTTGAATGTGTACACGTATCCTTTTACACTGGGCCTCCCTTGATAGGGTTGTGCTCAGCTTCTGTCTAAAGTATCGGGTTACCTTGGCGCATATTCACCTGTCATTTAGGTGGATAGTATTGATGATGAGGTTCTTTCTAGAGGAAGCATGGCTTGGATTCACGCTCAGTCATCTTATCAGGCTATATTGGCCCTTTTATCGTCAATGCCTTTGACCCTGCGATGACGATCCACTACACCTTTCGTTGTCGATGACAAAAAAGACGAAGATAGGGGGTAGATGAGCCGATTCATCTAGATACGGACTGTCGATATTATTCTAGTGGAGTTTCTACCATTTCTTGAGGAACAAAATTTTACATATAAGTGGTACACTCATGCCTTCTTAGTTTTGTTTATGGTGAAGATTGACTTAGTGAATGTGCCTTTTTTTTTCTGCAGCGATTTCATTGATGCCGGGCGAGCTTCCTGATCTACCGGATTGGGTTTGAAAGTTGACGACACACTCGACTTATAATGAGTGCAAGTGGCGATCTTTACCTAAGTATAGGTGGGAGGAAAAATACCACGGTACGTGTTATGTGATTTGCTCCACCCCCTCCATCCCGTTTTTCTCTCGAGGGGGCACTTTTGCTTTCTTCATACTAACTCTGCCATCGTAGGCATTGGGAAGCCCCTTACAACATGGTCGTACCCTTTAGGAAAGAGAGAAAGACCATAGGATTCAAGACTAAGGGATGATAGTTGTAACAAAAGGCAAGAAATGTCTTTGCAGGGCGACATTGCTAAAAGCAAGATAAACCCAGTCCGGGGGCTAGGAGAGGATGTATCGATTAAGCCTGCTTCGCCTGCAATTTTTGGTTATGGAAAGGCGGGTTTCTCCGCCACTGTCATCTTCTTTTCCCCTCAAAGTACTTCGAGGGATACTCGAAATCCGGGTCATAAGCACCGAGCAATCATGCCTCGACCGGGGTCAATTTTTTTGAAGCTGAGGGAGCTAAGTTAGCAGATATGCGCTAAACCTTCGAGGAATCCCAATGACTTCACTCCGTGGTGAGTTTTTTCATAGGACTTTCACGTTTTGCACCTTCCCTTCCTTATTGAGTTTTCTTTTGCAAGCCTTTGACAAGCTTAAGTTCAAGTTGTTTCACCGTGAGGCCAGGTAGTTTTTGTTCTGAGCGAGTGTGTGTTCCTTATTCTAGATCCTGAGGCTAATGTTTCATTTATTTCAGTTGCAGAAAAAGAAGGAGGCTCTGGAGTGCCTTCAGAACGATGTTGGAAGCTCAAGTATAACGAGTTAAAGGCTCAAGCGGATGCTCAGGCCTTGGTGGAGAAGGGTGCTCTGGCTAAAGCTTCTGCCCTTGAGGTTCAACTTTACTTAGCTTGTGGTAATAGCTTGGTTCAAACAGATACAATTACGAAGCTCGAATCTGAGCTTTTGAAGATAAAGTTTGAGGCTGTGGATGCCCTTGTTGAAGCCGTAATGAGTCGAACTAAGGCGAATCAAAAGGTGGCAGTCTATTTGAAGGATGTTGCCGATGCCCATGCTGAGCTGAGAAAGATCATTTGAACCTGCATCAGGGTCCTTTGACTCCATGGGACCACTCCAGTCCGATCCTCTCACCATGCTACACTTATCCAGTCAAATACATGGAGTAGATGTGCATATTAGGCAGCTTATAGCTGGCCTTCCTACTGGCCCACCTGGGGCTAGCACATCTACTAGGGCTATTTCCCCACCATCCATGGAGGATGTGGTTAAAGAGCAAAAAGCAATCACGGGCAAGGTGGAGGCCATTAACACCAGGTTGGATAATATGAGTCACCGACAATGAAAGATTGATAAGAGGCAGAGAAAGTTCAAGGAACATGAGAAGAAGAAAAGAAAACTTGTGTCCATGATGATTCAAAAGCTGAGTACATTTTGTGTTTCACATGAATCAGAGGATGATGTTGACGCGGATTTGAAACTTAAATTTTCTAGCCCCTCCAGCTCCGCCTGATCCAATTTCAGGGAATACCTCCTTTATTTTGTCTTATTTTGATTAGTTGCATTGAGGAATAAGCAACATTTTAGGTTGGGGGTGAGTCATTTAGATCTGATGGATGTATGCGGAGCATGAACAATATTTTTTCTTCTTTTGTGTGTGATAACTTGCGTAGATTGGTCAATGTTTTAGTTTAGTAATTATTATTGTACTTTTATGTGATATGTTATATAAGTATATTTACTAGCTTCTTGAGTTTTTGTTTTTATAAATAGTATGTCTTAGTGAGTTGAGGTTTGCTAGCTTCTTAAATTTTTTGTTTATATAGTATGCTTTATTTTGGTGACGATATCCTTGGGTTTTCTTTGTACCGTGGTTCTTTTTCCGAGGATTGTAATTTTCTTTTTGAACCGGGTAATTGTTAATAAATTTTGTTGACTTTCCCGGATGATGGATAGATAGATGACTTTTTTTTAAAGGAGTTAGTCTTGTAGTTTAGATATAGCTTATGTTGATTTAGGAAGAATAAATGGGTTGAGTTGGGGTTTGTGCCTATTGACCAAGTTGTGTCTTTCTTGGTACCAACAAGATTTAAACATTGACATATGAATTTTGGGTCTCTCAAAAAGAAAAATAATTGAAGTAAAGAACATAGTCATGACTTTTATACTCAAATTTTGACTCTTTGATTCACTAAATAACTTCCTATGCTATACGTAACCTCTTGGAGTGATTTGATTCAATTGGATTTTGGATTTGTATTGCAATTGAGTGTTCATGTGCCATATGTGGTGAGATTCTTTGTGAATTCTTTTGCATTATTTGTAGTCTAGAACTTGCCCGGAATGTGCTTCAAGGCGAAATCATATACTAACTTGGTTTGAAAAAGATATTAGGCCTTCTTTGATCCTTTAATTGTTCTTTGAAAACCATGTTACAAGCTTTTAATCATTTGTTCTTGATTGATCTAGCTTTTGGCACCCGACCTCCCTAAGTACTTGAAAAGTATAAACATAAGCTAAAAGCATAAGTTCGGGGGTGAAGGTTGGAAAAGTTCTGATATGGAAGTTGCTAAAAAAAGGGAGTGAAAACTTCCTTAATATTGTAAATGAAGGAAGAAAAAAATAAAAACAATAATAAGAAGTTGTGAATAAAGGAAAGATTAGGCGTGAAATGAAAAAAATGAAGTAAGGATGTAAAATGTTTGTAAAGGAAGTGGAATTTGATCGTAAATTTTTTAGTGTTTAGGGAGGTTTTGATTCACTCTAACCAAAATTATGCCCTACCTTAACCAAAAGCCTAAACTACAACCCTTTAAGTCCTACTTGATTTTGAACCAAATGTGTCTATATTTGTGAGAAATACATAAAGGCCAAGCCTATGGTACTACTTTTGTGCATTTGAATTTCTTTGAGAGAGTGAGAGTTAATTCTTTCCATTTGATATCCTATGTGTGTTTAAATTGAAATTTATAAGCTGGGATTCTCTCTTAAATGTGAGGGCACATGAGATTTGAGTTGTGAATTTAATCCCATTTTCAATTGGAAGGAATGACCAAAGAACGTTAATTGTGATAAAGAGGTAAATTGTGAAGCTTTAGTGTCATGAATTGATTGCTACTTTGATTTGCATAGTGTTTGAGCACTTGAAATGTAATGAAGTTCATGAAAAGTGTTTGGTAATATATATGCTTTGGAGTAATTGTTGGTACTAATCGAAGTCATGTGTTTGTACTTATAGTAGACCTTTTTGGCTTGGCTTGATATGGATGCACTATTGAGTTAAATACTTGAGAGGAGATTTTGTCTTTTTCATTGCTTGAGGACAAGCAATAGTTTAAGTTTGGGGTTTTGACTTATCCTGTCTTTAAGCTTATATTTTTGCTATGTTTGAGTGATAAAATCGTGTATTTAATGTCTTTTACTTCTATTTTACAAGTTTTATGTGATTAAGAAGTACTGGTGAAGAAACCAAGTGAAAACAAGTCAAAAAGGAGTTAAAATGGACAAATGGAACCTTCCAGTGATTTACCCTTAGCGAACGCAAAGCTCCAATGCGAATGCAAAGAAGCAGGACGCAAGACCTTCACGAACGCGAAGTACCCATCGCGACCACGAACAATCAGAATTCAAACCTTCACGAACACGAAGGATCAAACGCAAACACTAATCCTAAGGGAAACAAACCTTTACGAACGCGAAGGTATAGTCGCGAATGCGAAGAAGAAACTGGGCGAGAAAATTGGGCAGTTCTGGAAATTTACAACTTTGACCCCAAACCATTTAATACACAAACCAACTCATTTGTAAGATATATTTTGGCTTATTTTTAGTTTCAAATACTAGAGAGAACACGTTTTGGAAGCTAGGGTTTGCACATACACTTTGGTCTTGGAGATTTGAAGCTTTTGGTTGCTTATTTCTTGCCCATTTTATGTTCATTTCTCCATTTTCTTACTTAGTATTGTATATCCAAGTGTGTAGTATTTTATCCAACACTTGAATCTTATTTATGGAAATAATCATATTTAAAGTGTGGATTAAATAACTTGTTGTGCTTATGTATTGAATGATTTTTATTCTTTTATGAAGTGAGTTATTGTTACTTTAATTATTTTTTCTATAATATTTTCAAAGGGATTAGCTAACCTTAGGACTCGCCCATTGACTCCGAATTAATTTTGGGAAAGATTATTTGGGGTGGGAAAATATTAATTAACAAGAACTTGAGGCTTCAACCCTCATTTTATAGATTTTACCTATGGATAAGATTGAACTACTTGTAGCTATATTTGGGTGTGGTTAATCTCTTAATTGTTTTAGGAATAATTCAATTAGGAAGTTTTGTTAGTCTTTGAAAGATTCTAGTATAGAATTATTACCCGAGGATAACTAACATAAACTCGCTCATAATTGTAAAATCGTGAAATACATTGGATTGTTACTTGAGTGTGATCCCTGATGCATCTATCCTTGTAGCTATTGATCATGTTATTTTCTTTCTAGGATAGTTTACATTTCGCATTAGGTATAAATCTTTTCTCAAATCTATTCTTAGTGTTTGGCATTGCATTACAAGTGATAATTCTCTTACATTTCTAATAGCATACATATTGTTCTCTACGAGATTCGATCCCGACTTATAGTTGAGTATATTATATTGCATGAAACTGTGTTCATTTACTTTTTAGTAGTGGATTTGGACGTTATCCAAATTGCTCAAGATGATATGAGAAAGATCCATGACCGGCGAAGATAGGAGCAATGAATATGCTCGGTGTAAGTCCCGGAGAAAAACCCTCTAGGAGATTCATGCTAGGTGATTTGTCCTCTCGGAAGAGTTGACGCGGGCGAGGGCGAATGAATGTGGTCCTCGGTTACTTCTGTCCGACGCCAAGGATAGTGAAGATGAGGCCAACAGGCCATAGCCCCCAGGGGGATATAGATTTTACTTTCTGATTCTGTATATAGCATTTTCAAAGCACGTTTGTAAATGGACCTTGTGTTTTTTCATATATGTCTACAAAAGAAAACCTTGTCGTTTTATTTCTTCTGTATATTTTTCTTTCTTGAATTTAGCCGGATGAATTGGTCTTTGAGTTAGCCGGAATCCTTAGATTGATAGCATGGACTTGAGGCTCATTGGGTTGGCGCATATGCTCTTATGCGCTTGGCTGATGCGACCTTCAGAACAGTCGGCGTTTGAGCTCTTACGCTTTTGCTCTTGGGCATGTTTGGGTCAACTATTTTGGGCTCAGTCTCTGAGTCGGGTATTATTTCGAGCTTTAACCCTCAAGTTGTTGAATTTTAGGCCGGCGACAGTGGCTCTTATACTTTAGGTCGATGTGACTTTTAGTGTAAGCCGGCATTTGAGCTCTTATGCTTTTGCTCTTATGCATATTCAATTAACTATTTTGGGTTCAGTCTCTAAGTCAGGTTTCAACTCGAGCTCATTTGACCCTCAAAATTTTGAATTGCAAGCTGCCCATTAAGCTTTTACGTGTTGGGTCAGTGCGACTTTTATGTGGGATGGCAACAGTAGATCTTACGCCTTTGATCGATGAGACCTTTTATGTGGGCTGGTGGCAGTGGCTCTCATTCCTTGGGTCGATGAGACTTTGTATGTGGGATAGCGACAGTGGCTCTTACGCCTTGGGTAGATAAGACCTTTTATGTAGGATAGGTGGAATGGATCTTACGTCTTGGGTCGATGTGACCTTTTATAGGATATATTTTCCCGTTGTTATGGACTTTTTGAAGTAATGTTTGCCTGAATCTTTGATGGTTTCGATAAAAAAATCTCGATTGTGAGTCATTATATGGCGATGATCTAGCACCTCGGGAGGTTTGGCTAGGAGGATGAGTATCTCGAAGCCATTGTTTAGGAGTTGAGATGGTAAAATGTTTAACCGGTTTTTTCCAAAGTGTATTAAAAGTAATTGAAGGCCTGAGATTTATAACGACGGTCAAGTATCCCCGAGTCGCGTCAGTTTGGCTGGTACAACCTTATGACCGGAGTTATTTGTGTTTGGCCGAAGCCTTTAAGTTTTGAGTGAAGTATTTTCAACGTCTATATAGAGGGTATGCCTTTTTAAGGGTCTTACAAGTTCGATATATAGCCTAAACTTTGAGATTGGGTTTATACCTTCAGTAAGATCTTACAAGTTTTACATGCCTTTGATGTCTTACAGTTTTGGATACTTGATACAAGCATGGTTCATGAGTTGCTTGAGTCCTTACATATATTGTTTTTGCCTTATGTAGGTCATACGAGACCAAAACCGCCCCCATGTGGCCTTACAGCCTCGGGTTTTGATAAGTCAAGATGGCGGTTGACGATAGTCCCTGAGTCATCGAGGGTTTCTTGGATCGAGAGCCATTACCGGTGAACTTGGTATTGTCTCATTGAGGGCTTTTGATTTTGGAGTTTCCGACCTGGAGGTCGCGTAGCCTTGAGTTTTCGACGCTAGTCCCCGAGTGTTCGGGACATTTTTGGCTTTGGAGTTGTTTTTTGATCTCGTTGTTGCCTTATTGAGGGATTACGAGTTTGAAGCTTTGACCCGAGGGTCGTACTATTTTGAGATGTAGACGCCAGTCCCCGAGTCTTCGGGATGTTTTTTTTAGGTTTGGGGCCGTCTTTTCTGGAAAAAGATGTAGAGCTTGATTGACATGCCAAATGCTTTCAGGGAGTATTCTTTGATTATTTGGTACAAGTATACATTTCTTTGACCGGTACATTATTTTCTTATCGAGACCCTTCTTGGCATATCTTGGCTTCTCTGAGTCGGTGACCTTACAGAGGATGCCCCTAAGTATTTGAGGTTGATCTCAAAAGAAGACTCGAATACTTGTTGAGTTTTCCTTAGGTAGCATATGGATATTGCCTCGTTAAAAACTTTGCCAATAAAAATCTTTTTAGGATAAAAACCCGGTCGTAGGAAAAGAGTGCAACACATAATTCTTGAAACCTAAGGACTTCGAGTTAGAGAGTGCTTTGGCCGTTTCAATCGGATAATGCACTCAAATCAGCGTAGAATATAATTGAAAGAGAAAGGATATGGTCATATCTTAGTGTAGGATGTGCCGATGATATTTCGAGCCCTGATATATTTTGGTCGCTTATAATGAGGATGTGGTACGCTCCCTTGCTTTGTTTAGTCGGGGAAAACCTATAATGTAGCTTGTTATTGATATTTTACTGTTTGCTTATCCTTCGGCACCTTTGAAGGTGGAGGTACCGGCGTCAGGGACACATCATGCACCACGAAGGTTTCTCTCACCGCATGCTATTCCCTATAGACGGTCTTAATCCCATCCTTTGTGGGGAATTTCATCATTTGATAGAGGGTTGATGGTACTGCTCTCATGCAGTGTATCCATGGCCTTCCGAGCAAGGCGTTGTACCTCATGTCTCCCTCGATGACATGAAATTTGGACTTTTTGGGTCGTGCTGGCCATATTGATTGGGAAGGTGATTTCCCCTTTTGCTGTTTCACTCTCCATGTTGAATCCATTGAGGACTCGAGAGACAGGTACTATTTTGTCAAGCAATTTGAGTTGCTCTACCATCCTTGACCTGAAAATGTTGTCCGAGCTACCTAGATGCACAAGTACACGTTTAATTTGAAATGTATTTACAAGAAAATAGATTACCATTGCGTCGTTGTGAGGCTGAGACAAGGTCTCGATGCCCTCGTCACTGAATGTGAGAGCAACTTCGGGTATGTAGCCTCGAGTTTGCTTTTCTCTGGTGATAGATACTTTTGTTCTTCTCATTATGGGCTCCTACGGGGCACGATGCCTCCCAAGATCATGTGGATGACATGTTGCGGCTCATTTGTTTCGTTCTTCCTAGTCGCATCTCTTTCTCTGAATTGATTTTTGGCCCAATCATTGAGGAATTCTCATAGGTGACCTTTATTGAGTAGTCTGACTATTTCTTCTAGGAGTTGTTGGCAGTCCTCGGTCCTGTGGCCATGCATGTTGTGGAATTCACACACTAAGTTATGATTTCTTTGAGAAGGATCTGATTGCACAAGCCTGGGCCACCTGCCGTCTCTGATTTTACTGATGGTGAATGCGATGTCTGATCCATCGACATTAAAGTTGTATTCCAACAAGCGCGGTGCCTCTGTCGGTCCTGTGTACTTATCGAACCCAACTCTGTTGATGAGTCCCCTAGGATTCTGGCCTCGATCCATTTTTCGATCATCGGGTATGTTAACCATCGGGGGTATGTTACACCTTGGCTCTTTTGCCACAAGCTTGCTTGGGTATACTGACCCGAGGAGGCTCCTAGTTGGTCGTCCTTGACCCTTATTTTTGATTAGATATCGATTGTGAACGTCCGACCAGGTTACGGTGGGATATTCAATTAGATTCTGTTTCAGTTGCTTTGAAGCCACAGAGTTTCATTTCATTCAGACCTTGAGTATACGCTTGTACTGCCCAGTCGTCAGACGGGTGGTAATTCCATTCATTCCATTTGAAAACGAGATACGAATTCTCACAGTATCTCATTCTCCCTCTATTTGATCTTGAAGACATCAATATCCTCGTTGCTACTTTGATGGCACCGACATGTGCCTTTTTGAAAGAATATTCTAGCATGGAAAATGAGTCTATAGAGTTAGAAACTAGGTTGTGATACAACATCATGGCACCTTTTGAGAGTGCTTCCCCGAACTTCTTTAGCAAGACGGGCTCGATCTTTTCATCCTTTAGGCCGTTGCCTTTCACTGCACAAGTGTAAGAAGTAACATGCTCATTGAGGGTCTGAGGTTCCATTGTATTTTAGAAGGTTTGGCATTCTGAACTTCTTTGGTATGGATTTTGGAGCCGCTTCCTCTGGGAATGACCTTTGTATGAACTTCTTTGAATCCACACCTTTCAGGATCAAGGGTGCGCCTGGAATTCGGTTGACCCTTGAGTTGTAGGTCTCGACCTTTTTGTCGTTGGCTTCTATCTTCTTCTCACCCGATTTGATCCTGTTTGTGAGGTCCTCGAGCATTTTTACTATGGCGGGGTCGGCTACTAATATGTTGTTGTTTGATCTCTCCAGTACCTTGGGGAATGCGTCCCCGGCTCTATCGTGTTGGGAGATTTCTGGTGACTTTGTAGCTAAGCAATCGCTAGTTGTTGTGCCTACAACATTTCAAAAATAACGTGAACGCTAACCTCCCATTCTTTCGTAGCCGGGGTTCCTGAGCTTCTTGTTGGTCTCCTTGGTGCATGCTCCTGTTAGTGTGGGAGCTTACATCGACGTGTTGAGCATCACGTGAGACTACGTCAAGGGGAATCGATTTTGGTGCATTCTCAGGGTTTCGTGGTGGTATACCAGCACTTGGAACATCTACACCATTTTATCCGTGGTTCTCAAGATTGCTATTCACTAAGTCAGACATTTTGATTTGAAATCAAAGATCTTGGGCAAGTAAAAGTGTGAAAGATTACTTGCATTATGTAGTTAAACAAACAAGAAAATAATCAATATTATTTTTAGCCCCACGGTGGGCTTCAAACTGTTTACCGTGAAAATGGTAATAATAATTAAATTTGCTTTTGTTTAAAAATACGTGATCTATTTTATGCTAGTCGTTAAGCAGTTGATACTATGTAAAAGACTTAGAAACGAGATAAGAGCTTAAGAGCAAGGTGATAACCAGTCCGAAAAGTTAACAATCATGGCCTCGAGCTTGCCTATTCAAGTGCCTCGGGGTCGAGTATGAAACTCAGGTGGGAGCTATCGAGAATGGTCGATGGAGACTAAACGGTTACAAATAAATTAATGACGGCTCTTTATGACCAATAATAAGCAATAGATGAAGAGCAATGAATGTAAGCAATGAATATAAGCAATAAATGGAATGATGAAATCAGGAGAATGTTTTTGTGTATTTAGTATGGAGCAACAGATGTTTATAAAATAACAAAAATCCCCTTTGTATATGAGGGGGCATCCCAACATAGTACAAAATACATTAATTACAAAGATATGGAGATGTGACAGCTAGTTGATGCGCTGATTCGGGTTTAGACTAGCCTGATAGACTTTGTCGACTTTAGCTGCACGCTTTGGGAATTCTCCCACTTCCCCCTGTAACGGTGGATCTCATATTTCTCCGAAATTGAGCGTCGATTGCCCCGAAGGATGAAACTCAACCATGGTTTCGAGCCTTCAAGACATGCCTACAAGGCGTAATAACAAATGGAAAATTGGACCCTCAATTTTACCTTATACAATATTTGTTTGAAAAATTTGCATTTTAAAAGTGCTGTTTTCACTTCCAACATATTGTTCAATGAATTCCTTTTAGGTACGTCTCTCCAAATATCTCTTTCGATTATTGGAGCAATTGATTTTAAAAAGCGAAATATATCAAAGTATCAGCGATACCGTGATGATGCGTAGCTGGAAGAATAGAAATCAGAGGAGAATAATTTTGACTATAATCATAAAAGATCTTAAAGTTACACTATGTTAGCTTTTGGTGCATTTAACTTTGTAATTTATGATTAAATCAAAAAAATTTCAAAACATATATGCATTAGTTATTTATTACTCCCTTCGTTTTAGTTTATTTAAATTTTTTTTTGTTCGTTTAAAAATAATAACTTTTTCTAAATTTAAAAATAATTTAGCTTAAATTTATAATTCTACCTTTAATGAGAAGCTTTTATAATTATACAAATAATTTGGACCCTCTTTTTTGACTTATTTAAGATCATAAATTTTAAAAATCTTCATTTTTTTAAAATTACGTACCCAATAAAATATATTTATACAAATTAGAACGAAAGAAATATATGATAAGTATATTCTATTAAAAGCGTAATACGCGTGCAACACTTGTGCAAAGAAATTACTTAGACTAAAACACACAAGTTTACGGTAGTAAATTTCTTCTAACCGCCTTAACCTTTGAGGTTTGAGAAATAATTTCCCATTCATTCTTTAAAAGGTGATTGACAAGAATGGCTACTAAAAGGCTGATCTTTAAATATTATCCATATTTTTTAGTGTAGACCTTTAGACCTATGCAGATTTATATCTTGTCACGAATGCTCTACTGGATTAGTAGATTCTACGCTATATTTATTCCATCTATATTATTTTTTATTCTATCTATATTATTGATTATTTACAAATTTTATGTGTCTGACATGATTTTATGGTTGTTCAATTGTTTACTGAACTATACGATATTGGCATACTTTGTGTTATTTGCATTCAATCTACTTGTTAAATTATTGATAAATCTACCAGTTTGGCATATTTTATGCATGTTCAATTAGGGGTGTACATTTGATTTATCGATTCGATTTTGACCCTTATCGATAATTATTTATCGATTATCGATTTGTACATATACTTATCGTTATCGTTTCAATAAGGTTTCGATTTTTTCGATTTTGATTTTTTTCAATTTCGATAACAAATAATCGATTCGATTTATCGATAAACCGATTCAAATGCACACCCCTATGTTCAATCATTCAAAAATCTCTATTAGATTAACATGATTTTGAGTTATCCGCAATCGATCTATCTGTTAAATTGTTCATTATGGTCTACATGATTGGCAAAATTTTTTTGGGTTATTCAACAACGTGCTCTTGCAATTTGTAGTTTTAGTTTCGATCAAACCGTCCCAAATCTGCTCCAAATGATATCAACGGTGAAATAAACCTCCAAATACCAATACAAATGATCTTCAATCACCAATTTAGTCAAATAAAACCAAATCAAGAAAACCAATTTGTTTTCTTCAATACTTTCTAAATACCAAGAATGGAGCTCTAAATTAATCTTGAACTAAAAATTTAAGCATAAATTATAAACATATGCATGCTTTAGATAATAATCAATTAGAGTATTAACTTTCAGTTTTCAAGCAAACAAAAGTTTCAACAACAACAACAGCAACCCAGTATAATTCCACAAGTGAGCTTTCTTGGGGATAATATGTATGCAGACCTTACCCCTAACCCGACGGGCAGAGAGGCTATTTCTAAGAGACCCTCGGCTCAAGAAAGCAACAAGAGACGATATATTAATACTATCAATAGACTCATAATAAAATATCATAAAATAACATAAAATATATAACATAAAATAACAAAAAATAGCATAACCAATAACAACAATATACAAAATATAGAAATACAAAAAAGATGGAAGGTATACTAATATCCAACCGATAAAGCCCTGCATTAGTAGCTGATCAGTAGCATCCTAAGACTAACTCCTAACTGGCTAGTCTCACTCTAGCGCGCTATAAAAATATTCACAATTTTTCCCTAACCTAAAACCTTTATGCTCGACCTCCACAATTCCCTGTCAAGGGCCATGTCCTCAGTAGTCCTAAGTCGCTCCATGTCCTACCTGATCACCTCTCCCCAATACTTCTTAGGTCTCCATATACCTCTCCTCATGCCCACCACAACCAGTCGCTCACACCTTCTCACCGGTGCATCAGTGCTCCTCCTCTGAATGTGCCGGAACCATCTGAGTCTTGCTTCCCACATCTTGTCCTCTATGGGATGCCACGCTCACCATCTCTCGAATATCTTCATTCCTAGTCTTATCCATCCTTGTATGCCCGCACATCTACCTTAACATCTCCATCTCTGCTACTTTCATCTTCTGGATGTGTGAGTTCTTAACCGGCCAATACTAGGTCCCATACAACATGGCAGGCCTAACCATTGCTCTATAAAACTTACCTTTCAATAACGGTGACATTTTCTTGTCACATAGGACTCCCGTCGCTAACCTCCACTTCATCCACCCCACCCCTATATGGTATGTGACATCCTCGTCGATCTCCCGATCCCCTCAATAACTGACCCAAGGTACTTGAAACTACTCCTCTTAGGGATGACTTAAGAGTCAAGCCCCACTCCAATTTCCGTCTGCTCGGCCCTAAATTTGCACTCGAGGTATTCCGTCTTCGTCCTGCTGAACTTGAAACGTTTAGACTGAAGGGTATGTCTCCAAACCTCTAGCCTCTCGTTGACGCCGCGTCGTGTCTCGTCAATTAGGACTATGTCATCAATAAATAACATGCACCATGGAACTTTCCATTAAATATGATGTGTTATGGCATCCATCACAAGCGCAAATAGGAAAGGGCTGAACGCAGAACACGTGAAATTGTAAAATTGAGTAACAAACCTGCAAATGTAACACTGTGTAAAAGGAACAGTGAACAGTAGGTAACCAAAGTGGCCCGAGAAGAATTTCAGGGGTACCGGGTTGGTCGAAACAGTGAGGGAGTATCACTGTGTAAAAGGAGCCGGCGAAAAAGTGGCCGGAAATGGTCACACGCGCCCGGCGCGTGTCTGACAGCGGCGGCGCGTGGGAGGGCACAGGTGGCGCGTGAGGCAGAATCCGGCGACGGAAATTGCCAGGGGGGTGCGCCTGACGTTGGGTGCCTCGAAGGTGTGGGAGGTGACAAAGGCCGACCACCGTGGGTTGTCGGAACAGTGCTCCGACAGCACTGTATGGTCGGAGAAGGCGAGAGAGAAGAGAGAGAGAAGAGAGAAAAGAGAGAAAGGAGAGGAGGGGGGGGGGGACTTACCTGTCGGAACCGGGTGGTTGCTTCAGACGAGGAGAGGGATCGGGGAGAGGGATCGAGCGATTCAAGTGAATAGAATGGAAATTAAGACAGCTTCCCCGGTTTGTGGGATTAATTGATTGGATACCCGAGGTCGGAGTCACCTTCTACTGTACTAACTTGAGTCTTAGCTCCATCATACATGTCTTTAATCACTCTAATGTAGGCAACCAGGACCCTTTTAACCTCTAAGCAGCTCCATAAGGCTTTCCTAGGAACCCTGTCGTACGCTTTATCTAGATCGATAAATACCATGTGGAGATCCTTCTTCTTATCCCTGTATTGTTCCACCACCCTCCTAATAAGGTGGATAGCTTCTGTTGTAGATCGCCTCGGCATGAACCCGAATTGGTTGTCTGAAAATATGACACCATCCTTCACACTCTCATTTTTACCATTCTCTCCTAGACTTTCATGGTATGACTCGGTAATTTGATATCCCTATAGTTGTTACAGCTCTGAATATTACCTTTGTTCTTATACAACAGAATCATTGTACTCCACCACCACTCTTCAGGCATCATATTAGTTTTTAATATACCATTAAACAAAAGTTTCAAGCTTCCATTATTAAAGAACTATGATATTCTTGATTAAAAAAAATATATTTGCGCAATAAAATAAAATACGTGAATAATATTTAAAGACCAATATTTTCGGAGAACAACCCGTACAATTTTGTGCTCTTTGAATGGGAATGTAAACTCCTTAGTCAGCCAAATATCCTTCAATTATGATGAGCTGTTATATGCCACCTCCCAACAAAAATTTGCCAGAAGAATTGGTCTCCTTATATTCTCGTGCGATTCTGACCTCTTAAACTAATTTTTGGAATTGAGTTAGTGAAGATTCATTTCCTTATGAATTATCATCCAAATTTCGATTCACTTATAGTCTTATATTATACCCTAGTTTGAGGGTCACCAATGACTAAAGAAATGAAAGGGCAGGCCAGGTGAAAGCTAGGCTTTGATACTGACATTTTCTAATAATGATCCGTGAGCTAGGCGTTAATGCAATTTTTTTTAAAGTGATACGTCAAGGACTAAAAAACTATAAAGTTTCTAACCTAAAATCAGCAAGTTCTTTTGACTACAATACAACCTGACTTTTGCAAAGTGTACTAAATTGGTCTTTTATCATTGTTAATGAATTATCTACTATAATAATATGTCTTTGTCAACCAAACCCAAAACAATAGGCCCTATCAAAACAAAGGGGAAACTGAAAACAAACAATTTCACATGGCATCTGTCAAGAGAGCCGTTGTTCCACAAAATCTTTTACAACAAATTGTAACTTGTAAGCCATCCCAGTCAACCAAAATAAACCCGAAGAATGAAGATTTCAGGCAAATCAAACAAATATATTCAACAGCAAGGTAAAAATTACTGAGGTAAACAAACAATGAATAATCATTTTTCCAAGAGAAAAGCCAAAAAGGAAACCATTTCCGAATCATAGACCTTGATGCTATTGACAAATAAAGGTACCATAACACAACACTTCATTAGGCTAACTCACAAAAAAAATTGTGGCTCGTAGATCTACTCATCATAATCGGTCCAGGAAAATAAGAGTTCAAGAAAATCTCTATGTAGATGTACAACATCTAAAATGCAACAAACAAAAGCTTCATGAGAAACCAAGCTACCAAAAGGATAATGCCAAAAGATTAATAGTAATTAGTTACATAGAAAAGTAACGTCTGCATACAGGTACCCCTGCTCAGACCCTATTTGTGTGATTACATCGAGTATGTTATTGTTTGTGTAAAGAAGTAAAGATTCGTAATTGAAGGATTACGTATAGGTGTTCGTAACACATAACGGAAGACAATAACAATCCTAGGAAGAACTTTTCGTGTTTAAAATTTATTTACATGTCAAAGATCGGATCTAAGACGTATCTGGTGAAGAGAGTCTCGTTTCAAAATACTTCGATAGTGCGAAGACTCTATGTGTATCCACACCGAGACCGATCCTTTCTATCAACTCTTTGATAAATGAAACCCGAGAACAAATTGAATGAAAAATAGTGTGTTGAAATTTTTCTCAAAAATCTCAATTCAAATGAGAAGAACAAGAAACACTTTTCTTGTAATTATATTTATCCCTTGGCTTTGTATTGCACTCTCACTTTCACAAAGTATTTTTCTTCTCAAGAAATTGGTTATGATAAATTTTATCCATCACCCTTTATATAGCATCACTTATAAACCCTATTCCTATTTGGTTGAGGTAATATATTACTTAGGGTAAAAGTCTAATTTCATAATTAATTTTTTATGAAATGTTTAAGGAAAACAAGAAACTCACATCTCAATTGAAACGTGAGTGCCGAGTCTTTCACGTGAATCCTCCAACGCCAAGTTGGATTCTCTTATTTATGAATCTTTTATATTAATATAATATTTTCCTATTGAAAATATTAATCCCATTTCAAATAGGATAAAATAGTCGATTACACTATTCTTGAACAACTTGGAGCCGGGCCTTCTTTTCGCACTATTACGGATATGATATGAAAATAATGGTCAAAATCTGATTCAATTGTCAACTGCCCCTATCGGAAATAGGATTGACTACCGATTCCGAAGGAACTGGAGTTACATCTCTTTTCCATTCAAGAGTTCTTATGCGTTTCCACGCCCCTTTGATACCCCGAACAGAGAATATAATAATATTTTACTTGGACTAATAACTAAATCTATTTGACTAATTAAATTCGTTAATTTAATTATCAAATAATTTAATTAATCCTTTAGCAAAGATCAGAACACTCGTTAGTGTGCGACCCCATAGGTTCAATACTAAACCAATAGTGAATTGACCACATCAATATACTAATATAGGGTGGCGTCTAGCAACACTCCTTAACGACCGGATATCATTAAGTATAGAATTAACTCTCAAGAACCAGTAGAAGAATAATGTAGCAATTCCTTCTATCCTTATAGCTCTGGATCACCGTAGGATATGGTTGAACTGTCAAACCCTAATAGGCGACTAACTATGTGTTCATGTCAAATATAATCGACCATTGAATGACCTAAGAAACTCTTTTCTTCTTTAATTCAATTTCCCTGGCCATGGTGTTAGTTTGGTCGTTTATAATTCATGATAATATGGAGCTTAAACTCATTACCAAGAGTTGACAGATTCCATCTTGGTCAAGCACTAATTCTACAAGTATTTAATCGTACCCAATGTCCTTTCAACTACCGCCCTTGGGCCATAGGTGTCTAGTATCAAAGCACAATAAATAACTTGTCAATTACTATGACGATCTCAGGTCAAAGGAAAATCTTACATCACATTCTTAAAGAGAATATCCCATTAACAGTTTATGGTAATTCTAACCATTAGGAATTATCCAATGAGCCGGTTCAATGATCATATATCTATATGCATCATCTATCTATGTAATTTAGTTAATGAGATCAACTAATCTTTATCCCATAAAGACGATAACATAAATATTGATTTAACCGAATTACTAATGTCCAAATTAATAATCCTACGATCAAGAACAAATTTAGATTAAATTATAAGAGACTTTTCTTTCATTATCATGATCTCTATCATGATGATGAATCTCAAAATTTAATCAAGGACCTTATCAAATTAATCAAATAATTATTAATAATGATAAAAGAATATAAAATGCCATATATTTTATATCAAATGAAAAATATATTCAAATCGTCAAATATGATATTGGATCTAGGTCATATCTACTATATCCCTAACAATCTCCCACTTGCACTAGAGCCAATCTCTCTTGTACTTCATCCCCAATTTCCACTTGTTCTTGTCAAACGCATTTGGGCCAAGAGCTTTAGTGGATGGGTATGCAGTATTTTCCTTTCCATCAACCTTTTGAATTTCGACGTCTCCACATTCAATGATCTCTATTATCAAGTGATACCTTCGCAGAACGTGTTTGGACTTTTGGTGCGATCATGGTTATTTTGCTTGAGAAATGGCTACAGTGTTGTCACACAACAGTGGAACCGCACCTTCTATTGAAGGAACCACACCAAGTTCAGTTAAGAACTTTTCATCCATACAGCTTCCTTAGGAGCTTCACTAGCTGCTATATATTCTGCCTCAGTCACTGAATCGGCTACTGTAGCTTGTGTGGAACTTTTCCAACTCACTGCACCACCATTTAAGGTAAATACATAACCAGAAACAGATTTGCTATCATCTCTATTTGAGGAGAAACTTGCATCAGTATCACCTTCAAGTTTCAACTCAGAATCCCCATAGATGAGGAATTGGTCTTTAGACCTTCTTAAGTACTTAAGAATGGTCTTGACCACCTTCCAATGTTCCTCACCAGGATTTGCCTAATATCGGCTAGTCACTCCAAGTGCATAAGCCACATCAGGACGTGTACATGTCATGGTATACATGATAGCTCCCACTGCAATAGCGTATGGGATCCTACTCATGCGTTCTCTCTCTTCAAGTGTTTTAGGACAATCCTCCCTAGTGAGAGTTATTCCAGTGCCTATCGGTAGATAGCCTCTTTTGGAATTATCCATATTATACCGCTTTAGGATGGTATCAATGTACAAAGACTAGGAAAGTCCAAGCCACTTCCTAGATCTATCTCTATAGATCTTTATTCCTAATATATAAGCTGCTTCTCCCAAGTCCTTCATGGAGAACTGCTCAGATAGCCAAATCTTGGTACTTTGCAATGTCGATATATCATTCCCTATGAGCAATATATCATTAACATACAACAGTAAGAATATAATTGTGCTCCCACTAACCTTTTTGTACACACAAGGTTCTTCTTCGCATCTAACAAAATTGAACTTTTCAATTGTCTCGTTAAAGTGAATATTCCAACTTCGAGAAGCTTGCTTTAGTCCATAAATGGATATTTGTATCTTACAAATTTTATTATGATCAGACTTTCAGGTTGTGTCATGTACACATCCTCTTCTAGCTCACCATTCAGGAAAGCTGTTTCCACATCCATTTGCCATATTTCATAATTATAGTATGCTGCTATAGTAAGCAAAATCTGAATTGATTTGAGCGTTGCCACGGGAGAGAGAGTCTCGTCATAGTCGACTCCTTCTTTATGACGATATCCATTGACAACAAGACAGGATTTATTGGTCTCTACCTTTTCGTCTGCTTCAATCTTTTTCTTGAAAACCCATTTACAACCTATAAGTTTTATATCCTTTGAAGGTTCAACTAAAGTCCATACTTTATTTTCTTCATGGATTCCATTTCAGATTCCATGAACTTTTTCCACTTCTCATAATCGGAACTTTGTATAGACTCTTCATAGGTCTTAGGGTCATCATCATTATGATCAACCTCATTTGATACATCATCTTGTACCATTAAATTTAATCTACTTGGTACATGACGTTCTCGTGTAGACCTTTGAAGAGGTACTTGTACAACCTGTTCACCTTGTGTTGGATTTGGTTGTTGTTCAATTTGGGTTGGAACTGGTTCATTAACCTGTTCTTGAACTTTATTTAGTTCTTGAACTTCAACTGTTGAAGATGGCAACTTCCTTGGCAACTTCAAAATATCCAATAAAGGTTCTTCAACTTGGGTCTCATGATCTTTATATTTTGTTGATTCGTTAGTTTTTTGATCTTCATCAAGTTCTATTTCTCCATTATAATTTTCTTCTAAAAGAAATTCCCTTTCTAAAAAGGTTGCTCCTCTAGCCACAAACACTTCAGGGTCAGAAGGGTGATAGAAATAATATCCCATTGTTTCCTTGGGATACCCAATGAACCTACACTTATCAGATGTTGAGTCAAGTTTATTAGACTACAGTCTCTTGACATAAGCTGGACAATCACAAACATTTATATGTTTAAGGTTAGGCTTAAATCCTTTTCATATCTCATATGGTATTGTAGAGACTGACTTAGTGAGAACTTTATTAAGTAAGTATGTTGTTGCTTCCAAAGCATATCTCCATAAATATATTGAAAGATTAGTGAACCCCATCATAGATCTCACTATATCTAATAAGCTTCGATTTATCCTTTCTGACACACCATTGTGTTTTGGTGTTCCTGGAGGTGTCCACTATGAGAGAATCCCATTCTCTTTGAGATATTTAGTAAAATATTCACTAAGATACTATCCACCTCTATCAGACCTTAGTACTTTGATACTTTTACCAGTCTGCTTCTAATCTTCACTATGGAACTTTTTGAACATTTCAATAGATTCAAACTTGTATTTCATAAGATACACAAAACCATATCTTAACATATCATTAGTGAAGGCGATGAAGTAAGAATAACCACCTCTAGCTTGAATTTTCATGGGCCCACAAAAATCTGTATGGGTTAGTCCCAATAATTCAGAAGCTCTTTCTCCACTTCTAGTAAATAGAGATATGGTCATTTTTCCTTTGAGACAAGATTCACAAGTTGGATATGATTCAAAATCATACTTGACAAGGTACCCTTCCTTGTACAACTTATTAATTCTTTTCTCTCCAATATGACCAAGCCTGCAATGCCAAAGGTATGTTTGATTTACATGATCATTTCTTATCCGCTTAAGACTTGAAACATGCATAATCGAATTAGCATTCATATTAGGTAAGACATAAACATCATTTTGGAGATAATCATTCACATATAAATTATCACTATAATAGATAGAGCAAATACCATTGCCTATATTAATGCGAAAACCACGTTTGTCTAACATAGAAGCTGAAATTATGTTCGAAACAAATTTAGGAACGTAATAACAATCATCCAACATAAGTACTTTATCCGTAGGCATTATTAAACAAATTGAGCCTACAGTTACGGCCACAACTTTTTTACCATTTCCAATTTGTAGATTAACTTTTCCTTCTTTAGCCTCCTACTTATCTTGAACCCTTGCAACATACTACTGATGTTATAGCCACTGTCAGTATCTAATACCCACAATGAAGAAATAGTAGTAGCTAAAGAAACCTTGAAAACATTTTTCTTTAATGTCTCACCTTGTTTCTTGCCCTTTAGAGTTGCAAGATACTTCTGGCAGTTTCTCTTCTAATGGCCTTTCTTCTTACAGTGCATTCATCATCATATACTAACTGCAAGATCAAATTTTCAGAAAGCTCTTTACCAAGCTTGTACCCAAACTTCTCATGTTCTTCGGTAAGAACAATCATATGATTGACAAGGGGTCCAACTGGTGAGTTTTCGAACTGTGTATTAACCATCTTCTTATGATATTCAATGATTGCAGTTGGATCCATGTTCTGATGTTTCCTCTAGAGTTCAGAACTCATAGAAGCGAGAAAGATGTGTTTAATAGCAAGACATTCTTCCAAGTATTTTTGATAAACCTCGGTGCCTTGAACATCATTCTCTGGTGGGATTATCTTTGCAGACTTATTGATCACATCAATAAGCTTTTCATTCATGAGAACAATTCTCAAATTTCTATACCAGTCATCAAAATTTTGTCATATCAATTTGTTGGTCTCAAGTATTCCACGCAGTGATATAGAAGACATTGAGAAATCTAAACTATAGAAAAGAAAAGGCAATAATATAAGAACATATTTGCATATATCATAAAGACATGGACTTTGTCTAAATGATATTTCCACTAATTGTTTTAAACTACTTACCCTCATTATAGTTTACGAAATCCTTATTTCTATTAGTGGAGTAAAGAAATCCTTTAACAATATGTATGAGCCCCTTGGAATTCAAGTCGTTTCTCACATATATTTTAAAGGTAGGTACTCTTAGCAATTGAATCCCCTTACAATTTCCTTAAATAGCTCTATGTCAAATAGTCCCCTGGTAGTCAGGTCGATCCTATTGGCATAGTTGAGTTCAACCATCATGATAGCAAAGAACTTATTATATTTTATACTCCCTTGGGTAGTCCAGACGTCAACTGTAAAATTGAATAAATTTTCCAATCCATACATCTAATGCAATAAATAATTTTAAAATATTCTCAAACTATTAGTCTCATGTAGTCAGGCCGCTCCTTATAAAAAAGAAATAAGTAAAATAATTTACCTTGACGGATAACTCTATAATAAAATATCTTATATTTTATTATTTAAGAACTCATATTTTAGTAAGAGGGAATTGTTGCTAAAACAATTTTAATAACCTGAAGATCAAATCTTTTATAGTATGTGAATTTTGTTCAAGTTGTCTACATGCTTAGCCTAAATTAATTTACATCACATGTAACAAATAATTCAAAATCATATAATGAACAAGCACATGACATAAAAATAAAATTCAACATCCCCTAACATGTTTATCTTATATATCACATAAAACGAATTCATGCTAGAATATTATTATTAATTAACATCTCATGAACTAATAACAATTAAAAAATAGCTACAGAATCATGTAATCTATTATAAATTCTCGTCGTATCTAATACAAAATTTCAAATTCAACTTATAAACTATCTCATTAGTTATATGAATGCATATTTTATCCACAATAAAATAATATCAACATTCAAACGATTTGACTACTTGCACAAGATACATAAATTATGGTTTGAACTCTTTCAATATAATATTAAAATATTTCGTAAATAAATTTTAGACACAATAAACTACGGCTCTGATACCACTGAAGGATTGCATATATGTGTTCGTAACACGCAACAGAAGACAATAACAATCCTAGGAACATCTTTTCGTATTTAAAATTTATTTGCATATCAAAAATCGGATCTAAGACGTACCTGGTGAAGAGAGTCTCGTTTCAAAATACTTCGATAGTGCGAAGACTATATGCGTATCCACACCGAGACCGATCTTTGCTATCAACTCTTTGATCAATGAAACCCGTGAAAAAATTGAATGAAGAATATTGTGTTGAAATTTTTCTCAACAATATCAACTCAAATTAGAATAGCAAGAAACACTTTTCTTGTAATTATATTTATCTCTTGGGTTTGTATTGCACTCTCACTTTCACAAAGTATTTTTCTTATCAAGAAATTAGTTATGACAAATTTTCGCCCTTTATATAGTATCACTTATGAACTTTATTCCTGTTTGGTTGAGGCAATAAATTATGTAGGGTAAAAGTCTAATTCCAAAATTAATTTTTTATGAATTTATTCAAGGAAAACAGGAAAATCACACCTCAATTGAAACGTGAGTGCCGTGTCTTTCACGTGAATCTTCTAACTCCAGGTTGGATTCTCTCATTTATGTTATATTAATATAATATTTTCCTATTGAAAATATAAATCTCATTTCAAATAGGATAAACTATCGATTACTCGTTAATAATCCAATTCAAAAATAGATTTATTAACAAGCCTTTATTAATATTATATTTTATATACATCTCTTATATAAAATAATATTAATTATATATATCATATATATTTCAACCGAGAGATATTATTTACTTTCTGTTCCAAATAGAAACTTCAATTTATTCACAATATTAATTATATCCACTGTGATAGCAAAGAATATAATAATATTTCACTTGGACTAATAACTAAATCTATTTGACTAATTAAATTCCTTAATTTAATTATCAAATAATTTAATTAATACTTTAGTAAAGATCAGAACACTCGTTAGTGTGCGACCCCATAGGTTCAATACTAAACCGGTAGTGAATTGACCACATCACTAATCAAGGGTTGCGTCTAGCAACACTCCTTAACGACCGGATAACATGAAGTATATAATTTACTCTCAAGAACCAGTAGAAAAATAATGTAGCAATTCCTTCTGTCCATATAGCTCTGGATCACCCTAGGATATGGTTGAATTGTCAAATCCTAATAGGCGACCAACTATGTGTTCATGTCAAATATAATCGACCATTGAAGGACCTAAGAAACTATTTTCTTCTTTCATTCAATTGCCCTGGCCAAGGTCTGAATTTGGTCGTTTATAATTCATGACAACATGGAGCTTATACTCATTACTAAGAGTTGACAGATTCAAACTTGATCAATCACTAATTCTACAAGTATTTAATCGTACCTAATGTCCTTTCAACTATCACCCTGGGGCGATATGTGTCTAGTATCAAAGCACAATAAATAACTTGTCAATTACTATGACGATCTCAGGTCAAAGGAATCTTACTTCACATTCTTCAAGAGAATATCCTATTGATAATTTATGGTAATTCTAACCATTATGAATTATCCAATGAGTCGGTTTAATGATCATATCTATATATGCATCATCTATCTGTAATTTAGTTAATGAGATCAACTAATCTTTATCCCATGAAGACGATCACATAAATATTGATCTAACCGGATTACTAATGTCCAAATTAATAATCCTACGATCAAAAACAAATTTAGATTCAATTATAAGAGATTTTGTTCTCATTATCATGATCTCTGTCACAATGATAAATCTCAAAATTTAATCAAACAATTAATAATAATGATAAAAGAATATCAAATGCCATATATTTTATATCAAATGACGTTCACAAAAATATATTCAAATCATCAAATATGATATTGGATCTAAGGCATATCTACTATAACCCTAACAGTAATTGCACAAAAAGTAATCAAAAACTCGATATATTTTGGAGAATGGTAAGTGCAAGTTATCAAAAACTCAATATAAGGCAACGTTTCTCATCTCCTGAGACAGAAAACTCCCCGCAGGTTAATCATGGAAAGCTTCACTCCTTGAGATAATCATAGTTTTGGCAGGCGATCTTGGACAACATAACAGCTTCTGAGCCAATTTAAATAAATAATGGGACACGCAGTTCACCGAACATTTTCTGCACTTAATTTTCTTTGATATGATAACGAACTTCTCCAAAACCGTTGCAGTCACTAACAGAAATTCTGAGAGTTTGTAAAACTTTTAAAATCCCCACTCAAAATGATTCTCCAAACACACCTCAAAGGAGATGACAATCTTAACTTTCTTGAGGTTGGGAATCCAAAGCTGGAAATCCAATTCTGTTGACCAATATTACTCCTTTGGCCAAATATTTCAACTCCAAGTGGCAGAGATAATTATCTGACTGGAGAGAGAGAATATAATGAGTACCAAATACAGGTCAGCCTAATGATATGCATTAATTTAGGGACAAGAAATTATTTGACTAGAACGGGAAAATTCAGAAACAGCAAATCTTAATGGTGTACTCGGAAAAGATTATGAAGGTTGTTCCAATTATGAAGATTCATGGCGCATGGAACCCAATCAAAGAGTGATAGCACAATGATCATTCCAACTATCCTGGAAAAACAGAATAACTAAACTAAAAAAAAAAAGAAAAGGAATATATCCACTTGAATAAAGTGAACAAATGAAAAAAGATTAGCAAACTGGAAAAAAAAAAATAACTAAAATAAAACCTGAAGAAGCAGTGAAACAGAGGCAGAAGAACAAGAAGAAAAGAAAAGAAGCTGCAACAACGATAGAGAAGAAGCAGTGAAGCTAAGATGAAGAAGAAGAAGGTTTCTTGTTTTTTTAAGCAGCAGTGAACAAACCTGTGAGTTTGAACTTCTGGTTTCTTGTTTTTGTCTAAAAAGGTCGCTGTTTTTTAAGAAAAATTTCAAAGCGAGCACTTCTCGCTACCATCGTTAGCGCTTTTCCAACTGAAGCGATTGCTTCATTGGGTTAAGCGACAAAGGGCTCGTTTTTAACAATAATGCATTTTTGTTTGAAAACTCATTTGCCACAAAGAAAGCAACAGAAATGATAATATTAACGTGAAGTTATTCATTGACATAAGAAAAGCCTCTTAGAGAAAAATAAGGATATATTAACATTCTCTTTTAGCAACCTCCAGGAAGAGGGGAGGGTATTAAAACTTCATCAAATGAATAGATGTAACAAGAAGATAAAAGGTTCCAGGAAGTTACAGGCATATGTGCTATGTCTATGTTGAGTGTCTCCACATGAGGTGAGGCTCGCCGTCACGACCCAGTTCGCCTTCCGTGAACATATCGTGACGACACCTAATCCCTACGACTAGGTAAGCCTAACAATACGGAAAACACTATAACTTGCAGAATATAATAATTTAAAACTGAACAGCTAGAAGAAAAGTGTATATAGATGATGCTTGACATATACAACTCAATATCTCAACTACTACAGTGCCATCCCAAAACATGGAAACTCGTAGGAACACAAGCTAAAAGAGAAGTATAGTAAAATGCTCTAATCTAAATCAACAGTACAATAGAAGGTCTAACACTACAAGACATAATAAAGATGGAGACTCTTCGGTCTGCGGACGCGACAGAAGTACCTCGAAGTCTCAAAATGCTCTCCCTGCCTCAAGGGTAATATGCCTGAGTAGCAGTACCTGGATCTGCACATGAAAAACATGCGCAGGAAGGGCATGGGTACACCACAGCGGTACTCAGTAAGTGCCAAGCCTAAACTCAACCGAATAGTGAAGAGGAAGGTCGGGCCCTACTGAAGTAAAATAATAACAATAATGACAGGATATAAACAATATAATTGAGAATCTACAGCAAGAGTCTATACGGATAATAAGAGAAAAATGACGGAGAAACAAAAATAAAGGTAGAACACATGGAAATACTGCTCCTCACAAGAATAATAATAACCGGGGATCTCTTCATATCCCGAGGATCTCTTGTATCCTCAGTACCAATGCTAGGGATCTCATGCTATCCCGATAATCTCTTGGTATCCTCAATATAAGTGCCATAGATCTTTTGGTATCCCGAGGATCTCTTGGTACCTTCAATATAAATGCCAGGGATCTCTTGGTATCCCGAGGATCTTTTGGTATCCTCAATATAAATGCAGGGATCTCTTGGTATCCTTAATATAAATGTCAGGGATCTCTTGGTATCCCGATGATCTCTTGGTATCCTTAATATAAATGCTAGAGATCTCTTGGTATCCTGAGGATCTCTTGGTATCCTCAATATAAATGCTAGGGATCTATTGGTATCCCAAACCTCGGTCCAATTCATAGCTTCCATACAGGGGATCTCCCAGAATGCCATTTCGTAGTCCCAATTTAAAATACACAGTAGAGACACACGAATGTTAAATTAAATGCAAATATAGTATAATTAAATAGTGATTTCGAATGAAGGGAGCTCTCGGTGCACGATAGTATCCAATAAAACAGTTCCAAATCCGGCGCACATTAGCAAGGCGCAAGTGTCGCCGGAAATGGCTCGCAAACGAAGGAATCCGGCTCCGATGACTGATACTGCTCCCCCAAAGCTCGTCACACCTGCAAATGGAGGAATCACAACACTTGAGCCTTTGACTTTTGGTAATTTTCTGCCACAAAAATACCAATCGAAGGAAATTTTACATGCAGAAGAAGGAAGGGAGAGATTGGGAAGAAATCAAGTAGAAATTGCAACAACTGCAAGGAGATTACAATTTTCTGCAGTATTGGATCCTCCAATACCTGATATTGTTGATATTATTGAGTCAACAGTCGCAAAACCTACTCTCGCAGATGTGGTAAAAGGCTACAGTGACATGCAGAAGGGTAAGACACTCTCCTTTGTACCTCCTACTTTGAGAGAAGGGAAAAAAGTTGTGAAAATTTGTGAAGAAGATCTTAAGCCACAATTAGAGTATTGGCAAAATGCTCTGATTGGATTTGTTATCGGAGATCGACCTAATGAACAAAACATGAACAATTTTGTCATGAATGTTTGGAATTTTGTATCCAAACCTGAAATTCTGATGCATGCTGAAGGTTATTGTATATTCAGATTCAATAACACTGATGATAGAGACACAGTTATGCAATATGGCCCTTATACATACAGAGGAAGACCTATGGTCTTAAGACCATGGGAGGTCGATTTTAGCTTTCAGGCAAGTATACTTAGTACAGTGCCTATATGGATTCGTTTTCCTGGGCTCCCTGTGGGTTATTGGACTGTAGAAGTATTGAGTAAGCTGGCGAGTGCGATTGGGAAACCTCTGTATACTGATAAGTATACAGCTTACTATGATAAAATTTCATTTGCAAGGGTGCTTGTTGAAGTAGATGCTGCATACGACCTTCCTGATGAGTTGGAACTTGAAACTCCTTTTGGTCCCAAAATCCAAACTGTAGAATATGACTGGAAGCCTACATTTTGTAACCATTGCCTTATATTTGGTCATGAGGAGATTGAATGTTGGTACTCTTCTGACAGTTCAACAAAGCACAAGGAGGAGAATGAAAAGGACAGTAAAGTAGCAGAAAAGAAAAAAGGCAAGCAGAAGGGGAAGGAATGGGTTGTTAAAAAACAGGTGCTAGCTGAAGTACCTCAAATACCTGCAAGCCAGGGAGTCCAGCAGGAGGTGGAAGCAGCAACTGGTGATAAAAATGATAATCAGATGATACAAAGGACCATGGTGCAGGTGGAAAAAAGTGTGGAAACTCCTGATCAACAGATAATAGCTGAGCAAGTGATTGATACTACCAAGCCAAATGGTGAGAAGCTGGATATTGAAGGGGATAAAGGGAAAGCAATTATGGAAGCAAAGAATGGAGGACAACAATTTGATCCAGGTCCCTCATATAGCCTTGCTGATGGTGGTACATGATAGTTGTCACTTGGAACATAAGGGGACTTAATCAGTCTCCTAAACAGAAGGAGTTGAAGCAATTCCTTTCTGATAATAAAGTAGATGTAATTAGTATACTTGAAACTAGAATAAAAGAACATAAATCAAAAAAGATCTTTGATAGAATTGCAAGAGGATGGATGTGGAAATGCAACTATTCAAGGGCTGCTAATGGAAGAATTTGGCTCTTGTGGAAGACTCATATTCAGGTCCATGTATCAGAAATATCAGACCAATTCCTACACTGTCTTGTAGAGGATACAAGGAGTGGAACCAAATTTCAATTTACTGTTGTATATGCTTATAACACTGCAGTCCTGAGGGAGCAATTGTGGAGTGACATGAAAACCATTCCTGTGAATCAACAAGATGCATGGCTGGTTAGTGGAGACTTCAACTGTGTGCTCAACTCTGAAGATAGGTTGGGATCTCCTGTAACTGAAGCTGAAGTAAGAGACTTTAGAGGTTTAGTTGATGATTTGCAACTCACTGAAGTTAGAGCAACAGGATGGCATTATACATGGACAAATAAACAAGACCCTGAATCAAGAGTATATAGCAAGATAGATTGGGCTTTTGGTAACTACCAATGGTTGCAGCAATTTGGACATTTGGAGGCAGACTACATGAACCCTCTAATATCTGATCATTCACCTATATTGATCAAGTTTTGTGTGTACAAGACACTACATCCTAAACCCTTTAGGTTGTACAACAGTGTGCTAGAGCATGAACAGTTTCCAGAGATTGTAGAGAATGTATGGAACAAGGAGTATGGTGGATCACACATGAAGCAGATATGGAGCAAGCTAAAGGCAGTAAAACAGGAATTAAAAGGGCTGAATGAATACCTAGCCAAATACAAGCAGCATATTATTATGACAAGAGAGAAACTTGACAGCTTACAAATGCAAATGAGGCATGATTGCTTTTCACAGGAGCTAATTTGTGAAGAAAGAGGGTTGCTAGATGATCTTGCAAAGTGGAACAATGTGGAGGAACAAGTGATGAGGCAGAAATCCAAAGCCACATGGATTGAATGTGGTGACTCAAACACTAGGTATTTCCATGCTCAATGGAAAATAAAAAATGGTCAGAGTAATATTACTTCCATTTACACAGACACAGGGATCAAACTTGCTGAGCCAATGGCAGTGGAACAGGAATTTTTAAAAGTGTTTCAATCATTAATGGGTGAAGCTGCTACTGAACTTCCTTGTGTGGATACTAGCATAATGAAGGGGGGTCCTTGTCTCACAATAGACCAACAGCTTGAACTGATTAAGACAGTGTCCTTGGAGGAAATTACTGCTGCTATTTCAGAAATGCCTAGGGATAAGGCACCTGGAATTGATGGATTTCCTATAGAATTTTTCACCAAAAACTGGAGTATAGTCAAGCATGATATCTATGCTGCTACCAAGGAGTTTTTTGTAACAAGTAATCTGCCAAGAATGATCAACAATACTGCAATAACATTGGTGCCAAAGGTTAAGAATCCTACTACAGTCAAGGATTTTAGACCAATTGCATGTTGTACTACATTGTACAAGATCATTTCAAAAGTTATCACAAGGAGGATGAAAGGCATTATGGGAGAGTTGATTGGCCCTGCTCAATCTGCATTCATAGAAGGAAGATCCATCATTGATAATATTCTACTAAGCCATGAAATTTTCAAAGGATACTCTAGGAAAGGGATTTCACCTAGATGTGTCCTTAAAGTGGATCTTAGAAAAGCCTATGACACCTTAGAATGGAATTATTTGAAGCAGATCCTCATAGCTTTGGGCTTCCCTGCTAAATTCACAGGCTGGATAATGGCTTGTGTGTCATCTGCTTCTTACTCTCTTGTAATGAATGGGGGTCTTACTAAGCCATTCAATGCTAAGAGGGGTTTAAGGAAGGAGACCCTATGTCTCCTTATCTATTTGTCTTGGCCATGGAGTATTTGAATAGACTGCTGCAGCAACTTCACAACAATGGCAACTTCAATTTCCATCCTAGATGCAGGAAGCTAAACATCTCACATGTGTGCTTTGCAGATGATCTTTTAATGTTCTGTAGGGCTGACTTGGTTTCTATACAGATTCTACATAACACATTCCTCATATTTTCTGCAGCATCTGGGCTTCAAGCAAATGTAAACAAGAGTGCTATCTATATTGCTGGAGTATCAAGGGACACCAGGGAGGAAATTATGCAGGCTCTAGGATTTATTGAAGGGCAGCTTCCATTCAAATATCTTGGAGTTCCTCTTGACTCTAAGAAATTAGCTGTTCATCACTATTTACCTCTCATTGAAAAGATCACAGCCAGGATCACTTGTTGGTCTGCAAAACTACTCTCCTATGCTGGGAGGGTTCAATTGATCAAGGCAGTAGTATTTGGTATGCAATCTTATTGGGCACAAGTGTTTATTATTCCTAAGAAGGTGCTGAAAACTATAGATACTATATGCAGAACATACTTGTGGACAGGGAAAGCAACAGTCTCAAGGAGGGCTCTTGTAGCTTGGGAAAAGGTTTGCCAACCTATCTCAACTGGTGGTCTGAACATAATGAGATTGGATATTTGGAATAAAGCTGCTATAGTGAAGTTACTCTGGGATCTAGCAAGGAAAAAAGATTGCCTATGGGTTAAATGGATACATACTTATTATATCAAGAATAGGAATTTGGAGTTAGTCACTGTTCCATCCAACTCCTCTTGGGTGGTGAAAAAGATTCTTAACTGTCGACCAATGGTGATGGAGAATGCTCAAATGCAAGGAGGACTCTTGGCCAGAATGCAGAATGTGTGCTTGGTTGGGAAATTCCATATCCAGAAGATGTATACTGCATTACTACCTCAACTCCCAAAGGTAACATGGAAGAATATTATGCTTGTTCATTCTGCCCTTCCTAAACACAGGTTTACAATCTGGTTAGCAGCTCACCAAAGGCTACCTACAATAGAGAGGCTTCAACATATGGGAATTCACATTCCAACCTCATGTGTATTTTGCCAACTCTTTGAAGAAGAATTCAATCATCTATTCCTTGAATGTGCTAATACTAACAGAATATGGTGTAGAATTCTAAAGTGGCTGGGGTACATAAGGACCATTAGATGCTGGGAAGATGAGTTGAAATGGATATGTAGTCAAGTCAAGAGTAAAAACTGTCGAAAGGCCATTACTGCCACAGCATTTGTGACCACAGTTGCAATCCTATGGAGAAGTCGAAATGCAATCAGATTTGAAGCCAAGAGATTTGACGAAGATCATTGTTGCAAGGAGATATCAGTTTTAATTCATGCAAAAAATAGGAATAGGTGGAAGAATGAGCTTCAGCTGCTCAATTCTTACCCTTAGATTAGTCTGCTCAATCATTTTAAATGAATAGAAGAAATTAGAGTGAGATAGGGGGCAATACTGTATAGATATGTAGTAGAAGTCCATACTACTACCATTGAACTACATTATATATTTGTTTTTGATATTAATACAAAGTCAGTTAAGCTAAAAAAAAATAAAAAAATAGTGATTTCTAGCCTAACATACTGTACGTATTGCAATTAAGGAAGTTTAAAAAAATAGGTAATTTAAGTGAACTAAACATGCTCTTCTAACTAACATTAGGTTCAGTCAGCAATTACAGTAAAACAGGAAAAAGGACATGCTAAGGAATACTTTAAGAAAAATTGGGGTTTTCAACAACTTGCAAAAGCACGTGCTATTCTCCTTACGCACAAGGAACTTCATTTACCAAATATCATATCCTAAGGGAAGAAGTCCCCCACACAAGGTTAGAGAAACCACTTACCTCGAATTGGCTAAAAGTTAACTAGAAATCACGCCTTTACCACAAGTATCCGACTCCAAATGACTCAAATCTATTCAATTCAATAACATATTATAAATAACATCTCAAATACCCGATTCTATGAATAAATTCAAAGCTAAGACACAAAATTAGGTAAAATAACGAAAATACCCCCCAGGCCAGCATCTCAAAATCAGGTGAAACTTTATTTTCGGAAACCTCATACTCTCATGAGTCTATACATAACAAGAACACAAAAATCGGAGTTCAAATGGCCCCTCAAGTCCTAGATTAAAATTTTAAAATCGTAAGCCTTAGTTCTTCCTTTTTTTGTTAAATTCCATGAATTTCTAGGTTAATTTAACAATAGAATCACGTTTTTGGTTCATAAAAACTTACTTCCAATATTCTCCTTGAATCCCTCTTCAATTACCTTCAAAGAGCTCCCAAAATACTCAACTATGGTGGAAAAATGGCTAAAACTCGCGGATGAAATGTTATAAACTTTCTCCCTAGCTCCTGTAATTTCTTCATTGCGATCGCGGCCAAAGTCTCGCGATCGCGAAAAGCAAAATTCGAAGACTAAAAAATGGACTATGCGAACGCGATGCCCTCCTTGTGAATGCGATTTTTGATTTCTCTAGAACTACGCGAACGTGACCCTATAGGTACGAATATGAAGAACAACATTACTGGACCCCCAATTACTTATACGCGAACGCGAGCTCTACTCTATGAACGCGGAGCACCAGCTGCTCGCCCTCCGTAAACGCGAGCCCTTAGATGCAAACGCGAAGGCCAACCTCGGACCAACCTAATTTCCTTCTATGCGATCGCGAGGGACCTCCCGCGATCGCGAAGACTTAAAAACCTGCAACATCAGAACTGCAAAATTTGCAACTTTCCAACACAATAACTAGCCCGTTAGACCATTCGAAACTCACCCGTGGCCCCTTGAACCTCAACCAAAAGCACCAACACATCCTAAAACCTTATTCAAACTTGTTCCGATCACCAAAGCACCTCAAACAACACCAAATCCACCAATTCACATCGAATTCAAGCCTAAGTTTTCTAAAAACTTCCGAAACACGTTTTTGATCAAAACCCCAACCAAACTACCTCCGAATTACTTAAAATTTAACACACACACACATCCCAAATCACATAACGAAGCTACAATAACTCTCGAATTCCATTCCGACCCTCGGATCAAAATCTCACCTATCAACCGGAAATTAAAAAAATCAAACTTCGGCATTTCAAGCCTAAATTAGCTACGGACCTCCAAAACACATTCCAAGTACGCTCCTAACCCCGAAATCACCTAATGAAGCTAACAGAATCATCATTTTTCATTCCGAGGCCGTCTTCACACTGTTCCGACTATGGATAACTTTTCAATACTTAAGCTATCATTTAGGGACTAAGTGCCCTAAAACTCTCCGAAACTCAAAACTGAACGTCCTGCCATATTAAATTAGCAGAAATAAACTTGGAAAAAACAGTTAATAGGAGATCGTGACGTAAATTCTTCAGACGGTCAGTTGGATCATCACACTCGCAAAAGGCTAGCTGCTCCCTACAAATTAAACTTTGTTGGATGCAACTCTAGTGTCAGATATTTGCATTTCAATTCTGGAATTGGCATCCTTTTGAACCGCAACATGCACAGGACCTTGTGTAATAATCCCAAACACTATTAAAGAATGGAAAAAGGCAATAAAGACAAAAAAATTACTCCACAGTCGAGTGATATTGATGTGACAAATGAACCATCCAAACACTTAAGCAACAACAATGTAAGTTTATTCTGGTTTCTAGTTATATCTTTTACCAGTATGATAAAAGAAATACCCAACAATGGAAGATTGACAAAAGGATTGCAAAGGGGCACAGAACAAAACAAGTTTCTCTAATTAATACAATTGTGTTTGTTAGATTTGTGCAAAGGCTCTCAATTCTTATATGTTAATGTTCTGCAACTACCAGCTAAGAAATTAGATAAGGTAATGACTTTTGAGTTATCAAACCCGACTGAACTAAGTACCAACTGTTAGCTCGGTCGCACAACTCAACTTTTGAAGATAATCTTGGATGAGAGTCCTAAAACCTTGATGATAGTCACGACAACTATGTTCCTCATCACATAGAGGTGGAGAATATTTATCTTTAAATGAATTTTGTATAAATAATGAAATTATTCATGAAGTAACTCCGCCTTATTCAGCTGAGTCAAATAGAGTAGCTGAAAGAAAAAATAAAACATTGAAAGAGATGATAAACTATATGTTAGTTAGTTATAATGCTCTTGATAATTTGTGGGGGTGAAGCTATTCTATCTTCATGTCACTTACAAAATAGAATACCATATAGAAGAACAGAAAAAACTCCTTAAATAGTAGATTCAAAAAGTGATTAAGGTATTTTTGTGGTTACTCATTAAATAGTAGATCCTTTAGAGTATACAACAAAAGCACGATGTGTGTTGAAGAATCTGTGCATATTATATTTGATGAAAATAACTCCTCGGTCGAGAAAGGTATTATTGTAGGTGATGAAGATCAAATTCAATAAAGTTAGGAGACAAGCAAAACACAAAAGTCGACCGATGGATTTGTCGAGTGATAGAGTCAACTAATGAAACCAACAACAATTCACCATAACCATTGAAGGAGTTGACTACTAATATAGTTCGTCTAAACAAATGGAGAAGTGAACCTGAATATCCTCAAAAATTCATTATAGGGGATCCAAATGAAGGAATGAAAATTAGGGGAACTCTTAAGAAGAAAGGAAACATAGCACTGATCTCTCAAATTGAGCCAAAGAAAATAGAGGAAGCTCTTAAAGACTCAAGTTGGATTCAAGCAATGCAGGATGAGTTAGATTAATTCGACAAAAATCAAGTATGGAAACTGATACCCAAACCTGAAAACGTTCCAGTGATAGGAACAAAGTGGGTATTATAAATAAGCTCAAAGAGGATGGAAAAGTCATAAGAAACAAAGCTAGATTAGTTGCTCAAGGATATTCACAATAAGAAGGAGTCGACTATGGCGAAACCTTTACCCCTGTAGCTCGACTGGAATCTATAACCATTATGTTGGAATATACATCTTTTAAAGGATTCAAGTTATTTCAGATGAATGTAAAGCACCTTCTTAAATGGTTTTATTGAAGAGAAAGTATATGTGAAGCAACCTCCTGAGTTTGCAGACTTAGAGTTTCCGTATCATGTGTATAAGCTAACTAAAGCACTGCACGGGCTGGAGCAAGCTCCACGCATTGTACAAAAGATTAAGATCTTTTCTTATTGATCATGGGTTTACTAGAGGTAAAGTAGATACTACTATGTTGATCTTTAGAAGGTAATCCCATTATTCAAATTGATATTATATTTGATAGTATTAATCCTCTTATTCCAAATCTTATGCAAAGTGAGTCCGAAATGAGTATGGCGGGAGAACTGACGTTCTTTCTTGGGCTTTAAATTATACAATATGAAGAAGAAACATTCATATGTCAGACTAAATACACAAAGGAGCTGATCCAAAATTCGGCACGAGCAGTGCTAAAGCTATTGGCACACCAATGAGTCCTTCAACAAGTCTCGACAAAGATGAACAAGGAAAATATGTTGATGAAACTAAGTAACGTAGAATGATTGGCTCTCTTCTTTAATTGCTAGTCAACTAGATGTTATATTCACCGTATGTAAATGTGCCAGGTTTCAGTCAGCTCCTAAGGAGTCTCACCTGGCTGCAGTAAAAAGAATTATTCGATATCTTATTGGAACCATCTCTCATGGATTATGGTATTCTCGTTCTAACACTTTTAAACTAGAAGAATTTCATATGCTGATCTTGCAGGTGATAAGGAAGATAGAAAAAGCATGAGTAGGACATGTCAATTGCTTGGCAAAGCTTTGATATATTGGAATAGTAAAAAAAAACAAGGATCAGTTACACTATCCACAACCGAAGCTGAATATATTGCAATTGGACAATGTTGTGCACAACTACAGTGGATGTCTTATCAACTTGGTGACTATGAACTATTTTTTAAGCCTTTTCAAATCTTAAGTGATAATTCTAGTGCTATATGTCTTTCAAAAAATCATGTGCATCACTCTAGAACAAAACATATAGACATCAAGCATCATTTTAATAGAGATCATGTTATTAAATGAGACATAGAAATATCTTTTGTTGTAACAAATGATCAATTTGCAGATATTTTTACTAAGCCTTTATTAGAGGATAGGTTTTATGCTTTGAGAAAATTACTTGGCATTAGTTGCATTATTAATAATTTATAAGGCCTATGTGTAATTCGGTTACTTTTGTAGGTTTAATAATTATATCTTACTTTTGCATTAATTAATCCTCTGTTTTCCCTCTCTTTTCCTTTTCTTTTACATCAGTGGCATCATTCAGAGATGGAAAGCCAATCATCACGTGTATTCAACTGATGCTTTTTTCTTTTCTGTACTCAACCGTTAGAAGGTTGAGAATCCCTCTTTTTAAGGTGGAGATCTCTTTTCAATCACTCTCATATCAATCATCTATAAAACCATTCTTCAGAGCTCTGCTCAAACCTCTACCCTTGAATGGCGAAACACTCAAAGAACCCATCTTCCTTCACTAGAAAAAGTACCCGCTCCAAAGCAAAAAACCCCCCTTTTATGCCCCCATAAGAAGTAGACCCAGGGTCTGACCATTATAAGGGTTTGCTTCTTTGCTGGGCGATTTGTGTGATCATTCTCAAATCGTAGGAGAAAAAGATGTAGGAAAACGACCTATGGAAGACCCCATATTTCCTCTACTCCAATGAAATCAAAGATAGATTTTTCTGTCTCTCTAAAATCTAACTTGAATTTTTGGGACTCTCCGAATAGGGATCTTTTCATTGCTTTGAAAGACAAGCCCATTGATCATGGAAGGGTAGTCGACCTTGATGACATGGAAGCCCTAAATTATAAAGTAAAATTTATTTTGTTCATCAAGTGTGGTCTATGTTTCTCTGTATTCCTCCGTCTAAGGTCTATGAACCCTAGTAAAGATGTTTTGCGCTAACCTTCACTCTAATAAACCTTATAAGTTGGAATCCTTAGTATTAGGTAAGCACATTGTCCTTGATTATGCCATGTTTGACTCACTCTTTCAGTGTAAATGTTTTTGTTTTTCCATGCTTTTCAAAAATTCCTAGCCCGATGATTTTGAAATCTCCTTTGATCAAGCTAAATAGTGTATTGCTGAGAGTTCCTCCGAATCTCTTCCCAACAAGTTAGACCCCCGTGATGTTAGTTTCAAAACTCGAGTCCTGGCTCATATCATAACAACTACTCTAGTTCCTCGCACTGGTTCTCTTTCCACCTTCACTCAAAGAGACACCTTGTTGGTGTATTGTCTTGTGACCAAACTTAAAATCAAATTATCCTCCTAGTCATTAACTTCATGATTGAGAGTTTTGAAGATCCCACTAGTCTACCCTATGGTATGGCCATCACTCACATCCTGAAAACTCACCAAATTTCCCTGTCTGCTTATCCCTTTATCACGTTTCAAAATCTTACAATTCTAGATCCTTTGAAATATGGGATATGTGAGTGTGAAAGGTTCATGGCTTAAGAAGCACGAAGGTGAAGTAAAGCATGATCCAATATATCCCAAACCAAAACCTTCTGCCTCTCATCCTAGTCCTAGTGATCTTGATCTTGCTGAGATGCTTCGTGCCTTTGACATTCAACTTTTTGAAATTAAATGTCTCCTTATAGCCATTCAATCTACTGTTGATGACATTCATGTTATTTCCAAAGAAACAAGGCCTGATGTGTCCAAGATAAGAGTTGTCGTTCTAAGAGTAAGGGAGACCGTGTCAAGGCTTTCAAGGAGGTTCATGACAGGTTTGATGGAATGAGAATCTCATCCAATGCTAGCTTTGAACAACTAAAGGAGGCCATCTACAATACTCTTACCTACTTTGTGCGTCGTTAGTGTGGTTGCTTAAGGCAATTTTTTCGCTGTGCTGTTTTTGGACTGTTAAAACAGTCATTGAATAATTTCTGTTTTTGTTCTGTTTTAGTTGTTTTTTTGGACTATAACTCTGCTGCATAGTGCTATATCCCTAGCTTTTAGTCTTTGGTTTGCTCTTTCTATTCCATTTTTGTTGATGACAAAAAGGGGGAGAAGGATACATGTAATTTGCACAGGTATACAAAGTACAATATGCAATATATGCATACCAAGCTAGTCGAGCAAAGGATAGGTGTATGTTAGCATCCTCTCTAGCAGGAGTCAGCTGCATAAATTAAGGAAGAGTACCACGGATTATTCAACTGCATATATTGAGGGGGAACTCAGTAGCAGGAGTCAATTGACCATAGACCAGTCAATTGCATACATTGAGGGGGAGTAAAACAAAGAGAAGTCAACTGTTGTTTATACATATATATTATTTTGTCATCATCGAAAATGGAGAGATTGTTAGATCTTATTTTAATGATGCAAATAATATATCAGTGCAGGAACTCATGGATAGCCATTTAAAGATTGAAGGAATCAATTATAGAAGATCAAGGAATCAAGAAGTAACTACGTGATGGAAGCAATCAATCATGAAACTTAAGGAAAGCAATATGAGATTAGCAAAGATAGCGAAATCAATGGACAACTTTGAAATGGAAGGAATCAATAAAAGCAATTTGGGGCTTGAGTAATCAATCAAAGACAACACGAGATCAATCAAGCCTAAACTTAAGGAATTAAACAAGCCGCGCGTATCCAAATTCGGAAGGTGCAAGATCTTGGGAAGCATATATGGAACATTAATTAAGGATCTCTTAATTACAGCCGCTGTTGTATGACCTTATTCTTGGAAAGAATCAATTTCTTTCCAAGAATAAAATCTCTTGGTTAGAAAATTGCTCCATAAACCAAGCCTCTCTCAAAGTATTTAAACATGTATTCGTACCCTAGAACAATATACTTTGATCAAACCAAAAACCCACTCTTAATTCTACTACAAATAAACATTGTAGCTCTACTAGATCTGTTGTATAACAAGTTAGAGAAGAAAGAGAGAACAACACTAGTGAGACATTGTATCAAACGAAACGAGTGAAATAGCAACTAAGCGCTTGGTGTAGATCAGACCATTCTCTGTACTCTTGAAGAAACTCATTCACTAAAAAAGAACTCCTTAACAACCTGGGGAGGGGGGAGGGGGGGGGGGGGGATAGGATTGACATTGAATCTAAACCAGTATAAAAACTCCGGTGTCTTTAATTTCTGCATCTTAAATTCTATCGTTACGGGTATCAAGTTCTTATATCCAGTCGACTAATTGTAAAACTAGTCAACTTCTAGATATTAGGTTGAAAAATAAACAATTCACCCCTCTCCCTCTTGTACTTTCACATATGCCCATTTTTGTTAACTACTGATGCTCTAGGCTCTGATTGCACCTTATGGAAGGAAATAGATAATTATTGCGAAGCGTAGTAATAACCGGTTTATAATGTTGGCTTAGATTTTTTTAATATGTATCGCGTTCAAGAAAAATTTGAGCTAGCAGGGAGTGAAAGTACAGTGGTTGAATCTAAAATTTCTTCAAATGACGTTGTTGGTAAGGTGCTAGATAAAGAGCATCCTGGAAGGGTGAGATGTTTGGGATTAGCAGCTACTCCAAGCAATACTTTCAAAGAGACAAATATTCGTCTTGTAATATTAGAGTTTTGAGTAATATTGTTGGATGTTCTTCTTCTGGATGTCAAGAGAAGTACAATAAATTGATGAATACTGTTAAAACATATATGACGAAGGAAGGGTCAATACCGGAACAATTTATTGGGACCTTTGCTTCTCCTCCTGCAATAATAAATGCTTAATTATTTTATTTTTGGTGTATTATGAAATTTTATTTTTCATTTGTGAAGTGTTGAGAGTCACTTTGATAACTGGTGCGACTAGGGACTCCATAATCACTATGAAAAATTAACAATTTATCTATCATTTTTCATCTAACCAGCTGGAAATCCATAATGAATATGTAAGCGGATTGCTGCATAGAATCCTTTTCAATTTAATCATGTACTCTTTCTTTCACGTTTCAAATTTGAGTAGAAATGAAAAGAATATTACAATGTGGAAATGTAAATGTAACTTGAATTTTCCTCTAAGGGACCAAATTTGACTTGTGTGTTTAGGCTTTCAAGCAAGAAGCATACTACAATGAATACTACTCTAAACATGTCATACACTTGTAGAAAAAACTTGCATAGAATCTCAATGAATAGTAGTTATATGACAGAATCCTAAAATAGAATTTCACAGTATGATCCATGATAGAATTCTTATAAGTAATGTCTTTGGCACAAAAAGACTCAATGGAACTTCAAGTAATATTTCTAAGTGGCAAAGTGCATTTTATTTCTCATTGAGATAATTTTATTTTATATAAATGACTTGTTTCCTGATACTACTCTTAATAATTATATTTTTTTTTACTTTTTGCTACAGCCAAGTGATGCATCTAGTGGACCCGTTTCAGCGACGGATGCAAGAAGATCTTCTGGCGCTAGTAATTTGAGTGACAACCATTGAGATTCATTTTGATTGAAGTAGATGTATTAGGACAATGGAATACTAACTAATAAAGATGGTTAACTATGTTTTAATTTAGCTTGATGATATATGATATTACTATGTAATAGTATTTTTCACGGTTAATGAAATATTGATATTTTTAATTTTAATGTTTTGGTTCAACCATAAATATTTCAATTGATATTTGGGGGAAAGTATGGAAAATTAATTCTATAATAAATTTAAAAATAGATGAGGATAAAACCCCCCAAAAGAAATTTAACAGACCCTGATGGTGTACACATAAGAAATTGTGGGGTTTTACAACCCCCTACACTCAAAAAATTAATTTTTAAAATTAAAAACCTATTTTCGTGCATAAAATTGTGGAGGTTAGAAACCTTCGCTATTTACTGTCACGACGGTTCGTGTAACCCCCCCCCCCCCCCCCATTTGTCTGCACAAATTAATATCGATGATGCTTATTGCGGGGGCCTGCTCAACCGCCATGACAACAAATATCTGAGGTTCCTAACCTCCATAAACTACAACTTTAACCTCCACAATTTACACATTTCTTTGTAGTGTCAGGAAAACGAAGGAATATGCGATTCATCATGGTTGGACAAAAAAAATCAGATTCTTCGGAAGCCAAAAATGTGGTTGATTTGCTTATGAGAATACCAACAGTTACATAGGAACCTATCGACAACCGACCCGTCATTTTGAGCATTTGTATTTATGTAAGTGGTTTGAGGTCATTAGTAGCTTCATATTATGTATTATGACTTGCATCGGTTTTCAGCGGTTCAGGATTGGTTTGGAAGATTGATTCTCAACTAGAAAACTTTAAGTTAGAAGAGTTGACAAAGTTTGACTTTTGTGTACCTGAATTGGATCGATGTTTTGATGGTTTTGTAAGTTCGGATGATGATTTTGGACTTGAGAAAATACTCTAATTTACATTCGGATATTTCTAGTTGATTTTGGCTCTAATTGTCGAACTTGAGATGAAGCTACAATGAATATGCATGCTCTCGTTTGCCTCTATGTTCTCATAGGAGCAATTTTACCCATTTGGTTCATAACACAAATTAGTAACATATCTAAATTTGGAGTTGAGGTTATTTTTTACCCTAGGACTATATTATATAAGATGCATTGAGGTGACACATATGCTAAGTGACGAGCGTGTGGGCGTATACCGAAAAAAATCATGATTCTAGTTTACATCAATATTCTCGCTACATGTTTGATTATATTGAGTTGTGATCATGGTAGAAATAAAATTTACGCTATCTACTTATTCGGTAAAGACCTAATGAGGCTATTTATGTTGTATTGAGTTATCTGCTCTAACTGTAATTATATGCTCTGTCATGATTCTTCATTTGCATATCATATCTCAATCTTTGTTTATCATTCATTGTTACATCACATGTTATCATTATTTGAGCTAAGTGGTACGAGATTTATTAGCCCTTATGACTTGAGAGATTGATGATTGATGTGGGATTGAGAGCCGTGTGAGAGTTATTAAGGAATCAGGCTGCATATCAGAGTAGGTCTTATCGGCTTATCTATTATTATAAGATCAAGCTGCACGCTGCAATATGCCATATTAGATTTGTATTAGTGCTTGGGTAGGATCCCCCCTCCGCAGTATGACATACAAGTAGTGAGCGCACGTACCCGTACAATGCTGAGTGATTGTGTGATGAGTGAGTGTTTAAGACATGCATATTGAGTACTCTGAGAGTGTGAATATCTGGAAATATTATCGTTGAATCATTCATTTGACATGCATACTTAGCATGTAGGAATAAAGATATGTTTTTCCTCTTGCTATGTAATATTGTGACGTTCATTATTTGACATGTACGTTGACATGTAGGCATTGAGATATATGCTCGCCTCATGCTAGACGGTATATTATAAATGACGACTTGACATGCATATTGACATGTAGGCATAGATATGTACTTTCCTCATGCTATCTTATAATGAAATATCTTCTATGTTGTTGAAAGTTTAGGAAAAATCACACTTTTCTGATATACTCATATTTTGGTAATTTTTTTGGTGAAAGATTTGGGTTTTTCTGTTATACCTGAAAAGCATGACTATTCTTCTGGAACGAGCTGAACATGAGATCTTTTGAGTCAGTACTAGTACTGCTTTGTTATGTTGTTACGAATTATTTTTGGCAATTGGTACTGGACACTAACCATGTTTCCGAGCTTGTCGTTTGGTTGTTACTTATTGAGTACATGGAGTCGGTTGTACTCATACTATACTTCTGCACGTTGCGTGCAGATTTTGATAGTTGTCTCTTATTCTTGGTAGGTTTAGATTTATAAATCTTTTTATGTGGATCTCGAACAAATGATGTATTTATTTCATACCAGTAGCTTTATAAACTCTAAGTCTTAGAAGCTCATGATTTGTACTATCAATCCTTGAGATTTTTGTATAAAAGTTCAGTTATTTCATCATTTATTTTCTCAATAAATCTCATTTGAATTAAATTGTCGTTAATTGGCTTACCTAGTTAGTTGAATTAGGTATTATCATGGCTAGTGAATTTTGAGTCATGACAAGCGTAAACATCACAATCATGGAACACATGGAAAGGATCATGGTCTGTAGCGCCAACACTTCTTTATAATTGAACACATGGAAAATATATTAATAAAGGATTGATCCATTGCAATAAGTTTGATAAACTTTTCATGCAATCATGGATCTTTAACTTCTATATATAACTAATAACTATTCTTTTGGACTTACCCTTACGGCATATCAAATGTTATGGTAGCTTCGTTTCTCATGAAGCTTTTGTTTTGTTCCATTTTAGATGTTATAAATATGCATTGAGATCTCTTGCAACTCCTGTTTTCTCATACTTGTTAAGATGAATAGATAAGGCCACATTCTTTATGATAATTAGCTGGTGTTACCTCTCAATCTTGACTGTGTTTAACCTATTTTGATGACACAAACTACTCTGTTGTTTAAGCATCATCAATTGGAAAAGTTACAACGGAAGGGAAAAAAACTAAAACTAGAATGGCAATACCCTCTATTCAAGCTAGATAGCAAGAGAAGGGCTAGCTCTTTTTCAAAGCTGTGATCTCTTTTTCCTTCATCTTCTAGTTTTCGATACTCTTCCACTATTTCCTCTGACATAATCACACTCCTACAAATTGGACAAGTTGCTTTTCTATCCTTTTGCATTAATAGCCATTTCTCCAAGCAGTTTTCATGGAATATATGCTTGCAATTTTCCAGCTTTCTCCCCTTGTCTCCATTCTCAAATTCTGATAAACATATTGCACAATCTTGACCAAACAACCCCACAACCTTCTTTCTTCTAAACACAAATTTACAGCTCTTCGAGTTTAAAACTTCCCAATACTTGTAATTCGCGATCGCATATCTACACGAATTCAAGAAAACAATAGAAGCCAGTATCATGAACCTTACCACTTGAAGAAGCCATGAATAGAACAAATTTGGATACACTTTATAGAAAAGAAAAAGACATCTACTAAGAGCTGCCATTTCTTTTTTAATTACAAGCAGGAGAGATTATGTATATTTTCCTGTGTTTATAATAACCCTTTCGTGAGTATGTAGTGGTTGATTTGTTCATCTAACCTGCTGACCATATTGATCAATCCAAACTAAACATTGCGTGTAAAAGCATAAAAAATATGAAGCAGAGTTTTATAAAACATTTCCAGGTTGAGTATTTTATAGAATATGAGGCAACCACTACATATTAAGTGCAAAGCGTATTATAATACAAGTCCTAAAGATTATCAAATCAAATGTTACATTGTTGCTTACATCAATAGATAAGTGTATCTACATGGATATACAGTAGTAACATAAGGTGAAATAAGTAGGGAAGTGACACCAAAAAATAACAATAGTACTACTGCTTCAATATTATTTGTAAGAAGATACACGGATTTACTTGAGTCATGCCGAGCACTGTTCTAAGAAACTATTTCAGCAATATGAAATGTTTTCTCGGGATTTAACAAGTCCATCTCTAATTTATTCAGAAGATATACGAATCAACAAAATATTAATAATAAATCTAGCAAATTTGGAATGAGAAAATAAACACACGTTATAAAAAAAATTGAAATACACAAAAGGCTATGCATAATTGAAAAAAAAAAACTTGTAGTGATGATTAGCAATCATAAGAGAACAAAGTATTTGTTTTAGTATTTTCGGATGGCATAGAAAATGAGTATTTATAGTTGTAAAATTGTAAGAAGATGACAAGTATTCATCTACTTGTCAAAAACATAGAGACAAGTGTTATGTCTCATCTACTACTTGTTTATGTATTTGCCATTTAGCCATATATCTTCATGCAAAAGTCCACACAGTAGATATTCATGATTACTTGTAAAATTAAAAGAATACATGAGAATTTAAATTTTTTAAAATATTCCCACAATCCCCACATATTTTCAAAATTATAAGAGAAGGATAAAGGAATGGAAGAAAAGACTGCTGGATTTGCGTTGTTCAAATGTAATATGTTTGGTATCTTCTGAACTATAAACCAAACTTAGACTAATAAAATTTAACTGATAGAATTACTGGTGAAATATAATATTTCTATGAACCTATAATTCTTATTGTAAGTAAGAGATTTATCAATCATATTTTGAACCCCGATAATTTTATTGTTCAATGCGGTTTTGCGTCCAATAGGTCATGTGTGTGCCTAGTTATTCATGAGAGCTCTAAAGACTGGGCCAAAATCGCATAGGAGCGGCCCACCCCACTATTATATAGGTAAACTCATCAAGTGTATACTGCTTTTAAATACACCATCCATAAGGACTATGAATTTCAGTAAGAGTTATAACACATCCTCTCAATTAGTATATGACGACCCGGCCGGTCGTCTTTGGAGTTCATGCCCCGTTCCCCTATTATCTGCTTCCCCTAAGTTCATTTCTGCTATTTTGGTTTGCCGAGATGTTCAGTAAGAGAATTCAGAGTGTTTGGGGACGCTTAGTCCCTAAATGAGATCTTAAGTGTTAGGAAATGGCCCGCAATCAAAACAGTATCAAGACGACCTCAGACTGGAAAACTGATAGTTCCGTTAACTTCGTTAGGTGATTTTGGGGCTGCGAGCGTGTTCAGAATGTATTTTGGATGTCCGTAGCTCATTTAGGCTATAAATGCCAAAAGTTAGAATTTTGAAGTTTCCGGTCTGATAGTGAATTTTTGATCCGAGGGTCGGAATGAGATTCTAGAAGTTTCTGTAGCAACATCATGTCATTTGGGACGTGCATGCAAAATTTCAGGTCAATCAGACGTGTTTTGGTTAAGTTTTGAATCGAAAGCGAGTTTCGTTTAGTTTAGAAGTTTTAAAGTCCAAATCATTGATTAATTTGAGTTTCCGGCATTGTATTAGGTGGTTTAAGGATTTGTACAAGTTTGATCGATATTATAGGAGATGTTTGTAGGATTGCTCGAGGTCGCGAGGTCCTCGGGTGTGTTTCTGATGCTCAACGGAGCAGTTAGAGTTTTAAATTTGCAGCAGAAATTGCAGCCATTGATTTCCTCTATGGGTTCGCGACCAGGGCATCGCGTTCGCTTAGCTTCACCCTCTCCCTTCATCGTGTTTGCGTGCATATCGCCGCATTTGCGAAGCTCAGGCAACCCCTCTTCCACGTTCGCGTCCCCAGCACTCGCGTTCATGATGTTCAAGTCTTGGACCCCCCTTCTGTTCTTCTACGCATTCGCGTGTTCGTGGCCGCGTTCGCGTACCTTTCAGGCCCAAAACTTTGCGTTCGCATTCATTCCTTCCTGATCGAGAAGGGTAGTATCTGGTCACTTTCATTTTCCTCTACGCGAATGTGATGGACCCTACGCGTTTGAGATGCATTGATACCTGACCAGTACTTATATTTCAAAAACGAGGGTTTCTTCCATTTTTACAAAAACTCAAGCTAGGGAGCTCGGTTTTAGGAGATTTTTCGAGGGTTTTCAGAGGCAACAATTGGGTAATGATTCCTTCCTCCCTTATGATTATTACCCACTGATCTAATCTCAAATTCAAGTTTTAATTTCGGATTTTGAATGAAAATTGGGGAAAAGTTCTTAGACCTAACTTTGATGATTTGTATGAGCATTTGACCTCCGATTTGGGAGATTGTTATATGGTTATACTCATAAGAGTACGAGGTTTCTGAAAATATAAAAAATTATTCGATTTCAAGATGTTGGCGTGAGGGGCATTTTGGTTATTTCACCTATTTTCGCGCTTTAGATTTTATTTTAATAGTGTAATTAGTTAGTTGCAATGTTATTTATAATATGAAATTGGTTTGAATAGATTTGGGCCACTCGGAGTCGGATACTCATGGCAAGGGCATTGTTTCTTAGCGGTTTTGTATCAATTCGAGGTAACTGGCTTGTCTAACTTCGTGTAGCGGACCTCTCCCCTTAAGATATATTAATTGTTGTTTAAAGGCCTTGTGCGCGAGGTGAAGGGCGTGTACTTGTACTAATTGTTGATAATTAACCTTACTTGACTCATTTGTACTGTGTTTCCTCGTGTATTTAACTGCTAAAAATGTGATTTCACTAACTTAGCTTAGGAAAAACATGTTTAGTAATTTATTTGCTCTATCTGACTAATTGCAAATATATGCCCTCTTTGTGAGCATACTAGGCCTAGACCTTTACATTGTTTCTATATTTGGTTTCTTTCTGTTAAATATTGACTTGTTGTGAAGTGTTTACGTTTGGGACTACGGGTTCAATTCCTGGAAGATCCCCCGGCTATTGGTATGTAAGACTACAGGTTCAATTCCCGGGAGGTCCATTGATTGTGGCATGATGGACTACGGGTTCAATTCCCGGGAAATCCTCTGACATTAACATAAAAGACTGCGGGTTCAATTCCCGGAGATCCTCTGTTATTTGTATAAAGGACTGCGGTTCAATTCTCGGAGATCCTCTATTATTGGAATAAGGATTGTGGGTTCAATTCCCGAAGATCCTCTGATATTGGTATGAAGGACTGCGGCTTCAATTCCCGGAGTTCCTCGCATATTGATAAGGTGGACTGCATGTTCGATTCCCGGAGCTCCATGTAGAGATCCTGACTGTTGAGTGATTTTCTTTGTGTTTGTAGTTTGTACTTGTAGCCGATTTGTTTTTAATTACTGTCTTCTTAGATATTCGAATTTATTTCATTATCTACTGTTTATTTATTTTTACATTATTTCTTATGTTCTTCTCAGTAGGGCCTCAACCTTCCTCATCACAACTCCATCGAGGTTAGGCTTGGCACTTACTCAGTACCGCTATGGTGTACTCATGCTACTCTTCTGCACACTTTTGTTGTGCAGATATAGGTTCTCTTGATCGGGCGCGTCATCAATGATTAGGAGCTATACTCGAAGGTCTGAGGTATGCATCTGCCGCGTCCGCAGAGTCGAAGAGTCTCCCTCCATTCTACCTTTAGTTAGTAGTTTTATCCATGTATTCTCTCGTTGTACACACTTCTGGATGTTAGAGCCATGTGTTATACTTTACTCTTAGCCTGTGTTGCCTATGGGTTATCTGGTCTTGGAGGTTTTTACGTTATTCGAGTTGACATGTATGTTCCAGGCGGCACTCTATATATTATCTTATTCTATTCATGTTTTATTTATCGTTTCCGCAAAGATTTGTTGAATTTCCGCAGTGTGTCAGGCTTACCTAGTCGCAAAGACTGGGTGCCGTCATGACAGGTTCACGATTGGTGAACTAGGGTCGTGACAAGTTGGTATGAAAGCTTTAGGTACATAGGAGTCACGGGACACAGGCCGGTTATTTAGAGTCTCGCTGATCGGTAGTGAGACGTCTGTACTTATCTACGGGAGGCTATGTAACTGTTTAGGAAAATCCTCACTTCATTTTAATTCTTGTCATGCTATGTTTTTGACCTTGATTCTAAACTACTATTTCCTATGCTCTCACAGATGGTGAGGACACGCACGACCCGAGACGACCAGAAACCTGCACCCCTCCTGGATCAGCTAGGGGCAGGGTCGGGTAGGGGTCGTGGACGTGCGTGGGTTGCAGCTGGAGCACCGCGCGAGTAGCCACCGAGGTGCCACCAGCAGACCCGGTCAGGACTCAGGCACTAGAGACGCCCACAGCCTGCTGTTCAGGAGGCATTGGCGCAGTTTATGAGTATGTATACCACGCCGTCGCAGGCAGTGTTGCTTCCACTTTCTGCAGCTATGTCCTAGGCCTGGGGAGGAGCCCAGACTCCCGCAGCCCGCACCCCAGAGCCGAGGGTGCATATGGGACCGATTCCAGATATTATTCCTGCCCAACCTGCAGTACCAGTTCAGACTGAGGATGGGGCGCCTGCTTCGGAGGATGAGCAGCGTAGACTGGAGCGGTTCAAGAAGTATGATCCTCCTATTTTCAGTGGACTAGCTATAGATGATGCCTTGGGGTTTTTCGGAGGTTTTTCACCGCATTTCTCGTACCATGGGTATTACTTCTTCGAGTGGGGTTTCCTTTGCATCTTTTCATCTTCGGGGAGCCGCCTATGACTGGTGGCGCACTTTTGAGCTAGACAGTCCGGACGAGGCTTCCTCCCTGACTTGGACCCAGTTTTTAGATATGTTTCAGATGGAGTTTGTTCCACAGAGCCTCCGAGATGCATGGCGCGGCGGTGATTGAGAACTTGCGCCAGGGCCCTATGACTCTATCTGAGTATGCCATCCGTTACACTAGGTTGTCCAGGCATGCGCCTTCTTTGGTGGCTACTGTTCGTGAGAGGGTTCGCAGGTTTATTGAGGGCCTTATTCCTTCCATCAGGTCTGGCATGGCGCGAGAGTTTGAGATGGATATAGCGTATCAACAGGTGGTGAGTATAGCCAGGAGGATAAAGGGTATGCATGCCAGAGAGCGAGAGGAGAGAGAGGCCAAGAGGTCTCGAGAGTCTAGTCATTTTTCTGGTACTTGTACTTCAGGAGCAGGACGTCATGGTAGGGGCTATATGGGTCGCCTAGTTCACTCAGCTCTTCCTTCATCCATCAATACTCCAGCTCCTCCCAGATCTCGACCCGTTCACTCAGCTCTTCCTTCACCCATCAGTACTCCAGCTCCTCCCAGATCTCAGGAGCCTTACTATGCACCCCCGGTTTCTAGTGTGCCTCTTGCGTAGGGCACCTCCAGAGGTCAGTCCAGAAGGGGTGGATCCAGTCAGTGACAGCCGCTGTGCCATCCTAGAGCTTGGTATGACTGTGGGGATACTCGACACTTGGTTAGAGAGCGCCCCGAACGTGGTAGGGGTGTGCCTTCTCATACTCCACATCCCCAGCATGCTCTAAAGGGTCAACATGCCATTGTTCCAGCTCCAGCTACCACCCCACCTACCCAGCCAGCAAGAGGCGGGGATCGGGGAGATAGAGGTCGCCCTCGAGGTAGGGGCCGAGCCAGAATTTATGCCTTTCCCGATCGTGCTGAGGTTGTCGCCTCTGATTCTGTAATCACATGTATTATTTTGGTTAGTCACAGAGGGCATCAATTCTATTCGATCCATGCTCTACTTATTCTTATGTGTCATCTTATTTTGCTCCGCATTTGGGTATAGACCGAGAGGCCTTGAGCTCTCCTGTTTATGTTTCCACTTCCGTGGCAGATTCTCTTATTGTGGACCGTGTGTATCAGTCGTTTTTGGTTACTATTCGTGGTTTTGAGACCATGGCAGATCTCTTGATACTTGATATGGTCGATTTTAATATTATCTTGGGCATGGAATGGTTGTTGCCCCATTATGATATTCTTGATTGTCACGATAAGACCATGACGATGGCTATGCCAGGTATTCCTTGTATTGAGTGGAGTGGTACTTTTGATCACACTCCCAGTAGAGTTATATGTTTTCTTAAAGCTCCACGTATGGTTGAGAAAGGGTGTGCTGCGTATTTAGCCTATGTGAGAGATGTCAGTGCTGATACCCCTTTTGTTGACTCTGTCCCAGTAGTACGGGATTTCCCCGATGTGTTCCCAGCTGATCTTCCGGGCATGCCTCCCGATCTGGACATTGCTTTTGGTATTGATTTGTTGCTGGGCACTCAGCCCATATATATTCCTCCTTAATGCATGGCTCCTCCTAAATTGAAGGAGTTGAAGGATCAATTACAGGAATTTCTTGATAAGGGTTTCATTCGACCTAGTGTTTCACCATGGGGTGCTCTGATATTGTTTGTGAAGAAAAAGGATTGTTCTTTGCGCATGTGTATCGATTATCGTCAGTTGAACAAAGTCACAATGAAGAACATATATCCTTTATCTCGTATTGATGATCTATTTGACCAGCTTCAGTGTGCACAAGTATTTTCTAAGATTGATTTGCGCTCATGTTATCACCAGCTAAAGATTTGGCAGCTGGATATCCCGAATACTACTTTCCGGACTCGGTATGGTCATTACGAGTTCCTTGTCATAGCATTTGGGCTGACCAACGCTCCAACATATTTTATGCATTTGATGCATAGTGTATTCAGGCCCTATCTCGACTCATTTGTCATTTTTTTTATAAATGATATTCTTGTATTCTCCTGGAGTCGAGAAGATCATGAGTAGCACCTGAGGATAGTGCTTTAGACCCTGAGAGAAAAGCAATTATATGCGAAGTTTTCAAAATGTGTGTTTTGGTTGAGTTCTGTGGCATTTATAGGTCACGTGGTATCGAGTGAGGGCATTCGGGTAGATCCGAAGAAGGTGGAGGCCGTGCAGAGTTGGCCTAGGCCCTCCTCAACTACAGACATCCGCATTTTCCTTGGCTTGGCGGTGTATTACTGTTGTTTGGTGGAGGGTTCTCGTCGTTTGCAGCCCCTATGACTAGATTAACCCATAAGGGTGCGGTGCTCCTTTTCAATGGTCGGACGAGTGTGATGCGAGCTTTCAAAAGCTCAAGACGGCTTTGACTTCAGCCCCTATTCTGATTTTGCCTACTGGTTTGGGGTCTTATACAGTATATTGTGATGCCTCACGATTTGGGCTTGGAGAGGTACTAATGTAGGACGGTAGGATGATTGCCTATGCGTCCAGACAGTTGAAGGAGCATAAAAAGAACTATCCTGTCCGTGACCTTGTGTTAGCTGCTATTATTCATACCTTAAAGATCCGGCGTCATTATTTGTATGGTGTGCCTTGTTAGATTTATACGGATCATCGGAGTTTGTAGCATTTGTTCAAGCAGAAAGATCTGAACTTTCGCTAGCGGAGATGGTTAGACCTACTGAACGATTATGATATTACTATTCTTTATCACCCGGTCAAGGCCAATGTGGTGGCCGATGGCTTGAGTCGCCGAGCGGAGAGTTTGGGGAGTTTGGCATATTTACCAGTTAGAGAGGCCTGTGGCGATGGATGTCCAGGCCTTAGACAGTCAGTTCGTGAGGTTGGACCTTTCGGAGCCCAGTCGGGTTCTAGCCTATGTGGTTTCTCGGTCTTCATTGTTTAATCGAATCAGGGAGCGAAAGTATGATGATCCTTACTTGCTTGTCCTCGGGGCACGATTCAGCATGGTGATGCTAGGGATGTGACTATTGGAGATGATGGGGTATTGATGATGCAGGGTCATATTTGTATGCCCGATGTTGATGATATTCGGGAGTTTATATTGACCGAGGCCCATAGCTCGTGGTATTCTATCCATCCGGGTGCCGCGAAGATGTATCAGGATCTGAGGCAGTATTATTGGTGGAGGCAGATGAAGAAGGACATAGTAGAATTTGTAATTAGATGTCTCAACTGTCAGCAGGTGAAGGCTGAGCATCAGAGACCGGGAGGACCTTTCCAGCAGATGGAGATTCCGTAGTGGAAATGGGAGAATATCACTAGGGATTTTATGACTGGTCTCCCTCTGACGACGAGGAAGTTTGATTCTATTTGGGTTGTGGTGGAACGGCGGACCAAGTCTGCTCATTTCATTCAGTGTGCACTTTTTACTCAGCGGAGCAGTTAGCAGGGATTTATATTAGGGTGATTGTCCGTCTGCATGGCATTCCATTTTCTATCATCTCAGATAGGGGTTCACTGTTTACATCACGGTTCTGGAGAGCCGTCTAGCATGAGTTGGGTACCGCGGTGACCATGCGTACAACCTTTCACCCTCAGATAGACGGACGGACGGACAGTCCGAGTGCACCATTCAGATTCTTGAGTATATGCTCTGCGCGTGCGCGATTGAGTTTTACAGGGTCTTGGGATTAGTTCTTGCCATTGGCTGAGTTTGCATACAAAAATAGTTATCAGTCCAGTATTCAGATGGCGCCATATGAGACATTATATGGTAGGAGATGCAGATCCCAGGTGGGTTGGTTCGAGCCGGGCGAGGCCAGGTTATTGGGCACTGATTTGGTTAAGGGTGCGGTTGAGAAGGTTAAGGTGATTCAGGATAGACTCTGTGTGGCCCAGTCCAGACAGAAGAGTTATGTGGATCGGAAGGTTCGTGATGTTTCATTTGTGGTTGATGAGCGGGTTTTGCTTCGGGTCTCTCCTATGAAAGGCATCATGAGGTTTGGAAAAAAAGGAAAGTTGAGCCCGAGGTACTGGTCCACTTGAGATTTTGAGGCAGGTTGGGAAGGTTGCTTATGAGCTTGCTTTACCTCCCAGTTTGGCCAGGGTTCATCCCGTATTTCATGTTTCGATGCTTCAGAGGTATCATGGTGACCCTTCTCACGTGTTGGAGTTCACTTCAGTCCAGTTGGACAATGACTTGTCCTATGTTGAGGAGCCAGTGGCAATATTGGATAGACATGTTCGAAAGCTCAGGTCAAAGGATATAGCTTTAGTAAAGGTGCAGTGGCGAGGTCAACCAACCAAGTAGGCGACTTGGGAGACCGAGCTGGATATGCGCAGCCGATACCCACATCTTTTTTCTACTTCAGGTATGTTCTCTATGCTTGTTTGAGGATGAACGAAGGTTTAATTGTAGGAGGATGTGAAGACCCAGCCAGTCGTCTTTGGAGTTCATGCCCTGTTCCCCCATTATCTGCTTCCCCTAAGTTCATTTCTGCTATTTTGGTTTGTCGGGATGTTCGGTAATAGAATTCAGAGTGTTTTGGGACACTTAGTCCCTAAATGAGAGCTTAAGTGTTGGGAAATGGTCCGTAATCAGAACAGTTTCAAGAGGACCTCATAATGGAAAATCGATGGTTACGTTAACTCCGTTAGGTGATTTTGGGGTTGCGAGCATGTTCGAATGCTATTTTGGATGTCCGTAGCTCATTTAGGCTATAAATGCCGAAAGTTAGAGTTTTGAACTTTCCGGTCTGATAGTGAATTTTTGATCCGAGGGTCGGAATGAGATTCCAGAAGATGTTGTAGAACCGTCGTGTCATTTGGTACGTGCGTGTAAAATTTTAGGTCAATCAAACGTATTTTGGTTAGGTTTTTAATCGAAAGCAAGTTTGAATGATGTTATGGGAGATGTCTGTAGCTTTTGTCGAGGTCCCGGGGTCCTCGGGTGTGTTTCGTATGCTCAACGGAGCAATTAGAGTTTCAAATTTGCAGCGGAAGTTGCAGTCAGGGATTTCCTCTACTCGTTCGCAAACAGGGCAACACGTTCACGTAGCTTCACCCTCCCCCTTCATCACGTTCGCGTGCATATCCTCGCGTTTGCGAAGCTCAATCAACCCCTCTTCCGTGTTCGCGTCCCCAGCACCCGCGTTCGCGATGTTCAAGTCTTGGACCCTAATTCTGTTCTTCTACGCATTCGCGTGTTCGTGGTCGCGTTCGCGTACTTTCAGGCCCAAAACTTTGCGTTCTCATTCATTCCTTCGCGATCGAGAAGGGTAGTATCTAGTCACTTTCATTTTCCTCTACGCGAACGCGATGGACCCCAGGCGTTCGCGATGCATTGATACTTGACCTGTACTTACATTTCAAAAATGAGGTTTTCTTCCATTTCTACAAAAACTCAAGCTAGGGAGCTCGATTTTAGGAGATTTTTTGAAGGTTTTTCAGAGACAATGATTGGGTAACGATTCCTTGCTCCCATATGATTATTACCTACTAAACTAATCTCAAATTCAAACTTTAATTTCGGATTTTGAATGATATTTGGGGCAAAGTTCTTAGACCTAACTTTGATGATTTGAAGGGGCATTTGACCTCCGATTTGGGAGATTTGTATATGGTTAGACTCATGAGAGTACGAGATTTCTGAAAATGTAAAAAATTATTCGATTTCGAGATGTTGGCCTGAGAGGAATTTTGGTTATTTCACCTATTTTTATGCCTTAGCTTTAATTTTAAAAGTGTAAATTAGTCACTTGCGATGTTATTTATAATATGCAATTGGTTTGAATAGATTTGGGCCACTCGGAGTTGGATATTCGTGGCAAGGGCATTGTTTCTTAGCGGTTTTGTATCAATTCGAGGTAAGTGGCTTGTCTAACCTTGTGTGGGGGACCTCTCCCCTTAAGATATATTAATTGTTGTTTAAAGGCCTTGTGCGCGAGGTGACAGGTGTGTACTTGTGCTAGTTGTAGAAAATCCACCTTACTTGACTTATTTGTACTATGTTTCCTCGTGCATTTAACTGTTAAAAATGTGATTTCACTTACTTAGCTTACGAAAATTATGTTAGTAATTTATTTGCTCTATCTGACTAATTGCAAATACCTGCCCTCTTTGTGAGCATGCTAGGCCTAGACCTTTACATTGTTACTATATTTGGTTTCTTTCTGTTAAATATTGACTTGTTTTGAAGTGTTTACGTTTTGGACTACGGGTTCAATTTCCGGAAGATCCCCCTGTTATTGGTATGTTGGACTACGCGTTCAATTCCCAGGAGATCCTCTTATTTTGGCATGACGGACTACGGGTTCAATTCCCGGTAGATCCTCTGACATTGATAAAAAAGACTGCGGGTTCAATTCCCGGAGATCCTCTGTTATTGGTATAAAGGACTGTAGGTTCAATTCCCGGAGATCCTCTATTATTGGAATAAGGATTGCGGGTTCAATTCCCAGAGATCCTCTAATATTGGTATGAAGGACTGCGGGTTCAATTCCTGGAGATCCTCGGATATTGATAAGGTGGACTACGGGTTCGATTCCCGAAGCTCCATGTAGAGATCCTGACTGTTGAGTGATTTGCTTTGTGTTTGTAGTTTGTCCTTGTAGCCGCTCTATTTTTAATTATTGTCTTGTTAGATATTCGAATTTATTTCATTATCTAGTGTTTATTTATTTTTACATTATTTCTTGTGTTCTTCTCAGTAGGGCCTCGACCTTCCTCATCACAACTCCATCGAGGTTAGGTTTGTCACTTACTGAGTACCGCTGTGGTGTACTCATGCTACTCTTCTGCACACTTTTGTTGTGCAGATCCAGGTACTCTTGATCGCGTGCGTCATCAGTGATTAGGAGCTATACTCGAAGATCTGAGGTATGCATCTGCCGCGTCCGCAGAGCTGAAGAGTCTCCCTCTATTCTACCTTTATTTAGTAGTTTTATCTATGTATTCTCTCGTTGTAGACACTTCTGGATGTTAGAGCCATGTGTTTTACTTTACTCTTAGCCTGTGTTGCCCGTGGATTTTCGGGTCTTGGAGGTTTTTACGTTATTTGAGTTGACATGTATGTGCCAGGCGGCACTCTATATATTATCTTATGCTATTCATGTTTTATTTATCGTTTCCGCAAAGATTTGTTGAATTTCTGCAGTGTGTCAGGCTTACCTTGTCGCAAAGACTGGGTGCCGTCATGACAGGTTCACGATTGGTGAACTAGGGTCGTGACATAGTAGCTGTCAAGCACTCTCTTTTAGTTCATCTGTGCCAATATCGGCATATTTTTACCCATATTAACCTAGTTCCTGGGAACTCCAATTACATAGGTTGAGTTACCATCTCTATTGACAGCATGTCGGCCTTAACCCCATCTCTTTTGAGGTTTGAAGAATTGATTTTTTTCCCACGGGTTTAGTGATAGGATCGGCAAATTAATTTTTGACTTCACATAGTCAATGAAAGGTATTCCATCTCTCAGTACCTGTTTTATGACATCATATCTCAATTTCATGTGTTTACTTTTACAATTACAAGATTTATTTTTTGTAATAGCTATTGCCGCTTGACAATCACAATGAATAAACACATGAGGCAATATGTCCTTTATTAAAGGGATATTCGTTAAAAAGTTTCTTATCCACTCAGCCTCAGAACCAGCTAACTCCAGAGCTACAAACTCTTATTCTATAGTTGATCTTGTTTATCTGATTTCTAAAATATTGTACTGCCACCAAGGGTGAATACAAATCCATGCGGTGGATTTTGCCTCATCAGAATCAGAGAACCAACTTGCATCACTATACACTTCTAATGTAGAAGGAAATGCACTATATAAGATACCATAATTCATGGTTCCTCTCAAATATTTCATTAGATTATCTAATGAAGACCAATGCTCTCTATTGGGATTATGAATATATCTACTCAGTCTACACACAACAGAAGCTATATCAGGCCTTGTAAAATTCATTAAATGCATCGGACTCCCAATAATCTGAGCATATTTGTACAAATAAATTGGGCCATTATTATTCTTTTTCAACTTAGAGTTAGTATCAGAAGAAGTGCTCATAGATGTGACATTAAAATATTCAAACTTCTTAAGAAGTCTCTCAACATAATGTTCTTGTGACAACATTATGGCATCTTCACCCATTATAATTTTAATTCCCAATATCATATTTGCTTCACCTATATATTTTATATTAAAATTAACAGATAGAAATAATTTAGTACTTACACAATATTTAAACTTGTACCAAATATAAGCATGTCATCAACATATGAACAGATTATCAATAATCATTGTCTACCCACTTTAGTATAAACACATTTATCCACCTCAACTGAAGAAAAATGGTCTCTCAGTAAGACTTGTTCAAATTTTTTTACCATTATTTAGGAGCTTGTTTGAGGCCATAAAGAGATTTAATTAATTTACAAACTTTATTTTCTTATCTAGGAATGACCCAACGTTCAGGTTGAATCATATAAATTTCTTCTTCTAAATCACCATTCAACAAAGCAGTTTTAACATCCATTTAGTGGATAAAAAGCATACGGATTGAAGCAAAGACAATTAAAATTCGAATAGAAGAAATTCTAGTCACTTGTGCAAATATATCAAAACAATCTATATTTTATTTTTGAGAAAAATGTTTTGCTACTAACCGAGCTTTATATTTATCTAGAGATCCATCAGGATTAAATTTCCTTTTGAAAATCCATTTACAACCAATAAGCTTTGCACCAGGAGGTATATCGGTTAAAATTCATGTACTATTTTCTTAATAGAATCAATTTCAAATTTTTTTGCCTCTTTCCAATATTTAGCATCTGAAGAAGATATAGCTTCAAAATAATTTGATGGTTCATTATCAACAAGAAAAGTTTGAAAATCATTTCCATATGAAAAATATTCTTTCCTCGACTTTTTACTCCTTCGCAATTTCTCATTACAGGTAGTGTCGCTATTTGTTTCAACAGCTATATGAGAAATTTTTTCAGATAGTAAAAAAATATGTTCAAAGAATTCTGCATTCTTTGTCTCAGTTATAGTGTTGCAATCAAGTACATTACTTTTTAAAACAACAAATCTATATGCAGAACTATGTTCAGCATATCCAATTAGCATGCAATCAGCAGTTTTAGAGCCTATTTTTCTCTTTTTAGGTTCAGGCAAAAGAACTTTAGCAAGGCGGCTCCACACTTTTAAATATTTCAAATTAGGTTTATAACCTTTCCACAATTCATAAAGATTTTTGCATGTTCTTTTATATGGTATTCTATTTTGTAAGTGACATGCAAATAAAATAGTTTTACCCCACAAATTATTAGGAGCATTAGAACTAAATAACATAGAGTTCATCATCTCTTTCAATGTTCTATCTTTTCTTTCAGCTACTTTATTTAATTCAGGTGAATAAGGCGGAGTTACTTCATGAATAATTCCATTATTTATACAAAATTCATTTAAAGATAAATATTCTTCACCTCGATCTGATCTAATTCTCTTGATTTTTCTACTAAGTTTGATTTTCAACCTCATTTTTATAAGAAATAAAAGCATTAAATGCATCATCTTTATTTCTAAGCAAATACAGCTTAGTATATCTAGAAAAATCATCAATAAAAATGACATAATATCTTTTACCACCTCTAGTCATAGTTTTTTTTTAAAATCTCCTAAATCAATATGAATTAAAGATAACAATTTAGTTTCTCTATTTACAGAAAAACAAGTCTTTCTTGTACTTTTAGCTTCAGCACATATTTCACACTTATTAAATACTTGAGACTAAACCAAATATTAATTATAGCGACTGCATTTTCTTTATATACGCGAGATTAACATGTTCTGATCGAGTATGCCACAAAGAAATTGACTCAACCATATAAGCAGAAGAAGGTTCGTTTTTATTGCTAGTATCGAAAATATTTAGCACAAATAAACTATGGTTACAATGTTCATTACCCACAAGAATATTATTTTTTGGTCAATACAACCTCTTTATTTTCATATGAAATATTTAGTCCAACTTTTCGTAATAACCCCCCACAGAAACCAAATTGGTTTGGGTATTAAGAACATGCAATACATCACTCAATGCTAGAGTTTTATCAGATGTGAGCATGAGAAGAATTTTTCCTTTCCCAAGAACATGATTTGTTCTTGAGTCACCAAAATAAATAGTTTCTTCTCCTTCCTCAACTTGGGTGTAAGATAAAAGTTTATTTTTGTTTGTACATATGTGCCTAATAGCACCAGAGTCTAACACCCAACCTTTCACATTGGCCACATTATTTATTTGAAAAATGACTGCAATAATTATATTATTCGTTTTTGTCAAATTTAACTTTGACTTGGTGAGATTATCATTTTAACCTAGCTCTTCTCTTGCATTGAGGTACGTTTTTCTTGAAGGTTTTAACATTATTATTATATATGTAATCATGTATATCTACATACTTGTATTTTGACATTAGTATCTATCAAAGTTGTGGATGCAATAATGTATTTGCAATCATGGATATCTGGCACGACAAGTAGAACATTAGCAGCAGACACAACACCAAAATTGGTAGCACAATTAAAAATTTTCGCAGTAATATTATTTTTCATACTTTCTTAGGTTGTACGAAAATGACACCGAAAAATAACAATAATAATACTGCTTTAATATTATTTGTAAGAGAACACACAAATTGATTTGAGTTGTGCCAGGCACTATTCTAAAATATTATTTCAACAATGTTAAATATTTTTCCAAAATTAAACAAGCTCATCTCTAATTTATTTAAAGAATATAGGAATCAGTAAAATATAAATAATAAAATATATGGTAAAGTTACAAGTATTGTGTAATATTTTATTTTGGAAATGTCATTGCGTATTGCCAATATCGATTAAATAAACAATTAGGTGAGAAGCTGTTTTGTAAATCTGCTTCATAAAGTTGATCCTTTTTTCCATTTTTAGGAATCTCAAAGTTCAAAGAAGACTAAAAACAGAAACAAAAGCTGGAGTAAAATATTTAGATAGCGTGTTCCGTTTCATAATATTTTTGAAGTAATTCAAACGAAAGGTGATTACTGTTATAGATTTTACTGCAGTTAAGCTATCAATTTTTATGGAAATTCAAACAATTAGGTAATAAACCTCAATAATGGTCTTCCGTTTTAATTTTAAATTTGGACAACGTATCATTTTTAACAAAACTTGAAAAAGAAAACACATTTTTTTCCCTTTATACTGCTAATTGTATCAGTTCTCATTTGCTCGTGGTTTAAAAGCGTATACAAATTAGGGTTGTGTACGTATTGGATCGGATCAGATTTAGCACATTTCGAATTCAAATTTCGAATTTCGGATTTCCGGAAATGCAATCCGAATCTGATCCCAATAATATCGGATCGAATCGGATTTTAAAGTTTGGATCAGATTGAATCGAATTTCTGATTGTATTATTATGCCTCAAAGTTAAACTAATATGTATATTTTCTTTATAAAAGAGTCATTAAATTATGAAAGATGCATGTTTATGCAATTACAAGAGTATTATGGTGCCAATATAGCTAAATCTAGCAATTGTAAAGGTAATAACTTGGAGGTTGATGTAAAGAAAGTACTGACTATCCGAAATTAAAGTGTAGTATTTATACATGCCCTAATAATTTTAGATTTCAGAATGGATCAGATTAAAATATTTCAATCCGAATCCGATCCAAAATTTAAAATTTTAATAAATACAATTCAAAATTCGATCCAATCCAAAATTTAAAATCCAAAATTAAATGGATCGATTCGGATTTCAAATATCTGATCTGAATAAACAGCCCTAATACAAATAACATGTTTCACGCTACTTTAGTGTAAATATTTGGTATGGATAACATTTTTTCGTGAGAACTGCCAAAAAACAAAAATCTAAGTAATTTGGCAGCAAGGGGTCCTAATGGTTAATGAAGTTGGTGAAACCATAAAAGACCAAGAGTTCGAGTCCCAGCTAACGCGAAAAAAGGAATGTCATGATCGTCAATGGTAAATATAAAATAGAAAATTCAATTCAAATACTGGAGTGATCTCGTTAAATGGTGAGTAAATAGGAGTTTTCTTAGAGGAATTAGATAAATTGTTGTAGATGTTGCACAGTGGTTAAAAAGGAGGCTATATTTTATTTTATTTTTAAATATGAGGTAAATGTAGGAAAATAAGGATACATGTCAAATAATATTACAATATACAGAGATTATTATCATTAGGATCATCACAAGCATCATCCGAATTTAGCTTCACTTTTACTAGTAGATCAAATTACACAGGTCAAGAATGAAGGAAAACGCAATCTTTTTCATTCACGGCCTGCACTGAAGAGTATAGAAGTGAAAGCTAGGCTTTAATAATATGTATATTAAACGTCATGTAAAATGTTCATGTCATACATCTAGGACTAATAAATTATAAGTTGTAACCTAAAATCAGCAGAAATATACTATGCACTGACACTTTTGCAATATTCACTTAAATTGGTCCTTCATCATTCTCAATGAATCTATACTATAATATATCCTTTTCAACCAAACTCAACACGGTTGTTCCATTAAGACAAGAGTGTTTACCTTGAAAGTACGAGTAATAATTATTAATTTATGGTTTTAAAGATATGTGATTAAACTCAATATCAATTAATATTCAAGAAATGTGAAGTAGAAATGAAAGAAATGAGTGAGTCAAACCAATGTAACTTTGCGGTGGTGGCCTCGAAGTGGGTTCAGAGCAATAAGAACAAATTAAATAAGAAAAAGTAAAGTAAGAGCAATAGAGCTAAAGAACAATTCTGATGAACAATAAGCGAAAAATAGAGAATATATTCTTTTTCCAATGATTCGATCATCTACAAATGATTGGGGTCCCCTTTATATAATAGGAGAACCCTAAATAAGGTATATTTCTATTTACAGTAAGGAATATTCTTGACACAACTGTCTAACCGCCTAGTACGGAATCATACAATTCTATTCCGAGATTTCCGCTATGATCTTGGGGACGTGGCAGGAGTCTAGCTCATTCTGTTACAAATCAATAAAGGTACAATTTCGGGATCAAGCATATTTAAATTCGGTATTCCTTGCACTCCTTTCTTCGGGCATTGCATTCCGTCCTCGAGCTCGAGTCTAGTCTGTCGACCTCGAAATTGGCCTTACCCGAACTCGGGCTCAAGAGGACCTCTCAAGCTTGGAGGCCGAAGGCAAACGATTTTGACCGTATACTGATAGTCCCCTCATTTACTAGAGTAAGACAAAATAAATGATTTGATGCTCAACCCTTCGATGACTCGATCATGATGCCAATCTCATGACATCAGTGACTGGAGTGATTGAAATGTTGTGTCTGCACAATTTCTAAGGTCATTAATTAGAGTCGATTGACGATCAGCTGTTTGGCTTCCCTAACATGCTTAAGTGACCTTTATAAATAGGCCAACTTCACAATTATTCAAACTTTACTTCTCAAATCATTCTTGAAATCTCTTTTAGTTTCTTCAACTTCTCTAAGTTTACCTTCTTCTCAATTCACTATCGCTACAGCACCTACTTATTTTTCTTCTCTTGAATTCCTAAACCAAAATGGCCAAAGCATCTAAATCTGTACCTCAAATAGAAAAATTCTCTTCATCATCACGACCGGCTAGAAGTAAAACAGTGGTGCCACCTCGTATCGAGGAATGTATTCCCCTTCCGTGTGAAACAACATCCAATTTCAACATTGAAAAAACCAGTATTGACATCAGGCCGATGTGAGCCCATGTCTTGATATGTGTGTTTTATAACCGAAGATGAACTCGAGCATGTGAAAAAGGACTATAGTTGGGTGAACAAGGATGTAGTGATCCCTTCCCCTGAAGAGGATATCACCACTCATAAAGTAGGGTATCAAAGCGTGTGTACCTACCCATTCACGTTGGGTCCTACCGATCCAACTCTGCGTTCCATAGACCCAGTTATTCTTAATTTTTGTCAACAATACCTAGTGACGCTCGGACAGATCCACCTTTCATTTTGGCAAATCATCAATTTGATTAGATACTTCTCACGCTAGATCGAGGCGATGCCTTTTACCCTAGACCATCTGATCAGGCTTGATAGCCCTCACCTTTATCGAGATGGCCTGATAAAGCTAAAACACGATCCTCAAAATCTCTCTTTTCTAGAATCGATGAGGATAAAGACCGGGGATAGATGAGCCGATTTGACCAAGTCAGGACCTTTGACCTAATTCCTGCTGCGAGGATGACATTTCCCGAGGAATCGAACATGAAACGTAAGTACATGCTTGACGATAATAATTTTGTACCTTACTTCCCCATATTTTTCTCAATTCCATATTTTTCTCGATCTAAACAATTTTTCGATTATGTAGTTGTTTCTTGGTTTCTTGGTGCTGTCCGAACCTTGAAAGTTGGGTTCAAAAATTGGTCTCTACTTCTTCATACCCGGAGCACTGCTAGCGTGACCTGGCGAAAGGTCGATAAGAGGCTAAAAACCACGGTGAGTTCTCTTGTTTTTTTCTTCTTGTGCTTCTCAATGAAATATTTATTTTGTTTTTATCCAGGCCTCGAGGACGTCGTTGCTATGAAGCTATCACTGACTGGTGAAGAAGATATCCTAAAGCCCTCCAAATAAAAGAAGAGAACGAAGGGGTCGCCTTCAAATCCCCCAAAGTCAAAGAAAAGCACGGCTCAAAAGCATAAGATCGATACTATGGACCTATCTTCAGAAATGGCCCAACCTTTTCGGGACGAGGATGAAGAAGAAGATGACGATTGCCTATTGGTAGTTCGGAAAGGGGGAAATAGTGGCGCTTTGAAGTCTTCCAAACTGGTGGTGACTGATGCGGTTCATTCTAGGACTGAAGAAATTTTTGAGGGGGATTCGAGTAAAGTCCTCGAGCCCTCGGGTAGTAAAAAGAGCACCTCGTCTAGGAGGTCATTTGGAGGGTGAGACCGAGGGGGTCCGATCCCGAGGTACTTCAAAGAGAAGAGAACGCCCAGAGTGGATCACTTGGGGTAATTAATGGATGAGTCACTGCCTAGTCCTGAGTTCTTTGAGGGGCAATTTCGAGATGCTCGGAACATGACGACTCCTGATGTGGGGATGAGCCACGAAGGGCATGATATCTTTCGAGAATGCCTTGCTGGGATCGAAGATGAACCCAGCCGAATGCTTCTTTTATTTTCGCTTAGGCCCATAAGTTCTTCAAACAAGTAGGTTTGTTTCCTTTAAAATTGCACATGCGCTTTATCCTTGTTGCTCTAAGTTTAAATTTTCCCTTTTTTGTGAAGGATGTGATACTCCATGAAGAATCATTTTCCATGTCTCAAGTCAAGCTTGCTCTATGTGAGGCAAAGCTTAAGAAAATCTCGGAAAAGAGGGATGGTCTTAAAACCCTCTATGTCAAGAAAGAGGATGAGATCAACGATATTCGAGCCGAACTGGCAAAGGCTTGTCAAGAACAAATTGATCATGTCGAAAAGGTAATATACCCTTTGAGGTATTATTATGTATTTTCCCGATTAGTCGGCTAACATTTCAACTTTGCAGGATAAATAGAAGGGCGAGCTGGTGGAGCAGCTCCAAGAGGAGCTGAAGATGAGGAGGCCGAGACCCTAGGGTAGAGACAAAGCATGGATAGTCTTGCTTTGGAAAAAGAGACTCTTTAGGAATAACTGGCTTCAATCAAATGTTAGCTTTAAAGCGTGAATGAGGAAATCCAGGATCGAAGCCGCAAAATTTAGGAGCTTGAAGCTAAATCTGTCGCTGACCTTGCCAAGGCCAGATCCGATGCAGAGGCATTCATATCTTCGTATTGAGCCGACATTGAAGTGGCTAATTCCTGGACAAAGGAGATCTCTGATGCGGCTGAAGTTAAGCTATCATGTGCACTTGATCATGCCAGACGAAATTCTCGGAGAGAAACCCTCGAGGAGGTGCATGCTCGTGTCTTCAATCTCTCAGCTGATATTTAAAAAGCAAAGAATTTGGAAGAAGAGGATGCCGCTTTGCTTTCTGATGATAATGATTTAGCCATTGGCTCTGAGAGTAGAGGAGACGAAGATGAAGTCCCCGATGGGGAGGTTCTAGAAGAGAAGCTCCCAAAGGTGCAGCTGCCGAGGATGTATCTGTCATAGATATGGCCCATGAGTAGATTTAAGTTTCTTTATTTTATGTTTTTGTGCAAGTACCCCATATGTAAATATCTTTTGTAATCATCTCTTGGAAATGAAAAGGACCCCTTTGTCTCAATTTTGACTTATGTTGAATTTTATTTTGTCTATATTTGTGGAAATTTTGATTGCACAACTAAAATGACCGGTTGGAGTACTGGCTTGGACCCGGAATATAATAAACCCTTTGATTTTTGTCAAATATCAAAAAGGTATTAGTTAATCCTCGAGCAAAGTTTAAATTGGTTTGATCCGAGCTCATGATTCGAGACCCTTGAGTTTGCGTTGAGCGAGAGAAAGGTCTCGAACTCTATATATATTTGGCCCTTAGGCTATTTTAGGTCGGCTCTTAGGCTCTTAAACACTAGCCCTTAGGCTCTTATATATCAGCCCTTAGGCTCTTTTAGGTCGGCCTTAGGCTCTTATATATCGACCCTTAGGCTCTTTAAGTTGGGTCAACTCGGCCTAAAAAGTGGCTTTAATATTTTCCTCTTTCCGGCTAAAAGACTTGGTGAAAATTCATTTATGCCTTGGCATGTGTTTTTTGTACCCGTTGGAGTTTTTGAAGGTTTGATGGATTAGAACCTTATTAGTAATTTATTTGTGTAAACATAATTTTATACCTCTTGAAGTTTTTTTCAAAGGCTTATGTTATCGAAGCATCTAAATTATAGTGTTGATTTTATCGAAGCCCTTTTATCTTTGCTTTTGCCAAGGGTAGCCTGATTTAACTGGTTGTTTTTCAAAGTGCCTGAAGGCCTTTAGTTTATGGCAGAAGTCTGATGTCTCCGAGCCGCATTATTTTGGCCGTAGCCTTTGTATACGATCGTAGACTTTAATTTTGCCATAGCCTTCGGGTATGTCTCTTGAACTTGTTTCTGAATGAATTTTCAAACTTGTTCGAAAGGTTAGTCCTCGAGTATGCCGACCTTGGACTTTGTATAGAGGGAATGCCTCTTGAGGTCCTATGAGTTCGAGTTTTTGATGGCTCGAATACGCTGATCGTCGATGGCAGTCCTCGAGTCTTTCAGAGTTGCATTCTTGTTTTAGCTCTAGAGCCATTTCCTGTAGGATTATAAGTGTTGAGCTCGTATAATATTAAACTTTTTTGAGACACCAAGTGTTTTCATATAAAGAAAATGCAATTAATAAATGCATACATGTTTTGAGTTGGGGCTCGACTATTCTTTATGGACACAGTTTATCTGACCGTTTGGCCTATTATAAAGTTTCCCTATCGAGGCCCTCTTAGGCAAGAAGTATTTCCTCGAAAATATGACCTCCGAGGGTGATGCTCCCGTGTATTCGAGGTTGAATAAAAAAAGCCTTGGATACTATTGAGTTCTTCTTATGTAGCATATAATATTTTCCTTACTAAAAACCTTGTCGGTAAAAACCATTTGGGATAAAATCTGATCTAAGGGAAAAAGAGTGCAACACATGCTTTAAAACCTAAGACCTTCGTGTAAAGAGGTTCCTTTGATATCTTCTATCAAACTCCTGCAAAGGGTTAGTTTCAAATCCAAATGGACAAGAACGATACATTCGACCTTAGCAATAATATCGTTTGGGTAACGATAAGTTCTAATTGTTCGGTAGTTGTTCAACTTCCATTGTGCTAAGTTTGGAAGATCCTTTGCCGACAACTCTAAAGACTCAATACGATCAGTCCCAATTTGGGCCCAGTTTCCCTTTATTCGGGTCTCGAGTATTGAGGATGACTTTTCATAACTAAGTCCCCGATTTTGAAGTGTCTAAGGTTGGTCTTTCTATTGTAGTATCTTTCGATCCTTTTCTTCTATGCGGCCATGCGAACGAGAGTTGCTTCTCATTTTTCATCTAATAAATCGGGCTGATGTTTAAAGCCTCATGATTTGACTCCTCCGATGGATGTCAAAACCTGGCATTGCTTTCTCCAACCTCGATTGGGATAAGGAACTCGGAGCCATATACTAAAGAAAATAGGGTAGCCCCTGTGCTTGACTTCGATGTTGTTCGATATGCCCAAAGGACCTGGGTAGAATTTCTCTCCATTTCCTCTTTGCATCGTCAAACCTTTACTTCAAGTTTTGAATGATAGTTTTGTCCGTTGACTAGGCCTGTCCATTTCCAGTTGGAGTGTATGGTGTTGATAAGATCCTCTTTATTTTATGTGCTTCGAGGAACTCTGTTACCTTGTTGCCGATGAATAGTTTTCCATCGTCACATACAATCTCAGCAGGTATCCCGAACTGGCATATGATGCAGTCCCAAATGAAGTCAATAACTTCTTTTTCTCTAACCTTTTCGAAGGCCTGTGCTTCTACCCATTTAGAAAAATAATTAATCATAAAAAAAAATTAGCTTTACCTGGGGCCATTGGTAGAGGGCCTACTATGTCCATTCCCTATTTCATTAAAGGCCATGAGGATTTGACCGAGTGGAGTTATTCTCCGGGATGATGGATCATTATTGCAAACCATTGACATTTGTCACATTTTTTTAACAAATTCCTTAGTATGTTTTTCCAAGTTTTCCCTGTAATATCCCACTCTAATGATTTTGCAAACCCGAGACTCGGTGCCTGAGTGATTTCCACAAATGCCTTTGTGGATTTCTCGTACAACATAATCGGTATCCCTTGGTGCCAAACATAATTCTAATGGTCCACCGAACATCTTCTTGTACAATATTACACCTCCATCTAATGCGAACCTAGAAGCCCTGGTCCGTAGGGCCCTCGATTATTTGTGGTCCGAGGGGAGTTTCCTTTTTTCAAATAGTCGATATACTTGTTCTTGCAGTCCCACGTCAAACTTGTTGAATTTATTTCGACATGATCCTCTTCAACCACAAACCTTGATAACTGAACAACAGTCACCTAGACGATGCCATCTTCTACGATAGAGGATCCCAGATTAGCAAGTGCATCGGCCTTGCTATTTTGTTCTCAAGGCACAAGATCAAAAATTCATTCCTTTAAGTGGTGCAAAGTTACCTGTAGCTTATCCAAGTATCGTTGCATTCTATCTTCTTGAAACTCAAAACCTTTGCTTGCTTAGTTCACCACCCACAATGAATCACACTTGGCTTCGATGACTTCCGCTCCCAAGCCTTTAGCTAGTTCGAGACCTGCAATCATGGTCTCATACTCGGCTTTAATATTTGTCAACCTAGAAGTTTTGATAGATTTTCTATTGGTATCACCAGTAAGCGGCTTTAAGACAATACCGAGCCTAGACCTCTTAACATTCGAGGCATCATCTGTGAAAAGGGTCCATGCCTAGCAAACATATCATTTGCAGCATGTTGCTTTCCGTAGATTGTTTTCACTCCTTCTTCAGTTGGGAACTTCAAGGGTTGGAGGCAGTGCCCTCATATTGTGTATCCGTAGTTTCATGAGGAGTGCATTATACCTCATGTTGCCTTCGATGACATGGAATTTCATGTCCTTTGTGGTTTTGACTAAGTTTACGGGTATGATTATCTCCCCATTTGTTGTTTCGTTGGCCATATTGAAGCCATTTAGGACCCAGGACACATGTACGATATGATCTTGTAGGATGAGTTGTTCCACGACCCTCGATCTGATTATGTTTGCTGAGCTACATGGATCCACTAGAACACATTTAACTTGAATTTTATTTAAAAAGATAGAAATTATCAGGGTGTCATTGTGTGATTGAGACACGCCTTCTACTTCCTCGTTACATAATGATAGGATGTCCTCGGGTACATAGCTCCGAGTCTATTTTTCTCTAGTGAATGATACCTCCGTGTGTTTGAACACAAGTCCTTGTGGGATGGAGACGCTGCTAACGATCATGTGAATCACATGTTGTGGTTCTTCATGCTCATTTTTTTTGCATCTCTCTCCCTAAAGTGGATTTTACCTCGATCACTGAGAAATTCCTCAAGGTGACCCTTGTGAACAACTTATCTACCTTTTCCATTAGTTGCATGTAGTCGCTGGTTCTATGGCCAAGTGTTTTATGATACTTACACATCAAATTTGGATTCCTTTGAGAAGGATTGGCTTGGATAGGTCAGGGCCACCCGGTGTCTTTGATTCTTCACATAGATGACATGATCCCGGATGCGTCTACACTAAAATTATACTCTGACAATTGAGGTGCCTCCCTGGATAGGTAGGTTTATCGAACCCACTTTTACTCATGAGTCCCCGAGAGTTATGTCCTTGATCATTTTTTCGATTATTCCGAGGAGCGTTACGGCTTGAACCATTGTTTCTCCAATTAACATACGACTGACACCATTCTTTGTTTGACCTTGATTCCATATATGTATCCTTTAGGGGCCTTGCTGCCAATCTATTAGGATAAACTAAACCCGAGGAGGCTCCTAACTTGTCGTCCTCGACACTAATCTTCCATAGATAAAGGCTATGCACATCGGACCACGTCACGACTGGATAGTCGATCATTTTCTGCTTTAATTATCGAGACGCAATCGAACTCTTTTCATTTAAACCCTGTATGAAAGCTTGTACTACCCAGTCATCCGATATTGGTGATTCTATTCGCTCCATCTGAAACCTGGACACGAACTCTCTTAACATTTCGTTGTTCCTTTGTTTTATCTTGAACACATCTGATTTCCTCATTGCGACTTTTACGGCCCCGTCATGTGCTTTCAGGAACGTGTCTACCAACATAGAAAATGAGTCAATAAATTTAGGAGGCAAGTTGTGATACCAAATCATGGCCCCTTTCGACAAAGTTTCTCTAAATATTTTCAGCAACATGGACTTGATCTCATTATCATTAAGGTCGTTTCATTTAATACCATAAGTGTATGAAGTAATATGCTCGTTAGGTTCGGTTGCCCCATTATACTTGGGTATATCGGGCATGCAGAACATTTTAGGGATGGGCATTAGAGCCGCGCTCTGACGGAATGGTTTTTGTATATGAAAATTTTGGCATTAATCCTGTCAAAACTGGAAGCGCTCCCGATATTTGGTCAATATGGTAGTTATAAGTTTCCACCTTCTTATCATTGTCCTCAATTTTCTTATCCCCATACTCGATCATCTTGGTGAGCTCTTCAAGCATCCTCATAATGGTGGGGTCAGTCCTCGAGTTATTTTTCGTTCGACCTTTCTAGCGCTAGTTTAGCTCGTCTAGTGTTTTTTGGTTAAACTATACTTAGAGTTTTATTCTGATTTTGAAGTTAAGCAATGGTGATCTACTAAGCTTGCAGTATCCCGAATATGACTTGGAGGATGACTCCTCCATCTCCTATACATAGTGTTCCTTGGCCCCCATATCGGGCATCTCTGTGTATACTCCTTCCTGGGTCTGCGCCTAAATCTGCATTTAAAGAAATATGCGACCTAACACCAACTGATTCCAGATTCGGCACTTCTTCAGGGTTTATTAGTGGTACACCGACCCCTGGATTGTTGTTTTCCCCATGAAATCCAAGACCTTCGTTGTCATGAATAGGTATATTTTGCGAGTTTAAAATGTTTCAGAAAATCTTGACAAGAAAGAGTGTAAAAATAACGTGTGTAACAAGAATCCGTAAATAAATAATCACTATTATCTTTAGCCCCACGATGGGTGCCAAACCGTTTAACAATTAAATTTGATTTGTAGTTTTAAAAATATGTGACTAAATTCAATACAAGTTAATATTCAAGAAATAAGAAGTAGAAATGAAAAAAATGAGTGAGTCAGACTAATGTAACTCAACAGTGGTGACCTTGAGCGTAGTAACCTAGAAGTGGGTTCAGAGCAATAAGAACAATTAAACAAGAAAAAGTAAAGTAAGAGTCATAGAGCTCAACATCAATTCTTATGAACAGTAGGCTAAGTGGAGAGTATATTATTTTTGTAATGATTAAATCATCTTACAAATGATTGTGGTCCCTTTTATATAATAGGGGAACCTTTAATAAGGTTTATTCATACTTACAGTAAAGAATATTCTCGACAAAGTTGTCTAACCACGTTGCACAAAATCGTATAATCCTATTCTGCCATTATCTTGGGGACTTGGCAAGAATCTAGCTAATTCTTTTACAAATCTATAACAGTACAATTTCGGGGGTCAAACATATTTAACTTCGGTATTCCTCGCACTCCTATCTTCGGGCATTGCATTCCGTCCTCTAACTTGAGTCTAGTTTGTCGACCTCAAACTCGGCCTTACCCTAACTCGGGCTCAAGACGACCTCTCAAGAATGGAGGTCTAAGGCACAGGATCATGACCATATACAATGGGGAAAACATAACAAAACTAATTCTCAGGACATTTATTGGTCCGTTTTCCATCTGTAACCAGAGGAATGCAAGGCTCTTTGAAGATATAAATAAGCTGCCCTATAGAAAAGATCAAAATGGACTGTATTTTTCTTTTTAGGTTTTGGTGTAAATAAAAATATATAGGGGATAAGGATTCAACCATAGAAGTCTTAGGCTCCTTGTAAGAAGAACAAGGAAGTTTAGTTTTGGTTTTTGTCTTAGCCCTCGTTGAAGTAATTTTGGCTCCAGCACGATCTTTCAGATTGTGCTGATGATTTATTAATATATTTGATTTGTTACCTTATCCAAAAAAACAAAAGTTGGTTGAAAATCTCAATGGACATACACAACATCTAAAATGCAACAAATAAATGCTTTTAAGAGAAACCAAGATACCATATAATTTGGTATGCCATAACAGTTGGAATAGTTATTAGTTGCATAGAGAAGTTAAAGATTTATGAGCACATGAGGAGTTTATAGAAAAATCAATATAAAGCAACATTGAAAACCTCTTACACTTTCTTCTCTTTGATATGACAACAAACTTTTCAAAAACCGCTGCTCTCTTCAATTGAAATTCTGAAAGTTTAAACAGCTTGTCAAATCCCCACCTGAAATGATCATTCAAACACATCCCCGATGAGATAACAATCTTTAGAGATTGAGAAACCCAAAGATGGAAATCCGACTTTGTGCTGATAGCGAAAAATCCTGTAAAATCAATGAAATTTTGACCTTGGATCCATCGTGCTTAGAAGAGAGAAGAGAAAGTCTTTTTTTTAGAATGTTCTGGAAAATGACTGGATGAATTCAATGTCTAATACAATGTGTAATGCTATATACTTGACCCGGAAGTCTAACTAAGCACAAAACTACTAAGTGAAAAAACAAAAAAAATAAAATATATACATTTGGGCTCGGCCCAGTACAAATAAAAAATGTAGAATAACAAACCCATGACTAAGTAATTCCAACACTCCTCCCCCTTCCCCCCCTCAAGTTGGAGTGGGAGAACACCCCCAACTTGGAAAGAATGTACTGGTATCGGACCCGTAATTTGGTTCCAGCGTCCGGTACAGGTCTTATATGTGGTTTAAGCACTTTCTGTGAAGTTTTGTTGAAAACGGACGTCGTTTGACGTATTTCAAACTTAGAAATGGAAATTTGATGTTTTATGAAAATTTAGAAGAAATCATGGATCTTGAGGATTAATTCAATGTACATGATGTTATTTTGGCGATTTGATCGCATGGATAAGTCCGTAATATATTTTTGAGGATGTGTGCATATTTGGTTTGGAGCCCTGAGTTTTGGATAGGCCACAAGAGCATTTTGGAAGTTGAATCACAGCTGATGCATTTCTGACCTGCAGGCTTCGCATTTTCGAAACCTGGTTCACAAATGCGATATCGCAAATGCGAACAACCTCTCGCAATTACGAAGATAGCTCAGGTCCACCCATTCTCACAAATGCAAGACTCTACTTCGCAAATGCGAATGTATCCTTTTTCTACTGTCTTCGCAAATGCGACCAAGGGATCGCAAATGCCAAGGCACAGTGTTCGCAAATGCAACCAAAAGTTCACAAATGCGAAGTCCTTCTTTTTGGCCTGCATTCACAAATGCGTCCGCAATTCCCATATTTGATCGGGGTTCGTAATTGCAAACCCCTGTTTGCCATTCCCATATCTGCAGCCCGGCAATTTCTATACTTAGTCGAATTTTAGGCCATTTTTCACACCACTTTCAAAATACAACTTCTTAGGCGATTTTTCAAGAACAAGTTTCATTCCAAATCATTTGTAAGCTGATTGTTACTCAATTCTTTCAACCATTAGCATCATTTAACATGTTTTCCACTTAAAATCAAGAATTTTCATGGGTGAAATTGGGGGTTTTGGGTAAAACCTAGGTTTTTTAAAACTGGGGATTTAGACCTCAATTTGAGGTCCGATTTAAAAAAAAATCATATATTTAGGTTTGTGGGGGAATGAGTAACCGAGTTTTGGTTCGAACCTTGGGTTTTGACATGGTTGGCCTGAGGGGTGTTTTGGTTATTGTACCTAAATTCACGTCTTAGCTTTGAATTAAATAGTAGAATCAGTTGATTGAGATGTTATTTACAATGTGCGATTGAATTGAATAGATTTGGGCCATTTGGAGTCGAGTACTCGTGGCAAGAACAGAGTTGCTAGTTGATTTTAGCTGGTTCGAGGTAAGTATCTTGCCTAACCTTGTGTGGCGGACTTCCCCTTAGGATTTGAGTCTTCTTTGTTGTTTGTATTCCTTGTACGCGAGGTGGCGAGTGCGTGCTCGAATTTATTTTTGAACAATTTGTCCCTTTTTGGCTCTTAGATCCTTGTAATCACCGAATATGAAGTTGTTCTTGATACAATTGAGTTCCTTGTTATTAGTTTCACATCTACATGTCTTACTTGGAATTTATTTGCCCTTTTTGGTTTATTCTTGTTGCCTAATCAACTTTTACTTGATTAACTGTAGACATTTACCCTTCTATAGTCACATTATCATGCATAACTACTTCCCTTTATTTGGATAGAATTATTTCAGTCTCTTGTGCAATTAATTGGTCTTAATTGGAAAGAAGTTAGATATCCTATGTTGAGTTGATATTTCCTTAATTGTAATTAATTAATTCATGTAACTTCCTTGTTGTTGAACTGAGTATTATGGAATCGTTTTTTCTTATCATTTATTCCTTGTTGAGTTGTCCTTGTTGCGCTTAGTATTTCTTTGTTACAGTTATTCCTTCTCAGTTAGTTGTACCACCTTTTGGGTGAACGGAAATACCTGAGTTGGTTCTCTTACTGGTTCCTGTATATATTGCAATTGTTGTTGTTGTACTTGATATTGTGATGCACAAGGTTTTTGTCGTGCTACTATTGATATTATGGTGCACGAGGGTTCTGCCGTGCGGGTGTTGATATTGTGAGGCACGAGGTTTCTGTCGCGCTACAGTTGATATTGTGGTGCACAAGGTTTCTATCATCACACGAGATTTCTGCCGTACTGTTGTTGATATTGTGGTTCACGAAGTTTTTGCCGTGTGATTTTTTTGAGGGTTTGCGCGAGGACTTTTTCATGCCACCGTTGCTATTGATATATTGCACATGCGCCGTAATATGGAGGGATATATTCATATGGTTATATGTGGGTTGCACATGTGGCAAAATAAGGTGGGAAATACTATGATGGACGTGTGGCGAAATAAGGCGGTATTTATTATGTTATTAATTGCACACGTGGGGAAATAAGGTGGGTTATGTCAGGGGTTGACTATAAAGGGTTTTGACGGCCTGTGAATGCATTCCTTTTTGTTTAATATTGTGATTGTGGGTTGCTTACCTATATGAGCTTTACCGCTTGGAAGTTGTGAGGAAATATTGTATGTGCGGTCCATTCTCTTTTCTTGTTTATTAGATGATAGAATTCTTGTTAAAAATCACTTGCACAAGCATACACGTAGTTTGACACTCCATTAGAGGTGAATTCTTTCCGATTTTGCTAAGGGTGGAGATGCGCCCTCGTTTACCCATTATATATCTGAGAATGGCCCTAGTTAGCCAGTTAGTTATCAGTATGACCGTGTGATTGATGGGGCACAGGATGCCAAGTGTTAGATTTCAAATGCTGGGTTTTCGTGTGTTGTGGTTGTCCGAGATTTTTGAAAAAAAATTGTGGAAAGAGTTGAATAAGACCCTATGTGATCATCATTGTAGGATATGAGTTATTGACTTGTTTTTTCCTTTGCTGTGTTGTGACCTTAGAATTTGGATTATGATTCTGCCATCATTTCGTATCATCATTTTTACATTCGTGTTGTTCCTTGCTGTCCCTTTTTCCATTCTGTGAATCGTAGCATTTTTGGTCATTCACGCAGTCTTTACATGCATATACGTTGTATCCATTATTTATATGATTATACTGTCTATTTGACCGGGTAGGTGTCTTGACTGTTCCTCGTCACTACTCCACCGAGGTTAGTCTTGATACTTACTGGACACCACCGTGGTGTGCTCATGCTACTCTTCTGTATATTTTTGTCGTGCAGATACAGGTACTTCCACTCAGTTCCGCCAGCCTTGGAAGGAGGCGTATCGGTAGAGACTTTGAGGTATATCTACTACGTCCGCAGATCGAGGTGTCTCTCTCCAACTTTCTATAATAAGTATAGCCTGTCTAGTATTTTTCCTTTATATAGATCTTAAGTCAGAGACTCTTATGTATCCCTTAACTTGTAATTTGTGAGATTTCGGGTTTCGAAAAATTCTGTTAGCCTCGAGAGTTGTTATTGTACATGACAAGCGGCACCATAAATACATGGTTATTTTACTAAATAAGTTTTAATTGGTTTTCCACAACTTTATGGTTTATCTTCCGCATTGTTAGGCTTACCTAGTCGTAGGGACTAGGTGTCATCACGACATGTTCACGGAGGGCTAACTGGGGTCATGACATAATTACAGAAAAAAATCTCGTGATTAATTGAACTAACGCCATTGATTTGATCTGTTTCGAGATTTTTGTCATTATCCTCGACCTGTCACGGATATCTCGCCTTTTCGTTGTTATGCTATCTTCGATTTTGTTATATGTATATCCCATTCGATTTCGATTATTACTAGTCTCGATCTCGTTAGGCATCTCGAACCTCGAACCATGTACCTTATCCTCGTATCTCGATTTATCAAGTCATGTGGCTGATCCTCAATCCATCCTCCTACTCTTGATTAATTAGTAAAATCGAAATGAGTCCAATTTTGATCGTATACAATTAGCTAAAAGGGTGCTCCAAATTTTTTTAAAAGAAAATCCAGATCCATTGAGGGAGGGGTGGGGGGGGGGTGGGGGGATAGACTTATATCGTCGTTGGGATAAATTTCGAACATTTAACACGTAAGAAGAGTCTAAGCTAAGTACTTCAAGACCTTTTGATAATGCGAAACAGTCGTGTAGTGAACAACTAATCAAACAACCTATACATGTCGAATTATAATGTACTTTTAACCAAATGAAGGTCCTCAATTCGTGATGTCATTAGTAATTTAGAGTTGGATAACATAGCCCCAAATAAATTAGTAGTAGTAAAAAAAGAAAAAATAATATTGTATAGTTGCTGTAAAAATAATAGTCAAAAAATATATAAATTGTATATTATATATATATATATATATATATATATATATATATATATATATATATATATTTTTTATATATTTTTTAACTACCAAATACAAATAGTTTTTAGCGCGGGCTAAAAGTAATAATATCCCATTTAATAACCGAAAGTCCATAAAAAGTTCAAAAATGTGAAAGTTTTTGGTAAGTCCCTCCCAAAACCAATCCCTATATTACATCAAAGAAAATTATGTTCTCCACAAGCAAGAATACAATTATTTCCTGTACAAAAAGAATATTTTTCTATTCTCTCTAGCTAGTACCTATTTTATGAAAAATATTACTCTAAATATAAATAATTTTTAGTATGGGCTAAAAATAATAATACCCGTTTAACAACCGAAAGTCCATAATCAAAAATATGAAAGTTATTGGTAAGTCCGTCCCAAAACCAATCCCTATATTACATCAAAGAAAATTATGTTCTCCCCAAGCAAGAGTACAAATATTTCCTGTACAAAAAGAATATTTTTCTATTCTCTTTAGCTAGTACCTATTTTATGAAAAATATTACTCCCGTTATTTCAATTTATGTTGCACTCTTTCATTTAAGTTAATTTTAATTAAATATCATATTTCTTAATTTTGAAATAATTTAATTTTAAACTTTCTATTATATTCTAATTAAATGACTTACAATCATACATAAATATCTATGACTTATTTTTTATTTATCTTTTTGGAATTCCGAAAAAATCCGCAACCGCTATAGCCTCTATCATTCGAGTGAGAACTCTGTGCTGAGCAATTTGTGGTGAGCACTATGTGCTTACTGGTAAACCTTCCACTGTATAATAGCCTGCAAACCCCACAGAAAATATAAATCGTACTATGTAAGTCCCATGCGACAGGTTCAGATCTAGTAAACATTAAGGGGAGATCGAACCCGCGTTACCCGTGTGGACAACTCCCTCCAAAACAACTGGACCGTCCCTTCGGGACTTGTTTCTTGTTTTAAACCACCAAGTTTCAAAAAGTTTCATTTTTCTCATAAACTTCCTATGGAGTTAAATATCATCACATAAATAAGACCGATGGAGTACTAAAATAAAAGAATTAGAATGTACCATATCAAATTTGTGACTAGAAACGCCCTTGAGTGCGACATCCACTACTCAAGGCAGACAGCAATAGAAGAGCAAGTTCCTCCTCAAAGAAAGTAAACGCCAGTCCTTCATCTTCAACTTTCCGGTGATCTTCCACCATATTTTCCGGTATAATCAGGCTCCGGCAAAGCGGGCAATTACTGTTTTGTCCCTTGCCTTGCATCAGCCATGTATCCAAGCAATTTTCATGGAAAACATGACTGCAGCTTTTAATCTTCCTCCCTTTATCTCCGTGCTCGAATTCGCATAAGCAAATTGCACAATCAAGTGGTTTTATAGCAGCAAACCCTAGTAACTTCCTCTTTTTATACACAAATTTAGAGCTCTTCTTTTTTATTATTTTCCTACACTTTTGTTTTTCTTGTCTCCGTACGTATAAACTGACTGAAACAAGAGAAACCAGCACTAGAAACCGTAGTACTTTAGGAAGCCATGAATAGAATAAAATGTTGATCGGTTCGTTAACATGAGAGAAGAATTTAGTGAGAGTCGACATTTTTTTTTTCTATTTTGGAGGATTTGCTGAAAAGAAGAGCTCTATTTATATAGTTTAAGAATAATCAAGGTGAATGGTAGTCTTTTTTGGAATATTAAAACGTTTTGGAGGTGGCGGCTGTCTTATGATTAAACATATTTATTACTCTTTCTCGTCTAAAATAAATAAATTTTTTAAAATATTTTTATACATATTAAAAAATTCACCCTTTAACATTAATTACTAATGGAATTGACCATATTAACATTTACCATTTTACATAAACACTCTTAATACATATATCAATACTATTTACTCCAAGAACAATACAGAAAAAAAATAATTAATTTATTCTAAATATTTTAAAAAAATCACTTATTTTGAACTACATTAAAAAGACCAAAAAATTACTAATTTTGAATGGAGGAATACTAATAATATACAAAATGTCATACGATGTATGTTAGATTATTCAAAACTTTATTAAAGGCAAGTTAAAAAGAATGTGACTAATTTTAAAGCTTTCCAACGAAGTTTCCTTTTCATAACATGATTTATTTCTTCGACTTTTTTACGTTGGTTATTTGGAATTGTTAACCTATAACCTAGAGGTTGTACGGAATATTGAAAAATGGATTTAGTCATATTAAGTTAAAATTATACCAAATTATTTACCACTTCCTGTAAGTTAATAATCGTTAATTATTAAATAGAATTATCTACAATTATCTTCAAATAATCTTATTGTATAAATATTTTTATATTAGCCAATAAAAATTAAATTGTTTACATGCGATTCTTTTCTTTATCTTGCGTGAATGCGAGACATGCAAAAATATGTCGTTCCAATCCAAAGGAAAAGTATTATAATTGACATAGAGATACAAATGGTGCGTTACATTTTTTTATGTTTGGATAGTGTCTTTAGACAACGATAAGCACTATACGGCCATCTTTTAGAACCGTAATACTAAAGTTCTTTTTTTCTCCTATTTATAGGAAAGTCTGGAATTTATTACTACTAATTATTTGGTCAGATTAGTCCCATTATACATATCTAAAGGGACAACTATATTTAAAGGGAAAACAATACACGCGCATATATTAATATAACACTTTGTATATATTATCTTCTATAACTAATAATTAGCAATTTTTTTCACGGGCAATGGTATATAAAGAATCCAAGTGAGAACTTCAAACTTTACATGCAGCCTACAGTTTGTTAAGCGAATTTCTGATTAGGGCACGTTTAATTTGAACACAATATTGAACCTAAAAAACGTTATATGCAGCTTAACTTTTGACTAATTCAAACTCAATTAATTTATCGATTCAAGAGATTTATCACAAAATAGATAATACCAGAATTTACTATCTAAAAATATCAAGTAACGAAATAACTAGAAAAATCAACCAAACAAATAGCAATTATGAATAACAATCACTAGGAGAGAATATTCCGGGGTCACGATTTAGCTAACAATCATGTTGCTTTTGTGGCTTAAAATAACTAATTGATTTATCTAGATCGTTGATTGACATGGTTGATATTACTCATAAGAATCCATCTAGTCATTACTCGCCTATTCAAGTTAACTTAATGTCTATATGTCTATGGAATTGAGATTAACAAGAATGCATTTACAATTCCAGTATTTCAACCAAGCAAGACAATTAGGTATATGTCTATCCTAATTGCAAATCCGTTCCCCGACTTCCAGGTTCAAAAACTTGCTCTATTTAATTCCATATGCAATCTAGAGTTCCCACTTTCAAGTTCAACTTTAGATTCATAGATAGTATCTCGATGTTAGCTACTCAGCAAAATAATTAAAAGCATAATTAAATAAACAGCCCAATATGATAAAATCAACTTCGTCAAATTAAACTTCAAATAGCAATATTCATGTTTCACCCACGACCCTAAAACAATAGGGTTCTTAGCCACTCATATTCATACAATCATCAGAAATATGTTTTCAAACATAAAATCAATGAGTACTAAAAAAGGGATGGAAGAATTGCTCAAATCCGTGCTCCCAAGTTTTTGCTCCTTTATTTTCTCTCACAAATCACATTCTCTTTCGTCCCAAATTGCATCCGAATGATTCCTACACATAGAAACACCATAATTTAGCACAAATAAACATCTCAAATTATCGAAACATGAGCAAAAGCGAGGCAATATATATCGAAATATACGTACTAAGCCGATTATCAACACCCCACACTTAGACTCTTGCTCGTCCTCGAGTAATGGAACTAAATCAATCCCCTAAACATACTTATCACTATGAAAGAGCACTTCACAATTAAATAAATCAAATACCCTACCTTTGGAATATGACCGATATTAGTAATTAAGTCTAAACACATGAATTTCGCATTCTTCCCATTTTCAAATCAGCCCAAGTATATACAAATAATAGTCAACCAACTCAAGCAACCTTTCCACAACCACCTTACGTCAAGAGATAATGCGTTATACTAAGTATCCTCAACTTATACACTCACCCAACAAACAAAAGTATATAACATCACCAATCCGTCCTGAGATCAAGTGCCCTTACCACAAGCAAAGGAATTAATATTTAAGTAGTCCACACATTGAATATGTCATTGAACATAAAATAAGGACATCACACAATTGAATAACATTCACTCACTCTCACAAAAGATTCATGTGAATCCCGTAGTCGTACCATAAGCTTGACCGTAGTGTATATCTCTACTAATCTAAGCTAGCCAAATCTAGGATTAATTAAGACTTTAAGGTTGTAATGTAGGCTAAGGGACGGGTATAATATATTGAGGTATGGTGACTAATCCTCCTAAGTATTTTATTACACTACATTCACAAATTAAACATCTTTTTCTTCTCAAACTATTTATTTGTCATACGCCATATATAACATAGCCCTTTTTAAATTAAGCACCTATATGGATTCACTAGCATGAATGAAAAAAATATTAGGAGGTGTGTATCTTTTTACATTACTTGAACTTTTATTTTTTCTTTTTCTTGCACATTTTTTTATTTTTCACTCGAAAGTAACTCCCAAATCTCTCCCTTACTTCTTTTAGCGACTAAGTGCTTTAGGAGGTAAAGGCTCAACATTCTCAAATCAAAAACAAAGTAGGAGTATGGCTTGTAATGTGGGTGCCAAGAAAACGGTCTATAGGCTCAAAGGTCTAGCAATGGAAAAATTTTATTTATAAGTGACAAGCACCTTCATGGTCAAGAAAGAAACGCCTACATAATCTCCTAGACTAGCATGATTTAATGATTTCGCGTTGATTAACACATGGGACAAATTCTAAACTATACATGATTGCATATAGTATCAAAAATCCTTACCTACACATGGCACTTGACTCAGTCAAGATGGTTCTATGCAACTCTCAAGTCAAACAAGCTAGCAAGTTGTGAATTTTTAAGCAACAATGCACTATGTAGCATACTAGTCAATCAATTGAGAAAAAAACATCAAAGAGTAAGCTACTTACTTTACTTGGACATTACAATTTAAATCATATATGTAAAAAGATAGCGCATGCCATAACTTAAGATAGTGCATGCCATAACTTAGCAGCACCAATCAATTGGCTGATATCTTGACCAAGTCCCTCAATTGATTCGCGCATCATGGCTTTCGATTGAGTAATTACCTCTTTATGATCAATCTTAATATTGTAGAGAAAGATATAACATAGTTTAGAAAGGATAGTCTAGTAATTACATATTAGTTAGTTAGTTTATTCTAACAACCATTCTTAATGTTAGTTAGCTATTTATTAGATTCTAATTATTTATTAATAGATAATTAGAAAACTATATATATACCACAATGTAAGATATTCAGATAATAAAATCATTCTCTTCTCTGTTGGCTCTATCTACTCTCTTGTTTGTTTCTTCTTCTTCTTCCATCTTCTTCTTTATTTACCTAAATTGGATTTAACCCAATTATCAGATCATGGTATCAGAGCGGGATCAACTAATTCACTAGCTGGATTCTCGATTCATTTTCTTAGTTCACAAAATTGGCAGAGTTCAAAAATCTGATTCTTCATCGATTTAGTTCTTGAAAATTCTTGGATGTCATGACTGGAAATGAACAACCAACTGTTCTTGTTGGGGTTCAAATAATTCCTCCCTGAGTATCTACTTCAATTCCTAACCAAGGAGGTTTGTACTTGATTATAATCATCCGTTATTTTTAAGTGTATTTGATGTTAGTGGCATTCAAATAATTTCATTTCAATTAACTGAGATTGAAAACTATTTTTTGTGGTTTAGATCTATGATAATGGCTTTGTTAGGAAGGAATATGTTAGGATTTGTTGATGGGTCATGTACCAAAGAAAGTTACCCAAACAATTTGTGAAATCATTGGGAAAGAGTGAATGTCATAGTACTTTATTGGCTGATGAATTCTGTTACTAATGGGTTGTTAGGAGGTATAATGTATCCTCAAGTGCACATGCTTTATGGAATGATTTGTATGAGAGATTTGACAAAGTTGATGGTTCAAGATCTTACAATTTGCATAAAGAAATTGCAATTATGAGTCAAGGAACAACATCTATCTCCACATATTTTTCAAGATAAAAAGACATGTGGGAGGATTTTGAAGCATTGGTCCCTACACCTGGGTGTGTATTTCCTAAATCAAGGGAATTTGTGGTTCATTTGCAAAAACTAAAACTGTTTCAGTTCTTGATGGGATTGAATGATTCCTATGGTCAAGCTATGAGTCAGATTTCACAAATGAGTCCAATGCCATAAGTTAATCAGGCATATGCCATGGTGATTAGTGATAAATTCAGAAATCAGTTGCTAATAATGCTGGTTTACTAGGTGCAAATCCTATATTTGAAACTAATCAATATGATGTAGCCACGTATACCAAGACTGGTGGAAACAATTAGAGATTGAATAGGAAAAACTTCAATCTGTTCTGTGAAGTATTCAAAATAAGAGGACATTCTTAAGAAAATTTCTACAAAATTATAGGTTATAGGTTGTAAGTGGATGTGAAAAATTAAATATAAGGCATCTGGTGAAATAGAAAGATTTAAGGGTAGGTTAATAGCTAAGGGATCCAGTCAAAAAGAAGGAATATATTATCAATAAACTTTTTCTCAAGTTATCAAAATGAAAACTGTCATAACTATACTAGCTATAGCTATTACAAAACACTGGCATATACATTAAATGGATATATATAAGGCATTCTTACAGGGAGATTTATTAGATGAGATATATATGGAGGTGCCCCAAGGATTCACAAGTCAGGGAGAGAATAAAGTATACAGACTTGTCAAATCCTTGTATAGATTGAAACAAGCTCCTAGTCAATGGAATGCTAAACTAATATAAGCTCTTCTAAAGTCTCAATTTCAACAAAGTCAATATGATCAGTCTTTGTTCTTTAAAAAAATCGCAGAAGGTATCACAATAGTGCTAATATATGTAGATGACATACTTATAACTAGTGATTACTTGAAATTAATAGAAGAAACTAAATCACATCTACAACAATCTTTTAAAATGAAAGACCTAGGAGAATTAAAGTATTTCCTAGGTATAAAATTTGCTAGATCAAAACAAGAAATTATTATGCACCAGAGAAAATATGCATTGAAGCTGATTTTTGAGGCAGATACTACAACTGCTAAACTAGCAATAACACCTCTTGAGGTAAATATGATGCTTACAACTACAGAATAAGATGAACATATCAAGAAAACTAAGTCTAATGCCTTGATAAATGAAGAACTGGCAGATATAAATTCCTATCAAAGACTGGTTGGGGAACTCTTATATCTAACAATGGCAAGATGAGATATCTCATTTAATGTTCAAACACTAAGTCAGTTCTTATAAAGGCCAAAGAAGTCTCATATGGAAGCTGCTCTAAGGATTATCAAATATATTAAAAACATTCCAAGGCACAGAATTGTACTCTCCAGCAAAATCGACAACACTCTTTCAGACTATTGTGATGCACATTGGGATGCATGTCCTTTTTTCAGAAAAGTCGGTTTCAGATTATTTAGTTAAATTTGGAGATTCTTTAATTTTGTGGAAGTTCAAAAAGCAAACTACTGTTTCCAGAAGCTCAGCAGAAGCTGAGTATAGAAGTCTTGCAGCAGTTGTGGCAGAACTTATTTGGCTAATTGGATTACTAAAAGAAGTGAGAGCTGATATCAAGTTACTGATTGAAATATTTAGTGATAGTAAAGCTGCAATTCAAATTGCAGCAAATCCAGTATATCACGAAAGAACAAAGCACATAGAGATTAATTGCTACTTCATCAGGAAAAAATTTATACAAGGCCTTATAAAATACAACCTACATATTAACAAAAGAACAACCAACAGATCTTTTAACCAAATGGCTCAACAAGGTGCAACATGAATATCTTTCTTCCAAGCTAAATATTCTTAATGTATTTTCAGTACCTAGCTTGAGGGGAAGTGTATAGAATGATATAACATAGTCTAGAAAGAATAGTCTAGTAATTACATATTAGTTAGTAAGTTTATTCTAACAACCATTCCTAAGCTAGTTAAGTTAATAAATAATTAGAAAACTATATATATATAGGGAGAGAGAGAAAGAGTTATATACCACAATGTAAGATATTCAAATAATAAAATCATTTTTTTCTCTGCTGGCTCTATCTACTCTCCTATCTGTTTCTTCTTCCATCTTCTTTATTTATCTAAATTGGATTTAACCCAATTACCAGATCAAATATTAATGGATTTACTAAATTAATATTTAATAGGAAGACTTGTGTCATCATAATTTAGCAGAAATTTCAAAAGTTTTCGCCGAAGAAGAGTCATAGTAAGCACTTTATTTTGACATAAAATGTTGATTGTACCTTTTCTACTTTCCTCTCGTCCTAGTTCCTTCCTCATCTTTCAGGTGAAGCTAATTGGTTTAGTTTCTGTGGTCAATATTAGTGTCTTATTTTTCTCCTTATTTGTCCTTTGGTCACAATTTCTCTGTCCTTTTTCCACAACAAACCTCAATCTCAGGCAACTAGTATTGTACAATTGGGGGTTGACTGAATAGTTGACGACTTGCTCTTTCGGTGGCCATCTCAATGAATCCGTGATTAAGAAAAGGTTGATTTCTACTACGTACCGTATAAAATCAATCTATATATATACACATGAGTTGACGTAAGGCCGCCGGGGGAGAGAGGGGGGTGGGGGTAAGGCAAGCGCAGCGGGTCATTTTCTTAAAGGAAAAATTATGTGTCACAATGAATATAGGGAAAAAGGGTCAGAACTGCCCCTAACGTATTGACTCCAGGTTAAAAATACCCTCCGTTAACCTATTTTGAAGAAAATGCCCCTATCGTTAAAAATGTGGCATATTTGTGCCCCTAAGTCTAACAACTGACTGTTCTTATATTTGAAATGGTAGGGGCATTTTTTCAAAATAGTTAATGGTATGGGCATTTTTAAACTGGAGTAAATATGTTAGGGGTACAAATATGCCATAATTTTAACGGTAGGGGCATTTTCTTCAAAATAGGTTAACGGAGGGCATTTTTAAACTGGCGTCAATACGTTAGGGGTTGCCCTTTTCCGATGAATATATTTACCATCATAGAGCGGGTCATTTTTTTAAAGGAAAAATTATGCGTCACAGTGAATATATTTACTGTTTGAAGTTATAATTTTAGAAAATTATTATTTGTAGCTATATTTAAGCATTCTATTTTTCTATATTTGTGTATTTTACCTTCGTTGTATTTGTTGTACAAATGAATACATATTGTTTTACACCCCTGTATTTCGTCTTGATTGTATTTGTTGCGCATCTGAATATCAGTAATATAAGTTAGCAACAATTAAACAATAGCTATAAATGATAATTTGGTAAACTATAAATATATATGGTAATTAAGCTCTAAATCGTAATGCTTTATGAATTTTTTTTTTAAAATAATATGTAGGATGCTCTGTCAAGACAAAGCATTAATATAGAGTGATGATAAATATATATTTTAACCTCTCTAATATGCTATAATATAGATATCGGCCCATAAAATTGACATTCATGGAAGCACAACATATAATAGTCGGACTTGTAAGGCAAAAATGATAGTCCGACAACTTAATTATGCACTTGAGGCCACAAATGTTCCTAAATAAAGACTGGAACAACTCAAACCCTGTAAGGCAATTCACAAAGATCCAACCTTATTCCCCGAAAAATTGAGTAATTTCAACCTCTTCTTCCCTAGGAACCAAACTGAAGGCATTCTTGTAAATGTAAGCTATTCATTTTACCTTCGTGTCTTCAAAGTAGTCAAGTCAAAAATTTCCTTAAAATTATTAATGATGGAATCAATCCAACAGTACTTTTGCTGAAAATTCTTCCTCCACACTTTTCAATTTATGCAATTTTCAGATTCATTCTTGGAGGTATGCTTTGTCCCTTATAAACATGTTTTTTATTAGTAAAATTAATGCGATATAGTCGAATAAAACATCCGTTGTAGTCTAGTTGGTCAGGATACTCGGCTCTCACCCGAGAGACCCGGGTTCAAGTCCCGGCAACGGAAATTATACTTTTATTAAGAACTTTCTCTCGGATGGACCAAAACAGGAGGAATTTGAGGAGCTATGAAGTATTTCCACAAAGAGTGATAGCTGAAGTTGGTCTTGTAACCACGCATGTCCCTTGTTATAGTAGGAATATATATATAAACATTGTAAATATTAAATATTATTTGTGTAATTCTAATGTGGCTGTAAATATTATTTGTGTAATTTTTTTACATTACAAGATTAAATTGACCTACAACGTAGGTGGCAAGCATGATATGATAACTTGAAAAGTAGAGCAATAACTTACTGTTACAAGTTAAACTAGGAGAGTTAATGATTCGGTTCAGTTTGTTATTTTATAAAATATTTCGCTTATTTTATTATGTATAATTAAAATTAGACTTTTTGAAACCGTCTCAATCATGTTGGTTTCTCTTTGGTATCGGTACGGTTCGGTTAATTTTTGGTTTTTTTTTAATATCATTTAAAATTTACAAGTAGAAGTAGAATGCGATAACATACGTTATTTTATAGGACTAAGCAAATCTCTCTAGATATTTTTACTATTTAAAGGGTGACGAATTTAAGAAAAAAAAAGATGGCTAAAGTATAGATCAATCAATTATTCTACAACAACGTAAAAAATCAAACAAAGGCAAAGAAAATATAAATCACACTCGTTGAAAGATATACCAAGTTGGGACTCAAGAATAAAGTCTATAATAGATTAAATATTCAAAAAGATAAATCTAAATTATATGAAAGAAAACATATTCAATACGTTGTAGTTTGCTATTCATAATATCTTGCTAATAAGATACTTTAAATAACTTAATTTAAGTAGAAGTAGCACAATATGTTTTAGGATTAGTATTTTGAGTTTACTTAGTTGTCGACTTGTAATAGTTTTCAATTCCAAGACCAAAAGAAAATTTATATTTTTAAACTTACTAAATAAATATATTTTTCACATATAAAATTTATTCGTTATGGTTCGATATTTTCGGTTTATTTTTATAAAATAAAAAACATATCTTAATTATCGATGTGGTTATACATTTACATAAAAACCTACAATTTCTTTTTAAAAAAATCTAAAAATCAGCTTGGTGCTGTACGATTCGATCGATTTAATTGATTTTCGAATATCTATTGATACCCATAAGTTAAACTGAAGTGATTCTAATGTGGCTGTAAATATTATTTGTGTAATTTTTTCATAGTACAAGATTAAATTGACCTGCAACATAGGTGGCTATTCATAGCAAACATGATATGGTAACCTGAAAAGTGGAGTAATAACTTACTGTTACAAGTTAAACTGAAGTGATTCTTTAAATAAACCGTTATTTGCATGCTCTCCTATAATAATTGAAGCTGAAAGTATAATGTAATTGTATTTTTTAATTTAAACTTGTTTTCTCTTAGCTATGTTATCTTGAAAGGGAAAAAATAAAGGAATATATTTATTTACATAAAGGAAAGTATATTACGCGCTCCAACAACAACAACACAACCCAGTATAATTTCACTTAGTGGGGTCTGGGCAGGGTAGTATGTATACAAACCTTACCCCTACCCTTGGGTAGAGAGGCTGTTTCCAAATAGACCCCTGGCATCCTTCCCTCCAAGAACTTCCCACCTTGCTCTTGAAGAGACTCAATCTCACAACCTCTCGATTGAAAATATGTTACGCACTCCACAAGCAAGAAAACTAAAATACATGTCATTAGTTTTTACTGAAATGAGTTTTTTATGTTTGGTTGTCAATTGTCGACCATGCAGTGTCCAAATTAACGTTATGTCCTTCCCCAAATGCAAGTTCAATGTCATTATCGGCAAGTAGAATAGTGTGAATGTATTTATTTATGTGAAATATTCCTTTCTTTCTATTAACATCCACATATGCCAGCTTCATCCTTGAACGTATTAATGTTTGATTTTTCTCGTATTCTTGCTTTCATTCTTATCCTTTATGACATCTATCTGCCCCTTCCCAAAACCAATCCTCCAACTCCTTGCAAATTTATGGTCTTTGGATGGGAATCTCCATAGATCTATTATTAGGAAAGGGATATATTGTGAGTAGGTAATTTTTGTTTTCAACGAGTACATATTAATATCTGCCTTTTCTCTTGAATTAAAAGAATACCCGATACAATAACACATTTCACCAAAACAATTAATTTGCATGCAAAAATATTATTGGAGATGTAAATAAAATACAAAGGGGTTCTACTTTTTTTTTTTTAAAAAAAAACTTGTTTTGCCCTTTGTTTGAGTTCTTGAAAAAAAAAGGAATATATTGACATGAATTAAGAAATATAATAGAGGTTCTCTAAGAACAAGAATCCTAACTATTTCTCTGCACATAAGAAAGTTAAATTTTCTTTTTCTCCTCAAACTAGCTATTTCTTCACCTATTTAATTTTAAAAGAGTTCAAAACAAGTACTCAATGTATAAAATCTACATGACTAATGACATCTTAAACTGTTTTTCTGGAATATAAAACTCATAATAAACTTAAAATTTTAGTTCCACCTCTGAGTACAACATACAGTACTCAAGCCAGAAAGCAATAGAAGAGCAAGTTCTTCCTCAAATATATCAAACCTCAGTCCATCTTCAACTTTCCGGTGCTCTTCCACCATATTTTCCGGTATAACTAGGCTGCGGCAAAGCGGGCAATTATTTTTTGTCCCTTGCCATACATCAGCCATGTATCCAAGCAATTTTAATGGAAAATGTGAGTGCAACTTTCAATCTTCCTCCCTTTATCTCCATTGACCATTCTCGAAATCACATAACAAATCGAACAATCAAGTGGTTCAGTAGCAGCTAATTAAACCCAGTAACTTCCTCTTTTTCTACACAAATTTGGAGCTTTTCTTGTGCCTGTTTTTTCGAGGCTCCGTTGAAGAACATATATTTTAAAATTTGACACCAAAGATTATTAGAAATTTATTAAATGTGGAACTCAATTTTCATTTGAAAGAAAGATGTTACCACTAAATATATTTAAAAATTTCTTTATTTTTTCAATTTTTTATTTTTTTCACGTATCAAATTTGTAGCCAAGTGTTTGCGTGGATAGAGGATTCGTTATTGTATCTCACAAATAGATAGTAAGAAGCAGATTCTACTTGAAAAAGAAAATAGTGATCATAAACAGGTAATGGAAACCTACCAATTCTCTTTCTCTGTATACATCCCGAAGAAGAGATATTTGGGATGGCTAGTCTATTTTTGTGGAATAGAGGGTCAGTGTGCTATATGATTAACTCACATTAGAAGAAATAATTTATATGACACAAATATGATGGCCGTTTAAAGAGTTTATTCTTTTTTAACTAAGTGTGTATGGTATAACGGAAAATATTTTCGTCAAATATATTTTTCAAAAAAAATATTTTTTTGGAAAATAAGTAGTAATCTTATTCATTTTTCGGTATTTGGTACGCAAATTAAGGAAAATAATTTCCAAAAGTATTCATAGACAATTTAGATATAATAAATATAAAGCCATAAACTTTTAGACCAATAACCTTTCGGACCTACAAATTTTATAAATTTTCAAACCGCTAAACTTTCAAAATCGCGGAATTTTGAACGCGTAAACTTTATTAGTTTTAAACCCTAAACGTCCAAACACATAAATCTCCGAACTCATAATTTTGGAACTTGTAAAAATTTTAAGTTTTTAAACCGATAAATAATAAAATTAAAACTCAAAAATATAATTAAATTTTTTTTTCTTGGGGAAGGGGGTGGGAGGTGGCGGGGCAGTAAAACAAAAAGAAAAGAAATATAAACTACAAAAAAAGTACTAAATTTTTTTATGGAGGGGGGAGGGGGCGGGAGGGGAGGGGGAGCAGAAAAATGAAATAATAAAAATTTAAAATTACAGAAAAAAATTAGGGTAAAAAAAGTAATTTTGGGGGAGGAGTTGAGGGGTAGTACGGTGGGTGGTAACGGAAAAACTGAAATGTAAAAAAAAATAAAAAAAAAATTTTTTGTAAAGAGAGTGGGGTGAGTTCGTGAGAGAGGAAAAGGTTGAGAATGAGCTTTGTAAAATGTTTTCCCTTCTCTCAGTAAGGAATACATTTTCCTCCAATTGAAAGAAAATAAATTGATAAGGAAAATATTTTCAAAAAATTTAAGCCAATCAAACATAAAAATTTATAAAATATTACCAAAAAATATTTTCTTTCATTTCAAACACGCCTTAAATTTCATGCCGAATTAAATTAGGTTAAAAATAATGAGTATATGTTAAGAAGAAGGTGGAGACATGATTTTGACCTTGTACGATCATAATTGTTTTATAGACTTATCCGGGGTATTTTATTTTGGATTCTTTTTAACTGATTCGTTGATAACCTAGCCAAAAGAAACACAATTGGAAATATTTAGAAGACTCTATGTACAAAGGCAATAAAAATTATCTTAATTAGCACTTTTGTGAATGGCCACTAAAAATTTTAGGGAGTTTTACTATATATATATATATATATATATATATATATATAGCAAATCTTATTATCTTTCATGTTTAAGGTTTGTGTTTATTACATTTAAGCATACCAACTTTCAATTTATGTACCATAATTCTATTTAAGTCTTTAATTATAGCCTCATGAATTGTATGCATGATTTTTGGAACCATATATCTTCTCAGATTTTATCTCCACACGCTTCTCTCTCTGTCTATCAAAACCCACGATTTTCTCCCCTGTTTTAATTACCCCCCTCCCCACCACCCCCACGTTTTTTTATCAAAACCCACGATTTCTCTCTCTGAACGAAGTAGTTCCACCATTATCAAAACTTCCCTAAATTCCAGTTCGAGAATTTCTTCTCAATCTCCCACAGTTTCAATCCCTAAAAGTGTATTCAAGTCAGAAATGGTGAAAAAAGCAAATACTCCAAAAAAACAACAATCAAAAGATGTATTACCCGATATTCCGTCTTTTGGTTGGGTGTTTTAACACCTAAATCACCACCCAAAAACCAACAATCTCTCCATGCAAGTGAAAAAAATAGAGGTTGTGCATCTCCAAGACAAATTCGTGCTGAAATGCGAAGCAAGCATTTGCACAATGTTGATGCTACCGGAGTAGAAAAAGAACTCGACTAACAACGCAATTGCAAGGGGAAAAACTTGATGGTAGATGATGATAATTTTGTAGAATATTCACCCAAACTTCAAACTCCGAAAAAATAAAAGGTGTCTCCTTCCCCCTCAAAATAAAAAAAGAAGAAACCCTCAAAAAAATCTACAAAATTGGTTCCTCAAAAATTTTTATTGAAGGTAAACATTTTTTATTTCTCCTCACTGTTTTGTAGTGAGTATACTAACCACAGTTAATATTCCTTTTTTTGCAGAATGGACCTTACTTTGCTCAACAAAATGTTGATTATGGTGTGATCCGATTCCACAGGTTGTATGATCCTACAATACCTAGCCAGATAAAGGCTTTACTATCCCCAAACCAATTACGTGTTTTCAAGAAAATGTGTTTTGGTTATTTATTAGGTCTGCCCCCAATCTGTATGCAAAACCAGTCCATTCATCTTCTAATGAAGTATGAGTGTCAAAGTCTACTGACATCTACTTTTCTGTTCTTTTAAATGGTCAAAATGAATTTTTCTTTGAGAGATTTTTGTTTGATTACTGGTTTTAATTGTGTCAATAGTTTCTTAGACTATGGTTACAATTCGAACTATGTTAGCCATTTAATGACTAAATATTTCCCTAACAAAGAAAGGGTTGAGAAATAGCTTTTGAAAAATGTAGTGACTAAAAAATCATGGACAAACGATGTGGATGCTGTACAGTTGTGCGTCCTTTATATGTTGGAATTCTTTGTTTGTCCTTTTGATAAGGACAATGTTACTTTGATAGACAAGTTTATGTTCTTTCTTATCGAGAGTGGTGATTTTGAGTCGTACCCATGGGGTACAAAATCCTTCAATCATGTTGTTGAATCTGTCCGACATCGTCTTAATCCCAACGTTCATTCTTATCTTATACGTGGATGCTCATTAGCCTTACAAGTGTGGCTATACGAGTGTTGATCTTCTGTCAGCACCAAGCTTGCTACACGGTGCTCAGAATCGATTCCTCGTATTTTAAGATGGTCATCTACAAAGGGACAGATTTGGTTAACTATAATTGAAAACAAGATCATCAAGCCAGAGTGGCTCAAGGTTTTTTTTCAACCTTTGTATAATTCTTAAATTACTGTTATAGTAACTATATTACATCTACAATTTTCTTTTCAATTGAATTAACTGTCACTTCCATCATTCAGTTCTCAAACATGGTTGAATCTGGGGAAGAGATTGGAGTGCTTAATCTCCCAGAAAAGATTAAATATGAAGATGAAGAGGTTGGTCAACCATCAAATGTCCCAACTGCTGCTTCTCCGACAGTTGAACCCGAAGAGGCTAATTCTCCAAATGCCATGGAATCTGTCAGTAGCGAGATCAGGAAGTTGGAAAAGAAGCTTGATCAGGTATTGTGAGAAAATACAGTATTTTGGTCATTATTTAGCACCACTTGAATTCATTCCTGCTACTTTGTAGTTTCTTTTTATTTAACTGTAACTAATAGAATATTCTTACCAACTAATAGACATAATTAATTTTTAGGTTGATGGAAAGTTAGATCAGCTTAAGAGGGATGTTTTTGATGAACTCTCAAGTCTTCGAGAGTTCATAGATGAGTCTTTGAAACATGTAATGAATGCTGTCAACAGGAGGAATGAATTGGATGAGTCAAAGGTAAGAATTTACATATAATTTATGCTAACACTATATAATAGTTATGACAAAAAAGCGTTCTCAAACATTCCTCAAAAATGTAGTTTGCTGGTAGTTCAACAAAATATAATGAACAAAATCAAGGAGACAAAAACAATCATTCTCAGTTCAATGTTGGTGCTCAACTTCGTGCAAGCACAAGTAATACAGGTATCTACATAATTTCTACATACATATCTACAAACTTCAAGAATTGCTAATAACTTTGTCACTTTGTTTTCATGCTCCCACTTCTCCTCAACATGTTGAACCACAAGTTGACTTGTATGCCGACTTCCAAGAAGCAGCTGAGGTAGCAAAAGAAGGTATTGTTTAATAATGTAGTTTTTAATAGAAGATAGTTGATTATACACTGGTATTATGCTGTTAAGTATTTCATTTTTTATGTAGCATATGTTGAAGACAACATTCCACAGTCACCAATTCTTGGTGTAACATTGACTGAAGTTGTCCATGAATGCCTTGAAAAAAAAGAGGAGACTGGAGTTGTGCGTGAAGGAATTGAAAAGAAAGGTGTGACATTGGATGATTTTGAACTTCCGGAAAACCTATCACAGTTGGTCATGTATGGTGAGCCCATACAAGTTGATTCAGCCCCCGTTCGTCAAGGAAGAACAAGGTTACCCGGAAAACATGCACGATCACCATTCACTCCACTCTATAGTACTGAAGGCAGCAGCTCGGTTGGGCCAAATTTTTTTTACCAAAAGGACCCATTCACAAGTGTCATTAGTGAAGATGTTGATCCTGAATTAATAGATAGGTTCACAACCTGGTTATACCATCGCACTAATAAAGCATCTAGGAGGTATGGTGCTTAAATGTACACTGTCTGTATGTACTTGTTTTCTATATCTTTCAACCTTTTTAGACTTTAAAGTTGTAAATCTTTTTGAACTTTTTTTGTATTTGTTTCATTCTATTATTATTACAGGAGAAAAGACTTCTTTTCAAAGAAGGATAACCAAATTAATCCTTGGTTGGACTTGGATTGTGAGAAAATTGATAAGAAGGACTGGTTCTATGCCCTTGCTCACCCCGGACAAGTAATCAATAGTACAGTAAGTATATAGTTTATAATTGCAGTTTTATCTTTAACTATTATGTTTAAATGTAGTTATATTGTACACATCATATATATGTTACTATATTTATTCTTCAACTGTAAAATTTTATTTTTTCGAACCTCATGCAGTCAGTGTAAAAAAGAAGGTAATGTGTAGATCTTATTTAATTATGATTGGTCAATCGTAGATATAGTACTTGTTTTCTATATCTTTCATGCTAAATGCAATCAAATTACATTTTGTGATGCACTTGGGCTCACTGTTATATATCTGTAATTATGGCGTTGTTATAGTGAAGCAAGCTGATCGATTTATTTATAATTTCTAATTGTAGTTAATATGTAGTTATTTTGTAGATGTGATTGTCTACACTACAACTTATTGTAATTTGTACTTTACCTTTGCAGCAAATTGATGTTATTATGTACTATTTGAGAAAAAAGGGAAATATGGCCCCAACATCCAAACTAGGTTTACAACAACCGATTGCTTGTTCAAGACAAAAAATGAAAAAATCTACGAGAAGTTCATTACTGCTCCACTGGATCAAAGGAATTCTGTTGTTAAAGCCGAGGATGATATTGGAGAATATATTATGGGCTATAGAATTCTTGCTAATGTAGCATGAGATCATGTGGACTATGTGCTAATGCCTGTTAACCTTGTAGAGAACTTTTATTGGTTGTTGCTAGTGTTTGACATGGACCGGCAACTTTATGTTTATGATTCATTGGTGAGGGCAAAGTGTAATCAAACTATTCAAACATTGCTTGACAAATTTTCAGTCATTATTCGTCTTTATTTGTCATGCACTGATTTCTATGGTAAACGCAAAGACATTGACTTCAAGACTACAAAGTCATACATAGAGAAACCAGTTACAGACCCTCTCGACATACAATGGATGGTTGCTGAGATTCCACAATAAAAGGAAGGCTCACTGTAAAAAACTAATCTCCCTTTCTATATGTTTAATTATTTTATTTTTATCGTTTGGTATATAATGAAAAATTCTCATATTCAGCAGGAATTGTGGTGTATTTGTGGCTGATTTTGCGGAGTATATTAGCAATGGTGATTTGTCTATCCAAAGGAAGATCTTATTGATATTGACCAACATTGTAGACGCTATGGAGCTCTATTGTGGGACTACACCACAAAGAAGCTAACAGATGGTTCAATCAGTGAGAGTGAGGTTACTGGCAGACTTGCAAGGAGGAAGGGTGCACCGGCAAAGAATGAGAGGACTAAAGTTCAACGAAAGAAGAAGTAGACTATTCTTTTCATTTTTGGTAGTTGAATTGGAAAACAATGTAATCATTAAGTCATTTTGGTTGTAATCAACAAATTTTCTTAAATACATTACTCGAGTGTTCGAGCTATCTAATAGCATTTTTGCCGTAACAACTTTGTCTTATAATTTCACTTTAATGTTGGAGTTATTTTTATATAATACCTTCGGTTGCCATTTAATTATGTTTATATAACTGTCAGTTCTTACACGGCATAAAGATGAAATGTATATAGGTCTCAAATAAATAATTTAGCGATCCCTCATCAACAATTATTGTGGAAAAAAATTATTTATCTACAATGACTACAATTTAACTACAATTGCATAAACTGAACTACATATAACTACAATTGCATATAACTACAAATTAGAACGACAATTCTACCAACTATTGTTGTAGTACATTTGTGTTGTATGAATGTTTCGTCCATTCGGGAGTGTGTGTTTTCGGCTAAAACTTCTTATCTTGAACAATGAAGAATCATTAATTGACGTTACCTTGAAATGCCATTTGCAGTTTTCAGCTACACATACAAGCCAGTAGCTACAAAAAAATACATTATTCAACCATATTTATTAAACACTATAATTAACTACAAACTGACTACAATTTAACTACAATTGCATATAACTACAAAATTGGACTACATATAACTACAATTGCATATAACTACATTGAACTACAGTTTAACTACAAATTCCCATTAGGTGATTCTGAGTATTAGAACACATTTACAGTACATTATAACTAAAATCTACCAACAGTTTACATTCATTGTTTTCTTTATCAACATCAAACGTTTTCCATATAGCTTTTACAAAAGTTTAACTGTACAATTAAAAATGAAAAGAATTGATGCTTGATGGAATACATAAAAATGTAAATAGTCACTCAAATATATGATTATACTTCTTTATTATCGTCAAAGTGTAGAACAGTTACACAATAAATTCTAATAATTTGGGCTCACTAACATTTATTTTGAGTAACTATTCTAGCTACATGATATTCATTTCTTTTTCGACGCATTCTTGCAAGTTCTTTTGTCATGCCCTTCACCTCCACAATTGCCACATGACACCTTGTAATTCTTTGAGTTTATTTCATCAAATGTTTTATATCTTTCCTTGTGAGGTCTACCTGGCTGTCTTTTATCTCCCGCCGGTGGATTTACTACCTCATCCAAAATATGTTGTGGAACATCCCATTTGGCTTCATCAGGAAGAGGATTAACTGGCATTTCGATCACCAAAAAATTTTGAAAAATGAATAAATGATGATAATAGTAAGGACCGACTGAGTCCATTCTAACATGTTTTTGTATTGAATAATGAAGAAAGTTAGAGTTGGTCGATTTGTAGTAAGATAACAATACAAAGTCCAAAGCAAAAATGACAACTGAAACCAAAGTTTTTGCAAGCAGTCATGAGACTCAGGGTCAGAGGGTTCAACAATAGTCTACTGTGGTTGAGAAAAATAGAACACTGAAACAACAAATGACCAAAACGTATCAAGTATGGTCCAATAGCCAAGGACCACCCTTTTCTTCTCATGGTTTCCCAAAGTTCACACCTATATCAACTACTTCCTTTCCAGTCTCATTCTTTTGCAATCTATCCACCTGGGTTCAGTCTTTATCCTTAAGTACTACTACAACTAGAACTTTTGTTGCATGGTCTCAATGTTTGCCATTAACAGCCAATAAGAAAACCATTACTGTTATGCCTGTCTTCACCATTCCGCAGCTCACAGTGGTGCAAAGGAAAACTCATGTGTCACTATTTTCTACTAGCAAGAACAGTTCTACTCTCTTGCGCACCACTCATATCTTTTTGATCTTCCTGCAAACATTGAGAAGCCTTCCCCAAAGATGGCACATGATAAAATAACCCAAAGACTAAAAAGCTTAGAACAACTGTTTAAAAATATGCATGGGTTGGCAGGTTAGAAGAGTATTTTCTTCAAGGATCTATGTATATTCCCCAATGTTCGTTTGCCACTTGGTTTCAAGATCCCCAAATTTGAAAGGCATGATGAACATGGAGACCTCACAGCCCACCTGAAAAGGTATTGCAATCAGCTAAGAGGTAAAGGAAGAAATGAAGAATTGCTAATCGTTTATTTTGGAGAAAGCCTTATGGGATAAGACTCCGAATGGTTTATGGATCTGTTGGAAACACGTTCTCAATGCAATATACTAAAACGTGTGTTCTTTTGTGTAGGTTTTGATGAATAACAAACGAAGCGAAAATTGATATATGACGAAGTTCAAGAAACAAGCGCACAATTGATATACAACGAGATTCAAGCTCAAGACAAAGTTTTATAAGTTTAATTGAGTCATTCTTATTTGTGATCTTGATCCTACAACTTGACTCGTAACATGGCTTCTCTCATAAAACTATTTTCCAAAATCATGCATATTTAATTTAACGTCAAAAGATTTTAAATCATGCATATTTACAGTAGTCAAAATAATTTTTAGACATGCCTTAAAAATCTGGACTAAGATAATCGATTATGTACTTATGATAATCGATTGTTTTAAGCCAAGACTGCATGACAATCGATTGTGAACTAATGACAATCGATTGTGAGTAAGACAGTGAGCATCAGGTTTTTCAAACCTGCATGACAATCGATTGTGAACAAATGACAATCGATTGTGATGAGGCAGTGTCCATCAAAGTTCTTCAAAACTCAGAATAATCAATTATGAACTAATGGTAATCGATTATGTTGAGACAGTGTCTTCCAGTGATTTTCAAATTTATTAAATAATCGATTGTTACATTGGACAATCGATTGTCAAAGAGACAGTGTCTAAAATGTTTTTCAAAAACTGATAAGTAATCGATTGTTGACTTTGTGCAATCGATTGTGAAGCTGACCGTTGTCGTAAAGTTTTCAAATACCATCAGGTAATCGATTATTGATTCTGTATAATCGATTGTTTTGATTAAAATCCGGAAAAGATTTTTTGAACGTTATTGGGTAATCGATTATTGATTTGGTATAATCGATTGTTTTGATTAAAATCTGGAAAAGATTTTTTGAACGTTGCTGAGTAATCGATTGTTGATTCTGGACAATCGATTGTTTGTGGCAAAATCTGGAAAGGATTTTTTGAACGTTGCCAGTAATCGATTATGTATTGTAAGTAACCGATTATCAAGCGTAAAATCTGGGATTGAATTTTGATCTGACTGGCAGACAATCGATTGTTGGGGTTTGACAATCGATTGTCAGTGAGTAAAATCAGCAACTCTTAATTGGCAATTAGGCAACAGTAATGCCAAGTTTTTCAAAATTAAATACAGCTTCATTTCAGTGTTTTAAACACAACAACATACTACAACTGATCATTACATTGCTATAAGCTTGCATACTTTTGTTTATCATTTTATATTCAATTTCATAAAGCTTTTGAGAGCCATATTCTTGTCCAAAGTTGTTGTGATCTAGAGCTTACTTCTTTTACTCATACCTACTCATAAAGGAGTATTTTGTTTGAGTTTTTAGTGTTTTATACACTTGTAAGAGAATTGTGATTCTCTTGTTGTAAGGAACTTGTGTTTCCTTGGTTGAAGTCTTGGAGTGTTGTATCTCCGAGCAAAGGTGTTAAGGCTTGTGTCCTTAAGTTGTAAAGGTTTGTTGAGAACCCGTAAGCTTAACAAGTTAGTGGAAAATCTCGAGAGAGTCTCTCGGGGACTGGACTAGCCACGTGTTGTGGTGAACCAGAATATATCGGTGTGTTCTTTCCTTTTTGTTTATTTAACGCACTTATTTATTTCCTGCAAATTTTAATTTCCGCAAGTTTACGCTAAATTTTATTATAACGCTATTCACCCCCCCTCTAGCGTTAAGCGTATTTTCTAACAATTGGTATCAAAGCCCAACTCTCTGAAAACTTAACAGTTTGAGAGAACCATCCATGGCTTCTACTCGTGATTCTTTTGCAGGAATTGATGAAGGACAGTGCTCCACACGACCACCTCTATTCAACGGTACAAATTACACGTACTGGAAGGAGAGGATGAAGATCTTCGTTCAGTCCAACAGCTTTCACCTTTGGAAGGTGATAATGAAGGGAAACCAAATTCTAACAAAGAAGGTGGAAAACGAATGGGTTCCCAAGTCCGAGGATGAGTATGACGCGGATGACATCCGAAAGGTTCAAAATAATGCTAAAGCAATTAATTTATTATATTGTGCTGTTAATGCTGACGATTACAGGAAAATATCGTGTTGCACAACGGCAAAGGAGATGTGGGACAAATTAGAAGTTACGTACGAAGGTACGGACCAGGTAAGGGAAGCAAAAATTGATTTCCTAACCCATTCTTATGAATTATTTCACATGAAGGAAGGTGAAAAGGTGGACGAAATGTTTGAGCGATTTTCAATAATCGTAAATGACCTACATGCTCTCAAGAAAACATTCACGGATAGAGAGCTCGTGCGAAAAATTCTTAGAAGTCTCACACTGGCATGGAGATCAAAGGCCAATGCAATTCAAGAATCCATTGGCGTTTCAAACGTCACCATCGACGCATTAAGAGGTAACCTTAAGACCTATGAATCTACTATTCTTAACCCTTTTGTTGATGATCAAAGGAGGCAAAGAATAGCTCTAAAGGCGAGCACAAGCCAACCGCAAATTGATGAGGAAGGAGACAACGAGTTTGGACTCGTTATCAAATGATTTCAAAAGTTCATGCGCAAGGAGTATGAACGCAAGGGCAAAAAGCAAGGCGAACAAATCAAGTGCTATGAATGTGGTGAAACCGGGCACATCAAATCAAATTGCCCAAACATCAAAAAGGAGAAGAAACCTTTTAAAAAGCAACGTGCATACATTTCTTGGGGAGGCGACTCCGGAGATGAGTCAAGCGAAGGAGAAGAAGACGAAGCAGCAAATCTTTGCCTCATGGCACAAGAAGATAACAAAGATGACGTATGTCAAATTTCGTCTCAAAACTTCTTTACTCTTGATGAAATGCGAACTGCTTTTGATGAATTATATACTGAATTTATTAAAGCTTCAAAAACAGTCAAAAGCATAAAAGAAAATGCTTCTCTAAAAGAAAAAGATTTTCAAAAACAGCTTTCTTTAAAAGAAAAGGATTTAGAAAAACTGGTTTTAGAAAATGAGAAGCTGAAAGAGGAAAACAAGTTTTTGGGAAAAAGAAGTTCCGATAAGCCCGAAAGCTCTACTAGAAATTGCACTTCTTGTTTGCTTCTCAAGAATGAAGTAAGTAGGCTTAAAGGCACATTAGATAAGTTTAATTCTTCGCACAAAAACTTGAATGATGTTCTTGTTAACTTGAAATCAACCAAGCATGGAATAGGCTTTTAGAATGAAGAAAAGGTTGACGCTAAACCCCAACAACCTAAAGCTCAACCTAGGATTAACAATAGAAATGCTTATCCTAGAAACAACAACTCTAGAGCCAATATGCATGCTAGACAAGATGCTGAACATTTTAGAAGACGTAAGAATGACTTACCACCTAGAAATAGTCACCCTAGAAATGATGCATATTTTAGGCCAAATTTTGAACCCCTTAGAAGACCTAACAATGGCCCTCAACCGAGAAACAATCACTCTAGAAATGCTGCCCATCCTAGAGCTCATAGTAGGAGAAATAATTCTCATGAAATGCGAAATAGTCAGAGTGTTCAATATAGAGTAAGAAATTTTCATCCGTCTAGTTACTATGAACCTAGAAAGGTGCATAACCCAAATGGGACTTGTCATTATTGTAGATGTATTGGTCATATTGCTCCTGCATGCTTTACACGTCATAGACATATTACTCAATTGCATCATTATAATATGCCTAACCCCCAAGGACCCAAGATGGCATGGGTACCAAAAGAACATTAATTTGTTTTGTAGGTGTGCTTGAAGGGATCAAGTGTACTATGGTACATTGATAGTGGATGCTCCAAGCATATGACGGGAGATGAATCCAAATTCCTTCAATTAGAGCACAAAGAAGGAGGAAGTGTTATCTTCGTTGATAACAATAAAGGAAAGTTCATCGGCATCGGCTCGGTCGGTAAGGATGAAAATTCCTCTATTAAGCATATATTACTTGTCAAAGGATTAAAGCATAATCTCTTGAGCATAAGCCAATTGTGTCACAAGGGAAATCTTGCTCTATTTGATTCGGATGAATGCCTAGTATTTAGACGTAGTGATTTCAAAATCATACTTCGTGGTTTTAGAGTTGATAATATTTATATGGTTGATCTTGCTAATTCCTCACCCGAATATGTTGATTGTCTTATGAGTAAAGAGGATGATACTTGGCTATGGCATCGTAGAGTAGCACATATCAATATGCATCTTTTGAACAACTTGATTTCTCAAAACCTAGTTGTTGGTCTTCCCATTTTAAAATTTGAAAAATGACTCTATTTGTGACTCGTGTCAAAAGGGGAAGCAAACAAAAGCATCTTTCAAATCTAAAAACATTGTTTCAACTTCTAGACCATTGCAATTGCTTCATATGGATTTATTTGGTCCTTCTCGCATTGAAAGTCTAGGAAGAAATAGATATGCTTTTGTGATTGTTGATGATTACTCGAGATTTACTTGGACTTTATTTCTTGCCAATAAAAGTGATGCTTTTCAAAATTTTAAATATTTTTTTAAGCGTGTTCAAAATGAGAAAGAAACAACCGTCACTTCAATTAGAAGTGATCATGGGGGAGAGTTTGATCACAATCTCTTTGCGGACTTTTGTGACGAACTCGGAATCGAGCATACCTTTTCCGCTCCACGTAGACCATAACAAAATGGGGTGGTGGAAAGGAAAAATAGGTGTCTCGAAGAGATGGCTAGAACCATGCTCGACGAAGCTAAAATACCCAAACATTTTTGGGCGGACGCCGTGAGTACCGCTTGCTATGTTCTAAATAGAGTAGTAATTCGGCCGATACTCATGAAAACCCCCTATGAACTTTATAAGGGTAGAAAACCAAATATTTCCCATTTTAGAGTTTTTGGTTGCAAATGTTTTGTTCATAACAATGGCAAAGACCAATTGGGTAAATTTGATGCTAAGTCGGATGAAGGTATTTTCATTGGATATTCCTCACGTAGTAAAGCATATAGGGTCTTTAATAAAAGAACCCAAATTGTGGAGGAATCCCCTCATGTTGTATTTTCCGAAAATAATGCTCGCTTGGCGAGAAAGGATTCCGGTTTTGATCTTGCAGGTATCTTAGATAGCTTGAAAGACAAAATACAAGAGGAACCACCCAAGGAAAATAAAGATGAAACTGAGGAACAACCAACGGAAGAAGCGCCACAATTGGAAAAAGAAACAAAAGTGCCAAATGAGTGGAGGACGATCAAAGATCACCCTCTTGAATAGGTAATTGGAGACGTCGGAGGAAAGGTAAGTACCCGAAACTCTCTTAAGAACACTTTAGGACACACTTCTTAAGAGCTCACGTTCTCACTTGGCAACACTAGTTTAAGTTATTACTTCTTTACAAATTACTGACTTGAGCGTCGGAGACGTTTAATTCTATTTTGCAGGTATCGCCCTAAAAGATAAGGGGAATTATAAAGTTTTGGCACAGAACAATCGATTGTTCCAAGCAAATAATCGATTATTTTACTGAAAATCGATTAGCAGTATCACTAATAGATTGTTTATGGTTTATGTTCATTATGCAGCCTTGTTTAAAAATTGATTCCTTAAATTGCATAATCGATTTCTGCCTCAACCATTCAGCAATGCTTGTCCAAAACAATCGATTATTTCACATATATAATCGATTATTTCATGTCAGTAATTCAAAAGCTTGTTACCGTTTGGTCCCGTAATCGATTACCATATTTGACAATCGATTATTTCATGTCAGAAATTTAAACTCTTGTTACTGTTTGGCTCCTCAATCGATTTGTGTCAGTTCCAAGTCAGGTCATAACTCTTCAACAATCGATTATTGCATCTCAACAATCGATTGTCTAACGGTCAGTGAATTTATTTTACCGTTTCTGACCGATTTGGCTTTAAATTCTCAGCAGATTTCTTCCATAAATGATAAGCCACTCTCCCCTCTATAAATAGGCTTCATATATGTTCATATGCATTCACTCAAGCATCAATTGTAGCTTTCAAAATATCAAATTCTCTCTAATCCTTTGCAAAATCCAGCAGCTTTCATTAAAAATGTCGGGCCGTCACTCAAAACGTTCTCGTTCTGCTAGGCACGGCGCATCCTCCTCTGTTGCCCCTCCTCGTCCGAACTATCCCTATCAAGATGGTTCCGTTCTATATTTTAATTCCGACATCGAGCTTACTCGATTCTTAACCAAATTTGAAAAGCGCGACATTCTTCCACCCGCTTTTCAACCCACAAGTATCTTGAATCATTTGGGCCTGCTGCAAATATGCTCAAAAATTCTCAACTTCTTGAATTTTTACTCCTTACCCATCCTTACATCAATACTACATTGGTTCAAGTATTTTATTCCAACCTCCATGAGGATGATGATGGTGAGCTTGTCACCAACATTAATGGTGTTCAAATTCTTCTTTCCGATGAAAATCTTCATACCATTGCCCGTCTTTCTCATAATGGTGAAGACATTTTTCGGTACACCGGAGAGGCCGGAGCCCTTTTTGATGAAACAACCCTCTTACACCAAGTCGGTCTTACTTCTTATGATCCAAATCTTTCTTCCCGTCGTCCTACAATTACGGGAATGGATCCCAATTATCGGTTGATTTTCTATTTCATCACTCGAGTCCTCAAGCCTCGTAAGCATAACCATACTACCATTTCTCAAGAGGACACCAAGCTCATGCATGCCATAATAACCGGAGCTAACATCAATTGGTGTCGGCTTATCAAAATTCACATGCGTGACGCTATCGGAGATGATAGGCCTCGTCCTTATGCTCTCCTCATCATGAACTTTCTTGAAGCCACCGGATTCGTCACTGGAAATGGTCCTCTCAAAAAGAGTACCAAAAAGTGGGAAATTTCGGAATCCTCCTTTCATCATGACGCTGATCATGTAGCGCATGCTCCTCCTTCATCCCGTCGAACTCGTCCGCCTCAAGAACCCACTCTCCAATCCATTTCCGACCAAATTGCTTCCCTGACCACCTCTGTCGGTCAATTAACTCACGAGATCCATGGATATTTTGACCACATTCATTATCCATATGCAGGTCTTGTTCCATATGAAGCAGCCCCGGATGATGAGGCGGAAAATGATGAATGAATAATTGTAGTTTTAAAGTTTGTTTTTATATGTTGTATTGTCTTCCCTGTTGCTGTAATTTCTTTCCAATAAATAAACAAGGTTTATTTCATCTTTGGCATCTTATTATTATTTTTGCTAATGGCAAAAGGCGAAAGATAACGGGTATGCACTCTCGGTATTTATAAGCTTAAATTGAGGGGGAATTCTCAAATTGAGGGGGAACAAATTGCATACTTGTTATATGTATATACTTGTCTTGAATGTATATACTTGTCTTGAATCGTCAATGTAAATTGCTTGTCTTGCATATCCCGCTTAATGTTTGACATTATCAAAAAGGGGGAAATTGTTGGAAACACGTTCTCAATGCAATATACTAAAACGTGTGTTCTTTTGTGTAGGTTTTAATGAATGACAAACGAAGCGAAAATTGATATATGGCGAAGTTCAAGAAACAAGCGCACAATTGATATACAACGAGATTCAAGCTCAAGACAAAGTTTTATAAGTTTAATTGAGTCATTCTTATTTGTGATCTTGATCCTACAACTTGACTCATAACATGGCTTCTCTCATAAAACTATTTTCCAAAATCATGCATATTTAATTTAACGTCAAAAGATTTTAAATCATGCATATTTACAGTAGTCAAAATAATTTTTAGACATGCCTTAAAAATCTGGACTAAGATAATCGATTATGTACTTATGATAATCGATTGTTTTAAGCCAAGACTGCATGACAATCGATTGTGAACTAATGACAATCGATTGTGAGTAAGACAGTGAGCATCAGGTTTTTCAAACCTGCATGACAATCGATTGTGAACAAATGACAATCGATTGTGATGAGGCAGTGTCCATCAAAGTTCTTCAAAACTCAGAATAATCGATTATGAACTAATGGTAATCGATTATGTTGAGACAGTGTCTTCCAGTGATTTTCAAATTTATTAAATAATCGATTGTTACATTGGACAATCGATTGTCAAAGAGACAGTGTCTAAAATGTTTTTCAAAAACTGATAAGTAATCGATTGTTGACTTTGTGCAATCGATTGTGAAGCTGAACGTTGTCGTAAAGTTTTCAAATACCGTCAGGTAATCGATTATTGATTCTGTATAATCGATTGTTTTGATTAAAATCCGGAAAAGATTCTTTGAACGTTATTGGGTAATCGATTATTGATTTGATATAATCGATTGTATTGATTAAAATCCGGAAAAGATTTTTTGAACGTTGCTGAGTAATCGATTGTTGATTCTGGACAATCGATTGTTTGTGGTAAAATCTGGAAAGGATTTTTTGAACGTTGCCAGTAATCGATTATGGATTGTAAGTAATCGATTATCAAGCGTAAAATCTGGGATTGAATTTTGATCTGACTGGCAGACAATCGATTGTTGGGGTTTGACAATCGATTGTCAGTGAGTAAAATCAGCAACTCTTAATTGGCAATTAGGCAACGGTAATGCCAAGTTTTTCAACTATAAATACAGCTTCATTTCAGTGTTTTAAACACAACAACATACTACAACTGACCATTACATTGCTATAAGCTTTCATACTTTTGTTTATCATTTTATATTCAATTTCATAAAGCTTTTGAGAGCCATATTCTTGTCCAAAGTTGTTGTGATCTAGAGCTTACTTCTTTTACTCATACCTACTCATAAAGGAGTATTTTGTTTGAGTGTTTAGTGTTTTATACACTTGTAAGAGAATTGTGATTCTCTTGTTGTAAGGAACATGTATTTCCTTGGTTGAAGTCTTGGAGTGTTGTATCTCCGAGCAAAGGTGTTAAGGCTTGTGTCCTTAAGTTGTAAAGGTTTGTTGAGCACCCGTAAGCTTAACAAGTTAGTGGAAAATCTCGAGAGAGTCTCTCGGGGACTGGACTAGCCACGTGTTGTGGTGAACCAGAATATATCGGTGCGTTCTTTCCTTTTTGTTTATTTAACGCACTTATTTATTTCCTGCAAATTTTAATTTCCGCAAGTTTACGCTAAATTTTATTATAACGCTATTCACCCCCCCTCTAGCGTTAAGCGTATTTTCTAACAGGATCAAAATACCTCTCACATGTATTTCTGAGATGACATGGCCCAGGACTTTGTCAAATAGTTCTAATACAACATCAACACCACACCAGACTGCAATTCCCTTTCAAATATGAAGAATAAACCAACTGAAAGTTTCAGAAAATATGCCATTAAATGGAGAGAGCAAGAAGCTACAGTTAAGCCACCCATGGATAACCACAAGCTAAACATTGTACTTCTTCAGGGCTCGAGAGCCAGATTCTTCTTAAAACATGATGTCTACAGTAGGTAAATCCTTCTCGAAAGCAATCAAAATGGGAAAAATGGTAGAGAATTGTCTTATGACAGGCAAAGTATAAGTCAAACAGTTCTCAAAGCAGCAACTCAGGTTGTCCAGATTGAATCTGATAATTTTAGTGACACAAATGAGAAGGATGAAGAAATCATGATGACATCAGGGTCGAGAAGAGGTCTTAGGAGAGCATATCGAAGGTATGACCAACCTCGTATCTTTTCCGATGATGCTCCCAGCCACTACTATCTACCTCACCACTCACAATACTCTATTGCTCCACCTGAGTATGTCATCCATCCACCAAATCACCCGAGAAGGCGAGCACGAGCATCAGAAAATTTATACTGATCTCCACAAAATTTTCAAGTGACCTATAACCCACATCCAAGCCAGAAATATGAAGTGGAACGAAGGTTGAAAGATAATTTTACACCAATAGGGGAGTATTATGCAAGCTTGTTTAGGAAATTAAAGCATTATGACATGATTGCACCTATTCTTCCAGATCACGTGGACCCACGTGCAAGAAGCTTTGACCCTTCTAAAAAGTGTGATTACCATTCCAATGACTAGGGGCATAATGTTAAAAACTGTCATAATTTGAAAAGAGAAATATCATGGATGATCAGGGAAAATTGATTGTGATCCAAGATATTGAATCCTAGAACATCACGTTAAATCCTTTACCTGCACATGATGATGCACACTTTGTGGGAACGATGCTCGTTGACATGGAGAATGAGAATCCTCTCGGGAACTTGCCAAATGAAATTGAAGAAGGCCATGGTGATTTTGATGAGAAACTTTGTGGCTATATGTCAAGCTTAGCAACTGAAAAGTCATTCCCTCCTCGATATGAAGAAATCTTGGTAGCTTATTCTGATATTTTTTTCTATTATCCAGGTTATTTAAGGGTAATGATCCAGATTTTATTTGTTTTATTGAGTCAAATCCTTCTATCCCTTTATACTGTCTTTGTGAGTCTTGTCTGTTTATCCTGTTACTATTTTCATTATTCGGGTTATTTTAGGGTTGTAACTCGAATCTTAGGTTGTTTGTTTTGTTTCTAAACCCTTCCATCTTTACTCAATGAAACATAGTTTGTTCTTTTGTGGCATTCCATGCTTAGTTCTTTCGCCGCTAGTTCTAGTTACATGACATGCATGTAGTATTTTCGGCAAGATCTTAGAAAACATATTTAATCTTGAATTGGCTAACCGAGAAAAAGACATTTTTGAAGAAGGATTAATTAAAGTTTATTGGAAGTTTGATGTTAATGGACGAAAGGTTTCTTTCAACCACGACACGCTAAGAAGATAGGCATGTTCATCAATATTGTGATCGCAAAAAGATACTATATTTGGCAATCTCGAGGCTGGGAGGCCCTTTTTCTGCTATCCAAACACTTTATATCTTTGTTATCCTTTTTGACCACGTGTTATTTTCTTTGAACACCCTCTTTTGGAATCATTTTAAGAGCTAAAAGTCCAAAAACAAATGAAAGTCCACGCCCAAGAGTAAAAACTGGGGTAACTTTTAGAAAGTTCAAGTGAAAAAAAAGAAGAAGAAGAAGAAGAAAAGAATTGTCAAAGGTCCATGCCCTCAAAAATTAGAAGCTGGGGAAACTTGTTTTGATAACAAAAAGAAACAAAAAAGATAGAAAAAAGAGAAAAGAAAAAAAAAATAGAAAAAAGATCACAAAAATAGTTAAGGTCAGATGTTTGAACTACATTCGACCTGATTCCTTACAAAAAAATGATACGTAAGCAGCCTCACAGTTTGGTCTAACCAAATCAGAACTCAAAAAAAAATTCAAAAAAATCTCCAATAGCTAATACTAGGACAAAGATTTCATTTTACTTTTGAAAAAGTCGATTCCTAGAGTTGTAAGTCTATAACCCTCTTAATTTTAAGTCTATTTTGAGCCTTCATGCCGACCCTTCTTTCCAATCCTAGCCAAAATCCTTCCAAATAAAAGCCTCCAAATATACCTTCAAGAATGCCAAGAGAAGCATGCAAGGTGCAACAGTTGTCACATGACATAGAACTCTGTCAAGTTGCTCACAAAAGAAAATCAAAAAAAGAGGAAAGAAAAAGAAAAAGAAAAATGAGAGAGTCTTACTAGTGAGGCGATGATAAGCAGATATAAATAAATGAGAGAGGATTGGTTGTGGAAATACCTCGAAGCACCACTAGTCGAAAGTGAGTCATGAGACAGATGTAAAGAATTGACACGAACAAGTCGAACTTCAAAGGTCATAAGAATCGTAAAAGGGAATATTTGGTCAGTTTGATAGATCGACCGTTAAGTACAAATTAAATGTCATGGTCGTAAAAGCTAGTTACTGAAAAAAAATCCTCATTCCTTCCTTCCCGATAAAGGCATTTCTTCTTACGTGTTTCGTTGCATTATTATGTCCTTCACGCTGAGTCAGTTCTTGTAAAAAACAAGCATGTAAAGATTTCAAAATTTGCTTCCATCTTTTCAGTTGTACAAAGTAAATTTGGCCAGCATGCTTAGTTGTTACTGTTAACATGCCATGAAGATTCATGCAAAGGCTTCCCCAAAAGACTCTTGTCAGCCTACTTGGTGCAAGAAAAGATAACTGGTGATTCTCTCTGACAGACAAATTGCTCATAAAGCAGGAAGTTATTCAACATATCAAAAAAGGTCTCCTAAGCAAAGATCTCCAGTTAGGATAAGGCCGATTGAGGCACAAAACACCAATGGCATTGTGAGCGAAAAATAGGATTGATACAGAAAGTAAAGGCCCCTTGAAAGCAACAATAGAGTCTCCTATCAATGCATTCAATTACAAATACAGTCAGTTTTCTAAAAGCGAATGTGCACACAACCAAGCTGCCAAAGCTCAAGGCCACAAACCGACCACCACTTTCAAAACTGGCAAAATTTTCTTTGTTTGAAACAGGAATAAAGCGGTGCAAGGATAATGGTTCAAAAAAAAAGAGAAAAAGAAAAGAAAAAGGAAAAAACAAAAAGAAAAAGAAAAAGAAGAGAAGAGCCCACAAAGGAATGTTTTTCAAATCTTTCCCTTTATTTGTCTTACTATTGTACATAAAATCTTGCCATTGATCTTCACATTTTTCATCCTAGGATAAAAAGTCCTAGTCTGATGGATTTTTCTCCAAATAAAGTCTTAGTCTAATGAATCTTTCTACTAAGATAACAAAAAAAGACCCTGTCTAATTAATTTTCTCATAGAATCGAAATCCAGCCTAATGAATCTTTTTCCTAAGATAGAAAACCTAGTTTGAAGAACTTTCTCCTAGGATAGAAATCTTAGTATAATGAATCTTTCTCCTAAGAAAACAAATAAAACCCTAGTATGATGAATCTTTCTCCTAGGATAAATGTGTTTGTTTGATGAATTTTTCTCCTAAGATAGAATACCTTATCTGGTGAACTTTCTCCTATGATAGAAATATTAGTATGATGAATCTTTCTCCTAAGATACCAAAAAAAAAAAAGAAGAAAAGAGACCTAGTCTGATGAAATTTCTCCTAGGATCAAAATCTTAGCATGATGAATCTTTCTCCTAAAATAGCAAACCTAGTCTGATGAACTTTCTCCTAGGATCAAACTCTTAGTATGATGAATTTGTCTCCTAAGATAGAAGACCTAGTCTAATGAACTTTCTTCTAGGATAGAAATCTTAGTTTTATGAATCTTTCTTTTAAGATACCAAAAAAGAAGAAGAAAAGAGACCTAGTCTGATGAACTTTCTCCAAAGATCAAAATCTTAATCTGACAAATCTTTCTCCTAAGATAAAAAACCTAATCTGATAAACTTTCTCCTAGCATCAAAATCTTAGTCCGATGAATTTTTCTTCTAAGATACAAGACCTCATCTGATGAACTTTCTCCTAGGATAGAAATCTTTGTCTGATGAATCTAAGATACCAAAAAAGAAGAAGAAAAGAGACATGATGAACTTTCTCCTAATAAAAATCTTGGTCTGATAAATCTTTCTCCTAAGATATATAACCTAGTCTAATGAATCTTCTCCTAGGATAATAATTTTTTTTTTAAAAAAAAAGGGAAGTATAGATTTGAAAAAAAGAGTTCAATTTTTATTTTTCTCAATTTATTAATCTTTAGTTTTCTTGAAATCAGGGGTCCCTCCTGGAGAATAGGGTCAGATTTTACTTTAGTCAAGCTTGGTTTATAGTGTTCCGTAAGCTCAATCTTAAATCTAGGAGACACTTCCTAGTTTAGGTTTTTTAATTTTTTTAGCAGACACATTTGCTAGTCAAAATATTCTTGGTTTTACTCGGAGACGCACATCCTAGCCGAGTTTCAATTTTATTCTCATCATTAGTCAATATCATAGTTGATTTATTGTTATACTAATAATTCACAACTCTTCCTAGTGCAAACTAGGGTTGAAAAGTTTCATTTATTTTGTCTATTTTGCTTTAGAATCAGGCGCCCACCTGGAGAATAAAGAATTTTTGTTTCAAGTTTTTAAGTTAGTAGCAGGCTCCTACCTTGAGAATAAGGGAATTCATTTGAGTCTTAAGTCAGCTGCAGGAGCCCACAAGGGAATTCATTTCTAGTTTTAAGTCATTAGCAGACGCCCACCTCGAGAATGAGGAAATTAATTTCAAGTTATAGTTAGAGACATCAAGATCCCTCCTGAAGAATAAGAACAACCTACAGTCCTGTTCAAGTTAGAAGTAACAGAAGCTCTCCTCAAGAATGGGGGTCGACTAGGGTCCGAGATAACCAAAAAGAAGTCTCAATCAAGAATAAAAGAAAAAAAAGTGAATCCAAAGTGCAAAATAAGAGAAAAGATGTGGACTGCTCAAGACATAATTGAAATTACAAGCTCTGCATGTCCCATCTTGATCTGAAAAAGCTGAAGAAGATTGAAGCAGCACCTCCAGCTAGGAAGCATGAAGGTTCAAATTAAAAGTCTGCATAAAAAACCATTCAAGATTGATGATCGAGTTTAAGAAGGTTTATAGATAGGAATCTTTTAACTCATACTTCTGCCAAGCTTAGTTATTTTTTCTTTATTATTTTTTATTTTGGTGTAATAACAGAACCACCAACCAAAACCTCGAAGACACCTCAATCGGCTCTCTACTTCAGTAAACTTCGTCAATTTTCCTACTTCCAAACCACACGTGGCATGATTCCTTTATAGCCAAGGATATGTAGGCATCTCAGATGCCAGGGCTCAGTCACATTCTCTTTTCTCTTAGTTTTTGGTCTCTCTAAATAATGGCCGGGCCAAAAAACCTGTCTCGTTGTTCTTTGTCTGAAAACTTTTCGCTTTTCCACTCAAAGAGGACAACTTTAGACATGTAATTTTTACCTTTCCAAGATTTTACATATTTTAGTGTAAATATTTACTTTAGGGTTAGTATAGCTATTCTAAATTTTTTTGACTCTTTTACTTTATTTTATCACAAAAATAAAAATTACAAAAAATATTTTCTTTTATTTTAGCTATTTAGTATTTTTATCTAGTTAATTTTAATTTATCTACATTATATAAAATTCAAAAATACAAAAATATTTCCAAAACTATTAATTTAATTTTACAATGATTTTTTTTATCTTTTAGTATGATATTTAAAGAAATATCAAAAATAGTTTTATTTTGATAGTTATTTTCCTTAAGTAGGATTAGTTAGTAAATGATATAGTATTTTTAGTCTAATTTTAGAAGAAAGAGTATGAAATTTGAGGCTAATTTTGTTTTGTCTTAATTGAAGAGGTCCAAAGAGATGACCCGATTTTAAGAGCCCAAACCATAAGATCCATTTCTCCTTCTTGTTATAGATCCTAACACACATTTAAAAAAAAACCTATACCTAACCTAGAATCCCCCTCTCCGCCCCCGTTCCCATCTTGAACACCCAGAACAAAAAACTTTACAAGACAATGGTGGCCAATTTTAACGACCCAACCGGGTTCTTTGAGTATTTGGACTTCGTTTGCCAGATCTCGGGCTTGGTTAGCCCCATGTGATGTATTATGACTTATGTATGTCGTCGATTTTGATTTTCAGGTTAATAGAAATAAATTTGAAAGGACAGTTCTCAGATGAAAGCTAAAAAATTGAAAAGCTTGACCAAGTTTTGACTTGTTAGTATATATTCTCAGACTGGGATTTTTATGATTTTGTTAGATCCGTTGGGTGACTTGGGACTTAGAAGCGTGATCAGAATGTATTTTGGATGTCTGAAGAAAGTTTAGAGTTGAATTGGCGAAATTGAAATTTTAGCGTTTTCCAGTTGATAGATGAGATTTTAATATATGGATCAAAATGGAATTTTGAAAGTTGAAGTAGGTTCATTGTGTCAAATGTGACGTGTGTGCAAAATATCAGGTTATCCGTACGAGGTTTGGTACACTTTTTAATCAAAAGCAATATTCGGAAGTTTTAGAGCTCTTAAGATGTTATATGGTTAATTCGATATTGTTTGTGGTGTTTTGAAGATTTGTACGTGTGAAAGGTTGTATATGACTTGTTTGTATTTTTGGTTGAGGTCTCGAGGGCCTCAGGGTGATTTGAGATGGTTGATGGGAAATTTGGAAAATTATTGGAGCAGCTTCAGCTTCTGATTCCACTGTCATAACCCCACTTGTGGTTAGGGAGCCTTTGGTGCGATGATTACAGAAGTGAGATCAAGACGCAGATGCTCCACAAGCGAAAAAGGTAGAAGTCGCAGATGCGGAAGGTGTGTGTTGCATGTGGGAGCCCGAAAATGCAGAACTTGGGTCGTAGGGGCGGATACAGGAATTAAATGAGAAACCGCAGAAGCAGTTGATTATGCATAGAAGCGATCCCGCGGGTATGGGAATTGGACCGCATATGCATTTTTGGTAGGTTAGAATATGTTTATTTCACTCTTCGCGATTTTGAATAGTTTTTCATAACATTTCAAACGGGAAGAAGCTTCGGAGAGCTAATTAAAGGGAGAATTCAAGAGGGACTTCTTAGAGGTAATGTCCTTGGTCCCTAACTTGTTTTTATGATGACTTTTGAGGTTGTAAGCATGGAATGTATGGGGAAATCAGTAACAAATTGAGGGTTAGGCTTGGTAAATTGGAAACTTAAAATTAGGGATTTGAGGGATCATTTGTTGTCGAAATTTTGTATATTTGGCATGTATGAACTCGTGAGAGTGTAAGGATTCCAATTTTTTAAATTTTATCAGAATCCAAGACGTGGGCCCAAGTGTCGGGTTTGGTAAATTTTGGGGTTCTTCATGTAAATTGATTATATTCGAGTGGGTTTTGTTCCCCTAGCATATTTTGATGCTATAGTACTGCTTTTGGCTAGATTTGGTGGATCCGCAGGCCGAGTCGAGAGGCAAAGGCATCACGGGCTAGAGATTGGACCAGATTGATGTAACTAATAATATTAAATATTATCCTTTAGGTATGAAACCTCGGATTTTACATTGTTTCACTACTTTGAGGTGACGCACGCGCTAGATGACGAGCTAGGGGTCGTGTGCCATTGGGGATTTTGACTTAGCCCGCCCATACAACTGTTTAGTTGTGTATTTGATTGAAAACTATTTGCTATCATCATATTTTGGGCTAAATGCCATATTTTTGCCACGTGCCAACTAATTTTGACCCTTAGGAGATTTTTACTACTATTCATCACTATTTTGACTTCATATTTTTACTCAATCATGTTGTACTCTATCGTTTTCACAACTCACGTATATTTACTCTATTTTGATATCTTAAATGATATTTTGGCTTTAGCATCATATTTTACAGTGCCGAGTGGCTTTGAGAGATTTCTGACTGAGTGAGGCTGATGGCCTGTAGTGTGAGGTTATTATGGGATCAGTCTGCGCGTTGCAGCGGTATTGTGCTGATTCATGATTATAAGGTTTATGGCCTGAGTTTTTATGCCACGAGGTGGCTTGATATGAGGCCTAAAGTCTATTTGATTATGCCGTGAGATGGCTTGATATTGCGCTTGGGCTGTAATGGTCCCTTCACAGAGTCTATACACTCCTAGTGAGCCCGGGTACCCTGTGTGAACGATATGATGTAGCCCAATAGGCTTTTGTTGTTTCATATTATTGCCTGATAAGCAGTTCTCGATCCATTGTTTTGCCCAATGGGCGAATTACGAGTGATTATGAAGTAGTCTGAGGGGCTAGTTCTATTATATTATGCCTGAGGGGCAGTTTATGGTACATATTTTACCGAAGGGGTTGTTTACGCTTTCTATCATTATACTCACTATTTATTCACTCTTTTGAAACCATTCAAATTTGTTTTAATACATTTTCCATTGAAAATGAGATGGATTTAAGAAGTAAATGATTTTTGTAATACTTTGGAAAAGATATACATTTATTGTAGTGTTATGATGTGGTTTACGTGTTTTCTTACTGATCAACTTTCATGTACCTTTATTACATAATGAGTTTGTGTACTCACATTACTCCCTGCATTTTTTGTACAGATTCAGGTAGTTCTAAACTTGGTAACGGGTGTTGATTCCTTAGTGACAGAGTCATTGGAGTTAATAAGGTAGCTGGCCGACGTTTGCAGCACTGCTTTTCTCCCTCTTGTCTACCTTAGATTATATTTAGTAAACTTTTAGACTCTTTGTTATATTCAAACTTTAGTAGATGCTTGTGACTTGTGACACCCCGATGTCGGGCTCTATATTTATTTCTCACTGTTCATTTAGACTTACATTATGAGATATCTGATTAATTAAAGGCTTAATAATGATTGTTATTGATTAAATAGGTAATTCGGGAGTTGTGTCAGCTAACCTAGTTTCATGATAGACGCCATCACGACCTGGTCGATTTTTAGGTCTGACAAGTTGGTATCATAGTAGATTAAATATTCAAAAAGATAAATCTAAATTATATGAAAGAAAACAAATTCAATACATTGTAGTTTGTTACTCATAATCGCTAGAATACTTCGTGTCTTGTTAATAAAGATACTTGAAATAACTTAGTTTAAGTAGAAGTAGCACAATAAGTTTAGTATTTTGAGTTTAATTACTTGTTGGCTTGTAATAGTTTTCATAATTACAAGGCCCAAAGAAAATTTAATGCATTATTATTTTTAAACTTACTAAGTAAATATTTTTTTCATATGTAAATTTTATTCGGTATGGTTCGGTATTTTTTTGATTTATTTTTATAAAATAAAAAACCAATGCGATTATTGATTTATATGAAACCTACAATTTCTTAAAAAGAAACAATAAAATCGATTCGATACGGAACGGTTCGGTCTGTTTAGTCAGTTTTTCGAACAGAAAATGACTCCATATCGGGTTCTACTTATTATATGATTTATGAAATTCAGTTTTTACAAATATAAAGGTAAATCCTGATTATGTGATGAACTCAAAATATATCCTATGTGCATGCTAGGACTAGGAATAACATATTATTGAAAAAAAATGTTATTCGGTATAAAGTTATTAGCATGCATGAAATCATATAAAAGATTATTTTCAAGAATGAAATGTAAATTATGCTTATATTAATATTTGAAAATTATATATATATATATATATATATATATATAACGGTATACATACGTTAGTTTAATAAGAATTGTCCCAAACTGTTGAAATGCTTAGAGGTATAATTTTAGATGGACAGTCATTTGAAAAGAAAATTAAAATACTTGTGATTTTCTACCTTAATTTTGAAAAATAAATCCGTCGTGATTTTCTATTCCTATTTCTGTCACGATCCGGATTTTTCACCCTCACGAGTCGTGATGGTACCTACTAATGGGAGCTAGGCAAGCCAAATTTAATTACTTTTTGTTAAACATAATCCTTTTTTAAAATAATTATTAACAATAAGATAAAAGTAACTGATTTAACTAGACAAGCGGAAGACTTAATATGAATGAAAACTGAATCGAAGTGCGGAATATTCAATATAAACCTCTATCCAAGACTGGTGTCACAATACTCACGAACTACTAAGAGTGCTAAATACAATTGTTTGAAAGAAAATATAAATGTTTGTCTCGAATAGAAAGAGATAACAAACTAAAATAATGATAGAGGAGACGTCGGGCCTGCGGACGCCTGCAGGGCTACCTCGGTGTCTTGCTGGACCAAAGGCTGGCTCCCAATCTAGTATTGCTGCTCCGGCACCAGGATCTATGCAAAATAGCACAGAGTGTAGCATCAACATAACCGACCCCATGTGCTGGATGGTGTCTGGCCTAACCCCGGCGAGGCAGTGACGAGGCTAGGACCAGACTCCAGATAAACCTGTGTAGATATACATATACAAATATACATAGAAACAACAGAAATAAGCAACTAAAACTGGGGAAGGAAACATCCTTTAAGGGCAACAGATAGAAACGAAAAATCAGAGATAACAAGATAAATATCTAAAGTTAAGCTTATAACACGGAATCAGGAAGTAAGACATCTTTCATACTTAAGTTCATCTTGTTGCAGGCATGCAACCCGATCCCATTTCTCATATCTCGTGATATACATACCATCACTTACATTTCAATCAATATCTTGTGGTAGACGAACCACTCGACCCCATTTTGGTCAATATCTTGTGGTAGGCGTACTACCCGATCACATTTCAATATCTTGTGATAGGTGTACCACCCGATCACATTTCATAATACCATGTAGTAGGTGTACCACCTGATCCTATTTTAATATCTTGTAGCAGGCGTACCACCCGTTCCAATTTTAATATCTTGTGGTAAGCGTACCAACCGCAACCACTTCAATATCTTGTAGTAGGCGTACCATCCGCTCCCATTTCAATATCTTGTGGTAGGCATGCCACCCACTCCCATTTCAATATCTTGTGGTAGGCGTACCACCCGATCCCATTTCAATTAATATCTTGTGGTAGGCGTACCACCCGATCCCATTTCAATCAATATCTTGTGTTAGACATACCACCCATCCATTTCAATCAATATCTTGTGGTAGGCATACCATCCGATCCAATTTCAATATCTCGTGGTAGACGTACCACCCGATCCCATTTCATAATATCATGTGGCAGGTGTACCACCCGATCCCATTTCAATATCTTATGGTATGCGTACCACCCGCTCCCATTTTAATATCTTGTGGTAGGCGTACCACCAGTTCCCATTTCAATATCATGTGGTAGGCGTACCACCCACTCCCATTTCAATATATTGTGGTAGGCGTACCACCCGCTCCCATTTCAATATCTTGTGGTAGGCGTACCACCCAATCCCATTTCAATCAATATCTTGTGGCAGGTGTACAACCCGATCCCATTTCAATCAATATCTTGTGGTAGACGTACCACCCGATCCCATTTCATTATCTTGTGGTAGGCGTACCACCCGATCCCATTTCAATATTTTGTAGTAGGCGTACCACCCAATTTGACTTCATAATATCATGTGGTAGGCGTACTACCTGATCCTATTTCAATCAATACAATATACAATATAATCCTGGGAAGGGAACAAGACAATGTAATAACTTCCCAGCAAGGGAAACAATAATAATAATAATTCAAACGCCCCAGCAAGGGAGATCAGCTAAAACCAAACTTGTTCTAACATATAACTACTACAACTATTACCAAACTTGCCCCAACATCTAACTACCTCAACTGTAATCAAACTCGTTCTGACACCTAACTACCCCGACGATAATTAAACTTGTTAGAAAACCTAACTACTTCAGCCATAACCAATATCATTTTGACATCTAATTACTTTAGCTATAACTAAACTTACTACAACACCTACAAAGGAACCACCAACCTAACAATAGACCGGTAAGGGTCAATATAATGTTCTCTTCTCTTTCTCACTTTTACATCACAGTTCATTTCATGACTCGAGCTAATGCTCTAGAGTTTTAAATGTCACTTATACTTTTACAGTTGGTTACACAACTAGAGCCGTCACTCTTCAATGTTCATAAGTCATAATTCTTTCCACAACTTTACACAACAAATAGGAAATATCACTAAGGCATGAGAGATACAGCAAAAATCAAGATATTCGGAATGTAAAGATTCACGGTCATGTTCGACACCAACATATAAATACTCGTCACTATGCTTATACGTCGTACTCAACAAGAATCAAATATAAAATAGGGCACAACTCTTAATCCCTCAAGCTAGGGTTAGACCGAACGCTTACCTCGATGCTTTGAATTCAACTCAAGCCTCAATTATAGCTTTACCCCTCGATTCCACCACGAATCCGCTCGAATCTAGTCAAAAGTAACTTAATTATATTAACAAATGCTAAATGAATCAATTTGAATGCATAAAAATGAATTTCCCCAAGTTTTCCCCCAAAAGTCCAAAAATTCCCCTGGTCCCACACTGTCAAAACCCGAGGATCGAACCAAAACCCGGTTACCCATTCCCCCACGAATCAATATCTATGATTTATTTTGAAACCTGACCTCAAATTGAGGTCCAAATCTCCAATTTTTGGAAAACCTAGGTTCTACCCAAAATACCCAATTTCACCCATGGAAATTCTTAATTTTAAGTTGAAAACATGTTAAATGATGTTAAAGATTGAAAGAAATGAGTAAAAACCGGTTTACAAATTACTTGGAATAAAACTTGTTCTTTAAAAATCGCCAAAGTAACTTAGGTTTTGAAAGAATGGTGAAAGTTTGACTAAGTATAAAATTTGTTGAGCCTCAGATATGGGATTTGCGAACTAGGGTTTGCAATCGCTAACCCCGCAGGTATGGGAAATGCGAGAAAATGTTCTCATTTGCAAACACTTCAGAGACTAAGGACCTTCGCATTTGCGATCATAATCGTCGCATTTGCGACCGCCTTCCTTCGCATTTGCGAACGAGCTGGTCGCATTTGCCAACGAGGTCCAACTCTCGCATTTGCGATGAACAGCTCACATTTCCGATGCTAGCTTCGTAAATGCGAAGCCTGCAGATCTGGGATACCAGATTTTTCCAAAGTTCAAAAATGTGATCCTGGCCTATCCAAAACTCGCCCGAGCCCTCGGGGCTCCAAACTAGGCATGCACACAACCTCAAGATCATCCCACGGACTTATCCGTATGATTAAATCGCCAAAATAACTTCATATACATCTAATTAAGCCTCAAATTTCATGATTCCTTTCAAATTTTCATGACACATCAAATTTCCATTTTAAGTACGAATCACGTCAAACGACGTTTGTTTCCAACCAAACTTTATAGAAAGCGCTTAAACCATATCTAAAACTTCTATCACGCACCGGAACTAAAATACGGGCCCGATACCATAATATTTTAATCAAATTTCATTTCCAATTTTCTTAATTATTTCCAGAAAAATAATTTCACACAAAAATTTATTTCTCGGGATTGGGACCTCGGAATTCAATTCCGGGCATATGCCCAAGTCCCATATTTTCCCGCGGACCCTCCGAGACCGTCAAATGACGATTTCGGGTTCGTTTACACAAAATATTGACCGAAGTCGAATTTATTCAATTTAATATGAAATTTTAGTATTTTGTCACAGAATTCATATTTAAACTTTCCGGTTCCGCGCCCGGACTGCGCACGCAAATTGAGGTAACCCTAAATGAGGGTTTCAAGGCCTCGAAAGCACAGAATAATTAAAGAAACATGTGATGACCCTTTGGTCGTCACATTCTCCACCTCTAAAACAACCGTTCGTCCTTGTACGGATAAAAGAAGGTAGTACCTGAGTCGGGGAAAAGATGAGGATAACGACTCCGTATATCAGGCTCAGACTCCTAGGTTGATGCCTCAGGGGGCTGACCTCTCCACTGAACACGAACAGAAAGAGAACTCTTGGGTCTCAACTAACGAGTCTGCTGGTCTAGAATAGCTACCGTCTCATCCTCATAAGACAAATCCTTGTCCAACTGGCTAGTGCTGAAGTCTAATACGTGTGATGGATCGCCGTGATACCTCCGAAGCATGGATACATGAAAAACTGGATGCACGGCTGATAAGCTAGGCTGCAATGCAAGCCTATATTCCACCTCTCCCACTCAATCAAGAATATCAAACGGACAAATGAACCTAGGGCTAAGCTTGCCCTTCTTTCCAAATCTCAGCACGCCCTTCATAGGAGACACTCGGAGCAATACCCGCTCACCAACCATAAATGCCGCATCTTGAAACTTGTGATACATAACTCTTTTGCCTAGACTGAGTTGAACGAAGCCTATCCTGAATGTTCTTGACCTTGTTCAAGAACACATGAACCAAATCTGTACCTAACAACCGATCCATTCTGGCTCAAACCATCCGACCAAAGTCGACACCGCCTACCATATAAAGCCTCATACCGAGGCTATCTGGCTGCTCGCCTTGTAGCTGTTGTTGTAGGGAAACTCTTCTAAGGGAAAAAAATGATCCCACAAGCCTTTAAAGTCAATCACATAGGCTCAGAGCATATCCTCTAAGATCAGAATAGTCCGCTCGGTCTGACCATCCGTCTGGGGATGAAATGTTGTACTCAACTCCACCTGAGTGCCCAACTCTCGCGGAAAAGCTTTTCGGAAATGCGAGGTAAACTGCGTCCCCCTATCCCAAATGATAGATACCGACACACCATGAAGGCGAACAATCTCCCAGATATAAATCTCAGCTAATCTCGGATGAATAGGAGACTGCCACATGAAGGAAATGTGCTGACTTGGTTAGCCTATCAACAATGAGCCAAACTACATCGAACCTCTTCGGGGTCAACGAAAGTCCAGCAATGAAATCCATAGTAATCCTCTCCCACTTCCACTAGGGAAGCTCAATCGTCTGAAACAATCCTCTAGACCTCTGATGCTCATACTTAACCTGCTGACAGATCAAACATCGAGCCACATACTCAACAATATCTTTCTTCATTCTGCCCCACCACTAATGCTACCGCAAATCCTGATACGTCTTTGCAACACTCAGATGAATAGAATACTAGGAACTATGGGCCTCCACTAAGATAATATCTCGTATCCCATCAACATTAGGCAAGCAAACTCGATCCTGCAATCTCAAAATACCGTCATCACCTAAGGTCACCTACTTGGCACCTCCATGCTGCACTCTGTCTCTAAGGACACACAAATGGGGTCATCAAACTGCCAATTACGAATACGCTCCAATAATAAAAAGTGAGCAACCGTTCAAGCTAACACACGACTAGGCTTAGAAATATCCAACCTTACAAGTTGATTGGCCAAAGCCTAAACATCCAAAGCAAGCGGTCTTTGGCCGACCGGAATATAAGCAAGACTGCCCATGCTGGCTGATTTCCTACTCAACGCATCAACCACCACGTTGGCCTTCCCCAGGTGATATCGTAGTCCTTCAACATCTCAAACTACCTCCTGTGCCACAAGTTCAACTCCTTTTGCTTGAAAATTACTGAAGGCCCTTGTGATCAGTGAACACCTCACATGCCACGCCTTACAGCTAATACCTCCAAATCTTCAGTGCGTGAACAATGCTGCCAACTCCAAATCATGTACTGGATAGTTCTTCTCATGAATCTTCAACTGCCTCGAAGCATAGGCAATAACCTTGTCATCCTGCATCATTACTGCACCAAGCCCCATACAAGAAGCATAAAAATATACTGTGTAAGGCCTTAATCCTGCGGACAAAACCAACACCGGTGCCGTAGTCAGAGCTGTCTTGAGCTTCTAAAAGCTCGCCTCACACTCATACAACTACCTGAACTAGGCACCCTTCTAGGTCAACTTGTTCATCAAGTCTACAATAGATGAAAACCCCTCCGTGAACCGACGATAGTAGCCTGCTAACCCTAAGACACTTTGGATCTTTGTAGCTAATGCTGGTCTAGACCAGTTCTTGATTGCCTCAATCTTCTTTGGGTCCACTTAAATACCCTCTACTGATACAACATGACCCAGAAATGCAACTGAGCTCTACCAGAAGTCATGCTTCGAGAACTTAGAATATAACTGACTACCCCTCAGATTTTGAAGGACCACTCTAAGATGTTGCTCGTGCCGAGTGTGGAAAGCTGTCTTAGGGACATCGGATGCCCTAATCCTCAACTGATGGTAGCCAGACAGCAAGTCAATCTTGGAAAATACCATGGCACCCTAAATTTGATCGAATAAATCATCAATCCTTGGCAGTGGATACTTATTCTTGATTGTTACCTTATTCAATTGTCGGTAATCAATACATATTTCTCACTGACCCATCCTTCTTTTGACAAATAACACTAGAGCACCCCAATGCGAGACACTAAGTCTAATGAAACCCTTCTCTAGCAGGTCATACAATAATCCTTTAACTCTTTCAACTCAGGTAGGGCCATACGATATGGCGAGATAGAAATTGCTGAGTTTCCAGAGCCACATCAATGCAAAATTTGATATTCCTGTCGAGCGGCATACATGGAAGGTCCGAAGGGAAAACATCAGGGAACTCAAAAATAACGGGCACAAAATCGATAGAGGGAGCCTCAACACTTGAATCCGAACATAAGCCAAATAAGCCATACACCCCTTCTCGACCATACGACGAGCCTTCACATACGATATAACACTACGGGTAGAATGACCTGGAGTCTCTCTCCACTCTAAACGAGGCAAACCGAGTAAAGCTAAGGTCACAGTCATAGCATGACAGTCCAAGATAGCACGGTAAGGTGATAACCAGTCCATCCCCAATATAACATCGAATCTAATCATACCCCGAACGAGCAAATCTATGCGAGTCTCAATACCTCCAACCACCACTATACATGATCATTGAACACGATCCGCCAAAATAGAATCACCCACTAGCGTAGACACATAAATAGGGGCACCCAATAAATCACTAGGCATGACCAATTACGACGCAAAATAAAACCAAAGCTCTTCTACCGTAAACCAGAAAAGTATTTGCATCTCCACCTCTAATACCTTCACCTCCACCTCTAGAATCTCTACTTCCACATCTAATACCTCTCTTTGAGTGATGTAGAGAAACTCCTCCTGAAATAACTGTGAAAACTAAGCTCAAGTCAAAGCTGAGGGCCTAACTGGTATAGATAATCAGTAATCCCTCCAACCGGTCTTGATAGATCCAGACAAGCGAAAAGTAGCAAAATCGATCCCATTGGTCTCCACGACCCCCATGTTCATGAGAACCTCATGACAACTGTCTAGATAACCTTGGGAATTCTCAGAAGATGCACCACTTAAAGTAATACTGAAGAGCTTGGTGGAACCTATACAACCTTCGCAAATCCTCCTAAGACTTAGTTGATATATCACCGGTTTGTGTTGCTGCTCGGCTGAAGAAGCGGTACATGACGTCGAATTCACGAATGGACAAGAGTGCAGGTTTCAACTTAGCATTGAGAAGCAAAACTGCATGACAAGAAACAACAAGTGTGAAATTTTCCTAACTTTGTAGCCTCTAGGGGATAAATCCAGATGTCGCTGTACCGATCCCTCAGACACTACCGAGCTTGTTCATATGTTGTGAGACCTATGCAACCTAGAGCTCTGAAACCAACTTGTCACGGCCCGAATTTTCCACCTTCAGGAGTCGTGATGACGCCTACTAATAATAGCTAGGCAAGCCATATTTAATTACTTTGCGTTAATGACATAATCTTTTTTTTATAATTACCAACAGTAAGATAAAAGTAACTGATTTAACTAGACAAGCGAAGACTTAATATTAATGAAAAATGAATCAAAATGCAAAATATTCAATATAAACCTCTACCCAAGACTGGTGTCACAATACTCACGAACTTCTAAGAGTGATAAATACAATTGTTTGAAAGAAAATGTAACTGTTTGTCTCGAATACATAGAGATACCATGCTAAAATAAGGATAGAGGAGATGCCGGGCCTGCGGATGCCTGCAGGGCTACCTCGGCGTCTCGCCGGATCGAAGGTTGGCTCCCAATCTAGTACTGCTGATCAATATGCTGCTCGAGCACCTGGATCTGTGCAAAATAGCATAGAGTGTAGCATCAGCACAACCGACCCCATGTGCTGGTAAGTGTCTGGCCTAACCCCCACGAGGTAGTGACGAGGCTAGGATCAAACTCCAGAAATATATGAAAAAACAACAGAAATAAGCAACTAAAATTGGGGAAGGGAACATGCTTTAGGGGAAACAGACAGAAACGAAATACTAGAGATAACAAGATAAATATAAACACTTAAGATAATAACACTGAATAAAGACATCTTTCATACTTAGCTAATCTTGTTACAGGCGTGCAACCCGATCCCATTTCTCATATCTCGTGGTAGGTGTACCACCCCCTCCCATTTCAATCAATATCTTGTGGTAGGCGTACCACCCGATCCCATTTCAATTAATATCTTGTGGTAGGCGTACCACCAGATCCTATTTAAATATTTTTTGGTCAGCGTACCACTCGATCCCATTTCATAATATCATGTGGTAGGCATACCACCCTGTCACGTTTCAATATCTTGTTGTAGGCATACCACCGACTCCCATTTAAATATCTTGTGGTAGGCATACCACCGCTCTCATTTCAATATCTTATGGTAGGTGTACCACCCGATCCCATTTCAATCAATATCTTGTGGTAGGCGTACCACCCGATCCCATTTTAATGAATATCTTGTGGTAGGCATACCACCCGATCCCATTTTAATTAGTATCTTGTGGTAGCGTACGGTGTACCACCCGATCCCATTTTAGTATCTTGTGATAGGCGTAACAACCGATCCCATTTCATAATATCATGTGGTAGGTGTACTACCTGATCCTATTTCAATCAATACAATACAAAATATAATCCCGGCAAGGGAACAAGACAATGTATAACTTCCTTGAAAGGGAAATAATAATAACAATTCAAACGCCCCAACAAGGGAGAATCAACTATAACCAGACTTGTTTTAACATCTAAATACTACAACTATAACCAAACTTGCCCCAACATCTAACTACCTCAACTTTAATCAAACTCGTTCCGACACCTAACTACCCCGACAATAATTAAACTTGTTGCAACACCTAACTACTTTGGCCATAACCAATCTCATTTAGACATCTAATTACATTAGCTATAACTAAACTTACTACAATACCTAAACAAGAGTCATCAAGCTAACAATATACCGGCAAGGGGGCAATATAACGTTCTCTTCTCTTTCTCACTTTTACATCACAGTTCACTCCACGACTCGAGCCAATGCTCTAGAATATTAGTTGTCACTTATACTTTCATAGTTTGTTACACAACTGGAGCCATCGCTCTTCAATGTTCATTAGTCATAATTCTTTCCACAACTTTATAAAACAAATATGAATCATCACTAAGGCATGCGAGATAGAAAAAAAATTAAGATATTCGAAATATAGAGACTCGTGGTCATGTTCGAAACAAACGTATAGATTCTCTTCACCATGCATATATGTCGTACTCAACAAAAATCAAATAGAAAATAGAGCATAACTCCTAATCCCTCAAGCCAGGGTTAGACCGAACACTTACCTCGATGCTTTGAATTCAACTCAAGCCTCAATTATAGCTTTACCCCACTATTCCACCACGAATGCGCTCGAATCTAGTTAGAAGTAACTTAATTACATCATCAAATGCTAAATGAATCAATTTGAATCCATAAAAATGAATTTTCCAAAGTTTTGCCCAAAAAGTCCAAAATTACCCCGGTTCCCACGTGATCAAAATTCGATGTTCCACACAAAACCTGGTTACCCATTCCTCCACGAATTCATATCTATGATTTATTTTGAAACCGGACCTCAAATTGAGGTCCAAATCTCCAATTTTTGAATAACCTAGGTTCTACCCAAACTACCCAATTTCACCCATGAAAATTCTTAATTTTAAGTTGAAAACATGTTAAATGATGATAGTGATTGAAAGAAAGGAATAAAAATCGACTTACAAATGATTTGGAATAAAACTTGTTTTTGAAAAATTGCCTAAGAAGTTTAGGTTTTGAAAGAATGGTGAAAATTCGACTAAGTATAGAATTTGCTGAGCCTCAGATATGGGATTAGCGAACTAGGATTCGCAATTGTGAACCCCGTAGGTACGGGAAATGCGAGAAAATGTTCGCATTTGCGAACGCTTCAGAGTCTAAGGACCTTTGCATTTGCGATCCTAATCATCGCATTTACGACTTGCTTCCTTCGCATTTGTGAACAAAATTGCCCAGTCCACCTCTCGCATTTGTGATGAACATATCGCATTTGCGAGTTCACATTTGCAATGCTGGCTTCGCAAATGCGAAGCTTGCAGATCAGGGACACTAGACTTTTCCAAAGTTCAAAAATCCAATCCGTGGCCTGTCTAAAGCTCGCTCGAGCCCTTGGGGCTCCAAACTAAGCATGCACACACCTCAAAAACATCCTACAGACTTATCCGTGAGATCAAATCGCCAAAATAACATCATATAAATTGAATTAAACCTCCAATTTCATGATTCCTTCCAAATTTTCATAAAACATCAAATTTTCATTTTAAGTCCGAAACACGTTAAACTACGTCAGTTTTCAACCAAACTTTACAGAAAGCGCTTAAACCATATATAAGACTTGTACCGGGTACCAGAATGAAAATACGGACCCGATAACATATTATTTTAATGAAATTTCATTTCCAATTTGATTAATTATTTCCATAAAATAATTTCACACAAAAATTCATTTCTCGAGCTTGGGACCTCAGAATTTGATTTTGTGCATATGCCCAAGTCCCATATTTTCTCGCGGATCCTCCGGAACTGTCGAATCATAGGTTCAGGCCTGTTTACCTAAAATATTGACGAAAACTTCACCATTTATTCTGGCTCTGTTATGACACAAGAAAAAGTTATCGTGGTTGGCTTTACAAAATAACACGGGTAGCAAATATGAATCTCTTTTAGAAGAAATAAGTATGGAATATAATATCATTCACCAAATGACTACCCTTTCTCACCGCAATCTAATGAAACGGATAAAACGAAGAATAAAACATTAAAGGAGATAATGAATGTCTTGTTGATAAGTTCTGGTTTACCCTAGAACTTGTAGAAGAGGAGGGGGGGGTAAGTTATTCTTATAGCCAACCGAATACGCAGTCTAATTCCCTAGAGCAAGACATAATCCATTCCATATGAGAAATGAAATGAAACAAAAATCAACTTAAATATTTTAAAGTGTGGGGTGCTTAGCTAAAGTCCAAATTTCTAAGACCAAAAGGGTAATGATTGGACCAAAAATTATTGATTCCGTTTTCACAAGAAATACAACAAATAGTAAGGCATATAGTTTTCTAATTCATAAATCGAAAAATCCTGACATTCATATTAGTACGATAATCGAATCGGATAATGCTGAATTCCTTGAAAATATTTATCCGTACAAAAAGGAATGTGAGTCATCTAGTGAAAATCTAAGCTAACTCGGGAAAAAGCAAAGGAAAGTACACCTATTGAGGTGAATCCAAGACGTAGTAAACGTCAAAGGACAACTACTTCCTTTGGACTAGATTTTCTGACATTCTTATTGGAAAGTAAGACTCAAACATTTAAAGAAGCAATGTCTTCACAATGTTAGAAAGAGCTAGTCAATAATGAGATAAAACCCATATTAAGTAATCATACTTGGGAATTGATTGATCTTGATCCAGGAAATAAACCTTTAGGTTTTAAGTGGATTTTCAGAAGAAAAATAAAAGTTGATGGTACTATTGACAAACATAAGGAAAGATTAATTGCCAAATAGTTAAGACAACGAAAATGTCTTGATTACTTTGACACATACTTACCCGTAACGAGAATTACATCTATTCGGATGGAAATAGTGTTAGCCACCCTGTATGGCCTTGAAATCCATCAGATGGATGTAAAAGACAGCCTTCTTAAATAGAGTATTGAAGGAAGAAATTTATATGAAATAATCTGAAGGGTTCATGGTTCCTGGAAAAAGAAAGAATGTGTATCAACTTGTTAAGTCACTTTACAGATTAAAACAAGCACCCAAACAATGAAATGCGAGATTTGACAAACTAATATTTTATCAAGTGATTTTAAAATTAACTAGTGTAAACAAATGTGTTTACATTAAGAATACTCCAAATTATATAGTCATTATCTGATTATATGTGGATAATATGATGATGAAATATTTAAAATGTTGGGGCTTTAGCTTATGCATAACAAAAGCTAATATCAGACTTGATGTCCATATTATTTTGAATAATTAAATGGTTTATTTTTTGGACCCCATAAATTTTTAGTGGATATTAATATGGAAGTCAGTGAATTCATCAGTTGTTCAATTTTAGTGAAGACTAGTTGATGAAACTACTAATTCGGAAGTTGGCCATGTGCCTTTCACGAAAGATTATTTTTTTCTTGAAAATTTATATCGTTTAGTTATTTTATGAAATGATATCACTTCGAAGGTTGTGAATTTTTATAGAAAGATATGTCTGTACGTTTTTATGGACATGACAGTTCATGAACGAATGTATTAATACGTTTGTCCATAATGAGGTGAACCAACCGATGAACATGACTAAAATCCATTGCAAGTTGGATTTATATCATGAATGAAGGTCTTATAGTTTGCATATCATATATACGTATGAATAGCATACAAATGCGTGAAAATAGCAAAGTGATTGCGAAATGTGTTATATATTAAAAGGTTGTGGCCGCAACTGATGCCACTCCTTTATGTTATTGTTGTAATATATTATTGCTACATTAAATGTAGTCAATAATTTGATATGCAATAGAATGTTGAGATGTATTAGTATATGGCATAAGGAAGTTCGTATTAATCTGTCACGACAATAAAATGAGCTTTGGGTTATTTAAAATACATTCATACATTGCACTATAATAAATATCCTGCATGTATTGAAGGGTATAGTGATGTAAATTGAGTCACTGGATAAACCTAAACCAAAATCCACAAGCAGATATATTTTTACAACCACTAGATGAGTAGTATCTTGAAAATCGTCCAAACAAAGGTGCATTGCCGCTCAACAATGAAGGATGAGTTTATAGCCTCAGACAAGGCCGATGAAAAGCTGGATGGCTCCGAAATTTCTTGAAGAAATTATATTTTAGCCCAAAATATAGGCACCTATATGCATATATTGCAATGGTCAAGCAACAATCGGAAGCGTTGAGAGCATTATGTATAATGAAAAAAAAATCTTGTCATATCGAAGACATAAAAACGTTAAGCAACTACTCTCTAGGGAAATTATCATAATTGACTATGTAAAGTGAAGCGATAATGTGTCGAATCCACTTATAAAAGGCCTAATTAGAGAGGTAGTTAAAAGATCAACGAGGGGAATGTGACTATGGCCGAGGACAAGTCATTGTGACGGTAAGTCTACTTAGAATATTGAAAACCCCAAGAACTAGATTCAAGGAGCTCAAACAAAGTCACCTAATGACGGTTCAACATTGTCAAATAAACTTTTATTTTAGTATATTCTCGTGATGAGACAATGTTCAGTACCAAGGATAAAGTGTTATGACTTTTTAATGTTTACTAAGTTTAATACAGGGTATATCAAATAGTATATCTACGGGATAATACGTTTAGAAATTACCTATGTAAGTGTGACGTGTAAGCCGCTTCAAGGAGAATTCTGTAAGACCAGTTCTCTACGCACTTATGAACCAGGTGGTGTTCATGGCTGAAACGAACACAACAATGAGAACCGAAGATGGATAAGAATTGATTGTGTGACTTGTGGTTGTCTAGGTATACACCAAAGCTCAACGATTCAAAGATATCAAATTTACCGACTGACCGAGTATATCTGACATAAGTTCACTACGGAAAGTTAAAAGGAAAACCTACTAATCCAGATGCGATTAATCCTTACTTACGAATCACACAATTTTTATGCATTTTTTCATCATATAGCCATTCTCCATTCAGGCGAGGGATTATTGCATTTTTATTAAGGGGTATGAATGGAAAATAGAAGAGACACCTCTTGGATTGCACCTCTTCATCTCACCTTTTCTTTGTCTATAAATTAGAGGCTTGGCCTCATGTTTTATAGATGGAAAATTTGAAGTTTTCTCCTCTCTTTCTTTGTTGCATTATTTTTCAAAATAAATAAAGTGTCAAGTGTGATTTGTTGCTTTTCTTGAGTTTGCTGAAGTTCTGTAATTTCGATTTCCCATATTACAGAATAGACTTTTTCATTCTATTCTGGGAGGAAGTAATCCATAACCTTGAAAAATAATGAGGGGATTAAATTTCTTAAGGACACACAAATAATTTGTGGGCTCAGAATTACTTTACGATTTGGTTATTGAACTAATGTTGTTTGCTTCTCTGAGTTACTGATATTGAACACAGATTACAACAAAAAAGTTTCCTAGCACGTTTTATTTCTAGTTTAATAACCTTCTTTTATATAGTATTTTGAATTTTTTGTTTGTGCCTAAATTATTTCTAAGATATTTTCAATCTTTCATTTGCTCTTTTCTTTTTCTATGAGATATCGATTTTTTTAGTAAATATTAGTACTAATTAGTTATACATATAAGTTAATGTTATGAAATAATATAAAAGACAAGAACAATAACTCAAGAACAAGAGCAAATAGAGAGAAGAGTAGAGAGAGTTCTTCTTATTGATGCTTAGAGAATGTTAGGAGTTATTTACAATGGTAGAGAGCACCTCTATTTATAGGGAGGAGGATGATTTATCTACCAAGAATAGAACTCTAGAATCTCTCTAATTAAAGACATTCACCTTAAATAGAAGTCTATTTATAACACTCCCCCTTGAATGTCTATTCAATGATGTGCCTCGTTAAAACCTTAAAACAAAACCCAATGGGAAAAATTAAAGTAAGGAAAAAGAGTACACATGTTTGAATATGCGCCTATTGGTTGCCTCGTTAAAAACCTCGCAAGGAAAACCCGGTGGGACAAAACCTTGTAAGGGAAAAAGAGTGCAACGCGCCTTAACTCCCCCTGATAAGAACATCAATTTATGTCCTTAAGTCTTCGCATCCCGATCTTGTGAACTAGCTTCTTGAAGGTTGACTTTGGTAGAGATTTTGTGAACAAATCAGCCATATTGTCGCTTGAACGAATCTGTTGAACATTGATATCACCATTCTTTTGAAGATCATGTGTGAAGAATAACTTTGGTGAAATATGCTTCGTTCTATCTCCTTTTATGAATCCTCCCTTCAATTGAGCTATACATGCTGCATTGTCTTCATACAAAGTTGTGGGTAGTTTATCACACTTCAAACCACATTTGTCTTGGATATGATTTATTATCGACCTTAACCACACACACTCCCGACTTGCTTCATGAATAGCAATTATCTCGGCATGATTAGATGAAGTAGCCACAATTGATTGCTTAGTCGATCGCCAAGATATGGCGGTTTCTCCACAGGTAAACACATAACCCGTTTGAGATCTAGCCTTGTGTGGGTCGGACAAATATCCATCATCAGCATAACCAACAAGATCCGGGCTGCAATTCTTGCCATAAAATAAGCCCATATCGGTAGTTCCCTTTAGGTACCGTAATATGTGTTTGATCCCATTCCAGTGTCTCCTCGTAGGAGCCGAGCTAAATCTTGCTAAGACATTAACTGAAAATGATATGTCAGGTCTTGTAGTATTTGCAAGATAAATTAGTGCACCAATTGCGCTAAGATATGGTACTTCAGGACCAAGTAGCTCTTCATTCCTTTCTTGTGGTCGGAATGGATCTTTGTTCACATCAAGTGATCGAACAACCATCGGTGTACTTAAAGGATGTGCTTCATCCATGTAAAACCGTTTCAGTACCTTTTCTGTATAGGTAGATTGATGAACAAAAATTCCGTTTGCCAAATATTCAATTTGCAAACCAAGACATAGTTTAGTCTTTCCGAGATCTTTCATCTCGAATTCATCCTTTAGATAATCAATTGCCTTTTGGAGTTCTATAGGGGTTCCAATAAGGTTTATGTCATCAACATATACGGCAAGTACAACAAACTCCGATGTTGTTTTCTTTATAAAAACACACGAGCAAATGGCGTCATTTATATAGCCTTCTTTTAACAAGTACTCACTAAGACGATTATACCACATTCGTCCAGATTGCTTTAGACCATACAAGGATCTTTGCAATTTAATTGAGAACATTTCCCGAGATTTTGAGTTGTGCGCGTTTGGCACCTTGAGTCCATCGGGAATTTTCATGTATATCTCATTATCAAGTGAGCCATAAAGATAGGCAGTACCTACATCCATTAAGTGCATGTCAAGCTTTTCATGGACAGCAAAACTTATGAGATAACGAAAGGTTATCGCATCCATTACAGGCGAATATGTCTCTTCATAATCGACACCAGGCCTTTGAGAAAAACCTTGTGCAACAAGGCGTGCTTTATATCTTTGTACCTCGTTTTTCTCATTTCTTTTGCGTACAAAGACCCATTTATAGCCGACAGGCTTAACACCATTAGGTGTTTCAACTATAGGGCCAAAAACTTCACGTTTTGCCAGCGAATTCAATTCTGATTGAATTGCTTCTTGCCACTTTGGCCAATCCTGTCTTTTTCGACATTCTTCAACAGATTGAGGTTCGAGATCCTCACATTCTTGCATAATGCTAGATGCTACATTATAAGCAAAGGCATTATCCACCACAATATCCACTCGGTTAATATTTGCCTCAATATTAATTGGATTTAGGGATAGTTCCGTATTTTCCAGAGTCTCGGACTCAATGGATTCTTCATGAACCTCAGAATTTGTTAAATCATGAGATTCTTTCGTGGTGTCATTTTGATCGTTCTTTTTCCTCTTTCTAGGATTTCGATCTTTGGAACCTAATGGTCTGCCACGCTTCAGGTGTGCATTTGACTCATTGGATATGACACTAGATGATTGTCCAACAGGGACATCAATACGGATTGGAACATTTTCCGCGGGAATGTGGGATTTCGTTATCCTTTTCAAGTCCGTAAATGCGTCAGGCATTTGATTTGCTATTCTTTGCAAATGGATAATCTTTTGTACCTCTCTTTCACAAATAGAGGTATGTGGATCAAGATGAGATAATGATGCATTTTTCCACAAAATTTCCCGTTTGGTTTCACCAACTTCTCCCCCTAATTTTGGGAAAAGTGTCTCATCAAATCGACAGTCTGCAAATCGTGCAGTAAACAAGTCGCCTGTCAATGTTTCGAGGTAGCGAATGATGGAGGGCGATTCAAACCCAACATATATTCCTAACCTTCTTTGCGGACCCATTTTGGTGCGGGATGGCGGTGCAATAGGCACATATACTGCGCATCCAAAAATCCTTAAATGGGATATATTGGGTTCATGACCCAAAACCAATTGCAACGGGGAATACTTGTGGTAATTCGTCGGTCTGAGACGAATTAGCATTGCTGCATGTAAGATGGCGTGACCCCATACCGAAGTGGGCAGCCTCGTTCTCATAAGTAATGGCCTTGCAATCAACTGCAGGCGTTTAATTAACGATTCTGCAAGACCGTTTTGAGTGTGAACACGAGCTACAGAATATTCAACTTTTATCCCGATTGATAAGCAATAATCATTAAATGCTTGGGATGTAAACTCAGCAGCATTATCCAGTCTAATGGACTTGATTGGATTATCTGGAAATTGTGCTCGTAGTCGAATTATTTGTGCCATTAATTTCGCAAACGCAAGGTTGCGTGATGACAACAGGCACACATGAGACCATCTACAGGATGCGTCTATCAAGACCATGAAATACCTAAACGACCCACTAGATGGGTGAATAGGTCCACAAATGTCCCCTTATATACGTTCCAGAAACGTGGGTGACTCAGTCCCAACCTTTGTTGGTGATGGCCTGATAATCAACTTGCCTTGATAACACGAAGTGCAAGGATATTCATTATTTGAAAGAATTTTGAAATTCTTTAACGGATGCCCATATGAGCTTTCTATGATCCGTCTCATCATGACCGATCCTGGGTGTCCCAATCGATCATGCCAAAGTACAAAGGTATTGGAATCAGTAACCCTTTGGTTTACTGTTGAATGTGCCTCAATTGCACTAATTCTTGTCCAATACAGGCCACAAGATAAAGACGGGAATTTCTCAATAACCCTCTTTTGGCCGGAGACATTCTTTGTGATGACGAGATATTCAAGATTATCTTCATCCATTGTCTCAATATGATAGCCATTCCGGCGTACATCTTTAAAACTCAACAAGTTTCTCATAGACTTGGAGGAGAACATTGCATTCTCTATGATTAACGTCGTGCCTTTGGGCAGAGTTACAATTGCTCTTCCGGAGCCTTCAATCAATTTACTACTTCCAGAGATTGTAGTAACGTTTGCCTTACACATATTTAGTTGGGAGAAATACTTCCTTTCTTTGAGTATTGTATGTGTAGTACATGAATCAATTAGGCAAATACTTTTACAGTTAGATGTCGATCCAAGTTCGCTTTGTGAGATATCCATATTTGCTATCCCATAGTTTGACATACAAAAGAGATACAAGAACATAAGAATAAACAAGTTCAATTCTTTTGTGTCACATAATATTTTCAAAATCTGCTGCTAACAGTTGACTAACAAAATCAGATATGTTATCCATTACTTTGCAGTTTGAAAATTTCAGTTTAAACATTTTTCACACACAATCGATTGTTTAACATTGACAATCGATTGTTGATTAATTTTGAAAAATTCCGGATCACACTGTCTAACGACAATCGATTGTTAGACATAGACAATCGATTGTGGATGATTTTTGAAAAATTCCAGATTACACTGCCTAACGACAATCGATTGTTAGACATAGACAATCGATTGTGGATGATTTTTGAAAAATTCCAGATTACACTGCCTAACGACAATCGATTGTTAGACATAGACAATCGATTGTGGATGATTTTTGAAAAATTCCAGATTACACTGTCTAACGACAATCGATTGTTAGTCAACGACAATCGATTGTTGATCAATTGTTTTTCAACTTTAATGCGAAAATAGTAGATAATCGACTAGTTTTTCAGGCTAGTCGATTACCCCTACTGGAAAATAAAAATTTTATTGATATTTGAGCATATTGAAGATATTCTAAAGAACTACTGCTAACATTGCATCATGAACTAACTAATACGAGCTAATACTAATGACTATTAGTTTATTCACTAACTAATACAAATAAGTAGAACAAAATCAAATAACTCCATCTTCTTTCATCACGGATCCGTCGCCGATTAGGTGGTCAATTTTCCCCTCGGGTTGCTCGAAGAAGTCTGCCACATCCAGGTGGGTGATGTCCTCATTGTCGTCATAGACAAAATTTGTTTCAGGGCCTTTTCTCTTTCGAGATGCTTGATAAAGGTCAACCAAGTGTCTTGGTATACGGCAAGTCTTTGACCAGTGCCCTTTCCCACCGCAACGATAACATATCGTTTCTGAACCATTTTCCTTAGGATCTTCATGACCCCGTTTCTGCTTTCGGCGGTTATCTCTCTTCGGGGGGTGACGGACTTTATTGGAATTTCTTCCTTGTCTACGTCCCTGGCTATGACCCCGTTTACGACCATGACCATGGTCCTTTTCATGTTTGGCATAATGAGAGTGCACCTTATCTGCTTCAGGCAGTGGTATAGACCCAGTGGGTCGATTTTCATGATTTCTCATGAGCAGGTCATTATTTCGCTCAGCCACTAGTAGAAGAGAAATCAGTTCAGAGTACTTTGTAAAGCCTTTCTCTCTGTACTGTTGTTGCAGTACTATATGGAGGCATGAAACGTTGTAAACGTTTTCTCAAGCATATCATAATCGGAGATATTATCCCCGCATAGCTTCAATTTAGAAGTAATTCTGAACATAGCAGAATTATATTCAGAAACGGACTTAAAGTCCTGGAGCCTCAGATGAGCCCAATCATATCGTGCTTGTGGCAGAGTGACCAACTTCAGGTTGTCATATCTCTCCTTTAAGCCGTTCCACAAGACGAGTGGATCCTTGACGGTGAGATATTCAATCTTCAAACCTTCATCAAGGTGGTGGCGCAAGAAAATCAAGGCCTTCGCACATTCTTGGGTGGATGCTTTTTCTCTATCTTTGATGGAGTCTCCGAGACCCATAGCATCTAAGTGGATTTCAGCATCCAACACCCATGTCATATAGTTCTTGCCCGAAATTTCAAGGGCAACGAACTTTCTTTTCGTAATGTCAGACATAATCGAAAATTAAATTAGGAAGAGGGAAATACCTTAGATTTCTCGAGAATGGTTCTTGAGACGGTAGAGTCTCGTGCTGATAACGTGTTATGAAATAATATAAAAGACAAGAACAATAACTCAAGAATAAGAGCAAATAGAGAGAAGAGTAGAGAGAGTTCTTCTTATTGATGCTTAGAGAATGTTAGGAGTTATTTACAATGGTCGAGAGCACCTCTATTTATAGGGAGGAGGATGATTTATCTACCAAGAATAGAACTCTAGAATCTCTCTAATTAAAGACATTCACCTTAAATAGAAGTCTATTTATAACAGTTAACTTATTATGGACGTATTAACGTCTTATATTTTAGATTATTAAGTAATTTCACTTATTATGAATATAAAAAAAGTTCTGGCAGATTATCGTCATGAAAATAAGTAACTTAGAGTATGTTTGGCCAGGTTTCTAAAAATTACTTATTTTGAAAATGTATTTTTATCAAATAAGCTTTTTAAAGAGGGGTTTTGGATAGAAATAATTTGTGCTTGATCAAACTAATCTTTTCGACCAGTGCTTTTGAGTGTTAAATATCCAAAGAAATAATAATAATAATTACTATTAAGATTCTTTTTGCAATAATGCTATTAAAATGGAGAGAGAATTTGAAATATCGTTACTTTAAATAAGTATACATAGGATAGAGTTAACCAAATCACGATTACGCATTAATGAACAAAAAGGTTGCTTTTCACATGTGATTAGTTTTTACTTAAATGATTTCTCTATTTCTTTAGTCTGGGACCTATCTATAAAATATCTTCCGGACTGCCAGTTGTCGATCCAGATTAACGTTATATCCTCTCCCAAATGAACCTTCGATGTCTATTGCCGTTATCGGCACGTAGAATCTGAATATAGGAGCGCGAAATGATCCTTTTCTTTCACACAGTCGTGACTAAATCTCGTTGGTTTTGAATTCTAATCTGTTTAAATTGTTAACTCGTTTTAAATTAATAATTTACATGCAATAACAACAACAATCCATTATAATTATCGGTATTCCTCCCTCCAAGAATTCTCCATCTTGCTTTTGGGATGACTGAAATTCACCGTCTTTTGAGTAAAACTGAAGTGAAGAATGCTGACCACTAGAACAATTCATTGTTGTATAAAATTAATAATTTATATATATTTAATAAATCTTATTATAAAAATATAGATTGAATTCGACTGGTCCCAACTTGACATTAAAAGATTTAGAGGGAGCGACACACTTGAGATAAACCAAGTAGATATCATTGGGGACTATAATAATATGTCACGATCTAAATTTCCACCACAAGCATCGTAATAACACTTAATCTTTAAGACTAAGTAAGCCGACTTTAATAACGAGTCAAGTCTTTTTTTTTATTTATAAATAGAAACAAGTGACGAAACCAATAGCGGAAATAGTTATAATAACCTTCCAAGACTGAAGTACTGAGTCACGAACTCTAACTGAATACATGCAATGATCTTACAGATCGAATACATAATACTATTCGAATAAAGTTGACAGTACAATAAAATAGAAAGACCCCGAGGAACTGTGACGACTAAGCAGCTCTACCTTGAATCCTTGCGATCAACAGACTAACTATATCCGAGTCCGATATCTCCAATACCTGGCTCTGTATAAAAATTTACAGAAGTGTAGTATGAGCACACCACGGTCGGTGCCCAGTAATTATCAAGACTAACATCGATGGAGTAGTGACGAGGTAGAATCAACACACATACTAGTCAAATAACCTGTGCAATATAGCAGTATACAATAACATTGGGAAAGAACTAGCAGTGATAGCAACCAAAATCAACCGGTAATATAAACAACAAGAACACTATAAGTATTGTTCGACAACTAATGAATACAAGTACAACCAATTAACCATGTTCTTCAAATGTAAATCTTTCACCCATAATTCTTCTAAATAAAAATCCTTAGAATATAATCCTAATAAATATATTTTGTACTTCTTTTGAATAATTATCTTTCAAATATAATTCTTCCAAATAAATATCTTCAGGTATAATTCTTTCAACAAGTCTCTTCCGAATATAATTCTTCCAAATAAATATATTTTTTTGAATAAAAGTTCTTTCAAATAATATTTTTCGAATATATGTCACCCAGTGACATTTCAGAACAGTTAATTGAAAATAAGTACCTTTGAGTATAATCTTTTCAAATAGATAAACTTCGAATATAAGTCACCGTGTGACATTTCATCTCATAATCATACAATACGTGTCTTAATACTTGAACCCTAACACTTGATATCCTGATACTCTGTACTCAGAAACATCGACAGGGAATCTCCCGGGATCCCGTCCCGTAGTCCCAAACGTAAATGCCGGGGGATCTCTCGGTATCCTCAATATATGTGCTGGAGATCTCTTGGTATCTCGAGGATATCTCAATATTCTCAATATATGTGTTGGGGATCTCTTGGTATCCCATTGGTCTCTTTGTATCCTCAATATATTTGCTAGGGATCTCTTGGTATCCCGAGGACTTCTTGGTATCTTCAATACATGTGTTGGGGATCTCCCGAAATATCGATCCGCAGACCCAAAGTAAATATCCAGTACATGGGAATCTCCGAGGTGCATTCCCGTAGTCCCAAATATAAATAGGCATGGGGATTTTCCGGAATATTGATCCGCAGTCCCAAAGTAAATATCCAGTATAAAAAAATCTCCGGGGTACATTCTCGTAGTCCTAAATATAAATGTACAGGGGAATCTCCTGGAATATCGACCTGTAGTCCCAAAGTAAAAACACAATAATCTCAAGGAGAGAATCCAGTACATGAGCGCTAAAGTGTTCAAATATCACAATATTTCACAAGTTACACCTCAAGTAGGGATGGAAAATGGGGCGGTGCGGGGCCTAATGTTTTCTCAAAAAAATTAACACGGGGCGGGGCAGATCACAAATTTTTTAAAACCTAAATCTTGAACTAAAAGTCTAAAATGCTACCAGATCTTGAACTAAGACCTAAATACAGTCACGATTCATGCACAAGCCACATCCCACGGGCCACAACGCACTCAGCCCGCCGGCCATTGCCGGAGTGCCTCCCATCAGCCTCCCGTTAGCCCTCACCGACTCTCTTACAGTATGCCATCTGCCTTTTATAGCCATGGCTCCTAAATCTCTCATGCCATTTCAGCCTATTCATTTTGATGCTTCTCTAATTTCTTTAGTATTTCTTTCTGCTCAATAGTTAAATGATATTTATGTCTATAGAAAATCGCAATTGCCGAGTAGAAACTTCTCATTTCACTATCATCATTCTCATTTGCAACTTTGCTCAAAACATATGGTTGGTGCATAAATTGAACAAAAAAGGCAACACTGATTAGATTTCAGCTGTATTATTATATCTACATACATTTGAACTGTTACTTCAACTCATTCTTGAAGTTGAACTGCTAGCAACATCAGTTTCTGTCGTTTGTCCATGTTTATATTTTGTTATACTTGTCTCTGAGCGAAATCCATAATTTGAATTCCCCTCGAATCTCATATTTTGCTGGTATTGAGCTAATACTTCTGAATTATACCTACTCGTATTCGGATTCACATTGGCTTTTAATACATGAATATACAAAAGATGAAATACCTGTTTATTTACAAATTGGTCTTTTGAAGCTTTTGTTAATTGTCCATTTACCTCACTGTTAAAACTTCTACTATTAGTCAACTGAAAAGAAGCTTGATTCTTGAACTTTGACTAAGCTTAGCTTTGCTTTCTTTTGCTGAAATTTCTGCCAAAAGAATAGACTTGAAATATTACCAACTTTCATCTCTTGCTTTTATCTTTATTTTTGTAGAAAAGTATGGAGTCTCAAGGCGAACAAAGTCCAATGTGTTCATCTTCAACTACAATTCCTATTGAGATTGAGAGTCAAAGGCTTATGCAGTTTGATGAAGTTAATATGGAATTTGCTGATGAAACAAGTAAAAGAAAACTTAGTTCTGATGCATGGAAACATTACAAAGTGGTGAAGCTTGATGGTGCTTTCTTTGGTATTTGTAAGTATTATAACACTCGTATCAAATCAATAAGAAAATGTGGGACATCATTTTTATGGAATCATATTCGTCGATGACGTAAGAAGCCAAGTAACTTAGAAAAGGGGTGATTTGGGGGGTGATGATGGTAGCCAACAACATTATTTTGATCAAGATATTTCTTGTAGGGAACTTGCTCATGCCATGAATACCCTTTGTTGATTGACGATCATGTTGGATTTTTAGGAAGTTTGTTTCTAGTCTTCATCCATTGTTTAAAATAGTGTCTAGGAATATAATCAAGAATTATATTTTGAAGATTTCTGACAATGTCAAATCAAAAACTTCTAAGTTGTTGGAAAAACTGACAAGTAAAATTGCAATAAAAACTAATATGTAGACTTCAAACAATACAAAAAAGGGTTAATGACTATTACGACATATTTTATTGATGATTCATGGAGGCTTCAATGCCATAATCTTAGATTTATTAATGTTCCTGCTCCACATGATAAGGACACTTTGTGTAGTGTGTTGCTTAATTGCCTATTAGAGCGGAATCTTAAAAGAATATCAACAATTATAGTTGATAATTCTCGTACAAACAACGCTATGATAAAAATCTTGTTAGATGAGAAACTTTGTAAGAGAGATTCATTATTGATGGTCGAATGTTGCATGTGTATTGTGCCGCACATATCTTATATTTGATTGTGCAAGAAGGACTAAAGGTGATAGAAGATGGTATTAGTAATGTGTGTAATAATGTCTTATATTGGATAGCATTATCAGGCAGAATTGAAAGGTTCGAAGAAGTTGCACGGTTGCTACATATTTCCTGTACTAAGAAGTTGAGTATGATTTCCCTACGCGTTGGAACTCAACATATCTTATGTTGAGAACAACCCTAGATTACAAATAGGTGTTTACAAAGTTGTGAAAAGTTGCAGCTGTTTCACCGTATCACAGAACAATTCTCAGGGAGTCAATATCCAACTTCAACTTAATACTTTTCAAAAGTTTGTGATAATAAGTTAGAATTGGAAGCTTGGGTAAAGAGTTTAAATCCTTTGATTAGCCCCATGACATCATCAATGTTGTTGAAATTTTAAAATATTGGGATGATATGCATATTTTGATAGGAGTAGCTACTATCTTTGATCCGAGATTTAAGATGAAGTTGGTTGAGTTCTATCTTGCACAAATTTATGGTGAAGAAGCTTCACATAAAATTTAAGAAGTTTGAAACCAATATTTTGATCTCTTTCAAGAGTGTACGAGCAGAGTGGTTGCTTCAGATGAGTCAAACCAAGCGTCTAGTTCTAATAAAGTTGCTGGTGTTGTTGAGGGTGATCAGTTGTCTAATTTCGATAGGTTTGTCGCTTCGAGTAGCACGAATGTGGACCAAAGATCGGAATTGGAGTCATATTTAGAAGAAGGTGTGCTACCTCATATATAACAGTTTAACTTGGTCAAAGACAAACGGATTAAAGTTTCCTATTTTGCAAAAGATAGCTCGTGACCTCTTAGCCATTTTGTCTCTACCGTTGCTTCAGAATTGGCCTTTAGCACTAGTGGGAAATTGATTAGCTCGCATCGTAGTAGACTTCATCCTAGTATTTTGGAGGCGTTGATGTGTGCTCGCACTTGGTTATGGAACGAGATAAATGGTAAGTAACTTTTTAATAATTTACTATGTTAATAATAGTATTCACTTTTTTATACTATTATAATTTTTTTTAAGTTCGTGTTCAAGCATTGATAGAGTTTCATGTCCGATATGCTTGATGAAGAAGAAGATCCAGATATTTCAGTTTCTTGATAACTGAAGGAAGTTGGAGATGCATTATGAAGAAGAAGATTCCAATGTTTCAATTTTTGCTTTGTTGTAACAGTCTAATCAGAGTTCTCATTTAGTATTATTTCTGCTGCTGCTTAATCTTATCAGCTTGACGTATGTATTCAACTTGCTCTGTAGTTTTTTCAGCTTGCTGATTTCTTCTAGCTTCAGCTGCAAATCGCTTTTCTTCTGATCTTTGTCTTGCCGTCGCGATCTTCTTCACCATTTTTGCTTGAGCTTGTGCTCTCATTTGTTCGACTTGTGCCTGAATAATACATAAAATGATGCAAAATAACATAGGAATTTTGTATTAAGTTGACTTCTGAATCATTAACACAAGTGGTAACAGTTCAATATGACGTTAAATGGCCTCAGTATGAGCACATAACTCGTTCAGATCATTTAAACATGTTCAAGAAATTTCAAGAACAAGGCTTCTTAATCATGGTATAACATAATTTACTAAATGGATAATAAGATGCACCTCTATTTCCTCATCTCTGCTTCTAGCTTTGCTTTCTACTGGCTTTTCCACGCTTGGATTTTTATCTCTTCACGCTTATAACTGGAATGAGAACAATACAACTATCCATGAAGCGAAAAGGGATAAATAAATTACAAGAATTAGTAGAAACTGGAATTTTACCTGGTTTATTGACAGTGTTCAAAGAAAATTACCTGGTTTACTAGATCGGATTAAAAAAATTTAAAAAAATATATGCGGAGCGGGACGGAGCAGGGAGGTTAAAAACAGTTGTTTTGCGGGGCGGGGCGGGACGAGACAGGATGGAGTATTCACGATTATGCACGGGTGTGCCCTGCAACCATTGGCGGATCTAGGAATTCAAGTTTGTCGGTGCTGAATTTTTTTTGTACATAAAATTAATGGGCGTTTTTGTAAATTTTTATACGTTTTCTCAAATTTTCTATATAACTATACATACTATGCGTCAAGGTTAATGGGTGCTCGAGCACCCAAATTACATATGTAGATCCGCCACTGCCTGCAACCGCAATCATCCCTTACCGTTTGCCATCTCTAACCTCAAGTACTGAATTATCACATTCTTCATAAATTATACATAAATGTTCAAATATTACAACATATCACGATTTTCACCATAAATGCTCAATTATTACATCATTTCACAAATTATACTACAAATATTCAAATATTACAAAATATTAGGATTTCCACATCAAGTACTCAATTATCACATCATTCACAAAATTGCACTACAAGTGCTCAAATATCCCAATTTCGTGAAATAGATATATTTATTTACCTTATTAACACAACTTTTCATTTAAATTATCTATAGATAAAAATCAAGAATGATAGTATTTTCCTTAAAAAAATAAATCCAAACAAACACAGAGTTCACATCTAGCAATCACTTCAAATTATCATATCAAAACAACATCGCCAAATAAGGAATAAGGCATAGCATATAAGAGATTTAGTAAGTCCCATAAAAATTTTCAATTTAATTTACACATATAAACCAAGTACATTCTTGTAATCTCAAGTACATGGTTTCAAATAACACAATTTCCACATATGACTCAACGCCTAAGGGAATATTCTTCCATACAAGGTTAGGCAAGATACTTATCTTTTTGAAGTTATGCCTATATTTGATAATCACCTTCTTGCTTGAATTAACCTTCGGACGGCTCAAATCTATTATTGGATAACTTCATTAGAATTTATCGAAAATAATTTCAGATAATATAACATTGACTTAAAATTTTACATTCAAAAAGTCAACCAAAAGTCAACGTGGGACCCGCCTCTCGGATCCCGATATAATTTTTACAAAACCCGAACATCCATTCCGATACGAGTTCAACGATACCAATTTTATAAAATTTCGACATCGGATTGGCTTTTAAATTTTAAATTTTCGTTTTTGGACGCGAGACCCGCCTCTCGGAACCCAACATAATTTTCACGAAATCCAAATATCCATTCCGATACGATTTCAACGATAACAATTTTATAAAACAATCTAATATCGGACTGACTTTCAAATCTTAAATTTTTGTTTTTGAAAGATTTGCTAAAAATCTGATTTTTCTTCCATAAACTGATGGATTCATGATGTAAGTGAGTATGAAATCATGAAATATAACCAATATAGGATTAAGGAACACTTATCCAATTTTTTCACGTGAAAATCGTCCAAAAATTGCCTAAGAACCGAGCTCCAAAAATTCCAAAACGAAATGGCAAAACGCTGATTTTTGTGATTAAATGTTTCTGCCCATCCGTCACTATACATTATTGTCGTCACTAAAAGTCTACCAGAAATAGTTTTACCCGCCTTTATTCAATCGGTCATAACTCACTATAAGAATGACAAAATTATGAAGGGTTTAACTTTATGAAAACTAGAGTACATGGTTTATAACTTTCATGTTTTGCATATCTTCAGACTCCTTATGGATTTTGAAATATAAGCTTCTCGCATATGAAATTTCTGGGAAAATAACAAAACAGTATTACTAGCCTTCATTAAATTGATAATAACTTTTTGTACAAATATCCAAATAATGAATGATTTAGCTTTCTGAAACTTATAATTAAAGGGATATAATTTTCATGTTTTGTAGATTTTCAGATTCTTTACAGAATTCAAGATATCAGCTTTCAAAATAGCCTCATCGATTGTACCATTATTGTCCAAAACAGCAGATGCAGCAGAAAAAGCAGCATTTTCTTTTGTCCGCAATCTATTTTGTTAACCTTTCGAAATTCACCGAAGACTCTCGAAACCTTAACCAATTATACCATGTTCCAAAATACAATACAAACTTAATTGAGGCTTCAAACAACGTCAAGAATCTGAAAAACAAGTATATATTATTGGGGACTATAACAGTAGAACCCCTATTCTTTTATTATTTTCGTACAAAACATTCTTTTAAAAAGTACTGAACAAATCAAATTTGTCACTAAGAATGCCTCTGAGCAGAATATTACATTTTACAAATATATAACACATGTTGAACACTCTTCGTCATATATTTTTTTAAATTTTTTTTTAAAATTTAAACATCCTTGGAAAAAATACTATCTTCGCCACTGAGCAGAACATCGATTACTCAAGCCCGAAAGCAATAGAAGAGCAAGTTCTACCTCAAAGAGATTAAACCGCAGTCGTCCTTCATCTTCAACTTCCTGGATCTCTTCAACCATATAGTGTGGTATAATCACAGTCCGGCAAAGTGGACAATTACTGTTGTGTCCCTTGCCATGCATCAGCCATTTATCCAAGCAATTTTCATGAAACATATGACTGCAACTTTCAATCTTCCTTCCTTTATCTCCTTGCTCAAATTCCAGTAAGCAAATCGCACAATTAAGTTGCTCTTTGGCTCTTCTATACACAAATTTAGAGCATTTCTTGTCTATCATTTCTTTGTGCTTGTTTTTTTCGAGCCTACGTACATATGAACTAAATAAAATTACAAACACCAGCAGTAGACATCTCAAAATTTGAGGAAGCCACGAAGAGAAGAAAACGTTGATCAGCTCGTGAAAATGATGGAAAATTTTAGCGAGAGTCGGCATAATTACGTTGTTTTTTCTGAATTTGTCTTAAAGAACAGAAAAAAGAGCTACTACTATATATAAGGTAAGAAGTATCAAGGTTGTCATTATCTATACTACCACTTGAATGGCAAAATAATATATTTAATTGACTAGCTGTACAATTTTGAAATATTTGGGATGACTTGACCACGAAGTATAAACTATAACTATATTCTTGTGGAATACAGGGTATTAGATGAATTCAAAGTAGAATAACAATTACTTCTGTGTCCACGCACTTTATACGATTACTATCTTCTTATTAGTTATTCCAAAAAAATATTTTTATATTTAAAATTAATTTAATTAAATTTAAACCTTTTATTTTATCACACAAGATGGATCCAAGATTCGAACGCGACGGAAGGCACTAGTTTATGCTAATTACTAGCATTCAGCGTGCAACTAAATACTAATTACTAGTGATAAAATTCGATATGTAACCCTTTATAAACTTCGGGGTCGTTTGGTATGAGGTATAAGTAGATATAGTGTTGATATTAAAATATAATACCAACTTAATACTTTATTTAGCTAGCAAACCTAGTGTATAAGTTATCCCAGAATTAAAATTAGTACCGAGATAACTTATACCTTGTAGATTGTGTGGTAATTAGTGCCGGGATAACTTATACCTTCTTCTTAAAAATTATGATATTGTCATTTTTAATACTATATACCAAATAATGGATAAAAAAAAATACGAGAATAACTAATCCCAGCATAACTTATCCCAACATAGACCTGTTTTCAAACCAAACAATCCTTTAATGATTATGATCAATAACTTATCATTTAAGTATTAACAATGATTCTAAAGAAAGAAAAAGCACTGCACATAGAGAGATATTTTTTCTCAAGATGGGTGGTACAGGAAGTGAAAATGCTTGATTTAAACCTAATTTAAATTTCAAAATTTCTAGTTTTTCTCAAATGAAAAAGGAGTCACTCATCAATTAGTAGTTACAGAACTGACGAGGAGTCTCAAACTCTCAGTTGTTATCGTGGAGTAAGAGTTGATGATACCCACTATTTTATCGAAATAATTGTTGAAGAAGATTGTGACAATAAAAAATTCTTTTTATTTGTGGAGCAATAAGTTACCATTTGGGAATTTTAATTTAAAGGGTGAGATTTAAAAAAAGAATAAATTAGTTAAGTTGACCATACTAGTACTAAACTAAAGTTGAATTTAGAAAAAAGGACAAAAAGAAAAAATTGCTATTAAATTTAAATTATGTTGAATTCAAAGAAGAAGGAGAAAAGCTAAACATGAGTTTCAAATTCACGCCATCACTGAAGGGAAGAAACTTGAGCACTTCACTCAACGACTCCTTCAGTCAACCTTTTGTATTTGGGGCACAGGTAAATTATTTGAGGTCCCATCTATATTTATAAATATACATACTGTACATGGTTTCTGTCGAGATTAATCCGATCCATGAGTAAGGCTGTATCCGGTTCCGGTTCTGGGTTTATTTGGATCTGCGTTTTCGATTCTGGCGATTCCGCTTTTGGCGGTTCTGGCAGTTCCGGAGCCGGAACCGCTACCATACGGTTCCGGAACCATCCGGTTCCGGTTTTGGTGGTTCCAGTTCCGGCGGTTCTGAATTATTTTCTTTTTTTAAAAAAAAAACCGATATCTTGTATAGTAGTCATTAGTATATTGTAGAATATATTTTATATGGTGTACTATGTTATTAGTATAGTATATATTGTGTTTGGTAATTAGTATATATTGTGTATAAGTAGTGTATATTTTGTATGTAAGTAGTATATATTGTATGTAAGTAATATATATTGTATGTAAGTAGTGTATATTGTGTTGTAGTTAGCAATTAGTATAAATTGTATATAAGTAGTATATATTGATAAAGAAATATTGAGACAAAAGATATTCAAGGATATGATAAAGAGCATATTTATTGACCAAAATGGCATATCTTTCTTAGTCTTCCTTCCCCCAATGGAATGAGCACAACATGGTACTAATACCACCATTAAAAGGAAAAAAAACTAAAAGAAGACATGACAATGTACAAGTTACATCATAATTTATGTATTATTTCTAACAAATCTCATAAAACCTTCAAGGTTTGGAGGTGGTTGTGTTGGCGGTGGTGGAAATGAAGCTTGCTCATCACCACTTCCGGGTGAAGATGTTTCCTGAGCAAGTTCTGCTAGTATTTCTTCATAGCACTCATCTATTTCTGGTTGTGATTCAGCTAGCCCAAAGTTCCTTCTTTCTGTGCGGATCCAATCTCGAAAAAGCACTGATTTTTCCAAGCTGTCCCGCATCGACGCTCTGTGATCACCTATTTGTAGTCTTTCTTGACTAAAGGCGCTCTCCGATGCAACAGTTGATGCTTGAATCGACAGAAGCGTTATGCATGAAAATTGACATTAGTTTATCACTACAACAAAAATATCTGCATACATCTGAAACAGTGTTAGCAATAAACCTACCCGTGCCGTGAATTAATTATCCTATATGCAATAATGCGTTTTTGCATAGTCCAGTCTTCGTCTATCCAATGACTGGTTACGGTTAGATAATCACAATCATTATTACTTCTACCAATATCAGTTGTAATAGACATACGATTAGTTATATGGGTAAATAAATAGCGCAAGTATTGTTCATATTCATGCTTGTATTTACAAATATCGGCCTTAACGGTGACACGAGGCCAACCTTTATACGTAGGATTAAATACTCTTCTAATATAATGAATCCATGCATGATTAGAAGCAAAAGAATAAGGCAAACACATAACAGTAATCATTTTAGCTAATTCTTCACGATCCTTATTTGGATCGTAATATAATATACCTCCGGTGACTGTGTTTATTCCTGGTTGAACAAGATTTGAACCAGTACTTAGGTTAACTGAAGTATCAGGACTTGTCCTCCCCTCTTGTTGCGCTATCAATTGCAAAAATCTAGCCTTATCGCTAGGGTGTAATCTTATATGCTTAACTAAACTACACGTGCCGCTACGATCTCCAGTATACCTATGAACAAGTAATTTCCCACAAGATTTGCCCTTAACCTTATTTTGTTCTCTTAGTTGAATAAAAAATTGCCAAACTAATGATGTTTCTGTACGTTTAGGAGGTTGTCTACTAAAAGTGGGAGTCTGTACGGGTGGGTGTGCCGTTTTATCACCTAAGTTATGAGCAGGACTAGTTGGTGTATCATCTAAATCTACTGGAGCTTGGGTTTCATCATCATCATCATCCTCATTTCCCTCTAAGATAGGTGCATGAGGATAAAGAGCATTCATAATATCATCGTCTATTCTATCACCAACTGCTACATCATGTAGAAAATCAATATCGCTAAATTGAAAACAAGGGTGATCACTATCAAGGATTCTGAAGGGTTCATTTGGATTTATAGGTTGGCTACTACTTTGAACTTGCTTATCTTTTCTAGGTCGGGGAGCCGGGGGAGGGGTAGTATTTTGGCGACTATTTTCACCGGTTTTATATTTTCCTTTACCGAACATATTTTTCAACGAAAATGCCATAATAATTATAATTAAGCAAAATAACAACACACAAAAATATTCTTAGCATGTAAGAGTTGAAACGAGTTTACCGGATTGACGAACAACTTCTTGAAAATTGAAAATCGTTGAAATTGAACACTTGAAAACTTCAATTCAACAACTTCACAATGTTTCACGAATTTGCAACAATAAATTAAGCACTTGCACTAGAAAGATTGAAAGATAGCTTGAGAGAGATTGAGAGAAATTGAGAGATATTGACGAATTGGTGAATAAAAATGAAAGAATGAGGGGGTATTTATAGTTGAGAAATGGGAAATTGTGTAATTATATAAAGTTTGGGGTTAAATTAAAGTTTGGGGGCCAAATGGCTATTTTTTAAAATTCCAAACGGCTAATTTTGAAAAAGAGCCGTCTGGAAATTACATAAAAAAAAAATTTTTCTTTTAAAAATCTGCCTGTTACTGGAACCGTTTGGAACCGCTTGAACCGGTCCGGTTTCGGTTCTGGCGTTTCCGATTCCGCAGTTCTAACGGGTAGAACCGCCCCGCCACGGTTCCGGGGAACCGCCGGAACCGGAACCGCCGGAACCGGCAGAACCGCGGCTCCGGTTCAGAACCGTGAATTTTGCAGCGTTATCCATGAGCCATCAAGCGGCAAAGTGTTGGATTTTTTGTATTTAATATATTAAATACATAAAAGATGGCGAATGAAAAATGAAGGAAAATGAAATTTTTGAGTGAAATTTAAAGTTTTCTTCTTGGCAAATGGATATTATCCTATATTGGAAGAAGAAGAGATTTATGAATATATAAACAATTGCTTTTCTTCCAGCTTTTAATATGTTGAGAAGAAGGCAAGTCTCGCGCCGTAATCGTGGCTCGCGCGGCTTTGGCTTCGGCTTCGAAGAATAATATTAAAATAAATATTAATATTAAATCATTCAATCTGTTTTTTTGCTTTGATAACAGAAAATTAACTACCCTCTTCAATTTTCTCTCTTTATTGTTGAGTAAATAGCTATTTATGTAATGACATTCATGTTGTGGCCGTATTGCATAAACAGACATTCTGAAGAGTTGCACCTCTTCAGAATTTCACCTAACTTTGGCTATAAATAAAATACTATTCTGCTCAGAATTTTACTACGATTTTCTGAGTTTCTCCTCCTTCTGTCTACTTTTAGCATCAAACAAAGCAACAGTAAGTGTGATTTGCTACCAAACATTGTGTTCGCTGAAACACTGGGATTTGAAGTACCACTACACTAGTGTGTAATTCGTTGTATCCTGGGAGAAAATAATCAATAACCTTGGGTACTAGGAGGGGATTAAATTCCATAAGGAAATACTGTTCAGTGGGCTCGAATTGGTTTTTCTGTTTATGTTCATTTATATTTCCAGAATTATTTTACAAATACAGTTTAATAATAAGCTTAAGGAATTTAATATATTTTCTCTATTTATACTTACTTTTTCTGAAGAGTAAAACCTTTGTGGTTTTGTACTCTATTGGAGATTAAAATCTACGTGATTTTAACGTTTATGTCATTCTTTTACAGAAATGACTAATGATAACGAAAACCAAGTTGTTCTGATGGTGACTGCCAATGACTCAACGAGCTGAACAACACCGGCAGCATTGACACCGATGGAGAAACCCCAAAAAATTTTCATGATTGATTTCAAGCGTTGGCAGGAAAATATGTTCGTCTTTTTGACTACTCTAAGTCTCCAGAAGTTCATCAAGGAAGATTTTACTGTGTTGTCCGATGAAACTCCAGAAACTGAACGTTTTCTCGTGATTGAGGCGTGGAAACATTCAGTTTTTTGTGCGGGAATTATTTTCTAAGTGGGCTGGAGGATGCTTTGTATAACGTCTACAGTGGCGTGGAAACGTCAAAAGTACTGTGAATTGCGCTTGAAAAGAAATATAAAACCGAAGATGTCGGGTTGAAGAAGTTCGTTGCTTCTAAGTTTTTGGACTACAAAATGGTAGATAGCAAGTATGTCATTACCTAAGTCCAGGAATTACAATCTCTTTGCAAAAGGTATAAATCAAATTAATATCGATGTTGAAAGTAGTAATCTTAGTATTTTTACTAACAGAAATTTCATTGAAGGTCTTTCCATCAATGAAGCATTCCAAGTAGTAGCGATGATTGAGAAGTTCCTCCTATGTGGAAGGACTTCAAAAACTACTTGAAACACAACGCAAGGAGATGTCCCTTGAAGATCTCTTTGTTCGGTTGAGAATCGAAAAGGACAACAAAGCTACTGAAAAGAGAGGCCATGGAAACTCAACAATAATGAGAGCAAATATTGTTGAAGAGAACAAAAATAGGAAGAAGGCTTCTGGATTGCAATACAACCCAAGCAAGAAGCGTTTAATTGGAAACTGCTACAACTGTGGAAAAATCGGACATAAATCTTCAGAGTGTCGCACTCCAAAAAAAAGACCACAAGAAGGGTCAAGCAAACATGATTGAAAAGCATGATGATTTTGATGACTTATGTTCCATGCTTTCGAAATGCAACTTGGTGGAAAATCCTAAAGAGTGGTGGATTGATTATGCAGCCACTCGCCATGTTTGTGATGTTAGAGAAGCATTTGCTAATTATGCTCCTGTTGGACCCGATGATACGATTTCTATGGGAAATGCTTCAAAGCCAAGATTGAAGGATGTGGGAAGATATTTCTCAAAATGACTTCCCGCAAAGTAATGACTTTGAACAACGTCCTTCATGTTCCCGAGATTAGGAAGAATTTAGTCTGTAATGGACTTCTTGTTAAGAATGGTTTTAAATGTGTATTTGTATCCGATAAGGTTGCAATTAGTAAGAACAAATGTTTGTAACCGAGAGCCTTTTCAAGCTGAATGTAATGGTTGTTAAAAATAATAATAAAATTTTAGTTTCGCCTTACTTACTTGAGTCAAATGAATTATGGCATATATGTTTGGGTAATATCAATTATAAAACCTTACGGAAAATAATTAATTTGGAAGTATCGCCCAAGTTTGAATGTGACAAATCAAAATGTCAAGTATGTGTGGAATCGAAGTATGTTTAACATTCTTATAAGCCAGTTGAAAGGAATTCAAATCCTTTAGATTTAATTCACACAAATATTTATGACATGAAGTCAATACCATATCGCGGTGGATAGAAGTATTTCATAACATTTATTGATGATAGTACTCGATATTGCTATGTGTGCTTACTTATTAGTAAAGATGAAGCAATAGACGAATTCAAGCAATACAAAAATGAAGTTGAAACGTAACTTAACAAGAAAATCAAAATGATAAGAAGTAATAGGGGTGGTGAATATGAATTTTCTTATAAATGAATATGTTTAGAATATGAAATTATTCATCAAACAACGGCCTTACACGCCCCAATCCAATGGGATTGCAGAAAGAAAGGATCGTTCATTAAAGAAAATGATGAATGCATTGTTAATAAGTTCTGGATTGCCACAGAACTTGTGGTAGGAACCTGTTCTTACGGCTAGTCGAATACTAAATTGAGTACCCCATAGAAAAATACAATCCATTTCATATGAAAAATGGAAAGGAAGGAAGCCCAACTTAAATTATTTTAAAGTACGGGGTTGTTTGGCAAAAGTGTAAATTTCCAAATCTAAAAGGGTAAAAATCGAACAAAAAACCATTGATTGTGTTTTCATTAGAAATGCGACTAATAATAAAGCATATTAATTCCGGTTCATAAATCATAAAATTTTGACATACATAATAATATAGTTATAGAATCAGATAATGCAGAGTTCTTTAAAAATTATATCCGTATAAAAAGGAATGTGAGTCGATTGGTCAAAGAAACGACCTCGGGAAGAAACAAAAGAAAGTACACTTAACCAGAAGGATCCAAGACGTAGTAAACATCAAAGAACGTCTACTTCATTGGACCAGTTTTTTGTGACTTTCTTATTGGAAAATGAGCCTCAAACATTTAAAGAAGCTGTGTCTTCTTCGGAACCATTGTTATGGAAAGAGGCAGTCAATAGTGAAATAGAATCCATATTGAACAACCATACATAGGAATTGGTTAATCTTACTCCTGGAAATAAACTATTAGGTTATAAATGGATTGTTAAGGGGAGAATGAAAAATGATGGCACTACTGATAAATATAAGGCAAGACTTATGGTCAAAGGGTATAGACAACGAGAACATACTCTCCAGTTACAAGAATTACGTCCATATGAACATTAGTAGTGTTAACTATAGTTTATGGTCATCAAATGAATGTTAAGACAATCTTATTAAATGGAGAGTTGGAGGAAGAAATCTATATGGAACAACCTGAAGGGTTTGTAGTTCCAGGTGAAGAAAAGAAGGTCTGTGGACTTGTTAAGTCCCTTTACGAATTAAAACAAGCACCCAAACAGTGGCATGCTAAATTTGACCAAACAATATTGTCAAATGGATTTAAGATAAATGAATATGATAAATATGTGTACATTAAAAATGTTCCAAATCACATAGTCATTATTTGCTTGTATGTGGATGATATGCTCATAATGAGTAATGACATTGCCAATACAAATGCTTCTCAGCGTATGCTAACTAGCAGGTTTGATATAAAAGATCTGGGAGTTGTTGATTTAATTCTGGGAATTAAGATCCATAAGACTTCTCAAGGTCTAGCATTGTCACAATCTCATTATATTAAGACATACTTAAAAAACTTCAAGTACTTGGGCTTTAAAGTTGCAATATTCTAATTGACATGAATCTTGCATTAGCAAAGAACTAAGGCCACATCATATCACAATTGGATTATGCTCGTCTGTTTAGGTTGCTTAATGTACATTATAAATTTTACACGACCAGATATAACTTGTGCTATAAGTAAATTGAGTGGATAAACGAGCAATCCAGGTCAATCTCATTAGATGTCCACGAAACGAGTTTTCGGGTATTTAATACATACCCAAGACTTTGCTTTACACTACAGTAAATATCCTGTGGTCATTGAGGGATACTATGGGGCAAATTGGATCACCGGATCAACTGATTCCAAGTCCACAAGTAGATATGTATTCACTATTGGTGGAGGAGCAGTATCGTGGAAGTCGTCCAAACAAACTTGTATTCCCCACTCTACAATGGAGGCTGAATTCATAGCCTTGGATAAAGCTGGTAATGAAGTTGAATGGCTCCGAAATTTTTGGAAGATATTCCATTTTGGCCTAAACCGTTGGCACCAATATGCATACATTGTGATAGTCAAGCGACAATTGGAAGGGCTAGGAGCATTATGTATAACGGTAAATATCTTCATATACAACGAAGACATAAAACCTTTAGAGGATTACTCTCTAGAGGAATTATCACTATTGACTATGTAACGTCAAGTGATAATGTATCAGATGCACTTACGAAAGGCCTAACTAGAGAGGTAGTTGAGAAGTCATTAAGGGGCATGGGGCTGTGGCCGAGAACAAGTCATAGTGGTGGTAACTCTACCTACAAGACTGGAGATCCCAAGATCTAGGTTCAAGGAGATCAAACAAAGTCATTAATGATGGTTCAACATTGTCAACTAAACTTTTGGTCCATTCTCGTGATGAGACAATGTTCAGTACCAAGGATTTTTTAGTTTTTAAATTTGATACGGGATATATCAAATAGTGTATCTACGGGATAACACGTTTAAGAATCACCTATGTAAGTGTGAAGTGTTAGCTGCTTCAAGGATAACTATGTAAGGTCAGTTCTCTACGCACTTATGAAACCAAACGGTGTTCATGGCTGAAACGAACACAACAATATGAACCAAAGACGGTTAAGGGTTGGTTGTGTGACTTATGGTTGTCTAGGTATACACCAAAGTTCAACGGTTCAAAGATATCAAATCTACCGATTGATCGAGTATATCCGATATAAGTTCACTGCGGAAAGTTCAAAGGGAAACCTATTTATCCACATGTAATTAATATTTGCTTGCGAATCACACAGTTTTTGATGCATACTTCAGTGATATAGACATTCCACATTTATGTAGGGGATTGTTGGATTTTTTGTATTTAATATATTAAATACATAAAAGAGGGTGAATGGGAACTGGAGGAAAATGAAATTTTTGAGCGAAAGTTTAAGTTCCCCCCTTGGAAAATGGACATTGTCACATATTGGAAGAGGAAGAGGTTTTTTATGGGTATATAAGGAACTGCTCTTCTTCTATCTCTGAAAGAGTTGAGAAGAAGGCAAGTCCCGCGCTGTCGTCGTTGCTCTCTAACTCCGCTCGGATTCGCCTTCGACTTCGGCTTCGGATTTGGATTTGGTTAAATGTTCGATTGATTGATTAGATTTTTGGATAAAATTTATTTGTTAATAGTAAAATATTAACAGAAATATTATTAAATATTTGTTTAACAATAGAATATTAATATTAAAATAAATATTAATATTAAATCCTCCAACCGTTTTTTATGTTTTGGTAACAGAAAATTAACTACCCTCTTCAATTTGCTTCTTTATTTCCCCTCTTTATTGTTGAGTAAATAACCATTTATGTAATGCCATTATGTTGTGGCCATTTTGCATAAACAATCATTCTAAAGAGTTGCACCTCTTCAGATTTCAACCCAATTTTGGCTATAAATACAACACTATTCTGCTCAGAATTTCACTATGATTTTCTGAGTTTTTCCTCCTTCTTCTGCATACTTTTAGCATCAAACAAAGCAACAGTAAGTATGATTTGCTACCGAACTTTTTGTTCGCTGAAACACTAGAGTTTGAAGTACCATTTACACTATTGTGTAATTCAGTATATCCTTGATGGAAATAATTCATAACCTTGGGTACTAGGAGGGAATTAAATTCCTTAAAGAAACACTGTGAATTCAGTGGGCTCGAATTGATTTTTCTGTTTTTGTTCATTTTTGTTTATGTTCATTTATATTTCCAGAATTATTTTACAAATACAGTTTAATAACACAAAGTAGGTCTGCCTTTGCACACAAATATTATGAAACGTTTAAGATTATATGTGTCGAAAATTTATTTTTCTTAAAATGTAATTTCTTATCTAATGATACTAGGTCAAGAATATATAGTAAAATATACATCAAGAAGAGAAGGCGTAGGCATAATTTCCAAGAAATATACACTAAATAGGCACATCCAATTGATGGTCATTCAATCAACAATAATAAATACGTAGTTGAACAAGTAGAGAAATCCAACGACTCGATTATATAGAAACATAACAGAATTTATCCTACAAAAGTTTGTAAAACTCTAGATAACAAATTAGCTATTTATAATAGTATGCATAACTACAATACCAGAATTCATAACCAATAACGGAATAGGAAGAAGGAAGAGAAAAACTTGTAGAAGAATTTTCCGCATTGCTTCTAGTCTATTCTTGCCTCCTTAGGTCCAATTCCTGCTAAATATGATTTTCAATGACTATTTATATAGGTAGGGAAAAATCCTAAATAAAATTATCAAGTTCAAAACCAAAAAAGAGACAAAATTGCTTTAAAACCCGAAACACGCGAACACCTCACTCTATACCTCGCCTCGCGAGCTTTACCGCATGCTCTAGCTCGCCTCAGATCTCACGACGCCAGCTCAGTAGCGAGCAACAAGGCTTGCGTCGCCTGCTCTTTAGCGAACAAAATATCTCTCTACGCCTGTTGCTGCTTCATAATTCAATTTTGTTGATTTTTTGTCTAACTTTCACAACTTTGCCATCTCTTTTTTATTCTTCTTTACTCAACTATAATATTATTTTAGAGCATGAATTATGCATTAAATATTTACTTTGCGTCAAATTTTATTGTAATAATCTGTCTGGTCGTTTTGCCTTTTAGACCCCTTTTTCTTAAATAAAAATTCCTGTGTTTGCTTTAGCTAATTTACAACTTGCAGGGACAGTTGGTACGGGATTTGGAAGAGTTTTGGGTGAAATATACCCATTTGATTCCTTAAGATTTTCTTAAAAGACTAAGTTTAATTTTGGTCAACATTTTAAGCAAACGGACCCGGATTCGTGATTTGACAATCCCAGAGGGTCCGTACGAAAATAGGGACTTGGCGGTATGCCCGGAATCGAATTCCGAGGTTCCTAGCTCGAGTAATGAATTTTTGTTATAAATTGTTAATCTAATGTTTTGAGGATTTAAAGAAACTGAGTAATCATTCGGGCTCGTATGTTTTGTTCCGAATCCCAGTACAAGTCTAAATATCATTTAAGACTTGCCTGTAAAATTTGGGGTCAATCTGAGTAGTTTCAGGGCGTTTTGGCCCGTTGAGGAAAATTAAGAACTTGAAGTTCATAAGTTTGATTCATTTGGTTTTAGGCGGTGATTTCTATATTTAGCATTATTTCAGGTGTTCCAAAGGTTTGAGTAGGACCGTCTCATGATTTCAGACTAACCGATATGTTTGGGCGTGGCCAGGGAGCCCCGAGCGTCAATCAGACCAGGCTCGAGTGAAGTGGAAAAATTTGAGAAGGGCTGAAGGTTGACGCTTCTATCATAACTGCATATGCGGTTCTTGGACCGCATGTGCAGGACCACAGATGCTGTCCTCCCATCGTAGAAGCGGCCCAGGGCAGGCCAGGACAGGAACCGCAGATGCGGCTCCCAAGCCGCAGAAGCGACTCCGCAGATGCGATCCTAGCCTTGTCTCCTTATTTTTGCAGATGCGACCATATCCTCACAGATGCAGGATCGCATATGCAGTACCCTAACCGCAGATGCGGAAATCACTGAACCGGTGAGGTTCGTTAAAGACGGGTTCTAAGTTTTTTTTATCACATTTACACTCCTCCTTTGGCAGATTTGGGAGCTTTTGAGAGAAGGTATTCACTTAGCATCTTGAGGTAAGTGTGTGCTACCTATGTCTAGTTAAATATCATTGTCTTAGGAAGATTAAACACTAGTATTAAGGTGAACTCATGGGGTTAGAGCAAAAACCTAGGCTTTTAACAAAATATAGATTTAATCACGAAATTTGTTATGAAATAAATTACAAATCATAGATTATTGATTCTTAGGTTGTAGAGAACAACATCCTCCGAAAAATCGAAATTCGGGCACGTGGGCCCGGGATCGGAAATAAGGAAACTTGTATTAATGATTGAGAAATTGCTTAAATAGCTAAAATTCGATATTGTGAGTCTATATTAACTAGTTCTTAGGCTATTTAACTAGTTTGGGATCGTTCGACTCCAAATTGAGGGCTTGGACTTGTTCTTTGCAATTGGAAGTGTACTTTGGAGCGAAACTATGATGACCCAAAAGGTCATCACCTGTTTTCTTACCAATTCCGTGCATCTGAGGCCTTGAAAACCCCATTTAGGGTTTCCTCGATTTGCTTGCGCAGTCCGAGCGCGTAGCCAAAAAGCTTAAATAAGAATTCTGTGAGAAAAATGCTAAATTTGATATTAAAATGAATAAATTTGACTTCTGTTAACTTTTTAGGTAAATAGACCTAGACCCATGATTTGATGGTTCTGGAGGGTCCGTAGGAAAATATGAGACTTGGGTGTATGCCTGGAATAGAATTCCGATGTCCCAATCCCAAGAAATGAATTTTTGAGTGAAATTATTTTCTGAAATAATTAAGGAAATTGGAAATGAAATTTGAATAGAAGACAATGGTATCGGGCCCGTATTTTGGTTTCGGTGCCCAGTATAAGTCTTTTATATGATTTAAGTACTAGCTGTAAAGTTTTGTCTAAAACGAACGTCGTTTGACGTGTTCCGGACTTGAAATGGAAATTTGATGTTTTATGGAAATTTGAAAGAATTCATGGATTTTGAGGCTTAATTCGATGTGTATGATGTTATTTTGGTGATTTGATCGCCCAGATAAGTTTTTAGGATGTTGTTGAGTTAGTATATGTGATTGGTTAGGAGCCCCGAGGGCTCGGGAGCGTTTCAGAGGTGTTTCAGAGTGATTTCGAACTTAGGATTATATCATATTTGCTTAAGCTATTGAAGGCCACAGTTCTTCTTCGCGTTCGCGTTCTTCCACTCGCAATTGTGATGCCTAAATTTCTCCTCCTTCGCTTTTGTGTCCATACCCCCCGCTTTTGCGAAAGATTTTTTTGGGCTTGACCGTCTTTCCTCCTTTGCGTTCGCGTTCGTATCCTCGCGAACGCGTAGCTTTGTAAATTCTCTCTTCGCATTTGAGTATGGTCCCACGCAATGGCGTAGAAAAAATCTTGGACACCTCTGACTTTTCTCTTCCCATTCGCACTCCTCATATCGAGAATGCGATGATCTTCCAAGTCCATCCTTCACGAACGCGACCCTTCTTCCGCGAACGCGAAGGGAAATTTCGCCCAGTTATATTTATAATTCCAAAATAGAATAGTGACGGCATTTTCGTAAGTTTTCAAAACCCTTCTTCTACAAGGTCCTTAGGCATCCATTGAAGCTATCTTTCACCAACACTTCTTGGGTTAGTAAATTTCAACACGTTTTCTTCATTTTCCATAAGTATTTATTGAATTCCTAAGCCTAAAACATGTAATCTAGGGTAGAAATTGGGGGAAATGGGCAAAATTAGGGCTTTTCGATTTCTTGATTTAGACCTCGCTTTGGAGTCGAATTTAATAATATATTATACATTCGAGCTCATGGGTGAATGGGGAATATGAATTTAGTCCGAACCTCGTGTTTTGACCAAGCAGGCCCGAGGTCAATTTTGGAATTTTGGGAAGAAATCTTGGAAACATATAATTAGGCATTGGGTTTGATTTGTTTAGAATATATTGATGTTATGAAGTCATTATTGTATAGATTTGAATGAGTTGGAGCCAAATTCGAGAGGGAAAGCAGTTGTTGTGGATTGATTTGGCCGTGGAAGTTGAGGTAAGTGTTTGGTCTAACCCTAACTTGAGGGAATAGGAGTTGAGTCTTGTTTGCTACTTGCTAATTGTCAAGTACGATGTATAGACATTGTGATAAGTATCTATAAATTGGTGTCTAGCATGACCGTGAGTCTTTATATTGCGAATATTTCGATTTTGTTGTATCTTCCATGCTTAAATGATGATTTCTATATGTTGCAAAGAGTATGTGAATAGATTGTGAGCTTTGAACTTCAAGTAGCATTGGCTCGAGTTGCAATGCGAGTTGTGAAAGTATACGAATTAATGGAACCCCTTTGGAGCAATGGCTCAAGTGGTAAAATGAGTTGTGAAGTGAAAGTGAAAGAAAGAGAAAGAATTACTAAAATGTACCTTTGCCGGGTAATTGTTGCTTTATTGATTATCTCCCTTGCGGGGATGTTGAGATTATTACTTGTTCCTTTGCCAGGATTTTATTGTTTAAATTTTTATTCCGTTTGTCGGGATTTATATTATTATCCTGCTTACTTCGTTGTTCTTTGTTTGTGATGTTGTTTGGGTGAGGAAGAGTGATAAAGCATGAAGGTTAACGCAATGCATTGTTTGTTATTGTAAGAGAGAGAGTGATAAAGCACGAAGGGTGATGTCGTGCATTACTTGATAGTGGGAGGAAAAGAGTGTAAAGCAAGAAGGGTGATGCCTTGCCGTACGACATACCATTCCGTAGTGATATCCATTGATTATATTGTGAGGAAAGAGAGTAAAAGCACGAAGGGTGATATCGTGCACGTTGTTATTGATATGATTAATTTGGTAAGGATGAGAGTAAAAGCACGAAAGGTGATGTCATGTCATTCCGTGACTTCTGGTTATTGTTGATATTCTGGCTTTAAGGCTTCCTTCTTTTATTGAGATTTCCTATTTGACACTATTATCCCCCTACAGTATGAATCCCCTTTCCCCTTATTGGTTGATTATTTCTTGTATTTCGGTTCCGCTGTATATGGATATGTATGAACTGAACAGGTTTATGTGGTAATCTGGTCTGACCTCGTCACTACTTCGCCGGCGTTAGGCTAGGCACCTACCAACACATCGGGTCGGTTATGCTAATGCTACACTCTGCGCTATTTTGCATAAATCCAGGTTTTAGACAACATCAGCAATAGCGTGGGGGAAGGCCTTCAGTCCATCGAGACACTGAGGTAGCCTTACAGGCGTCCGCAGGCCCCCGTCTCCTCTATCCTTTATTGTAGTCTGTTATCTCATTGTATTCCAGACAAACAGTTTATGTTCTCGTTCAGACGATTATATTTAGTATTCTTAATAGTTTGTTAGTATTGTGACACCAGCCTTGGGTAGAGGCTTATGTTGAATTTTTCCGCATTTCTATTCAATTTTTCTATAATTAAAGACTTCCGCTTATTATTTAATTTTGTCGTTCTTATAATATTGGCGATAATTGTTGATAAGGGATTACGTTATTAATGAAAAGTAATTAAATTTGGCTTGCCTAGCTCCCATTAGTAGGTTCTATCACGACTCCCGAGGGTAGGAAATCCAGGCCGTGAGAAGTTGGCATAGAGCTCTAGGTTACATAGGTCTCACAACACACGGACAAGCTTAGTAGAGTCTAAGGGATCAGTACATAGACGTCTGTATTTATCCTCCAGAGGCTATTGTGTTAGTAAAATTTTCACATTTGTTCTTCCTTGTTGTGCGGTTTGGTTTCTCATTGCTAATTTAATTTCTACTATGTTCTTTCAAATATGGAGAAAACATGTGCTTCCTCATCTTTCGATCAGCAGTCCGAGCCCCAAGCAGCTCTCGCTAAGGGCAGAGGGCGAGGACGAAGCCGTGCCAAAGGCCGAGGTAGGGGTAGAGCTCAGCCTCAAGCAGCAGCACTAGTGGCGGAACCTCAAGTTTATTTTGAGGAGGAGATTCCGACCCCAGCACTTTCGATGGGCCCAGCTCAGGTCCGAGAGAGGTTTATTGCTACCCAAGTTATTCAGGATGCTCTAGTCCCATTGGTGTGCTTCATGGAGAGTGTCACCCGAGCAGGATTGCTTCCTGTAGCACCAACCACCTCTCAGGCTGGAGGAGGAGCCCAGACTTCTACTACACGTACTCTGGATCAGGTAGCTCACCAGGTTTAGGTTCTTGTGGTTCAGCCAGCTGTGGCATTTCAGTCGGGTGCAGTGACTCAGACAGGCGATGGGGCGGCCAAGTCTACCAATGCTTTGTGGAGCCTGGATAGGTTCACCAAGATTTTTCACATCTACACTCTGCGGTTCATCTACTGAGGATCCCGGGATTACCTGGATAGTTGTCGTGATGTTCTTTGTAACATAGGGATCGTTGAGACCAATGGGGTCTACTTTGCTACATTTTGCCTGTCTGGATCTGCCAAGACTTGGTTGAGGGATTATTGCTTAGCCAGGCCAACCGGGTCGCCATCTTTGACATGGGAGCATTTCACAGTATTTTTTCTGGAGATGTTTCTCTCAGTCACTCAGTGAGAAGCTTATCAGAGGCAGTTTGAGCGCCTTCATCAGGGTTTGATGACAGTCACTCAGTACGAGACTGGGTTCATTGACTTAGCCCCCCGTGCCATTATTATACTCCCCACTGAGAGGGAGAGAGTGAGACTATTTGTTGATGGACTCATTCAGCCGATTTGTCTCCAAAAGGCTAGGAAGGCGGGGAGTGATATCACTTTTTCAGGAGGCGACCAATGTGGCGGGAGGATTGAGGTGGTACTACCGCATGGGGGTGGTCATGGGAGAGACAAGAGGCCCCGTCATTCCAGTAGATTCAGTGGTACCTCGTCTGGAGGTAGAGATTCACATGGTAGAGGCCATCCTCCTAGGACTTTTCAATCAGCACTCCAAGTTTCTCATGGTGCAACAGGTGGTTGTGTTTCTCATGCGCACTATTCTGATCAGCAGCCATTAAGTGAACCACCAGCTCCTATCAGTGCACCACAACTTTAGAGTTTTTATGGTGGTCATTCAGGTTGACAGGGCCAGCAGAATCAGCAGTCGAGGGCTTATTACATTAATTGTGACATGGGTCATATTGCCAGTTTTTGCCCTTGAGCATCGAGCAGTTCTCAGCACCAGGGTTCTTGTGCCATGGTTCAGGCACCAGGTGATCCACAACCAACCCAGCCAGCTAGATGCAAGGGTAGAGGTAATAGGGGTGGAGGTGGAGGTCCCAGAGATGGAGCTCAGGCCGTCAGGGGTGGAGTCCAGCCAGCAGCAGATCGACCTAGAGATATGGTTCAGGGTGGTGGGGCCCAGCCCCGTTGTTATGCCCTTCAGGTTAGGCCCGAGGCTGAGGCTTCAGATGCAGTCATTACAGGTATGGTTCTGGTTTGTGATCGAGATGCTTCGATACTATCTTATCTAGGTCTACATATTCATATGTTTCATCTTATTTTGCATCGTGCTTGGTTATGCCTAGTGATGCATTGGATGTTCCTGTTTATGTGTCTACACTGGTGGGTGACTCTTTCGTGGTTGACCGAGTCGATCGTTCTTTTATTGTAGTGATTGGGGGTCTTGAGACCCGTGTTGACTTGTAGCTCTTAGATATGGTTGACTTCGTTATAATTTTCGGGATGGACTATTTATCACCCTATCATGCTATCTTGGACTACCATGCCAAGACCGTCACCTTAGCTTTTTCGGGTATGCCTCGTTTAGAGTGAAGAGGCACTCCAAGTTATTCTACATGCAGCCTTATTTCATACGTAAAGGCTCAGTGTATGGTTGAGAAGGGGTGTCTGGCCTACTTGGCTTATGTTCCTGATTCCAGTACTGAGGTCCCTCCTATCTATTCTGTGCCTATTGTTCAGGAGTTTCCTGATGTTTTCCCTTTCAGACATGTGGGGTATGCCACCCGACGGGGACATTGATTTTTGTATTGATTTGGTTCCGGGCAGTCAGCCCATTTCTATCCCACCATATCGTATGGCCACGCCGGAGTTGAAAGAGTTAAAGGACCAGTTGCAGGATTTGCTGGAGAAGGGTTTCATTAGACCCAGTGTTTCACCTTGGGGCGCACCGGTGTTATTTGTCAAGAAGAAAGATAGATCAATGAGGATGTGCATAGATTACCGATAATTAAACAAGGTAACCATCAAGAATAAGTATCCACTGCCAAGGATTGATGATTTGTTCGACTAGCTTCAAGGTGCTAGGGTATTCTCCAAGATTGACTTGAGGTCTGGCTACAATCAGTTGAGGATTAAGGCATCTGATGTCCCTAAGAGTTCTTTCGGCACTTGGTACGGGCATTATGAGTTCTTGCTCATGTCATTTGGGTTGACCAATACCCCAGCAGTGTTTATGGAGTTGATGAGCCAAGTGTTCAGGCCTTATTTGGACTTGTTCGTCATAGTCTTTATTGATGATATTTTGATATACCCCCATAGCCTGGAGGAGCACGAGCAGCACCTTAGAATGGTTCGTCAGACATAGAGGGATAGTTAGTTATATGGAAAGTTCTCCAAGTGTGAGGTCTGGCTGAGTTCTGTTGCATTTATGGGTCACGTTGTATCAGCAGAGGGTAATCAGATAGACCCAAAAAAAGATTGAGGCAGTCAAGAACTGGTCTAGACCAGCATCAGCTACAGAGATTAGGAGTTTCTTGGGGTTGGCAGACTACTACAGTCGAATTATGGAGGGGTTTTACTCTATTGCAGCCTCGATGACCAGGTTGACCCAGAAGGGTGCCCAGTTCAGATGGTCAGACGAGCCTGAGGCGAGCTTCCAGAAGCTCTAGATAGCTCTGACCACAGCACCGGTGTTGGTTTTTCCCATAGGATCGGGGCCTTATACAGTTTATTGTGATGCTTCCTGCATTAGGCTTGGTACAGTGTTGATGCAGGATGGCAAGGTCATTGCCTATGCTTCGATAGAGTTGAAGATTCATGAGAAGAACTATCCAGTGCATGATTTAGAGTTGGAAGCCATTGTTCATGCATTAAAGATTTTGAGGCACTATTTGTATGGCGTGGCATGTGAGGTGTTCACCGATCATAAGAGGCTTCAATATTTGTTCAAGAAAAAGGAGTTGAATTTGAGGCAGAGGAGGTGGTTGGAGTTTTTCAATGAGTATTATGTCACCATTTTGTATTATCCAGGGAAGGCCAATGTGGTGGCCAATGCTTTCACTAGGAAGTCAGCCAGTATGGGCAGTTTTGCTTATATTTCGGTCAGTCAGAGGCCGCTTGCTTTGGATGTTCAGGCTTTGGCCAATCAGTTCATGAGACTAGATATTTTTTAGCCCGGTCGTGTGTTGGCTTACACGGTTGCTCGTTCTTCATTATTGGAGCATATCCGTGACTGGCAGTTTGATGATACCCATTTGTGTGTCCTTAAAGACACGGTACAGCAAGGATGTTCCTGGCAGGTTACATTAGATGCAGATAGAGTCTTGAGATTGTGGGGGCGAGTGTGTGCCCAATGTGGATGGGCTTCGAGAGTTGATTTTAGAGGAGGCCAATAGTTCCCGTACTCTATTAATTCGAGCGTTGCAAAGATGTATTAGAATCTGTGGCAGCATTATTGGTGGCATAGAATGAAGAAGGATATTGTAGCCTATGTGGCTCGTTGTTTGAACTATACGCAGGTTAAGTACGAGCATCAGAGGCCTGGTGGTTTATTTTAGAGGATTGAGCTTCTTGAGTGGAAATGAGAGAGGATCACTATGGACTTTGTTGCTGGACTTCCGTTGACCTGGAAAAAGTTCGACTCAGTTTGGGTCATTGTTGATAGGCTGACCAAGTTAGCGCATTTCTTTCATGTGGCAATCTACTATTCTTCTGATAGGTTTGCTGAGATCTATATTCGGGAGATTGTTTGCCTTCATGGTATGCCCATGTCTATCATTTCGGATCAGGGTACGCAGTTTACGTCACGCTTTTGGAGCGCGGTGCAATGAGAGTTGGGCACATGGGTCAATTTTAGCACAACATTTCATTCCCACACGGACGGTCAGTCCGAGCGGACTATACAGATTTTGGAGGATATGCTCCGAGCTTGTGTTATGGATTTTGGAGGTTCGTGGGATCAGTTCTTGCCTTTGGCAGAGTTTGCCTATAACAACAGCTACCAGTCGAGCATCCAGATGGCCCCTTGTGAGGCTTTATATGGTACGCGATGTCTGTCTCTTGTTGGATGGTTTGAGCCGGGAGAGGCTCGGTTGTTGGGTATGGATTTGGTTTAGAAGGCCTTGGACAAGGTCACGATCATTCAGGATAGGCTTCGTTCAGCTCAGTCCAGGTAAAAGAGCTATGCAGATCATAAGGTTCGAGATGTAGCTTTCATGGTTTGTGAGCGGGTATTGCTCCGAGTGTCGCCTATGAAGGGTGTGATGAGATTTGGGAAGAAGGGAAAACATATCCCTAAATTCATTGGTCCGTTTGATATTCTTGATCAAGTGGGAGAGGTGGCTTATAGACTTTCATTGCCGCCTAGCTTATCAGTCGTGCATCCGGTTTTTCATGAATCCATGCTTCAGAGGTATCACGGCGATCCGGCCCACGTGTTAGATTTTAGCACTATCCAGTTGGACAAGGACTTGTCTTATGAGGAGCAGCCAGTAGCAATTCTAGATCGGCAGGTTCTTCAGTTGAGATCCAAGAATTTTCCTTCTGTTTGTGTTCAATGGAAAGGTCAGCCTCCTGAGGTGTCGACCTGGAGTCCGAGTCTGATATGCAGAGTTGTTATCCTCATGTTTTTCACAACTCAGGTGCTCCTTTCTTCTGTCCGTTCGAGGACGAACGGTTGTTTCAGAGGTGGAGAATGTGACGACCCAAAAGGCCATCACCTATATTTTTATCCTTTTCTTGCTTCCGATGCATTGAAAACTCCATTTATGATTGCCTCAATTTGAGTGCGCAGTTCAGGCGCGTAGCCAAAAATCTTAAATATGAATTCTATGAGAAAAATGCTAAATTTTGATATTAAAATGAATAGATTTGACTTTGGTCAACTTTTTAGGTAAACGGATCCGGACTTGTAATGTGACGGTCCCAAAGGGTTCGTAGGAAAATATGGGACTTGGGCGTATGCCCGGAATCGAATTCCGAGGTCCCAAGCACGAGAAATGAATTTTTGATTAGAAGACTATGGTATCGTGCCCATATTTTTATTCCGGCGCCTGGAGTACGTCTTATATATGATTAAGCACTTTCTGTAAATTTTGGTCGAAAATAGACATCATTTGACGTGTTTCAGAGTTAAAATGGCAATTTGATGTTTTATGGAAATTTGAATGAATTCATGAATTTTGAGGCTTAATTCGGTGTGTATGATGTTATTTTGGCGTTTGATCGCCCGGATAAGTTCGTAGGATGTTGTTGAGTTAGTGTATGTGATTTGTTAGGAGCCTCGAGGGCTCGAGAGTATTTCAGAGGTGTTTTGGAGTGATTTAAAACTTAGGAATATAGTAGATATTATTCGGTTGTTGCAGGCCACAATTCTTCTTCGCGTTCGCGTCCTTCCACTCGCGTTCGCGATGCCTAAATTTCTCCTCCTTCGTGTTCGCATCCATATCCCTTGCGTTCGCGAAGGGTTATTTGGGGCTTAACCGTCTTTCCTCCTTCGCATTCGCGTTCGTATCCTCGCGAACGCATAGCTTTGTAAATTCTCTCTTCATGTTCGCGTGTGGTCCCACGCATTCGCGTAGAGCAAATCCTGGACCCCCAACCTTTTTTCTTTGCATTTGCTCTCCTCATATTGCGAACGTGATGGTCTTCCAAGTCCACCCTTCGCACACACGACCCTATTTCCGCGACCGCGAAGGGAAATTTCGCCCAGTTATATTTTTAATTCCAAAAAGAATAATGACAGGATTTTCATAAGTTTTCACAAAACCCTTCTTCTCCAAGGTCCTTAGGCATCCATTGAAGCTCTCTTTCACCAACACTTCCTGGGCTAGTAAATTTCAACTCTTTTTCTTCATTTTCCATCAATATCTATTGAATTCCTAAACCTAAAAAATGTAATTTAAGGTAGAAATTGGGGGAAATGGTTAGAGTTAGGGCTTCTAAAATTTTCTTGATTTAGACCTGGTTTTGGGGTCGAATAGCGCCCGGTATTCGAACATTGGCTCGTGGCATTTTCTCTACCCCTTCTTATCCTGACAAAGCACGGACACCATACGTTGAAAAAAAATTATATATTCGGGCTCGTGGGTGAATGGGGAATATGAATTTGGTCCGAACCTCATGTTTTGACCAAGCGGGTGTGGGGTCAATTTTGGGATTTTGGGAAGAAAGCTTGGAAACCTATAATTTGGCATTAGGTTTGATTTGTTTAGCATATATTGATATTATGCAGTCATTATTGTATAGATTTGATTGAGTTGGAGCCGAGTTCGAGAGGGAAGGTGGTTGTTGTGGATTGATTTGGCCATGGAAGTTGAGGTAAGTGTTTGATCTAACCCTAGCTCGAGGGAATATGAGTTGAGTCTTGTTTGCTACTTGCTAATTGTCGAGTACGATGTATAGGCATGGTGACGAGTATCTATAAATTGGTGTCTAGCATGACCGTGAGTCTTCATATTGCGAAGGGTGATGTCGTGCATTGTTTGCTATTGTAAGAGAGAGTGATAAAGCACGAAGGGTGATGCCATGCATTACTTGATATTGGGAGGAAAAGAGTGTAAAGCACGATGAGTGATGTCGTGCCGTATAATGTAGCATTCCGTACTGATATCCATTGATTATATTGTGAGGAAAGAGAGTAAAAGCACGAAGGGTGATGCCATGCACATTGTTATTGATACAATTGATATGGTAAAGACGAGAGTAAAAGAACGAAGGGTAATGCCGTGCAATTCTGTGACTTCTAGTTATTGTTGATATCATGGCTTTGAGGCTTCCTTCTTTTATTGAGATTTCCTATTTGACACTTTTATCTCTGTACAGCATGAGACCCATTTCCCTTTATTGGTTTATTATTTCTTGTATTTCGTTTCTGTTGTATATGGATATGTATTAACTGCGTAGGTTTATGTGTGTATGGTCTAGCCTCATTACTACTTCGCCGGGTTAGGCTAGGCCCTTACCAGCACATGTGGTCAGTTGTGCTGATGCTATACTCCGTGCTATTTTGCATAGATCCAGGTCTTCGACAGCAGCAACAGAAGTGTGGGGGCAGGCCTTCAGTCAAGCGAGACACCGAGGTAGCCTTGCAGGCATCCGCAGGCCCGATATGTCCTCTATCCTTTATTTTAGTCTGTTATCTCATTGTATTCCAGACGAACAGTTTATGTTCTCTTTCAGAGGATTGTATTTAGTATTCTTAATAGTTTGTGAGTATTGTGACACCAGTCTTGGGGAGAGGCTTATGTTGAATTTTTCCGCATTTCTATTTAGTTTTTCAATAATTAAAGACTCCCGCTTATTATTTAATTTTGTTGTTCTTATAATATTACCGGTAAGTATTAAGAAGTGATTACGTTATTAATGAAAAGTAATTAAATTTGGCTTGCGTAGCTCCCATTAGTAGGCACCATCACGACTCCCAAGGGTGGGAAATCTGGGTTGTGACAGAAGCGAGTCTCCTTTCTAACCTTGTTAGAGGGAATTGTCCCCATAGGTACAATAATTGAGTAATTGCTACTAAATACCGGTGCTATGTATGCACTAGGTGACAAGAGTACTTGCGTAGCTACTATGATGTTAATTTTCCTGGTAGTGTATGTTGGAAATCATGTATATCTATGATATGTGCGCTTTGGTTGTATGAGCATGATTTTCAGGTATAGGTTTTGATGAATGACAAACAATGAAGTCAAGCGTCAAACAACGATATAATATGACAAACTATCAAATGGCGAGAAGCATATTGATGACGGGATTGCATAGACAAGCCAAGTCGAGCCAAAGAGTTCAAGACCGAAGACCCAAGACGTAGGTCGTTAGATAGAACCAATGTAAGAACAACGTTTAAGTATCTTATCTTTTGGCTCAACATTAGGTCATCATAAATATGCATAAAATCATTTTATTAAATCATATATATCATAAATATTTTTAATATACTTCAAACAAAACGATTTTAACGTTTTCATTTTTAACCAATCGATTGTCACCTCCAAACAATCGATTGTTTGAGCACAGAATCAGGGATTTTATTTGTCAATTAAGCAACGGTCAGCACTATTTTTTCACCTATAAAAAGAGGTCTTTTGAGCTGATTTTAAACACACAACTCTTGCATATATTGATATACATATTGGTCATTTCCAAGCATCATTTTAGAGCTTTTGTTGAGCCATTTGATAGACAACTTTGTGTTGTTCATAGAGCTTATTTTGTTTCTCTTTATCCACTCTATTGAGAGTGTATTTGTTGTAAAAGAGAGTTGTTTTGAGAAGAACATATCTTCTCATTTGTCGGGTTTGCTAAGTACCCAAAGTCTTAGTGGTTGAAGTCTTGGGGTGAGGTATCCTCAAGCATGTGAAGTCTTAAGGCGCGGTATCCTTGAGCAACTGTAACGGTTTGTTAAGCACCCGTAAGCTTGACGAAGATAGTGGAAATCTCGAGAGAGTCTCTCGGGGACTGGACTAGCCACGGGTTGTGGTGAACCAGGATATATCGGTGCGTTCGTTCTTATTTATTTACTTATCGCACTCATTTATTTCCTGCAATTTTTAAATTCCGCAAGTTTACGCTATTTTTATTATAACGCTATTCACCCCCCTCTAGCGTTAAGCGTATTATCTAACAATTGGTATCAGAGACTAACTCTCTGAAAGCCTTAACCGGTTGAGAGCAGTATATATTTTTCTGTTGAGAATATTGAACGCAGGAACGATGGATGAAGGACAATCCACCACTTGCCCTCCACTATTTGACGGAACAAACTATACATATTGGAAAGATCGGATGAGTATATCCTCAAAGCAAACAGTTTTCGTTTGTGGCAAATCATCAAAAACGGTGAACCAATGCCGACAAAGAAAGTTGGAGAAACCACGGTTCCAAAGGAGGAAAATGAATATGATGCCGAGGACATCAAGAAAGTTGAAAATAATGCAAGGGCCATCCATGTATTGTATTGTGTGATCAATGCGGATGACCATAGGAAAATCTCGTGCTGCACAACCGCCAAGGAGATGTGGGATAAACTCGAGATCATCTATGAAGGTACGCCTCAAGTCCGAGAATCTAAAATTGATTTTCTAACTCATAAATATGAAATCTTTAAAATGGAGAAGGAACCCATTGGTGTTATGTTTGAACGATTTTTAAAAATCGTCAACGATCTACACGCTCTCGGGAAAGTTTACACGAACAAAGATCTTGTTCGAAAAGTCCTACGGAGCCTCACTCCCGAATGGCGTTCCAAAGCCAATGCCATCCAAGAGTCGATGGAATTCACGAATATCACAATTGATGGACTAAAAGGTAACCTCGAAACTTATGATAGCACAATTCTTAATCCTTATCTTAGAAGTAATTCGAATTTTGCCTTCAAAGCTGCATCCTCTAAAAGAGAAGAGGTAAGTGATTCGGAAAGGGATGATGATAATATTTCCAATGATATAATTGAAAAGTTTTGTAAGTCTATGAAGAAGGACAAGAAAAAGAAGAAACACCATAGGCGCGTATCACGGGATTCGGACAGCTCAGGCGATGGAACCGCCGCATTGTGTCTCGTGGCAAACGAAGAAGAGGTAAGTACATCTAACTCTCACTCGTTTGAAGAATTACAAAATGCCTATGATGAATTGTATGGTGAATTTTTTAATGCTTCCAAAATGATAAAAGATTTGAAGAAAACACTTTCTTTGCAGAAAACACTTTCTTTGCAAGAAACAGATTTTCAGAAAACACTTTCTTTTACAAGAAAAAGATTTTTAAAAATCCTCTTCTTTGAAAGAAATAGATCTTGAAAAATTGACTAATGAAAATGGTGTTCTTAAAAATAAAATTGAAGTTCTAGAAAAAGAAAATAAATTTTTGGAAAATGACATTGTTGATTTCAAAAATAAAATCAAGGAATTGAATGAAGCCTCTTCTATTGATAAATGTTCTAATTGTTCTTCTTGTAGTTCCTTAAAATTAGAGAACATAGAACTTTTGAACGCACTAGAAAAACGTAGTGTTGATAGTCCTAATATTGAAGAGAATAAAAAGGACATAAGTAATGAGGTTGGTCCATCTAGAAAGAATTCTAGGAACCTCACAAATGAGTCTAAGATTAATTATTTTAGACCACCTAGACACAATTCTAGGAATTTTGTAAATGAGTCTAGAATGAATAATTTTAGACCACTTAGACATGACTCTAGGAAATTCAACGCTTCTAGGGGGAACAACTTTAGATCACCTAGAACGCATTTGGCTCAACCTAGACATATGCACAATCCTAATGTTATATGTCACTATTGTAATCGGGTAGGACACATTGCACCTGTTTGTTTTGCTAAACATAGAGATTTATGTATTGATTATGATTATTATTATCCTAACCCCCAAGGACCAAATAGAAGTTGGGTACCAAAAACCTATTTTTAGGTTCTTTTTGCAGGTGTGCTTGAAGACTACAATATTGTAGTGGATGCACCAAGCACTAAACCTTAATGCATTAAGGGGGAACGTCGGTTAGTTATCGTATTCTGAATAACGCATTGAGTTGATATGTGCAAATAATCTATATCAATTTTGGTTGATACATGCTTTAACAAGTTTTATTTTTGAATAACAATTAGTATCAATTGGTTTTATAATTGATTCATGTTTTGATGAATATTTTTAGTTTAAATAACAATTGGCATAGTTGAGAAAAATGATCGTTATTATTAGTATGCCATTTTTTATGATCTTGTCTATAACGATTGGTATCGTCAATGTTTTAAATAACTTTTGGTATACTCTTTTTGCTAATGCCAAAAGGGGGAAGAATATGGGCAATATGCGTGCTTTAATTGAGGGGGAATATTCAATTAAGGGGGAATTATAATGAATTGAATTGGTTGCATAAATTGTATGTTGAGATATAGCATCTATTTAGGGGGAATTCAATATGCATATCTTCCGTTGTTTGTCATTATCAAAAAGGGTGAAATTGTTGGAAATCATGTATATCTATAATATGTGCGCTTTGGTTGTATGAGCATGATTTTCAGGTACAGGTTTTGATGAATGACAAACAATGAAGTCAAGCGTCAAACAACGATATAATATGACAAACTATCAAATGGCGAGAAGCATATTGATGACGGGATTGCATAGACAAGCCAAGTCGAGCCAAAGAGTTCAAGACCGAAGACCCAAGACGTAGGTCGTTAGGTAGAACCAATGTAAGAACAACGTTTAAGTATCTTATCTTTTGGCTCAACATTAGGTCATCATAAATATGCATAAAATCATTTTATTAAATCATATATATCATAAATATTTTTAATATACTTCAAACAAAATGATTTTAACGTTTTTATTTTTAACCAAACTGGGTTTTGTAGTAAGTTTTCAATTCTGGTATACAAGGTGTATATCAAGTGTATATCAATGGTATATAATCGATCCGTTGCCAAAGTTTTGAACACTGGAACAACATACTCGATTATATGAAGTACACAATCGATTATATGAAGTCAACAATCGATTGTCTACTTTTAACAATCGATTATTTTGAGACAGTGTGCAACCGAAGTTTTTAAACATCAAAAAATTGATTGTCTTGTCATACAATCGATTACCAACAATCGATTGTCACCTTTATACAATCGATTATGTTTTGACCGTTCCTACAGAATCCTAAATTGATTTTTGAATGTTGAAGAACAATCGATTATTCAGGTTTAACAATCGATTGTTTAGCCTAAAATCAGGAATCTGTTTTTTGAACGTTGGTCAGACAATCGATTGTCACCTCCAAACAATCGATTGTTTGAGCACAGAATCAGGGATTTTATTTGTCAATTAAGCAACGGTCAGCACTATTTTTTCACCTATAAAAAGAGGTCTTTTGAGCTGATTTTAAACACACAACTCTTGCATATATTGATATACATATTGGTCATTTTCAAGCATCATTTTAGAGCTTTTGTTGAGCCATTTGATAGACAACTTTGTGTTGTTCATAGAACTTATTTTGTTTCTCTTTATCCACTCTATTAAGAGTGTATTTGTTGTAAAAGAGAGTTGTTTTGGGAAGAACACATCTTCTTATTTGTCGGGCTTGCTAAGTACCCAAAGTCTTAGTGGTTGAAGTCTTGGGGTGAGGTATCCTCAAGCAAGTAAAGTCTTAAGGCGCGGTATCCTTGAGCAACTGTAACGGTTTGTTAAGCACCCGTAAGCTTGACGAAGATAGTGGAAATCTCGAGAGAGTCTCTCGGGGACTGGACTAGCCACGGGTTGTGGTGAACCAGGATATATCGGTGCGTTCGTTCTTATTTATTTACTTATCGCACTCATTTATTTCCAGCAATTTTTAAATTCCGCAAGTTTACGCTATTTTTATTATAACGCTATTCACCCCCCTCTAGCGTTAAGCGTATTAACTAACAATTGGTATCAGAGCCTAACTCTCTGAAAGTCTTAACCGGTTGAGAGCAGTATATATTTTTCTGTTGAGAATATTGAACGCAGGAACGATGGATGAAGGACAATCCACCACTTGCCCTCCACTATTTGACGGAACAAACTATACATATTGGAAAGATCGGATGAGTATCTCCTCAAAGCAAACAGTTTTCGTTTGTGGCAAATCATCAGAAACGGTGAACCAATGCCGACAAAGAAAGTTGGAGAAACCACGGTTCCAAAGGAGGAAAATGAATATGATGCCGAGGACATCAAGAAAGTTGAAAATAATGCAAGGGCCATCCATGTATTGTATTGTGTGATCAATGCGGATGACCATAGGAAAATCTCGTGCTGCACAACCGCCAAGGAGATGTGGGATAAACTCGAGATCATCTATGAAGGTACGCCTCAAGTCCGAGAATCTAAAATTGATTTTCTAACTCATAAATATGAAATCTTTAAAATGGAGAAGGAACCCATTGGTGTTATGTTTGAACGATTTTTAAAAATCGTCAACGATCTACACGCTCTCGGGAAAGTTTACACGAACAAAGATCTTGTTCGAAAAGTCCTACGGAGCCTCACTCCCGAATGGCGTTCCAAAGCCAATGCCATCCAAGAGTCGACGGAATTCACGAATATCACAATTGATGGACTATGAGGTAACCTCGAAACTTATGATAGCACAATTCTTAATCCTTATCTTAGAAGTAATTCGAATTTTGCCTTCAAAGCTGCATCCTCTAAAAGAGAAGAGGTAAGTGATTCGGAAAGGGATGATGATAATATTTCCAATGATATAATTGAAAAGTTTTGTAAGTCTATGAAGAAGGACAAGAAAAAGAAGAAACACCATAGGCGCGTATCACGGGATTCAGACAGCTCAGGCGATGGAACCGCCGCATTGTGTCTCGTGGCAAACGAAGAAGAGATAAGTACATCTAACTCTCGCTCGTTTGAAGAATTACAAAATGCCTATGATGAATTGTATGGTGAATTTGTTAATGCTTCCAAAATGATAAAAGATTTGAAGAAAACACTTTCTTTGCAGAAAACACTTTCTTTGCAAGAAACAGATTTTCAGAAAACACTTTCTTTACAAGAAAAAGATTTTTAAAAATCCTCTTCTTTGAAAGAAATAGATCTTGAAAAATTGACTAATGAAAATGGTGTTCTTAAAAATAAAATTGAAGTTCTAGAAAAAGAAAATAAATTTTTGGAAAATGACATTGTTGATTTCAAAAATAAAATCAAGGAATTGAATGAAGCCTCTTCTATTGATAAATGTTCTAATTGTTCTTCTTGTAGTTCCTTAAAATTAGAGAACATAGAACTTAGGAACGCACTAGAAAAACGTAGTGTTGATAGTCCTAATATTGAAGAGAATAAAAAGGACATAAGTAATGAGGTTGGTCCATCTAGAAAGAATTCTAGGAACCTCACAAATGAGTCGAAGATTAATTATTTTAGACCACCTAGACACAATTCTAGGAATTTTGTAAATGAGTCTAGAATGAATAATTTTAGACCACTTAGACATGACTCTAGGAAATTCAACGCTTCTAGGGGGAACAACTTTAGATCACCTAGAACGCATTTGGCTCAACCTAGACATATGCACAATCCTAATGTTATATGTCACTATTGTAATCGGGTAGGACACATTGCACCTGTTTGTTTTGCTAAACATAGAGATTTATGTATTGATTATGATTATTATTATCCTAACCCCCAAGGACCCAAAAGAAGTTGGGTACCAAAAACCTATTTTTAGGTTCTTTTTGCAGGTGTGCTTGAAGACTACAATATTGTAGTGGATGGACCAAGCACTAAACCTTAATGCATTAAGGGGGAACGTCGGTTAGTTATCGTATTCTGAATAACGCAATGAGTTGATATGTGCAAATAATCTATATCAATTTTGGTTGATACATGCTTTAACAAGTTTTATTTTTGAATAACAATTAGTATGAATTGGTTTTATAATTGATTCATGTTTTGATGAATATTTTTAGTTTAAATAACAATTGGCATAGTTGAGAAAAATGATCGTTATTATTAGTATGCCATTTTTTATGATCTTGTCTATAACGATTGGTATCGTCAATGTTTTAATTAACTTTTGGTATCCTCTTTTTGTAATGCCAAAAGGGGGAAGAATATGGGCGATATGCGTGCTTTAATTGAGGGGGAATATTCAATTAAGGGGGAATTATATTGAATTGAATTGGTTTCATAAATTGTATGTTGAGATATAGCATCTATTTAGGGGGAATTCAATATGCATATCTTCCGTTGTTTGTCATTATCAAAAAGGGGAAAATTGTTGGAAATCATGTATATCTATAATATGTGCGCTTTGGTTGTATGAGCATAATTTTCAGGTATAGGTTTTGATGAATGACAAACAATGAAGTCAAGCGTCAAACAACGATATAATATGGCAAACTATCAAATGGCGAGAAGCATATTGATGACGGGATTGCATAGACAAGCCAAGTCGAGCCAAAGAGTTCAAGACCGAAGACCCAAGACGTAGGTCGTTAGGTAGAACCAATGTGAGAACAACGTTTAAGTATCTTATCTTTTGGCTCAACATTAGGTCATCATAAATATGCATAAAATCATTTTATTAAATCATATATATCATAAATATTTTTAATATACTTCAAACAAAATGATTTTAACGTTTTCATTTTTAACCAAACTGGGTTTTGAAGTAAGTTTTCAATTCTGGTATACACAGTGTGTATCAAGTGTATATCAATGGTATATAATCGATCCGTTGCCAAAGTTTTGAACACTGGAACAACATAATCGATTATATGAAGTACACAATCGATTATATGAAGTCAACAATCGGATTGATTATTTTGAGACAGTGTGCAACCGAAGTCTTTAAACATAAAAAAATTGATTGTCTTGTCATACAATCGATAACCAACAATCGATTGTCACCTTCATACAATCGATTATATTTTGACCGTTCCCACAGAATCCTAAATTGATTTTTGAATGTTGAAGAACAATCGATTATTCAGGTTTAACAACCGATTGTTTATACTAAAATCAGGAATCTATTTTTTGAACGTTGGTCAGACAATCGATTGTCACCTCCAAACAATCGATTGTTTGAGCACAGAATCAGGGATTTTATTTGTCAATTAAGCAACGGTCAGCACTATTTTTTCACCAATAAAAAGTGGTCTTTTGAACTGATTTTAAACACACAACTCTTGCATATATTGATATACATATTGGTCATTTTCAAGCATCATTTTAGAGCTTTTGTTGAGCCATTTGATAGACAACTTTGTGTTGTTCATAGAGCTTATTTTGTTTCTCTTTATCCACTCTTTTGAGAGTGTATTTGTTGTAAAAGAGAGTTGTTTTGAGAAGAACATATCTTCTCATTTGTCGGGTTTGCTAAGTACCCAAAGTCTTAGTGGTTGAAGTCTTGGGGTGAGGTATCCTCAAGCAAGTGAAGTCTTAAGGCGCGGTATCCTTGAGCAACTGTAACGGTTTATTAAGCACCCGTAAGCTTGACGAAGATAGTGGAAATCTCGAGAGAGTCTCTCGGGGACTGGACTAGCCACGGGTTGTGGTGAACCAGGATATATCGGTTCGTTCATTCTTATTTATTTACTTATCGCACTCATTTATTTCCTGCAATTTTTAAATTCCGCAAGTTTACGCTATTTTTATTATAACGGTATTCACCCCCCTCTAGCGTTAAGCGTATTATCTAACAATTGGTATCAGAGCCTAACTCTCTAAAAGCCTTAACCGGTTGAGAGCAGTATATATTTTTCTGTTGAGAATATTAAACGCAGGAACGATGGATGAAGGACAATCCACCACTTGCCCTCCACTATTTGACGGAACAAACTATACATATTGGAAAGATCGGATGAGTATCTCCTCAAAGCAAACAGTTTTCGTTTGTGGCAAATCATCAAAAACGGTGAACCAATGCCGACAAAGAAAGTTGGAGAAACCACGGTTCCAAAGGAGAAAAATGAATATGATGCCGAGGACATCAAGAAAGTTGAAAATAATGCAAGGGCCATCCATGTATTGTATTGTGTGATCAAAGCGGATGACCATAGGAAAATCTCGTGCTGCACAACCGCCAAGGAGATGTGGGATAAACTCGAGATCGTATATGAAGGTACGCCTCAAGTCCGAGAATCTAAAATTGATTTTCTAACTCATAAATATGAAATCTTTAAAATGGAGAAGGAACCCATTGTTGTTATGTTTGAACGATTTTTAAAAATCGTCAACGATCTACACGCTCTCGGGAAAGTTTACACGAACAAAGATCTTGTTCGAAAAGTCCTACGGAGCCTCACTCCCGAATGGCGTTCCAAAGCCAATGCCATCCAAGAGTCGATGGAATTCACGAATATCACAATTGATGGACTAAGAGGTAACCTCGAAACTTATGATAGCACAATTCTTAATCCTTATCTTAGAAGTAATTCGAATTTTGCCTTCAAAGCCGCATCCTCTAAAAGAGAAGAGGTAAGTGATTCGGAAAGGGATGATGATAATATTTCCAATGATATAATTGAAAAGTTTTGTAAGTCTATGAAGAAGGACAACAAAAAGAAGAAATACCATAGGCGCGTATCACGGGATTCGGACAGCTCAGGCGATGGAACCGCCGCATTGTGTCTCGTGGCAAACGAAGAAGAGGTAAGTACATCTAACTCTCACTCGTTTGAAGAATTACAAAATGCCTATGATGAATTCTATGGTGAATTTGTTAATGCTTCCAAAATGATAAAAGATTTGAAGAAAACACTTTCTTTGCAGAAAACACTTTCTTTGCAAGAAACAGATTTTCAGAAAATACTTTCTTTACAAGAAAAAGATTTTTAAAAATCCTCTTCTTTGAAAGAAATAGATCTTGAAAAATTGACTAATGAAAATGGTGTTCTTAAAAATAAAATTGAAGTTCTAGAAAAAGAAAATAAATTTTTGGAAAATGACATTGTTGATTTCAAAAATAAAATCAAGGAATTGAATGAAGCCTCTTCTATTGATAAATGTTCTAATTGTTCTTCTTGTAGTTCCTTAAAATTAGAGAACATAGAACTTAGGAACGCACTAGAAAAACGTAGTGTTGATAGTCCTAATATTGAAGAGAATAAAAAGGACATAAGTAATGAGGTTGGTCCATCTAGAAAGAATTGTAGGAAACTCACAAATGAGTCTAAGATTAATTATTTTAGACCACCTAGACACAATTCTAGGAATTTTGTAAATGAGTCTAGAATGAATAATTTTAGACCACTTAGACATGACTCTAGGAAATTCAACGCTTCTAGGGGGAACAACTTTAGATCACCTAGAACGCATTTGGCTCAACCTAGACATATGCACAATCCTAATGTTATATGTCACAATTGTAATCGGGTAGGACACATTGCACCTGTTTGTTTTGCTAAACATAGAGATTTATGTATTGATTATGATTATTATTATCCTAACCCCCAAGGACCCAAAAGAAGTTGGGTACCAAAAACCTATTTTTAGGTTCTTTTTGCAGATGTGCTTGAAGACTACAATATTGTAGTGGATGCACCAAGCACTAAACCTTAATGCATTAAGGGGGAACGTCGGTTAGTTATCGTATTCTGAATAAAAACGCAATGAGTTGATATGTGCAAATAATCTATATCAATTTTGGTTGATACATGCTTTAACAAGTTTTATTTTTGAATAACAATTAGTATCAATTGGTTTTATAATTGATTCATGTTTTGATGAATATTTTTAGTTTAAATAACAATTGGCATAGTTGAGAAAAATGATCGTTATTATTAGTATGCCATTTTTTATGATCTTGTCTATAATGATTGGTATCGTCAATGTTTTAAATAACTTTTGGTATACTCTTTTTGCTAATGCCAAAAAGGGGAAGAATATGGGCGATATGCTTGCTTTAATTGAGGGGGAATATTCAATTAAGGGGGAATTATATTGAATTGAATTGGTTGCATAGATTGTATGTTGAGATATAGCATCTATTTAGGGGGAATTCGATATGCATATCTTCCGTTGTTTGTCATTATCAAAAAGGGGGAAATTGTTGGAAATCATGTATATCTATGATATGTGCGCTTTGGTTGTATGAGCATGATTTTCAGGTATATGTTTTGATGAATGACAAACAATAAAGTCAAGCGTCAAACAACGATATAATATGACAAACTATCAAATGGCGAGAAGCATATTGATGACGGGATTGCATAGACAAGCCAAGTCGAGCCAAAGAGTTCAAGACCGAGGACCCAAGACGTAGGTCGTTAGGTAGAACCAATGTAAGAACAACTTTTAAGTTATCTTATCTTTTGACTCAACATTAGGTCATCACAAATATGCATAAAATTATTTTATTAAATCATATATATCATAAATATTTTTAATATACTTCAAACAAAATGATTTTAACGTTTTCATTTTTAACCAAAATGGGCTTTGAAGTAAGTTTTCTATTCTGGTATACACAGTGTATATCAAGTGTATATCAATGGTATATAATCGATCCGTTCCCAAAGTTTTGAACACTGGAACAACATAATCGATTATATGAAGTACACAATCGATTATATGAAGTCAACAATCGGATCGATTATTTTGAGACAGTGTGCAACCGAAGTCTTTAAACATAAAAAAATTGATTGTCTTGTCATACAATCGATTACCAACAATCGATTGTCACCTTCATACAATCGATTATATTTTGACCGTTCCCACAGAATCCTAAATTGATTTTTGAATGTTAAAGAACAATCGATTATTCAGGTTTAACAATCGATTGTTTAGCCTAAAATCAGGAATCTGTTTTTTGAACGTTGGTCAGACAATCGATTGTCACCTCCAAACAATCGATTGTTTGAGCACAGAATCAGGGATTTTATTTGTCAATTAAGCAACGGTCAGCACTATTTTTTATTCTATAAAAAGAGGTCTTTTGAACTGATTTTAAACACACAACTCTTGCATATATTGATATACATATTGGTCATTTTCAAGCATCATTTTAGAGCTTTTGTTTAGCCATTTGATAGACAACTTTGTGTTGTTCATAGAGCTTATTTTGTTTCTCTTTATCCACTCTATTGAGAGTGTATTTGTTGTAAAAGAGAGTTGTTTTGAGAAGAACATATCTTCTCATTTGTCGGGTTTGCTAAGTACCCAAAGTCTTAGTGGTTGAAGTCTTGGGGTGAGGTATCCTCAAGCAAGTGAAGTCTTAAGGCGCGGTATCCTTGAGCAACTGTAACGGTTTATTAAGCACCCGTAAGCTTGACGAAGATAGTGGAAATCTCGAGAGAGTCTCTCGGGGACTGGACTAGCCACGGGTTGTGGTGAACCAGGATATATCGGTGCGTTCGTTCTTATTTATTTACTTATCGCACTCATTTATTTCCTGCAATTTTTAAATTCCGCAAGTTTACGCTATTTTTATTATAACGGTATTCACCCCCCTCTAGCGTTAAGCGTATTATCTAACAATTGGTATCAGAGCCTAACTCTCTAAAAGCCTTAACCGGTTGAGAGCAGTATATATTTTTCTGTTGAGAATATTAAACGCAGGAACGATGGATGAAGGACAATCCACCACTTGCCCTCCACTATTTGACGGAACAAACTGTACATATTGGAAAGATCGGATGAGTATCTCCTCAAAGCAAACAGTTTTCGTTTGTGGCAAATCATCAAAAACGGTGAACCAATGCCGACAAAGAAAGTTGGAGAAACCACGGTACCAAAGGAGGAAAATGAATATGATGCCGAGGACATCAAGAAAGTTGAAAATAATGCAAGGGCCATCCATGTATTGTATTGTGTGATCAATGCGGATGACCATAGGAAAATCTCGTGCTGCACAACCGCCAAGGAGATGTGGGATAAACTCGAGATCATATATGAAGGTACGCCTCAAGTCCGAGAATCTAAAATTGATTTTCTAACTCATAAATATGAAATCTTTAAAATGGAGAAGGAACCTATTGGTGTTATGTTTGAACGATTTTTAAAAATCTTCAACGATCTACACGCTCTCGGGAAAGTTTACACGAACAAAGATCTTGTTCGAAAAGTCCTACGGAGCCTCACTCCCGAATGGCGTTCCAAAGCCAATGCCATCCAAGAGTCGATGGAATTCACGAATATCACAATTGATGGTCTAAGAGGTAACCTCGAAACTTATGATAGCACAATTCTTAATCCTTATCTTAGAAGTAATTCGAATTTTGCCTTCAAAGCCGCATCCTCTAAAATAGAAGAGGTAAGTGATTCGGAAAGGGATGATGATAATATTTCCAATGATATAATTGAAAAGTTTTGTAAGTCTATGAAGAAGGACAAGAAAAAGAAGAAACACCATAGGCGCGTATCACGGGATTCAGACAGCTCAGGCGATGGAACCGCCGCATTGTGTCTCGTGGCAAACGAAGAAGAGATAAGTACATCTAACTCTCACTCGTTTGAAGAATTACAAAATGCCTATGATGAATTGTATGGTGAATTTGTTAATGCTTCCAAAATGATAAAAGATTTGAAGAAAACACTTTCTTTGCAGAAAACACTTTCTTTGCAAGAAACAGATTTTCAGAAAACACTTTCTTTACAAGAAAAAGATTTTGAAAAATCCTCTTTTTTGAAAGAAATAGATCTTGAAAAATTGACTAATGAAAATGGTGTTCTTAAAAATAAAATTGAAGTTCTAGAAAAAGAAAATAAATTTTTGGAAAATGACATTGTTGATTTCAAAAATAAAATCAAGGAATTGAATGAAGCCTCTTCTATTGATAAATGTTCTAATTGTTCTTCTTGTAGTTCCTTAAAATTAGAGAACATAGAACTTAGGAACGCACTAGAAAAACGTAGTGTTGATAGTCCTAATATTGAAGAGAATAAAAAGGACATAAGTAATGAGGTTGGTCCATCTAGAAAGAATTCTAGGAACCTCACAAATGAGTCGAAGATTAATTATTTTAGACCACCTAGACACAATTCTAGGAATTTTGTAAATGAGTCTAGAATGAATAATTTTAGACCACTTAGACATGACTCTAGGAAATTCAACGCTTCTAGGGGGAACAACTTTAGATCACCTAGAACGCATTTGGCTCAACCTAGACATATGCACAATCCTAATGTTATATGTCACTATTGTAATCGGGTAGGACACATTGCACCTGTTTGTTTTGCTAAACATAGAGATTTATGTATTGATTATGATTATTCTTATCCTAACCCCCAAGGACCCAAAAGAAGTTGGGTACCAAAAACCTATTTTTAGGTTCTTTTTGCAGGTGTGCTTGAAGACTACAATATTGTAGTGGATGGACCAAGCACTAAACCTTAATGCATTAAGGGGGAACGTCGGTTAGTTATCGTATTCTGAATAACGCAATGAGTTGATATGTGCAAATAATCTATATCAATTTTGGTTGATACATGCTTTAACAAGTTTTATTTTTGAATAACAATTAGTATCAATTGGTTTTATAATTGATTCATGTTTTGATGAATATTTTTAGTTTAAATAACAATTGGCATAGTTGAGAAAAATGATCGTTATTATTAGTATGCCATTTTTTATGATCTTGTCTATAACGATTGGTATCGTCAATGTTTTAATTAACTTTTTGTATACTCTTTTTGTAATGCCAAAAGGGGGAAGAATATGGGCGATATGCGTGCTTTAATTGAGGAGGAATATTCAATTAAGGGGGAATTATATTGAATTGAATTGGTTTCATAAATTGTATGTTGAGATATAGCATCTATTTAGGGGGAATTCAATATGCATATCTTCCGTTGTTTGTCATTATCAAAAAGGGAAAAATTGTTGGAAATCATGTATATCTATAATATGTGCGCTTTGGTTGTATGAGCATAATTTTCAGGTATATGTTTTGATGAATGACAAACAATGAAGTCAAGCGTCAAACAACGATATAATATGACAAACTATCAAATGGCGAGAAGCATATTGATGACGGGATTGCATAGACAAGCCAAGTCGAGCCAAAGAGTTCAAGACCGAAGACCCAAGACGTAGGTCGTTAGGTAGAACCAATGTAAGAACAACGTTTAAGTATCTTATCTTTTGGCTCAACATTAGGTCATCATAAATATGCATAAAATCATTTTATTAAATCATATATATCATAAATATTTTTAATATACTTCAAACAAAATGATTTTAACGTTTTCATTTTTAACCAAACTGGGTTTTGAAGTAAGTTTTCAATTCTGGTATACACAGTGTGTATCAAGTGTATATCAATGGTATATAATCGATCCGTTGCCAAAGTTTTGAACACTGGAACAACATAATCGATTATATGAAGTACACAATCGATTATATGAAGTCAACAATCGGATCGATTATTTTGAGACAGTGTGCAATCGAAGTCTTTAAACATAAAAAAATTGATTGTCTTGTCATACAATCGATTACCAACAATCGATTGTCACCTTCATACAATCGATTATATTTTGACCGTTCCCACAGAATCCTAAATTGGTTTTTGAATGTTGAAGAACAATCGATTATTCAGGTTTAACAATCGATTGTTTAGCCTAAAATCAGGAATCTGTTTTTTGAACGTTGGTCAGACAATCGATTGTCACCTCCAAACAATCGATTGCTTGAGCACAGAATCAGGGATTTTATTTGTCAATTAAGCAACGGTCAGCACTATTTTTTCACCTATAAAAAGAGGTCTTTTGAACTGATTTTAAACACACAACTCTTGCATATATTGATATACATATTGGTCATTTTCAAGCATCATTTTAGAGCTTTTGTTGAGCCATTTGATACACAACTTTGTGTTGTTCATAGAGCTTATTTTGTTTCTCTTTATCCACTCTATTGAGAGTGTATTTGTTGTAAAAGAGAGTTGTTTTGAGAAGAACATATCTTCTCATTTGTCGGGTTTGCTAAGTACCCAAAGTCTTAGTGGTTGAAGTCTTGGGGTGAGGTATCCTCAAGCAAGTGAAGTCTTAAGGCGCGGTATCCTTGAGCAACTGTAACGGTTTATTAAGCACCCGTAAGCTTGACGAAGATAGTGGAAATCTCGAGAGAGTCTCTCGGGGACTAGACTAGCCACGGGTTGTGGTGAACCAGGATATATCGGTGCGTTCGTTCTTATTTATTTACTTATCGCACTCATTTATTTCCTGCAATTTTTAAATTCCGCAAGTTTACGCTATTTTTATTATAACGGTATTCACCCCCCTTTAGCGTTAAGCGTATTATCTAACAATTGGTATCAGAGCCTAACTCTCTAAAAGCCTTAACAGGTTGAGAGCAGTATATATTTTTTTGTTGAGAATATTAAACGCAGGAACGATGGATGAAGGACAATCCACCACTTGCCCTCCACTATTTGACGGAACAAACTATACATATTGGAAAGATCGGATGAGTATCTCCTCAAAGCAAACAGTTTTCGTTTGTGGCAAATCATCAAAAACGGTGAACCAATGCCGACAAAGAAAGTTGGAGAAACCACGGTACCAAAGGAGGAAAATGAATATGATGCCGAGGACATCAAGAAAGTTGAAAATAATGCAAGGGCCATCCATGTATTGTATTGTGTGATCAATGCGGATGACCATAGGAAAATCTCGTGCTGCACAACCGCCAAGGAGATGTGGGATAAACTCGAGATCATATATGAAGGTACGCCTCAAGTCCGAGAATCTAAAATTGATTTTCTAACTCATAAATATGAAATCTTTAAAATGGAGAAGGAACCCATTGGTGTTATGTTTGAACGATTTTTAAAAATCGTCAACGATCTACACGCTCTCGGGAAAGTTTACACGAACAAAGATCTTGTTCGAAAAGTCCTACGGAGCCTCACTCCCGAATGGCGTTCCAAAGCCAATGCCATCCAAGAGTCGATGGAATTCACGAATATCACAGTTGATGGACTAAGAGGTAACCTCGAAACTTATGATAGCATAATTCTTAATCCTTATCTTAGAAGTAATTCGAATTTTGCCTTCAAAGCCGCATCCTCTAAATGAGAAGAGGTAACTGATTCGGAAAGGGATGATGATAATATTTCCAATGATATAATTGAAAAGTTTTGTAAGTCTATGAAGAAGGACAAGAAAAAGAAGAAACACCATAGGCGCGTATCACGGGATTCGGACAGCTCAGGCGATGGAACCGCCGCATTGTGTCTCGTGGCAAACGAAGAAGAGGTAAGTACATCTAACTCTCACTCGTTTGAAGAATTACAAAATGCCTATGATGAATTATATGGTAAATTTGTTAATGCTTCCAAAATGATAAAAGATTTGAAGAAAACACTTTCTTTGCAGAAAACACTTTCTTTGCAAGAAACAGATTTTCAGAAAATACTTTCTTTACAAGAAAAAGATTTTTAAAAATCCTCTTCTTTGTAAGAAATAGATCTTGAAAAATTGACTAATGAAAATGGTGTTCTTAAAAATAAAATTGAAGTTCTAGAAAAAGAAAATAAATTTTTGGAAAATGACATTGTTGATTTTAAAAATAAAATCAAGGAATTGAATGAAGCCTCTTCTATTGATAAATGTTCTAATTGTTCTTCTTGTAGTTCCTTAAAATTAGAGAACATAGAACTTAGGAACGCACTAGAAAAACGTAGTGTTGATAGTCCTAATATTGAAGAGAATAAAAAGGACATAAGTAATGAGGTTGGTCCATCTAGAAAGAATTCTAGGAACCTCACAAATGAGTCTAAGATTAATTATTTTAGACCACCTAGACACAATTCTAGGAATTTTGTAAATGAGTCTAGAATGAATAATTTTCGACCACTTAGACATGACTCTAGGAAATTCAACGCTTCTAGGGGGAACAACTTTAGATCACCTAGAACGCATTTGGCTCAACCTAGACATATGCACAATCCTAATGTTATATGTCACTATTGTAATCGGGTAGGACACATTGCACCTGTTTGTTTTGCTAAACATAGAGATTTATGTATTGATTATGATTATTATTATCCTAACCCCCAAGGACCCAAAAGAAGTTGGGTACCAAAAACCTATTTTTAGGTTCTTTTTGCAGATGTGCTTGAAGACTACAATATTGTAGTGGATGCACCAAGCACTAAACCTTAATGCATTAAGGGGGAACGTCGGTTAGTTATCGTATTCTGAATAACGCAATGAGTTGATATGTGCAAATAATCTATATCAATTGTTGTTGATACATGCTTTAACAAGTTTTATTTTTGAATAACAATTAGTATCAATTGGTTTTATAATTGATTCATGTTTTGATGAATATTTTTAGTTTAAATAACAATTGGCATAGTTGAGAAAAATGATCGTTATTATTAGTATGCCATTTTTTATGATCTTGTCTATAACGATTGGTATCGTCAATGTTTTAAATAACTTTTGGTATACTCTTTTTGCTAATGCCAAAAGGGGGAAGAATATGGGCGATATGCGTGCTTTAATTGAGGGGGAATATTCAATTAAGGGGGAATTATATTGAATTGAATTGGTTGCATAGATTGTATGTTGAGATATAGCATCTATTTAGGGGGAATTCAATATGCATATCTTCCGTTGTTTGTCATTATCAAAAAGGGGGAAATTGTTGGAAATCATGTATATCTATGATATGTGCGCTTTGGTTGTATGAGCATGATTTTCAGGTATAGGTTTTGATGAATGACAAACAATAAAGTCAAGCGTCAAACAACGATATAATATGACAAACTATCAAATGGCGAGAAGCATATTGATGACGGGATTGCATAGACAAGCCAAGTCGAGCCAAAGAGTTCAAGACCGAGGACCCAAGACGTAGGTCGTTAGGTAGAACCAATGTAAGAACAACTTTTAAGTTATCTTATCTTTTGACTCAACATTAGGTCATCACAAATATGCATAAAATCATTTTATTAGATCATATATATCATAAATATTTTTAATATACTTCAAACAAAATGATTTTAACGTTTTCATTTTTAACCAAAATGGGCTTTGAAGTAAGTTTTCTATTCTGGTATACACAGTGTATATCAAGTGTATAACAATGGTATATAATCGATCCGTTGCCAGTTTTGAACACTGGAACAACATAATCGATTATATGAAGTACACAATCGATTATATGAAGTCAACAATCGATTGTATTTTTTTTAACATCGATTATTTTGAGACAGTGTGCAACCGAAGTTTTTAAACATCAAAAAGATCGATTTTCTTGTCACACAATCGATTACCAACAATCGATTGTCACCTTCATACAATCGATTATATTTTGACCGTTCCCACAGAATCCTAAATTGATTTTTGAACGTTGAAGAACAATCGATTATTCAGGTTTAACAATCGATTGTTTAGCCTAAAATCAGGAATCTTTTTTGAACGTTGGTCAGACAATCAATTGTCACCTCCAAACAATCGATTGTTTGAGCACAGAATCAGGGATTTTATTTGTCAATTAAGCAACAGTCAGCACTACTTTTTCACCTATAAAAAGAGGTCTTTTGAGCTGATTTTAAACACACAACTCTTGCATATATTGATATGCATATTGATCATTTTCAAGCATCATTTTAGTGCTTTTGTTGAGCCATTTGATAGACAACTTTGTGTTGTTCATAGAGCTTATTTTGTTTCTCTTTATCCACTCTATTGAGAGAGTATTTGTTGTAAAAGAGAGTTGTTTTGAGAAGAACATATCTTCTCATTTGTCGGGTTTGCTAAGTACCCAAAGTCTTAGTGGTTGAAGTCTTGGGGTGAGGTATCCTCAAGCAAGTGAAGTCTTAAGGTGCGGTATCCTTGAGCAACTGTAACGGTTTGTTAAGCACCCGTAAGCTTGACGAAGATAGTGGAAATCTCGAGAGAGTCTCTCGGGGACTGGACTAGCCACGGGTTGTGGTGAACCAGGATATATCGGTGCGTTCGTTCTTATTTATTTACTTATCGCACTCATTTATTTCCTGCAATTTTAAATTCCGCAAGTTTACGCTATTTTTATTATAACGTTATTCACCCCCCCCCCCTCTTGCGCTAAGCGTATTATCTAACAGTGTAGGACCCACGTCATGCCTTATCTATGAATATCTCTATATTTTGCTTGCTAATGTGATCACTTAGGATATGCTAGAGACTTGGAAAGGAATAAATGTGAACATGTATACTTGTTGAACCCTTGTATGAATTTAATTGAACACAATTGCGCCTTCGTGTGTATTATTGATATTTTTTAATATTTGTGGATCGGGCCGATCGCCTCGGTATAAATAGATACATCTATGGTTCGCGCCATTCGATCCTCTAGTAGTGCATAGTTTATTTTTTTTTGGATTGGGTCGTCGACTTCGGCATAATGTGCGCATGATATCTATGTGAAATCTTATACATGACTTGTTTTTCTAAGTATTTCGAAATGTAAATTTCTTTCTGAAATATTGTTAAGAACATGACTTTTACTTCTTGTCATAAACTATTAACTATTGGCGATCCCCAGACTTAGCATAACACTTTATTATATTGTTTGACCCTAGTAGGTATCAAGTCGATCGCTCGTCTCTACTTCTTCGGGATTAGATGGGATACTTACTGGGTACATATTATTTATGTACTCATACTACACTTCTGTACTTAATTGTACAGGATCTAAGGCAGGTACATTTGGCTATCAGTCTGGTGCGTGCCTCTGATTCATAGACCGGGACATCCATGGTGAGCTGCTCCCTTCTATGCCGTTCAGCAAACGGATGGAGTCTTTTCTTACTTTTGCTATCTATTCCATCTCATACAGTAGGATAGAGTTTTTTTTTGTACATTCTACTAGTTGCCTATTAATTGTGACACCAGGTTTTGGCACACACGCTAGTAGACAATTATTTTTGGGTTGTACGATTATTTGACATATTATTGATTGCTTCTGGACTTAACTTTAAATTTGAGAATATGTTATACTTATTTTGTGGGTAAAAGTAAAATGAGAACTTAATTATATTTCCGTGTTGACTGGCCTGACAATGGGGTCGGGCGCCATCATGACATATTATGGAAAATGGATCGTGGAAACATGGTATCAGAGCACTAGGTTCACGTAGGTCTCACAAGTCATGGGCAAACCGAATAGATTCTTATAGATCGGTACGGAGACATCTGTATTTATCTTTGAGAGGCTATAGGGTATTAGGAAAAACTACTTTTTATTCAATTCCTATCGTTTAGTGGTTGTTGTACTAAAAGTTTCCTCTTCTATTCTCTCACAGATGTAGAACACGCGCGACTGATGTTCCAGACCCGGGCAGAGCTGCTCCCCTTGTTGCTAGAGGCCGAGGCACAGGCCGGGAGAGGCACTGTCCTGTGGTAGGGGACGAGGGCATCCTAGGGCTATTGAAGTAGCCCCACCAGTAGATCCCGCGGGAGATCCTATCATTGAGGAGCAGGGCCAGGTGCCCGCTGTTGATAAGCAATTTTTTCCCTATGTATTTTTTTACATGAAAATACTTTCAAAATAGCATATATAAGTGTGCCTAAGTGTTTTAGTATTTTTCTTAATTTTTAAAGGATTTTTAAATCAATTTATTGCCCATTTTAGCAGAACAAAAAACCAATATTATTCCCAAAATTATCATTTTGGTGAATAACTTATTTTATTTTCATATTTATACCAAAATATAGCTAGGGTAATTTTATACACTATTACAAATTTATTTGGTATTTTAAAAACTAAATTGCATATAATTGAAATTTTAGCCTATTTTAAGAATTAACAACATTTTGTAATTATAAAATTTATTTCAGTATTTTTAATTTAATAACTATATAGTATTAATTAATGTAGTGCTTTCAATTTATTTCATAAAATCATTTTACTGTTTTTTTTATAAATTTAAAAGGGAATAACTGGCTATTTAATATCAGGCCTCATTTTATTTCAATTATAACAAAAATTGAGTCAATTGGTTCCCGTAATTGACCCAATTTGAACCCAATTTCAGACCAACCCAATTTCAGGACTCATTCATAGGAGAAGAAATTGCAAAGTCCTATGATGGTTAGAGGATGTTTTTCGACATAGCAGCAAATTTCAAAGGAGTTGGCATAGGAGCGGTCCTAGTATCAGAAACCGGCCAGCATTATCCACTGTCTTCCAAACTCAGGTTCTCGTGCACCAACAACATGGCCGAGTAAGAGGCCTGCATCTTAGGGCTAAAAATAGCCATTGACATGATTATCCAAGAGCTGCTAGTAATCAGGGATTCAGACCTGCTCATACATCAGGTCCGAGGAGAATGGCGACCAAGAATTCCAAGATACTCCCATATCTGTACCATGTGTGGGAATAAAGAGAAAAGTTCACAAAGACAGAGTTCCAACATGTTCCAAGAATCCAGATTGAGTTCGTCGATGCATTATCCACTCTGTCACCTATGACACAGCATCCAGATACGAACTTCATCGATCCTATTTCGGTGAAGATACATGATCAGCCAGCTTACTATGCTTATGTCGAGGAAGAAGCGGATGGAAAGCCTTGGTTTCATGACATAAAGGAATATTTGGCAAAAGAGGGAATACCTAGAGCTTGCAAATGCTACTCAAAAGCGCACACTTCGGAGGTTGTCCAATAATTTCTTTCACAGTGGAGGAATCCTGTATATGAGGACTCAAGATTTGGGATTACTAAGGTGCGTCGACGCAAAAGAAACATCCGGGCTGCTAGAAGAAATACATGTCGGGACTTGTGGACCACATATGAATGGTTTTGTCATAGCCAAGAAGATACTCCGGACAGTTTATTTTGGATGACTATTGAGACGGACTGCATCAATTATGTCCGAAAGTGCCACCGATCTCAGACACATGCCGACATGATAAGGGTGCCTCCAAATGAGCTTAATGCAACAAGATTGCCATGACCGTTCACTGCATGGGGGATGGATATTATCAGACCAATCGAACCTGCCACATCAAACGAGCACATGTTTATCCTAGTAGCAATTGGCTATTTCACAAAATGGGTTGAAGCAGCATCTACAGAGTAGTGACTAAGAAAGTCGTGGTAGATTTTGTCCGCGACTGCATCGTTTGCCGATTCAGAATTCCAGAGTCAATCATTACTGATAACGGTTGCAATATCAATAGTGACTTGATGATGGCTATGTGTGAAACCTTCAAGATCAAACACAAGAATTCCACAGCTTACATGCCTCGGATGAATGGAGCCGTGGAAACCGCCAATAAGAATATAAAGAAGATACTAAAGAAAATGATAGAGAAGCATAAGAAATGGCATGAGAAGCTAGAATTTGCTTTATTGGGATATGGCACCACAGTTCGCACGTCAACTGGGGCAACCCCCTATATGCTGGTGTATGGTACAAAAGCAGTCAATCCCGCTAAGGTAGAAATTCACTCCCTAAGGATCATACAGGAAGCAGAACTTGATGATGTAGAATGGGTAAAGAGTCGTTATGAGTAGCAGGCTCTAATAGATGGTAAAAGAATGAATGCATTTTGCCATGGTGAGCTTTATTCAGAAAAGAATGTCCAAAGCCTTCAACAAGAGAGTCAAACCAAGACGGTTCATACCGAGGTAGCTGGTGTTAAAAAAGATTTTTCTACATCAAGAACAAGTCAAAGGGAAGTTCTCTCCCAACTAGCAGGGTCCATACATGATTCATAGGGTTCTGACAGGAGGAGCCCTTATACTTGCCGAAATGGACGGAGAAGTTTGTCCAAAAAACCAATCAATTCAGATGCAGTCAAGTGCTACTATGTGTAATCTTATTCTATCCTGTATGATATAATTTGAACTACGTCTGACCTGATTCCTGTTTAAGAGGGGATACGTAGGCATCCTTATGGGTTCAATCATAATTCAATAAAATTTTCATTTTCCCCCGCAATTCGAAACTGGGGCAGAATTTTGAGGAGGACCCTCAAAATTCCAAAGTAACTTCAGTCGATCGTCGCAAGTGGCCGTTTGAAGTATCAATCTAGAAAACTGGGGTAGAATTTTGAATGGGACCTTCAAAATTCCGTAACAAGAGAAGTTGCAATGTCTTGGACCACGTATCAGTCGTTGGTTCACCTAAAGAAAACTATTCTTAACCATGTATTTATGCTATATTTTTACCAAATCATGTATGTTTGTCACAAAAATTGTTCTGTTTAGCAACGCTACCCAAGGATGCACACAGTATCCTCAAATCAGAGTCGAGCATGTCGAGCAACATTAGTAGGGATACGAACTAACCTTTCCCCTTCGCAAAACTCACGATTTTTCTCTAGATGCAGGTACCCAAGTCGCAAAATCATTGATTTATAGGCTAGGTGCCTGGAGACAAATCAATACAGAAATTAATATCACGATCTAGTGGCATGCCAGGAAGATTAGAGGGAAACATATTGGCAAACTCCTGAACCACTGGAACTGAATCAATCGTCGGAGACTATCGGTGGTGTCCCAAACATAAGCTAGATAAGCCAAACACCCCTTCTCGACCATATGTTGAGCCTTTAGGAAAGAAATAACACGACTAGGTGTATCGACTGTGGAACCCTTCCACTCCAATCGTGGCAACCTTGGAATTACTAGTGAAACAGTCTTTGTATGGCAATCTAGGATGGCGTGATATGGAGATATCCAGTCAATCCCAAGGATGACCTCAAAATCAATCATATCAAGCAACATGAGGTCTGCTCTAGTCTCGAAACCACAGAATGTGACCACACAGGATCGATAGACCCAATCCACAACCACGGAATCACCCACAAGAATGGACACAAAAACAGGAGAGCCAAAAGGCCTAGGAGAAAATAACCAAGAAACGAGCAAACAGGGATGATGCATATGAATAAGTAGACCTTAGGTCAAACAATACCGAAGCATCTCTACCACCAACAGAAATAATACTTGTTTGATAGCATCTGCGGCCAATGCATCTGGCCTAGGCTGAAGAGCATAGAATCTTGGACGGCCCCTACCAGACTGCCCTCCACCACTAGGTGGATGGGCAGCTAGTGCTAAAATTATGGATTGCTGACCACGCTGCACTGCCTTTCCCCTAAGCATGGGGCAGGTCCTCTTCAGATGACCAGGATCTCCACACTCGTATCACACTCTTGGCACCACAGCCTATTGCCCTGAAGTCTATGCCTGCTAACCTGAATACCCACTGGAAGAACCCTAGATGGCTGGCGGGCGATAGGAAATCTCTGGCACAGTGCTGAAGGGAGCACTGGAAGAATCCTGATAACCATAATACCCGCCAGATGAACCATAAATAGCTGGTGGGCGGTAAGAACTCTTCTGCATCTCACTGAAATAAGGTCTCATCGGGGAACCTCGGGAAGGGGGTGGTGATGTTCAATGTAGGGGTTTGCTGGATTGGCCTCTCTCGAAGTGACCTCTACCCCTAGTTGGGGCACCTCTGAACTCTCCTGAAAATCTAGCCCTTTTATCCCGCTGTGTCTACTCTCTACCCTTCTGGCAATATCCCTCAATCCTGTGAGCAATCTCAACTACTGGTTGATACTCTCTATCCATCTCTACCTCTCGGGACATACCATAACGAATACCGGGGTGCAACCCTGTAATAAATCTCCGCACTCTCTCCGCATATGTGGGAAGTATCATGAGTGCATGGCGATACAACTCAAAAAGCCTATCAGTCACAAACACCTGACCCTCCTCAAGATGCTCAAACTGATACCGCTGATCCTCCTTCCCAGAAGGTGGAATGTACCTATCCAAGAATAACTGTGCGAACTGACCCCAAGTGATAGGAGGTGAACCTGCTGGCCTGCCACCTTCTACGGGCCCTGCCTCCAGCTGAAAAGTTGTGAAGTCAACTCCATGTGACTCTAGTATCCTCATATTGTGCATTCTGTATCTGCACCTATCTATGAAGTCTTGCACATCCTCATGACGCTCACCCCTCAAGACCGTAGGGTGAAGTCTAGTCCATCCATCCAATAGCTTATGCGGGTCACCATCCTTAGCTGGTATGGGCTGGGGCACCACTGCGGTGACTGGCTGGGCCCCATCCTTGAGTAGCACACCCAGAGTCTAATACACTGCAGGTGCATGACCAGGAGTCTGAGTAGTAGGGGTCTGTGCTACCCCTCCTGCCATTGAGGTAGCTGGATCGGCCTAGAAATAAACCAGCCTGAGACATAGAATCCATTAACCAAAGCATAAGGCCCATAACCTCCTGAAATCTCGGTGCTATCATAAACTCTGCCAGGGGGGCTCAATTGCGGGCACCTCTCCCCACTCCTCAACATTAGGATCTCCCACAGGATCCGCTGGTGGTGCCACTTGAATGACTCCGGGATGCCCTCGTCCTCTACCACCGGCCGGTTCCCTCCCGGCCTCTACCTCGGCCTCGAGCAATGGGGAGAGCAGCTCTGCCTGGGTCTGGAACTTCATCCGTGCATCTCCTCACCATCTGTAAGAGAATAGAAAAAGAAAATTCAGTAAACTAGCCATTGCACGATAGGAATGAATAGAGAATAGTTCTTCCTAATACCCTATAGCCGCTCGAAGATAAATACAGACGTCTCTGTACCAATCTACAAGACTCTATTAGGTTTTCCCATGACTTGTTAGACCTACGTAAACCTAGTGCTCTGATATTATATTGTCATGATCCAATTCCATAACAGGTCATGATGGCGCCCAACACCATCGCTTGGCAATTTATTAGAAAGTGGACAAAGTCATAATAACCATATAACCCCCAAAATAATAATGTATACTAATGTGTGTGCCAACACCCGGTGTTACAATTAGCGGGCAATTAGTAGAATATACAACAAAATACACTATCCTACTGTCTAAAATAGAATAGACATCATTAATACATAAGAAACTCCTTCAAGTTGCTGAACGGCACGGAATGGAAGGATCTCACCCTAGGAGTCTCGAATCCGCTCAATGATGCGCACCCGATTGATAGCCAGATGTATCTGCCTCATACCCTGTACAATTAAGTAGAGAAGTATAGTATGAGTACATAAATAATATATACCCAGTAAGTATCCCATTTAATCTTAAAGAAGTAGAGATGAGGGGTCAACTTGATACCTACTAGGGTCAAATAATGTGAAAAGAATTCATAATAAGCAGGAATGGCACAAGTGTTAAACATCAATTAAAGTATAATAATAGTTCCTATCTAAATGTTATCGTGGGTGTATATATAATATATATATACGTCCCTCGGTATTACTTGTGCATGTCCTTGCTTAGTGATTTTACTCTGTGGACTGGACTTTATATCTGCTTGACATATATATATATATATATGTCAAGCAGATATAAAGTCCAGTCCACAGAGTAAAATCACTAAGCAAGGACATGCGCAAGTAATACCGAGGGACGTACGGCCCCATCCAACGTAAAAATAAATTGTGCACTGCCGAGGGTTGAACGGCTTGAACCATAGATGCATCTATTATCACACTCGCAAATTGGTCATGCGACGCGATCAAACATAATTAACACATCAACGGGCAGGCAGCAATATATAACCCTAAAACAGTCATTCACAGGTATGTTCAATTTCTCATTAAAAGGACAAGGAAAATAAGGTTCCTACCACTAGTCTCTTTTAATTTAATCAATAGGGTTTCTACGAATCCGAATATAAGCATCAAGTTACAAGTAAATCACATAGAGCATTCTTATGGGTCCAAGACTACCCAGACTTAGCATATTAGTAACTATGCACGGACTCTCGTCACCTAGCGCATGCGTAGACCCCGCATGTAGTAGCAATTTATTCAATTATTACACCTATGGGGACAATTCCCTCTTACAAAGTAGAAAGGAGACTCACCTTGCTCCAAAATGCACTTCCAAATGCCAATAACAAGTCCAAGCCCTCAATTCGGATCTGAATGATCCCAGACTAGTTAAACAAAGTAAGAACTACTTAATATAGACTCATAAGATCGAATTTCAGCTATTTAAGCTATTTCCCAACCATTAACACAAGTATTCCTAAAATCTGATCCCGGGCCAACGTGCCCGGATTCTGAAATTTTTCGAAGCAAGTTGATATTCTAAACATCAATACCACAAGAGAAGGAGGTGATTTGTGTGGTGCCCAATTTTTGCTCTAGAAGAACTTGGTTCTTCTAGGTGTACTTTCTGCTACTGTTTGCAGAATTAAAAGTACATAAAATAAAGAACACAGATATTTTTCATGGAAAACACCTAGCTCAAAAGGTAAAAAATCATGACCTACTACCTATTAGAAGTTTCCCAAACTTTCACTAAAATAACTAAGCCAAAACAACATTTACAAAAGTCTTGTAAACTTAAGGATTAAACTCTAATCCTGTTGTGGCACACAGCCTCAATTGCTACGAAAACTTCAAGTTAACTCTAACTTGAATACTTAAAGTACCTAATACAATTGCTTTTATGAAAGCTGAAAGGTACAAGTTTAAATGACCTACTACAATTGAACTAGAATAAAAGAAAGACACAATGGAATTGGTTCTTTTATCTTGTCCAAGTAGCTTCATGAATGCATACTTAAATCTCACATAAATTGCTTGCAAAATTGCCTTTCTCTTTTTCTCTCAATTTAGTTTAACTTCTGCATTTGTGCAATACCTGTAAAAGAGAACAATCATTGTTATTTAACGAGTTAGTAATTAGAGTTTTATTGAGACTCAATTACTGATCTTCCATCGAAGTTGAGTTCTTGAACAACACAAACCCCAACCTTATCCTTTATCCGTATTTTGCTCTCTTCTCATAAGGAGACTTTCTCTCCTCATCCAATATGCAACCTTTCCGATTAGTTCAGGAGATATTGGTGCTTGATCATTGATACTTATCTCCTTTACGTGTATCTCACATGTATAGATTGATAGACATTGTGCCTCACATGATGGACATGGTCCATGACTGAGTTCATTTGTCATTCTTCAAAACTTCACTTGAACTTGGGCCAAAAAACCCACCTTTTTTATGATGACAAACGATGTGCTTCTACTGATCAAGTAACCTGTAAGAACCAAGCTTAACCATCACCACTTAAATTAGAATTTTTAACTTATCATTATGGACCATGTTTAATTAGGTTATAAATATCACATTATTCAGAATAAAGAGTAAAGCAAAATATCTCTTTCCCCTTTTGACATCATAAAAAAATTGCACTAAATCCTAGATTTAATTCTTACTCATGTCCACTGGGGCAACTGCAAGTTAATACATGATTCAATTTAACAATAATCAACAGACATAATTAAACTATTAAGATCAAAATCTTCATACATCAAGAGAAACAAAAATTGTTATTGATAAGGATATGTTTCCACAAACAAACCACAAAAAGAAAGAAAAAACTATATGGAGTGTCCAGCACAGTAGTCAGTATGAACCCATAGTCAGTATGAGCCCATATGAAGTGGCATGTGCCTTGGAGCCATTAATGGACCTGTCCAGTAATTTGACAATGAAAGCAGGCCAATTTATCTACATTCCACTCACAAGGCACTCCATAAGAATGTCGGGCTATACAAAATTGAATATCATGCAGTTTGGGAAAAAGGGAAAGTTGAGTCCGAGGCATGTCAGACCATACAAAATTATTTGGAGGATTGGTCAGGTAGCATATAAGCTCGATCTACCACCCGAAATGTCATTGGTAGACCTGGTCTTTCATGTGTCTATATTGAGGAAGGTAGCGGGAGACCCATCCACTATTGTGTCAGTTGAGACTATTGAAGTCAATGAAGAAGTATCATATGAAGAAGTTCTAGTTTCCATTATTTATAGGCAAGTTTGGAAATTGCGAAATAAGGAAATTGCATACGTAAAAGTGTTGTGGCAAAATCATCAAGTTGAGGAAGCCACTTGGGAAGCCGTGGATGAAATGAAAATGAAGTACCCGCATTTTTTTGAATAGTCATGTAATAGCTTTTTTATGCATTTGATTCCAATGAACTCTTATCTTGTGACTTAATCAATGAAAAACTGTCCTATTTCATTTATATATATTGCATATATGTCCGTGGTTTGTGTTGTGCAGTTTAAGTCATGTTATTTTAAGAAACATGTATATGTTGTTAGGATGTGATTTTGGGGCTTTTTGACAGGTGAATAGGCCTAGATACAAAGGAAACTCTGCAAAAATTTTAGAAATTAAGGGAGTTAGCCAAATTTGGGGGCTATTAACAAGTTTTAGGTTGTAAAAGGCAGAAGATTGCATAAAGAACCACTAATAAGTGACCATTGATCCTCATTCGAGGACGGATAATTTTAAGCGGGGGAGGATGTAAGGCCCCGTGAAAACTTGTACTCAAAACTTAAAAGCTCGTAGTGCCAAGTTATAAATATGTGTTAGGAATGTGTAAAATTCTCGCGGCTCGGACCCTTTGTACTCATCTATGAATTTAAAAATCAATAATCAAAGTTTTCCAGAAAAGTGCTATTATGCGATCTAGAATGCGGTCGTAAATCAAGTATGCGGACTGCATTTTTACCGCAAAGTGAGTCAGTGTGTTAGTTAAATTTGAGGTCAAAATGTGGTCCATTATACGTTCGCATAACTGATATGCGGACTGCATATTCTTCGCATAATTATCCTGAGATTTTGTAGAGGGGAGTTCTACGTTGCACTATGCGACTGCAGAACAGATATGCAGACCGCATTTCTGCCGCAAACTCAGATAGAATGTTCAAATTTTAGGAGCACTTTTACGGTCCATTCTGCAGGCACCATTTCCACTTGCGATTGCAGAACTGACTCGGGGCTCCAATTTTCTAATTTTTAAACCTGATCCCCTATCGATGTATTCAGTGTTATAGCTCATTTTGAGAATATTATTGCATTTAGAGAGAGAGAGAGAGAGAGAGAGAGAGAGGGTATTAGAGGGGGAAAGTTTCTCACATCAAATTACTCCTTGAACCTTGCTAAAACATTGAAAAAAATCAAGTGAAGACACCTAAATTTTCATTCCCAAGAGGTAAGATTCATCACCTCAACTATTATTTCTATACTTAGCTATAAGGGTTCAGTAGTGAAGTAATTTGTGAGTATAAGAATGAAACTCTTGCATGTATATCACACCATAGGATATTGGAAGGTAGTAAAAAAGAAGGCAATTGGGGGTATAAAATGGTAGAAATTCCTCACAAAAAGGGCCGAAGATCACAATGCACCTTTACTGTTTGATGATACGCTCAAACCAAGCTAGAATTTCAATCTCATCTCTAATTCTCCGTTCAATTTGTAATTCTTACACAATTGAGCGAAGTGCTAAGATTTCCATAATTTTTGTAAGGATTAAGGAAAGCTATATTGAGGTATGTATGGCTAAAACCCCCTTTTATTAGAAATTGAGCTCCATTCGCGTTTACGCAAATGTTGTAAGACTAGAACTTGTAATGTGCCTCAACGCGTGTAAAAAACTATCCTTGATATCTAAATATGTGCGAAGAATGAAAATCATGTGTTGACATTCTTGGGCTATAAGCCAAGATTAAAACTGAGATTGTTGTGCTAACTATGTGAAAACCTACTCATGGTTGCAACTTGAATTGCTTCTGTATGTGTGCCTTTGGCCATAAAATTGCAAGAAAAACATTGAAAGTGGAATGATGTGATAGATGTGGCCCTAAGAGACAATAAATTGATGTCATCTATGTGAAATAAAGATTCAATTGATGAGAAAGGAACAACGCCTAGGTAAGGCGGGTTAGCCAATCGGGCCGTGATCGGACAACATACCGCACACATGGTGATGATGTGAAAAATATTGAATTTCGGGAATATGGAACCGAGGTATATGTCTCAAAGGAGGTGACCTAGTTGATCGGGTCGTGATCGGACTCCGCTCAAGATAGCGGTGGTGTTGAGAACAGTGATGAGTATATGAAAAAAATGCCCCAAATTGAATTATGGAAATTTTATGCAACATTATATGGTTTATATATGTGATGATGTGGTGTCCGGTTAAAACCTTAGATTTTCTCGCGTGATTTCTTTGTTCTTGCTTGATAGTTCTTTATAGTAAAATGGTGTTTAGTTATATACATATTCGTACTATTTCATGGTACTAACGTCCCTTTTACCGGGGGCGCTACATTTTTAAATGAATGTAGGTGGCTCCATTGCGGACAGTGCTGATCGCACGTAGCGGATTACCTTCTCCTCAAAGTCTTGGTGAGCCCCTTCCTCCTTCAAGGGATTGTCTTGTATGTCTTTTGTTGTTGTGGATTTTTATTTTGAGGTATGGCCGGGTCCTTGTTGCCGGCATTGTCGTACTCAACTTTTGTATCCTTAAAGGCTCCGTAGATGAATGTGTGGGTCATGTATGGGTGTTGTGGGGCTCATGAACTATGTTGTAATTATAAACTCCTGCTATCTATAAATTTTAACTTTATGGGAATTCCGAAAATTAACTTTAACTATGGTTTAAGCTTGTAATATGGAACGAGCTATCACTATTGAATATACTACCTTTTCCTTTCTTAAATAAAAAGGGAACATGGTTATTTTATTCAGGAAGAGTGGGGTAGGAAATGTGTGATAAGTCTTTCTCGATTGGATTCACTCGATCGAGCGCTGGTCTTGCCTCCCGAGGTTGGGGCATGATAACTAGGTAGTCTAGTCCTAGCCTCGTCACTACTTCACCGAGGTTAGGTTAGGCACTTACCAGTACATGGGGTCGATTGTGCTGATACTACATTCTGTACTGTGTGCAGATCCCAATGCTGCATCTTTTGGACCATAGTGAGGTTGTTGCCTTCAGTCCATCAGGCGACTCGAGGTAGTCCGCAGACCTTGGCGTCTCCTTCTATCTTTCCATACCGTCTCTTCTATGTATTTCAAAAACAATTTGTATTTATCTTTTAGACCCCTATTTGTAGTACTCCGAGATAGTATGTGATATTGTGACACCAGATCTGTGTAGCTTAAGTTTAAGGATTGGTATCGGTATTATTATTAAATTGTTGTATGTCATTTTTCTGCTTTATTATTTTCATTGTTGATATAATGTTGATTCACAACTGTTAAAGGATTAAAAATGGAAAAAGTAAAATAATTGGAATAATCCTCTTGCCTAGCTTTCACTAGTAGGCGCCATCACGACTCCCCAGGATGGAAAATTCGGGCCGTGACACAATTATTGCTCAACTAAAATCTTACTTATTCTCAAGGCAAACAATAAATATAAATCGATGGTAATATCAACAAGGCATGGTGTAAACCTAGGCTACCCGTACATAGGCATAGCTAGTAGTTACGTACGAACTCTCGTCACCTCATTGGGTTAATTCCCTCTTACAAGGTTAGAAAGGAGACTTACCTCGCTCCAAAGTTCCATAACCGGCTCCCAAGCCCTTCCAACGACTCAAATAGATTCCCAACACCCCAAACTAGTCAATAATTATGCAAACCAATTAATATATACTCAAATACTTATTATAATCCCATTTACAACAATTCCCCACTCCCTTTGAGAAATCGATAAACCACCCTCGAGCCCACGTGCCCAGATTTCGAATATTTTCGAAGATAAATTTTGCCCATGACATCACGAACTAAAATATATAATTTATTCTCATTTCCATGTCCAAAATTTGTTGTAAACATTGAAAATACACAAGATTCTAGTTTGTCCCCCAAAACCTCAATTTCTACTAATTTCCATGTTCAAATGTATATAAACTCATGTGTTTAACTCAAAATTGTGAAGAAGGCACTTAATCCATTATGATTGATGAAGATGTCACTCCAATGTACTCCAAAATCGGCTCTCATGGGTGAAAATGTAATGAAATACAACCAAGCCATCATTTTGTAAAGAAGACACTGCCAACCCCGACTTTCGCACATGTGGTCACTTGACCATTTCTACAGTTCAGCAGGTGCGGCCCAGTTACCGCTTCTATAGTCTATCCCCCAGCTGCCCTCTTCAGCTTCTGCACCTTCCTTTCCATAGGTGCAGTCTCGCTTCTGCGGCGAGATGAACACATCTGCGGTCTCAGCACTTCCTCTCCAAACTACATATGTTCCCCTTAGACAGCTTCTGCGGCTCCGCACATGCAGCTAGAACCTCACATGTGCAGTTACACCATATAACAGCAATCTTAGAAATCTTCATAAGGCCGAATTCAATCCGTTAACCACCCAAAATCCACCCGAGGCCCCCGAGATCGCCTCAAATCACACCGACAAGCTTCAAAACATAACGCGGACCAGCTCGAGGCTTCAAATCACATCAAACAATGCTAAAACCATGAATCACACTCCAATTCAAGCTTAATAAACTTTAGAACTTCAAACTTCTACATTCCATGACGAAACCTATCAAATCATGTCTGATTGACCTCAAATTTTGCACATAAGTCACATTTGACATTACGGACCTACTCCAATTTCCGGAATTAGAATTTGAACCTGATATCAAAAAGTCTGCTTCCGATCAAACTTCTTAAAAACCTTCAAATTTCTAACTTTCACCAAACGACTCAAAAATGACCTACGGACCTCCAAATCCACTTTCGAATGCGCTCCCAATACCAAAATCACCATATAGAGCTATTTTCATACTCAAAATTCCAAATCAAAATCGATAACATTGAAATGCACTTCAACCCAAATTTATGAAATTCTCCCAAAATACTAACTTCTACAACATGCACCGAAAGGCTCCCAGGTCATCCAAAACATGATCACGACATACTCCCAAGTACAAAATCATCATATAAACGAACCTTTAAATTTTGATTCCGAGGTCGTTTACTCAAAGTGTAACCTTAGTCAGAATCTTCCAACTTAAAGCTTCTGAAATGAGAATTCTCTTTCCCAATCAACTTTGAACATCCAAAACTCAAATTTCGACCATACGTACAAGTCATAATACCTGAAGTGAAGTTGCTCATGATCTCAAACCACTGAACGTAGAGCTCGAAATGATCGGGAAAGTTGTTACAATGCCTATATGAATTTACTAGTTTTTTGTTATAAAATAATAATATTTGGTTCCGAAAATAATGAATAACTGAACACCCATAGCCTATAACACCAGTATCAGTATGGAGGCAAGTATACACATGGGAGGAGGGGGTTTATGTGAACTCATCTTGCTCTCTCTAAATCATGTATAGCATCAATTAACTTCAGCTCAAATACTTATATAAAGAAGTATGAATCCAAACTTAATTGAGCACTTTAGTACACTAGTAAGAGGTGTATCTTTTACATTTTAGTCAGAGGTTCGATCCTTGTACTTTTTCTTCTTTTAAATCATATATTAATTAATAAATGGGGTTAAATCCACGCGACTCTACATATTTTTCTAATTAAATACTTCTTTTCCTCTTTTTTTAAAATTGGTATTACATTTTTTTTCTCTTTCTTTAATCTTTGTTTGAGTTTTAAAATTCCTTAACCAAAAATAACCCTTTTTGAAACTCTATTCCCTAGTTTTTATGATGCAACCATACTTTTGAAATCCTTTTACGCCTCCGTTAGTATGTACTATGCACTCATTTAAATTCAAAGTTTTTTACTTTTTGTTGCTTTCCATTTGCATTTTTCCACTAGTTCTCCCTATTGTTTCTTTCTTAGTACAACAAATAGACTAGACCTAAGGCTCGTCAATTTGGTTATTTGACTCTTCTAAAAGGTGGCTAGTTGGTCTTTTCTTTTATTTATTTTTTTCTTTCACAAATATCTATGTTACGTTTTTGTATATACTACTAAATTGATCAATAATACATACTAACAGTGTAACAATTACATGATTTATGTAATTTAATCCTACTTTCAATTTTTTTAATTTCAAATGTTTTGAATATCAACAGCATACCCAATATATTATTACATGTGGGGCCTAGGAAAGAATAGTATGTATGCAGAACTTATCCTTATATAATGAAGTAGAGAAGCTATTTCCACTAGACCCTCGGCTCATAAAGGTAGGCAAGGGAAAAAGAGCAAGAAGAATAAGATGAAGCAGAGGGAGAAAAATGTAGCACTCCATAAATTTGGACTAGATGTGGATGTGTTAAATGAGTATTAATTTGGTAATTTAGACATGCGAAATTCTATCGGGATGAGGGTGAAAATAGTTGTTTTAGAATCAACACGTAGAGTGAGGTGCATAAGATTCGATAAAATTAACTAAGTTTATGAAGTGTTTGTCTTCCAATAAGATTTAGTGAAAATCTGTTGAGAATTTGGCAAAACATAATACATAAAAGTTGTATTCCTTTGAAATACCTTTGTAATAATGTATACTGTAGAACCTGAACGGAGCTCAGACCACAAAGTTATGTATATAATCTGGATAAAGTGCAGTTTGCATGTTCAGGTGCGCGCCTAGTTGTTCCCACACGTGGAACTTGTGGTAGTGCCATTGGCCTTAATACATATTCATGTGTGTGGTTGGGACTTTAACTGCAAGAGGGCACACTCGGAAAGTTGTTTTAAGAGCCCCATCTAGTCCTCCACACCCCAAAATACGAATATTTTCTCTAGAAATGGGAGCTTTCAAGAACCCATCTTCCTCCAAGGTCCCTCCTCATCCAAGGTAAGTTCTAGTGATGATTCTAAGATAAATTTCAATTCTTTAACATTTTATTTATATGGTTAAACCCTTCAAATTATTTTATATTTCATTGAAACATCATTATTGTGAAAAGAAACTCTAGTACTTACATTCAAGAGGATTGACTATCAAGAAGGTAATATTTTAGCCCTCTAATTGATTAAAGGATTTGGATTCATGATTATAGACTCTAGTTCATAAGAAATGTGTTAATGGGTTTGATAGAAAATAATGGACGGTTATAGGTTTGGGTTGTTGATTGTTAATTATTTATTAAGAGTGTTGTTTATCTTGTGGGTGAGTAAGAATGATACTCCCTCCATTCCAGTTTATGTGAACCTATTTTCTTTTTGGTCTGTTCCAAAAGTCATGACCCCTTTCTAAATTTGGAAATAATTTAGCTTAAACTAAGAATTTATCCTTAGTGAGAAGCTTTTATAACAATACAAATACTCTCGGGCCCTTTTTGACTTGTTTAGAACTATTAATTCCAAATGTATTGATTTTTTCTTAAACATCGTGCCCAGTCAAACAGGCTTACATAAATTAGAACGGTGGGAGTATTCATTATAACAATTTGAGTTTTTAAACTTATCTTGGAGCAAGAAAATAGGTTTTCAGGTGTAGAAACACCATTAATAAGGGCTATAAAGTTTTATAACCACCAAGTGACCAAACATGAGTATTATTACTATTATGAAATTCCTTTGACTTGTATTGTTATCGATTAAAGTTGAAAGACTTCGCGAACATTGTATTACGCTCAAAAAGCCAAAGTCAAGGTATGTGTTGATAACTCTCTATGTTTGGTAATGTAAATTATTCTCCCTATACTATATGTTTTTTATGACGTTGCTAATTGCCTTAGAAATATAGTTAAGCCTAGTTCCTTGAATAGTTGCAGAACTTATATTCTCTAGCTTCATAACTCATTCGTGACATTTATTTTGAACGTTGTGAGCTTAGTGTGTATATAGACTTGGGTTTGCTTCTCATGAGTCTTAGTCTAGATTACTCAGCATGTCATCAACAGTTAAAGTTTCAGTTTCATAATCAGTTCATGAATATATGTCTCAGTGTAGTCCTATTTAGCATTCCAGTATCATGTAACTTAGTATGATTCAGTATTTCAGCATCAAGTATTGCAGTATGATTCGCAGAACCTGAATTTAAATTCTTGAATGTTGAACACGTATTTGGGCCTGAGGTCGTAGTTTATGTTTTATGCATCTTTGGTTCTGAGCCCATAGTTTATGCTTTATGCATTGTTGGGCATTGACCATAGTTATGTATACATATACTTGGGCCTGCGGGCGTAGCTTGTGCACATATATACTGGGCCCGAGGGCATAGTTTATTTATTCAGATAAACATATTCATCATTCAGAAGATGGAGTATTCATATCCTTATTTCCTTTGTCTAGTTCAGTTATCAGTTATCAGATATCAATTATTATTATCAGTTATCAATTCAATTTTAGTTTCAGTATTTAAAGGTCTTTCTATTAGATGTTTACATATCAGTGCAATTCAAATGTACAGATATCCTTTTTGCTCGGGGCATGTGTAAGTGTGGATTTTAACCACTTATTAGTACCTTCTTGCTTTAGTTTTAGTTCGAAAGTTCCTGATTTTTGTTCCCAAAACTAATGAAATTGCGTAAATTATAGAAATTTTGGAAAATTGGACTCTAATGAAAAAATCTAACTCAAAAAGAAATGTTCCAGCTCATAACGCAAAAAGGAGCGCAACAGGCCAAAAGCGTGATCCGCTGAAGTAATTATGCTGCTACAGAAAAAGTGTGGAACACAGAATTATCTATGCAACTACAAATATAGTGTTTATGCTCATATGATGATTGAAGGAAAGTGCGGACCGCACACAATCTGTGCGAGCTCAAAACAAGGTTGTACTGACAAGAATTCAAAAAGTTCAGTGAGTGTGCAAAATAACTAAGAGTGTAGCCTGACAGAAGTGCAGTCGCAGAAGGTAATGTGCGGCCGTAGAAGCTAAAGTGTATCTGCAGAAAAAACTGTGCAGTTGTAAAATCCCTCAATCTGCAGAATCAAGTCAAGCGCGGACCGCACATGGAATTGTGCGACCGCCAAACCCCCCAATGGGCATTTTTGTTAGCATACTTTGGGCCATTATAAATAGACTGAATCACTTTTCAGGGCAAGTTTTATAGTTTTTTGAGCTAGAGCCATTGTAGTTTCTTAATTATTGTAATTTGTGACGAATTTGGGTTAAAAACATATTAGTTTATCATTGTAATTTTGTATTATGACTTTAATTAGTATTTGGTCTTTATTTTCTTCCATTTCTATTATGAGTAGATAGATATTTTCTAGAGTTGTAACTCAGCTCTAGTGCGTAAACCTTTTGAGTAGTTAATCTAATACTTTTTTATGATTAGGTGTTGGTTATTTAACCTTGTTCATGCATTATTTCTAGAATTAATGTTTTCAAACATTGATTCATGCCATTTTGACTTCGTTCTTACTTGAGAAAGAGGAACCTAGTCTAGAAAAACATGGCTAACAAAGAATTTGGCAAGTTAAGGCTTTGGCTAACTTAATTAACGGTTTTGAATTAGAGATAGGGAAACCCCGACTTAAACTCATATCAATTACTTGACTTGATACACATTGGGCTTGAGAAAACCAATTTTGGGAAAAATAACTATAATGACCCATACGGTCAACTTTTGTTTTAGAATCTGAATCAGTATATCGAGACCTTGAAAACCTCCATTTATTCCTCCTCGATTTGGGTGCGTAGCCCGGGAGCATATCCGGAAAGCCTTTATGTGAAAAATTTAAGAAATAAATGATTTTTTACTTAAAAAGATGATATTAGTTGACTTTGATCAATAGTTTGGGTAAACGGACATAGACACATGGTCCGACGGCCCCGGGTATCCGTAGTAAAATATAGGACTTGGACGTAAGCCCAAAATTAAATTCCGAGGTCCCGAATCCAAGAAATCAATTTTTGAAGAAAACTGTTAACTGAAAAAATGTGATGGTTTCTAGAAATTGAATAATGTTTGATATTGTTAGTATCGGGCCCATATTTTGGTTTTGGAGCCAGGTATATGTCCGTTATAATATTTAAGCCTTATCTATGAAATTTGGTGAAAACGAAAGTGATTTGATGTGATTCAGACATTGGTTGAGAAATTAAAAAGTTTGAACTATCTTAATGATTTCATGAGTTTTGGTATTGAATTAGTCGTTTAAGATCTTATTTTGACGATTTGATCGCACGAACAAGTCTGTATGATGTTTTTGGACTTATGTACATGTTTAGATTGGAGCCTTGAGGGCTCAGGTGAGTTTTGGATAGGCTATTGAGTGTCTTGGACTTAGGAAAATATTGTTGGTATGCTTCAACAGTTGCAGGCCCCTGATCTAGCAATTGCGAGATCAGGCATCGCAATTGCGAGCCTTGTAGGGTCAGCATTTGCGAGTGTTTCATCGCAAATGCGATTAAAAGGCTGGGCCAGCATAGTTCACAAATGCGAACAAACCTTTGCAAATGTGAAGGGAGTCTAGGAGGGTTGTGCATCGCAAATGGGATCATTTGTTCGCAAATGGGATCATTTGTTTGCAATTGCGAGGTCTGTGATTGCAAATGCGACACTTTCCTTGCATTTGCGAAGGCAGTATGAACTATGAAGGCTTTGCAATTACGATAGCCCTTTCCTAATTGTGAACTTCGCATTTGTGAAGCTCTGGTCATAAATGCGACATCTGTAGCGGAATAAAAGAGGTCTTGGATGGGATTTTCAATCCATTTATCATACTTTAAAACCCTAGCCTTCAATAGGCAATTTTCCAAGGAGTCGTTCTTCCCAAAATCATAGGTAAACGGTTTCAACTCAATTCCTTCAATCTATTTCATCTTTCCACAAGATTGCATCACAAAATCTAGGGATTTTCATGGGAAATCTTTGATTATGCATTAGAATTGGTTTCTTTTGTGTTTATTGATGTTGTTAAGTTAGTTATGGCTCGATACGAGTGAATTGGCTATGGAATCAAGAGGTAAAGCAGTGATTGAGCTTTGAAATACATGTTGGCTTGAGGTAAGTATTTTGTTTAACCTTGACTTGAGGGATTAGGGATTCCCCGACTTGCTTTCTATGTGAGATATCTTGTGTGTTGTGTATAGCTGTGCTGACGAGTACCTATGCGTCGCCAAATTACTTGTTTAGCTTGTTTCCCTATATCTTATTTTTCTGCCTTAACTGCTACTTGCTTATTGATACTTCCATGTCTAGTTGCTTCATGTTAACTGTTGATTTCTCTATTGAAGTATTATTTGTTTCATAATTTCATTTCATTACCTTATTAGTTCATGTTTAGTTATTGGTGCTTCATGGTACACCTTGGTTGGTCTCCCTATGTAGTTCGATTGGTTAAGTGTTACAGTTGTAGAGATGTGCCACTGTGTTGATTTGAGGAATAAGTGTTGCGGAGGATATGAGTTGGTTTGTGAAAAACTTGCCTTTACCTTGTGATTGGTATTTTTATATATATTGGGACTGGGTTTCATACCGCAATAGGAGGAATAAGGGTGAATGTGATTGTCTAGTGGGATCGAGTGGCACGCCGCAATATGAGGAATAAGGGTGGAGGTGTAATAAGGGTGGACTGGTGGGATCGAGTTGCACACCGCATCGGTTGTTGTTATGTATTCAATTCTTTTGAGGTTCATTACTGTTATGTTGAAACACCCTTAAGGATTCGTTATAGTTGAATACTAGTAGAACAACTAGGTTTAGTACTTATTTAATGCAAGTTCCGGTTATATTTTATTCTATACTTCTTTTCTGTATTAGTATAAATTGTTGCAGGTTGTATGTTTTTATGTCCATCCATAGCCTCGTCACTACTTCATCGAGGTTAGGCTCGGCATTTACCAGTACATAGGGTCAGTTAAACTAATAGTGCACTCTACACTTTCGGTGCAGATTTTGGAGCTAGTGGTTGATTGAGAGGTTGATTGCTATCACTGTACTCAAGAGACCCAAGGTAGTCCTACAAGTATCCGCAGGCCCTGGCGTCCCCTTCTATCTTTGCTGCATTCTATTTTACTTTTCTTTTATACAGATGTATATTTTTCTTTGAAACCAATACTTGTAGTATACATAGACTGTTCGTGAGTTGTGACACCAGTTTCTGGGTGGAATTTAATTCGTTTTAGTTATTAGCATAAATATAATCTTTTTAAATTGTGTTCTTGCGCATTTATGTTTGCTGATTTATTTTTGTCAAGCTTTAACTATTAAAAGATAAAAGAAAAAGGTGGAATATTTTGTAACGTTGGCTTTCCTAGTAGGTACAATGTTAGGCGCCATCATGGTCCTGATGGTGGGGAAATTCGGCAAGCTGGTATCATAGCACTAGGTTGCCTATGTCTCCCAATTCACGAACAAGCTTGTTAGAGTCTGAGGGATCGGTATGGAGACGTTTATGCTTATCCCTCAGAGGTTACAGAGTTAGGAACAATTTCACTCCTATCATGCGGTTTGATCTTTTAATGCTAATTGAAATTTCTATTATGTTCTTTCGCAGATGGTGAGAACACATACCAGTTTATCAGGTGACCAGTAGCCCGAGCCCCTAATGGTAGCTCCTACAAAGGGTAGAGGACGAGAACGAGGTTGTGCTAGAGGCCGAAGAAAGGGTAGGGCTTATCCCAGAGCTCAATCAGCACCTCCAATGGCCGAGCCTCAGGTAGACATTGATGATGAGGTTCCGGCCTAAACCGGTTGAGCGGGCCCAGCTCAGATTTCGGAGGGATTCATAGCCACCCCGGTACTTCAGGATGCTTTGGTCCATCAAGTGGGCCAAATGGAGAATGTTAACCAGGCTGGCATACTTCCAGTAGCACCAGCCCTTTCTCGGGCTGGGGGAGGAGCACAAACTCGCACTACTCATACTCTAGAGCAGATGGCTCCTCAGTTTCAGGCTCTAGCAGCTCAGCCAGTTGGGATAGTTCCGCCAGGTATTATAGCACAGATAGGTGATGGAGCAGCTATGTCTTCTGATGCCTCATGGATATTGGAGAGGTTCACCAAGCTTTTCACTACTACCTACATCGGTACATCATCAGAGGATCCCAGGGACTATTTGGACAGTTGCCATGAGGTTCTATAGAACATAGGGATAGTGGAGACCAATGGGGTCAACTTTGCTGCTTTGTGTCTGTCGGGTTCCGCCAAGAAATGGTGGAGAGACTATTGTTTGGTCAGACCAGCTAGGTCACCGGCTCTCACTTGGGACCAATTCTCACAGCTATTCTTGGAAAAGTATCTTCCTATCACTTAGAGAGAGGACTATCGGGGGTAGTTTGAGCGCCTTCAGTAGGGTTCCATGACCTCACTCAGTATGAGACCGGATTTATGGACTTGGCCGGTCATGCTCTTCTTATACTTCCCACCAAGAGAGAGAGATGGTGAAGAGGTTTAATGAGGAACTTTCTCAGCCTATCAGATTGTAGATAGCCAAGGAGACAGGGAGTGAGATTTCTTTCCAGGATGCAGCCAACGTGGCCAAACGAGTTGAGATGGTTTTAGCTTAAGGGAGTGGGTAGGGGCTTTACAAGAGGCCTCGTCACTCAGGTCGATTCAATGGGACCTCATCTAGAGGTCGAGGTACTTTTAATAGAGGCTATCATCTCAGGTCATTTCATTCAGTGCTTCAGGAATCCCATAGAGCTTAAAGGAGTCATGGTCCTTATGTACCTCCTTTAGGGCAGCCAGCTTACAGTGCACCGCCAGCTCCTATCAGAGCACCTCCTCTTTAGAATTATTATCATGGTCAGATGTCCTGCCAGGGTCAGTCTAAGTTTCCTCAGCTACAATATTCAGATGGATGTTTTGAGTGTGATGAGTATGGTCATATCCGGAAGGCTTGTTCGAGATTAATGGGTGTTCAATCGCAGTAGCATAGTTCTCGTGCCATGATTCCAGCACCGCCTGCCCAACCATCTAGAGTTGGGGTTCAGGGAGCTAGAGGCATAGGCTAGCTCGCTAGAGGTGGAGGATAGGCCATTAGAGGTAGAGGCCAGGCCGCTAGAGGTGGAGGCTAGCCAGCAGGAGGTCTTCCTAGGGATATGATTTAGGGTGGTGGGCCCATCCCCAATGTTATGCTATTCCAGCTAGGCCTGGAGGCTAAGTCCTCCAATAGTCTAATGCAGTTATTATAGGTACAATTTCAGTTTGCAGTAGAGATGCTTCAGCACTATTTGATCCAGGGTCTAAATACTCTTATGTGTCATCAAATTTTTCTCCATATTTGGTTGTCCTCGTGATGCCTTGAGTACTCCCGTATATGTGTCCATGCTTGTAGAGGATTCTATTGTTGTAGATTGTGTGTATCATTCATATGAGGTTGTTATTGCGGATATTGAGACTAGTGTAGATCTCCTGCTTCTCGACATGGTGGATTTCGATGTCATTTTGGGGATGGATTTGTTGTCACCTTACCATGGTATATTGGACTATCATGCCAAGACTATGACCTTTAGCCATTCCGAGGTTGCTCGGTTAGAGTGGAGAGGGACCTCTGGTCATTCTATTAGTATGCTATTTCATATGTGAAGGCTCGACGTATGGTTGAAAATGGTGTTTAGCTTATTTGGCTTATGGTTGTGATTCTAGCACTGAGTTTCCTTCCATGGATTCTGTACTAGTTGTTCGGGAGTTTCAGAGGTATTTCCTGCAGACCTGTCGGGGATGCTGCTCGATAGTGATACTGACTTTTGCATTGATTTGGCTCCGAGAACTCAGCCTATTTCAATTCCCCCATATCGCATGGCTCCGCCAAAGTTGAAAACATTGAAGGAGCAGTTGCAAGATTTTCTTGATGAGGGCTTTACTAGACCTAATGTCTCACCCTGGGGTGCACCGGTGTTGTTTGTCATGAAAAATGATGGTTCGACGAGGATGTGTATAGATTATCGGCAGTTGAACAAAGTCACCATCAAGTACAAGCATCCATTGCCGAGGACTGATGATTTATTTGATCAGCTTTAGGGTGACAAGGCATTTTCGAAGATTGATTTGAGATCAGGCTAACGTTAGTTGAGGATTAGGGCATCCGATGTCCCTAAGACATCTTTTTTCACTTGGTATGTATGATTATTAGTTTCTAGTGATGTCATTTGGATTGAGAAATTCCCCAGCAGCATTCATGGATTCGATGAACCAGGTGTTCAAGCCTTATCAAAATTCCTTCGTGATTGTTTAATTGATGATATTTTGATCTACTCCTGCAGTCGAGAGGAGCATGAACAACATCTTCGAGTCGTTCTTGAAACTCTGAGAGACCGTCAATTGTATGCTATGTTTTTTAAATGTAAGTTTTGGTTTAGTTCAGTTGCTTTCTTGGGTCACGTTGTATCAGCATAGGGTATTCAGGTGGATCTTAAGAAGATTAAGGCAGTCAAGAACTCGTCTAGACCCATATTAGCTATAGAGATTTGAAGTTTCTTGGGTTTGGTGGGATATTACCGTCGGTTTATGGAGGGGATTTATCTCTAACAGCCCCGAAAACCAGGTTGACTCAAAATGGTGCCCCATTCAGGTGGTCAGACGAGTAGTGAGGCGAGCTTTCAAAAGCTCAACTCAACTTCTACTATGACATCGGTGCTGGTTTTGCCCACAGGTTTAGGGCTATATACAGCATATTATGACGCATCTTGTATTGGAATGTGTGCAGTATTGATGCAGACCGGCTGGTTCATCAGTTGAGATCGAAGAGTTACCCTTCTTTTCATGTGTAGTAGAGAGGTCGGCCTGTTGAGGTAGCTACTCGAGACTCCGATTCATTGTCTAGTTGGACAAGGATATGACCTATGAAGAGGAGCCGCTAGCTATTCTAGACCGGCAGGTTCTTCAGTTGAGATCGAAGATTTACCCTTCTTTTCATGTTTAGCGGAGAGGTCAGCCTGTTGAGGTAGCTACTTGAGAGTCTGAAATATCGCGGTATTTTCACCGATTCCAGTACTTCTCCATATCCTTTCGAGGACGAACGGTTGTGTTAGAGGTGGAGGATGTGATGACCCATACGGTCATATTTGGTTTTAAATTTTGAATATGTATCCCAAGGCCTTGAAAACCTCCATTTATTCCTCCTTAATTTGTATGCACAATCCGGGCGCGTATCTGGAAAGCGTTTATGTGAAACATTTAAGAAAAAATTATTTTTGACTTAAAAAGATCATTTTAATTGACTTTGATCAACATTGTGGGTAAACGGACCTGGACCTGTGTTTTGACGGTCCCGGAGGGTCCGTAGTAAAATATGGGACTTGGGCGTATACCCGAAATTGAATTCCAGGGTCCCTAGCCTGAGAAATCAACTGTTGAAGAAAAATGTTAATTTAAAAATATGATGGTTTTTAGAAATTGAATAATGTTTGATATTGTTGGTATCGGGCCCACATTTTGGTTCTAGAGCCCAGTACAGGTTCGTTATAATATTTAAGCCTTATCTATGAAATTTGGTGAAAACGAAAGGGATTTGATGTGATTCGGACCATTGGTTGAGAAATTAGAAAGTTGAACAATCTTAAGGATTTCATGAGTTTTGGTGTTGAATTCATTGTTTAAAATACTATTTTGGTGATTTGCTCGCATGAGCAAGTCCGTTTGATGTTTCTAGACTTTTGTGCATGTTTAGTTTGGAGCCCCGAGGGCTCGGGTGAGTTTTAGATAGGCTACAGAGTATTTTGGTCATAGGAAAATATTGCCGGTATGCTTCAGTAGTTGCGACCACAATTGCAAGCCCTGAAAGGTCCGTATTTGCGAGCCTTTCATCGCAAATGCGATTAAAAGGATGTGCCAGCATAGTTCGCAAATGCAAATAAACCTTCGCAAATGCGAAGGGAGTCTGGGAGAGGTGTGGATCGCAAATGCGATCATTTTCGAAATTGCGAGGTTTGTGATCGCAGATGCGGCACTTTCCTCGCATTTGGCAAGGCAGCAGGAACTGCGAAGGATTCGCAATTGCATTAACCCTTTCACAATTGCAAGCTTTGTTTTGCGAAGCTCTGGTCACAAATGCAACATCTGCATCTGATTAAAAGGGGTCTTGGACGGTATTTTCAATCCATTTCTCATATTTTCAAAACCTAGGCTTCCATAGGCGATTTTCAAAGGAGGAGTTCTTCCCTAAATCATAGGTAATCAGTTTCTAACTCAAGTCCTTCAATCTATTTCGTCTTTTCACAAGATTTCATCACAAAATCTAGGGATTTTCATGGGAAATCTTTGATTATGCATTGGAATTTTTTTCTTAAGCGTTTATTGATATTATAAGTTGATTATGGCTAGATACGAATGAATTAGTGGTGGAATCGTGAGGTAAAGCAATGATTGATCTTTGAAATACCCGTTGACTTGAGTTAAGTATTTGGTTTAACCTTAACTTGAGGGATTAGGGACTCCCCGACATGCTCTCTATGTGAGTTATCATGTGTGTGGCGAATAGGTGTGGTCACGAGTACCTATGCGTCGCCAAATTACTTGTTCAGCCCTTTTCCCTTCCCCGTTTCCCTATATCTTGTTTTCCTGCCTTAACTGCTACTTGCTTATTAATACTTCCATGTCTAGTTGCTTCATATTAACTGTTGATTTCTCTATTGAAGTATTATTTGTTTCATAATGTCATTTCATTACCTTGTTAGTTCATGTTTTGTTATTGGTGCTTCATGGTACACCTTGGTTGGTCTCGCTATGTAGTTTAATTGGTTAAGTGTTACAATTGTAGTGATGTGCCATTGTGTTGATTTGAGGAATAAGTGTTGTGGAGGATATGAGTTATTTTGTGAAACACTTGCCTTTATCTTGTGATTGGTGTTGTTATATATACTGGGACTGGGTTTCATACCGGAATAGGAGGAATAAGGGTGAACATGATTGTCTGGTGGGATCGATTGGCACGCCGCAACAAGAGGAATAAAGGTGGAAGAGTAATAAGGGTAGAGTGGTGGGATCAAATTGCACGCCGCAACAAGAATTAATAAGGGTGAATATTGATATTTTTGTTGTTTTTATATGATGGGATCGAGATGCACGCCACATTAGTTGTTATTATGTATTCATTTTTGTTGAGGTTCATTACCGTGATGTTGAAACACCCTTAGGGATTGGTTATAGTTGAATACTAGTAGAACAACTGGGTTTCGTACTTATTCAATGAAAGTTTTGGTTATATTTTAATTTGAACTGCATTTCTGTTTTAGTATAAACTGTTGCAGGTTATATATATTGTTATGCCTCGCCGTAGCCTCGTCACTACTTCATCAAGGTTAGGCTCAGAACTTACTAGTACATGGGGTCGGTTGTACTGATAATGCACTTTGCACTTTCTGTGCAGATTTTGGAGCTAGTGGTTGATCGAAAGGTTGCTTGCTATCACTATACTCATTTGACTTGAGGTAGTCCTGCATGCGTTCGTAGGCCCTGGCATCCCCTTCTATCTTTACTGTATTCAATCTTATTTTTCTCTAAGACAGATGTATATTTTTCTTTCAAACCAATATTTGTAGTATTCGTAGATTGTTTGTGAGTTGTGACACCAGATTCTAGGTGGAATTTAATTCGGTTTTCATTATTAGCATAAAGATAATCTTTTTAAACCGTGTTTTTCCGCATTTATGCCTGCTGATTTATTTTTGTCAAGTTTTTATTATAAAAAGATAAAGGAAAAGGTGGAATATTCTATAATATTTTCTTCCCTAGCGGGTACAACTTTAGGCGCCTTCACGGTCCCGACAGTGGGAAAATTCGGGTCATGACAATAACTCTATTATCAAGAGGTATTAATGATTAATTTAGAGTTGAGAACTATAATACACACCGATCACTAAAACAAGCGTTAACTTAATTAATCCATTAGGCTAACACCTAGGTGAAGGTTATATACCTAAGCCTTTTACCCATTTTAAAAACAACTAAAATATTTACTCAATCTTTAGTTCTTTTCTCTAGTTAATCAGTGCTAGCATAGGCAGTAGAAGTAAATTACAAAACCCTCTTGTTTGGAAGTATAATTCAGCTATTTCATATATGATCATCAACTGTACACCCTAACACCCATATTTAACTCCCTAAGGAAATCGACCCCGGCTTATTGTTGGGTACTATTTTTCCAGCGACCGTTTCCACACATTAATTGCATGTGGATTGGGCGTAGATCAATTTTTGGCGCCATTGTCAGGAGTTATAATGGTGTTAGCTAATTTGAGTGTTTTTTTTGGCATATCTTCTTTCCCTTCCAAGTTTCTTAATTGTTGAAGAAATCATAGGTACAAACATAGCGAACAATGAGCTCAAAAATCTGCCTTTGGGGGACTTGGATGGTGAGAAGGAAAAACTTGATTAGGTATCTCAAGTACCACAACCTAATAGGCGAGGATGGGAACCACAAGAAAACGTGCCCATACCAACCCCACTTCCATCATATCCACAACAAATGGCTCAACACCGGATATTGCCTAATGAAGGTTACGCTAGTGCAATACCCTCCCAATATTAGTGCAAGTAACTTCCAAATTCCCAATGTGATGCTCACTTTACTTGAGCAACGGGGCTTCTTCAACACTGCACCAAATCAAAATACTTACAAACATTTGAAGGGCTTTGTGAATACATGTTGGGGGAGAAAACAAACTATTGTTTCCGAGAATGTGTTGAGGCTAAGGCTTTTCCCCTTCTCTCTATAGGGTAAAGCTTTAGATTGGTTGGAACGTTTTCCAAACTATTCAATACACACTAGGTATGAGAAGGCACCGGAGTTCATTGCTAAGTGTTTTCTCTCTCGAGCACATAGCTACCCTTTGGCATAAAATCTTAGCATTCAAGCAAGAATCAAATAAACCACAACACCAAATTTGAAAACGCTATAGAACAATGGTTAAGGAATGTCCTAACAACGATATGATGGAGAACATGTTGCAACAAACCTTCTATCATGGTATTAACACAACCAACCAATGTGTAATGAATCAACTAGCCAGTGGAAACTTCATGAAAATGCCTTATGCGGAGGCATGTGACATTCTAGATAAGATGGTAGAAACGTCATCGGCTTGGCAATCCTGAGATAATGTCCCACAAGGGGCTCCGAATATGATACATCTCTGCAAAGAGTTGCAAGACCATGGGCAATCCATTTCCGAATTGACAACAACCACGACCTAACTAGCAAAGGACCAATTCAATCAGTTGCAAGCTCCTATGCAAATTCATACTATGGAGGGAGTTAACGCTTTGGTGAACATGAAGAGGACCAAGGATCCACAAATGCAAACCCGAGTGGAGAACTATGTGCAAGATGATGACAGTTTTGATCAAGATGGTTCTTACAATGAGCAAGAGGAGGAAGTTCAATATGTGAAAAAATTTTAAAGGAAAAAAAACTTTCATGACTCAAATCAACTACAATTACGATGACAAAATAACCATGGCAATTGGAATTCTAACAATCAAGGGAATTGTCATAGTAACAACCAAGAAGGAAATTGGAGTGGAAACAACCAAGGAAATTAGGGAGGCAAAAATCAAGGTGGTTAGGGAAATAATCAAGGCAACTGGGATTCAAGTTTTCGAAGGCTCCCAATGTATCAACAATCAAGCAACCCACCTCCATATCTTTCCATGGTTCAAGTTCTTCAAACAATAAGATGGACTTATTAAGAATATGTTCAAGAAAATGATGGAAAAGAATGATGATTCGGATGCCTAACTTGCCTCACACAACACATCAATCCATAATCTAGAAGCTCAACTAGGGAAGATCTCTCAAGATCTAAATTCTCATTCTAAGGGTGCACTACCAAGTGACACGATGGTGAACCCAAAGGGTGGTAACAACACGAGGCATGCTATGGCAGTTATCACAAGAAAGGGAAGAGGAGATAATGCACCCAAGTCAAATGAAAGGCGACTCATCGATGATGACCAAGTGATGCAAGAAGAAGACATCCCAACCAATGTTTTTCAAGTAAATGAGGAAGTTCAGATTGATATTTATGATAGTGTTGAAGAGAATCGGGAGGAGGTGAACCCGTCTAGGGAACATATCATTGACATACAGGAATTGGTAGTGCAAAAGTATAAGGCACTATTTCCTAAGCCTCCACCTCCATACCCACAAAGACTTGCCAAGAACACGGTGAAAATTAATTTAAGAAGTTCATTCAAATGATTAAGAGACTTTCATTCAATGTGCCACTGGTAAAATCTTTATGTCACGACCTAATTTCCCATCCATTGGGTATCATGTTGGCACCTAGTTTCAGTGACAAGGTAAGCCTAACATTTATAGGAAACCAACAATAATAAAGAAGATCTAATAGTCCCGATATATAAATCTTTACAGAATTTATAATTTCCCAAAACCAGTAGTACAAGTAATAAGCTCTGTAGAGTTTGCTACAATTTCTAAATACAATTTTTTGGAAATACGTAAATAGTGTGAATGCAAAATAAGAAAATGACACAGAAGCCTACGAAGGCAGCGGCATGTTTACCGTGAGTCTCTACAGCAACGATCCACACAGCTACTAATGAGCAATTACCTAGATCTATACAAAATTGTACATACGTATAGTATGAGCACACAGCGATGCCAAGTAAGTATCAAGACTAATCTCTGTGGAGTAGTGACGAGGAACATTCAAGACGCCTACTGGTCTAATAAATTGAACAAGTATAAGTATAGGAACAACAGTGTATTATTTCTACATGAAAACTATGCAATATGACTAACAATACTGTAATTACGATAATAAACGGAAAATAACAAGTATAAGCAGAATACCATAATAATGACACAGAAGAGTGAGCGGAAACATAACCTAAATCTAAAACCACAGATAGAGCAAGGAAAAATAATAACTCAGCAACTACGATAGCTTTCACATTTGATTTTTGTCAACAACCTTCACAAAGTATCGAATCTCGATAAATTACAACTCATGAGTATCAATACCCGAAACCCTAACACTTGCATAATGTGCCCTCATAACCGCACTGATGACACATGTGCCAAATAGAGCCATTCTCACATAGAAGAAAAGTAAATTAGGTGTGCATCTATACCCAACAATATCATGAAAACCCTCTTATCCGATAAGGGTGCTTAGATATGTGTATGCTTGTGCAAGTATCCTGACATAGTTCATACCAGTTAGTAACAATAAAGAAAAAAATCGGACAACACGTAGAATGTTTCGAGGGGGATCTCCTAGAATATCTTTACATAGTCCCAAAGTAAATATATAAGGGGATCTCCCGAAATACCATTCTGTGGTCCCAAAGTAACTATGTTGTGCGATCTCCCAGAATACCATTTTGTAGTCCCAAAGTAAATATGCATAACATGGGAATCCCTCGGAATACCGTTCTGTAGTCCCAAAGTATATATGCAGAACAGGGGGATCTCCCTGAATACCATTCTGTAGTCAAGGTAAATATGCAGCGCAACCAAAAGATAACAACTATACAATGAAAAAAACCTTTTGCATCACTACAAAAAGCACAACAACAAAAATGACAATAATACAAAGTACGACAAGTAAATCAACTTAAGACCTTTAAATCACAAAGAAATGGTAGAACCCGTTCACAAGGAATAACCACAGTAAAGAATGATAGGAGTAAAGATAACAACTTAACAAGGGAAAAACTAAAATGTATCAATGATCCCACATTATACAATTCAACAGTAAGGAAGCTAATGCGGGTCAAATAATTCCAAATAATGCTATGTCAGCTGAAATATATGATGTCTAACTCCTTTTATGCTTGAGAAATTACGACGGTCAATAAATAATTCATTTAAATATAAGACGTGGAAATATAATCGCAACCTCAATTAAGGCTAAATAATTATAGGATGAGATAATAATAATAATTTCAGATAAAGATAGGCAGTTATGAAAAGATAACATGACAATTGGAGAGGCAAAAATATTCAGTTAAGTCAAGTAAGAGTCAAATAGGCAATAAAAGTGAATCATAAAGAAATTAATTTCAATAAAGCATGTAAAGGTGAAACTAGTAATAGAGAACTCAGTCATATCAAGAACAACTTCATACTCAGTGAATATCAGGACTTAGAACCCTAAAAGGCCAACTTTCTACAACTTAGTCCGTGCACGCACTCGTCACCTCGCGTACACGAACTACAATCAACATAGAAGACTCAAATCCTAAGGTAAAATTCCCCATACAAGGTTAGTCAAGATACTTACCTCAATTAAACCAACTCAAACTCAATTTAGCTTTTCCTTTACCAATTCACCATTGCTCGGCCCAATCTAGCCAAAGAAGACTTAAATACATTGTTTACCGTGAAAATGGTAACAACAATTAAATTTATAAATGGAATTCTAAAAATATGTGATCTATTCCAGAGCTAGTTTGGAAGGGTGATTAGTGCTAAACATAGAGTAAAAAAGTAAAAGTCAAGCTAGCCAAAATAACAATCGAACCAGTAGGGGACGTTCCTGATCGTAGAACAAGCCAGTAGGTACCTCGGGGCCAGGCCTTGAGCCTACCACAGGCCTATCGAAGGTAAGTTTATCAAGGGTAGTCGGGAAGGGATAATAGATAAGTATGTGTATACAAGGCTTTATATCGTCATTCTTGAGCTAAATGATGAAGAACAAACGAAGAACAATAAAATTCTAGGGGACACCGGGGCCGAAGAACACTGGTGACTTAGAAAAGAGAGAGAGAGAGAGAGAGAGAGAGAGAGAGAGAGATTATTGCTTATTGGAGAAGTGGAGCAACATCAGCCCCTTACAAGGTGGGGTGAGTCATATTGAAATAATAGATGGGACTCAGTAAAATACATATATATCATTTACAAAAATAGAAAGATGGGACGACCTATCGTACGTCATCTCGGTAGGTTACAGATAGACATGCCCTATAAGGTGTAGCCATGCTCCGGAGTCATCTTCTCTTGCCCTGACCTCGACCCCTGCTTCCTTTGATTCAGACTCGATGAGTCAAGAACTCGATCGTAACCTTCCATCCTAGGGGTCTCGAGGGAGGCTTCGCAAATTGTCTTGGTAGCAAAAATCAAGTCTTCTTATTTTTATCACGTACAAATAGTCTCTGAGTTTCTCATGACGAAGTGATGGGAAACAATATCGAATTGTAGCCTCATAGACTCGACGTCATATTTTCCATGATGTCATTCATGTAAGATCATTAAATGCCATAGCCCCGGAAATAGTGCACGGTCGCCATTATATGAGACGATCGAGGATTTTACGACTATTGCAGGCTCGTACCTTCCATTTCACCAATTGGATCCTATAAAACTATCCGATCATCATATGCTTCTCACCTTTGCCCTTCCTATAGTCTTGTGAATCGGAATCCTAATTTATTTGATATATTTTCATCCTTCTTTCTTTTTATTTTTGGAAGAATTCCTTCATTATTTATGGCTAGAACTTCTAAGATGGTACCTCATCGGAAAGATACTGCATCATCATCCCAATCGGTCAAGGGGAGTGATAGGCCGGCCCCTCCTCTAGAGCAGTACATTCCTCCCGAGCTTGATACATTGAAGGATTTCAATGTCGAGGCTCCCGCGTCCACACCGGGCCGATGCGAGCATGTATCTCGATATATTAGTATCTTGGCTAATATCAAAAAAGTGAAGAGTGACAGCCGATGGAATGAAGCAGTGACAGTGGGAATTCCTGCCTCTGGCGAAGATATTACCAGTTTCAAGGAAGGATTTATTTCCATATATACCTGCACGTTCGCCCTGGGTCCCTACGAATCCGTGAAATCTCCTCCCTTGGATATTGACACAGTGATTCTTAACTTTTGCACTCAGTATTGTTGATATCCAATTTTTTCCTATGTATTTTTATACTTAGAATAATTTTAAAATAGCGTGCGTATGCATATATAAGCGTATCCAAGAGTTTTGGTATCTTTCCCTAATTTTTAAGGATTTATTGCCTATTTTAGCGGTGCAAAATTCAATAATTATTCCCAAAATTATCATTTTTGGTGAACAGTTTATTTTCATTCTCATGTTTACACCAAAACATAGTTAAGGTGATTTTCATTCTTTTATAAATTTTATTTATTATTTTAAAACTAAATTGCATATAATTTCAATTATAGCCTATTCTACAATTAACAGCAATTTACAATTATAAAATCATTTCTAGTATTTTTGATTCATAAATTTACATTATTAATTAGTTCAGTTCTTTTCATTTATATTAATAATAATTTTAAGTATTTTTATAAAATTAAAAGGGAAAATTGGCTATTTAAAATCTAGCCTACTTCTATTGCAATTGCCGCTCATTTGGTATTTCAATTATAGCCCTAATCGACCCAATCTTGAACCCAATCAGAGCTAATCTGAGTTGTTGATCAAATAAGTTCAACGGCCCTGATTTATTTTCCTTAATAACAATCCTAACCACCACCACCCCCCATCGACCCCTCATTTTCTTAGAGACCGTTCTCTCTCTCTATCTCTCTCTCTCTCTCTATCTCTCTCTCTTATCTATCTATCTATCTATCTATCTGTCTCTCCTCATTCTCTCCAGAACCTTCTAGTTCACCTTCTCTGATGGCTCTCACCGTCTCTCTGGCCACCTCCAACCTCACCTCTTTCAACCACCAGCTGTCGTGAAGTCTTACCTCACCGGTTCTCTCCGTATCTGAGACCCCATGCCACCACACAAGCTGGTCACTGAAGCTTTACTAGGTTTTGTTTACGGCCTTTCTCCAATGGATTTTTGTCGATGGAGCTGTAAACGCCATTATTCTTGAGTTTCACAACCATGTTTCACTTATTTCTCTCACTGGTTTCTTATGAACCCCTAATTAAGACCCAAACCTCTCAATCCCCTGATTTTTAACTCGTATCTTTATGTTTTGCACTATTTTCTACTCGATCCTTACGATTGCTCCAGTTTTAAATATTTTCGTTCCCTTTTCAAAACTAGGGTTTCTTAACCCTTATCGAAAATACCTTATCTTCTGGTTTTAAGCACTAATTTATTGTTCTCAGTACGATTTCTAAACATTTTGCTTAAGTCTGAGCAAACCCTAGCTTATATTCTTGTATTTATATTGTTTGCTCGTTTGTGTGTTCTTCCGAGTTCTTCTCTGATTTATGTGCTCTTTGCTTTAACTTTTGTTGCTAGCGTTTCATTTCCCTACCATTCTGTGTTCTTCTCTTAAGGTCTCTGACTGTTTATATGGTGATTTAATAATGATACTCACAAGCTCTCCTTAAGACTATGATTATTCGCCATAAATTGTGATTTTTGTGTATTCTCCTTATAGTTTGATACTGATTTTGAATTGCTTCCTTAAATTTTGGGACACCTTCCTCAATCAATACTGATCCCTTAAGTTTTCAGTCTCGTTCATTATTTTGAAAACTATTTTCCATAATTACAGTGATATTTTGCCTTATATATGTGCGCAAATTTGTTGATTGATTTGCCTGACATATTTTCCTAATTAAGTATCATGCACCTAGTCTCCATTGTGTACCATATACCATTTTGTTTTGATCATACCATGCTTTGTGATTCCTTTCCTTTTAAAATAACTTCTTATTACCATTTGACTTTGATTCCATAATTAAAGGAGAATCCATATGCTAATTTGATTATAAATGATACCCAATTCCTTAATTATGGACTGCTACCTTGTTTATTTACTCATCTTCAGTACTATAAGTACCCCCATTTCTCTTTTGTAAAGACACGAACACAACTTACATACTGCATATCACAAACACACACACAGAGAGTAATCACATTGTTATCCTTTGTGCTATTTCTTTACTTTTTCTCTCTTGTGTTGTTGTTGCTCCCTTCTCTTGACTATTACTAGCCGGCTGAAAAGCCAAGGCTGATATTGTGCTCATATTTGGCTCTTGCATTCTATTGTGCTCTCTCTTTGTTGTTGGTATGTCCTGATTAAATTCTATGTTCCAAACCAATATAGTTATTCTACTTCAGTATGTTTTATTCCTAATTGTTTTCTACTTGTGCTTCTGATGTACAACATGTGACTGATTCCTAATTTCCTATTGATACTAACATGTTCATTACTATTGTTACATGTTATGGCTGCACGGTGTTATTGTTTACATATGTGTCTCAACTTGTCTATTTCAAGGCCTCTTAAACCTCTTTTGATTCTGTGAGTTTGCATGCGATATGTTTGTCCCATTTACCCATTACCCTTGGATGAAACTATGCTCTTACATGTGAACTACTTGTCTCAGTCCCCCTTTCCCTGTTTGTGTTTGCTTTCCTAAACTATGGGTGATATTCTAGTTCTGAGATTGTCCTACTCACCTTCTTACCAAAACTATCACACTCTTCTACTATTATCTTTCAAAAAAGGCTAATTCTATACGGATTATTTTCAAAATGTTTTCTCTCAACTTAATTTCCAACTATATCACACACTCTCACTACTCTTAGAGATTAGGTTCTACCCCTCTTAGTGTAAGCATTGCTTTGGGTACCCCTGAGTACCCACTGAACTTTGATGCACAAGGCTTGTAATTTCACACTGCACCTGTCCAATAATTTTGGTAAGTGTTTAGGTGCTGGTATTGGCCAGGGTCCCCATGGGGGCGTTAGGGAGCTTGGCCGCACCCTAAACAAGGCAAAGGCTGTGAAACTTAAAAGGAGTGAGGTTGGAAGAATGGGCCTTACTGAAGGCTCCCTATAGAATAACTTCTTCTTTTCTTTATTACTATAATTCAGTTATCCTTGGTATGTAATAATTTGTAAATGAACGATTTGGGGCTGGATAGTGAATATGGGGGGTTATGCATGCTTTGTTTAAGTAATGGGTAGAAAACATGCTTATAGGACTTTTATTTACTTATTTGTGCAATTGATATCCTGCATAGGACATGCATCTCATCCATTAGAGATCCTGCTTTAGGTTCTTTACTTTCAACATGTTCTTATACTCATTTCATAGCCATGATCGACTAATAATCGAAATAAGCTAATAACTTCTATAAGACTATTGTTGCATTCCCATTAGTATTTAGAAATCATGGTTTTTAGGAATTTCTATGTGCATTAGATATCCTGCTTCTTAGGGTTTTGTACTTGTCTGAGTTGCAATTGTTAAACGCCTCATCAGTATGCTTAGTCTAATAATACAAGCACGGTTAACTGTATGTGTATCCTTTTTTAAAAGGATAGAGATTAATATGTATGTTCGCCCTTTAAGATAGTTAGGTAATGTATACAACGCTAGGCAAACTTTAGGCCTAACGCGTATAAAATCAATTAATCATGTTTTATCGGCTTGGGACCAATCAGTTTCTTTTAGCATCCTAAACTTTGCTCCTAGTTTTGTCTCTCTGAAGTGCACTCTGTTTTACTAAAACTCCTGCCCTATTTTTAAAGCAATTCTGGAACTGTGTATCTGCTTACTCTCATTGATGTTTGTTCTGCTATGTTTTCAAACCGTTGGGTGATCCTTTCTGCCCAGAACTATGCTATTATTAAAATGCCTATCCTACCTTTTGCCAAGTTACTGTATCTTCTATGTCCTTACTTTATTTTTTCAAAACGTGTTTTAAAGATTTCTATCTGTTGTATACCTCTAAATCTTACTGCAGTCGTTAGTTGTATTTTCTGAAATCTCATTGTTGTCTCTAGTCACTTAGTCTTAACTGAACCTTTTGCTTTCACTGCTAGGTTGCAAAAAAATGTATCTTCTTGAAACCTATTGTTTTAACTTCAATATTCTTGTTTTTAAACTCCCATCTTTGAGACCTTAACTGTGTTTGAGACGTGCTAATTGTGTGATTACTTGTAGAGGGATCTGTGAGCTGTTATGTGTCCCCTTATGTGTGTTCTTATTTGTTATGTATGTCACCTAGCATTTTGTCCTTTAAACCTAAGGGATCATCCTAGTTCTTTCCTCGTAAGAATAGTAGTCCTAAATACCCTCTAGGACTTATATGATGGGACGGGTAATAGCACGCAATAAGCATTCGTCACCAACTCGCGCTTTTAATAATCTTTATGGGGTAGGAAGGGTAGAATGAGATGATGACTGATGCACTAATATCTTATGAAAGAGTGATTACTGGATATTGCATTGACATGATCCATATAAATTATAAACCTAGGAACCCCCTCCCTTTATTTGCTCTTTATTTGTTTTCCTCTTATTAAATCCTTTCACAAAAGTCTGATCCCTTTACTTTTCTCAAAGTTTCAACTTATTTGCAATGTTGTGTGTCAACCCCTTTATTTGAGTCTTAATGATTTGATTGTATGAAGTCACAATTATAACACGGCCGGGAACCACACTAGTAGATCTTGAGGGGTGTCTAAAACCTTCCCCTCGAAATAATTTCTAGCCCTTACCCAAACTCTAGTTCTTCAAACTCAAACCATTTATAGTGTCCTAATTCACTTAATCATTAGGTGGCGACTCTTCAATTTTAAAACCCAATTCCCAAAAGGGAATGAGTTGTCCTCCCAAATGTCACCAAACCCAATTTTGCCTTTAGAGAAATGGGGCGCTGATAGGTATCGAGTGACCCTTGGCAAGATCTCACTGTCCTTTTGGAGGATTATGTTGATGCTTAGGCATTTTACTGAGGAGATTGCGGGTGAAGCACTCACTCTCAATCATATGATAGGACTATATTGCCCTCGGCTATTCCGAAGCTTGATTAAGCTTTGGAAATGATCCTCGAAACCCTTGTTTTCAAATGTTAATGAGGGGAAGGACCGGGGGTGTATGATCAGGTTTCTTTTGGTGCACACCTCGGAAATTACCCCAATCCAATGGATGCTTTTCCCAAACGGTGGAACTTTTATCTTAAGTATATCTTTTCTTTGAACGTTCCTCAACCTTTCTTTTGAGCGTTGTAATAACCTCTTGGTGACTTTCTCCAGCTTCGCCTTGGCATCCTGAGGGAGTTCCAGATTTGGTGAGGCGGATAGAGAGCTTGGGCAGAAGGTTTCCGCATCATGTTCGATCCTAGGCTCTCGTGGCCGATAGGCGCTGGGTGTCCAAGAACCATGGTGGGGTTTCGTTTCTGCATGTATCTTGTATTTTATATTCCCTTTGTGTTTCACTCATCGTGTTGTTGCAGGCCTTGGGAAAACTATGTTGATGAGGCCACCTACTGGTGGTGAAAAGGAGGCCTTGGGAGTCGGCACGGGTAGGAAAAGGAAAATAAGAGTGGCCGTTGCTCGACCCTATGAGGCTACTATCTCAAGCTCTGACCTGGATCCTGGTACAGGCGGGGAAGAATGTGATGATGGCAGTCCGCTGAGAAGTAGGTTGAGGACCAGGAGAGGGGTTCGCAGGTGCCCCGGACGGAGGCTGCTAAGTCTGAGATGGCTAGGGCTAGCAAGTCTAAGGAGCCGGAGGTTCTTGTAAGGACGCTGGTGTGGTTTCGTACCGCTGAGCGAGATTTGAAGTAGCTTCTACCAGTAGGGATATGTGTTTGGCCGCTATTCGACATGGTTGATAACCCAACGACTTCATCTGAAATTGCTCAATTTCGTCGGGAGAATTAACAAACGACGGGAGGATAGTTTGTGCCACAGCTGAAACTTTCTTCATAGAGGAAGGCACTTTTGCCAACATCCTCGATGATGTACCTGACGGGGTTGATCTTGATGTAACTGACACCGTTGATGCAGCAGAGAAATCCCTGTGGCAGGTGAAAAATTTTCTTTGAGCGTTCCCCTTCGCCATTGGGCGTTTTTCATCGCTTCTCTCAATTTCCTTATTATGCTGTAGTGCAAAAAGATATATGATCGTGTTATATCACAGCTCCGTAAGGAAGCCGTACATCACGAGAAAGAGTGTGATGCCATTGCTTCGAGACTGCAAGATTCTGAGTCTCGAGGCATCCGGGGAGGTGAAGAGGTTAAAGATCATCAAGTTACTTTAGATGTGGCACTATGGGAGAAGGTCGTTCTTACTGCACAGGTATACTTCTTATATCTTTCACATCTACTCCTCCCCTAGGCATCCATATGGGTGTTTTGTGTTCACATATTCGTCTCCTTTCTTTGTAAAGAAGGTTGACCAAGGAAACTTCGAGGATCGTCGAGTCGGAAATGGAGGTTTCTGTACTGAGGGAGCAAAATAAAATTTCAACTGAGATTTGTCGACATCATTGAGCCTTCTTTCAGGTGCCTGCAAGGAGATTGATGCTTTGATAAAGGCTAAGCTCAGTGTGGATTGAGATACCGATGCTTACAAGACAGATGCAACCATGACATTTCCCTAGCGGCCGAGCAGAAAATTGGTCTGTGTTGTTGATCATGCCAAGGCGAAAGGAAAAAGGGAGGTTCTGGAAGAACTCAAGGCCCAAGGCTTCAAGCTATCCGCTGATCTGAACAAGGCCCGTGAAACTGAGGAGGAACTGAAGCGTCTAATTATTCTCGACGAGGGCGAAGAGTATAGCGGCGAGGAGTAGTCTCGGAGCCCCCTTTTTCCTATGTTCTCTCTTCTGAATATTGCAGAGATGTACAAATTGTTTTGTTAATAGAGAAGGAGCCCTTATTTTGGTGGTTTTTCTTGCTTCAGAGCACTCGGTATCTGGCCTTCGGAGCTCTTTTGTATTTTGTAGCCGAGGTTGGGTTGTGAGCTCAGGGGACGGCGTCGGAGATTACCGGGGGGCCCCACCTACTTTCACAAGACATGTGGGAGTCTGGAGTAATCCCGTCATTGCACTCCCCAATGGGAATGTGATGTTAACTCGACCAAAATTAATTGGCATGTAGGGGTCTGGCCCTTATATATTTTCTCTATTCCTTCCTCAAGCGACGATTACTACATTTTCTTATTTGATAGGCTCATCTCCTCTATAGAACCAGGTACTTTCCGCGAGCTTCCCCATTTCTATACATTAGGCGATTTCTTCTTGGATACTCTTCCTCTCCCTATTATTCTGTTGCGGTCATGGCCGCCGCTTCAACGTCTGATGTTTGGGTGAATAATATTTCTTCTTATATTTTGTCATTGGATGGCGATAGCAGCCCTTCTCCGACATCAGGGAGCGGTGCCCGGAGCATAAATTCTTGAGAGGCATTGCTACACCAAGAAAACCTCATACTATTCCAGGTCACAGGGGGCATGTGTTGAGGATTTCCACTTCGGTGGTAGAGGAGGACCTTGAGGAGATCAGGAAAATTTTTAGATGGGGGAGGCATGGTCCTAGAAGCCCCTTCCCCAAGGGAGAACGTCACGACGTGCGACGAAGGCTTCTAGAGTGCGTACACCATCTTTCTCGAACCAAGTTCCCTGGACCGTGTTGTGCTCGATTTTTGTAGAAGGAATCAACTAACGCTGGCAGTGGTTCATATTTTCTTCTGGAGCATAGTACGGTGGATGAGATACTTTACTGACAAGGCCGAGATAGATTTCACTCTTAGTCGCCTCATAAGGTTGTACCGGCCATTTCGCTTTTGAGCCTTAGTTGCTCTCCAGCGCCGGTCTACTCGAGCTCCCATGATCGACGAATGAGAGGATGAAGACCACGGATGGATGAGCTAGTTTGTTCAAGCCCGGATGACTGACATTATCCACGGGGATTTCTTACTATTCCCTGAGAAATGGAGTTCCACACATAAGCTCTATGTTCGAGTTGCCTCTCTGTTCGAGATATCTCTTCTTTACTTAGTCCAAGGTAAGACTCACAGTGATTTCTTTTTGTCTTTTGTTTATAGTTGCCCGTTAGTTTCCTGATAAGGCTTCGGACTTAGATGAATGGTCTCGCAGATTAGTTGCCTGCTAGACTCATGATAGGCGTCGGTGGCGAGATATTTCAAAAGGGAGGTGGGAGGTAAATTATCGTGGTAGATGTCTGGCGTTCCCTTCCCACTCTTCTCTTTTCTTTTTTGGGGGTGGCCTCTCCTTTGATGATCTGCTCGGCTTCCCTATTGCAGGCACTGAGAGTTCATTTGAGGCGAGATGGCCGATTCAATAATTGACGAGTGCTGGCAAAAGAAAAGATATTCCATGGCATGTGGAGGCTTGCGGTGAAGCACCTTCTCAGCAACAGCTGGGGGGAAATGATTTGATTGGTCGGCTAGCTTCGAGGACCAATGTTTTATTGGACATATCTTTGGCACTTATCGAGGCTCATCGTTCTGGTCTTGCGGTGAGTTCTTACTCGCAATAAAGATGTTCTGGCCCAGTATTTCCTTTTTCTTCATGTGCTTGGCTTCCTTTCAGGCTTTTGACAGGCTCAATGCTGAGCTGCTTCATCGCGAGATCCATCTGCAGACGGCTCGAGAAAGGAGAAGGTCCCTCAAGCTTCTATGCACGGAAAAGGAAAGCGAGCTCGCCTCAATAAAGAGCCGGGTGGACCGAAGTCGTGCCGGGGAGTTCCTCTTTGAGAAACATGTATTCTGCCTTGTTGGGTCGTATTTTCTTCACATCTCTTTTTATATCTTTGCCAGTCTTTGAAGTGTTGTTGTTCCAGTTGAAGGGTAAAGCGGATGAGCTGGAGCAACTCTAGGGCGACGTTGGTGCCGCCAACCGCAAGCTTGATGAGCTGCGGGTGTGCCTTAACGCTCATTTTAGGGATAAATAGAGAGTTTTAGTCACGACATCCGATTTTGAAGCGCAACTTCAGGCTGCTGACGTGGATGATTCAGCTCGTGTGAAGATGATTGCGAGGCTCTCATCTGAGCAGTTGAAGGCAAAAATTGAGGTTGCGGACGCTCGGGCCGAGGTCATAATAAATAGCACCCATTTGTGGAAAAGATAGTTGCTTATTCAAAAAGCACCGCCGTAGTTAGGGCTGAGTTGATGAAGGCCCTTGATTGTGTGAGCAATAGCAAGGAGTACGAGAGGTGCAAATTCCGGAGAAAGGCCCTTGAGGAGATTCTCCCTCGAGGTTTCGATCTCTCAGAGGAGATCAAACATGCCGAGGAAGCAGATTTTGATGCCAAGTTTCTGATATCTGATGATGAGGGGGAGGCCGAGGGGTCGTAGCTGCTAAAAGGGAAATAAGGGGGAATGAACATTCCCTGCATCCTTTGTCGTGTATACACATATATAGATCCCATCATAATATGTGGACTGAGATTGTGCCCTGTAATCGATAAATAATTAATAAGAAAGAGGGAGCCCTGTAATTTGTAATTTTTGCATTTCTGATTATTGGAGTTTTCCCACCGGACTGATTCGATCCTGTAGTAGCCTTTAGGCTTGAGTTTCAGGTTCAGTCTAAGAGTGGGGATCCTGACTTGAGCTTCTTTTACCCTTGAGCCCGTTTGGGCTGGAGGTAATGATTTTTACTTTTTGCCCTTGGGCGTTTGACGATTTTCCAGGTCCAGTCTACGAGTCAAATTGCGATTTGAGCTGTAATTGGCACTTTAATCTTTCTGGAGGCATCGATGTCATGTCCTTGGGAGTATTATGATTTTTGGGTCCAGTATCTGAGTCACGTTGTGACTCGAGCCGTAGTTGACCCTTGAATATCATTTGAGCTCTCGACCAGCGGTGGTGGCCTTCCTGTTGCTTGGTCATTGAGACCTTGTAGTATGAGGTCCGGAGGCTTTTCTTAGCCGGAGACAATGGCACTTACACAGTTCGGTTGGGGGGGCCTTTTGATATGAAGCCCAGAGGCTTTACTTGGGTTAACTATTTTGGATTTGGTCTCTGAATCAGGTTACGATCCAAGCTCACTTTAATCCTCAAGTTGTCAATTTTCAAGCTGATGTCATGGAGAACTTTTGGTGTGAGGCCCAGAGGTTTGCTTAGTTGGCGATAATGGCACTTACATTGTTTGATGTGTGGTCCGGAGGCTTTTTGTAGGCTTTATTTCCTCGTGTTAAGGTATTATTGATTATTTTTCCTGGCCCGTCATCAGTTATAAAAGAATCTCGATTTCAATTCGTAGTCAGTGATGTTTTGAGCGCCTCAGAAGGTTCATAGCTCGTAGGTTGAGTAGATCGATGGTTTTCTGATTTTGGAGCCGATGTGGTCGGGACTCGTTTTTTGCCTATTGAGGGAAGCTTGTGTTTAACAGGTTCTCTCCAAAGTAGATTTGGAGGATTTTTTAGCAACAGTTGAGCATCCTCGAGTCACATTTTTGGGATGTATCAACTATTTCGACCGTAGTCGTGTGCATTTGGCGGGGTCCATTTTTGTTCCCGAGAAACAGTTTAAGGCATCAACACGAGGGTATTCCCTTTAGGGATTCTTACAATGTGACGTGTAGCCTAAACTGTGGGATTTTTCATGCCTGTTGAGGTCTTACAGTTTGTTATGCCTGTTGAGGTCTTACAGTTTTCCATGTCTGTTGAGGTCTTACAGTTTTCCATGCCTGTTGAGGTCTTATAGTTTATGGAGAATAGATCCGTTTTTGCCGAGGCTGCCCGTTAGGGTCTTATAATTTCGGATTTTCTAGTGCGTGGCAATTGGTGACAATCTCCGAGTCATCAAGTTTTCTTGAAGACAACTTCTTGTGACCTCAAAGCTATTTTTTGGAGGTTTGGTGAGCCCGGAGTTCCGACCCTGAGGTCTCGCAAGTTGTCGAATTGCTCATGGTGAGTCGCCAAATATATCGGATCATACTAGGCCTGATACCGCCTTTTGTAGTCTTGGGGCCATATCGCGAGGGCTTTGTGAGCCCGGAACCCTGACCCGGGGTCGTGAGGGTGCCGAATTGATTAAGTCTCCGAGCGTTTCAGTACGTATTTGATATAGAAGTTTTTTGTTGAGGACAAAGCCAAAATATTTTTCTTCGAGGCGTTGAATGCTTGGAAAATATTCTTTATTGCTTGGCAAAAATATAAGTTGTAAATACATATTGTTCTGTTGCCGTGAGTCTGGTCTACATGGGTGTGACTCTCCTGATTATCCGATGTGCTTGTATGGTCCCATATTGGAAAATAGAGAGAGATCATAGACTTGTTAGGTCCCTTCCCTAGGGGAGTGCAGTCCTACTAATAATCTTGTTGGCGGAACCCTCTTCCTGATAGAAACCCGATCGAGGCAAGAATGCCCGGCAGCCCCGTGGAGGCCGCAAATCCTCGAGCAGGATCCAGAACTGAATATCTTGGCTGCCTGCCTACGTACAGATTAGCAACAAGAAAAGGAAAAAAGGGAAATGATAATAGGATGATGCGTTCCTGGGAGTATGCCTCTCAGCAGTCGCGTTCCTCGTCTGGCCTGGCCAGGCCGAAGACGCGAATGCTCTAAGGCTCACAACCCAGACTCGCCATTCATGACCCAAGCATAAAACCACACCGCCCTAAGGCTCACAAGCCACTGAATACTCTCTTAAATATCCCCAAATGTACCACATTCAAAATACTTACCTTGAGAAGACTTCATGCGAATCTAAAGCTATTACCTTCCCCTTCCTTATACTTATATGCGGCAAAATTAGAGGACATAATTTCTCACTATCAAGCCACTTCGGAAGAATGCCTTGAGAACCCGAGAACGTGAAGCTGCGATGTAGTCCCCTACCCTCGGGGCTCGACGAGGCCCGACTCGAAAAAGACAAAGGTCGAGGCTAGAACAGAAGGGGAAGTTCCCAAGGCACACGGCTAAGTCTGATAGAGCCGGCCTATTCAGAGCATATGTCGAAGCATTGCGCATAGCCGTCCTATCTCCATACTTTACAATTAATGCATGTTGTACTATAATCGGGTTACCCTCTTATATAAAGGGAACCCACGCTACTGTGTAAGGATCTGATATTGCTCCAACTATTCTCCACAAGATCAATAATTTTTATATATATAGATCACGTATTTTTGGACTCCCATTTACAAATTTAATTATTGTTACCATATTCACGGTAAACAATTTGGCGCCCACCATGGGGCTAAAAATAATAGTGATTATTTTCTTGCTGGTTTCATTACACAAACAAAAGTTATCTTTCACACCTTTTCTTTCCCAAGATCTCTTGATTTCAGGATGAAATGTCTGGCTCGGTAAACAGGGTTGAAAACAAATACCTCGAAAACCATGAAGAAAGTGGCATGGTTGTTCATGTCGTTGGCGCGCCATCACAAAACCTTGATAACTCACCTGGACTGATTCCAGCGGATGCGGTTTTGCAAGACATGCAATGGGTCGACAAAACCTCATACACCAACGGAAGTACACAACATGGCAGCCAATAGAAAGCCCAAAAGACCCCAGCCCGAGAAAAAAAGGAAGTTAGCCTTCATGTTATTTTTGAAATGTTGCAGGCATAACAGTTGGCCATAGATCGGATACAAAGCCATCTGAAGGCTCCCAGCACAGCAGTGCTAGAAATAGCTCCCCCAGCCGAGCAAGCACCCAAAAGATCGAGCAACGACGGATCTATAGCCGACCCTGCCATGGCAGAAATGCTCTGGGATCTCATCAAAAGGATCGAATCAGGTTCGTGGAAGTTCATGCAGTGGATGTCCCTCAAAGAAGAAGCCCTGGAACCCATTCCAGATAAGCTTAAAATTCCAGAACTCCTTAGGTACAATTGGACCTCAGATCCCAACGAACACATCGTTACCTATACATGTACGGGGAAGGGCAACGGCCCAAAAGATGAGGAGATCGAGCTCATCTTATTGAAAAGGTTCAGGGAAACACTCTCGAAAAGAAAACATGATGTGGCATCACAACCTAGCGCCCGACTCCATAAACTCGCTTATCATACTGGCCGATTCCTCCATAAAGACACAAGCCGATTCCATCGAAGCAACGACGAGAGAGCCCAACACATCAAGGGTCGAACAAATGGAGAATGAAATGCCATGCAAATTTGCACCTTGTTCCCTAATGGAACGACGAACAAGATTACCCCCAGTCTCAAATAACTGGGCAATACAGCAATACAGGCCTACACTCAAAGCCTAAACAAACCAAGACCGATGATTTCAGAGTAGTTCAATAAAAACTTGATCAGGTACCCAGCCAAGATCTGATTGGATGCCCGTGCTCGGCATCAGTCGCAAATCAGGTCATGAATGACCATCCGGGAGCCTCCTTGGGCTTAGCTTACCCAAATAGGCTCCTGGTAAAGAAACCAATGCTAAATAAAGGAAGGTACCACCTGTATGCCCGCAGACAGGAGGAACGCCCCGAGATGCAATCTACCTCGTAAAGATCGGAGAATGGCTCGAGGATAATATCCTCGAGGAACCGATAACAAAGCCAGATTCGACGAGGATGCATGGCCGACAAGGGCGCCTCGCCCATCAGAGTAAAATTTCCACATCGCTATACCAAACATTATGTTCACCGCAGGCAAAACCAGGGACGTCAAATGGCTCAGACCAATTTGGTCGAACTCCTCTCAAAGAAATCATGGCCTGGCGCATGGGTTACATAGCAAGTGTGACCGTGGGGCCGAAGATAGACACCAGCTCCGAAGAAAAGATGCCAAATCATCTAAATCATCACCGAGAGTTTACGGGCGACCAAATTCAAGTTCAGCCCCCAGTATGGAAGGCGGCCAGGAGGAGCGAAGAAAATGGGCCGCAGCGCAGTACCACGATAATGGAGGAGCAACGACCCTTTCCAAGAACCTGTAAAAAGGAAAGCAAAATTTTTCGTCAATGAAGAAAGGTAAATTTGGGGATATACCCCCGAGGATGCCCTTACATTCAGCAAAGAGGGTACCGCGATCTCATCTCGACCTCACAACAATACACTAGTAACCTTCTTCCTCACTCGATCCATTTTAAATAAAACATGTGCATATGAGTGCAGGTGGCCCGATAAGCATTGTCGGGCCGAGGATGATGGGGCGGCTCGAACTGTGGATTTAAAAAAGAACCACCTCTCTAATCTTTTATAGACTCCAAACGGCGAATGCTACGACAAGGAGAAAGACCATTCTCTCAATACAACATGATTAGCCAAGACCGGAATGCCGAGTTCCATGTCATCAAGGGAGGCGCAAGGCATAGACGCCTTATTTAGACGACCACAGGTGCCTCACCCGAAGATAGGGTCGTTCCCACTTTGCCAAAAAGATAAAATTCCATGCAAGGGATGAAATTAAAACCGTCGGTGCGACAAGGGAAAATCCCGTACCACATGATGCATCGCCGGCACCGATATCTCCACTCTCGAAAGAGTCAAAGGGTAAGTGAACCACATTATCGACCAAGCCCGACTAAACACTACGGAGGATTGTACTAGATCCCACACCTCAAAATAGCAAGAACATATGAAACCTTGAAACATCGTCTACATATCCCGCAGTAAACAACAACTACCTCCCTCCTTCATTAATTTTCACTAACATGTATGCAGGCACCTGGCCAGGGCGTTCGGAAGTTCTAACTCTACCTGCAGACCCCAAGGCCTTAACAAAACCCGTCGCACTCTTTCCCCTCAGTCGGACTTCCGCCCGAAGAAAGTCTCGCCAGCAAGTTTCTTAGGGAGAAACGTACACCCTGAGGAGGATCTGACAAGATCACAGGCTTTCTCCTGCAATCAAATTATTAAAGACAAATCCCCCTCTTTTGAAGGCGCAGCCCGCTCGAAAGGGCTGGGGAACAGCAGATTGAGTTTCAATAGGGAATCATGTACCAGATCAAACGGTCCAAGGAGTCGCGCCCGGGCTGAGATTACAACAATGAAACGACATGTATTTACACCAAGCAATAAAAGAATATCTTTCAACATCTCACACTCCAAAATAATGAACTTTTAGCATACTCTCGGCAGGGATCCCTCCATCAAATGCATCCTGAAATACTCAGAGATTTTGCGTCAACAATTTGGCACCTGCACGACCCCAGTGTCAGATTCCGCGATCATAAACCTCCAACAAGATAACTCCAAGCTCATGAATAACGGACTTCGAGCCTTAGTAAACGCAATGACTCAGAGACTGTCTCGAATTGCCGTACACTGGAAAACCTGAGGCTGTAAGACCCCGAGCGAGCAGACTCGGTATGACCAGATCTATTCTACATAGCAACAAAAATGGTAAGACCTCAATAGGAATGACAAACTGTAAGACTTCAATAGGCATGACAAGCTGTAAGACCTCAACAGGCATGACAAACTGTAAGACCTCAAAAGGAATGACAAACTGTAAGACCTCAACAGGTATGAAAATTTTGGAAGACCTTATTACAGGCATAAAACTCAATCTCGGAGTTTAGGCCATACGTCACATTTGTAAGAATCCCGAAAGGGCATACCCTCGGTGTAGATGCCTAAACTATCACTCAGGATCAAAAATGGATCCGACCAAACACATATGAATACGGTCAAAATGGCTGCACCAGCCAAATTAATGCGACTCAGAGACGCTCGACTATCGCTAACAAAATCAGAGGGAATTACTTCAAATATACTTCGAAAAGAATCGGTTTAAATGGCTTCCCTCAACAGGAAAATGAGCTTCGACCATGTCAACTCCAAATCACAAGGCTTCGAGCTACTCAATCTACGAGCTAAGAACCTTCCGATATGCTCGAACATCACCGTTAACGACTTGAAATATAGGTTCTTCCCGAACCGACGATGGGTCAGGCAAAATCATTTCAAAAAGACATTAATGAGAGGAAAACAAAGCCTACAAAATGCGCACGAGCAAAAGCGTAAGAGACATTGTCGCCAGCAAAACGAGCCTCCGGGCCGCACAGTAAAAGGTCTCAACGACCAAACAGCAGTAGAGCCACTATCGCCATCTTGAAAACTTGAGGATTAAAATGGGCTTGAGTCGTAACCCGATTCGAAGACCGAACCCAAAATAGTTAAGTACACGTGCCTAAGGGTATAACATAAGTGCCATTGTCTCCACCCAAACAATCCTCCAGGCCACACACTTAAAAGGTCGCTTCTACCTGAGAAACAAGAGCAGTCATCATCTGCTCATGCAGGCATGAAAAAACTTAAAGTCAATCAAAACTCGAGTCACAACACAACTCGGAGACTGAACCCATATAGTTGAAACACAAATACCCAAGGTCAAGGAGCAGGAACAATCATCATCCTCCCATGCAGGCATAGGAGATTGAAGTTCAGGTAAGCCCGAGTCAAAGCCTAACTTGAAGACTAGGCCTAAACAGTTGGGAAAAGCACGAAGGCCCTAACGCCTACTCGCATCGAAAATCGCACTTATGAGCCTTCGAGCTTGCCTAATTAGCTCAGGACCCACAGGGCTCCCACAAAACACCAAAACCAACCCACCTGGTCGAAAGTAATGCAAAAAGAGACACAAAAGAGATAAATCTTCAAGTTCTCTTATTTTTACATACGCAAAAGGTGCGCTCTCGATCAACGACCATGCCCAACGAATGGCACATAAAAAATGTCAAAGTCTACACTCCAACATTAAAAGGCTATGACCCGCCAGCATCGTCTTTGCTATCCTCGACGTTGGCAAGAAGCGACCAAGCATCATGCTCGTCCACCCTAGCTCGAGCCAGCTTTTCCGAGACACTAAAGCCCTTGATGCCAACCTCCTAAAGTACCTCTCTTCGGGATCTGCAACGAACATCTTCCTCAACCCTTTTTTCGCGGTCGATGGCCCTCTTCAACTCGGTTTGGGCCCTTAGAACAAATCGACATCTCTTGCTAGCCTTAGTCTGACTCAACATTATTTCGGCCCGAGCATCGACAATTTCAGCCTTGACCTTCGAGATTTAAGACTTCAGCCTCGTAATCATATCCACTTGAACTAAAGTGTTGTCATGAGCCAATCGGAGTTGGACCTCAAAGGCGGGAACATTAGCCAAGGTACCCTTCTCTTCTGAAGCGTGAGCCTGGACCTGAGCCCTCAATTCACTGCAAGCATTCCTGACTCGATTGGCTTTCCCCCTAAGCCACTCTAGAGCCTCCGTCTTTTTCTGCAACTCAGATAGGCAAAAGGATTCACCTTAAGGGTCAAAAAGGTAAAATCGATACAAAGAGAGGTTACCTGCTCCATCAAATAGCTCTCGTAACTCGAGCTCTGGCATGCCTCATATTGCTAGTGCATCTACTCAACCTCCTTCTCCTTGCTAAGATGCCTGAGGGAATCACCCTCGTCTAGATATTTTTGAAGCCTAGCCCCATGATGGAGCAGCTCATACATGAGCCAATCAAAGGCCTGCAAAATAAAACTTAATATGGAAAAGAAGACGCAAAGTACAGAAGGACTACACCAAGACTCACCATGAAGTGAAGCTGGCAGACTTTCTCAAAGGCCATCACACTTCCGCCGATCTAGCCCGTTCGGCCCCAGAAGAACCTACCTCGGTCGAGCCATGTTGACTCAAAGGAATCGTCGCTACGGAACCAAAGACTCCAGGAATAGCAGGCTCGGGCGACGATCTTTCCTCAAAGACACGAGCTTGTTTTGCCCCGCAAAAAGCTCCATCACAATGCAAGTGTAAGTCCCTTTTATCACCATCATCCATTGGCTCGGAGGATGACGAGTCCTACCCCTCCCCGGAGGAAAATAGCCCCACCCTAAAGGACCGCCCGATAACTACGATGGTAAAGCCAGTACAAAAGAAAAGGGGAAAATGTCATCCCAAATATAAGAAGACCAAGGTAAAAGAAGTGTATGCGTATACCTGGGTATTTCGCTTCGTATCTTCCACAAGACACAGCTTTCCACCTACGCTCGTCGCAAGTCAAATGGGTCACCAACCTACGGACCCGGCCAGGCAAATCGAGAACTTCGCCTGGCAACCATGAAGTTGCTACGAGAAAGAAAGAAACACAATTACTAAGCTGGCTTTCACTAAAAGCGAATCTAAGAAAGCTCGAGACACTTCACTCATGCGCATAATTCCATCTCTCGAGAAAGGGCATGAGCTCCACAGGGATAACGTCAACCATCCGGACCCGAACAAATAAAATGGCCCACTCTTGATCCCCATCTTCCTCATCTCAAAAACGAAGGCCAAAGACGAACGACACTGCAAGGTTAGAAGGCCTCAATGATGAAAGGGCCGGTATAGCCTGACGAGGTGGCTAAGCGTGAATTTGAGCCCACCTTCTCCGCAAAGAATCTTATCATCAATATTATTTTCCAAAATGACGAGCGTATTTGCGCCAATGTAACCTGATACTTCAGGCAAAAATCAAGCACGACCCTATCCATGGGACCTAATGCAAAAGGGTATAAGTGCACATTCAGGAATCCATCGGCAAGGTCCGTAATACTCTCATTCGAGGAAAGGGCCTGCAGCGCTTACCCCTCGCCCTATCCATAGTATCTCCTCACCATCTCCAGATGCACCTCTCTTATCGGAGACATAGTCTGCAAAGTAAACTCCCGCTAATCTCGAGCACCAGGAGCGGAACTCTCCTCTCCCTGCCAAGCCAGCCCTGAAGTGGTAGTCATGGCTATGATGGATGATGGGCTGAAGCAAGGATCTACACCAACACTTTTGCACTTCAGGTAACGAAGGACCCTACGCCAAGGCAAAAAGACGACTATTTAGAATAATGGGATCTTTCAAAAGAAGAAAGAGACACCCCACGTATGTGTGGGAGACAGCAATGACTCGCCTATCCAGAATAGGGCCCAAAAGGCCAACGGCCTCGACACAAATCCCGGGTGGTACCCGACCTCAAAAAACTTGATCGACAAGAAGTTAGGCTTCAGGGAGCCAATTACATCGTCTCCAGTCTTGAGGTGGTGCGACCTCAAGGACCTCCACCAAAACGAAGTCAGGCTTTGGAAAGCCTTCAACGCCATCATAGAATTCAAGGTGGTACCCGATCTCATGGTTTTCCTTTCTAAAAAGAAAAGTAAGCACACGAAGCTCCGATCATGAAGGCTCAAGGGGGCTCGAGGCATCGCCTAAGTACCCCTCAATAAAAATATATCTACTACGTCTTAAAAGGCTATCTACATCAAGTTCAAAGCAGACCCTCAGGTACCCAAAGCTGACCTTCGCTCAGGATACCACTCTAGAAAGCTCCAAAACTCGGCGTACTACCTCCCTGCAACTCGAAGGGCCCCACAGCCCAAGTCTATCAGGTTAGTTCAGGTTTGGTCCGAGGTACGGCGATGGGCTCGCAAAAGAGCCATGTCAATCGATAGAGGATCGGAAAGAACGCTTGCATTCAAGTTAAATATCAGCAGTTAACAACAAAGGAAAACATTCAAAGGCCTTAAAGGGCACAAGAACAGACAATAATAGGCCGAGAATCAAAAATGGGAATCAAGAAGGTATCTCTATATTCATGAATATTCCTGTACAATGGCCCTCGAGGAGCCCTCTCATACAATTACAAAGGCCTACAGAGGAATCTCCACAAAAAACGAAGAAGCAAAAGGATGCAACTATGATGAAAACCTAAGAACCCGATCCACCCTTGAAGGCTCATATCCAGTAGTGGCATCTCCGAGCGCTGCCTGCTCGAGCCCGTATCTTCAGAGGCAACTCCCTCTAGCACCACCTCCTCTTGGCTCCCAGCTCGATCCCGTGGAGTAAGCTCGATGAGAGATAATATAAAGAAAAGGAAAGGAAGGGGATACATAAGAGGTAGAAAAAAGAGGCATAGCCCACCGAAGCCGGAGGTTGTAGGTTCGGCAGGCCACGGGCCCAATGGCGGTCGTGCCATTTTATCGCTCGGGAAAGAAAAGAAAAAACTCGAGGGATAAAGTGCCACACATGGCCTAGGTAGGATATTGAGCAACAGTGCATAATCCGAACGACCGTCTATTGCAGACACAGCAACAACCGCAACAGTAATAGAACAGCATAGCCGATCTCAAGCAAAGGGCAACAACACGAATTATCGAAACAATTCCAAGAGACCCTGAGGACGTAAACTCTGAACATGGCGATCAACAATAGAGGAAGATTATAAGGAGAAATGGGCAAACGAGTAGATGAAGGTATTCGGGTAGAAAAACAATGCTAGAGCACTCCCATTTATAGGAGATAATGATGTGGTCGCCAAGGCCTTTGAAAGACTGGTCGACAGATGCAATTACTAAATCCTTGAAGAACCAAATCAACAATGGTACATTCACCTTGGAGAACGGGAATTGACAGTTCATTGAATAATGTCAAAATGCACAAGACCATGGGACACCCTGTGAGCACGTGATTTTTGCCCTATATAAATTACTCCCATAATTTCAAACAAAATAATTTCTTTTATTATTTTTAATTATTTTTATTTTTGTTGATTTTTGTGGCATTGTCTGTTATTTGCTTGCATTTGTGTGTGCATTTTTAATTCATATAAAAATACAAAAATATATACATCACATTTAGGATTTACTTTACATGTTTTAGAAATTAGTCAGTAATTAAGAGTATACAAAAGCACAAAATTAGGTTTCCTAATCCAATGGTGGGGAAGTGGGGAAGGTTTAGTATATAAGTGTCCAAACCCCTACCCAACCCCCCAATGCTTAGCCCGTCACTGACCCTTGTAATACCACCATCTCGCCACCACCCTCCGCCGGCTGGAAATCGCCGCCGCCAACAGCGATCACCCAAAAGCTTCCAAATTAACACCACTCAACCTCCCCAAGCTCCTCTTTCAAAATCCAAGCTTGGTTTCTTTCAAATCCCTGTCAATCTTCTCGAATATCTAGTTGAAGCGGAGGCTGATTCACCGTGTGCGGAGGCGCTGGCTCCAGTGGCCACCAAAAATACACCCCTTAACCACCAGACCTCCCTCATCCCATATCCGTAATCCTTTCCCTTCAAATCACTCAAGCCCTTCGAATTTTGAATCCGGAATTCGAATTAAGAATGGATTCGAAACTCAAGCAGGCAAGGCTTCTTCTCCAGTTCCTTAGGCCCAATTTCATCGTGTACTAATGTTATTTACCTGTTATTAAGCAAAGAACAGGTGATTAATGTTACGTTGCGGTCAAATTGAAAGGTCATTTGTGTTCAAGTCTTGATTGGTAAGTTTTCTTGGTTTTGTCTTGTTTATATTTGAGTTCTTCTTCCATTTGAAGTCAGTTAAACCTATTTGTTCTTCGCACTTTGATCTTTTTCGGTTTCTCTTTATTTTATACTGCATGATTCTTGGCTAAATGATTAGTTTTGGTTCAAGTTTTTTCTTTCTTGTTTGACTGATAATTCGTTTCTGTTCCTAGTAGTTAATTCAAGTATAAATTAGATTAATTTTGATTTTTATTCCAATTTTGGGAATTTGTTTTGATTGGAGTACATTTGTTATTGTTGAAATATTTCAAGTCTAGTTAATGGGTTTTGTTATAGTGACACTTGGGTTTAGCTTAGCCTAAGTTAATAATTTAAGGGGTAAATACAGGGTGCATTAGGGGAAATATAGGTAACTCAAAGTACAGAACCCTGCAAATAACTGATTTAGAAACCCCTAAAACATTCTAGATAGGGTTCCAATGAGAGTTTTAAGAACTTAATAATGTAACTTCGAGAACAAGCCACTAAAGGAGGGGCTAACTAGCTAGAAGTTGGAAATAAAAGAGGGACTAAAAAGTAAAATAGAAATCTGAGGGATGTCCTAACTGTTTGTATATAAATGCATTATTCTTGCCTTTCAAGGCAAGGTTTTAGAGGCTAGAATTTCCAGAAAACAAAGCTCCTACTTTAGAAGTTTGAGAGAGGCTAAAAATTTCAAAAAAAAAAGAGAAAACACCTCAATTTTACTGTTTTATTGGTTCTGCATCCTAGTCAAATTTCTGTTAATTCCTGGGTTTATTTGCGAGTTATTTTGGGTTTTAAGATAGTGTAGCTTAAATTCTGATTTCGTTTTGAAGTTAAGTTTCATATTTGGAGCTTGATTTTGACATTAAATCTAGGTTAATTGATCTAAGTTGCTACTCTATTGATTGTCTTACTATTGACTGTTGTGGCTCCTCACTGCTATTGTCCTCATTTCTTCTATTGTTTTGTTCTCCAAGTATCTATTTATCCCTTGGACATTTGCAAAATATTGGATATGTAATCTAAGTGAGATTCAATGGAATGCAGGCTTATTTGATTTAGTATTTTTTTCCTCTATCCTTTTATTGTTTCAGGTTATGTAGTTGATTTGTAGTAATAGACGTAGCCTAAGCTTTTGCATGTATATTACAAGGCTGTGTTTAGGTTCGAGTAGAAGATTCAGTTTCAACATTGAATGGCATGCTTAGGAATATTTGTTTAAGTTCAGTTGATTTAAAATGTATGTATTCATATGACAAGTAGGGCTAACAAGTGAATATTTGTTTAGTTGAGCTTAAGCAAGTAGGTATGCAAAGGGATTGGCTTACCAGCCATCCGAGCTTGTCCTTTGGGCCCAGTAGCTTACGTGTTTGGTATATCTTTTTCATGCTAAAATGGGAATAGAATTGTAGATAGTAAGTTCTCGCTAATTAGCTAAGGATCAGAAGCAAAAGTTTATTTCAATCACGTTTCCTGTATCATGTTTTAATCGATTTGTGGCCGAATGGATTGGTTAAATGTAAACACTGATTTTCCTATATCAGGGTTGCTTGGTGTTTGCATTAGTTTAGGTTTAACATCTGAAATGTTAGCATGAGTGTTTTAATTTGAGTTTGGGAAAGCCTTCCACTCTCACCTAGAAAGGTTTCGCTCGATTTGGGCCTGCCTTAAGCCCAATTCTGGCTCAGCGTGTTAAGGTAGGCCTATTTTAGCTTTTGAAAGCCCTTGGATCTCACGTGCCTCTCATGTGAACGGGATCTTTTTTGGCCCAGGATTGAAATAGTATCTGGTCCATTGACAATTAAATGGTCGGCTTTGGGCTTTCAAGTTAAGTAGCAGACTTGAGTTAAGAGGTGTTCCCTTTTGCTCAAGTATGGACTTGAGCTTGAGGCCCATCTTCGTAAATTACTTTCACTAATAGCAATTAACCATACTGATTAATTAGGCCCTTTTAGAGACAGATTTAATAGAAAATCATAATTCTTTTAGGTTGGCCTTTAAAATTGAACGAGGTGCGCCACGCCAAATAAAACTCATAAATATCGTGGCCCTCTTTAATTGGTTATATTAAAGAAAATTAAACTGCGGGCCGTGCCATTTAGAAAATTTTCACGGCCTCCCACAAAGTTAATAACTCGTTAGCCGCTTTAGGTGTGTTCTTTAATAATTCTACCTCCTTAAACTCGAGTGTACATTTCATGTGACCTAAATCAAATCCCAAAACATAGAATAAAATGTGTCGGGGATCCAGGTGCATTTCATGTGACGTGATCCGAAAACATATTTTAAACGACGTTCCATTTCCTAATAATAAACTAACGCGGTATATAATTCTAAAAATTGCACAATAGGATAACGTGTATTCAAATCCGGTTTTAGCCAAATATAATAGTTGAGCGACCATGCTAGAACCACAGAATTTGGTAGTGCCTAATACCTTCTCCCGGGTTAACAGAATTTCTTACCCGGATTTCTAGTTCGCTGACTGTTAAACAGAGTCAAATGTTCCTCGATTAGGGATTTAGACTGGTGACTTAGGAAACCATTAATTATCCCAAGTGGAGACTCTGAAATCTCTAGCTAAAATAAATTCTGTTTCAATTGTCCTTAAGATATCTCTATAGCCCTTGGACATTTGCAAAATATTGGATATGTAATCTGAGTGAGATTCAATGGAATGCAGGCTTATTTGATTTAGTTGTTTTTCCCTCTATCCTTTTATTGTTTCAGGTTATGTAGTAGATCTGTAGTAATAGGCATAGCCAAAGCTTTTGCATGTATATTGTAAGGTTGTGTTTGGGATCGAGTAGAAGATTCAGTTTCAACATTGAATGGCATGCTTAGGAATTTTTGTTTATGTTTAGTTGATTTAAAATGTATGTATTCCTATGACAAGTAGGGCTAACAAGTGATATTTGTTTAGTTGAGCTTAAGCAAGTAGGTATGCAAAGGGATTGGCTTATCAACCATCCGGGCTTGTGCTTTGGACCCAGTAGCTTACGTGTTTGGTATACATTGTATTCTTTGTAAGGAGGTTCGATCGATGTATGCTAAAATGGAAATAGAATTGTAGATAGTCAGTTCTTGCTAATTAGCTAAAGATCAAAAGCAAAAGTTTATTTCAATCACGTTTTCTTGTATCATGTTTTAATCGATTTGTGGCTGAATGGATTGGGTAAATGTAAACACTGATTTTCCTATATCAGGGTTGCTTGGTGTTTGCGTTAGTTTAGGTTAAACATCTGAAATGTTAGCATGAGTGTTTTAATTTGAGTTTGGGAAAGCCTTCCACTCTCACCTGAGAAGGTTTAGCTCGACTTGGGCCTGCCTTGAGCCCAATTTCAATTCTGGCTCAGCGTGTTAAGGTAGGCCTATTTTAGCTTTTGAAAGCCCTTGGCTCTCACGTGCCTCTCATGTGAACTGGATCTTTTTTGGCCTAGAATTGAAATAGTATCTGGTCCATTGACAATTAAATGGTAGGCTTTGGGCTTTTCAAGTTAAGTAGCAGACTTGAGTTAAGAGGTGTTCCCTTTTGCTCAAGTATGGACTTGAGCTTGAGGCCCATCTTCCTAAATTACTTTCACTAATAGCAATTAACCATACTGATTAATTAGGCCTTTTTAGAGACAAATTTAATAGAAAATCATAGTTCTTTTAGGTTGACCTTTAAAATTGAATGAGGCGCCCCACGCCAAATAAAACGCATAAATTGCGTGGCCCTCTTTAAATGGTTATATTAAAGATACTTAGAACCCTGGACGTGCCGTTTAATGAATTTTCACGGCCTCCTGCAAAGTCAATAACTCGTTAGCCGCTTTAGGCGCGTTCTTTAATACTTTTACCTCCTTAAACTCAGAGTGTACATTTCATGTGACCCAAATCAAATCCCAAAATATGGAATAAAATGTGTCGAGGATCCGTGTGCATTTCATATGACGTGATCCGAAAACATATTTTAAACGACGTTCCATTTCCTAATAATAAAATAAAGTGGTATATAATTCTAAAAATTGCACAATAGGATAACGTGTATTAACATCCGGTTATAGCCAAATATAATAGTTGAGCGGCCGTTCTAGAACCACGAAATTCGGGAGTGCCTAATATCTTCTCCCGGGATAACAGAATTCCTTACCTTGATTTCTAGTTCGCTAACTGTTAAACAGAGTCAAATGTTCCTCGATTCGAGATTTAGACCGGTGACTTGGGATACCATTAATTATCCCAAGTGGCGACTCTGAATTCTCTAGATAAAACAAATCCCGTTTCGATTGTCCTTAAATTGGAAAAACTCCCTTATCTACGCCCTTCGCGGGGTTGTAGTGTCCAAAAGGAGGTGTGACACACCCAGGTTGCCACAAAAGCTCGTGCCACATGTTGCATAATTGTTATGACATCACCGTAAGAAGCTCGTTGAGTCAGGTGTCAGAATCATTTCCCATCGCTTCATTCTCGGAAACATGGAGACTATCTGTATGCAGTGAAATCAAAGGACTTAATTTCCGGCTATCAAGCCACTTTGAAAGAATGCCTCGAGACCTCTAGAACGTGAAGCTATGACCGAGTCCCCTTCCTTGGGGCTCATTGAGTACCGACTCAAAAAAAGACAAAGGTCAAGCTAGAACAGAAGGGAAAGTTCCCAAGGTACACGGCTAAGTCCGACAGAGTCGGCCTATTCAGAGCCTATGCCGAAGCGTCGCGTATAGCCATCCCATATCCATACTTTACAATTAATGCATGTTGTACTATGACCGGGTTCCCCTTACATATAAAGGGAACCTACATTACTTCATAAGGAATTGATGTTGCTCACTATTCTCCATAAGATCAATAATATCTCTCTCTCCCTCTTTCTTCTCTAACTTACTCGCTCGAGGCCACTTTAGCATTTATTACTTTCTTTTTGGTTCTTCATTTATTGCTTGGTATTGGCCATAAAGAGCCTTGCTTGATCATATCTTAACTATTTCCTATTCCCGACTACCCCCGATAGCTCGAGCTCGAGCCAGATATCAACCTCGAGGTCCTTCATTGACCGGTCCGAGGCTCGGGCTGTAAGTATCTCGATTTTATTACTGCCCCGTTTCAGCTTGTATCTCTTTGTTAAACTTTATATTCTTAGAATCAACTGCTCTAACAACTAGCATAAAAATAGATCATGTATTTTTAGAATCTTATTTACAAATTTAATTCTTGTTACCATTTTCACGGTAAACAATGTTGATATGTAGAATCCTTAATGATATAGAACTGCCACAAGTCTTGACACCCTCCAATATATACCTCAGTTTCTAGCCATTTACACATCCTGAAGATCCACCAATTGTTACATATAAATCTTGAATCCGTTAGAACCATTTCGGGAGTCATCCACTCTACTCAGGTTTCAATTAAACTGATCAATCAAACCGAAGCAACACCTAAGGAAGTAACCCATCCTTCTAAGCACCCCGAGTGATTTCCTACTCAATACACGTTACACCTCTTACAACAACAACTAAATCATTCAATGTTTCTCATATGACCATAAAGCATAACACAACCCTTATCCAAAATTTCCTTTACTCGAGTCATCCTCGATCTCAACCTCTGTAAGCCAAAACTGATTCACCAGTATACCTCAAACTGAAAGTAATACAACACATAACCGTGCAAGCAATTGATCAATAATATACTCTCCCACTTGGCTCAAAGCCATAGATCAAAACACACAAAAACTTGATTCCCATACTCTATTACTGCCATAATGCCATAGTGAGATTCAGCTAAATCCTTCATAAGCTCATGCAAGACAATGCACCTAATACCTCAATCATTTGCAAATATCACATTCACCCTCGTACAGTTAAGCCAACTCTCATACGCGATCGAAACTCAAAGTGCAACACATATAATTCACTGGTAAAAGAGCTCGCTACAAAACAACATAGGAATCACAAGCCCTCAAGATGCCCCACAGAAGACAATCTACCTGCTTCACCTCAAACTAACATCTCTTTATACCCTTCCACTGTCATAACCATCACGCAATCACTTAATCTTCCTGAGTCAGAACTCATATCACAACATGAAATCTACTTCAGTCCCCAACTAAACAACATGAAAGAAACCTTCATCACACTCATATCTCGAGACTATACGTCAAATTAGGATGGAAACCAAGCACCAAATAGCTATTCCTACACCTCGAGCAAATTCTTCTCGTCACATTCAAATCATATGAACTCATCTCGCGGCCACATCATACTCATTACATAGCCATCTAGCCACCATTTTCGCTAATAGGGATACTATTGGACACATAAATCCACAAGCACGCTCACACAATCAACATCTCTATGCTCAAGCTACGGTCAAAACCCAGCCTCAAGTCCTCCAGAATGGTCCTTCCTCAATATACTGAAATAACATCTAGTACCTCATCCATGGAACCGCAAGCCATTGAAACATAGTTGATACCGAGCACTCAATGTGCGCATACGAATGCGTGGAAGGAATTCAAAAGGTTATACTTCAAGCTAAATCAATGTTGCACGATAAGAATTCAAGAATATGGAATTTCCTAAAGGTTCTGAAGCCTCTCGAAGATAAGTACAGATGTCTCCGTATCAATCCTCAAGACTTTACTAAACCTGTTCATGACTCGTGAAACCTATGTAACCTAGGCTCTGGTACCAACTTGTCACGATCCAAAAGTAATTTGGTCGTGATGGCACGTATCATGGAACTAAGCAAGCCGATAAACTCCCAAATAATTAGATATTTCATTAAAATATAGATAATAGCCATTTTCATATCGAAATTTCATAAAAAATTAATTCAAAAACCAAAATGTGGAAATAAAAGCCCAACCTCGGGTGTCACTAAGTCATGAGCAAATACTATAACTGTTCTAAAATATAGTAAAACTAATATAGTCTCAGAATATCCAAAATACACTAAAAGGAGGATAAAGAAAATGAAAGGCAAGTCTACGGTCGCCAGGCATCTACCTTGCTATCTATGATGGAAGTCAACAACTGGAGTAATCAACAGTTGCTACCACGGCCAGAGATACCTGGAACTGCATACAAGGTGCAGAAGGTAATGTGAGTACACCAACTCAGTAAGTAACAGGTCCAAACTATAGATTGAATGGTAGTGATGAACTCCACCTCACAAATATAATAGAAGCAATGAAAAGAAACGTAGGCATACTTTCAGTTAAATGGACAGCTCAATGTTGATAAGGTAAATACAGATCTGAATAGTTTAAGATATGTAACTCAACTTCTTCTACGTGACAATGCATCAATTGTATGAAATGCACAATGTGCTCCCACTCTCAAATGCTCGTCCACTCAGTAGTGTATATGGCTTGCATGTCCCAGGGAAGATCCATCCCGGAATATATACATCTCTAACAACAGTCACTCAATACTGAGGAAGGCCAATCAAGCCCTATGGAAAAGATCCATCTCCAGATAATAAGAATAGCCTCACAATCACTCGGTATTGTATATGGCTCACATGGCTTAGGGAAGATCCACCTAGAATATATACACAGCACTGACATCAGTCACTCAGTACCGAGAAAGTCCATTCCATCCCTGTAGAGAAGATCCATCTTCAAGTATAAATGCTTCGGACAAGATCTATGTCCGGGGAAGATCCTTCCCTCAATAATATCAATTGCGCTCATTGGGGGTGTGCTACAAACTCCGGAAGGGATCCTACTACCCAAGCACTATCATAATCATCAACATAACAGCTGCGATGTGCAGCTCGATCCCATACCTGTCACTCATAATCAAGCTCTCGGCCTCATTCAATCGTCACTCTCCAGTCTCACACACAGGTTCACAATGCCATAAAACACGTCCGAAATAATGATATGATGTGCCAACATAATAACAACTGAGATTGAGACATGATATGATATACATGAATAAGACTGAGTACAGAATATCAATGAAACTAATAAGATGACAGCAAGAAACGACCACTTGAGTCTCAACAGCTTCTACGTTAAGCTCTAACATGATAATTAGCATGATTTACAGCTCATTTACTTAATCACATAATAGAAACATGGTTATCAGCAAGAAAGAGTCACCAGACTGTTCCATGGGGTGAACCAGGCATCAATTCGCACGGTGCACGCCCGCACGCCCGTCACTTGGCATGTGCGTAACCTTAATATTAATCATATAGCACATAGTTCGGGATTTTGAACCTCAGAACCAAGTTTCGAAGCATTACTTACCTCAATCATGCCAAAATCCTACTCCGCGACGCCTTTGCCTCCCGACTCGATGTCTAAACATCCCAAACTAACCAAAAGTAATAAAATGTAATCAATAAAGTCCATGGAAGCAATTCTACATGAAAAGTTACTTAATTGGAGACAAATCCTGAAATTCATCCAAACCCAGACCTAGGGTCCACACCTCGAAATTTGACAAAAATACCAAAATTATAAAGTTCATTCACTCACGAGTTCGGACATACAAAATTCATTAAAATTTGACTCCATTTGACCCTCAAATCCTAAAATCAAACTCTCAAAAATCCCAAGCCCTAACCCCTCATTTTCACCCCTAATCTTCACTAATTCATGATTAATCAACGGGAAACCATCACATATATAATTATTAGGGATCAAGCCACTTATCTTACTGATATACCCTTGAATTCCTCCTCAAAATCACTCTTAAAAGCTCCAAAGCCAACTAAAAATGGTGGAAAATGAACCAAAATTCATGAAGTCTATATACTTTCTGCCCAAGACTCCCGCATATGCGGTCAACATGTCCCTTATGTGACATTGCACCTGTGGAAAAAACATCGCAGGTGCAATTCTCACTCCAATCCTCAGAATCTGCTTACGCGGTTGAAATGCCGCTTCTACAGTCTCGCATATGCGGTCCACTTTTGCACATGCGGCTCCTGCCCTCATCAGCCTTGGCCGCTTCTGCATCTGCTTCTACGCTTCTACGAGCCCGCACCTACGATCCCTACTTCGCATGTGCAATTATGATAGCTGAGTTCAATCTTCAGCATTCCTCAAATTCTAACCTTGTTCTGTCAATCACCCGAAGTCAACCCAAGGCCCTTGGGACCTCTACCAAATATACCAACAACTCAACTGTTATCATAAAAACTTATTTGAACCTTCAGAACGCCCAAAACAACATCAAAATACCAAGTTACCCTCAGATTTGAGCCTAATAACTTCTAAACTTCCAAATTCCGCACACGACGCCAAAACAAAATAAATCACCTCTGAATGACCTGATATTTAATACACACGTCAAAATTTATACTACGAACCTGCTCCAACTTCCCAGAATTCCATTTCCGACCACGATATAAAATTTTCCACTACCGACTAAAATTGCCAAATTTCCAATTTTTGCTAATTCAAGCCTAATTTTACCACGGACCTCCAAATCACATTCCTGGCGTGCTCCTAAGTCCAAAATCACCCAACAAATTTAACGAAACCATCAGAAATCCAATCTGGGTCAAATACCAAAAAGTCAAAATTGATCAAACCTTTCAAATTGAAAGCTTCTAGTTGAGACCATTCCTCCAAATCAATTCCAAATAACCTAAAAACCAAAACCATCGATTCACATATGTCATAGTACACCATACGGAGCTACTCATACACTCAAATAACCGAGCAAAGTGCAATTACTCAAAATGACCGATCGGGTCGTTACAGAGGATGGCCGATCCGACCCTATGGAGAAGATCCATCTCCGAGTATATAAATGCTTCGAACAAGATCCATGTCTAGGAAAAATTCATCCCTCAATATAATAAACTACACTCATGGGGGTGTACAGACCCGGAGGGGATCCTACAACCAAAGCAATATCATAGGCCAGATCCATGCATAAATCAATATAACATGATGCAGCATGCAGCCCGATCCTATAACTGTCACTCACAACCAGGCTCAGAGCCTCACCCAATCATCAATCTCTCCAGTCTCACTCACAGGTTAACAATGTCATGAAACTGGCCCGACAACAATAATATGATTTATCAATAAATAACAACTGAGACGAAGATATGATATGAATATGACTGAGTCACAAATATTAGTAAAAATCAGTAATATGGCAATAAGAAATGACCACTATGGGCCCCAACAGTATTGGCATAAAGCCTAAATATGATATCTAGCATGATTAATAGCTCAATTACTTTATCACATGGTGAAAATAAACTCTAGAACTCGAATTCAAGAGGATTGAATGTCAAGAAGGTAATATCTTCACTCTCTAATTGATTAAATGATTTAGATTCATGATTATAGACTCTAGTTCATGAGATATGAGTTGATGGGTTTGATAGAAAAGAATGAACAGTTATAGATTTGGATTGTTGATTGTTTATTGAGGGTGTTGCTTATCTTATGGGTGATGAAGAATGATATTCATTATAACAATTCCTAATTTTAGAATTATATAGGAACAAGAGAATGAGTTGTTGGGTAGAGAAACACTATTAATAAGGTCCACAAAGCTTTATGACTACCAGATGTTTGATAAAATATCCAAGTGACCAAAACATGAGTATTATTGTTAATATGATCCCTTTTACTTGTATTGCTATAGCTTAAAGTTGAAAGGGTTGGCAAACATTATATTACACTCAAGAAGCTAGAGTCAAGGTATGTGAAGCTAACTCTCTATGTCTGGGAATGTTAATGATTCTTCCTATACTATGTTTCTTTTACTACATTACTAATTGCCTCAAAAATATAGTTAAGCCTAGTTCCTTGAATAGTTCCAGAAATTTTATTCTTTAGATTCGTAACTCTTTCATGACTTTCATTCTGAATGTTGTGAGCTAGTGCATAATCAACATAGACTTGGGTTTGATGCCCATGAGTCTCAGTCTAGATTATTCAGCATGTCATAAGCAGTTGAAGTTTCAGTTTTCATAATCAGCTCCTGAATACATGTCTTAGTCTAGTCCTATTCATCATTCCAGTGTCATGTAACTTAGTATGATTCAGCATTTCAGCACACGTATTGCGGTATGATTCTCAGTTCCTGCAATTAAATTCGTGAATAATGAACACCTTTATTTGGGCCTCAGACCGTAGTTTATGTTTTATGCATGTTTGGGTATGATGCCGTATTTTATGCTTTATGTATTTTTGGGCCTGAGGCCATAGTTATGTATACGTATATTTGGGTTTGGGTCCATAACTTGTGCATATATATATATATATGTATATATATACATACATATATATATATATATATATATATATATGTATATATATATGTGTATATTGGGTCTGAGACTGTAGTTTATTTATTGAGATAAATAGGTTCATCATTCAGATGAGGGAGTATTCATATCCTTAGTTCCTTTTTCAGTTTAGTTATTAGTTATCATTTTAGTTATTAGTTATCATTTCGGTTATGAGTAATCAATTCAATTTCAGTTTCTGTATTCACAGTTCTTTCTTTTAATTGTTTACATACTAGTGTAATTCAAATGCAGTGACGTGCTTTTCGATCGGGGCTTGCATATTGCGATGTGGGTAACAATTTACAGGTTGACAATTCAGAGTGCTATGATTCTCGTAACATCTATATGGTGAGACCCATTTCTTACGAGGCATTTTCATTACTTTACAGTCTTTCAGTATTTATATACAATCAGTATTTTTAGTACTTCATTAGAGGCTTCATAGACTAGAGTAACAGTTAGACAGAGTCGCAATCTTTTCATGAAGATATGTTTTAGACTTATGTTAGGGTTTTCGCACTTTGATCTATATCATTCATACTTTCAGTATATCAATATGTGTTAACTTATCTTCCGCATTTAATATGTTATGATATCACATGTTGATTCAGACAGCCAGTTAGTTTTCTCGATCGCATGTAGGCAGGCATCGAGTAACATGTTATGTCTAGAACCAGGTTCAGGGCGTGACAAAAAAGAAGAAGAAAAAGAAATAAAGATAGGGTAGAGGGGGGAAGAATTAAGTATTACCGAAATAGTAACCACAAGAGAATACAAAAACTGAATTAAACTAAACAACATGATGTAATATAAATATGAGAAATAGGAAAGTACATGTATGCTACTAGTACTACTAGTAAGAAATGGGGTAACTCTCAACTACCTACAACCCTTCTACCATAATCATTGATCTCCACACCCCCTATAAAGGATCATGTCCTCTGCGAGCTGATGTCGTGTCATGTCCTACCTGATCACCTCTCTCCAGTACTTCTTAGGTCTGCCTCGACCTTTTTTCAGACTCGCCTTAGTCAACCTCTCACACCTCTTAACATGAGCGTCTGCTTCTCCTCTTAACATGGCCAAACCATCTCAGTCTCCACTCACGCATCTTGTCCTCCACGAAGACCATTCCCACTTTGTACCAAATAACTTTATTCCTAATGTTATCCCTCTTGGTATACTCATATATCCATCTCAACATCCCTATTTCTATTACTTTTATCTTTCTGCTCATCGAAGCTCTTCACCGGCCAACATTTTGCCCCATACGATCAGGTAAGTCGACCCCTATGATAGATCGTGTCAAAATTAGAAAGGAAAGCTGTCGGTGAGACCATGACAAACAGAGAACTTCAACTTAATAAATGTGTGCATCAATTCAAATCTCATTTTATTTTAAATGCCTCATGCATGGCATAGTATCATATGATAATCAGATAGTTAACATTAACTATTTGTAGTTTGCTGATGCTCTGTGTCGACTATTCTGTGTTTCCCTTTGTTTTCTATCAAATTTTATCGACTACCTCTGACTTTTCACTGTAATTTGTAAAAAGAATTCATTTTCTCCAGCAATGGAATAAGTTTGGGATATCAAGATTCTGGCAGATTTCATAATCTAATCCTGGAACTAATTTGATTATGGTTGAATTTGAATTTTTTATTTAATTCCCAAAAGCATTTAGATTTTTTTTTATATTTTATGTATATAGAAATTTAGGTCATTATATTTAATTAACTTTCTAAGCCCTCAAACTTCATAATTTTGAGTAATAAACATAAACTTATATTAGTTTCTGGACTTATTTCGAGTTTAATGGTATAGCGCTCCAATACAGACTTTCATTATCCTTTTTGGCTAAATCTTTCAGTAGTGCGGTTCTCCCTACCTTGCTTTTAAATATTGTGATTAATTAAAAGGAAAAATTACTAGAATGTGGTATCTTATTTTTTTAGCATACAGGAATATATATGTTAATAACTAGTTGCTGCGTACATAGCCTTTATAGTTTGTGTCTTTAAGGACGCTTCGATTTTCTAAACTTGCTAGAGTATATTACAAGCTTCAAAAGATAAAGTCTTGGTACAAACAGAGACTTCATTTTTTTCACTTTCTACCAGATGGTTTACATAGCATGGTGGTAATATAAAAACTTCCTTTCTTTTCTTCCTTACCTTTTTTGCCAAGTTGTGTGCAATCCTATTCTCTTGCATGAACGTGTGTTGGAGGATCACCTTCTGTTGGTGCATGAACAACATGCATTGATCAATATTGTTACTATAAAGCCCGTTTCCTTGATGAATCGAATGAATGACCTCCGTGGAGTCTGTTTCTATCTTCGGTGAGAACATGCCCCATTCTCGTGCTGTTTTTAACCCCTCCATGATTGCTATTTATTTCTGCATGTAATGATCCAGAAGCCTCAGTAGTTTTAAAAAATCCAACTAGCCAATTCCCATGGGTATCTCTGATTATCCCTCTCATGCCAGTACTCTCATTGTAGTTTTTGAAACTAGCATCAATATTAAGTTTAAACCACCCTCTAGGTGGTTTGCTCCATTTAATTTGGATAGGGAATTTTGTACAACGGTTAGGGGTTTTCTCAGTTAGAAAAATGAATTCAGTTGCTTTTTGGATGGCATGATTAATGTTGATAGGAAAATCCGTGCTATTATGATTGTTATTATTTCTATTGATCCGAAATTGCTAAATGGCAATGGAAAAATGAAGTTCCAGTTTGGGATGTTATTGGGGAGATTGACATCAAGGCGTTGTATTTGAAGAAGCCAATGCCTATTAGAATAGTTATTCAAATTAAAGCACCCTAACTTTTCCCAAAGGTATTTGACTACTTAACAGTGTAGAAAAATATGGCTTATAGTCTCTTCTTTTTGGGACTTGCAAATAGGGCACAAGGGGTCTATATTCATGCCAATATGTGAGAGGTATTTTCGGCATGAAAGTCTATTATGGTGTCATTTACATAGGAAGAATTTAATCTTATTGGGGCAATTAAGGTTCCAATCCAGGAGAAGTCTAGTTCATTAGGTATAGGAGTTTCTATTAAAGCATAACACGACTTAGAAGTGAAAAAAATCTTTTGTGGTTAAGGACCATATGGGTATATCATTGTACGGGCCTTTCTTGCGAATATTAGTATTAAGGATATTATACTTGATATTGGTAAGAAGGTCTATGCTTAACTTATCAAAACACCGGTGTTTTTTGTCCCAAATATCTCTTATTTTAATAGAAAGGTCAGTTATGGATAAAAGAGTCGTTACATCTCTTCTAAGGGTTCCCATATTAGTAATCCACTTAGTATTCCAAATGTTCATATTGGTATGGTAGTGAGGGGACCAACTAATGTCTTTTGAACATATCTCCCATCCTTTTTGGATACTTTCTCAGATAAAAGAGCTTTCATTAATGTTCTTGTTTAGACAATAGGTGGATATGATTAAATGTGCCCAAGGGATTATAGGATTGGTTAGGAGTCTCCATGAAAGAGATGTTAGTGTACATATGTTCTTTGATTGGGCTGAATGAATGCCAAGGCCACCATTTTTTTTTGGTTGACACACAGTGGCCCAATTAATACGATGAATTTTCCTTTTATCAATAGTGCTACGCTATATAAAGTCCCTCTGAGTTTTGTCAATTTTATTGAGGGTATTCTTTGGTAGAAGGAAATATTGCATAGAGTGGTTAGGAATGGAATTAAAGCATGAGTTAGCTAAGGTAGTTCAACCTACCAAGTTAAAGAATTTTAATTTCCACGAAGCTAACTTAGACCTCATTTTATTTATAATGAATTGAAAATCCCTATGTCTTGGACAACTGCTAAGAATTGGGAAGCCTAAGTAGGTACCAAATTGGTTACAACTCTTTATACCTTGTGTACTTGAGATGGATTTAATGAGGGGAGGGATGCAATTCTTTGAGAAGAGAATTTTTTATTTGTTGGTGTTGATGCATTGCCCGGAAAGGTTACAAAAAAGGTCTAATCTATTTTTAATGGCATGGCAAGATTTTTTATTGGCCTTAGCCATTAGAGTAAGATCGTCAGCACAAAAAAAAGGTGTGAGAAGGTAGGACTGTTTTTTCCTAAGGTGATTGGATCCCAATTTCTGGTGTCAACTTGGCGGTTGCTATATCTAGTTAGCATTTATAGGCATAGGATGAAAATATAACGTGAGATGGGGTCACCCTGCCTGATGCCACGACTAGGCTCAAAGTACATAGAGACAGAACCATTTACTAGAACAGCTATGCTACTTGTTGAGATGCAACTAAGTAAAAGCTTACAGAATTTAGGAGGGAAGTTAAAAGATTTCAAAATATAATGAAAAAATGACCATTCTAATCGATCAAAAGCTTTTCTAAGTCAATTTTTAGAATCATATGACCTTTTGTTCCTTCAATTTATTGAACTATAAAATTATTTTCTGAATGATAACTGCATTATCAACAGCTCTTCTGTTCTTCATGAAGCTAGCTTGAAAGGGGCTTATTAAGAGATCTAGGAAGGGCTTTAATCTATTCGAAAGGATTTTAGTAACAATTTTGTAGATGGTGTTACAAAGACTAATTGGTCGGAAATTTTTAACATTATTAGCATTAGGTATTTTGGTATATGGCATAGGTAGATCATGTTGATCTCTTTTGGGACAACTTGAGTATTAAAATATTGTGACAAAGCTTTATTACCGATTGACCTACAATTTTTCAATATGTCTGAAAGAAAAATGGGTGTGGGTTATCCGGTCCAGGGGCTTTGAAAGGTTTGAAAGAGTATATAACTCTTTTGATTTCACTATCTAATAAGGGAGCATCTAAAGATATTAGGTCAATCTTTTGATGTGAGGAGGTGCAACCTAAAAGGTTATACCAACTATTAAAGGAGTGAGCAGTTGTGAAGGAACTTGTAAAATAGTTTAGGACATGAGACATTGTTTGTGCATGGTCATTAATCCAGCTACCATTGTCGTCTTTACAGAAATTAATCTTGTTTCTTCTTTTTCTATTGGTAGCAATTATATGGAAAAATCTAGTATTTGTGTCACTTTCATTAAGCCATGAAATCCTAGATCTTAATTTCAAATAGTCTTCCTCAATTTTTAGGATATCAATATATTCCCTAATTAGGTCCTTTTCTAACTGTTAAAGAAAACACCTAGTGGTATATTTGGAGGAATTTTGGATCCCTTGTAGTCTAGCTAATAGCTTCCTTTTTTTCCCCATTATGTTGCCAAAATTACTATTCCTCCAAGGCTTAATATTATCAATAAAATTTTGACTGACTTTCAAATAGTCAGTTCTTATCCAATTTTATCAACGAAGTTTAGAAAATCTGGGTGCTTGCACCAGAATGTTTCTAATCTAAACGGAGCATTATGTTGGATCCTAGTTTTAGGAAATTAGAAATTAATTCGAGGGAAGAGAGACCCATACAAATTAATCATGTGCCAGGAACCAGATTTGAACTGGTGACACGAGGATTTTCAGTCCTCTGCTCTACCAACTGAGCTATCCCGACTATTCCCAATGTAGTATCCTCATTTTATTAGAGAACTGGGGTCTATGTCAATTACAAGGGCAAAAGTAGATTAAAAATTTTATCAAAGCCGGGGAATTTCTTCGATATTAATTTGATAAGAAGGAGGCTGTGGTCCGAGTGTGTTTTGGGTAGATGGATTATGGAGCTTTTAGGGAACAATTCTATCTAATCTTCATCTATGTCTAAGGTTGGACCAAGTATACTTACATCATTTAAAACTAGAAGGTTACAAGAATTTATTTTAGACCAAATAAAATTAGTCCTATTATTTTTGATAGGTATACTACCAATTTTTTCATTTGAAGCAGTGACATTATTGAAGTCAGCTCCAACAATCCAAGGACCTTTGTAGGTCTTGCTAATGTGTTCTAAATTGTCCCACATTAAGTTCCTATTGTGAACATTAGTGCTAGCATAAATTAAAGTGAAAAGCCATTTTTTTCGAATAGGACTTACCTCTATTGTTGCATGTATTTCCTGGTTCCTACAAATAGCATTATGGACACTAACTATCTCACGGTTCCACATCATCACCATGCTACCAGATTGCCCTTCTGCTGGAACTTCTATTAGCTTCGAAAAGCCAAAGCCATTGAGTAACTCAGCATGATTCTCCATTCTTATTTCAAGAAGAGTAACTAGACAGGGTCTATGGGTATCAATCATCTCCCTAAAATTTCTTCTGAAGTTGTCATTATTTCCACCACTTATATTCTATATAATGATGTTAGTTGGGCAGTTCTAGCTTGATTAAAGGTTAAGTTGATTGCCTCCCCGTTCTCCCCGATCCCTCCTAGAAACACAGGATTCCTTCTCAGTAATGGCACTAGGATCATGGCTCTGTTGCCCACTGTTGGATCCTGGGAGGGTCTGATATCCATCGAGCGCTTGAAGAGTGCCAGTGGGCAACTGAGTACGTGCCTCTTCTCTTGCATCTCCCTGAAGAGTAAACCTTTGTCCTGTCTAGACTTGAGAACTCTAGGACTCGCTCTAAGACTAGGTTGATAAGATCTTCCTCCTCCTCCATTGCTGCCTCTACTGGACCTAGTACTTGGTTTTCTTGTTCCTGGGGAGGTGGTGCATGTTGCTGCATGGGTGGGTGAGGTTGGTTTTGGGGAGCTGGTTTGACCTCCTATGGCAGAAAAAATAGGGTTCAGATGAGTGTACATCTCCGTTGGAAAGAAGGGCATACCCATTGGAGCATTTTGAGGGCGAATTGGGTTGAGTTGTGGGGGCATGTTCCATTGATGCATCATTGCATGCACCATTTGTGGGTTCAGTGAGGGTATCAGAGGTTGGATGATATTGTTTAACCACATTTGGTTTAGATAATTGTTCATAGCAAGCCTCATTCCCTCTGTCACTGGCTGAGCTAGGTACTGAGTATTGTGCAGGATCACAATTGCTCCATGTCCATTGATTAGAACATTGAATGAGATTAAATGGACTGTTAGGCCTAGTTCCATCCATGAGGCAGATTGATAATCATGTGCATGTGGTGGTTGTGCATAGACAATTTGAGGGTTTTCTAGTGGTGGAAAGAGTGGAAGGTTCTCCATGGTGTTTGGTCTGTGTTGTCATAGAATTTGGATTAGTTTGTTCCTCCTTCTTAGGGTTGATGGGAGTCTTGGCATTTTTAATGGTGGCTTGAGATTTTATTGGAGTGGAAGTAGACGTAGGATCTAGGCTACTGCCAGTAACCAAGTGATTGGATGTTCGGGGAAAGGTAGGTGATGATTGCAAGTCTTTTGGTTCTCCAATGCATTGTTTTATATGGATATCCTCCATAGTTGTAGTTGTTAAATCTTCTTCAAGAGCATAGGATATTTGTCCATGATTATTGGTATTTCTTGCTATTTGGCTTGGATGCCCACGGGAGGATATATTATCATATCCAAGGAAAAGATTTTTGTTCTTGATTTTTGTCTAAAGGAAGATTATGCGGATTTTTGATTTTGTATCTTAAGAGTGTTAGTAGAGTTATCATTAGTAGAAGGGGTATCTTTGGCCATTTGAGTGTTATTTTGCATGGAAGGTTTTTTTATTTTTATTTTCCTTAGTGAAGCGTTTTGCCATGTTTGAATCCAGAATGGCTGGTTCCTCATAATGTAAGGACAAGTGTGTAGAAGTATTGAGATTAATATTTTTTAATTTATTGTTTAAAGAAGATCAGTGCTATCTTCCAAAATCATTTGCTCTTCTTGTAGAAGGGAAAGTGGTGTTCCATAGCCAGAGTGTTTTGTTCAATATTAGTAGTGACCATGGTCTTGTTAGGGATGTGAAGGCTTGCGGATTCTTTTGGTTTATATTGAAATAATTGATTGTTTAAGAACTTACCAGTATTGGCATTGAAGAGATTTACCGAGATACCTGGACTCTTGGGAAGGTTGGTGTGGATTTGTAAGGATTGGTCGAGAATTTTTTGCCATATGTTTTCTTCCTCTGCTAAAAGATACTATTTTCCATCCTTCCTCCATGTTCTCCTCTGATTGAATAGGCTGATCATTAGATGAGCTTGTATTTTCCGTGAATTTTAGAGCATAGCCACAGTGTTCCATTGTGTAACCTAATTTTTCATATTTCTTGCATAAAAAATTTTCCCCTTCATAGTAAATGTATTGTTTATGTAAGCCAATGTAAAGAAAGGGTTGTACTAGAATGTCCATTGGGATTTCTACACAAATTTTTGAGTAACGTCCCCTTAAAGTGGTTGATGTGCAAACATCAATTTTTAGTAGTCGTCTAATGGCACTTCCAATATTTTCGAAAAAAATTGAATCATAAAATTCCATTGGGAGATGGGGAAGTCTGATCTATACTGTTGAGGTTGTTAATCTTTCCTTTGTAGCCACAAAGTTAGGCTTCCATTTAGTAGTTGAGAGGAAGTGGCCATTAATGAACCAAGGCCCTTGGTTGATACCCTTTTCCATATTTTCCTTTTTACGAAATTTTATAATGTAGTAATATTCTCTTAGATCTATAAGGGAAAGATCTTCTAATGGATGCCAAAGTTCTTGGATTTCTCTTTTAAATATTGGTGTAACATTCTTTTTCCAACCAACTTAACAATAATTGAATATTTCCAAGGCTCATAAATACGCTGCTTATCTTATTCCGTTAAAGTGATTTGCTTAATGCCTCGTGCAGTAAAGTTTGATAAGTGTATGGACGATTCCTTTTCTATTGGCTATATTTGTCAGATCCATGTCTGCCAGTCCTAGGTTTGGGGCAAAGCTTATTGGGTCAAAAGCAACAAGCATGTTCTTGAATGAGGATTTTGTCATTGAATTGTGAGTAGATTTGTTATTGTTAATGTCTGAGGGTTTTGGTGGAATTGAGGATTCGGGTTCATAAAGTTGAAGATCCATGGAGAGTTTTTTTCTATAGAGAGACAGGATCTCTCTACTTTTAAGTTGAGGTCGTAATTTCGAGTTGAAATGCAAAACCTTTGAATGTGGTATCTTGTATTGTTGAAAGAAAAAAATCTAAGGTCTCATGACTAAGAGATAATACAGATAATTTGAAAAGAAAATTGTTTTCTTATAATAAGATGATATTTACAATATTTATACTATAAACATGTTTACCTTAATTTTGATAATCACTAGACTAATGTGTGATTGGAATTCTTAAATGGTTTAATCTTTTCCAAATGTACAAAACTTTTCGTATTTATCAGTTATAGTGTAAATTATTTAATCCAAATAAATTGATGGTGATCTTGGCACTCATTCAATTTTTCGTATTCTTAACTATTGATTTTTAACTGCTGAAGAAAAAAATCAAACTCTTAAATCGCCATATACTATATAATCTTGTATAAACTGAAAAGGAGACATAATAATTTTCGAAGTTGAGATGATAAAGGTATAAAAGTGGAACTAAATTTAACTATTTATGAAATGATGATTGTTGAATTTTATAGAGCAAAATCTCTTCTTTTGTTAAGTTAGTTATACACTCATCAATTCCGGAGCTTAAATGTTTATTTTATACTCTTAAACTGTTTTAATATTAAAAATTATTTATCGAGATAATATACACACGTAAAACGCACACCTGAAACTAGTATATATAAATGCAAAAGAAAACTAAGAAGAAAAAGCGATTTGGTAACCTGCTTCTCAATATGAGTAATAAACTTTCTAATGTCATATCTTTCCTTGAATTAGACTAAACTTTCAACGCAAGATTAAGAGATTGACTTTGTCTTTGATTACGTTGTATAGCCATCGCGTTGTTGGTTTGTTGACAAGTAAAGCACAAACAAATCTTATTCATTATTCTTTCTACGAAAATTAAACTAATACTCCGGAGTACTTATTTAATATGTTTTTGTCTTTTTATTTAAAAGTCACTCAAATATTTGTAAATACAAAATCTGCAGAAACTTGTTTGACCAGGAATATTAAAAATATTGAATTCAAATTTGAATTTGAGAAATATTCAAATACTTATTTGAATGTACATTTCAAGTAAATTATATTATTAATTTGGATGTGTTGTCTTACAAGATATATACTGAGTTTTTTAGTCATGCGCTAAATGGTTGTGCCATAACGCTCAACGAAGAATAGATCATGGAAGATCAGGATGCAAATTCTATCAGAGACAAAAAATCTAGCTATCTTTTTTCATTAATAATCCTCGATGAACATATATAGTTGTTGGATTTTGAATAAAGATGTGAATGAGAAATAGAGGAAAATAAAATTTTGACTTGCTTCTTATTATTGAATAAGAAGATGAAAATTGTTGTGCTTATATATAAAAGTACTTTTTCTATATCCTAAAAAGTCGAGAAGAGGATAAATCTTGCACAGCCATTGCTCGGCTTTGGATTTGTTTGATATATGGACCAAATTTATTTTTTTTCTATTTTTATTTTATCTTTTAATATTTTCGCGTGATATTTTAATTTAAAAAATTTATGGTAATTTTTCCAACGGTCATTTTGCAACTAAATAAAACTTAATAAAAATTTAAATAATTTCTACAAGGTAAACACCTAGTCAAATGAACAAGCATCTTTGCATCCCTTGAAGCTCAATCTCATTGACTATAAATTCAGAGGCTTTGCCTAATTTTTTCTCATCGAAAAATCTAAGGAAGATTCTCTCCCTCTCTCTTCAACATATTCCATAGTTTTCTAAACAAACAACTCCTTTGTTTTGTACCAAATTTACTCAAGAATGGAAACAAATAACAATCCAATGAGATTTTATAAGTAGAGTCCGTAAAAGATAATGTGTATGTAAACTTTATCCCTACTCTTAAGGACAGAGAGGTTGTTTCTGAAGATCCTCCCTCCCTCCGCTCAAGAAGAGGAATAGGAACAAGTAAATAACAACAAGGCCAGGAAGATGATATTAACAATGTAAGGACCAGAGAAAAAAATAAACTAAAGAAAGCAATAGCAATAACAATAGCAAAAATAATAGCCAAACAAGACATTGTTAGAAAACTAAAAAAGAAGATAGTGAAAAAAAACCTAATACTGCCATTCTAAGAACCGAAGAAAATGTACTAGTTAGTTAGCCCTAATAAACTTGGTACATATTAGAAAAATATACGATAGCTTATTATCTTTTTATCCTAATCTTCGACATTTATATTCTCATGTCGATGGTCGTATTTTTGATAAGCTAAAGTCGCATTATGTTTTGCCTAATCACCTATCAAAGCAAACGAAAGGATACAAAAAGAAAGAAAGAATTTCCCACCCCATAAAACACAATTAGGATGAGAATGAAGGTCTTTATGTGCAAAATACAATCCTTGAATCAATAAAAAGAAGTTCCCGCTTCTCGGTCAAATTTTCTTCCCCATTTCTCTCTCTTCTACTTAGCGACGACGGTTTCTATTCAAAGTCCTTAATCTTTCTTACATTTCACATTTATTACCCCCCTAACTAATTTTCTCCTTAAATTTTCCTTCTTTTTCTCTCTGTTTCCCAATTTTATCGTTTCTACAGATCTGTAAGTTCTTTTCCTTTTTTTTTTCTATCTTCCTCCTGTGTTATCCCTGCATGTGTATAGATTACACATTTAATTATTATTTTTTCTTCCTTATTTTTTTATCATTTGGTGAATTGATCATTTTTATGCTTAATTCTTTTCTTAATCCAAATTAATTTTACTGTTTAGGTGTTCCTCTTTTTTTTTTTTAATTATTTATTCTCGTTTTCCTGGGTTTTCCGGAGGTTTTGATTGGTTTTTTATGCTAGAATATTTAAGTTGAATAATGTTTTTAATCTTGATTATTAGAAGATTGAAGATTGTTTTTCTTAGATGGGGTAGCGTAGAATGTCTAGTACAGTGTAAGTGATGAAAACAGTAAACTTCAACTTTAGTGGTATAAATTAGTTTTAAAAGGGCCTTTATGTTTGTTCTTCACTGTTTTGCTACTTGAAGTTTATGTGGATAGTTTTGGTCACGAATTTCTTGCTGAGATTAATATGTTGCAGTATCCAAGATTTGAATTTTATGAGTTCTTAATTCTAGGATATCGACCTCAAGTGCTAGTAACTAGGTTTTGGATTTAATGTTTGTACATATCTGGTGATTTCTTGCACTTACACTAGTTTGAGCCAAAGCTAGAATCCATATATTAAGGCCTACATTTGCCCGTCTGCTTTGCTCATAAATTTCTTGAAACTTACAATTTCTTTTTGATTTGGTTATCTACAGGCGGCAGCCAAATTTAGGGACTCACTGTGGTTGTTAAGCGTTCCCATGATAGTAGACTCGCGTCATGGAAAAAGAAGTTGCTGTTACAGAAGCTGCAGTCAATCATTCCGCTGCTGAAAAAGAAGCAAATAAACCAATTATTAACAGTGAACCTACTATAAATGAAGGTTCTAGCCAGAGGAATTTAGGAAGTACACCAGCCGAACTGGAGGAAGCAAATAAGGTGAATGCTCGAATAGGTGAACAGGAAAAGAAAATCTCTGAAGATAATTCTATTTTGCATTCCAGTGCTGTGAAGAGTCAGGTTGATACAAATAATGAACAGGAAAAGGAGAGTTCTTTAGGTGAAAGCACGTCAAGTTCTTCACTTGCTAAGAAAAGCGAGATTGATAGATCTGACTTCGATCGAGTTCTCTCCCCAGGGGTTCTGAATGGACAGGAAAGTACCAAACCAGAGATGTCTGATTTAAATGAAAAGAAGTCTGATTGTGTTACAAGTGGCCGAAAAAGTCTTCAAGAATCTAACAAGAATCTTGACGAAGCTCTTTACGAGGAGGAAGTGGAACCTGTCTTTGATGGAACAGAAGAACCTGGGATGGGTGTTAATAGGAGTTTATCAGCCCGTTCTGTACATCGTGACTTAGAGGCACATGGATCTGTTTGGCCTGATAAAGCAGTGGCTCTTACAAACTTTGTTAGATCGAAGAGTACAGTTGCCGTCAGTAGGGTTCTACGTCGCCTTTCTGGTAAAAGCGATGATGGGAAAAATGTTACTGATGAAGAAGATAAGAGTAAATGCAACGAGAATAACACTGCTGCATCACAAGAGCATGAAACGCAAGCTGTGTCTCAGAAAACTGCAGAACGACCTGGGTGGAATCCCCTCAGCTTAATTGGGATTTTACATGATGATAATGTAAACAGAACCGAAGAGAAGAATGAGGTCTCACAAGAAGCAGTTTTACCAATAGCTATGAAGGGACGGATTATATTGTATACGAGGTTGGGATGCCAGGAAAGTAGAGAGGTAAGACTTTTTCTACGCAGGAAAAGACTCAGATACGTTGAGGTTAACATTGATGTGTATCCTAGTAGAAAGATGGAACTGGAGAAAATTGCTGGTGATTCTTCTGTTCCTCGAGTATTTTTTAATGAAGTTCTAATAGGTGGATGGAGTGAATTAAAGAGCATGGATGAGTCTGGAAAGCTCATGGAGAAGATTGAATATGTTGTTGATGAAGTACCATCTTTTGAAGCTCCTCTACCACCTCTTTCCGGTGAAGATGATTTGTCTAGTAATGGGTCCATGGATGAGCTAGCTATTATTGTTAAGAAAATGAAACAGTCTATTGTTGTAAAGGACCGGTTTTATAAGCTGCGGAGATTCACCAATTGTTTCCTGGGATCAGAAGCTGTGGATTTCCTGTCCGAAGATCAGTACTTGGAAAGAGAAGAGGTCAGTTTTTCCGATTACATAAGAATTAGCTTATGGTAAACCAGGTCCAAAAAATAAAAATAAAAAAGACCAAAATATGTGGTGCTAAAATTGTTGGCTCCTTAAAAGTATTCTATGGGCAAGGTACTATAGAGTTTTATCCTTTGCAATGCTTAAGACTACTTGAAAACAAACTAATTAAACCTAGGGGATCTTCTAAAGCAGCATATTGACTTCAACATGTGGTCACCATGGCATGGTTTCACAACATGTTGATTATGGCATCCATGTCTACTTTGATTATCGAATACTTAAAACACATGACACAACCGATCGTGGTTGATCAGTTTTGGTGTACAAAGATAATATTCCATGTCTTGTTCTTCTCTATAACAATTATTCTATTCTTCATGGTCAGCCGAGCTGTGAAGTTTTGTCCTTGAAATCACTGTATATATATTGATGTCACCTGGTTAATACTCATAATCATGTTGATATTACTCCTGTTTAGGATATGTACTGTATTCAAATACTTCCTTTTCTGACCAAAACTCGTTCGTTTCTTGTGTCTTAATGATATGTATTAATTTTTATGTGTAAAGAAATAGTTGGAAAGTCTCAACTGTTCTTGGAATTTTATTTTATTTGTCGTTATAGAACATTGTTCATTCCATGACCAGAAATTATTGCATAGAAGTCTAAAATATATTGGTTCGATGTATTTATTGTGTTAAACCTTGCAAAATTGTATATTGACTTTGCATGCACACAAAAATTTTCATGTGATTATTCTCCCTTTTGGACCTGAAACACTTCCTTGTCACTTTTACTTGAAATATGTGTGTACTGTGGTTATCTATGTTCCCATTTTTCGAGACTAGAGCATTTATTGTTGAAACCAAAATACATAAGAAATTTACTATTTACTAATAGAAAGAATAATGAAAGGAGTTAAGATGGGCAGCAAACTGAGTATCAATGGTCATTGTGTAGTACTATGGCTCATGTTTAGATGTCCTCTAAGATTTTTCATATGTATCCTCCACTAAGTATGCATTGCCAGTTGCTAAAAGAAGAAAAAATTGTATCACAAGAAGTATGGAGAAGCAAATCAGCTGTGAGAAAGCACGGGAGAAAAATATAACTTGATATTAAACATGATACAATGAGCCCTATATATAATACACATAACCTAACCTACTCCTAATACACTTTGGACTAGAGTTCTACTATAATTACATATCTAACACTCCCCCTCAAGCTGGTGCATATAAATCATATGTACCGAGCTTGTTACATATGTAGTTAATACGAGGACCAGTGAGGGACTTGGTGAAAATGTCTGCAAGCTGATCATTTGACTTTACAAACTTTGTAGCAATATCTCCCGAGAGTATCTTTTCTCTGACAAAGTGACAGTCAATCTCAATGTGCTTAGTTCTCTCATGGAACACTGGATTTGACGCAATATGAAGAGCAGCTTGATTATCACACACAAGTCCCATCTGACTAACATCACCAAATTTCAGCTCTTTGAGCAACTGTTTGACCCAAATTAGCTCACATGTCGCCATAGCCATTGCTCGATATTCTGCTTCTGCACTAGACCGAGCAACCACATTTTGTTTCTTGCTTTTCCAAGATACCAAATTTCCTCCTACTAAGACACAATATCCAGAAGTAGAACGTCTGTCAGAAGGCAATCCTGCCCAATCAGCATCAGAGTATCCAACAATCTGCTCATAGCCTCGATCCTCAAACAACAAACCTTTACCTGGAGTTGATTTTATATACCGAAGAATGCGAACAACTGCATCCCAATGACTATCACATGGCGAACCCATAAACTGGCTCACAACACTCACAGGAAAAGAAATGTCAGGTCTTGTCACTGTAAGATAATTTAGTTTACCAACTAACCGCCTATATCTTGCAGGATCGTTAAGAGGCTCCCCCTGTCCTGGAAGAAGTTTAGAATTCGGATCCATTAGAGTGTCAACAGGTTTACAACCTGTCATTCCTGTCTCCTCAAGAATATCTAAGGCATACTTCCGTTGTGAGATCACAATACCTGAGCTAGACTGTGCGACCTCAATACCCAGAAAATACTTTAGTGTGCCCAGATCCTTAGTCTGAAAGTGTTGAAAGAGATGTTGCTTCAATTTAGTAATACCATCCTGGTCATTGCCGGTAATAACAATGTCGTCAACATAGACCACTAGATAAATACAGAGACGTGAATCAGAATGCCGATAGAATACAGAGTGATCAGCTTCACTCCGAGTCATGCCAAAGTCGTGGATAACAGTGCTAAACTTACCAAACCAGGCTCAAGGAGACTGCTTTAGACCATAAAGTGACCGGCGCAAGCGGCATACAAGGCCACGAGACTCCCCCTGAGCAATAAACCCAGGTGGTTGCTCCATATAAACTTCATCCTCAAGGTCACCGTGTAAAAATGCATTTTTAATGTCCAGCTGATATAGGGGCCAATGGCGAACAGCAGCCATAGAGAGAAAGGCGGACTGATGCTATCTTAGCCACGGGAGAGAAGGTATCACTGTAATCAAGCCCAAATATCTGAGTATATCCCTTGGCCACAAGACGAGCCTTAAGACGATCAACCTTACCATCTGGACCAACCTTGACTGCATACACCCAACGACAACCAACAGTAGATTTACCTGAAGGAAGAGGGACGAGCTCCCAAGTACCACTCGTATGTAAAGCAGACATCTCGTCAGTCATAGCCTGTCGCCACCCTGGATGAGACAATGCTTCACCTGTAGACTTAGGGATGGAAACAGAGGACAAAGAAGATAGAAAAGCATAATAGGGTGATGACAAACAATGATAACTTAAACCGATATAATGTGGATTAGGATTAAGGGTGTTCCGTATAC